>OY728122.1:762491027-765041860 GCA_963277665.1 Viscum album
ATATGGCCACAAACCCCATAGAAGAAACACATTGAACCCAATCATATAGAAAAATCATGGAGACCAGAAGGTCGAAAGGGAAGCTGCCAAGTTCTTCTTCAGGATGATCGAAACCTTGAAGGTCCTGGCGCCTGAGATCTGCCACTAATAAATCTACCTATGGGATAACTTTTCTAGATCCCCTATTATTATAAACCTCCTCGCGAGTGAATCTGCTCAATCACCTCCTCCTTCTTTTGAACCTCTAAATACATTGGAAACATAAAAGGAGTAACAATATACTGGATAGAAGGAAGAAGTGCCTCCTCAAGACATATCGCATGAGACTCCTCATCTGGAAAAAGGTATGGGAAAAAATGTATAAGGTCCTTGAACTTGATTCCTAGCTCCTGTACTGACATAATCCCCTGGTTAAGGGAGAGTAACTCCCGCCTCTTCTCATCCTTCATGGTCGAAGAAAGGAACTCTTCCCAAAACTCCTTCTATAAGTAAACCAACAAAACGTTCATCTCCTTCTTCTCTCCCTGATATAGCATCCACCACTGACGCACAGCTCCCCACATCTAAATGACTGCTAAAGGGACCCAATACCCAGTCGGGGTATGGATCAAACCAAAATAAATCTCAAGCTCCTCCACCCAGCTCTCTATCTCCACATCTAAAACACTTCCCTCGTACTTTACCAAATCCTGCCACTGGAAATCATGCAATGCTCACTACCACTAGTCATCCTACTCAACCAGATCTACCCTTTAGTGTTCAACCGGATCATCCTATTGAACCTCAACTACTAGATCCACACGCAGATGACAACCATGAGCCATAGATGAAAGGAAAACAAATATTTTTTAAGATCAGGTAGTACATAATTTTAATTAAGATTTATTTTAATTTATTCTATTAATTTTAAACTTCCCAAAACAACCCAATTCAAACAAGACCACAAGTCACTATGATTCATGTACCTTTCCTAGTTCTCTACCCTATAAGTAGGTCCACCTCACTTGGTCTTTTAATAAGCTCAGCGCCCATGCACTGGATCATAGGGGGCCTAAAATATCATGTCTTATCCAATATCATTAGCCTATATCACGCACAAAGTGAGGCCCCATGAAACCCATGAAATCCTCACTGTTTCTAACTCTAAACTTCATCCTATCTCTTAACCATCACCTCTAATACCACTATGTCATGACCCCCTCCCTCCAAAGATACCCCTATTGGCTGGTAATTAAGAAAGGTAGGTAATGACCTCCTAGTCCCTCTCTTATAGGCCCCAGGTTGGTGACTAGAACCAAGGGTGTACTGATCTCACAATATGGGAGGCATTAACTTTTATAATAAACAAGATTTGGAGATAGAATGAATCATCCATAATAACTCCAATACATAACATAAAAGATAAATCCAAAAACTATCCCACAATGAATGTATAAATATAACTGGTACAATAAGAGTCTCCAAAATAAATACCAAAAGTAAAGCTAAGCAGTGACATAACAACTGTCCAAAGGTCCAAACTAATAACTCACAGCACGGTCCATGAAATCCTCCTAGAAAACTGAAATTAGTTTTATATATGTAGGTTGAGCATACAAGTATACTCGGTAGGAAAACCAAAGTCTCTCATGCATATGTGAAAAAAGCATACTAATTCCCCTATAATAAAATAGTAAAACCAAGCAGCACCTAAAGAGGTATACTAACCAAAACCAACCTCACTAAGGAACGCTCATCAATTAATGAAAAAAAGTAATATAATATATAGCACATTGATGATAGGATACCCCAAACCACTTTCCCACTGATTAGCCACTCTCAAACCCTAATGGAAAATGTCCAGGTTCTCCCACCTCTTTCGAATATGCCGCATCACATCCGCCCACACACACCTGGGTCATATACCATATCACACCCCACCCACACACACCTGGTCCTCACAATACATCCCACCCGCACACACCTGGCCCTCACAACACATCACATCTCATCACATCTCATCCTGAAGACACCTATGGAAGAACTTTATGACTCATCCTGAAGACACCTAGGACACCACATCACAACTCATCCTGAAGACACCTGGGACGCCATGTCACAACTCGCCTGAAGAAGCTTGATCCATCATCGCCTGGAAGAGAGGGTAGGGAAGAGTGGGTGGTAACCCATCCATCCTCCCACTGGGATGTTGGGAAAGACACCCCTCGCGTGACTATGTGGGTGTTCGGCACATAGTGATCAACGTGGGTGGGGTGCATATAGAAATCATAATGAAAAAGACAGGTATATGTATAGTATCAAACACTCCAGCCCAACCTATGGGTTCTCAAGAAAACAATCCAACTCACAACACTTCCACCTCTGTTGCCACATCTAAATGAAATTATTAGGATCTATAGTCATCATTTCAGATGGTGAAGATCTAGATAAACAAATGTGGCTTCACATTACCCCTATGTTCAACACCAATTCATTTCATTGTCTAGCATCAACCATGTTTAATTACACAACCACCATTTTAATATTTCATTAACCACTTCCATTTCATTAACCAAACCAACCCAAGTCGCTCCAAACTTTATCAAAATTTATTCATTCCATCGCTACTTGGGAAATTAAGCAATAAAACAACATTCATGGTACATTAACTCACTTCACATTAAAGTTACATCATACCATGTCCTCTAGATGCGGGGTGAAGCTTTCTACATGTTATCAATGGTGAATCACCCATACCAGTCACTACCATACATCTTCAAATTCATACCTCCCAATCCATCATTCCAACCAAAATAACCCCTAACTCACAACCACATATAGAAACATAACAAAACACAACCAAAACTACAACCATCCTGCTTAAACATATCATTCCCATCATCACCATATCAATATAACCAACCCCCTGTGCATAATCATGACCACAACCACATCACCACACCAACAAAATAAAAACATATTTATGATTTAACAAAGCATCCCTTCTTTAATTACACTTATTAATTTAGGGGTTATCATAGAAATAGTATGATCTTAGGGCATCCATTAATTAGCTAAATATATGTTGTTAATAATTTTTATATGTAAGTGTTCAACCAAAAACAAAAAAAATCATTCCATAATCCATTCTTTGTGCAAACAAGGACCCCCAACAGCCATGATTTTCAGTGGGTAGTTATCCCATACGAAATCACAATATCAATAGTGTAACGCACCGAAACTTGAACCTCAAGTATTGATAATTTTATGTGTTCATTTTGTTTGAATTTCATAATAACCGAACAAAACCTGTTTCTCATAAAAAAGTAATAATATGGTTTTAATGTAATTTATTATGAAACCGAGTAAAACACACAAAATGGATGCAATATTTTTCATTTAAATAATAACACTATAGTGTTTACAATACACCGAGATCAAAAGGGTAATCATGCTAACCAAATATACCTACTAAAAACCCTATCAAAGCCACGAGAAGACCCCCAAATACAACAATGAGGTCCGGTAAATAAAGGAGATCCCATGGGTCATTCAAAACAAAGAACATCACCACCGTGATCATGAAAACTATACTGAGCATCAGGGGTATAGCAAGCACCATCTACTTCAATGGACTTGAATTTAGGACACCCTAAGGCATTGTTTTATATAAGGAAACAACTTGACTATTTCCTTAGGCGACTGTTGGATTCCAACGGATATAATTATAGCCATTGGACTTTTAGAGAATTAATCAAAATCATATGAGTATAATTTAGTTCTCTAAATAATTAAGTTATGAATTGAAAAATTATAAAACCACCCCTAATCATGAACTTTAAAAGGACATGGTGAAATAGTTTGAATTACACTTAAGTGATTTTGGAATGTGTTAAGGAATTTAAAACACCTTGCAAATATTTTCATTTCTTAAATAGTATTTTAAACTATTCGAATTAAAATATGTTTTTTATTAAACCAAGTTTTGAATTCTATAATACTAGTATAAGATTTTTTAGTTTTCAAATTTATAACTTTGTATGTTAAAGGTTTAGTGTTTATAAATAATTTTAAAAATACTTTTAAATAAGACAATGTCTAATTTGTATTCATTAACCTTCTAATGTTTAAAAAAATCCATGTTTAAAAAAATCTATATAGTTATAATAAATGTATTATTTTTTTCTTCTTTAAGACTTCATATTTTTGAATGTGGACTATTAAAAAAATAGGTCTACTAGGGCCAGCCCTTTATAGATAGGCCGAGGGAGTTAGCTCACACTAGGTGGCTGAGCCTAGACCTCAACCCAAGACAAGGCCAGCCCGAGCATGGGAATAGGTTCCCCGAAGGGTGCATGGGAGTAGGAGTGCATGAGCGCCCCACCACGGGCACAAGGTTGCGGCGAGGCATAGGTAGGTCGAGGCCTGTGGGGGGGGCAGGAGCCCATGTGTAAGGCTCCCTTGTGTGTGCTGTGATTTATGAGTTGATCATTGGAGCCTCGGGCTTATAAGGAATCCACACGCACCTCCCCGATTCGATGTGGGACAGAATTTTTCAACCTGGATCGAATCTTGACCATTGGATCACGTCACGCGTGATCAGGGCTGTCCATCTCAGTCTGGGCCTCGACTCCCAGCAGCCGTGGTAAAACATCCATGTTTTTATACGTCGTCGGATCAAGCAAGATCTAATGGAAATCCTTTGAGTGTTTTTTTAAACACCGCGTCACCCTGATCTGTTGGATATCTTATGATCAAATCAAAGTCGTTCATCTTTTTTTTAAACACACGGTTACTCCTCCATGATCTGATCATGACGCAGATCAATTTGAGTCGTCCATCACCTTTGAAACCCACAAATTCACCCCGACCATTGGATCAAACCCATATTAAATCCTAACCGTTCGTTATTTTACCAGTCTTCCTCTTACATGTTGTTCTCTTCTTCTCCGCTTACTTCAGACCAGTAACCCCACACCCTACTTTGCACCATTTTTTCCCACACTTGATAGTCGTTGGTCCCCCCACCTTTCACATGGTTTCCACAAGGACCTCCCTTAGTCTTTTTATAATCCATGTTTTCCTCATATTCCTTACAACTTTCATTAAAATAATTAGTATAGGATTGGTTTATAAAAAAAAGAATACACCCGAGGCACACCCAAGGATTCCCTGGCTCTTCCAAAACCCGAACCTCCAACCCTCCAGTGAACTTCAGCTAATCCTCCTCAGACCAAGTAAGGGATAAAAAATGTTGTGTTTTCTTTTTTCAAAACTCTTATATTCTTGTGCAGATATGGATCTATATATATACCTATATAAACATATTCAGATTCTTCTAAACTCTAATTCACGTGGGATTTTCATAATATATTTTGAGTATATAACACATGCAATGGGTTTATGCTCAAACATGAAAATCCCCCTTGACCATTTTAATTTTTCATGGATTATATAAAGTTTTCCTAACCCATTTTGAAATTTCTAAATCTTATAAAGTTTCTTCTCACAAACCACTTCGGGTTTATGAACTTTGATGAGTGATCTTTTGTTTTTAAGAATTGTTTTCTTTTCGATACATGAAACAACATGAAAGGGTTCTATTTTATCACGTTTTTTTTGTGTGTTCTTAAATATAATTCATGTATGTGTGATTACATGTAAAAGTGTGTGTGTATATATATATATATAAGTTTGGTAACAACTATGTTTCCACAAAACCTATCCTTATTTGTTTCAAAACATGATTATGAGAAATACAATGGTTGCAAGAATCTGTTTAGTCTTGTTTGTGTTATGAAATATCTCAATCATACACCTGGTGTACATATATAAGAATATATAATATTTTCCATGAGTTTCAGATTCACATGAATTCATATATTTCAAACTTGATTTCTCAAGTAAGTGGTATGATGGTTTTCTTGTTCAAGCATAAATATACATTCATATATTAGTACACATGATTAATCATTTATTATATGCATAAACATTCCTCAAGAAATAATTTATACCTTGTATTTCCCCAATTGTCACAAGATATGTTTCAGATCATTTATAGTTTATGTTTTAATCTTTTTAACAATTAGCTTTTCTTGGATTAAATGAGTATCTCAATATCAAAACATGTAAACATGGTTTTGGAATAAGTCACATTCTTAATATTTTAATGCTAATGTTGTTACTTCATTTGATATCCCATCATTTTAAGGGAACTAATTCTTAATACATCTGTAGGGGTATGTTGTTTTAGTTCCTGCATGTCATTGTTAAATCTGGAACTAAAAAATCTAGTTCTTTTACACTCAATGCATAATTCAATGAAAGTAAGTGAATGTATGTAAATGATTATGGATTAATAATGTAAGTTTTCTATGTAATATGAACACTATGAAGATGAGACCATGCTAAGACATATGAGGAATGTATTGGGCTTAAAATTATGTGATGGGTGCACCTGGAATTATACAGTGCTTCAATGCATTGGGTAAAGTGATGAAGTCTCATGAGTTAAGTGAAATGATGTTTGAACATGATTCTAGCTTTGTTCACAACTATGTGTGGTAGTTGACCACAATTATGTTAGGTTTCTACCCGTACGGTCTTGGCGCAAGGCCTTGAAAAAGTCTGGCATTATACATTCCCTCATTATGTAATGGTAAATGATCAACCAAGGGATTGTTCAACAAATAGAATAACCCTTGTCTAAGGATCTTCTATAATAATGGTATCGAAGGCATAAAGAATAATTATGTAAGAAAATGGAAACATTATACCAGGAATGGGTATCTAATGTTATTGTTATATGAGTTTCTTTTAAATGCCAATGATTCATGATGTACTTGTGTTTATTACTATGGTTTTAAATTTGGAATTGATCAGATTATGAATTATGCACGTCTCATGCATTTCTTATATAAACATGTTCACTCTGAATCATGTTTTATTTAAAGTCTTTATGTAAGCACAATTATCTTGTTTAAAAGGGTTCTTTTAGAAAAATGTTTGCAAGTAACCTATGAAAATATTGATAATGTTTTCCTCTTAAGAAAATGTTTTAAGATTGATTTAGATATTGTTGTTTTAAAAGGGGGAATTTATTTAAGTGTTTTAAAACCCTTACTGGGCATTCGTATGCTCACCCTACATTTTTTTTTAATTTTTTAGGTTTCAGTTTGAGCAAAGTAAGTATGACAGAAGTAGCTGGTTTTCTAGAACCTGAACTAAATTCGATCCTCTAGAATGTACATGATGTCTAAGTTATTCAGTGCATGTTTTTTGTTTAAACTGACACATCATGTTCTGGAGGCACTGGCTCTAGGTGTTCTAGGGCAGGGTCCTCACAGTTAGTATCAAAGGATTCGGTTTGGATAACTCTGGAAAAAAAGAACTGAAACAAAGAGAAATTCACTTAAGAATTAATAAATATGTGTTTTTATTAATTTTCATATAGAAAACGAGGGTACTAATCTTTTTTCTCTTTCGATAGAAGCCCTAGAAAACATAATTTCCATATCCAGTCATGAAAATTTTATAAACTATGCCCATATCTGAATGACATGTAAACACCTCTATGACGTATCCAACTCTCCCGGGTACTTCAACTCCACCGAAGAGCAGGTCTGGATTACATATTTATGATGCAAGCCCAATTTCTATCCTAAGTACGACAGGGAAGATACTGCGAGGGAATTTTTAGATGCTTCACTGTTGTGGAAGTCATCTCATCCCTCATGGCCTTCCAAGAAGCTGCAGTAGCGGGAGACCTCCGCGCAGCGTATATGTGTCAAGTCTTGTCTTATGGACATTATGGTCAGGTAATGGACTTTGACATCCTTAAATACAAAGACTCTTGTTATTTATATAGACATCAAGTACATACTGATGTCTCTCAGCTATACATCCCACATGCCAGACTCTAGAGACAGCACAAGTGCACCCCACGATATCGAACCCGACTACTCGGGTTGCATATGGTTCAGGGAGATCAAAACTTTTGAACTAGTTTTGGGGGTTCGTGTATTAGGGGACTGATTAAACCATTAGCCCTTCCTTTTTATGAACCAGTGGTTATATGAGAATATAATTTTTCATCTCTCCTTTCTTCTAACTTTACTTTGTTTATACCCTTGGATGGATATCAACGATTGAACTTTCATAAAATTTTTCAGATGAAAGGACGGACTCGCATCCTATTACTCCCTACTGAGATACTAGAGACCATCTTGGTCAAAACCTGTGAATAAGAGTACCTACCTTTCATAAACTTTCGAAAAACATTCAAGTAAATTTATGAAGCATCAAATAGTCCGAACATTATTTGTTCCTGTTAGGAGAATTTTTACATACACCACCATATAGCCACGGTCCAATTGGCCGAGTACAGGCAGAGGGAAAAATACCATGAAGGACTCTTTCTATGATTTACCCTAGGCCGGAACTTTGTGGCTAGAGAGAGATTTTAAGATGCTACTTTAGAGGGAAACCTTTGTGCAGTTTTCATGTACCAACTCCTCAGTTTCAGCTTATACGATAATGCCTATGACTTATATATCCTCAATCGAGATTCAGACTGGCGAATTCTTTGAGAGTCGGTCCATTTGGACATCTCCGAACTTTCCACCATTTGAGCATCTCTATGGAGGCCCAAATGCACTATGCAAAGGTTCAACCCTTTCTGCTCAAAAATTTATTTGGGCCAGGGAAAAAGATGAGTTGAACATCAACCTGGGAATTCACTTGGCCTCACTGGAGGACCCTCCCCGATGGAGGTTGTGGTGAAGTTTGTAAGGGAGTCTTTTATCGAGGTAAGGAGAAAAGAATTGCGAGGACGCAATTATTTCAATAGGGGGATAATGTAACACCACTAAAATTGAACCACAAGTATTGATAATTTTATGTGTTCGTTTTGTTTGAATTTCATAATAACCGAACAAAACCTGTTTCTCATAAAAAAGTAATAATATGGTTTTAATGTACTTTATTATGAAACCGAGTAAAACACATAAAATGGATGCAAGGATTTTCATTTAAATAATAACACTGTAGTTTTTAGAATACACCGAGATCAAAAGGGTAATCATGTTAACCAAATATACCTACTAAAAACCCTATCAAAGCCACGGGAAGACCCCCAAATACAACAATGAGGTCCGGTAAATAAAGGAGATCCCACGGGTCAGTCAAAACAAAGAACATCACCACCGTGATCATAAAAACCATACTGAGCATCAGGGGTATATCAAACACCATCTACTTCAATGGAATTGAATTTAGGACACCCTAAGGCATTGTTTTATATAAGGCAACAACTTGACCATTGCCTTAGGCGACTGTTGGATTCCAACGGATATAATTATAGCCATTGGACTTTTGGAGAATTAATCAAAATCATATGAGTATAATTTAGTTCTCTAAATAATTAATTTATGAATTGAAAAATTATAAAACCACCCCTAATCATGAACTTTAAAAGGACATGGTGAAATAGTTTGAATTACACTTAAGTGATTTTGGAATGTGTTAAGGAATTCAAAACACCTTGAAAATATTTTCATTTCTTAAATAGTATTTTAAACTATTCTAATTAAACTATGTTTTTTATTAAACGAAGTTTTGAATTCTATAATACTAGTATAAGAATTTTTAGTTTTCAAATTTATAACTTTGTATGTTAAAGGTTTAGTGTTTATAAATAATTTTAGAAATACTTTTAACTAAGACAAAGTCTAATTTGTATCCATTAACCTTCTAATGTTTAACAAAATCCATGTTTATAAAAATAATAATAATAATTTCTATATATTTATAATAAATGTATTATTATTTTTTCTTCTTTAAGACTTTATATTTTTTGAATGTGGGCTTTTATAAAAAAAAAATAGGCTTGTTAGGGCTATCCCTTTATAGCTGGGTCGAGGGAGGCATCTCACACTAGGTGGCTAAGCCTAGCCCTCAGCCCAAGCCAAGGCCGGCCCGAGCATGGGCATAGGATCCCCGAAGGGCGCATGGGATCAGGAGCGCATGAGCACGCCACTGCGGGTGCAAGGTCACAGCGAGGCATAGGTAGGTCGAGGCCTGCGGGGGGGGCAGGAGATCATGTGTAAGGCTCCCTTGTGTGTTCTGTGATTTTTGAGTTGAGCATCGGAGCCTCGGGCTTATAAGGAAGCTGTGCGTGCCTCCCCAATTCTATGTGGGATAGAATTTTTCAACCTGGATCTGATCTTGACCATTGGATCGCATCACGTGCGATTAGGGTTGTCCATCTCAGTCTGGGCCTCGACTCCTAGCAACTGTGGTAAAACATCCGTGTTTTTATACACCATTGGATTGGACGAGATCTAATCACAACCATCTGAGTGTTTTTTTAAACACTGCATCGCCCTGAGCCATTGGATCTCTTATGATCAAATCAAAGTTTTTCATCTTTTTTTTTAAACACACGGTTACTCCTCCACCATCTGATCATGCCACAGATCAATCTGAGTCATCCATCACCTTTAAAACCCGCGGATTCACCCTGACCATTAGATTAAACCCAGATTAAATTCTGACCGTTCATTATTTTCCCAGTCTTCTTCTTCCGCACCATTCTCTTCTTCTCCACTTGCTTCAGACCAGTAACCCTACACCCTACTTTGCACCATTTTTTCCCACACTTGACAGCCGCTGGTCCCCCCACCTTTCACACGGTTTCCACAAGGACCTCCCTTAATCTTTTTATAAGCCATTTTGGGCTCATATTCCTTACAACTTGAATTAAAATAATAAGTATAGGATTGGTTTATTAAAAAAAGAATACATCTGAGGCACACCCAAGGATTCCTCGGCTCTTCCACAACCCGAATCTCCAGCCCTCCAGCGAACTTCAACCAATCCTTCTCAAGCTTTTCTCCTCCTCAGACCAAGTAAGGGATAAAATATGCTCTGTTTTCTTTTTTTAAAACTCTAATATTCTTGTGAATATATGGATATATATATATATATATACCTATATAAACATATTTAGTTTCTTCAAAACTCTAATTCACATGAGATTTTCAAAATATATTTTGAGTATATAACACATGCATGGGGTTTATGCTCAAACATGAAAATCCCCCTTGACCATTTTAAAGTTTCATGGATTATATAAATTTTTCCTAACCCATTTTTAAATTTCGAAATCTTATACGGTTTCTTCTCACAAACCACTTCGGGTTTATGAACTTTGATGAGTGATCTTTTGTTTTCAAGAATTGTTTTCTTTTCGATACATGAAACAACATGCAAGGGTTCTAGTTTATCATGTTTTTTTTGTGTATTCATAAATATAATTCATGTACGTGTGGTTATGTGTAAAATTATATATATATATATATATAAGTTTGGTAACAAATGTGTTTCCACAAAACCTATCCTTATTGGTTTTAAAACATGATTATGAGAAATACAATTGTTATAAGAATCTATTTAGTCTTGTTTGGGTTATTCAAGATCTCAAGCATACACCCGGTGTACATATATAAGAATATATAATATTTTCCATGGGTTTCAAATTCACATGAATGCATATATTTCGAACTTTATTTCTCAAGTAAGTGGTATGATGGTTTTCATGTTCACTCATAAATATACATTCATATATGAGTACACATGTTTAATCATTTCTTCTATGCATAAACATTACTAAAGAAATAATCTATACCTTGTATTTCCCCAATTGTCACAAGAGATGTTTCAGATCATTTATAGTTTATGTTTTAATCTTTTTAACAATTAACTTTTCTTGGATTAAATGAGTATCTCAATATCAAAACATGTAAATGTGGTTTTGGAATAAGTCACATTCTTAAGATTTTAATGCTAATGTTGTTACTTCATTTGATATCCCATCATTTTAAGTGAACTAATTCTTACTACATGTGTAGGGGTATGTTGTTTTAGTTCCTGAATGTCATTGTTAAATCTAGAACTAACAAATCTAGTTATTTTGCACTCAATGCATAATTAAATTAAAGTAATTGAATGTATGCAAATGATTATGGATTAATAATGTAAGTTTTCTATGTAATATTAACACTACAAATATGAGACCATGATAAGACATATGAGGAATGTATTGGACTTAAAATTATGTGACGGGTGCGCCAGGAATTATACAGTGCTCCAATGCATTGGGTAAAGTGATAAAGTCTCATGAGTTAAGTGAAATTATGTGTGAACATGATGCTATATTTGTTCACAACTATGTGTGGTAGTTGAATACAATTATGTTGGGTTTCTACCCGTACGGTCTTGGGGCAAGGCCTTGACAAAGTCTGAAATTATACATTCCCTCATTATGTAATAGTAAATGATCAACCAAGGGATTGTTTGAGAAATATAATAACCCTTGTCTATAGATCTTCTATGATAATGGTAGTGAAGGCAAAAAGAATAATTATGTAATCAAATGTCATGTTATACTAGGAATGGGTATCTAATGTTATGGTTATATGAGTTTTTTTAAATTCCAATGATTCATGATGTACTTATGTTTATAACTATGCTTTTAAAGTTGGAATTGATCAGATTATGAATTATTCACATCTCATGCATTTCTTATATACACATTTGCACTCTGAATCATGTTTTATTTTTTAAGTCTTTATGTAAGCACAATTATCTTGTTTAAAAGGGGTCTTTCGGAAAAAAATTTGCAAGTAACCTATGAAAATATTGATAATGCTTTCCTCTTAATAAAATTTTTTAAGATTGCTTCATAGATTTTTGTTTTAAAAGGGGGATTTCTTTAAGTGTTTTAAAAACCCTTATTGGGAATTTGTATGTTCACCCTACGTTTTTTTTTAATTTTCAGGTTTTAGTTTGAGCAAAGGAAGTATGAAAGAAGTAGATGGTTTCTCGGAACCTGAACTGAATTTGATCCTTTGGAAGGGACATGATGTGTTATTTATTCAGTGCATGTTTTTTGTTTAAACTGACACATCATGTTCTGGATTCACCGGCTCCGGGTGTTCCGGGGTAGGGTCCTCACAAATAAAGATAACAAAATAGCAAGAACATGCATCACTTTTCCCAACCCCACGTATATTAATCTTAAATTGGTTCAATTATCTTCATAAATCTGAATTTAACTATTTCACAAAGGAAATAATTCGTATAACCATCTCTCATGATGCACTATTAATAAATATAAAGGATAAAGCTACTTGGAATAAAGACGATCGGCACTTCCTAGCTACACCGAAATAGGGGTGTGCATGCGGCAAGAAAAACTCTAGGGAATCACGAACCAAAAGCTGCAGAACTTCACTCAACTCTTATGGGAAGAAGGATTCAGGATGTCCCATAGAAAGAAAAAGAGAGAAGGAAGAATAAGGGGGAAATAGTATCTCATATTTGGGAAGATCTAAATAGATTCACGGTTTAGATATGTTTTTGATTTTCCATTAAAGGCAGATCTAGTCAAGATCACATGATTTGACCACTTAAAATCCCCAAACTCTTAGGAAATTTAAATATAGGATTTATAGGCTTTGAATTGGTCTCAAATACTTTCCAATAAGGTATTAAAAGTGTTTTATGTCAAAAAAAATACGTCAAAAGGGCAAAACTGGAAGAATCTGGAAACATTGTACACAAGGCACCATCAGAAGAGGCACCGCCAAATGAGGCACCATTAGATGAGGCACCATTGGAAGAGGCACCGTTAGATGAGGCACCATCAGTAAAGGCACCATCAAGATGAAACACCTACCACCGTCAGTGAGATACCATCAGGCAAGACACCACTAGACAAGACAATGTTGGACGAGGCACCGTAGGACACGTGACCACCAATGAGCCACTGCTAGCAAGTGACTGTCAGTGAGACATCGCCAGCATGAGAAACCACCAGGGTGAGACACCGCCAGTGAGATCAACCACCAAGGTGGAACACCACCAGCGTGAGCTACCGCCAGGGTGACACCTCTAGGGTGACACCACCAGGGTGACACTTCCAGGGTGAGACTGTTGGAAAATTTGGAAAACCAAGAATTTCACAAATTGTTAAAATAAGTCACATTGACTTCTCAGGACACCTCAAACACCATATCTCCCACAAATTAATGGGCTGGAAAGGTCTGGTCCATTACATATATAGATCACAAGAGTTTCAAATATATATTCTCACAAAAATATCTCAACGTGAGGAAAATATGATGGCTTGAGATACTCAAGGATTATGATTTTTCAATACAATATCACCCAGGGAAGGAAAATAAGGTAGTAGATGCATTGAGTAGGAAGGATCATGGAGTTCTAAAAAAATAAGTATTTAAAAGGATCTTGTGTTCATGGATCTAGTGAAGATAGATATGTGAATTATCAAGAAAGGTGAAACATATCTACTTTTTCAATTGGTTTCCCAATCATCTTTATTGGAAAGGATTAAAATTTCTCAATCTGAAGATGATAATTTTGAAAGGAAAATTAAAGCTCTGAATGATGGGAAGTTGGAAGACTTCATGTATAAATATAGAATTATGAAATTTGGTAAGAGTCTTTGTGTTCCCTATATACCCTAACTATAAAGGGAATTATTGGATTATGCTCATAGCTTAAATTTCTCTATACACCCTGGTAACACTAAGATGCATAGAGATTTGAAGGAACATTTTCTGTGGGATAATATGAAGTGGGAAATTGATGATTATGTATCAAGATGTTTAATATGCCAATAGGTGAAGGCTATAAGAAAACATACTAGAGGAGTCATTCAGCCTCTACCTATTCCTACATGGAAATGGGATGACATTACTATGTATTTTTTCACTAGATTACCAAAAACTCTAATGAAGAATGATTCAATATGGGTAATTATTGATCTACTTACCAAATATTCACATTTCCTCACTGTAATGGTGGATTTTCCACTATAGCATCTTGCAAAAATTTATATTAATGAAGTTGTAAGACTTCATAGAGAACCTATTTCAACTGTGTCTGATCATAATCTACAATTTACATCGAAATTATGGAAAATTCTTCAGAAATATTTGGATACTGAGCTTTATTTGAGTATTTCTTATCACCCTCAAACTGATGGGAAGTCATAAAGGATGATCCAAACATTATAAGTCATGTTGAGATCATGATCACTTGACTTTCAAGGCATGTGGGATCGGTATTTACCTTTGGTAAAGTTTGACTACAATAATAGTTTCCATTCAAGTATTCAAATGGAAGAATATGAAGCATTGTATGGAAAGAGATTTCGTACACTAACTCGTTGAGATGAAGTTTTTTAAAGGAATATTGTAGGCCCAGATCTTGTGTGGGAAATAATGGAAAAGTTCAAGACTATTCAAACACATATCAAAGAAGCATAAAGTAGGAAAAAGAGCTATGTCAATAACCAGAGGAAATATTTGGAGTTTCAAGTGGGAGACCATGTCTTCTTGAAGGTATCTCCATGGAAGGGTATTATAAGATTTGGAAATAAAGGGACACTGATCCCTAGGTATATTAAACCTTTTAAAATCCTAGAGAGAATTGGAGTTTTGTCTTATCATTTGGTGATGCCACCTATCCTTTCTAAATTATACAATGTGTTCCACATCTCTTTGTTAAGGAAGTAAATATCAGGCCCAACGCATGTCCTCACTTATAAAGGAATAGAATTGGAACTTGGTTTGTTGTATTTTGAAGAGCCTATATAGATTTTGGACACTAAATAATGGGTGTCGATGAATCAGACGACTTGGTTGGTAAAGGTACTTTGGAAAAAACATAAAATTGAAGAGGCAATGTGGGAACCAGAAGAAATTATGATAAAGAACTACCCAAATATTTTTTTGAGGCAACACTCTGGAAATTTCGAGGATGAAATTTGTGTATGAGGGTAGAATGAAACACCCCAAGATCCTATGGTATGTCTCTTTTAAAATTTATCATCTTCAATAGTTTATGCTTCGCGCAACACTGAGTTTAAAACTGTAATATACTAATAAATATGATCGTTGGAATAGTATTGTGACCATTAGTAATAGTGATATAACCAATAGAATAGTAACTTCACCTATGAAAGTATAAATAACATTTGGGTAACTTATAAATGAAAATATGTTATATTTATATCATGGAAGAAGTAAATAAATGTATTAAAAATGATAAGTTAAGTGTTGGTATTTTTGTGAAACATTAATATTTATTTATAATTTTATAATTAATATAATGAATTAAAATAAAATTTATTTTTATAAATTATATTCATAAATTAATATTTTTTTGTCTTACAATTATAATATAATTTTATGAGACCTTAATTAATTTTTTAAAGTGTCATAAAAACAGTTATAAAATTAAAATCGATATTTTTTGAGTAAATGATGATTTTATTTAAAATTTAAATTTCTCATATTTAGAGAATTATTTTCATAAAATTAAGTTTGTTTTTTAATTCTACATTCTGAAAAAAAATTAGGTTTAATTTTTTTGGATTTTTCTAAAAAAGTTGAATTTTTGGTGATTAGTGAAATACGGTAATTTACAGTATTTAACAAATACATGAATTATTGAGTCATGGTTGATGTATAACTAATGTAAGCCCATAATATAAAAATATCCTTATATATTTACTATATTTATTCATGTTAATCAAAACTATTCATAGTCATGATCCAAAATAATGAACTAATGAATAAAATTAAATAAAAACACCTCACTCCTCCACTATAAATACCACCCTTCACCACCTCTTCTCCTCACACCTCTAAAGACTTTAATATTGTCTAATTTATGCCTAATACCTCTCCCAAACCTATACTCCATGTTTTTGTACTTATAATATCACCCAAAATACCATTTCAAAGTTCCTTAAGGAGGTTCTCAGGGAGAGAAATTCAAGAGGTAAAATTCTCTTTCATTCTTTTAATTTTCTTTCAATTTATTTTCTCTTCTTATCCTTTCCTTAACTCCTTTTTCCAAATATGCATGATAAATTAAGTATAATATATATAATTTAATCTTATTATGTTAATGTAATATCAACCATTAATTCTCTTCTCTTCCCCTTTTTATTCTAAAAATGACAACATCATCCGTGAGGTGCCGATTTACTGTCTTTGTGGATGACGAGTTTTCGTTTTTCATTTCCACCTTCAAGGATGGTCATAAAACCATTTCATGGTTAAGAAAGTATTTAATATATGTAATAAAACTTATTTAATTTTCTGTAACCAGTATATATACATAATACATAAGACAAATCTAGTTCGTGATGATCGAAAGAACGCTAAAATAATCTAAATGAATATCATTAATGCTTTATCTAATGAATCGTCCCTGTATCTGAAAAAAAATGATATATAAGACCATTAAATCTAATATAATTTCATTAATAATTTATATTTTCAATTTTGGATAAATATTATCATTTAACATGATCTTTCATACATGTATACAAGTAAACCAATCATGAAAACCAAGGAAACGAACACTCCCAAACAACGAAATTGAATCTCATAACTCATCAAAAAGACCATAAATAAACTTAATAAAATTATACTAAATAAAATACATGTTTAATAGGTTATGAATTAAATTATTAATGAATCTAATTTTATTATTGAGGACATTAAGCACAAGTACAGAACACTTTCGTACATAAGGTAAGGGTTTCTTCTCGAACCTCCATTTTTCATTCAGGTTATGCTTTCTCTCTCTTTACACCAATGTAATCCTTATTTATTTTTATATACTTATTATAAATTATGTGTATATGTTCTAAAATCATGTATAAGTATCATTTTATCCTTATTTGATGGGAAATTCATGATTTTATAAGGTTCCCTTCTCAATTCTTCCAGATAAGCAAGCTCGGTTTAAGGGAACTTCCCAGTTTCTTACCCATTTTCAAGTTCACTTCATAATTTGTTTTAAGTAGTCATTATTTTTCTAAAATAATTTATTTTATCCTTAAAAACTATATTTTTTAATTTCTGGTTTTATAAAAAAAATTATACATTTGTCTGTTTTAAGAACTCTTTAGTATTTTCCCTTAAACCACACTAAAGCGGCTCATTTCTAAAGTTTCTTAAATGATCTTTTTACATGTTTTCACTTCAGTTAGAAAAAATTTATGCCTAAAATATAATTTCATTGCCCCTACCTTTTCTTTTATGGTATATAAATATTAAAATCTTATTTTATGACAAATATAAATGATTTTCTAAAAGAACTCTTATTTCCAAAGTAAAAAAAAATGGTATTTCTCTCAAGAATTCCTCGATGATTTTATTAGGGTATTTTCATCTATTTAAACACCCTATGTTAAATATTATGCTTAATTGGGATTGATATTTTATGATATAATCTACCATGTTTTATTAAATGTTTTATGACCAGTTTGATTGTTGATGTGCTATCTTGATACCATTCACCATATTACTCGGAATGGTTAGTGATTATGTTTACTAATTGGGGAAAGTTATTTAAATTTTGTATGTATATGTTTTTTATGTTTAACCTCAATAATATAAGGAATTCATTGGACTTAGTAAGTGATGGGAGGGGCTTACTGTATCCCCTCGATGTATTGGTAGGTCTCATAAGACAAACCAGATTGGGATTTGGCTGAGGCCTTATCCATTTATTTTCAAATTCCTTGGTTGAGGCCTCGACGATATGTTTCAGATGTCCAGTATTATGCATTCCATCATTATGATATTACTATTTGATAATACATGTGATTATTAGACTAGTATAATATTCATGGTTAAGTTTCATTCTCATGTAATTATTTATAGGGAATTATTTATTCATCTTTTATTCATGTCATAATATGCTCAAGATTATATTTTAATGGCATGTGATTTTAGTTATTCACCTTGCCTTATTGTTTATATTTATATTAGATTACGTTGTATTGTTTACTCTTATTGAGCATCTGAGCTCACCCCTATCTTATGTTTTATTTTTTCCTAGGATGTGTAGATGTATATTATGAATGACTTACAGAGATAATCTAAGAGTTTATGGATTCCAATGGAGTTGTTATATTGTTTTTCCTTTCAAGTTGTAATGTAACAATTATGTTTGTATCTAGTTTTCCAAAGCTACTAAACTACTTTTTGCTTTGGGATGCGACTTCCTTGTTTATTATTCCAATGTACACTACTGGAAAATAAGGTTATAACCACAGTTTTGGAAAAAAAACTGGGTATAGGTCATCCCTATACCCATGGTTTTAAAAAAAACATGGGTATAGGGTTTGGTTCGGACCTATATCCACGGTTTTGCAAAAACTATGGGTATAGGGTTTAGTTCATGACCTATACCCACAGTTTTCCAAAAACTGTGGGAATAGGTCTCACCTATAACCATGATTTTTCAAAAACTGTGGGTATAGGGTTTGGTTCAAGACTTATACTCATGGTTATTCAAAAAATCATGGGTATAGGAAACAATTGTACCCACAATGTTCCCAAAACTTATACCCACGGTTATCCAAGAATCATGGGTATAGGTCATCCCTATAGCCACGGTTTTTATAAACTGTAGCTATAGCTTTTCCCACGTAAGCGCAAGAATACCTATTACCAAATTTTTTAACCTATATCCACAATTTAAAATAATATATATATAAGTAAATATATATTTTTATATTGATAATCGCATGTGGTGCAGTGGTTAGGTTCTTGAATTCTATAGTGGTAGTCCAAGGTTCGAACCTGGCGGCATACATTTTTTAAAATCCTATAGCCACAGTTTCAGAACTGTTGGTATAGGGTTATTTGTAATGATCCATGTATTTATAGAATGATACTTCTTGATTTCTATTATTACTTATGAATAAGATATTAATTTTATGTTAAAGGGGACACTTTTTCCAATAGCGCACTCAATACGCAACAATGGGTTTCTCCTAAATCTTACATTGCACACAACATTGAGTTATACTGAAAAAAATAATACAATAATATTCTTATTATTTTAAATGGTAGTTATCGCCTAGCTGTTGGAATGGCGGGAAAGAATAGTATTAACTGAATTATGAAAATATGGTTTAAATATGTTTAAATAATGGTTCATTGGTTACCAAATTTATTAGAAATGGAAATAAAAACAAATTGAATATAAAGGATGTGTGTTTTATGAAAACCTATTTAAAAAGAGAATAATTGTGTTTATAAAATCATATCACTCATTATGGATTTTTATTTAATGAGAAATATATGTTACATATTAAATTTAATGTTTTAAATTCATTTAATATGTTTTCTAGATATGATATAAAAACAAATTCTATTTTTTGGATAAAAGAAGTATTTTTCTAAAAATGCAGTTTTACCACCTTTTGATGGAAAACCCTTTTTAAATATAGTTTTTTTCAATTTTATATGTTATATTTGAAAAAATAAATTTCTTATTTATAATCAGAACATCAAAATTTACTTTTTTTTAAATTTTAGTATTTTTCTGATGAAATTCATATTTTTATGAATAGTGAAAAATACTGCATTTTAATTCAAAACTACCTTTTCATCTAATTTATTTATATAGTTAGATTATTTTTAAAATTTGTTTTAAAGTTTAATTGTATTAATTTTTTATCATTTAATACAATTTTGGTCATTTTAAGTAATTTCCCATTGAAATTGGACATAAACACGTATCAATCTTTTGATAGTTATTACTTCTTAAAAACCCGCTTTTTAGTTTGAAAACAATAATTAATTTTAAATTAATTACTGCAACTTCTGTGTTTTGAATTTTTAAAAATGGATTCCTTATTTGTAATTATGAGTTCCAAATTATGTGAATAGTCACCTTTTATTTTTAGACATTATGAATAGTAACTTCAGTAATTATTTTATTTACCATGGTAAAAGGGTAAATCTGGTAAATACGGGTAAAAAATAATATTATAATAATATTAAACTACCCTAACACATATCCTAATACTATTGTATTAGATATGTCTGACCATGGGCATCCTTGGGTCGATTTGGGGACCCCATGGAGCCACTTGGGTGTGAAAATGACATTTTCTAAGAATTAATTTAAAGTAAAGAGAAATATGGCATAAACTTGTATCTTTTACTAAAACAATTTTTATATGAAGTTATATAAGTGATATATTCTTCTATAAATATTAATTATAAATATAAAA
Source organism: Viscum album (assembly GCA_963277665.1). Classification (NCBI taxonomy): domain Eukaryota; kingdom Viridiplantae; phylum Streptophyta; class Magnoliopsida; order Santalales; family Viscaceae; genus Viscum; species Viscum album. The sequence goes on from OY728122.1 coordinate 762,512,143, forward strand.
ATATTTCCTATATCGTGATATTTTATTTATAATTTTTAGACATTAAATAAATAAATTTAATTATGACACAATGATGGTGCACTGATTGCTTCTTTAATGAAAGATTCAAATAAATGATATTATAAATATTAAAATAAATGTAATTTAAATATTTTGATGCCATCCATGAATTTTCTAAATGATATTGACATATTATCTTTGAGTTAATTTCATTTTTTCAAAGGAATTGAGTTATTATGAATTTAACAAAAATCAATTACTTTATAGTTTCAAAATTGACATAAATGAGTTTTTAAAACAAATACTATTTTATTAAATGATATAATAGTAATAAAAATCTAATATTATACTAACTAACTTATATAATGTTAGAAATTTCATTAATGATCCAATTATGGTTCTTTTGGCATTTTATATTAAATATAGTTACCATATATTATGAAAATGCAACAAGACATGGTAAGAGTTAATGTTTTTAACTAAGGGTTAAAGCTAAAGGATAAGGTTAATTTTGAGACCTAAACTTGTCTAAAACATATTTTTTGGGAGTTTTTCTACCCAACAAAATCTTATCTTTGAAATAAATGAGTTTGAGACCATTTTAAATCAAAAATCAATCTATAATAAAATAATATTTCAATACCTTCCTAAAGTGCCCCTCCTCCCTCTTATAAAAGGCAACCACCTCTACCCACTTAATCACACCTCTAAATCCCATTATCTCATAAAAATTATGCTCAAATAATCTCCCAATATCCCTCCCTTCCTTATAGAATCCTTACCTTGTGCATAAAAAATTCAAGAAAGCCTTTTGGCTCAAATCAAAAGAAGTTACATGTTTTAGAGGTAGCGTCTTCTCTCAAGTTCTTTTCCTTTATTTTCCTTCTCTACTCCCTATGATCTTTTTATTCTTTTATTTCATAACAAAACCAGTATCCTCAATATACTATAATGTTTTTATGAGAATTATTCAAACTACACTTACACACACCTCTATCTAATGGATATAAACATATTGTTTTTGTGTACGGCGAACTACTGCCTCATGAAACGATGATTGTTTGATTTTCCCCTACCACCTATCATGGTGGCCATTATGATGGAACTATATTTATATATGATATATATTATATTTATATTTTATCTATTATTTTATAATTTTTATTTACAGCATACCTTTATGCTCTCCATAATGTGTAAATACGATAATTTCATTTGATCAAGTGCAGACTATCGCCCCCTCAAAGTGATATGACTCGTTCATGCCATATATGGAATGTATAAAGGAAGGAATTAATAAACTTATGTAACGTATATAAAATATTATATTATACTTTAATTATAATATACTTATTTATCGTTTAGTTTTCATTCCTTTAAATATAAAAAAATGAAATTAGTGTTCATGCATACGTACGGTTTACCGTCTCCATGAACGGTACATTTCATTTCTTATCTCCAAATGTTATGAAATATTATAAATACATATATACTATATATATATGATATATATTATATTTTTATCAATAATATCATTCTGAAGATGATGTGCTTTTGACTATATGTACAATTTATATCAAAACAAGTTCATTTTCGACTCAAGTACCGAATATCGACAAAACGACCGATATTAACTTAAATAATTATGTAATTTTTATAACATGGTAATAAGATATATAAAAGGAATAATAAACTTTAAAAAGGTTCTGAATCAATTATAAATTAACTTAAGTTTATTATTTAGGAAGAACAAGTAACATACGTGACAAATCGGACTCAAGGTAAGGGATTTCGTCTGAATCTCCTTTCATTGAGGAATATCTTGATATTGTGAACCTTTATTATTATTTAAGGTGTATATACAACCTTTTGAAATGTTATATCATGAATTACTATATTCTCATGATATTTAATGTTTTGTTTAATGATTTTTATTGAATTTTTTCTTAAGTGGTATGGGAATCTTTAACTAAAACAGTGTTATAAATGTTTTAAATAATTATTCTTCTAAAACCTTCTATTTCATGTCCATGTTTTAAAAATGGGTTTTAAGTATTTATTTATATGAACATGAGTGTTTTAAAGTGTAAAATCCTTTCAAAAGTTTCAAAGTGGTATGAGACACTTTGATTCAAAACTCTTCTTTTTGAATGTTTTAAATGAATTGATTATATCAATATCTTGAAATGATATCTTGTGATTGCAATGTGGAAATGTTATTTTTCATTTATGATTGTTTTATGTGTTATGATTATTTATGGTACTTGAAAATTTGATGGGTGGTTATGTGATAAATCAATGACAGGTGGTTGCATAATAAACCAAATGATGGGTAATTCCGTGATAAACTAAAGATGGGTAGTTACGTTATAACCTCCAATGAATTGGGTATGGAAGTCATCCGTATGGCTATTACATTTATTGATATGTATGTAAGTCGACTGTATGGCTATTTAATTTAGTGATATGTATGTAATTTGACCATATGGTTATTCCATTTAAGTATGTTTATGTCCCAAGTTACCTTTATATGTTATATATTTCCTTCTATGAGATTTATGGTGGTCTTTTGGTTACAAAAAGGGTAAGTAATGAGCTTATATTTAGTGAAGTGTTTTTTCTACTTCTTAAAGATGAAAAGTATTACTTTATGATAAAGTTTTCATGGTTTACATGTTTTTTCAAGACAAACTATTTTCATTCAATATGTATTTCTTACTGAGTTTTTATGTTCATATCAAGTTTTGAAGAAAAAAATCGAAGGACATAAAGAAGAATAAAGTCAAGGATGAGATCAAGGAAAAGTCATGTTGTTTAAAAATGAAACAAAACTTGTTTCTTTTTGAAAAATTTTTGTTTATGAAAAAAATTGGATAGTGAGTAGAAGTATCTACTTTGTAATAATCAAGTTGATATGTATAATTTATGGACTAATTCTCTAAATCTATAAACCTGAAAAGATCCTCGATGTGAATTAAAGTCAAATTATTGACTTAACTCAAGAATAAGTAATTTTTAAGTATGGGGCCTTATAGTTGGTATCAGAGGTCAGTTCAGACAAATTTAGGGATTATGAGTTTTTTTTAGACACATGGTTAGTCTCTATGTCTACTCTTTAAGTTAAATCCTTGTTTTATAACTTTTTTAGATTAAGGAAAGTTTGTTAAAAATGGAAGGATGAGGATATAAAATTTCATTCTTATCTCTTCCTAATGAATTTCTTACAATAATTATTGAAATGTCATGTCCAGATGATTCTGAAACATTTTCTAACATACAACTCACTTATAAGCAATTGTTTGAGATATCAAACACCTCTGCTATACCTTGATACCATTGTGGATCATGGGTTGTATTTAATCAAATCCTATTTTCTCAATATTCACATATTTTCAAGAAAGGTAAATATTATCAAGGCATTTTCAAATATTTTACCTTATCACAAGATTTTGAAGCATACTATGATTTTGAAAAAGGTGTTAAAGAAGGATACCCTTGCACAACCTATTTATATTTGATTTTAAATTATAGTCTCTCATCACATACTTATGGTATTTTAAAAAGACCATTGATTGAAACTTTCAAATCAAACTCGGTCCGAATGTTTTATAAAAATCAAGTTTTATCAGATGTTTTGAAATTATATGTCATACATGATTATTTTCTAAAACTATTTTTCTGTGAACACCCATATAACCCAATTTATACAAGGTGTATTTGGATGAAGGAATAAAATGATTTTGAAGAATCTATAAATCATTGTTGCAATGCATGGACCTTCTATTTATGTGAGCAAGATGACGATGAAACCAGGTGGACACTATGATCAATGTATGATGTTCTTTCTATTGGTAATAGTTTTATTTTATCATATGGAGGTGAAAAAAAATGTCAATATATATAAGTCTTCATGAATTAATATTTTGAGGTCATTATGATTTGGGATGAAAATGAGAGTTATAATACAACCTTTGAGGCTAAAAAATGTTAGGGTTATAAAAATGACAAATCGTAAGATGGGTGATAACCCATCATGTCCGGCAAGGTCGTAGGAATCGAACCCACGACTGAAGGGCGACAAGGGCACATCACCTACCACAAGCCTACGTGAAATCCCTGGTCAGTATGACTTATTATTTTTAGTTAAATGGTTTTATGGATTAAGAATAAGTTGATTTTGGGAACTTATGTTTTATCAAATAGATATCCTTAGTATAGAAAAATGATTTGCTGATTAAGTGATAACTGTTATTTTGGGAGACGTTTGCTTTTTTGGGAACACTATATGCCTAAGGAAAATAGAATACTATGGGATTTCATTTGAGGAGTAATGGTGGAATTTTATTTTGGAAGAATCTATGTTTTTATTGTGGACTTATAGTGATTTTGGTTATTTATGGAAATGATTATCCTATCTTAGAGAATATGTGATTAGGTTAATTACTTTTTAGTATGAGACTTTATGAGTAGTCGGTGTTATTTGGAGATAAATGTTAAGATTTATTGTGGAAGACTATGTGATCAAATTCTTCTGAATTTTGGGTTTCTATCTTAGTTTAGATTATTTTGAAGAATTTTAAGGACAATTTTTTATTGAATGGTCTTTTTTGAACTTTGGTCATTGTTTGTTGAATTTTGGAGATTAAGAGTGGAATTTATTTCTATAAATAATTTTTCTTTTTGGGGATTATCTGATCTTGTACTAACCATTTTGGTGTTGGTTAATATCTAAAGACAGGGGAAATATATAGTTCATCTTTTGTGGATTATGTGATTATCTAAAAGTTGATTCTAGTGCTTCAGGTGTGACCAAGTCATCTTGAATACTCATTGTTTGGAGAAAACATAAGTTTGTTGTAGATATTTATTAAAGGATGAAACTCTACTTGACAAGTAAGTATGTTTCCTTATGTTCATAGTCAAACTCATAAATAAATTCCTCAACTTTATGAAAAGGACCTTAAAACAAAAAATTTATCTGTTTACTTTTCTACTGGGGAAATAAATACTGTTTAACCCATCACAAGTTTATGGTTTTTATATTGTTAACTTTCTCCTGGTCATATTTTCTATCACTCTTCATCAGAACTTCATGGTTAGTTTCTCTTCCATATCCATGTTTTCCTACATGGAATCCTAGTATGTGTTATCTCGGGTGACCTTTGTACTTATTTTTATTTCTTTTAAAGTGATAGTTTCATTGACTCTTTTTCCAATGTGGGACTTTCAATGAAGTTTCTTAGACCAATTTTAAAATTGCGAGTACACAATTTCCAAAAGGGGGAAAGGATGTAATGACCCAGGTATTTATAGAATAATACTTTTTGAATTTTATTATTACTTATGAATAAGATATTAATTTTACATTAAATGGGACGCTTTTTCCAATAGCGTGCTCGGCACACAACAATGGGTTTCTCTGAAATCTTACATTTCACACAACATTGAGTTATACTGAAAAAATTAATACAATAATATTGTTATTATTTTAAATGGTAGTTACCGCCTAGCCGTTAGAATGGAGGAGAAGAATAGTATCAACTGAATTATAAAAATATGGTTTAAATATGTTTAAATAATAGTTCATTGGTTACCAAATTTATTAGAAATGGAAATAAAAACCAATTGAATATAAAGGATGTGTTTTTATGAAAACATATTTAAAAAGAGAATAATTGTGTTTATAAAATTATATCACTCATTATGGATTTTTATTTAATGATAAATATATGTTACATATTCAATTTAATGTTTTAAATTTATCATATATGTTTTCTAGATATGATATAAAAACAAATTTGATTTTTTGGATAAAAGAAGTATTTTTCTAAAAATGAAGTTTTACTGTCTTTTGATGGTGAACCCTTTTTAAATCTAGTTTTTTTTTTAATTTTATATGTTCTATTTGAAAAAATAAATTTCTTCTTTAGAATCGGAACATCAGATTTTACTTTGGTTGAAATTTTAGTATTTTTTTGATGAAATTCATATTTTTATGAATAGTGAAAAATAATGCTTTTTAATTCAAAATTTACTTTTCATCTAATTTATTTATATAGTTAGATTATTATTTTAATTTCTTTTAAAGTGTAATTGGATTAAGTTTTTATCATTTAATCCAATTTTGGTCATTTTAATTAATTTCCCATTGAAATTGGACATAAACACGTGTCAATCTTTTGATAGTTGTTACTTCTTAAAAACCCACTTTTTAGTTTGACAACGGGAATTAATTTTAAATTAATTACTGAAACTTTTGTTTTTTGAATTTGAAAAAATGGATTCCATATATGGAATCAAGAGGTCCAAATTTTGCGAATAGGCACCTTTTATTTTTAGACATTATGAATAGTAACTTCAGTAATTATTTTATTTACCATGGTAAAAGGGTAAATCTGGTAAATAAGGGTAAAAAATAATATTATAATAATATTAAACTTCCCTAACACATGTTCTAATCCTATTGGATGAGATATGTCTAATCATGGGAATCATTGGGTCGATTTGGGGGTCTCATGGAGCCACTTGGGTGTGAAAATGACATTTTATAAGAATTGATTTAAAGTAAAGAGAAATATGACATAAACTTGTATCTTTTACTAAAACAATTTTAATATGAGGTTATATAAGTGATGTCTTCGGCTAAAAATATTCATTATAAATCTAAAAATATTTACAATATCATGATATTTTATTTAAAAAATTTATATATTAAATAAATAGATTTAATTATGACACAATGATGATGCAGTGATGGCTTCATTAATGAAAGATTCAAAAAATGATATTATAAATATTAAAATAAATGAAATTTAAATATTTTGATGCCATATAAAAATTTTTTGGATGATATTGACAGATTATCTTTGATTTAATTCCTTTGGTTTGAAAAAATAATGTTGTTATTAATTTAACAAAAATCAATTACTTTATAGTGTCAAAATTGACATAAATTAGTTTTTAAAACAAATACTATTTTATTAAATGATATAATAATTCTAAAAATCTAAGATTAGGCCAAATGACTTAAATAAAGTTACAAATTTCATTAATGATCCACTTATGGTTCTCTTGTCATTTTATAGTAAATATAGTTGCCATATATTATGAAAATGCCAGAAGATGTGGTAAGAGTTAATGTTTTTAACTAAGGGTTAAAGATAAAGGATAAGGTTAATTTTGTAACATAAACTTGTCTAAAACCTATTGGTTGAGAGTTTTTCTACCCAACGTCATCTTATCTTTGAAATAAATGAGTTCGGGGCCATTTGAGACCAAAAATCAATCTATAATAAAATAATATTTCAATACCTTCCTAAAGTGTCCCTCCTCCCTCTTATAAAAGGTCACCACCTATGCCCACTTATTCACACCTCTCAAACCCCTTGCCTCATCTAAATTCTGCTCAAATAAACTCCCAACATCCCTCCCTTCCTCCTAGAAGTCTTACCTTGGGTAGAAGGCAATTCAAAAAAGCCTTTTGGCTCAAATCAAAAGGAGTTGCACATTTTAGAGGTTGCGTCCTCTCTCAAGTTCCTTTCCTTTATTTTCCTTCTCCACTCCTTTTGATCTTCTTATTCTTTGATTGCATAACAACACCAGTATCCTCAATATACTATTATTTTTTATGAGAATGATTCAAACTACACTTACACACACCTCCATCTAATGGATACAAACATGTTGTTTCTGTAACATCCTGTTTTATTTCAAGCCTTATAAATAAAAATTATATGTTTAGTGCCATTAAATCCTTCTTTAACCAAAAAAAATGTAAAAGGTAAAACACATAACTCTTTTATTTATTTATTTAAGAACATGACACCAAAGTGTCTTACAACATCCGAGTTACAAGAAAATCTCACTAACCATAAATGCCAAATAAAAACCCTAGTACGATCACCGGAAGGCTACCCAGGATAAAAACAAGCCCGACTTCATAGTGTGGATCATTAGGAACCATCATGAGCATCAGGATGGCCAGTTCCACGGCGGCCGTGCTGAGTACCGGTGCAATATAGAGAACCATCCTTAGCTGACAAACCGACTTCAAAATATGAATACCAAGACTTTATATTTATAAAGGTTCCACATAGACGTTGAAAATTTTACCATTTTTGTCTTTTCAAGATGATCGTTGGGATTTAAAACTGATGGCATTAAGGGTTTTTCTAAATTAATACTTTTATAATAATTAAGGTGTTTTCTTTAAATAATACATAATGAATCTGATTAATTTGTGATCTAAGTTCTAAGGAACAATTTATATTTATATCTTTACACTCTTATATTTATACTTTTGTGCATATTAGAAATTAATTATCATACTATATGAATTATAATATTTTGGTAATACATGGTATTAAATATTATTATGAAGCGCGTTATTTTATCTATGCGATCGATTAATTTTTTATATGGGTTTTACATATACTTATATTACAATTTCTGCATCATTATGTTAATGCTTACACAAATACTCTTTTTACTTTAAAAACAATGGAGATAATAGAATGATTGTAAAACTTTAGAATAATTAGTAATGTTATGATAACATATGAAATTTTATGCTTTTGAAATTATGTTAAATATGGGATTAAGTAACCAAATTTTAATAACAACCTTAATGAATATAGATCTTTACATGTAATTATAAATTAAGATAATTGTTTTTAAATAAAGGAAAATAATAATATAATTTATGACATAGATAGGGGATTAATAGTTTAATATATATGTGTACTAATAACCCTTGATTAATCCTAAGATAATAATAATAGTTTAAATAATAATTTTATAAATATGTTATAATAAGTTTAATAAAAGAATAAAATAACAAATTTTATTTTAATATGATAAAAATGAAGTCGTTTCTCTTTTTTTTCTGCCGCATCAAATATGGACCGCTCGATCCAGCACCCCCATCGCGGCCATCCGTTCCTTTTTAATGCCGCTTTGCGTCTGGGCTGCCTGATCGACTCCCGATCAATCCAGGCCATCCAATTTATTTACGAATCTTCCTCCCCGTCGCGGTTTCTTCTTCCTCGTGCACACGAACTAGTAGGGTAGGCAGCGTTGCGTTTTCTTCACCCAGGCCAGCGGTGGACCCGACGTCGCCCTTTCTTTCCACGGGTTGGCACCGTCCATTTAATACACAACCTCGGATACCCCGTCAGCGTCTTCGCTCAAGGAGGTGCCCTACTTGTAAGCTCTAGTCTGCACCGAAGAAGAGGAGGGTTTGCTTCGGGCTGCACCGTAGCATACGACGGTCCCTTCGCTTTTCCTTCCAGAGTTTCTGGCGGCCTCACGTCCTTCTCCTCCTCTCTAAGCCTGTAAGGGAAACCATTGATTTTTTTCCTTCTACGGTTTCGGTTTATGATTATATAAGTATATATATATATATATGAACATTATGTATATGGCGTTTCATATCAGTTTTACTAAGTGTATCACTTAACCTTATAGAACGTTTTAAAATATGAACATAAGGGTCTGTTTTTTTTGGGTGTTCTTCATGCAATACCTTGTTTACACATTGTGCATTTACAGTTCTGTATATATGTATATGTTAGGTTTTATAAAACTCTCAATCTTAACATGTTTAATGTTTTCCAGGGGTTAGTCGATGTCTCTGTTGCGTAAAATCCTTAGAGGGAAGGATATTCAAATTGGTGTTTATTTGAACTCACATATACATCTACGTGTATATAAATATATATATATACATATATATATTTATAAAAATTTTAATCCTAACCTGAGTATGGTTTCTTGGAATTTTTATTAATGATGAGTTATTGTTATGAAATATACGATACCAGCAACATTTTTATCAACTATGTTGTGATTATGCAATTTATATATATATGTTTTCATGTATAAGATTTCATATAATTTCCAAATCAAAACTATTTTGAGTTTTATAAATTCAAAATGATATTTATTGGTGTCTACAATAGGACACCTTGTTTTGTGTTAAGTTGAATCCCATGTATATTTATAAAACCCTGTCTGCCACCTTTTTTTCTTTTTTTAGTGATGAATATATGTTAAGAAAACTAATGTCTTTAAGAACATGTAAACCATGTAATGAATCAAATGGTATTTATTTAATTGAACCACAAAAACATATATACACATACACGGCTTCGTATATATATATATATATATATATATATATATATATATATAATTGTGGAATAATTGTAATTCAAAATAAGATTTAAAAAAATAGTATTTTATCTAAAGTATACGACAGTTATAAGGATAACATTGATTCGGTGTTTATTTGAATTCTCATCCATTCCTAGAATTTCGATTAGTTACAAGAAATGCCTCTTGTTTTATTTAGTTTATGTTTTTAACTACTATCATGGTATGGTTTTAAAAAAATGTCTTAAAGTCGGCATTAAGACTGAAAGTGGCTCATAAATGGAAATGATGTAATTTTACATGGCAATCCATTTTTTTAAGTGTTCTAATTATTATTGCATGTGCAAGAGTATGTTGTTTTAGTTCATATACATCACTGTTTAATCTAAAGCCAAAAGTCTAGTTCTTTTTACATTTATGACATGATCTGTTTCAAGTTATGAATATGTATGTAAAAAGGGGTTTTGATTAAGAATGTATGAATGAGACCCTATGAATGAAAGACCACTTCAAATATGTGAGGGATGTATTGGACTTAAATGATAAGATGGGTGTGCCCAGATAGCGCTCCAATGCATTGGGTAAAGGATGAGTCTCATGAGACGTTATGTCCGACAGTCTTGGCGGTTAGCCTTGGCTTGTGCTGCTATGGGAAACGAGATGGGTGGTTAGCCTTGACCCGTACTAAGTTATGTTCTATGCTCAGGACACAAGGTCTTGATAAATTCTGGTATTATACATTCCCTCCACATGTGATGATAAATGGTCAACCAGGGGATAGTTCAACTAACAGGATATCCCCTAGTTGGAATTTCTTTCCTGTAACTATGAGAATGAGATTATTGAGATATGAACCTTAATACATGTGGTATGCTGTTATAGGAACTTTATGCGCAGATAAATCATGATATGAATGTTTTCCCTTTTTACACACAAACTTTTAGAGCTGAAGTAACTTTATCGTGATTTATGCATCATTCATTCTTCACATGCTTGCGCTCTCTAATTTATGTCTTCTTTGAGGTTTATTTTAGGAAAGTACTTATTTTCTGTGAAAGTGGTTTTCAAGAATGTAGGATTTACATGTTTTAAGAAAAGATAATGTCTTGTTTTCAATGGAGTGTTTTAACGTTTTCTAAATGACCGCATTGAGAAAGAAATTTCTTAAAATTTTTTAAAACCCCTTACTGGGCATATTTTTCTCACCCTACGTTTCTGTTTTAAAATTTTCAGGAAAGGGTTGGTACAAAAGAAGTTTTTCAGAAGCAGTTGGTTTCTCAGAATCCTAAGCCTCGCGATCTTCTGTAGAAATGGGACATGATGTATTATTGTATCTATTTGTAATAAAAAAAAATTAGTACATCATGCCCCATGGGCACCCGAGAACCAGGGTCGCTACAGTTGGTATCAGAGGATGGGTTCAGGCAACTCTGGAAAACCAGGTAGTATGAATATACAACCATGATTGACTAAATAATTATGTTGTAACTTTCAGATGACTGATGGAGATGTATCTACCAACCTACTGTCACTTCCCACTGAGGCCCTAGAGACCATCGTGTCCCTAGCTAGCCAAGAGAACTTCCTTAATTACGTCCATATTCTCATGTCATGCAAGCACTTGTATGATGTGTCAAACTCACCTAGGGTGCTTAGTCTACACCGGTGGTTGGGAATGGATTACCTCTTTATGATGATGACTCAATTCCCCTCTTATGCACGTCGGGGAAGGTACCACGAGGGACTTTTCCGAGTGTTTACGGCTGCTGAATAATTTGTCACTATGATCAATAACCCTTTTCAAGAAGCTGCTGCTGCCGGAGACCTCCGAGCGGCCTACCTGTGTCAGATTTTGCACTATGGATTTTGGGGACAGTTGATGGACTTCAGGATGTTAGAAAATGAGTCCACCCGACTGTCGTGTAGGCAACAGGTGTATGATGACGTTTCTCAACTTCATACCCCTCATGCTAAACTCAGGAGGCGTCATAGGTGTTTCCATGAGTTTAACCCCGTCTGTTTATCCTATGTGTGGTTTGAGGAGTTATGGAGTTTTGCCTCTCTTTGTGGTGTTCGTTTAGTAAACTCGGGCTTTGTTATGTAAACTTTTGTGTAATTGAAAGTTTCTTGTTTCCTTTCCTGTCTCTACCTTAACAGTGTTGTTAAGTGAGTTCTCTTGTATGTTTTTTTTCAGATGGCTGGTCAAACGAACATCTCATCTCTACCTGATGAGTTAGTAGAGGTTATTTTGATCAAAACATGTGCAGTGGATTATCCATCCTTTCTCCGCCTGCGAGGGTCTTGCCAATGCCTGCTTGACTTTTCGAATAGTCCTGAGATTCTTCATTCGTGTCAGGGGAATGACCATGTTTTTCATCTCATTGCCACTGCCCAACTCCCCTACCATAGGCGAAGGGGGAGATACTACGAAGGCCTCTTCCAATGTTTTACTCTGGCGCAAAACTTTTCTGTCAGGGCATGCTTCCTTATAGCTGCCCAAGATGGCCAGCTCAGTGCGACCTATATGTTCCAAATCTTAAACCTTAGTATATTCAATCGTGTCATCCCCCTTCAATATCTCGAGCGTGATGTGGCCCAGAGGGTCATCAGGGAATTTTTCCATGCGGACATTTCCGAGCTTTTCACCGTACGAGCCTCCTTATGGAAGCCGGTGTGTAGAACACATGAGCAGGAGTACAAGACTTATTGCTCAAGGTGTATCTGGGCTAGTGAAACGGAGGAACTATGTACCAACTTGGGTATTCCGTTAACCGAGCCAAATCTCCCGTTATGGTAATGTTGTTCAACTGAGGGTTTTCTTTTTTTATGAGTAGAATTGCGAGGGTGCAATTCTTTGAAGGGGGGAATAACCCCGTTTTATATCAAGCCTTATAAATAACAATTATATGTTTAGTGCCATTAAATCCTTCTTTAACCAAACAAAATGTAAAAGTTAAAACACATAACTCTTCTATTTATTTATTTAAGAACATGACACCAAAGTGTCTTATAACATCTGAGTTACAAGAAAAGCTCACTAACCATAAATTCCAAATAAAAACCCTAATACGATCACCAGAAGGCTACCCAGGATAAAAACAAGCCCGACTTCGTAGTGTGGATTATCAGGACCCATCATAAGCATCAGGATGGCCAGTGCCACGACGGTCGTGCTGAGTACCAGTGCAATGTAGAGAACCATCCTTAGCTGACAAACCGACTTCAAAATATGAATACCAAGACTTCATATTTATAAAGGTTCCATGTAGCCGTTGTAAATTTTACCGTTTTTGTCTTTTCAAGATGACCGTTGGGATTTAAACCCGATGGCCTTAAGGGTTTTTCTAAATGAATACTTTTATAATAATTAAGGCGTTTTCTTTAAATAATACATAATGAATCTGATTAATTTGTGATCTAAGTTCTAAGGAACAATTTATATTTATATCTTTACACTCTTATATTTATACTTTTGTGTATATTAGAAATTAATTATCATACTATATGAATTATAATATTTTGGTAATACATGGTATTAAAGATTATTATGAAGCGCACTATTTTAGCTATGCGATCAATTAATTTGTTATATGGGTTTTACATATACTTATATTACAATTTCTGCATCATTATGTTAATTCTTACACAAATACTCTTTTTACTTTAAAAACAATGGAGATAATAGAATGATTGTAAAACTTCAAAATAATTAGTAATGTTATGATAACATATGAAATTTTATGCTTTTGAAATTATGTTAAATATGGGATTAAGTAACCAAATTTTAATAACAACCTTAATGAATATAGATCTTTACATGTAATTATAAATTAAGATAATTGTTTTTAAATAAAGGAAAATAATAATATAATTTATGACAAAATAGGGGATTAATAGTTTAATATATATGTGTATTAATAACCCTTGACTAATCCTAAGATAATAATAATAATTTAAATAATAATTTTATAACAATTTTATAATAAGTTTAATAAAAGAATAAAATAACAAATTTTATTTTAATATGATAAAAATGAAGTCGCGTCTCTTTTTTAATTTTTTTTTTCCGCCGCATCAAATCTGGACCGCTCGATCTAGCGCCCCCATCGCGGTCGTCCGTTCCTTTTTAATGCTGCTTTGCGTCTGGGCCACCCGATCGACTCCCGATCAATCCAGGCTGTCCAATTTCTTTACGGATCTTCCTCCCCGCTGTGGTTTCTTCTTCCTCGCGCACATGAACCAGTAGGGTAGGTAGCATTGTGTTTTCTTCACCCAGGCCAGCGGTGGACCCGACGTCACCCTTTCTTTCCACAGGTTGGCACCGTCCATTTAATACACAGCCTCGGATACCCCGTCAGCGTCTTCGCTCAAGGAGGTGCCCTACTTGTAAGCTCTGGTATGCATCGAAGAAGAGGAGGGTTTGCTTCGGGCTACACCGTAGCATACGACGGTCCCTTCGCTTTTCCTTCCAGAGTTTATAGCGGCCTCACTTCCTTCTCCTCCTCTCCGAGCCTGTAAGGGAAACCATTGCTTTTTTTTCCTTCTACAATTTCGGTTTATGATTATATAAGTATATATGCATATATGAACATTGTGTATATGGCGCTTCATATCAATTTTACTAAGTGTATCACTTAACCTTATAGAACGTTTTAAAATATGAACGTAAGGGTCTGTTTTGTTGGGTGTTCTTCATGCAATACCTTGTTTACACATTGTGCATTTACGATTCTGTATATATGTATATGTTAGGTTTTATAAAACTTTCAATCTTAACAGGTTTAATGTTTTCCGGGTGTTAGTCGATGTCTCTATTGCGTAAAATCCTTAGAGGGATGGATATTCAAATTGGTGTTTATTTGAACTCACATATACATCTACGTGTATATAAATATATATATATATATATATACATATATATATTTATAACAATTTTAATCCTAACCTGAGTATGGTTTCTTGGAATTTTTATTAATGATGAGTTATTGTTATGAAATATACGATACCAGCAACATTTTTATCAACTATGTTGTGATTATGCAATTTATATATATATATGTTTTCTTGTATAAGATTTCATATAATTTCCAAATCAAAACTGTTTTGAGTTTTATGAATTCAAAATGATATTTATTGGTGTCCACAATACACATACAGTAGGACACCTTGTTTTGTGTTGAGTTGAATCCCATGTATATTTATAAAACCCTATCTGCCACCTTTTTTTTCTTTTTTTTTAGTGATGAATATATGTTAAGAAAATTAATGTCTTTAAGAACATGTAAACCATGTAATGAATCAAATGAGTTTTATTTAATTGAACCACAAAAACATATATACACATACACGACTTCGTGTATATATATATATATAATTGTGGAATAATTGTAATTCGAAATAAGATTTCAAAAAAAAGGTATTTTATCTAAAGTGTACGACAGTTATAAGGATAACATTGATTCGGTGTTTATTTAAATTCTCATCCATTCCTAGAATTTCGAT
The DNA here is from genome assembly GCA_963277665.1 of Viscum album. NCBI lineage: Eukaryota > Viridiplantae > Streptophyta > Magnoliopsida > Santalales > Viscaceae > Viscum > Viscum album. The sequence goes on from OY728122.1 coordinate 762,527,797, forward strand.
TAGTTACAAGAAATGTCTCCTGTTTTATTTAGTTTATGTTTTTAACTACTAGCATGGTATGGTTTAAAAAAATGTCTTAAAGTCAGTGTTAAGACTGAAAGTGCTCATAAATGGAAATGATGTAATTTTACATGGCAATCCATTATTTTAAGTGTTCTAATTATTATTGCATGTGCAAGAGTATGTTGTTTTAGTTCATATACATCACTATTTAATCTGAAGCCAAAAGTCTAGTTCTTTTTACATTTATGACATGATCCGTTTCAAGTTATGAATATGTATGTAAAAAGGGATTTTGATTAAGAATGTATGAATGAAATACCACATCAAATATGTGAGGGATGTATTGGACTTAAATGATAAGATGAGTGCGCCCAGATAGCGCTCCAATTCATTGGGTAAAGGATGAGTCTCATGAGACGTTATGTATGACGGTCTTGGCGGTTAGCCTTGGCTTGTGCTGCTATGGGAAACGGGATGGGCGGTTAGCCTTGACCCGTACTAAGTTATGTTCTATGGTCAGGACACAAGGTCTTGACAAAATCTGGAATTATACATTCCCTCCACATGTGATGATAAATGGTCAACTAGGGGATAGTTCAACTAACAGGATATCCCCTAGTTGTAATTTCTTTCCTGTGACTATGAGAGTGAGATTATTGAGATATGAACCTCAATACATGTGGTATGTTGTTATAGGAACTTTATACGCAGATAAATCATGATATGAATGTTTTCCCTTTTTACACACAGACTTTTAGAGCTGAAGTAGTTTTATCGTGATTTATGCATCATCCATTCTTCACATGCTTGCGCTCTTTGATTTATGTCTTCTTTGAGGTTTATTTTAGGAAAGTACTTCTTTTCTGTGAAAGTGGTTTTCAAGAATGTAGGATTTACATGTTTTAAGAAAAGATAATGTCTTGTTTTCAATGGAGTGTTTTAACGTTTTCTAAATGACCACATTGAGAAAGAAATTACTTAAAATGTTTTAAAACCCCTTACTGGGCATATTTTTCTCACCCTATGTTTCTGTTTTAAAATTTTCAGGAAAGGGTTGGTACAAAAGAAGTTTTTCAGAAGCAGCTGGTTTCCCAGAATCCTGAGCCTCGCGATCTTCTGTAGAAATGGGACATGATGTATTATTGTATCTATTTGTAATAAAAAAAATTTAGTACATCATGCCCCATGGGCACCCGGGAACCGGGGTCGTTACAGTTTCTGTGTACGGCGAACTACTGCATCACGAAACGATGATTGTTTAATTTTCTCCTACCACCTCTCATGGTGGCCATTATGATGGAACTGTATTTATATATGATATATATTATATTTATATTGTCTCTATTATTCTATAATTTTTATTTATAGCATACCTTTATGCTTTCCATAATGTGTAAATATGATAATTTCATTTGAGGAAGTGTGAACTACTGCCCCCTCAAAGTGATATGACTCATTAATGCCATACATGAAATGTATAAATGATGGAGTTAATGAAATTATGTAACGTATATAAAATATGATATTATACTGGAATTAGAATATACATATGTATCATTTTGTTTTCATTTATTTAAATATAAAAAAAAGAAATGAAAGTAGCGTTCATGTGTACGTACGGCTTATCGTCTCCATGAACAATACATTTCATTTCTTATCTCCAAATGTTATGGAATATTATAAATACATATATACTAGATATATATGATATATATGATATTTCAATCAAGAATATCATTCTAGAGATTATGTACTTTTGACTACATGTACAATTTATATCAAAACAAGCTCATTTTCGACTCAAGTATCAAATATCGACAAAACAACCGATATTAACTTAAATAATTATGTATTTTTTATAATGTGGTAATAAGATATATAAAAAGAATAATAAACTTGAAAAAGATTCTGAATCAAGTAGAAATTAACTTAAGTTTATTATTCAGGAAGAACAAAGAACATACGTGACGAATCAGATTCAAATGGATTTTGTCTCAATCTCCTTTCATTGAGGCATATCTTGATATTGTGCACTTTTATTATTATTTAAGGTGTATATACAACCTACTGACATGTTATATCATGAATTACTATATTCTCGTGATATTGAATGTTTTGTTTAATGATTTTTATTGAATTGTTTTTAAGTGGTATGAGAATCTTTAACTGAAACATTGTTCTAAATGTTTTAAATATTTATTCTTCTAAAACCTTCTATTTCATGTTCATGTTTTCAAAATGGGTTTTAAGGATTTATTTATATGGACATTAGTGTTTTAAAGTGTAAACTTCTTTCAAAAGTTTCAAAGTGGTATAGGACACTTTGATTCAAAACTCTTCTTTTTGAATGTTTTAAATGAATTGATTATATCAATATCTTGAAATGATATCTTGTGATTGCGATGTGGAAATGTTATTTTTCTTTTATGCTTGTTTTATGTGTTATGATTATTTATGGTACTTGGAAATTTGACGGGTGGTTGCATGATAAACCAATAACGGGTGGTTACGTGATAAATCAAATGACGGGTGGTTCCGTGATAAACCAATGACGGGTGGTTACGTTATAACCTCCAATGCATTGGGTATGGAAGTTGGTCGTATGACTATGTCATTTAGTGATATGTATGGAAGTCAGTCATATGACTATTCCATTTAGTGATATGTGTGGAAGTCGACCGTATGGTTATTCTATTTAAGTATGTTTTTGTCTCAAGTTACCTTTATATGTTATATGTTGCTTTCTATGGGTTTTATGGTAATCTTTTGGTTACAAAAAGGGTAAGCAATGAGCTTATATTCATTGAATTATTTTTGATACTTCTTAAAGGTGAAAAGTATTACTTTATGATAAAGTTTTCATGGTTTACCTGTTTTTGCAAGACTAATAGTTTTCATTCAATATGTATCCCTTACTGAGTTTTTTATGATCATCCCAAGTTTTGAAATGTTTTTCACAGGACATAAAAAAGAATAAAGTCAAGGATGAGATCAATGAAAAGTCATATTGTTTAAACATGAAACAAACCATGTTTCTTTTTGAAAAGTTTTTGTTTATAAAAAAAATTGAATAGTGAGTAGAAGCATCTACTTTGTAATAATCAAGTTGATATGTATGAGTTATGGCCTAATTCTCTAAAGTTCTAAACCTGAAAAGATCCCTAATGTGAATTAAAATCAAATTATTGACTTAAATCAAGAATAAGTAATGTTTAAGGCTGGGGTCTTATATTATTGACCCGATAGACTCGCCTATTGCCACAGTTCGTAATCGTGGCAATAACTTTTTCAAACCGTGGGTATAACTCATAGTTATACCGACGGCTTAAGCTCCCACAGTTCTCTAAACCGTGGGTATATGGTAATTTTTCAGTAGTGGTAATAAAGCAAGGCACCGGCTCCAAACTACTGGGGTCAAGGTCTTTACATGTTGTCTTTTTTTCATCATCAAAACCTTATTAGAATATCGTTGTCACTTAATAATTATATGTGATAGCCAATCTGGTATCATTAACATTTTTTAAAATGCAATTACAAACATCTACACATCTACTGGGGTCATGTCATCACAGTTATATTTAATTTTTGTGTCGTATAACATGATATTGTATAATACTATAATCTACATGATTTGTTATATACTCTTAGGCGAACTTACTACATGCAACACACAAACATATGTGGTATACCTTAAAGTTGTAATATTAGTATGTGGGTTTCCATTTACTAAGTGCATATGATTAAATATGAGAAATCTTATATATATTAAAGGAAAACTCTTATTATATTGTACATGTGTTTACATTCATTGTGCATATTGTTTTTATAGTGTTAGTATATCACTTATGACAAATCTTATTAATATTTTTAGTACACTTACATGAAAAATATTATACACGATTTTAGTACAACATTGGGTACACGTTTAATGCTTCCAACATTTTTTGACACTGTAGAATTCATTGCATTAATGCACAATTTTTCTTTGTTTTCTTCATTTTCTCATTGTTTTCATCATCCAGGTTCGATTTGCTCCCAACTTCTAGATGTTGAAGACATCAACTATGTTATCTTGGTGCTATACAATTTAGTGAAGTGATTTTGAAAGCTTTGAAGTACCGGTCATCATCTGCTATATACATGTATTAATGTGATGTTTCATCTTCAAGTCATAAATATATTCTTTATTTGATTTTTATTTCATTTCTCCAAAATTTTACTTTTTTATGGAGGGATTTTTCTTTTGATAATTCAATGTATTTTACACAATAGTTGTGTACAAGTCTTGCTCAAAATTATGAGTATATTAATGTGAATTTGCAATTAAATGAACAAATGCACGGATGAGGCACTAGTTATAGGAAAAATGGTACTTTAGGATGAAAATGAGGATTTGTGGCATTTAAGGTTTGAATTTATAAGTAAAATCATATGTACCCAATTAAAACTAATGAAAGTGTGCATTGATCTTCCATTGATTATTGTTTTTTTCCCTCTCAAAACGGGTATTGTGAATTTTAATAATATTTATTGAAGTATTTAGGTGCATGTATTATTTAATTTAATTCGGTTGAGATCCATTAAATTTTAATGTATAATATTGAAAATTTAATCATAAATTATAGATAAGCTTGTCGATCAAGACGATGGATCACTTAGCCTGTCCGTGTTTTATTTAAATTTTTTATTCAAATATTAATTATCAATTTATCAATTTTATTAATGCGGTACATTCCACAAAAAAGGGGGGAAAGTTATGGATTTGCATTAAAAAATGTAATGAACTAACCATTTTAGGAAATATGACATTTAAAGACAGAAATGCGCGTCCATAACATTTTTTTTTCTTTTGAAAACTATATTTGAGGACATATGAATGTTGACTGGATTTATAACTAGTATCGGCCAATTACTCAATTAAAACTTATGAAAATCTATAATAATCATTATCACACTTTTAATCGTGCGTTAGTTTTCTATTAATTATAGAATTTGCGTAATGATGTGCATTAGGAATTTTAATAATATATATGTAAAGTGTTTAACTGCATCCATTTAGGAATTCAATTAGATTTGGGTCCATTGATTTTTTAATCATAAATTATAAATATACCAATCATTAAATTCATTTTATCATTAAATATTCATATATTGATTACCATTCATTAAATTCATTTTAATTATAGAATTTGCGTGATGATGTGCATTAGGAATTTTAATAATATATATGTAAAGTGTTTAACTGCATTCATTTATGAATTCAATTAGATTTAGGTCCATTGATTTTTTTAATCATAAATTATAAATATACCAATCATTAAATTCATTTTATCATTAAATATTCATATATTGATTACCATTTGCCAAATTATGAACAATATTTGTTCATTAAAAATATACAAATTCAGAAAAAAAAAATCCGTATGGCATAACAAACATAAAAGCGAAGATAAAAATGTTGAACAGGGAAAAAAATATGAACACATGAGAAAAAAATCATGAATAAAGTAAACAAAATTATGAAAAAAAGTGAAAAAAATGAAAAAAAACGTGAATCGTGGACAAACGGAGAAAAAGGTTATGATTAAAAGAAAACAGCTCTGGATAAGAGAAAAACAAGAAAAATAATTATGAATTCAATAAAAAAAATTACGAGGAAAGGCAAAAACTGAATAAAAATAATGTGAAAATTGAAAAAAATGAACAAATAAAAATAATTTACAAGTAAAGACAAAATTTTCAGACAAAATAAAAACGACAAAAAAGGGGAAATTATGAATAAATGATTTGTTCTTTTTAAAATTTAAGGAAAAAATCATGATTTCAAATAAATAAAAATAACTAAAGGAAAAAAATTATAATCCAAATGATTTGGAAATGGTTTTGAATCAACTTTTTTATAATTGTCATGATATACGTTTATTTTCTTTTAGTTTTATTGTAAGATATCACTATGAAATATATTGTTTATCCCGTTGATGGTGGGGTGACTTGGGTTTGGAGGAATGAAAAATGGTGGTTGGGTCAACTCTCTGAGTCTGCGTATTTACTATAATTTTTTTTCCTTATGTGCGGTGGCACATGTAATTGATTTTATATATCATTTCATTGATCGCTCTATTTTTCTAATAGGTGATTGGTTTGAGTTGGTTATGTTTATTTTTATGATTATTGATTTATTGATGTTTGATATATGTTTTTTTAATCTTTATCAATAAAAAACTGGAACCCCACAGAAAAAGTGAAATAAAAATAAAAATAAAGAACACTTAAAATGGTTTTGTGATTTAAAGAAAAAATAATTTACATTGATAAACAATAATTTTTTCTCATAAACCCCACCCCACCATCACACGCCCTCCATAATAACTCCCTGGTCGTGCGGAAGAACCGGGTAAAAAATCATTAATGTGACATAATTTTGACCTAAAGGGAAGGATGATAACAAGAATGTATTAAATCATTATTGTGATAAAATCATTAATATATGAAAATTTAAAATAATAAAAATAGCATATCAAATGAGTACATAACACTACACCAAATATTACTTGATTAACCGTTAAAAAAAAATATTACTTTATTTTTTTAATGTGACATAATTTTGACGTAAAGGGAAAGATGGCCACAAGTATCTATTAAATGATTACTCATTATTATACCAATTAAATATCATTATCGCACCAATTAAGTACCATTAGAGTAATGGTTTATGGACTTTTTTTATAAACTTGAAATAATAAATTTTATTATCAATCCATTTTCTGTATATTTTTAAATAACAGTAAAATTATAAAATATATTATTTTAATGTTTGTTCAATTCACAATAGATTTATAAATGAATTCTAAAAATGAACCAAATTAAATTAATTGCTATTAATTTATTAATTAGATATTCATAAATGATAGTAAAACTATACAATGTATTTATTTAATTTGAGTAAATTTTAAAATCTTGGATTCAAAAATAAATATCGAAACGAGTTAAGAGGGGCTAAACATATATTTTAAAATCTAATAAGATAAAATTAAAATAATATGTCGTAAAAATAAATGGGCGATAAAGAGTTTGGATTTTGCAACCAATTATCAACCGTTGGATAGAACAATTTGTGACTGAACTCGGATCGGATCCAATAAAAGGCAGCAAATAAGAAAGCCGTTTACGATGGCGGGCCGTGGGCCGGGTGCCGCAGCGGCCCATCCAGCGCCGCCATCCCGTCGTTCCTCTTATGCTCCCCCGATAAACTCGCGACCCCTCCGAAACGCCTCGGGCAAAAAATGACCTGCTGGCAAACTAGCCGTTACGCTGCATCATAATAACAATAATAACAGTAATAATAATATCAATAATAAGAATAATATTAATTAGTACCCTCGTTACGACCCTCTCCTTGCCAAATCGATGGTCACGTGGCAGTTCACAGTAAACCCACCTGTCACTCCGGCTCCTCTTCAACTTCCTCCCCCTGGAAAAACCCATTTCATCAATGCCCGCCCCGCGTCGTCCATGCCCAAAATCTTCCCACCACCATTTTGACACCCTCTTCAACCTCACGCACCGGAGGAGCGGCCAAACACAGCTACATTTACACCTCTTCCTACGCTCCCCTCTCCCCGCCGGGACCACCCATCGTATTATTCCTTTTCATCCCTCTCCTCTGAACCTCTCCCCTGTATTCCACTTCCATGCCGGCCGGCGTCCATGGCGAATCAAACTCCCCCTCGAAGAATCCCATCTCCATTCCCACAGTTTTTGACCTATTCGCGGCGGTCTCCCCGTGGTGAGGTGGGATGGAGGCCTCCGGGAGAGCCCCGATGTAGCCAGCCTCCCTGTCTCGGGAAACTGAAACTCTTCCCGTTCCTTTTGCCTCTTCTCCTTCTTCTTCTTCTTCGGGAGGCGGGCCCCGTGATCGGTTCAGCCTCCGGCGGGGACCAGACGTGGGACGGCGTGGTCGTCACGCAGGCGGATTTTCAGGCGCTTCAGTCCTTCAAGCAGGAGCTGGTCGATCCTCGGGGGTTCCTGCGGACCTGGAACGACACCGGATACGGAGCCTGCTCCGGCGGCTGGGACGGAATCAAATGCGCCCAGGGACAGGTTATCGTGATCCAGCTTCCCTGGATGGGACTCGCCGGCCGGATCTCGGCCCAGATCGGCCAGCTCCGGGCGCTCCGAAAGCTCAGCCTCCACGACAACCTCATCGGCGGTTCCATTCCGGCGACCGTGGGCCTGCTCCCCGGCCTTCGGGGCCTTCAGCTGTTTAACAACCGGCTCTCCGGCTCCGTCCCGCCTTCTCTGGGCTTTTGCCGTCTCCTCCAAACACTGGACCTGAGCAACAATTCCCTCACCGGCGCCATCCCCGGCGATCTCGCGAACGCCACCAAGCTTTTCCTGTTGAATTTAAGCCACAACTCCTTCAGCGGCTCTATCCCCGCCGGTCTCGCCCGCTCTTCTCTCGTTTTCCTGGCGCTCCATCACAACAATATCTCCGGCCCCATGCCTGCCGAACTGGGGAATCTCTCAAGCCTCAGAACCCTCGACCTTTCGAACAACCGCATCAATGGCAGCCTCCCGGTGGCTCTCTCGAATCTTTCCTCTCTCGTCGTCCTCGACCTAGAGAGCAATGGCCTGAGTAACCGAATCCCGGAAAACATAGACGGGCTGCGGAGCCTGTCGGTCCTCAATTTGAGGGGAAACAACTTCGATGCTGGTATCCCGACGGCGTTCGGTAGGATGCCGGCATTGCAACAGCTCGATCTGTCAAGGAACAACCTCACAGGAGGAATCCCCCCCGCCATTGGCGACCTCCCGAAGCTGAAATCGTTCAGTGTTTCATACAACAGCCTTTCCGGCTCTGTTCCCGTTCGTCTCGCCCGGCAATTCAACTCCAGCTCGTTTGTGGGCAATATTCAGCTCTGCGGGTACAGCGGCTCGGCTCCATGTCCGCCGCCCTCGTCCGGCGCTCACGCTCCAGCAGCCGCGAGATCAATAAAACCCCGTCGCCGCAAGTTTAGCACAAAAGACATGATCCTCATCTCAGCAGGAACGATCCTGCTGGTTTTGCTTCTGCTCTGTTGCGCTCTGCTTTACTGCCTGATTCGGCGGCGAATCAGTGCATCCAGAGCCGACGACGTCCGCGCCGACACCGCCTCCACCTCCTCCGTCGTCGCGGGAGCTAGCGGGGCAGGGTCCATCGGGAAAGGCGGGATTTCGTCGGCGGCGGCGGGTGCAGCAGAAACCAGCGGCAGCGAAGCCGCCGGAGGAATGCTGGTACACTTCGAGGGACCGACAGTTTTCACGGCGGAGGAGCTGTTGTGTGCGACCGCGGAGATCATGGGGAAAAGCACTTACGGCACCGTGTACAAGGCGACGCTGGAGGGCGGTCACCAAGTTGCGGTGAAGAGGCTTAGAGAGAAGATAACCAAAAACGAGAGGGAATTCGAAGTTGAAGTCGAACAGCTCGGGAAGATCCGCCACCCTAATCTCCTGGCGTTGAGGGCTTATTATGCTGGACCCAAGGGCGAGAAGCTCCTCGTGTTCGATTTCATGCCCAGAGGAAGTCTGGCGGCTTTCCTTCATGGTCGGTATCTCCACAGCGGCCGGAGTCGCATTGCCGGAATTTAGCTTAGCTATTCTGCTCATGAAAATTTTCTGTAACTTGTTTTGCTTCGCTTCGTGGATGCAGCTCGCGGGTCAGACACGCCGATGGACTGGCGTATGAGGAAGAACATCGCACGCGCCGCCGCGCGGGGGCTGCTCCACCTTCACACCAATGAGAACATCGTCCACGGAAACCTCACCTCCGGCAACGTCCTGCTGGACGACCAAACGGACGCCAGGGTCTCGGACTTCGGCCTCTCGCGGCTGATGACGGCGGCGGCCAACGTGAACGTGATCGCGACGGCGAGCGCGCTGGGGTATCGCGCGCCGGAGCTTTCGAAGCTCAGGAAGGCCAGCGCGAAGACCGACGTGTACAGCCTGGGGGTTCTGCTGCTGGAGCTCCTCACGGGGAAGTCCCCGGGGGGGGAGGCCATGAACGGCGTGGACCTGCCGCAGTGGGTGGCGTCTGTGGTAGAGGAGGAATGGACCAACGAGGTGTTCGACGTGGAGCTGATGAGGGAGGCGACCGACATCGGGGACGAGCTGCTGAACGCGCTAAAGCTTGCATTGCACTGCGTGGACCCATCTCCATCCGCCCGGCCAGAGGTGCATCTGGTTCTGCAGCAGCTGGAGGAGACCGAGCCGGAGGTGACTGGGAGCTCCGGCGATGACGGGTCAGGAGCGGGGCCCTCCACCGTCGAGTAGAAATCAAACAGAGAATAGCATAAACATTCGTTCATTCAATTTTTTTTTTTATAGTTTTTGTTGAAAACACAAGTTTGTTGGAAGACTATTAGAATTGCACGAATAATTACGATATCCAAAATGCTTGATGGATCTTTGGCAAAGGGTATCCATAATGGAGTCAAATGTTGGATGAATGATCTTTTAAATCCATAATTATACTTATAACTAATCCATTTCTTTATGTTTTGAAAATCATAAAGAAAAATTTTCTCTGAGAATTATTTTCTTAAAAAAATTATTTCTCTAAAAAAAAGTTTTATCCATACCTTTGATTTTCAATATATTATTTAATGTTTTCTCAAATCAAGTGTAACCATCTTTTTTTCAAGTAAAAAATCGGATCCTTATTAACTTAGAACCTTACAGTTCCTTAGAATCCGATTTCCTCAGAATTGTGACTTCAATTTCTCATGAAATTTGACTATGATTTCTTCTGAAACCAGACTTCGGTTTCTCCTGAAATCAAACTCCAATTTCTCCTGAAAGCAGACTCTGATTTTTCCTGAAACCAGACTCCCATTTCTCTTAAAACCAGACTCCGATTTCTCTTGAAATCAAACTCCGATTATCTATTATTTCATAATCCGGTTGTTAATATTTTTAGACCATGATTCTCACTTTTCTTAAGAATCTGATTAAATGCATTTCTTACAGTTACCTCATTTCCTTTAAGTAATGTTTCATTTTATCAGATCCTAAACATGTTAATGTTTCTTAAGCTTGAAAATGTTTTCCTTATATATTATTGTTTTTTACACATGATAATGTTTCCCATGATTTCTTATTTGAAACGATGTTGTACAATCTGTTTTTAAACTAACCATTGGCTGAGTGACATGTGTACATGTCTCTCTGAAATTTAAGGAAAAATATGACCATTGGAGGAGGAGCCGACCGTTGAGATGTTTTGCCTATAAATACCCTATCATTTGAACGAGCCAACAACACAACACACATCTAGAGATTTTATGTTGTGATGTTGTGAAGTGATTTCTAGACAGAGAGACTCTCATGCTTTGTGTGATCTATGAACATCTTGTTCAGCCACGAACAACTTGTTCAGTCTACTTAGTGCGACTCCGATTGTTGCTATGTACAATCGAGAGCTTCCGAGAATAGGAAGACAGAGGTGTTGACTGCCTTAAAGTTCGAGGATTTCCGGGGATATAAAGACAGAGGTTCTGATCACCTTAGAGATCGAGAACTTGCGAGGATAGAAAAACATATTCCGATACTCTTATCGAGAGCTTACCCTGGTGTGGGTAAGATAAACTTTCTTGAAAGTATAAATCAAGAGACCTTTATCCAAGGTTGTCAGATACCCTTCTCTTTGGGTTAAAAGATTTTCTATACTTGTTTACTTGTCTTTGTTACAAGTTTTAATTCCGTTGTAATTTTTTTAAAGAAAAAAAATATAACTTTCTTATACTTTCTTATACTTGTATACTCTGATAAATAAGATTCTATATGATTTAAGGCAGAATCTTTTCCTAAGTAAACTTGTCTTAAGTTTCTTTATCGAATCCATTATTTTGGGATCCTAAGCAAGATTGTTTCTTAGTTAAGAACTAAAGAGGGTTTGTGAATCCATATTGTTTAACCATGTTAAACATAGATTTTCTTAAGGATAAAAACAAAAGTTTTTAAACCAACAATTCACCCCCTCTTATAATTGAGCATATTAATCTACATTTCGATCCTACAATTGGTATCAGAGCAAGTCTCTGAAATACTTATGCTTACATATAAGTTATCTTGCTTAACTTTTCTTGCTTAACTTTACTTGTTTAAGTTTTTCTTAAAGATTTTCTTTATAAAACCTTTTGTTACTAATTCTTTTTGTGGAAAAGATCTTTTGTATTTTCTTATAGAATGGAAGGAAAGAACGTTGGTTCTATAGATAATCTAAATCCTACCGGATCACCAATTTTTGATGGTAATGATTATGAGTACTGGAGAGATAGGATGAAGACCTTTGTTATAAACACTGGAGTGGATAATTTTTATCATGCTCATTGGTGAATACAAGATTCCTGATAAAGAAATCAGAACATTCACAAATCAAGAAAAACAATAATATTAACTAAACTACAAGGTACACAATACTCTTTTATGTTCCATGACCAGGAATATCTACAACCAAATATTTTCTTGTGAAGCTGCCAATAATATCTGAAAGAAACTTGAAGTTACACACTTTGGAACTTAAAAAGTGATAGAAACAAGAAGAGCTATGCTAAGAGATGAATATCATGGATTTGTATTTCCTTATGGAGAACCTGTTTGCAAAGTGAAACAAAGATTTATGACTATCGTCAACAGTATTCAATCTATGGGAGAAAAAGGACTTGATGATGAAATACTTGTTGACAAGATAATTGATATCATGCCCAATGTGTGAGAATCTAAAAGGACATCTATTGATGATAATAGTAAAGTATCTAACATCACTCTTGATGAGTTATTTGGAATTCTTCTTCATCATAAAACAAGAATAAAGAGAGATGGTGAATTCAATAAGAAGAAGAATGAACTAGTCAATCTTGCTCGAAGGATGAACAATATTGTGGGAAAGAAAAATTTTCAATACAGATATAAGAAGAAAGACATAAAGGATACGAAAGATTTAGAAGTAACTTGTTATGAATGCAAAAGGGCTGGACATATCAGACCCGATTGTCCAATGCTCAAGAGAAAAGACAGAAAGGATAAGCATTCTGAAAGTAATAGAAAGAAGTACTACAAATCTAAGGATAAGAAAGTCTCGAAGGCTAATGAAACCTAGAGTGCCAGTGGTGGTGACTCTTCAGATGAATCCTCATATGAATCCTCAGAATATGAATCTTCTGGTTAGAAGAATATTAGTCTTATAGCCAGATTACCTATTGAAAATCATTATCTTATAGCTAAGGTACAAAATGATGAATCTTTAACCAATATTTCTTTAAATACTAATTATCCTCATAAAGAAATTTATAGATCTTCGGATGAAGAATGTTCCTCATCAGAAGACAATACCTTACCTTCGTTTGAAGAAGCCTCTAGATTTGCTAAATTACTTGAGAATGATAACTGTAAGATAAAAAGAAGTTAGAAAAAGAAAATTCTAGAATTTCTATTTTAACAAAAGAAGTATTAGATCTTTCAAAAGATCTTGATTAGAAAACTCTTGATTTTGATAATATTTATAAAAACCTTAAGGAAGTTAATTCTGAGAAGGATAAAATTTCTAAGTATCTTGAAAATATTATTTCTAAGAAAAATGTTTTAGAGAATAACTCAAAACCTAAGACTAATGACTTTGAGGATAAGAATTTAGTCATTAGACTAAAATCTGAAATATTTTACTTAAAGAAACTTTTATCAAATTTCACTTCTGGAAGGAAAGAATTTGATAAAATGTATTCACAACTTTGTCCTCTTAGGAATAGTTATGGATTTGGTTATACTCATTCAAAACCTATTTTAGTCATAACTATTTTGTTCCCCAAAGTGATCCTTTTTTTCACTAAGTGTCAATGTAGTGGACATTGAGAGAAAAAATATTCTTTGAATAAAACCCAATCCTTAGGATTTCATAAATCTTACTTTTCTAAAAAAATGCGGATACCTAAGATTTTACTTTCTAACAATTCTGGATCCAAGAAAGTTTGGATCCCAAAAGTTTAACTATTTTATTTTCAGGAAAATAAAGGAAGTGACAAAAAAAATACATGGTACATGGATAGTGGATGTTCCCGGCACATGATTGGTAATAAAAAATTCTTTGAAAATATTATCAATATGAAAGGAAGACAAATAACTTTCAGAGATAATGCTCAAGGAGAAATTGTTGGTATAGGTAACATTGTTCTTCTTAGAAAAGATTTAATTTCAAATGTTTTATTTGTTAAAGGTCTTAAGCACAAATTTATAAGCATAATCCAGTTATGTGATGAAAGTTACCTTGTGAATTTTTGGAATGATAAATTTCTAGTACACAATTCCAAGAAAGAGTTTATTCTCTCTGTCCATAGGCATGAGAATGTTTATACACCTAACTTAGAATACCTTAAGAGCCAAGGCCTACCTTTCCTTATTGCAATGGAAGATAAATATTGGTTATGAAATAGAAGACTAGGACACTATAATCTTAGGAACTTATTCAAATTCTCAAAGAAAAGACTTGTTAAGGATCTACCACAACTTATATTTTATTCTTCAAAAGTTTGTGATTATTGTCAATATGGAAAGCAACATAAGTCAAGATTTAAATCAATCAGTGAATTCTCAAATTCTAATGCATTACAACTAGTGCATATGGATCTTTTTAGTCCAACACAAACTGGAAATATTGGAGGTAAATACTATGTATTTGTTTTAGTTGATGATTACACAAGATTTACTTGAGTCTATTTTCTAGCAAATAATTTTGAAGCCTTTTCTTATTTTAAATATTTTTAGCTAAAGTTAAAAATGAGAAAAACCTTCCATTGATAACTATTCATAGTGATCATGGGGGAGAATTTGAAAATTCATATTTTGAAACTTTTTGTAGTAAGAAAGGCATTCCTCATAATTTCTCATCTTCAAGAACTCCTCAACAAAATGGTGTTGTTGAAAGAATAAACCAAAATCTTTAAGAGATAACTAGAACCATGTTGGGTGAATATTATATTTCTAAACACTGTTGGGTTGAATCTATTAGTACTAATTTTTATACTATAAATCAAGTTTTAATAAAACCTTTTCTTAATAAAACACCTTATGAATTGTGGACTGGTCGAAAACCTAAATTTTCTTACTTCAAAGTATTTGGATGCCAAGTATTCATCCTAAATACTAAAGATAAATTACATAAATTCAAACCCAAATATGATGAAGGAATTTTCTTAGGCTATTCCACTACTTCTAAGGCTTATAGAGTTTTTTTAAAAAAAATATTGTATTTTTGAAGAAACAGTATATGTTAAATTTGATGAAACTGATCCTTTTGTTTTTAAACAACCATAACCTACATCCTCAGATGTGTTTTCAAAAACTGATTATCAACCTTTGATGGAAGATTATTCTAATATGGAAAATACTCAAGAAAATATTTTTGAAGTATTTACCCCAGAATATTTCTTACCATATGTTGTTGAACAGGTTTTACAAAACCCAAATCAATTGTTTCATAAGAATAATCCTAGTGATAATATCATTGGTGATGTAAATCAACCTATAAGGACTATAAGTTCTTTAAGAAATGAAGTAGAACACATAGCATTTATTTCTCAATTATAACCTAAAAGCACTGATGAATCTTTAGGTGATAATGTTTGGATTAAAGCTATGAAAGATGAACTAAATGAATTTGAAAGGAACAAAGTCTAGACCTTGGTTGAAAGACCTAAGGAAACTTCTATAATTGGTGTAAAATGGGTCTTCATAAATAAATGTTATGAAAGTGAAATAATTGTAAGAAATAAATCAATATTATTTGCTAAAGGCTATAATCAACAAGAAGGAATAGACTATGAAGAAACCTATACTCTAGTATCTAGAATTGAATCTATTCGTATACTACTAGCCTTTGCAACATTCTTTAATTTTAAACATTTTCAAATGGATGTGAAGTGTGATTTCTTTAACAGATATGTTTAGGAAGAAGTTTATGTTGAACAACCTCCAGGTTCTAAAGACACAAAACATCCTAAACATGTTTTTAAACTCACCAAAGCTTTATATGGACTTAAACAAGCCCCTAGAGCTTGGTATGATAGACTTACATGATTATTGATACAAAACAATTATGTTAAGGAAACTGCTGATCCAACCCTTTTTATAAAGAAAGATAAGAAAAATGTTTTGATTGTTCAAATTTATGTTGATGACATTATATTCGGATCAACTCAGCAATCCTTTACTGATTCATTTGTGAATCTCATGAAATCTGAGTTTTAAATGTGTATGATGGACGAGTTAACATTTTTTCTTGGTTTTCAAATTTCTCAAAAACCAGAAGGAACTTATATATCTCAACATAAGTATATTAAATATCTTCTTAAAAATTATGTATTTGAAAATACTAAAAGTATAAGTACTCCAATAATTACCTCAAACTCTCTTGATCTTGATGAAGCTGGGAAACCAGTAGATCAAACATCTTTTAGATGTATGATAGAAAGTTTATTATACTTAATAACTATTCCTCAAGAATTAATATTTTCAGTATTCTTATATACATGATATCAATCTAATCCAAAATAATCTCATTTAAAATCAGTGAAAATAGTTTTTTGCTATTTAAAGGGAACCATAGATTTAAGACTTTTCTATTCTTCTGGAAATGATTTTGTTTTAAAAAGTTTTTTCAGATACTGATATTGGTGGATGTAGAATTGATAGGAAAAGTACATATGAAACTTTTTATTTCTTAGGAGATTCATTAGTTTATTGGTCTTGAAAGAAACAACACTTAGTATCACTTTCCACTACTGAAGCTGAATATGTAGCAACTGTAAGTTGTTGTGCTCAAGTGTTGTGGATGAAACACATACTCACAGATTATAGAATAAGCTTTACCAAAACAAAAATAATGTGTGATAATAATACTATATTTTACCTAAGCAAAAACCCTACACATCACTCTCATGAAAGACACATAGACATTAGACATCACTTTCTTAGGGATTACACACTTAAAGGAGATATTATTTTACAATTTATCAGAATGTAAGACCAACTTGCTAATATTTTTACAAAATCTGTACCCTTTGATAGATTTGAATATATTAAACAAAATTTAGGAATGATAACCATAAGTTAATCATCCATATTAACTTTTTTTGAAACCTATATCCTTACATTAAGATAATACTTTTCATAGGGGGATTACATATATTTACTCCTTTATATTTCCTTAATAAAATTTTCAGAACCAAAAAAAATTCTTTCCTTAATTTTTTTTTCGAAACCTAAAATTTTCGAAACCTAAATTTTTCTCTTTCCCTAATAATTTTTTTCGAAACCTAAACTTTATAAGAAGAACCTTATTAATATTGAAAATTCTTACTGAGCAATATGAAAGGTATGTTTCCTTACTTAAATATTCATAATTTCATTTTTTACTTGTTGGTATTTCTATCTTGTTTTAAGAAAAATTTATCGGATTCACTTTCCTTAAATATGGTTTTTCCTTAAAACATAAAAAGATCAGAACCTTTAAAATCCTTCTTCGACATTGATATCAACCATTAAATCAGAATAAGATAATCTCAACCATTTGATTGATTCGGGAATATGAACCATCCCCATGAAGCCTATATAAAGTACCCACCTATTCGCGTCCCACATAGGTTGTTTAGAGTTTTTGCACCAAATCCCTACCGCTATTCAATGCTACCATTTAGTTTTTTCTGTTTCCTTAATCTCTGAATGTCTCTTGAAGTTTCATCGCAAAATCTGATGGCCTCCAACAAGGAACTCAAGGATTGGTTAATTTACTGAGAAAAGTTGGTGGACCCAAATTTCTTTCTCAAGTATGATTCTCTGATTTCAAAAATCATTAAGAAGAATGGATGGGAAAGCCTTTGCGTTTCCAAACCAAAGAATCAGGATCTGGTTTATCCTGATCTCCTTATATAATTCTATTATATAGTTAGTTTTTATAAACAAGGAGGAAGAGAAATGTTTTCATTCAAGAGCTATGGAAAGACTTATTCTTTATCTTTCAACAAGGCTGCAAGCATTCTGGATATACCTTATAAAGGAGAGGCCATATTTTTCTCACACAAGTTTCCATACAAGGAATATTATTTTGAGAAGGTTAAGTCAATTGAGTTCCTTGGGATCAAAGGAGTCAAGTAACCAAAGATCAATCATCTTTCAACCAACTATAGATTGATAGCTCTATGGATGCAAGGTTTTCTCATTATGAGAAATGGAGACAAGGATTCTCTTACGAAATGTGATATCTTCATGATGGATTTCTTGGTAAATATAAGTAAGATAAACCTCATCAAGTACATTCTATTTACCATCAAGAATATCAAGAATGGCACCATCAAGTCTTAGATAATAATGTATCCAACAATCTTGTCAAAAATTATTGTCCTTTTCTTAGAATCATTCAAAATTCCTTACAGCTCAAAACCCAAAGTTTTTAAGATAATGTTGTTGAGTGATGATACTCTAAGAAGGATGAAAATTGGTTTCAGTATTAATATAGTAGAGTTCTTTGATATTCCTGATAACGATGATCAATCTATTAGCAAGAAAGGTGAAGCAGAAGAAAGTTCCAAGAAAACCTCAAAGAAAAGAAAAAAAATAATTAGAACCTCAAGAGAAAGTACCTGCACCTGAATCAGTATCTGCTCCACCCAAGCTGAAAAATCAAAAGACATTTTTTGATGAAGTGGTAGTTAAATGGAGAGAGCGAAAGAAAAAAAAATAAAGAGGGATAATTAGTTTTTTGGTTTAGACCCTACTGAGGCTAAGGCCTTGAAGATTCAAGCAGCTGAAGAGCTTGAGAATAAAGCAAAAGAGAAAAAGTTAAAAGAAGAAGATGTCAGAAGCCGAGATTGTTCAAGCTTTGCTTAGAGATACAGATAAGGAATCTGAACAAATTCAGGTACCAAAATCTTTCTTGCAAGAATCAATGTCTATTGAAACTCCAGGTGTAGATAAGAGAAAGAAAGTTATTTCAATTCCAAAACCCATTGTTGAAGAAGAAAAAGTTCAAAAAGAAGAAGAAGAAGAGGAGGAGGAAGAGGAAAGTGATGATGTAATCAAAATGGTGGAAGAATATCATGAAAATGACAACCCTTCTGACAAGATCTATATAAGAACTTCCCAAGTTGAATCCACCAAGATAATTTTAGAAGAACAATCGGTTCTGAAAAATGATGATGCTCTGGATGAAGTTGATAAATCTTCAGACGATGAAAGTAGTAATCACGATTTTATTCAACCTGATGATGTTAAGAAAATTAGTGAAAAAGGTACTAATAAATAAGTTGATGAAAATGATAGAATAATTCAAGTTTTTGATAGTGAGCCTGACACTCTGAAAGTTGAGAAGTAAATCTCTAAATTTGATAAAGATAAGTAAGTGGTTGTTGATTCTCTAAAGAAATATAAAGTTTCAAAATCCAAGAAGGAAGTTGTTGTAGAAACATCTAAGGGAAAATAAGATAATAAAGATAGAGTCCCCTCACCAACAAAAGAATTTTCTTCAGAATATTCATCTTCCTTAGGACATGATTTTGTTGTTCAGTCCTTAAAAAATCTTGTGAATACCATTCCCTTATTTCTAAGTATTGATTCCGGGCATCAACTACTCCAACAAACAATCAATCAGAAGTTAAATTCAACAAGAATTCTCATTGAAAAGTTTATAAAACTTGAAGCCGATTTTAAGACTTTTTAAATTGGTTATGATTCTCATAGGAGATCTTGAAAAGAGATAACCAAGTGTTCTAAGTTAGTGATTGATGATATTAAAATTATAGATGATTTCAATGATTTAGTGAAGTATGCCTTTGATAAGTCAGATAACACGATCAAGAACCTTTCAACATATA
This sequence comes from Viscum album, assembly GCA_963277665.1. Classification (NCBI taxonomy): domain Eukaryota; kingdom Viridiplantae; phylum Streptophyta; class Magnoliopsida; order Santalales; family Viscaceae; genus Viscum; species Viscum album. The sequence goes on from OY728122.1 coordinate 762,547,695, forward strand.
GCGACCCGAACTTTTCTTACATTACTATTACATCATTTCAAAGATAAACAACATAATAGTATTACACATGGAGGATACATAGGTTTAGTGTCTTGGGCAAACTAGGACCACACATAACAAATACAACATCAAGCCTAAACATTCATTTAATTTCATCTTCTCTAGCTTCTTATTGGCACTTGTCCTCTCCTTAGTACATGTAGCCACCTGAGGATATACATCAAAAGGGGTGAGCTAAAAGCCCAGTAAGAGGATAGATAAGAACAATGTATCATGGGGTGAGCATAATCATGACATAATAAGAAGATCTTGAACATGAGAGGAGCATAAACAATAAACATGAAATGTGGCAAAGCATAAAAATGAAACATCATGTCTTAGTGGTTAACTACCACACATAATTGTGAACAAAGCTAGAATCATGTTCACGCATAATTTCACATTTACTCATGAGATTCATCACTTTACCCAATGCATTGGAGCGCTATATAATTCCGGGCGCACCCGTCACATTTAAACATTCATATTGCGCTATATAATTCCGAGCGCACCCGTCACATCATAACATTATCATTATCATGCTTGCCACATAGAACACATAAATAACCCATGGAAAGGGATGGGTTTCTTCTCATAACAACACATTCATAAGCTTTGAGTTCCCAAAAGAAAGAGGGAACAACATACTTGATATAAGAACCATCAACCTTGAATGAGAGGCAAAATGTGAGATCTTGAAAGAAGGGTTCTTTTGGAAAACATTTTGATGGACATAAAAACCAGTGAAAAACATGTATATCCCATAAAAGTAAAGGAAATGATGAACAAAAGACCTTTGAGGAGTAACCATATCAAAAAATGTAGTGAAAGAGGGAGAACCCGAAGGAAGAAAATTGGGTTCGAGATTTCCCCTTACCTTGTACTCGGATGCCTCCTTCTCTTTAATGTCCTGTATAATGAAATTATATTCATTAATTAGAAATTCCAGAACCTTTTATACATTAATAGGGTTCATTATGGTTTCATTATTTCATATTATGTTCCTTTGGATGACTTATAGAGTTTAAAAACATTGTTCGGGGATGTTCGTTTTTATGGTTTTCTTGAGCGGTCCACTTGTATTCTTAAATTGATGTTCGGTTAGATCATGGGTAAACATCCAGAACTGATGTTACATGTAATTGATGATATTACAGAATCTTGAATGATTTTATAATGAGTTAAATTATATCCATGTGGTCGAATCATTAGATAAGTTTTAAATGAAGATTATTTGGGCTATTTTGAGCGGTTTTTGGATCATAACCAACTCTTTTTAACTTTTTACTTAGTAGTATGACCATAGATTATTTACAGAACTTATAATAGAACATAATACATGTAAAATATTCTGGTTCAACCATAAAAATGGTTTCATGACCAGATTGAAGGTATAAATGGAAGAAGAGAGCATGTTGTTTTTGAAGGTGATAAATTATCACCACATGAACAACGTTCTCTTTAATAAAATAAAAGGAAGGGGGAAAGGGTGAGGGGTGATATAATATAACATTAGAATCATAATATTACATTATATATATAATACTGGATTTACAGAACAATTTGGATGAAGATAGATAGAGGGAGATCAAGAAAGGAACTTGGACTTCAAAGGAAATTAAAGGAGAAGAGGGAGAGAAATTACCTTTAGAATCCTCCTCTTGAGTTCCTCTTTAAGGAAGTTAGGCTTGGTCTTTTGATGAGACCAGCAGATTTTGGACATGGGGGATGAGTTAGGGAAGGTGTTTGGGCAGAATTTATAGAAGGCTTGGAGCTTGAGAGGTGTGAGGAAAAGAGGGAGTGAAGGGTGACTTTTATAGTGGAGGGGAGAGGGGTTTTCTTAATATTAAATTGATTAGTTTATTAATTCCACCAAGGACAAGGAATAGTGAGTCTTGGATGACCAAGAATAGTAAATTTGACTTGTGAATTCGGGATTTGGGTGCTTACATCACTTGTGATGTCAAGAATAGTGGGTTTTAATTAAAATGCATTTATATGATAAATTAATGTATTATACTATTCATCAAAAATTCAAGTATCTCAGAAAAATCCCAAAATTTTACCCCAACCATTTTTCGACGTGTAGAATCCAAAAATGAAGTCCATTTTTCAAAAATAATTTTCTAAATATTATTAATTTAATATTTAATTAAAATCATAATTTACTTAAAAAAAACAGTTTTTAAAATTAAAACTGATTTTGAAATTCTTTCAAAAATTACTTAGGGTCTTAAAAATTATCTAAAAACTATTAGACATTGATTCAATAATTTATAAATATATTTCAGGAAAATAAATATTCTTTTAAATTAATTAATTAATTATAAATAATCATTTATGATTTATAAAATACCAAAAATGTTTACTAAGGTCAAATTATCACTTTCTATGATGTCTAAATTTTATTTTATTATTCATAGGTAATGTTAATCTTATGTACTATTCATAAGGGTAGGTTACTATTCATAAGGGTAGGTTACTATTCACCAACAATTATTTTTGTTTCATTAGACTCCAAAAACTGTCTTGAACACGTGTATGTCAGATTTTTAAAATTCCAAACATAGGGGTGACAAAATTATGTTTAAAGGTCACTTATCACTTAGTAGTTCATTATTTTGTGTTTTTATTACATAGATATAAGATGGGAATTTTCTATTGAAAAACTTTGGGTCGTTACATTCTTCCCCCCTTAAGAAATTTCGCCCCCGAAATTTCACTTTACACAAACAGGTGAGGGTACTTCTCCTTCATTACCTCTCCTGGTTCACACCATTTTCTAAAATAGAAAAGGTTAGAACAAAACATAAGTAAACAAGTCATGAATTACTTATCCTTTTTAAACAATTATACCAAAAACATAACATATGGGATCCCTAGGTAAATATCCTTGTGTGCATATTTGTACTTAGTCTCATGCTAGAGGTTTTCTTTAGGGTTCACTAATCCTAATTCCCAAATTAACTAAACCTTTCCTCTGATACCAACTATAGCGACCCGAACTTTTCTTACATTACTATTACATAATTTCAAAGATAAACAACATAATAGTATTACACATGGAGGATACATAGGTTTAGTGTCTTGGGCAAACTAGGACCACACATAACAAATACAACATCAAGCCTAAACATTCATTTAATTTCATCTTCTCTAGCTTCTTATTGGCACTTGTCCTCTCCTTAGTACATGTAGCCACCTGAGGATATACATCAAAAGGGGTGAGCTAAAAGCCCAGTAAGAGGATAGATAAGAACAATGTATCATGGGGTGAGCATAATCATGACATAAGAAGAAGATCTTGAACATGAGAGGAGCATAAACAATAAACATGAAATGTGGAAAAGCATAAAAATGAAACATCATGTCTTAGTGGTTAACTACCACACATAATTGTGAACAAAGCTAGCATCATGTTCACGCATAATTTCACATTTACTCATGAGATTCATCACTTTACCCAATGCATTGGAGCGCTATATAATTCCGGGCGCACCCGTCACATTTAAACATTCATATTGCGCTATATAATTCCGGGCGCACCCGTCACATCATAACATTATCATTATCATGCTTGCCACATAGAACACATAAATAACCCATGGAAAGAGATGGGTTTCTTCTCATAACAAAACATTCATAAGCTTTGAGTTCCCAAAAGAAAGAGGGAACAACATACTTGATATAAGAACCATCAACCTTGAATGAGAGGCAAAATGTGAGATCTTGAAAGAAGGGTTCTTTTGGAAAACATTTTGATGGACATAAAAACCAGTGACAAACATGTATATCCCAGAAAAGTAAAGGAAATGATGAACAAAAGACCTTTGATGAGTAACCATATCAAAAAATGGAGTGAAAGAGGGAGAACCCGAAGGAAGAAAATTGGGTTCGAGATTTCCCCTTACCTTGTACTCGGATGCCTCCTTCTCTTTAATGTCCTGTATAATGAAATTATATTCATTAATTAGAAATTCCAGAACCTTTTATACATTAATAGGGTTCATTATGGTTTCATTATTTAATATTATGTTCCTTTGGATGACTTATAGAGTTTAAAAACATTGTTCGGGGATGTTCGTTTTTATGGTTTTCTTGAGCGGTCCACTTGTATTCTTAAATTGATGTTCGGTTAGATCATGGGTAAACATCCAGAAATGATGTTACATGTAATTTATGATATTACAGAATCTTGAATGATTTTATAATGAGTTAAATTAGATCCATGTGGTCGAATCATTAGATAATTTTTAAATGAAGATTATTTGGGCTATTTTGAGCGGTTTTTGGATCATAACCAACTCTTTTTAACTTTTTACTTAGTAGTATGGCCATATATTATTTACAGAACTTATAATAGAACATAATACATGTAAAATATTCTGGTTCAACCATAAAAATGGTTTTATGACCAGATTGAAGGTATAAATGGAAGAAGAGAGCATGTTGTTTTTGAAGGTGATAAATTATCACCACATGAACAACGTTCTCTTTAATAAAATAAAAGGAAGGGGGAAAGGGTGAGGGGTGATATAATATAACATTAGAATCATAATATTACAGTATATATATAATACTGGATTTACAGAACAATTTGGATGAAGATAGATAGAGGGAGATCAAGAAAGGAACTTGGACTTCAAAGGAAATTAAAGGAGAAGAGGGAGAGAAATTACCTTTAGAATCCTCCTCTTGAGTTCCTCTTTAAGGAAGTTAGGCTTGGTCTTTTGATGAGACCAAAAGATTTTGGACGTGGGGGATGAGTTAGAGAAGGTGTTTGGCCAGAATTTAGAGAAGGCTTGGAGCTTGAGAGGTGTGAGGAAAAGAGGGAGTGAAGGGTGGCTTTTATAGTGGAGGGGAGAGGGGTTTTCTTAATATTAAATTGATTAGTTTATTAATTCCACCAAGGACAAGGAATAGTGAGTCTTGGATGACCAAGAATAGTAAATTTGACTTGTGAATTCGGGATTTGGGTGCTTACATCACTTGTGATGTCAAGAATAGTGGGTTTTAATTAAAATGCATTTATATGATAAATTAATGTATTATACTATTCATCAAAAATTCAAGTATCTCAGAAAAATCCCAAAATTTTACCCCAACCATTTTTCGACGTGTAGAATCCAAAAATGAAGTCCATTTTTCAAAAATAATTTTCTAAATATTATTAATTTAATATTTAATTAAAATCATAATTTACTTAAAAAAAACAGTTTTTAAAATTAAAACTGATTTTGAAATTCTTTCAAAAATTACTTAGGGTCTTAAAAATTATCTAAAAACTATTAGACATTGATTCAATAATTTATGAATATATTTCAGGAAAATAAATATTCTTTTAAATTAATTAATTAATTATAAATAATCATTTATGATTTATAAAATACCAAAAATGTTTACTAAGGTCAAATTATCACTTTCTATGATGTCTAAATTTTATTTTATTATTCATAGGTAATGTTACTCTTATGTACTATTCATAAGGGTAGGTTACTATTCATAAGGGTAGGTTACTATTCACCAACAATTATTTTTGTTTTATTAGACTCCAAAAACTGTCTTGAACACAACTGTGTATGTCAGATTTTTAAAATTCCAAACATAGGGGTGACAAAATTATGTTTAAAGGTCACTTATCACTTAGTAGTTCATTATTTTGTGTTTTTATTACATAGATATAAGATGGGAATTTTCTATTGAAAAACTTTGGGTCGTTACACAACAAGTCTTTCAGAGAAGCTGAATCAAGAGAAAGCTTCCCAAATTCAATAAGATAAAGACCTGAATGGAAAGCTGAATTATGTTTCTCTTAATTTGAAAAGAGAAAGGGAACTCTAGGAAGAGATGGCAGAAAAATTCAAAGAGCAAGAAGAAGTGAAAAATTCTCAATGTGAATTTCTTAAGTCTCAGGAAGAAAGGACAAAAGATCTCAAAAAGAAAAATCAAGATCAAGATCAATTGATCAAAAGGTTTGAAAATGATCATAAGGAATTGAAAAAGCTGAAGGCTACCCTGAGAAAACTAATTTCAAAGGATAATAAGAAGGATGAATGATTTTTTCTTAAACTCCAATATTTTGTTGTATTCTCTTTGTAATTTTTTTTCCATCTTAATATTTTTTTATATCTTTCCATAGTATTTTTTTGTATATTCCTAACCTTTTAGGTACAATTTTTTTTCTTTCCCTCTATTCCTTTTTGAAAATCATAAAGGGGGAGAAAATAATGATCAAAGAGAATATTAAGAAAGATAATTCCTAATTAAGGGGGAGATTACTTAAAGAATAAATTCTTAAGAAAAAATAATTTCACTAAGAAAGACAAGAATACGATCCTTAGGGATTTTAAAACCTGGGGGGGGGGGGGTTAGTCGTATCTATCATGAGCCATAAATAATTAGAGATAAGTATTTATTTTAAAGTTCAAAAATGAAATCCTTATATTTTTTTTCAAAAAGTTGTTTGTGATTTCCAAAAAGGGGGAGATTGTTAAGTCAATAAGTATCCTTATGACTTTTCCCTTCCTTTATGTTTTGAAAATCACAAACACATTTCTTAAGGAAAATTATCTTTCTCTAAGAATTATTTTCTTAAGAAGAATTTTATTTCTATAAGAAAAGTTTTATCCTTACCCTTAGTTTTCAATGTCTTATTTAATGTTTTCTTAAATCAAGTCTAACCATATTTTTATTAAGCCAAAAATTGGATCCTTATCTAACTTAGAACCTTAAAGTCCCTTAGAATCCAATTTCCCTAGAATTGTGACTCTGATTTCTCCTGAAATCAGACTCCGATTTCTTCTAAAAGCAGACTCCGATTTCTCCTGAAATCAGACACTGATTTCTCCTGAAATTAGACTATGATTTCGTTTGAAATTAGACTCCGATTTATTCTAAAATCAGACTCCGATTTATCTTGAAATCAAACTCCAATTTCTCCTAAAACAGATTCCGATTTCTCCAGAAATTAGACTCTGATTTCTCTTGAAATCAGACTCCGATTTCTCTTGAAATCAGACTCCGATTTCTTCTAAAATCAGACTCAAATTTCTTCTAAAATTATACTCCAATTTCTTCTGAAATTAGGCTTCGATTTTTTTAGAAATCAAATTCCGAATTAATCAGAATTCAGAATCTGATTATCTATTATTTCAGAATCCGATTGTTAATATTTTTAGGCTTCGATTCTCACTTTCTTAATAATTTTATTAAATTCTTTTCTTACATTTACCTCATTTCCTTAAAGTAACGTTTCATTTTATCAGATCCTAAACATGTTAATATTTCTTAAGATTAAAAATGTTTTTCATACATATTATTGTTTCTTACAAATGATAATGTTTCCCATGATTTATTACATGAAATGATGTCATAAATTCTGTTTTTAAACTTACTATTGGCTGAGTGACACGTGTACAAGTCCCTCCAAAATTTAAGGAAAAATATGACTGTTGAAGAAGGAGCTGATCGTTGGGATTTTTCACCTATAAATAACCAATCATTTGAATGATCCAAAAACACAATACACATATAGATATTATATGTTGTGATGCTATGAAGTGATTTTTATAGAGAGAGAATCTCATGCTTTGTGCGATCTATGAACATATTGTTCATCCGTGAACAACTTGTTCAGTCTGCTTAGTGTGACTCTGATTGTTGTTGGGGACAATCGAGGGCTTCTAGGAATAGGAAGACAGAGGTGCCGACTAACTTAAAGTTTGAGGACTTTCAGGAATAGGAAGACAAAGATTCTGATCACCTTAGAGATCAGGGGATTGTGGGGATAACAAGACAGATTTTGATACTCTTATCGAGGTTTTACCTTGGTGTGGGTAAGACAAACTTTCTTAAAAGTGTAAATCAAGGTACCTTTATCCAAGGTTGTTGGATACCCTTCTCTTTGGGTTAAAATATTTTCTATACTTTTTTACTTGTCTTTGTTTCAAGTTCTAATTATGCTGCAATTTTGTTAAAGAAAGAAAGTATAACTTTCTTATACTTCCTTATACTTGTATACTCTGATAAATAAGATTCTTTATGCTATAAGGTAGAATATTTATCTAAGTAAACTTATCTTAAATTTCTTTATTGGATCCATTATTTTTGGATCCTAAGTAAGGTTTTTTCTTATTTAAGAACTAAAGAGGGTTTGTGAATCCATCTTGTTTAACCTTATTAAGCATAGATTTTCTTATGGATAAAAACAAAAGTTTTTAAATCTACAATTCACCCCCACTTGTAATCGAGCATCTTAATATACATTTCAATCCAAAATACTCTAAAACCAGATACCCAATACCACCTGATCGATTATATAGGATCTAGGTATATTTTAATAGTGATTTTTTTTTGTCTCAAGTTCGACACTTGGACCTGACGGTCAGGTACATGGTGAGATGACTTCCCGCCTGGAAAAAAACCTAATGTGACGTCAGATCTGAGTTTTGAATTAAAACTATTTTTAAAATTCAAACTGTTTCATTTGAAACAATTGGACCATAATACCCTATATCCCACCATGTAAACCATTTTAATAAATAACTATAAAATATTAAATAAAAAATATTATTATAAAATATTAATAATATAGATAAAAAAATAATTTAATAATAATAATAAATATATAATAATAGTAAATAAAGTAAACATTCACTAAACCATTTTATTTATGTGTCGATATATTTTCACTGGAAATTTAGACATGCATTTATTTTAGATTTTTAATAATCAATTTTACAGTGCAAATTTATATTATAAAATTTCAGGGCAAATTTAAAATTCATATATGTTTTATATACATTGTTTTTTATAGAAATTTTTTCATTGTTTAAAAATAAAACAAATAAGGTTTTGAGATATTAATATTTATAGATATTAATATTTATAACTAATAACATAGTTTTTTTAAGAAATATTTAATTATGTCTTGAATTTTTTTTATTACAAGTAAAAAACAATATAATAATGATCATTATAATTATTTTTTAGTAAAAATTGACTTTTTTATTTATGTATTAATATATTTTTAATTTTATTTTAAGTGAAAATTTGAACTGTAAATTTCCTATTGAAATTTACATTGGAAATCTCTAGAAGTAATTTGCATTTAAAATTTTCACTAGAAATTACATTATTCATGTATTAATATAGATACACTAAAAAGATAAACATTGTCATGACCCAACACGTACCGGGGCTCGAGCCGCAACTACCCCAAGCCCGCCTCCATAGGCCAGTGGCTGGTGACTAGCGCAAAAGGCACAACAAACTAGGGGAGGCCTTTGCCTAAGAAACTGTACACACACACACAACCAACTCAATACAAAAGTGTATAGAAAAGAAAGAAAGATACAACACTGCTAAAAAAGGGAAACCAACATACATGCATCGACCTCTAACCAGTACAAGTAAAGTGTTGAAAAGTAGACTGACAATTAAACTGAACACTAAAAGGGGAAAACATGCGCCCAACTAGAAAGGTGCCACAACCCAGCAACAGGTAAACGAAAGTAAACAGCTGGTGAGTCTCACACCTAAAAGTCCTACTACAACCACTGAACGCAGCCCAAGCTCCCGTGTCCTCTACGCTCCTCCGTAGTCTCAATCGACCTATCTATCATCTGCAAGGGCACACCAAGTGCGGGAAAAGCCCAAGCAGGGGTGAGTATAAAGATACTCAGTAGGATGCCCCAAAATCTCGAGGGAGCAACAAAGGAGGTACTAAAATTGTGAGCAGTAGACAGAACAAAGAACAATGTAAGAGTTCAATAGAGAGAGTGCAACTCAACCCAATAAAAGGAAGGAAGTAAACTCGTCCAATCCAAGAGGAGATAGACACCGAAATCACATGGGATACCCCGCATGTCTTTGACCCTCATAGAAGGAGAGTAACCGAACCCAAGGAGTGAGAACAAAAGTAGGGGTGTACCTATATATATGCTCAACAAGAAACCCGAATGAGTGTGTAAGGGGATCTTTATCTCCAAGATCAGCCTAGGAAAAGATGCCAACAATTCTAAGGGTAGCCATCACTGATGCCCAACAATCCCACACGTCAAGCGGCCTCATCGCTAAACTGTACAACCAAGGGTCCCACTCCGGTAATCACGGAGAAAAGTCACTAACTAGCCTCATAGAAAGGGTCGAGTCTAAAAGAAGTCGTCGGGTAACCCATTGCCCAGCCCAGCTGGAGGGTAAACCTCAAGAGGTCGTTGGGTAACCCACTGCCCAACCCCGCTGGAGGGTAAACCCTAAAGTCAATGGGTAACCCACTACCCAGCCTCGATGGAGGGTAGACCCTAAGGTCAACGGGTAACCCACTGCCCAACCCCACTGGAGGGTAGACCCTAAGGTCAATGGGTAACCCACTACCCAGCCTCGCTGGAGGGTAAACCCTAAGGTCAACGGGTAACCCACTGCCCAGCCTCGCTGGAGGGTAAACCCTAAGGCCAACGGGTAACCCACTACCCAGCCCCACTGGAGGGTAAACCCATAACTGGTCCGATAACTCTGCACTGCCTGTGCCATCACTGGTGTCACTAACACCGCTACCGTGCGTAGGTTCGGAGTGCACCAAAGGAACCTCCGACCAACGCCCTTTCATGTTTCCACATTTAATGAGATCTCGAAAGAGGCTCAACACTCCCAAACAGATTACACCGTTGTAATCCTCGTGAAAAAACACATGAGATAGACTACTTACTCACTGGAAATGGGCTCCTGGTGAAAAGGTTATTCAATACCGCTTTAAGCTCAAATGACGCCTTGTGGGGCCTGCACCTCAGTCCCAAAAAAGGTTGGGCAAAGTGTACCATCACGATGATCTCAGAAAAACACGCTGAATCGAAAATTCATACACCCCCAAATAGACGTCTGATGAAAAAGTCACAGTACGCTGCACACTGCTTAAAAGACGGCTCATGGGGCCCACGCCTCCACTCCGGCTTCAACACTTGAAACCACCCTAGTCAACCTCACCTTGATGCCAGGGTCACAACGCCACTGACGGTGACTAAAATGGATTTGGATATAGAAGCTGCAACTCCCCGCGTTATGCAAACGGGGCCCTGTGGGGTCCACACCTTGACCCCGAAACACGCCACGCAGATCGTATCGTTTTTTTCCATGCAGATAACCACGCGGAGTAGTCTATTCATTTGACCTGAATGGACTTATGAAGCATATGTCGAAAAAACGCAACATACGACCGAAAGTTACCTCATGGGCCCATGCCTCGGGCCTGAATTTAAGTGGGCAGACTGTGTCGTCATAATCCCCTCAGAAGAACACTCATAAACGAGTGCTCAAACACCCCAAATGGATGCCAAGTGAAAAAGTGGAGTTTCACCGTAAAACATGTGAACTAGGCCCTGTGGGGCCCACACCTTATCTCCAACCCGAACGATTTGAAAAAAATCACAAAAAGTCCACACGAGGACTGGGGTCACGCTTTCACTGATGGCGCGTCAATCGAACATCCCAAATAGGAGTTAGGTCTGACTCAAGAATAATTAATTAATTATTCGCATTAAGTGTTTTGTGCCACCAAGCAATTAAACCAAACCGCAAGGGTTCCGAACCAACTTTTGAAGGACTGTCTCAACTCCAGGGCCACAACGCCTCTGACGGCGTGTCAAACGGACATCCGACTCACGAATACGTCCGTTGTAAACTTTAATAATAATTTAATATTATTAAATTAAAGCATTTTAGGTCACCCGTCTTCAGGAGCAGAACCCAAAAACCTCGAAACCCAACTTAAAAATTCCGTCTCGAAGAGACGGACCCACAGCCATAGACGGAGCATCAAACAGATGCACTATTTAGAAGATACGGCCCCTTGATCGCAAGGGGCCCAACCGGGCCGGTTCACCCCGACCGGCCCGGTTCACCCTGGCCGGCCCGGTCCGAACTGTCGGCCCGCGGCCCAGCCGCGGGACCGGCCCGACTCACCCTGGCTTGCTGGCTGCGGCCCGCTCCAGCCACACCGGACCCCCTCGGGTTTGGTTCTTCAAGTAAACCTGCCTTTTGGCCGGTCTTCATCGCCCAGCGGGACCTGCTATTTGTGGGTCCTTGTATGCAGCTCGCTCCCCCAAGCGTTGACCTCAAGGGTCTCCTCCAACCGCGATGGGCCAACGCCCTCGGTGCCTCCGCCTCCCACAACTCACCACCGTGCTGTCCCTGCTACACCGCACTGCTCCTCCGGCCACGTACTGCCCGCACCGCCTGGTCCTCTGTGCTCCACCTCCGACCTCGGTGCTCCCTATTGCACCAGGCCGTAGCCCCGACGTTCCACCGCCCGCTCCAGTGCCACAGTCGCCTGAACCCACTGCTCCCGGAGTTACTCCCCATCCATGCCGGCTGCACCTGGCTCCTCCTCTCCGCCTGATGTCCGAGCCCCTCCGATCCCTCTCGTCCTCTGGCCGCCGCTTTCTAGCCCTCCAAGCTCCGCCTCGGCCTACCGCGCCGCAACAGATGCCTCCGGCCGGCTCCACTACTGCGCCACCCCGAGCTCCGGCCACCGCCCTTGCGAGAGACGAGGTTTACGTCAGCCGCCACAACAACTCGGGCGGACCAATTTCAAATTCGCAGGTGGATTTGGGTTCCTCGGAATGGGGCCTTCACATCACATGCTCTTGATCGACGATCCGATGAAGCTTTGGCGCATTCGAAAATTTGGACAAAGAACGATGAAGAATGCGTCGAGCTTGGGATTTAGAACGGGGCTCGGACGGTGGCCGTATTTGTTCAGCCATCGTCCCAATTCAAATATTATAGAATTTAAACAACGGATTTGATGAAAACTCAAGAAATCGATGAAGGTGGGAAAATTAATCAGAAATCCTACCCCGATCTTCCCGTTTTCCATTAGCGACACGTCCACGACGCCCCGCTTCGATCCGCCAAGGTTTTGGCGGGGGTTTCTCCTCGATTCGGTGAAGAACGATGAAGAACGATTGAGAGAGATAAAGAGAGAGGGAGAGAGATCTTGGGTGTTAGAGAGAGAGATAGTGAATTAGAGTTCTCCCTTAACCATAAACACATACTCTCTATTTATAGGGATCCCACTCAGCGCAGAATCTGAATTCACCGCGCCCTCTCATTTTATGTCGCGCCTAGGCAAAACGCCCCGTTTCAAACTCAACGGAAGTCTCATATTTCCATTCCGAGTCTTTGTTCGAAAGTTATTTGAAAAGAACACCAGTGATGAAAATCACTAAGTCATTATTTCAAAATGATGATTTTTCCCCTGGGTGACATCTCTCACAGCAGGCCCGCACCCCCAACCTTTACACCATTCCTAGGGTAAACGGCATGCTCCGGACGCAACCGTGCCCTCAGATTTCCAATCCGAGCTACCTCTTAGGAGAAAACACAACCCCTCCATGTGCATAGTATAAAAACACTTAATATTTTTATAAAATTAATTCCGGGCACACCAGGCCTTGGAATCGCACTCTGTGTTCGCGCCTAGCTCTGGAATTATATGTAGAAATATTCCAAAGTATTTCAGGGTGAAAATTGTGTCTCTACATCATTCTCTCCTTCAAGATTTTCATCCTCGAAAAGCAAAACTAGGGAAAACAACTCGGGATACAAAGCTCACACCTAGCTCTCCCACTCCCAAGAAAACTTTCATAACACCATACTGGCACAACACGAGAACCAAAGGGATGGTTCATACTCATAAGGTCTGCTACATGTGTAGGAACACACAAGCACCTCATCAGCTGTGACACGTGGAAGACGTCATGCGCCCACTTCTACTATTGGGAGAGTAGGGAAAGATGGTAGGAAACCTTGCCATCTCTTGCACACTTCCTAAACAGACCAAAGAAACTCGGGGGACTTCTCCAGCTGAAATCCTACTTTCCACGTCACGACCAAAATCACGGTTTGTTCCAGGAACATGGTCTCCTGATTCCCTCCTTCAGAATACCCATAGGGTGCATCACTTGTGGATATCTAATCACATAGTGCTTCACTGTTGAGATCCCCCAACTGCAACTCTCTCACACGCTCAAGGAGAGAAGGATTCAACACCATCGATGGAAGGAAATCCGTACCCTCCTTCTCCACCAAGGTCAGCCGTAGGGAAGATAACTACTATGAAACTTCCCGCGCCTGACGAGTCTGGGACTTCCTGATAAGGGAACCTACTACAACACAACCATTTTCCTGGAACATAGACTACCTCAAAGTCTTAGTCCTGCAGAAATTTTCAACCAGCACCATCGCCTCAGGTTCAAGTCTCTCTAGGTGAGGGAGCACCTGAGACACTGGTGGTCTGAGCAAACCACAAAGCGCTCTCCCAGAAGATAGCGTCTCCACATTATCAGCGCGAGGACTACCACTACCAGCACCACATAGTGAAGCACATAGTTATGTTAATGGGGTTTCCATCACCTCGACCTGTACTTGATAACGGTATCAAGATTGACGTTGAGTACGCAAGGTACCAACGAACAGGGTAGGTGAGCACACTCATCCAACTACCATAGGCTAGGAACGGAAATCACGTGGAATACCCCACGTGTCTTCACCCCTCTTGGAAGGAGAGTGATCTCCAAAATAGGCACTCTGACAAACCCACTAGTGGCACCTCAAGCAAAGGGAGGTCAAGCAGAAAAGCCCCACTGGCAAATCCAGAACCTACTCTGACACTCCACCGCACAACCCCTCCATGAATTCAAATGTCAAAGGGAATCATCCACCACACCTCAATACTATCCTCTTTGGGTGGTATTGAATCTCCCTCACAGTTTTGATCGCATCACAAAAATGTGTCTCAGTGGGGAAAGAACCCCTATTTCCCTTGTATTCAAAGCTACATCGGAAAACACCAACACAGGGTTACACCGACGCCCTGCGTCACCCTCGGTAACCCCTCAAACAAGAAGTTAGACGAAAAGAGTACCTCACGTAGTGTCTAACAAGTTATACTAAGAAAAGTAGAAAAAGACACAGAGCGTACCTCTTATCATCTCATGCGTTGCAGAATTGTAGACATCCATAACACACAACCGCCCGTGACCCCGTCTGTCAGCTCCCTGAGCCTGACATGGGCCGTCTAGTGGTGGTGGAAGGACCTATAAATGTCATCCACCAACCACAGTTATTCCTACTTTTCTACCAACACCACCTCCCTGGGGACCACCCCATCCTCATCTGGGGGTTCTCTGATCACAACACTGCCTCTGTTGTGGCGGTGCATCTACCAACTATCTGGAAAACTCAGCACATTTGGTCGAGTAGTCTTATGCCACGTGAACTCGCACATCAAAAACATAACACTATTACTCCCTGGGATATCTCGGTGCTCTACACTGTTCCCGACCATGTGCCTGAGTCTCGTCAAGGGGAGACCTCCAACACCGAGGCCCTGCCAATTGACGTCCCTATGACAGAAATTTCTCTATCACCAGTGCCTGTTCCAGCACCCTGATATGGGTGATAATGCACAAGGGCACTATGCTGGCATGAATCTCCTCTCCAGAGACCTTTCTCAAACTTATGTGCTTGGAAGTTTCCATCATGGACCACGTCCAAAGTGTATTGAGTAAGGTATGTGAACCTAGTCGCATACTAAGCCACTGCCATCACTCCCCGCTGAAGCTACAACAGCTCTTGAAACCGTACAAAGCATAAGTAGGAGGGGTAATACTCCTCATGATATAGCTGCTATAATTCATCCCACGAGAGTACCAAATCATCATGCATATGAGTAACCCTGGCTCTACTAACGTCAAACTACTTAGTGGAAAAAGACTGGCTGTCAAAGCCACCATCTAACCTGTCAGTGTCTGAACAAGCCTGAAGAGGTGGACCACCGACTCTATACAACCCTTCACTGTATGAGGGTATGGATCACTGCGGAACCTCAACGGTCTCTGATTATGGAACTCACGTAGAACACCCAACCTGCGCTTTTCATCGGCCTTCACTGCTGGTACTATCTGCTACTCCATAGGTGGAGGCTCTACTGCCTGTCCTCCTGGAGAAAGGGTAATAATATGATGAATCTTGAACTGAGGCCTTGTCGCTCACGAAGTCATCGTCACGAACCAGAGCTAGTATCCTGGTTAGCTATCATCGCGGAGATATCCTGAATCCGATCAAGGAGTACCGCAGTCAAATGATCATATATATACCAACAACGATGGGGAGATGACTCAAGAAGGACAATCGAGGACTCAATCCTATATGATGCACGAACAAAATTCCCTGAAACAAGTGTCTCAGTATGATGATTCTACAAGCGGGTTATCAGGGTCCTAGTGAATGGATACGTTAGCCGCCACACCATCATTGGACTCTATGGCCTAAGAGATGCTCTTGAGACACGTTGAAACTATTTCCCAAAAACTCAACCAATTCCTTTTTAGGGACGACTGAACAATGCCCCAAGGAATTAACCATCTTTGATACCACTTTTTCATGAACCTAACCGTATCGGGTCTTGAGCCACAACTACCCCAAGCCCGCCTCCATAGGCCAGGGCTTGGCGACTAGCGCCGAAGGCACAACAAACTAGGGAGACCCTTTCCTAAGAAACTGTACACACACACGCAGATAACTCAATGCAAAAGTGCAGAGAAAATAAAACAAGACACAACACTGCTACAAAAAGGAAACCAACATACATGCATCGACCTATAACCAGTACAAGTAAAGTTCTGAAAAGTAGACTGAGAAGTAAACTGAATAGTAAAAGGGGAAAAACACGCACCCAACTAGAAAGGTGCCACAACCCGACAACAGGTAAACGAAAGTAAACAGCTGGTGAGTCTTGCACCTGAAAGTTCTACTATGGCCACTGAACGTAGCCCAAGCTCCTGTGTCCTCTACACTCCTCCGTAGTCTCGACTGACCTATCCATCGTCTGCAAGGGCACACTAAGTGCGGGAAAATCCCAAGCAGGGGTGAGTATAAAGATACTCAGTAGGATGCCCCAAAAGCTCTAGGCAGAAACACAGGAGGTACTAAAACGGTGAGCAGTAGAAAAAATAAAGAACAGTGTAAGAGTGAAATAGAGAGAGTGCAGCTCAACCCAAAAAAAGGAAGGAAGTAGACTCGTCCAATCCAAGAGGAGCTAGACACAGAAATCACATGGAATACCCCGCGTGTCTTCACCCCTCCTAGAAGGAGAGTAACTAAACCCAAGGAGTGAGAAAAAAAGTAGGCTGTACCTATATATATGCTCAATAAGAAACCCGAATGAGTGTATAAGGGGATCTTTATCTCCAAGCTCAGCCTAGGAAAATACCCCAACAATTCTAAGGGTAGCCATCACTGATGCCCAACAATCCCACACGTCAAGCGGCCTCATCGCTAAACCATACAACCAAGGGTCCCGCTCCAGTAATCATAGATAAAATTCACCGACTAGCCTCATAGAAAGGGACAAGTATGAAAGAAGTCATCGGGTAACCCACTGCCCATCCCCGTTAGAGGGTAGACCCTGAGGTCAACGGGTAACCCACTACCCAGCCTCGCTGGTGGGTAAACCCTAAGGTCAATAGGTAACTCACTGCCCAGCCTTGCTGGAGGGTAAACCCTAAGATCAACGGGTAACCCACTACCCAGCCTCATTGAAGGGTAAACCCGGAACTGGTCCGATAACTCCACACTTCCCATGCCATCACTAGGTGTCACTAACATCGCTACCGTGCGTTGGTTCGGAGTTTGACAAAAAAACCTCTGACCAATGACCTTTCATGTTTCCACATTTAATGAGATCTTGAAAGAGGCTTCGCATGCCCAAACAGATTACAGAGTCGTAATCCTTATGGAAAAACATGCGAGATAGACTACTTACTCACTGGAAACATGCTCCTGGTGAAAAATTTATTCAATACCACTTTAAGCTCATACGACGCCTCATGGGGCCCACACCTCAATCCTGAAAAAGGTCAGGAGAACTGGGCCATCATGATGCTCTCAGAAAAACACACTGAATCGACTATTCATATGCCCCCAAATAGACACCTGATGAAAAAGTCACAGTAAGCTGCACACCGCTTAAAAGACGGCCCGTGGGGCCCATGCCTCCACTTTGCCTTTAATGCCTGAAACCACCCTGGTCAACCTCACCTTGATGCCAGGGTCACAATGCCGCTGGCGACACCTAAAAAGGATCCTGAATACAGAAGATGTAACTCCCACATTATGAAAACGGGGCCCTGTGGGGCCCACACCTCGACCCAGAAACACGCCACGTAGATCGTGCTATTTCGTTCCATGCAGATAACCACGCGACGTAGGCTATTCATTTCCCCTGAATGGACTTATGAAGCATAAGTCGTAAAAACGCAACATACGACCGAAATCCGCCTCGTGGGGCCCATGCCTCAGGCCCGAATTTTGGCGGGAAGATTGCGCTGTTGCAATCCCCTCGGAAGAACACTCAGAAACGAGTACTCAAACACCCCAAACAGATGTCAGGTGAAAAAGTGGTGTTTCACCGTAAAACGCATGAACCAGGCCATGTGGGGTCCATACCCTGTCTCCAACCTGAACACTTCGGAAAGCATCTCAAAAATTTTGTACAAGGACTGGGGTCATGCTGCCGCTGACGACGCGTCAATCGGACATCCCAAACAGGAGTTAAGTCCGACGCAAGATAATTAATTAATTAAATAATCAATTAATTATTCGCATTAAGCATTTCGTGCCACCGAGCAACGAAACCAAACCGCAAGGGTTCCGAACTAACTTTGGAAGGACCGTCTCAACTCCAGGGCCATAGCGCCTCTGACGGGGTGCGTCAAACGAACATCCGGCTCGCGAATACGTCCATTGTAAACTTTAATAATAATTTAATATTATTAAATTAAAACATTTTGGGTCACCTGTCTTCGGGTGCAGAACCCAAAAACCCAAAAACCCAAATTAAAAAGTCCGTCTCGAAGAGACAGACCCACAACCGCAGATGACATGCCAAACAGATGCGCCGTTTAGAAGATACGACCCCTTGATCGCAAGGGGCCCAACCGGGCTGGTTCACCCCTGCCGGCCCGGTCCGAACCGCCGGCCCGCGGCCCAGCCGCGGGTCCCTCCCGACTCGTCGTGGCCCAATCCATCCAAATTGGACCCCCTCGGGTCCGGTTCTTCAATAATACCAGCCTTTTGGCTGGTCTTCGTCGCCTAGCAGGACCCGTTGTTTGCGGGTCCTTGTCTGCGGCTCGCTCCCCTGAGCGCTGACCTTGGGGGTCTCCTCTGACCGCGACGGGCCGACGCCCTCGGTGCCTCCACCTCCCGCAGCGCACTGCCGTGCTGCCTCAGCTACACCGCACCCCTCCTCCAGCCGCGTACTACCCGCACCGCCTGGTCCTCCGCGCTCCGCCTCCGGCCTCAGTGCTCCCTGCTGCACCGCGCCATAGCCCCGACGTTCCACCGCCCGCTCCAGCACCACAGCCGCCTGAACCCACTGCTCCCAGAGCTACTCCTCATCTGCACCGTCCGCACCCGGCTCCTCCTCTCTGCCTGATGCCTGAGCCCCTCTAGTCCCTCTCGTCCTCCGGCCACTGTTCGCCGGCCCTCTGAGTTCCGTCTTGGCCTACCGCGCCACAACCGCGCCACAACGGACGCCTTCGGTTGACTCCACTACTACGCCACCCTGAGCTCCGTCCACCGCCCTTACCGGAGCCGATTTTTCCGTTAGCCGCCACAACAACTCTGGCTGCCTGATTTCAAATTTGCAGGTGGATTTGGGTTCCTCAGGATGAGGCCTTCACAACGCCTGCTCCTGATCGACGATCCGATGGAGCTTTGGCGCATTCGAAAATTCGGACGAAGCACGACGAAGAACGCGTCGAAATTGGGATTTAGAACGGGGCTAGGACGGTGGCCGTGTTCATTCGTCTATCATAACAATTCAAAGATTATAGAATTTAAACAACAGATTTGACGAAAACTCATGAAATCGATGAAGGTATGAAAATTAATCATAAATCCTACCTCAATCCACCCGTTTTCCGCTAGCGATGCATCCATGACACCCCCGCTTCGATCCGCCAAGTTTCCGGTGGGGGTCACTCCTCGATTTGGTGAAGAACGGCGAAGAACGGTTGAGAGAGATAAAGAGAGAGGGAGAGAGAGCTTGGGTGTTAGAGAGAGAGAGAGAGAGAGTGAATTAGAGTTCTCCCTTAACCCTAAACACCTACTCTCTATTTATAGGGATCCCACTCAGCACAGAATCCGAATTCACCGCGCCCTCTAATTTTATGTCGTGCATAGGCAAAACGCCCCATTTCGAACTCAACAGAAATCTCGGATTTCCATTCCGAGGCTTCATTCAAAATTTATTCAAAAAGAACGCCAGTGATGAAAATCACTAAGTCATTAATTCAAAATGATGATTTTGCCCCTGGGTGACATCTCTCACAGTAGTCCGTGCCCGCAACTTTTACACCCCACCTAGGGTAAACAACACGCTCCGGATGCAACTGTGCCCTCATATTTCCGATCTGAGCTACTGTTTAGGAGAAAACACAACCCCGCCACGTGTATAGTATAGAACACTTAATATTTTTATAAAATTAATTCCAGGCACACCAGGCCTCAGAATCACACGCCGTCTTCACCACCAGCTCTGGAATTATATATGGAAATATTCCAAAGTCTTTCAGGGTGAAAACCTGGTCTCTACAAACATGTTTTTATTTTATAATTTATTTAATTAAAATTATAGTATAATTATTGTAAATATTAAGTGAAAATTTTATCTGGAATTTTAAGTGAGAATATGAACTGCAATTTTCCATTGTAAATTTGCACTAAAAGTTTCCATTGAATATTTTTAATGCAAAATTTCAGTGAAAATTTAAAGTTTTTATTTCTGTATTAATTTATTTTCATTGTAATTTTAAGTAGAAATTTGAACTGTAAATTTGCAGTAAATTCGAATTGAAAATTTGTAATGAATATTTTCATCCTATGATCCTAGGTAGTGAAATAAAACTAAAATACATGTAAAAAATATCATCAATATAATCAATATGCATGGAATAACTTGCACCAAAAACAGATCATACTGGGAGTGCACTTGCAGCAATAAACGTATATTCCACTGACAACTTTAAACTTTCACTGTGAGTTTTCATTGGAAAATTTCAATGGGATTGTGTGACTTTCCAGTATAAATTTGTACTTAAAATTATATTGTATATTTATATTTGTATATATAAATACATACATATGTATGTATATATACATGAATTCAAATTTTGTACTGTAAATTTGCACTAAATATTTTTAGTATAGATTTATATTAGTGGGGATTTACAGTGTAAATGAAAAACATAAAATTCCAATGCAAATTTACATTAATGTTTGTAAATATGTATTGGAAATTTCCACTGTAAATTTTCACTTGAAGTTTATAATTTAATATCACCATGTTTATTTGTATTTTTATGTTTGACTTTGTGTTTTTTTAGTTTTCATTGAAAATTTCCATCATACATTGACATTTTATTGGAAATTTTCAGTATAAATTTGCACTATGAGTTTTTAAAGATATTGTATAGTGGAAAATATAAATTGAAAATTTGCATCATAAATTTGAATAGAAATTGACAATAAAAGTTTCCAGTGGAAATTTTCACTAAAGGTTTCCAGTGAAAATTTGCATTAAAGGTTTTATTTTAAATTTACAACGAAAATTTCCAATGAAAATTTATATTTTTTATTTATGTATCAATATATATTAATTTTAATTGAATTTATAAATATGAATGGCTAGTTGATCTTTTCACTGGAAATTTCCAGTAGAATTTTTCACTAGAAATTTGCAGGGAAAGTTTTTACTGGAAATTTCCCTAGGAAATATCCAGTTCAAAGTTTCTATGAAAAATTACATTGATTTTTATGTGTTAATATTTTTGAAGTGAATATTTAAATATTCATTTATTTTGGAATTTTTATATTCAAATTTTTATTTTAACTATAAAAAAATTTAAGTTGAAATTTTCATTCCTCCTAAATAGCTCGGAGGCCTTGATTTATCATTTATTTTGGATAATCCCCCTTTTTAGATGGGTTGAGAGAAAACCCTTACATGACCTGTTGGCCCAATGACACAAGACTAAATACATGACCCAAATTCTAGCGAAACAATGCCCAATACAGGACCTGACGACCCAAACAAACTACACTAGAACTACCCCTCCCCAGCATTTGCATCATTGAAGGCACCTATCTCTCCACCTCATATTTCCGATCGACTAGCATTACCCTCATGCAAAGATGTACAGTTCTTGGTACCGATGGTGATTTCCATACCCTCTCAATTGAAATTGGAACTCAAAATTAAATCTCATGCATAAATTTACACTAATGACTGGAAAATTTCAATTGGATGATGTGACTTTCCATTGTAAGTTAGCACTTAAAATTATATTGTATATTTATATTTGTATATATACATGCATTCAAATTTTATACTTAATTTACATTGATTTTTTTAGTATAGATCTATTTTAGTGAAAATTTATAGTGTAAATGTAAAACACAAAAATCCAATGCAAATTTACATGGATCTTTGTATATACATACTGTAAATTTTGACTATAACTTTTCACTTGAAATTTATAATTTAATATTACCATAGATATTTGTATTTCTATTTTTATTTGTGTTCTTTTTTTGAATTGAAAATTTCCATCATACATAGAAATTTTATTAGAAATTTTCAGTGCAAACTTACACTATGAAGTTTAAATGTAAATGGCTAGTGAAAAATATATATTGAAATTTTACACTAAACATTTCATGTGGAAATTTACACTAAATGTTATTATGGTGATAGGTACACACATTTACAATACTCTTAATTTCTATATTGTAATGAGGATCTTAGGAAGATATTATTTTACTTACACATGATTTATAAAGTGTTTATAGACTCTTAAGAATCCCTACAATTCACACTTGAAGTTTTTAATGCAAATTTTCAATGAAAATTTCCAAGTAAAAAATTGCATTTTTATTTATGTATTAATATATTTTCATTATAATTTGAATTGAAAAATTGAAATGTAAATTTTATGTGGAAATTTTTAGTGGAAATTTCCAATGAAAATTTTCACTGGAAATTTATAGTGGAATTTTTCATTGGAAATTTACAGTGCAAATTTTCACTGGAAATTTCCAGTAAAAATTACCACTGGAAATTTCTCTATAGAATTTTTAGTTTAATTAATAATTTTCATATTAAAAATATAAATAATAAATGTTATATATAAAAAATATCATAATAAATATTATATATATGTGTGTGTAATAAAAATTATTCATATATTTATATAATTATTTTCCAGGAATAATAAACAATATATACTAATGACCTTATAATAAAATTTAAAAAATATATAATACTTTCAATAGTTATATTAAATATATATAATAAATATCATAATAAATATATGTTTATATATTTAAAATATATATATTAAATGTTATATTATATATATATGAAGAATAAGGAGCAGCGACAACGTAAAAAGAAAAAAAACAAGAATGCACAATGGGGCCATTTTGGTCCAAAAACCCAATTTGAGGGTCAACTCAATGCACCAACTTGAGGCAATTTAAATCCATCTTAATAGAGTTTCGATAGTGTTAGGTATTTGGGCAGGTTATCCGATTATTAATCAGATAAGGTTCGAGTTTTGGGTTGACTTCTTGTCAATACTTGAACTTATTTTATACTTAATTTATATTTTATTCAAAATTTAAATTGAATTATTACTTTTTGATTTCTTCCACCATCTAGGGGAGCACCCAGGCACGATGTATGTGGGTGACTGATATAACGTCCCGCGTTTTATACCGAATGAAAAAGTGAAGGAAATTAAATTTTTCTATTAGCTGGGAAGACCGATTTTAAAACTAAGCGCCAAAACCTTTTCTTTCTGATAGTTGACACCATGATGTTTCTTTTAAAGAAATTGAATTAAATTAATTAGATTTAAATTTAAAATGGAAATAAATTAAATAAAGGGTAAAAACCTTCTTTTCCACTTTGAAATATTTTATGAAATATTTTCAGAGTTAGACGCTGAGTCAGCACGGGGTTATGAGGTCCGTAGACCCTCGATGTTGATAAAATAAAAATATTAAATATATTTATTCATACGCATGTGCATTTTTTTCAAAAAAATTAATTAACTCTGAAACAATGTGTCGTATGAGAAATCTGAGACCACCATTCGATCCAAAACACCGAGTTTACCCTAGACAGTGTATAACTTTGATGCACGTCGATTCTTTGGCAACCCCGCATGTGATAATACCCTCTTTATTTTTAATTAATTTATTATTCCAATTTTTTAATAATAAATAATTAATTTCTCTCAAATGGTGTGTCATATCAGAAATATGAGACCACTATTTGGTCTAAAACATGGGGTTTACCCTAGGTAGGGTATAACTTTTGCGAGCGTTGGACGTTTGGTCAGATCGTACCCGAAGATAATTTAACTGGGTTATAAATTTTTTTATTGGATAGTTAGAAATAATAATAATAATTTTATTATTAATATTTTTATTTTCATTAAAGACAAAAAAATGAAAATGTATTTCCACAATTAATAAATTGCGTCACTGTGTAAATAATAAGTGGAAAATGTAATAATTGTAATATTATTAATTGTGAAAATTAAATGAAAATGTACAATCAATATTAATTTATTAGGTGTAATAGGTTTTTAATGGTGGTTGTCATTGAAATACTAATGGTGTCATTGATGAGTTGTATTAAATAATAATAATTTTAATTATTGTTAATATTATTAGATTGGAACAAAAACATTGATGTATATATATGATACACACACACACACACACACACACATACGGGGATTAAATATATATGCAGTTATATATACATGTGCGAGTGTATATATATGAATATACATATGTGAATATATATATATATATATATATAAAACACGTATATATATATATGGGTGGATATTTATTTTTGGGTTAGATAAAACATTATTAATTGCCCACATAAATTCTTGTAATGTCTCGGCATAAACCAAGGTGCAGACCATTTAAAGGAATGAAAAAAAATTAAAGGAAATTAAAAGAATTTAAAGGGGAATAAAAATAAATAATAAAATAAAAATGGTTGGAGAAAAATTAAAAATAATTAAAATAGGGTAAACCAATTTTTATTAATTATTTCTTTTATCCCTACATTTTTTTATTTTTATTATTTTATTTTCTTTATTTCCTTTTTTATTTACTTTTTTTCACTTTCTTTTTTCCTCTCCTCCCCCTCTTTGGCGCATCGTGCCTACTCTTGCTAGGTGGTGCGCACCACCCCTCTTCTCCCTTCGGATGCCCGTTGCAACTCTGTTTCTTCTTCATTTTCTTCATCGTTAGTTGCGAAGTAAATCTCTCAGTAAGGATAACCTCACACACCAAGAATCACAAGATCTCACCCCTATCCATCGTGCAATTTGCAGTGGAAGGTTTTTACTCTAAATTGGGATTTTTCTAAAATCGTCTGATTTCTTCCATTTCAGGTCAAATCAAAGATTTCTTCAGAGCGTATGATCTACTACGAGTACAAGGTAGGGTGTATACTCTATTTCCCCTCGTTTCATTGCGTCTTTGTGATCGCACATTGTGCTGATCGTCAGTGCCTACCAGAAATATTTAATTTCACCTTTTCTAAATTAATTAAATTGCCTTGCTTAACCATTGCATCATTACTTGAAATAATCCATCCTATATAAATTGTTGTAACATTGTTAGATACCCCTTTGGGTGTGCCGACGTTCTTAATCTATTTTCTATTATCCCTGAATGATTAAAGTCATTAATTTAATGTGTTGCGTGATCCCTTTTTGTTGAGTTTTAATTAAATAAATTATTTAGGATAATTATGAACCATGAACCTTGAGTTTTTTTGGTTTATTTATGCCTAATGATTTTTTCCTTGTTAAGTTATTATCCTGCTGTTCCATTATAAAAGTGATATGTGTATTTTTTTCTTTCACTGATAAATTGATTTGGGTTGTAACTGTTTGTCTAGAACGATCATTAGTATGTGGATTTGAGTTTATTATGTTGTTTTATTGAAATTATAAATTCATACTCTGTGATATCTGCTTCTTTGAAATCTAATTAAATTTAGGGCAGTGAGAGAACATGAGTTCAATATTAAGGACTCATGCATGGACTCTTCGTTCTTGACTGGTTACCATCATGCACTGAGGGGCAATGTCTTAGGCTTTACCATATGAGGGATTCCTCGGGCTTTCTATATACTCATGAGTGATACTGGTTCCCAACGGGACATTCGAGGACAGACCCATTGGAAAAGTGGCTACGACATGCCTCAGGTGATACTTGACCCCTTATGTGCGATACCAAGATATACTCATGATAAAGCCATGCCTCAAGCGATACTTGGTCTTTTAGAAGATTGCCTTGGACGAGCTCAGTCGTATTGGATAAATTGAAGGGTGTACCATAATGATACTTTTGGGGTGAGCTCAGACTCCAACTCTCAACTTGAACACAATAATAATGATAATGCTTGGAAGGTTATTATTGATACTGCTTGAGTTCCATGTGAATTATGATATCTTCTGGTGCTTTGAAGCACACTTTGTTGACACATAAATTAGACTCCAAGCTAAATCACAAGCATGGGGGTTGAGGGTATGTTTCTTTTTCCAGCCTTCTATTTTTCTAGCCTATTATATATATATATATACATTCTTCTTATCACCGGTACCTTATTCAGATTCCCAGCGTAGGCCGAAGTAGGTGATATGGGATGGGTTCTGTTGAGAACCCGGACCAAGTTTTATTTATTTTATTATGCTTATTTAATTTCTTACATTTATCATACATTGGAACATTGATTTTATTTACAACACAAAATGGAAAGTCCTAGACACCGTGGGTGCCTGCCTACTGAGATTATATCTCACTCCCTGCTCGGGCACCATTTGGTACCCAAGTAGACTTTATGCTCGCAGGTATGGATAGCGGGAAGCATGATGCTTCTAGTGTTTGAGTGTTTCTTGCTACTTAGGATGGAGATTAGGGGCAGAGGAATGAGTCTTTGCTCGATATGCAATTGTTTCTTTGTGTCATTTTCTTTACATCTTTAATTTCATGCTTATATTCATGCTTTTTGAACATTTACTTCAGTACATACATCATAATATGACATCTTTTTGTATCTTGTTTTATTTATCAGCTTCCACACTTATTATTTATTCAGTTGGGGTTATTTAACTTTTTATACTGCAATTTTCTTATTTATATGCTTTCGCTATTTTTTATAAATTGTTGTTTCTTTTGCTGTGTATTACCTATTACCTATGAGGGAATAGTCTCCCCTATGGAAATGTTAAAAATACCCTTGCTGCTAGTCGACATCCTTTGACGTTCAGTGAGATGCGCTTGAGGTTATATGGCCAACCTGGCTCGAAGCACCCTTCAGGTGGCTCCTGAGTTGGGGACACTACAATTAGGTTGTACTACTTTGAAGCATGATTATCAAACTCATGAGTTTACTATTCTAACTCGGTATCAAAATCAATATACTGATGGTAAACTCATAGACTCGATGCAAATTCACAGGGCACACCAAGTAGATTCGCAAGGTAGACTCGTGAGTTTGATAACCTTGATTTGAATTAGGCAGGGCACACGGGGCACATAAGTTTATAATTCCCTATGCGCCCTTTTCTTTTTAGCGAGATATAGTCAAAGCCCCTCCCCTTTTGTTTCCCCACCATACGGTACCCCCATGTAATAGTTTTTAATTTTAATAAATAAAATAAATTTTAATTAATATAAAAATTTAAAAAATATGGGTTTGGGAATTAACAAGTATTTGATAGTTAATTAGGTTCGGAGTTGGGAAGAAAATAAACTTGTTTATGCGAGTTTAAGAAGCTTAAAACCTAATTGGGTTCGGGGTCGAATAGCCTTAAATGGATGGGTACCCAACTTTTTTCCATATCCAATACAAATCATGATAGACCAAAAGTAATTTAATTCATTAATACACTAACATATATAGAGGGGTACAATAGTTTGTAATCAACAATCTAAATTGACTATATCTTTCATGTCAAATTCAACCATTGGAAGGTTTGATCCCTATTTTTCACATCAAATTTAATGGTTTGAGAAAATAAAGGGTTTACTACATGGAAGGTTTGTTAGGCATGATGAGCCATTATAATTATTATAATTGTGTCATCTATGTCATGACCCGACCCAAGTTGGGCTTGAGTCGCAACTACCACAAGCCCACCTCCATAATCCCAGGGGTGATGACATGTGCCAAAGAAATAACTAACTAGGGGAGGAATTTTCCTAAAAACCTATACACATAGACACAACCAACTCTATGAAAAAGTGAAGAGGGAAAGAGTAAAAGATTAAACACCACTAAAAGATAAACCAAGCATGCATGAACCTCTAAACAATACAAAAATACGGTAGTGTAAAATTAAAAGTAAAGAGGCAAAATACAGGCCCAATTATAAATATATTCCAAACTAAAAAAACTGGAAAAGTAAATAGTTGAGAGATCCTAGCTCCTGAATCCCAAGATATGAACACCATACATGGTCCAAGCACCCACTATCCCTAACCTCTTCTGAAGTCACAGTTAACCTATCTATCATCTTCATAAGACACAATACTTGTGGGAAAATCCCATGTAGAGGTAAGTATAAACATATCCAGTAGGACTCCTTGAAAGATGAAGGGGGTGGGGGTAAGAGATACAATAGAGGGGAAAGGTACTAGATAAAATAAAGTACAACGAAAAGGTACAACTCAACCCATTAAGAGTGAATTTAAGCTTATACAAACACAAGGGGATAAACATGGTGAGTATATGAACTACCCATCGAGTCTTCTCCATCTATAGCAGGAGAGTAGACTCATCCAACCATGAGAAGCTAAACACATAAATAACATGGCATAACCTGTGTGTCTTCGCCTCTCCTGCAAGGAGAGTAACCAAATCCAAGGTGTGGATATAGGAGAAAGATATATATATATATATATATATGCCCAGTCAAAGAAGCACAAACAAGAGAGTAAAGTGATCTCCATCCCATAGCTCGTCCCAAGAAGAAGAGTAGCCAACAACTCTGAAAGTCCAACAATGATTCCCAACGTCTCATGCATCTTCTCTTAACACAAAATTATAAGGAATTCATTCACCACATCTTGATACTATCCTCTTTGGGCATCACTGACTTTCCAGCATGGTTTTGGTCACATCTCAAAAACATGTCTCGGTGGGGAAAGCGTTCCTCCTTCTCATGAGTCCAAAGTTACGTCAAACCATGTCTCTTAACTGTGTTGCACAGTTGAGGGCCACAATTTATAGGTAGAGGGCCCATGCTCTGGTACAATAGGAGGGCTCCAATATAATAGTCGATGGATGACCCATGCCCTTCCCAATAGAAGGGTTCCACTCTAATGGTAGAGGACCCATGCCTAGCCCAGCTGGAGGGTTCCACACTAAAAATATACAAAGGACCCATGCCCTGTGCTGATAGGTGGGTTCCACTCTATGAGTCGGTAGAGGACCCATGCCCAGCCTAGCTGGAGGGTTCCACTATAAAAGTCACTAAGGACCCATTCCCAACCCAGCTGGAGGGTTCCAATTGAGAGTCTGTAGAGGACCCATGCCCATCCTACATGAAGGGTTCAATTCTAAAAGCCATTGAGGACCCATTCCTAGCCCAGATGGAGGGTTCCACTCAAGATTCTGCCTCTGGTGATCTTGCCTGACCACTTTCTTCATCGGGTGCCACCTTAGAAGTTGTTGTGCCTAGAAAATTCTACATCATATCTCAAAATCCCCAATCGAGGGCACCGTCATGTTCTATATGGAAAAACACTTAGGATGGGATACTCATGGGCCAAAATATGAGTTCAAATGAAAGAGATACATGTGATAAAAGTTTTCTCAAAAGAGATCAAGGGGTACATAACATGTGAGGGGACCCACATGATGTGTGGTCCCACTCCACCACCTGGCCGTATCCCTGGCTGGCACATGGCTCCATCCAATGTAGCAATACATGCCGTGTAGGTGGACTGCATGACGTGCCCTAGCTAACCAGGACTAGGGCTGTGTCCTAACCACTGTGTCTGTGTACTAGACCCCGTGTTCATGTACTTTGGTACATGACGTGCCAATCCACATGGGGCACCACCCGTGTCATGTACTTGGCACATGGCGTATTCCTATCCATGTGATCCATCACACAACTTACTCACACATGAAGGTGGTACACGATGTGTTGGGTATGTACACGCTATTCCATCTTTATGGGTTTTTAAAACCCTAAATGCCGCCACTGAAAGGATACACATCACGTGTTCATCTTGTAACATGGTGTGTAGTTGAGATTTTGACAGATATCTCAGATTTCTAGATCCACATCCCGTGCTTCAAATATGCTCAAACCTCTTCAGATCTGGTAGTATCTAAGGCTGAAAAAGGCGTATCTACCAAAAAATTGTTGTTCTAGGCCATCGTTCACTAAAAATCACTCCCCGTTTGTCATAGGGATTTCATCATTCAAACCGCATGGCACTGCACCTTTAAATATTGATTTCTTGGTGTTTAATCAATAGATTAGTAATTCTCACCTCGTAATGAACCCATATCTATTCCTTGATTGTTGAACTGTTCATGTTTCGTCGATCCACCACAAATATGGGGGTTCGATCAGGCTCGATACCTCCCGGTAAAGTCAATATGGTACTGTGGGGATCCAATCAGTGAATAAATCAAAGAAACACAGGGATAAATTCACAAGAACAAAGGTCAATTGATTGAGGCTAAGCGTTCTTATCCAATCGATCATGAATAGGGATTCCAAATTAGAAAACAACTAAAATAAATTAAATTTATGTACATGGGCACATAAAATGTATGGAATTGGTGTAAATCCAAGAAAAAATATAGATATTCTCAACCATTTAATAAAAAGGGAATAACAACACCAATTGAAGAGTCCCACCTTAATTTTGGATTGATCACTGATGAAGAACACATTAGCTAATGATTTTAAGGAAGCTGCTGCATTTGTTGCATCCTGAGATAATCCAATCAAGAGATTTGTCATCACACGAGGTGATTCTCCAGAGGAAGGAGGAAGAGAGCTCTTGTCGGTGATTCTGGATTATGAGGCCAACCCTGGAGGAATTTTTCTAGATTAACTCTTAAAGATTTATCCATTGCGTTGAATTCAAACTAATTAATTAAATAATTAATTTTTTAATTCATTAAATGCACTAAAAATGAGAAAGGGGTCTGAACATCCCACACTGACTCATTTTATTGTAGGTTCTAAGCACAGTTGAAGCGCCTTAGTGGGTGTACCCAACTTTAATTTTTTCTTTTAATAACATTTAATCCGAGATCTATGAGGATAATAAAATTCCAGACCTTTGGAATAGAACGAATAACGAAAGAAAATAAAGAAGTCCCATAACCATAGAGAGGATCATCATATGTTTGTTATAATTAATTTAATTAAAAGAAAAGAATTAACTTGATGGAATTCTCTCTCCGTTGATTTTTCCGGTCACGATACGATGTGATCTTTTATTGCATCGTAGAATCCAAGTGTAAGATTACTCTATCAGTGATCCACATGTGCTCCACGTATCTCTAGACATTGCTGAAGGGATCTTTGGGTGCTAGCACATAATAGACTTCGCTTGCGATGTCCACCTTCGACCGCCTTGATTCGGTGGAGAAGGTTCTCTCTCTCATAGCTTGAGAGCATTCTTGGAATAAAATAATTATCTCTTGGATTGAGAGATTTCTCTAGATCCGTTGTGTACAACCCCTCAAAATGGCTAGGCTAATGAGAATTATATAATTTGGATTTTAATTACTTAGAATAATAAAATGAATTAATTACCCGAAAGAATTTATTAATTTCATTTAATTCTTAGTAATACCACATGTCTAATAATAATAGTTGACTATTATTATTACTTGACATGCACCCAGTGAATTACACCTAATATTATTTAATTAAATAAATAATATTATTTCTCATAAATTCCTAGAAAAAATACACAATGTGTATTAATATACACGACGTGTACTTTTGTTTTTCCATTCTCTTTATTTCCTCCACTAAATTTATTAGACCTTGAATAATGGCTATTTATTTCTCAAATAAATATAACTGCATTACTCACTAATAAATATATTATTTCACCCACAATATATTCTCTCGAATAACTAGTGTCGAAATAAATACGATCAAGAATCCTTTAATAATTATTAAACCACAATAGGGAATAATATTTATTCAACTTGTTAAATTAATATTTAACTAAGATACTTGGGTACACTTAGTGTGTGACCCTCTAGGCCTCTTTCTTAGTGGCATTAGGCAGATCCTGCCAAAATTCCAAGGTTAGCATCCAAAAACACGCCAAGGCACCCATATAGAAACAAGTTAACACCAAAATGATATGTCACCTCCTACGAACACTTACCGTGTAATGTAATCCCTTTGTCTCGATATCTCGAATCAAGAGGGTTGCATGCTGGTGCCATCAACCCATGTGTTTGATTATTCTTTCTTTGAATTCCTGAGTTTGAACTTTCCCATTCCTCACCATGACCATAGATTTATTTAGGCTATATCAATTACATCAAAGGGCCTAAAATATCTAATTTCTTTATGGAACAGAAGGGAAAAATCATTTCTCTCATTATCTATTAATGTAGTATTAATCGTGAGGCACCCAACATATCCTACCTCACTGCGAACAATGTGTCGTCATAGTTTTTATCAATACATCTAAGTGCATGAGTTGTAATACCCATTAATAATAATATTAAAGTCTAAGGACCAATACACACGTCTATAGATAGAAACATCCAATAACACTATGAAATGTGGATTTCCTACTGGTGGGTCTCGTTCTCATAATATCCTCCTGGATATTACCAAGGGAATGTTGGAGTTGGTGGCCTAGAACCAACTACTTTGTAAGTTATTCATTAATAAAAGCCTTATCACATCTTGATTGTTCTTCTGCGTGACAATGCATGTGATAATGTCCTAAGGATAGATATTGCATTAAAGGGTCATAGCGGATCCCTGCTATGATGAGAACCCGGAAGTGTCATAACACTGTTCTTGAATATATGTTCTATGGCCGGATGATATTATTTGAGGGACACAAATAATACAGGCCATTAGGGGTGAGGACTCATACAACTTTGAGGCACCATCTCATGGTGTGCGCCCTTGGTAATATCCAGGAGGATATTATGAGAACGAGACCTGCCAGTAAGAAATCCACATTTCATAGTGTCATTGGATGTTCCTATATGCGGATGTGTGTATTGATCCTTAGACTTTAAGATTATTATTAATGGGTATCACAACTCGTGAACTTAGATATATTGACAAAAACTGTGACGACACACTGTTCGTAGCGAGGTAGGATACGTTGGGTGCGTCACAAGTAATACTGTATTAATAGATAATGTGAGAAAGGATTTGTCCCTTCTGTTACATAACGAAAGTAGATATCTCAGTCCCTTTGATGGAATTAATATAGCCTAAATAAATCCATGGCCATGGTAAGGTATGGGTGAGTTCGATTCTGGAAAGTCAAAGAAAGAATAATCGAGCACATGGGTTGATGGCACTGGCATGTAACCTGCTTGATTAGAGATATTGAGGCAAAGGGATTATATTACACGGTAATCATTCATATGAGGTGACATGTCATTGCGGCGTTAACTTCTTTCTCTATGGGTGCCTTGGCGTGTTGCTAGATGCTAACCTTGGACTTTAGGCAGACTCCGCCTAATGCCACTGAGAAAGGGGCCTAGAGGGTCACACACTAAGTGTGTCCATGTATCTCAGTTAAATATTAATTTAACAAGTTAAATAAAGATTATTCCCGACTGTGGTTTAATAACTATTTAAGGATGTTTGATCGCATTTATTTCGACTCTAGTTATTCAAGAGAATATATTGTGGACGAAATAATATTTATTAGCGAGCGATGCAGTTATATTTATTTAAGAAATAAATAGCCATTACTCAAGGTCTAATAAATGTGGTGGAGGAAATAAAGAAAAGTGTAAAATAAAAGTACACGCAGTGTATATTAAATATAAACACCGTGAAGTTTTATGGAAAACGAGTACACGCCGTGTATTAATGATTACACGCTATGTAGTTTTTTCCAGTCTGGATTTTGAGGATATAATATTGTTTTATTAAATGATATTTATTATAATCAGCGTGAGCACATGTCAAGGAATTAATAATTCGACATGGGGGTTTTCAATAAGAGTTAATGAAATAAATAAAACATGTAACGCGTTTATTTATTTTCATAACTCTATAAACTCAAACCCAATTATAAATATCCTCACAACCCCAACACTTTTCCTGAAGAGAATCGTTGTGCACAACAATTCTGAAGAATTCTTTCAAAACCGAAAGAACTCCTTCCTCCAAGAACACTATCAATACCGAGAGACCAAGGAGATAGAAGGCGGACATCGCAAGCGAAGGTTCTTCCACGCTAGCACCCGGATATCCCTTCGGTGAAGTCTGGAGATACGTGGAACATGTGTGGATCACCTCTAGAGGAATCCTACACTTGGATTCTATGACGTAAGGACAAATCACCGAATCGTGATCAGACACATCAACGAAGAAATAATTCCACTGAGGTAATTCTTGTGATTTAATTAAATTAATTATAACCAACATATGATGATCCTATATCAATGGTTCCAGTACTATTCTTTTCTTTTTCATTATTCATTCTATTCTGAAGATCCAGCGCTTTATATCGTGACAGATCTCTGATTGAACATTATTTAACACCAAAATTAAAGTTGTGCAATCCCACTAATGCACTTCCGCTGCGCCCAGAACCTACAAGTGGTATCAGTGGGGTCATATAATTGATTATAAATATTTAGTTTTTTGTTGATGTTTTACGCATTTAATAATTTAGTTGTTACAATTCAAGTTTAATCATTCTGGAAATATGAATCTCGAGATCTGTTCCTCCTCCATCATTTCTCATTCACCTCATAGAAATGATTTTTTCTTTTAATTTTGATTAAAATAAAATAGAGGAACTCATCCAGAGGAGCCAAATGTTTCTGGCCGTACAACACCAGAATACACAGCGTGTATTCAGAAGTACACGCCGTGTAGTCTAGGTTCAATGCATTGACTGATATGCCAAATCAGGCCGTGTATTGAATTATACCTATGTCATTTATGACACCGTGTGTTGACCAGGAACAAGTGACCCATGGTTTCCGGATTACACGTCGTGTGGTCCAACTGAACACGACGTATAGTCCCTTCGGGTTAGGGTCGGACCGTGTACCCCATACACGACTTTCCCGGCTAGAAACCGTGTAACGTGTAAACTACCTGGCGTGTGTCCCACTGTACACACCGTGTACTCCAAAAATTTCCGAAGTACATTAACACGCCATGTCCCCGGGCGTGTACTTCAGATGGATGGTGAAGAAAAGTACACGCTGTGTAGTCGGAACTACATGCCGTGTCCTCACCCAAATTACACAGATTTATTAAAATTTATTATTATATTATACAAACCCTTGAGACGTGTACCATGGTGTAGGTGTAAAGCTGAGACAAAACACGTGATAGGTGTTTTATATATATGTGTTTAATTTAACATATGCGTAATGAACGAGAATTCACCGGGTTTCCTCCAAGGTACGAGTTACGTACAAGGATAATTTTAAATGAATTTATTTGTTTAAAATTATGATGGATGAGAATCTCAAGGAAGTTTAGAAAAGGGTTTAAGATAAAAGTATTGATTAATTAAAGATAATTAATTGATTCGAGCATGATTTATCTTAAACAAGAACGATTAAAGAATTTAATGCTAGTTTTATTTATGAGTAAATATCGTTGCATGTATGGATGATCATGAGCTAGACCGAGACCTTTTTATGTGAATGGTTTCTTTTAATTTATTTATTTAAATTAAATTTGTTGGCCTGCAAGCCATCTCCTCATTAATATGTAGGGCCTACATGCCCAAGGATTCTTTTATGTAAAAACCCCTTTTTACCCCTCACCTGCGTGTGAGATAAATGCATATGTAATGGATGGAGCTCCCAAGCTAGTGGAGGAGGCTCAAGTGAGGAGCCAAGGTGAAACCAATCCAAGGAGATACAAAGGTGGACATGTGGAAAGCCGTAAACATGAAGGTTCAAGGTGTTTCCCCCTAGGTCTTGGGTTAGTTTATCAACCGCTAGATAAACTAACCAATAGAAAAATCTCATGATCATACCATTTATTTTATTTTATTTTCCAGTTTCATGGTTTATTTATTCTGAGTGTGTTGTCATGATCACGTAATTAATGAATTAAACGGGCATGCAAGATGAAACTAAAAATAAAACTGGCTTATACGTAAATATTATCTTAGACATGGTTAATCACTTAATTATATCCCAATTAATATTAAAAATCATGTAATAAAGATAATAAATCGTAAATTGACGTATAAGGACAAAATTCCTCAAAAGAAATATTAATTCGGTATAGCCTTCCATAATCTTGGTTAGAATAGAATGATAGTTCAAAGTGCTTGAACAACCCTAGTTGGGGTGATTTCAATTATCGGGGAATTCTAATTCAAGGTTTTGGGTTGACTTGACTTGGTTTGCATCAAGGGTTGACTGCCACAGCAGTACTTGGTGTGACCAAGAGGCAAAGGTTGAGGAAATCCAAAATAAAAGGATTTCAGGATTGGGGAGTCCACTCAGCGGATCAAGGAGCTGCGAGTTAATGCAGTTGGATTTTAGAATGCCTACCTAAAACCCTTCAAGTTGCTTGAACAACCCTAGTTGGGGTAATGAAAAGGGCAATATGGATCCTTTCCACTAGAATATTCAGGAAACAGAATATTTTGAAGTCAATGGTGAGGGCTATTTGATTTTGATAAAATAGTGGGATACTAATAAGTATTAATTAATTTATTTGTCTCATTTTTGTAATAAAGTACTAAAACTTTGCTCATCTTAATTTTTAAAAATGAAAAGAAAATGACTTCAAACATATCATTGCACTCCATACTCGAGAAGGAAAACCTTTTCACTAGCACCAATTTCCAAGAGTGGCAGAGGCGTTTACGCGTCATCCTTCGCCACAAAAGGAAATTGTATGTGCTGGAAGAACCTATTCTAGTTGCGCCTGGTAAAGAGGCCAGTGATGAGGAATTATCTCTCTATATGAAACACATGGATGATGCCACATATGTCCAGTGTTTCATGCTATCGTCCATGTCCAATGATCTCTTGAAGAAACATGAAAACATGGACGCATATATTATGATGTCTCACCTTAAGGATCTATACCAAGAGAAGGTGAGACAGGAGAGGTATGAGATCTCCAATGCTTTGTTTACAACTATGTTTGGAGAGTCTGTGCCAGCTGGGCCTCATGTAGTCAAGCTTATTGGCTACATTGAAGGCCTGAAAATCTTAGCGATTAAATTCCCGAATGAGTTGCGTACAAATCTCATCCTATCATCACTGCCCAAGACCTTTTCTAGCTTAATTGTCAATTATAACATGAGTGGAAATGAGAAGAGTCTATCAGAGCTTCTGACCATGATTTTCTAGGTAGACAAGGACATGGGGCATGAAAAACCCACAGTCCTTATGGTGAACAAGAAAAGGAAGGACAAGGAAAAGTGGCCAAAGACTTATAAACGGTCTGAAGCCCCCGAGCACCGTCCCTCTAAGAAGGGGAAGATCCAAAGGCAGGGCCAGGAAGGGGAGGTGGTGTATTTTTCATGTGGAAACTGGGCCACTGGAAGAGGAACTGCACCCAGAAGCATGGGGATGCTAAAGGTGCATTCGCTATCGAGTGTAATCTTTCCATTTATACACATTGGGTATTAGATACAGCTTGTTGGGATCACATATGTATTCAAATGTAAAAATCAAGTAGATTTAGAAAGATTGCCAGAGGAGAGG
Organism: Viscum album; assembly: GCA_963277665.1. Taxonomy (NCBI): domain Eukaryota; kingdom Viridiplantae; phylum Streptophyta; class Magnoliopsida; order Santalales; family Viscaceae; genus Viscum; species Viscum album. The sequence goes on from OY728122.1 coordinate 762,585,793, forward strand.
TGGATCTTCGAGCTGCCAATGGCGCAAGGCTGACTGCATTGGCTACTGGCGATTACCACCTCTCATTGCCGACTGGAATGATTTTGGTTTTACATAACTGTTATTATGTGCCTAGTGTTACCAAGAACATAATTTCTGTATCTTGTTTGGATATGGATAGATTTATTTTCAAGTTTGGAAATAATGGTTGTCTATTTTATAAGAACAACGTATGTTATGGTATGGAACATTTAGATAATGGTTTGTATGTATTAAATTACAAAAACCAAGTGTTGGAAATCGATAACGAAACAAACTCACATGAATCATACATCACCCAGTTGTGGCATCACCGTCTCAGTCATGTGAATGAAAAGCACTTGACAAAGCTCTGCCAAGATGGCTATTTAGACTCTACTGAGCTAAAAACACTTGATAGATGTCATGCTTGTTTACATGAAAAAATGACCAAGCCGCCTTTTGGTGGACAGGGTGAAAGGGCCGAAAGCTTCTAGGATTGGTACACACGGATGTGTGTGGACCATTTCCAGTAGAATCTAGAGGTGGATATTCTTACTTAATTACTTTTATTGATGATTTTAGTAGATATGAATATGTATACTTAATGAGGTATAAGTCAGAGGCCTTAGATAAATTTAAGGAATTCAAGAATGAAGTAGAGAATCAGATTGGTAAGAAGATAAAGAAACTTCGATCAGATCAAGGTGGAGAATATCTGAACCAAGAGTTCATTGATCTTCTACGGGAGTCTGAGATTCTATCTCAGCTCACTCCTCCTTATACACCACAGTGAAATGGTGTTAGTGAAAGGAGGAACCACACCTTGTTGGACATGGTGAGTTCGATGATGAGTCATGTGGGTCTTCCATTATCCTTTTGGGGATATGCATTACAAACTGCAACATACACATTAAACTGAGTACCAACTAAGGCGGAAAATGGAATTATTTCTGATCTATGGAATGGAAAAAAATCCATTTTTTCGCACACATGTGTATGGGGATGAGAGGTGTTTGTTAAGGCCTCCTCAGGTAACAAACTAGCACCCTGGGGAATGAGGTGTATCTTTATAGGATATCCCAAGGAAACGAAAGGATATTACCTATATAGCCCTTTAGATAAGAAAGTGACTGTCGCCAGGTAAGCCGTCTTTCTTGAGAGGGAGCACATCCTCAAGAAGGATAGTGGGAGCAAGATTGACTTCGATGAAGTTGATGCTGAAGATACATAGGAGTTGGTACAGGAACAAGTTCCACAGGTCCCTGTGGAAGAGGTTCCAGAAACACAAGTACTGCATATGACCTCAAGAGAGGTAAGGGAACCAGAGATATTTGGTTTCCTAGTCACTGAGGATGGTGAATCATTATTGTTGGACAATGATGAACCTCTCTCATATAAGGAAGTAGTAGAAAGCTCAGAAGATGCAAGATGGACAGAATCTATGAATTCTGAGATGGATTCCATGTATCAGAATCAGGTCTGGGTTCTGGTCGATGAGCCAGTTGATGTAAATCCTGTTGGATGAAAATGGGTATTCAAGAGAAATCTGGACATGTAAGGCCAAGTTAGCACCTATAAAGCAAGGATAGTGGCTAAAGGGTTCATACAGCGTCAAGGAATTGAATATGATGAAACCTTATCACCAGTTTCCATGTTTAAATCCATAAGAATCATACTTTCCATAACAGCTTACCATGACTACGAGGTTTGGAAGATGGATGTCAAAACAAAATTCCTTAACGGGAACCTTAAGGAAGATGTCTATATGACACAACTAGAAGGGTTTGTGACACCAAGTGAAGCCAAATGAGTTTTCAAGTTGCAAAAATCCATTTAGGGATTAAATCAAGCATCTAGGTCATGGAACTTTCGATTTGATGAAGCCATAAATGAATTTGGGTTCATTAAGAATAAATGTGAGCCATGTGTTTATAAGCAGTTTAATGGGAATGCGATCGTCATCCTAGTAGTATATGTTGATGACATATTGCTTATTGGAAACGATGTACCAGTATTAGAGTCAGTTAATGACTAGTTGAACATGTGTTTCTCCATGAAGGACTTGGGTGAAGCAGCCTACATCCTAGGGATCAAGATCATTCGTGATAGATCCAAGAAGCTGCTTGGACTAAGTCAGAGTACATACATTGACCAGATACTAAAGAGATTTAGTATGGAACAATCCAAGAGGGGATTAGTTCCAGTGTCACATGGCCTACATCTTTCTAAGAAAACGTGTCCTCAGACACAACAAGAGAAAGATATAATGAGTAAGATCCCATACGCTTCGACTATAGGATCCATCATGTATGCCATGTTATGTACCAGTTTTGATGTTGCCTATGCACTGGGCATGGTAGGCCGATATCAAGAAGATCTAGGAGAACACCATTGGACTGCTTTAAGACTATCCTTAAGTATCTGAGAAGAACTAAGGATATGTTCCTGGTGTATGGAGGAGACGAGGAGCTTGTCATCAGAGGGTATGCTGATGCTGGTTTTCAGAAAGATTAGAATGATATGAAGTCACAATCTGGATATGTTTTCTGTCTCAATGGATGAGCTATGAGCTGGAAGAGTTCAAAGTAGCCAGTTTTTTCTGATTCTACAGCAGAGTCCGAATATATAGTGGCTTCTGATTCATCCAAGGAAGCCTTCTGGATTCAGAACTTTGTCCAGGAGCTTGATGTGGTGCCTAGCAGTAAAGATCCCATTATATTGTCTTGTGATAATACTGCAGTGGTGGATCTTGCGAAATAACCAAGGTCACATCAACGGACAAATCATATACTCCTAAAGTATCACCTCTTGAGGGATTTCTATGAAAGGGGTGAAGTTGCAGTGAGCAGAGTGTCCACAGAAGAGAACGTGGTAGACCCCATGACTAAAGGCCTATCTTAGCATAAGCATGAATATCATGTGAGAGCTAACAGGTTAAAGGTTGTTAGAAGTTGGCTCTAGTCCAAGTGGGAGTCTATTGGAGTTGGTGGACTAGAACCAAATACTTTTTACTTTATTCATTAATAAAATCCTTATCAAATATTGATTGTTCTTTTGCATGACAATGCATGTGATAATGTCCTAAGGATAGCTGTTGCATTAAAGGGTCATAGCGGATCCCTGCTATGATGAGAACCTGAAAGTGTCATAACACTGTTCTTGAATATATGTTCTATGGTTGGAAAATATTATTTGAGGGACACAAATAATATAGGCCACTAGGGGTGAGGACTCATAAAACTTTGAGTCACCATATCATGGTTTGCGCCTTTGGTAATATCTAGGAGGATATTATGAGAACGAGACCCGCCAGTAGGAAATCCACATTTCATAGTGTCATTGGATGTTCCTATCTGTAGAAATGTGTATTGATCCTTAGACTTTAAGATTATTATTAATGGGTATTACAACTCGCACACTTAGATGTATTGATGAAAATTGTGATGACACACTGTTCGCAGTGAGGTAGGATACGTTGGGTGCGTCACGAGTAATACCGCATTAATAGATAATGCGAGAAAGGATTTGTCCCTTCTGTTCCATAACGGAAGTAGATATCTGAGTCCCTTTGATTGAATTGATATATCCTAAATAAATCCATGGATAGGGTAAGGTATGGGCGAGTTCAATTCCGGAAAGTCAAAGAAAGAATAATCTAGCACATGGGTCGATGGCACTGACATGAAACCCTCTTGATTAGAGATATCGAGGAAAAGGGATTATATTACATGGTAAGAATTTGTATGAGGTGACACGTTATTGCAACGTTAACTTCTTTCTCTATGGGTGCCTTGGTGTGTTGCTAGATGTTAACCTTGTACTTTAGGCAGACTCCGCCTAATGCCACTGAGAAAGGGGCCTAGAGGGTCACACACTAAGTGTGTCCATGTATCTCAGTTAAATATTAATTTAACAAGTTAAATAAAGATTATTCCCGACTGTGGTTTAATAATTATTTAAGGATGTATGATCGCATTTATTTCGGCACTAGTTATTCGAGAGAATATATTGTGGACGAAATAATATTTATTAGTGAGTGATGTAGTTATATTTATTTAAGAAATAAATAGCCATTACTCAAGGTCTAATAAATGTGGTGGAGGAAATAAAGGAAAGTGGAAAATAAAAGTACATGCCATGTATATTAAATATACACACCGTGTAGTTTTATAGAAAACGAGTACACGCCGTGTATTAATGATTACACACCGTGTATTTTTTTTCAATCAGGATTTTGAGGATATAATATTGTTTTATTAAATGATATTTATTATAATCAGCATGAGCGCATCTCAAGGAATTAATAATTCGACATTGGGGTTTTCAATAAGAGTTAATGAAATAAATAAAACACATAACATGTTTATTTATTGTCATAACTCTATAACCTCAAACCCGATTATAAATATCCTCACAACCCTGACACTTTTCCAGAAGATAATCGTTGTGCACAATAATTCTGAAGAATTATTTCAAGCTCAAAAGAACTCCTTCCTCTAAGAATGCTCTCAAGACCGAGAGACCAAGGCGATCGAAGGCGAGCATCTCAAGCGAAGGTTCTTCCGCGCTAGCACCCGAAGATCCCTTCGGCGATGTCCGGAGATACGTGGCACATGTGTGGATCACTGCTAGAGGAATCCTACACTTGGATTCTATGACGCAATGACAGATCACCGAATCGTGACAGGACACATCAATGAAGAAATAATTCCACCGAGGTAATTCTTGTGAATTAATTAAATTAATTATAACCAACATATGATGATATTATCTCAATGGTTCTGAGACTCTTCTTTTATTTTTCATTCTTCATTCTATTCCGAAGATCTGGCATTTTATATCATGACGGATCTCAGATTGAACGTTGTTTAACGCCAAAATTAAAGTTGGGAAATCCCACTAATGCGCTTCCGCTGCGCCCGGAACCTACAAGTGGTATCAGAGGGGTCATATCATTGATTATAATTATTTAGTTTTTCGTGGATGTTTTATGCATTTAATAATTTAGTTGTTTCAATTCATGTTTAATCATTCTGGAAATATGAATCTCAAGATCTGTTCCTCCTCCCTCGTTTCTCATTCACCTCACAGAAATGATTTTTTCTTTTAATTTTGATTAAAATAAAATAAAGAAACTCATTTGGAGGAGCCAAATGTTTCTGGCCGTACTACACCAGAATACACGGCGTGTATTTGGAAGTACACGCCGTGTAGTCTAGGTTCAATGCATTGACTGATCCGCCAAATCAGGCAGTGTATTGGAGTATACCTATGTCATTTTCGACACCTTGTGTTGACTAGGAACAAGTGTCACACAGTTTCTGGATTACACGCCGTGTGGTCCAACCGAACACGGCGTGTATTCCCTTTAGGTTAGGGTTGGACCGTGTACCCCGTACACGGCTTTCCGACTGGAAACCATGTAACGCAGAAACTACATGGCATGTGTCCCACTGTACATGCCGTATACTTCAAAAATTTATGAAGTACATTAACACTCCATGTCCCCGGGCGTGTACTTCAGATGTACGATGAAGAAAAGTACACGCCGTGTAGTCGGAACTACATGCTGTGTACTCACCCAAATTACGCAGATTTATTAAAATTTATTATTATATTATACAAACCCTTGAGATGTGTACCATGGTGCAGGCATAAAGACGAGGCATAACACATGATAGGTGTTTTATATATATGTGTTTAATTTAACATCTCCGTAATGAACAGGAATTCACCGGGTTACCTCCAAGGTACAAGTTACGTACAAGGATAATTTTAAATGAATTTATTTGTTTAAAATTATGATGGATGAGAATCTCAAGGAAGTTCAGAAAATGGTTTAAGATAAAAGGATTGATTAATTAAAGACAATTAATTGATTCGAGCATGATTTATCTTAAACAAGAACGATTAAAGAATTAAATGCTAGTTTTATTTATATGTAAATATCATTTCATGTATGCATGATCATGAGATAGACCGAGACCTTTGTATGTGAATGGTTTCTTTTAATTTATTTATTTAAATTAAATTTGTTGGCCTGCAAGCCATATCCTCATTAATATGTAGGACCTTCGCACCCAAGGATTCTTTTATGTAAAACCCCCTTTTTACCCCTCACCTGCGTGTGAGATAAATGCATATGTAATGGATGGAGCTCCCAAGCTAGTGGAGGTGGCTCAAGTCAGGATCCAAGGTGAAACCAATCCAAGGAGATACAAAGGTGGATAGGTGGAAAGCTGTAAACATGAACCCGAAAGGTTCAAGGTGTTTTACCCCTAGGTATTGGGTTAGTTTATCTACCTCTAGATAAACTAACCAATAGAAAAATCTCATGATCATACCATTTATTTTATTTCTGTTAGTTTCATGGTTTATTTATTGTGGTTGTGTTGTCACGATCACACAATTAATGAATTAAACGAGCATGCAAGATGGAACTAAAAATAAAACTGGCTTATACGTAAATTTTATCCTAGACATGGTTAATCACTTAATTATATCCCACTTAATATTAAAAATCATGTAATAAAAGATAATAAATCAGAAATTTATGCATAAGGATAAAATCCCTCAAAAGAAATATTAAGTCGGTATAGCCTTCCATAATCTTGGTTAGAATCAAACCATAGTTCAAAGTGCTTGAACAACCCTAGTTGGGGTGCTTTCAATTATCAGAGAATTCTAATTCAAGGTTTTCGGTTGACTTGACTTGGTTTGCATCAAGGGTTGACTGCCACAGCAGGACTTGGTGTGACCAAGAGGCAAAGGTTGAGGAAATCCAAAATAAAAGGATTTTAGGATTGGGGAGTCCACTCAGCGGATCAAGGAGATGTGAGTTAATGTAGTTGGAATTTAGAATGACTACCTAAAACCCTTCAAGTTTCTTGAACAACCCTAGTTGGGGTAATGTGAAGGGAAATATAGATCCTTGCCACTAGAATATTCAGGCAACAAAATATTCTGAAGTCAATGGTGAGGGCTATTGGATTTAGATAAAATAGTGGGAGACTAATAAGTATTAAGTTATTTATTTGTCTCATTTTTTTTAATAAAGTACTAAACCTTTGATCATCTTAATTTGTAGAAATGGCAAGAAAATGACTTCAAACATATCATTGCGCACCATACTCGAGAAGGAAAACCTTCTCACCGGCACCGATTTCCAAGAGTGGAAGAGGCGTTTACGCGTCATCCTTCGCCACAAAAGGAAATTGTATGTGCTGGAAGAACCTATTCTAGTTGCGCCTGGGAAAGAGGCCAGTGATAAGAAATTATCTCTCTATATGAAACATATGGATGATGCCACAGATGTCCAATGTTTTATGCTATCGACCATGTCCAATGAGCTCTTGAGGCAATATGAAAACATGGACGCGTATAGAATGATGTCTCACCTTAAGGATTTCTACCAAGAGAAGGCGAGACAGGAGAGGTATGAGATCTCCAATGCTTTGTTTACAACTAAGCTTGGAGAGTCTGCACCATCTGGGCCTCATGTAGTCAAGCTTATTGGCTACATTGAATGACTTGACATCTTAGGGATTAAATTCCTGGATGAGTTGCATATAGATCTCATCCCATCATCACTACCCAAGACCTTCTCTAGCTTCATTGTCAACTATAACATGAGCGGCAATGAGAAGAGTCTATCGGAGCTTCTGACCTTGATTCTCCAGGTAGACAAGGACATGGGTCATGACAAAACCTCAATCCTTATGGTGAACAAGAAAAGGAAGGACAAGGAAAAGGTGCCAAAAACTTATAAACGGTCTGAATCCCCCGAGCACCATCCCTCCAAGAAGGGGATGATCCAAAGGCAGGGAAAGGAATGGGAGGCGGTGTGTTTTACATGTGGAAAGCAGGGCCACTGGAAGAAGAACTGCACCTAGAAGCGTGGGGATGCTAAAGGTGTGTTTGTTATCGAGTGTAATCTTTCCATTTCTACACATTGGGTATTAGATACATCTTTTAGTGCTCACATATATATTCAAATGTAGGAACCAAGTAGATTTAGAAAGATTTCCAGAGGAGAGGTGGATCTTCGAGCTGCCAATGGCACAAGGCTGGCTGCATTGGCTAGTGGTGATTACCACCTCTCATTACTGACTGGAATGATTTTGGTTTTACATAACTGTTATTATGTGCCTAGTGTTACCAAGAACATAATTTCTGTATCTTGTCTGGATATGGATGGATTTATTTTCAAGTTTGGAAATAATGGTTGTCTCTTTTATAAGAACAACGTATGTTATGGTATGGCACATTTAGATAATGGTTTTTATGTATTAAATTACGAAAACCAAGTGTTGGCAATCGATAATGAAACAAAATCACATGACTCATACATCACCTAGTTGTGGCATCATCGTCTCGATCATGTGAACGAAAAGCACTTGACAAAGCTCTGCCAAGATGGCTATTTAGACTCGATTGAACTAAAACCACTTGATAGATGTCACGATTGTTTACAAGGAAAAATGACCAAGCTGCCTTTTGGTGGACATGGTGAAAGGGCCACAAAGCTTCTAGGATTGGTACACACGGATGTGTGTGGACCATTTCCAGTAGAAGATAGAGGTGGATATTCTTACTTCATTACTTTTACTAATTATTTGAGTAGATAAGGATATGTCTACTTAATGAGGTATAAGTCAGAGTCCTTAGAGAAATTTAAGGAATTCAAGAATGAAGTAGAGAATCAGCTTGGTAAGAAGATAAAGAAACTTCGATCGGATCGAGGTGGAGAATATCTGAACCAAGAGTTCATCGATCTTCTACGGGAGTCTGGGATTCTATCTCAGCTCACTCATCCTTATACACCACAGTGGAATGGTGTTAGTGAAAGGAGGAACCTAACATTTTTGGACATGGTGAGGTCGATGCTGAGTCATTCGGATCTTCCATTATCCTTTTGGGGATATGCATTACAAACTGCAGCATACACATTAAACCGAGTACCAACTAAGGCGGAAAATGGAATTCCCTCCGAGCTATGGAATGGAAAGAAACCCATTTTTTCTCACATATGTGTATGGGGATGCGAGGCATTTGTTAAGGCCTCCTCAGGAAATAAACTAGCACCCCGGGGCACGAGGTGTATCTTTATAGGATATCCCAAGTAAACGAAAGGATATTACCTATATAACCCTTCAGAAAAGAAAGTGACTGTCGCTAGACAAGCCGTATTTCTTGAGAGGGAGCACATCCTAAAGAAGGATAGTGGGAGAAAGATTGACTTCGATGAAGTTGATGCTCAAGATACATAGGATTTGGTACAGGAACAAGTTCCATAGGTCCCCGTGGAAGAGGTTCCAGAAACACAAGTACTGCGTAGGAACTCAAGAGAGGTAAGGGAACCAAAGAGATTTGGTTTCCTAGTCACCGAGGATGGTGAATCATTATTGTTGGACAATGATGAACCTCTCTCCTACAAGGAAGCAGTAGAAAGATCAGAAGCTGCAAGATGGCTAGAAGCTATGAATTCTGAGATGGATTCCATGTATCAGAACCAAGTCTGGGTTCTGGTCGATGAGCCAGTTGATGTAAAGCCCGTTGGATGCAAATGGGTATTCAAGAGAAAGCTGGACATGGAAGGTCAAGTTAGCACCTATAAAGCAAGGCTAGTGGCTAAAGGGTTCAGACAACGTCAAGGAATTGACTATGATGAAACCTTCTCTCTAGATGCCATGTTTAAATCCATAAGAATCATACTTTCCATAACATCTTACCATGACTACGAGGTTTGGCATATTGATTTCAAAACAATATTCCTTAATGGGAACCTTCAGGTAGATGTCTATATGACATAACCAGAAGGGTTTGTGACAACAGGTGAATCCAAATGGGTTTTCAAGTTGCAAAAATCCATTTATGGATTAAAGCAAGCATCCAGTTCATGGAACATTCGATTTGATGAATCCATAAAGGAATTTGGGTTCATTAAGAACGAATGTGATACATGTGTTTATAAGCGGTTTAATGGGAATGCGATCATTATCCTAGTAGTATATATTGATGACATATTTCTTATTCGAAACGATGTACCAGTCTTACAGTCAGTTAAGGACTGGTTGAACAAGTGTTTCTCCATGAAGGACTTGGGTGAAGCAGCCCACATTCTAGGGATCAAGATCATTCGTGATAGATCCAAGAGGCTGCTTGGACTAAGTCAGGGTACATACATTGACCAGATACTAAAGAGATTTAGTATGGAACAATCCAAGAGGGGATTAGTTCTAGTGTCACATGACCTACATCTTTCTAAGAAAATGTGTCCTCAGACACAACAAGAGAAAGATAGAATGAGTAATATCCCATACGCTTCGGCTATAGGATCCATCATGTATGCCATGTTATGTACCTGGCTTGATGTTGCCTATGCACTGAGCATGGTAGGAAGATATCAAGAAGATCCAGGAGAACAACATTAGACTGCTGTTAAGACTATCCTTAAGTATCTGAGAAGAACTAAGGATATGTTCCTGGTGTATGGAGGAGATGAGAAGCTTGTCATCAGAGGGTATGCTGATGCTAGTTTTCAGACAGATCAGAATGATCTGAAGTCGCAATCTAGATATGTTTTCTGTCTCAATAGAGGAGCTGTGAGATAGAAGAGTTCAAAGCAGCTAGTTTTCGTCGATTCTACAGTGGAGTCCGAATATATAGCGGCTTCTGATGCAGCCAAGAAATCTGTCTGGATTCAAAACTTTGTCCAAGAGATTAATGTGGTTCCTAGCAGTAAATATCCCATAACATTATATTGTGATAATACTAAAGCGGTGGCTCTTGCGAAAGAACCAAGGTTACATCAACAGACAAAGCATATACTTCGAAAGTATCACCTCTTGAGGGATTTCTATCAAAGTGGTGAAGTTGCAGTGAGTAGAGTGTACATGGAAGAGAACCTGGCAGACCCCATGACTAAAGTCCTATCTCAGCAGAAGCATGAATATCATGTGAGATCTAGCTGGTTAATGGTTGTTAGTAGTTGGATCTAGTCCAAGTGGGAGTCTGTTGGAGTTGGTGGCCTAGAACCAACTACTTTGTACTTTATTCATTAATAAAATCCTTATCACATCTTGATTGTTCTTCTGCATGAAGATGCATGTGATAATGTCCTAAGGATAGTTTTTGCATTAAAGGGTCATAACAGATCCCTTCTATGATGAGAACTCGTAAGTGTCATAACACTGTTCTTGAATATATGTTCTATGGCCTAATGATATTATTTGAGGGACAGAAATAATACAGGACATTAGGGGTGAGGACTCATAAAACTTTGAGGCACCATCTCATGGTGTGCGCCCTTGGTAATATCCAGGAGGATATTATGAGAATGAGACCCACCAGTAGGAAATCCACATTTCATAGTGTCATTGTATGTTCCTATCTGTGGATGTGTGTATTGATCCTTAGAATTTAATATTATTATTAATGGGTATTACAACTCCCGCACTTAGATGTATTGATGAAAATTGTGATGACACACTAATCGCAGTGAGGTAGGATACGTTGGGTGCGTCACGAGTAATACTGCATTAATAGATAATGCGGGAAAGGATTTGTCGCTTCTGTTCCATAAAGGAAGTAGATATCTCAGGCCCTTTGATGGAATTGATATAGCCTAAATAAATCCATGGCCATGGTAAGGTATGGGAGAGTTCGATTCTGGAAAGTCAAAGAAAGAATAATCGATCACATGTGTTGATGGAACTGGCATGCAACCCGCTTGATTAGAGATATCGAGGCAAAGAGATTATATTACACGGTAAGAATTCGTATGAGGCGACATGTCATTGCATCGTTAAATTCTTTCTCTATGGGTTCCTTGGCGTGTTGCTAGACGCTAACCTTGGACTTTAGGTAGACTCCGCCTAATGCCACTGAGAAAGGGTCCTAGAGGGTCACGCACTAAGTGTGTCCATGTATCTCAGTTAAATATTAATTTAACAAGTTAAATAAAGATTATTCCCGACTGTGGTTTAATAATTATTTAAGGATGACTGATCGTATTTATTTCGACACTAGTTATTAGAGAGAATATATTGTGGATGAAATAATATTTATTAGCGAGTGATGCAGTTATATTTATTTAAGAAATAAATAGCCATTACTCAAGGTTTAATAAATGTGGTGGAGGAAATAAAGGAAAGTGGAAAATAAAAGTACACGCCGTGTATATTAAATATACACGCCGTGTAGTTTTATGGAAAATGAGTACATGCCGTGTAGTTTTTTCCATTAAGGATTTTGAGGATATAATATTGTTTTATTAAATGATATTTATTATAATCAGCATGAGCACATTTAAAATAATTAATAATTCGACATGGGGGTTTTCAATACGAGTTAATGAAATAAATAAAATGCGTAATGCATTTATTTATTGTCATAACTCTATAACCTCAAACTCGATTATAAATATCCTCACAATCCCAACACTTTTCTAGAAGAGAATCATTGTGCACAACAATTCTGAAGAATTCTTTCAAGCCCGAAAGAACTCCTTCCACCAAGAATGCTCTCAAGACCGAGAGACCAAGGCGATCGAAGGAGGACATCGCAAGTGAAGGTTCTTCCGCGCTAGCACCCAGAGATCCCTTCAGCGATGTCCAGAGATATGTGTCACATGTGTGGATCACTGCTAGAGGAATCCTACACTTGGATTCTATGACGCAACGGCATATCACCGAATTGTGACCGGACACATCAACGAAGAAATAATTCCACTGAGGTAATTCTTGTGAATTAATTAAATTAATTATAACCAACATATGATGATCCTATCTCAATGGTTTAGGGACTCTTATTTTATTTTTCAATCTTCGTTATATTCTGAAGATCCAGCATTTTATATCGTGACGGATCTCAGATTGAATGTTTTTTAACACCAAAATTAAGGTTGGGAAATCCCACTAACGTGCTTCTGCTGTGCCTGGAACCTACAGGGCACACACCATGAGAAGGTTCCTCAAAGTTTTATGAGTCCTCACCCCTAATGGCCTGTATTATTCATGTACCTCAAATAACATCATCTGACCATATAACATATATTCAAGAAAAGTGTTATGGCACTTCTGGGTTCTCATCATAGTAGGGATCTGCTATGAACTTTTAGTGAAAAAGCTGTCCTTAGGACATTATCACATGCATTGTCACACAAAAGAACAATCAAGATGTGATAAGGTATTTATTAAAAAATAAAGTACAAAGTAGTTGGTTCTAGGCCACCAGCTTCAACGGACTCCCACTTGGACTAGATCCAACTGCTAACAAACTTTAACCCACTAGCTCTCACATGATATTCATGCTTCTGCTGAGATAGACCTTTAGTCATGGGGTCCACCACGTTCTCTTCTATGGAAACTCAGCTCACTGTAACTTCACCCCTTTGATAGAAATCTCTCAAGAGGTGATACTTTAGTAGTATGTGCATTGTCCGTTAATGTGACCTTGGTTCTTTTGAAAGATCCACCGCTGCAGTATTATCACAATACAATGTGCTAGGATCTTTACTATAAGGCACCACATCAAGCTCCTAGACAAATTTCTGAATCCAGACAGCTTCTTTGGATGCATCAGAAGCCACTATATATTCGGAATCCGCTGTAGAATCAGTAACAACTGGTTTCTTTGAACTCTTCTAGCTCACAACTTCTCTATTGAGATAGAAAACATATCTAGATTGTGACTTTAGATCGTTCTTATCTGTCTAAAAAATAACATCATCATACCCACTGATGACAAGCTCTTCATATCCTCCATACACCAGGAATATATCCTTAGTTCCTCTCAGATACTTAAGGATATTCTTAATAGAATTCCAATGCTATTCTCCAGGATATGCTTGATATTTTCCAACCATGCTCAGTGTATAGGTAACATCAAGCCTGGCACATAACTTGTCATACATGATGGATCCTATAGATGAATCATATGAGATTTTACTCATTCTATCTTTCACCTGTTGTTTATGAGGACACATTTTCTTAGAAAGATATAGGCCATGTGACATTGGAACCAATCCCCTCTTGGATTGTTTCATACTAAATATCTTTAGTATCTAGTCAATGTATGTACCCTGACTTAGTCCAAGAAGCCTCTTGGATCTATCACGAATGATCTTGATCCCTAGAATGTAGGCTACTTCACCCAAGTCCTTCATGGAGAAACACTTGTTTAACCAGTCATTAACTGACTGTAAGACTGGTACATCATTTCCAATAAGTAATATTTCGTCAACATATACTACTTGTATAAAAACCACATTCCCATTAAACTGCTTATAAACACAGGGCTCACACTCGTTATTAATGAAAAAAAATCCTTTATGGATTCATCAAATCGAATGCTCCATGACCTGGATACTTTCTTTAATCCATAAATGGATTTCTACAACTTGTAAACCTGTTTGGCTTCACTTGGTGTCACAAACCCGTCTGGTTGTGTCATATAGACATGTTCCTGAAGGTTCCATTTAAGGAATACTGTTTTGACATCCATATGTAAAATCTCATAGTCATGGTAAGCTACTATGGTAAGTATGATTCTTATGGATTTAAACATGGAAACTAGCAAGAAGGTTTCATCATAGTCAATTCCTTGATGCTATCTGAATACTTTATCCACTAGCCTTGCTTTATAGGTTCTAACTTGACCTTACATGTCCAGTTTTCTCTTGAATACCCATTTTCATCCAACATGATTTACATCAACTGGCTCATCAACCAGAACCCAAACTTGGTTCTGATACATGGAATCCATCTTGGAATTCATAGCTTCTAGCAATCTTGTAGCTTCTGAGATTTCTACTAATTATTTATAGGATATAGGTTCATCATTGTCTAACAATAATGATTCACCATCCTCGGTGACTAGGAAACCAAATCTCTCTGGTTCCCTTACCTCTCTTGAGATCATACGCAGTACTTGTGTTTCTAGAACCTTTTTCACGGGGACCTGTGGAACTTGTTCCTATACCAACTCTTGTGTATCTTGAGCATCAACTTTGTTAAAGTCAATATTTCTCCCACTATCCTTTGTGAGAATGTGCTCCCTATCAAGAAATATGGCTTGTTTGACGACAATGACTTTCTTGCATGAAGGGTTATATAGGTAATATCCTTTCGTTTCCTTGGGATATCATATAAAGATACACATCATGCCCTAGGGTACTAGTTTGTTTCCTAAGAAGGACTTAACAAATGCCTTGTATCCCCATACACATGTGTGCGAAAAAATGGGTTTCTTTCCATTCCATATCTCGAAGGTAATTCCACTTGTCACCTTAGTTGGTACTTGGTTTAATGTGTATGATGTAGTTTGTAATTAATATCCCCAAAAGGATAATGTAAGATTTGCATGAATCATCATCGGCCTCACCATGTCCAACAAGGTGTGGTTCCTCCTTTTACTAACACCATTCCACTGTGGTGTATAAGGAGGAGTGAGTTGAGATAGAATCCCAGACTCCCGTAGAAGATTGATGAACTCTTGGTTCAGATATTATCCACCTCGATCTGATCAAAGCTTCTTTATCTTCTTACCAAGATGATTCTCTACTTCATTCTTGAATTTATTAAATCTCTATAAGGCTTCTAACTTATACCTCATTAAGTAGACATATCCATATCTACTCAAATCATTAGCAAAAATAATGAAGTAAGAATATTCACCTCCAGCTTTTACTGGGAATGGTCCACACACATTCATGTGAACCAATCCTAAAAGATCCGTGGACCTTTTACCTTGTCCACCGAAAGGTGGCTTGGCCATTTTACCTTGTAAACAAGCACGAAATCTATCATGTGGTTTTAGCTCAGTAGAGTCTAAATAGCCATTTTGGCAGATCCTTGTCACGCGCTTCTCGTTTACATGACCAAGATGGTGATGCCACAATTGGATGATGTATGAGTCATGTGAGTTTGTTTCATTATCGGTTTCCAACACTTGGTTTTCATAATTTAATACATACAAACCATTATTTAGATGCTCCATACCATAACATATTTTGTTCTTATAAAAGAAGCAACCCTAATTTCCAAAACATGAAAATAAATCGATCCATATCCAAACATGATACACGAATTATGTTTTTGGTAACACTAGGAACATAATAAAAATTATGTAAAACCAAAACCATCCCAGTTGGAAATGAGAGGTGGTAATCACTAATGGTTAATCCAACCAGTCTTGTACCATTGGCAGCTCAAAGATCTACCTCTCCTATGGCAATCTTTCTAAATATACTTGGTTCCTGCATTTGAATACATATGTTATCCCCATAAATTGTATCTAATACCCAATGTGTAGAAATGGAAAGATTACAATTAATAACGAACACACCTTTAGTGTCCCCATGCTTCTGGGTGCAGTTCCTCTTCCAGTGGCCTTGCTTTCCACATGTAAAACATACCACCTCCCATTCCTTTCCCTGCCTCTAGATCTTCTCCTTCTTGGAGGGATGGTGCTCGGGGGCTTCAGACCATTTATAAGTTCTTGGTCCCTTTTCCTTGCCCTTCCTTTTCTTATTCACCATAAGGAATACAGGTTTGTCAAGCCCCATGTCCTTATCTACCTAGAAAATTAAGGACAAAATTTCTGATAGACTCTTCTCATTGTTGCTCATGTTATAGTTGAAAATAAATCTAGAGAAGGTCTTGGGAAGTGATGATAGGATGAGATCTGTACACAACTCATCCAGGAACTTAATCCCTAAGATGTCTAGGTGTTCAATGTAGCCAATAAGCTTGACTACATGAGGCCCAGCTGGCGCAGAATCTCCAAGTTTAGTTGTAAATAAAGCATTGTAAATATCATATCTCTCCTGTCTCTCCTTCTCTTGGTAGAGATCCTTAAGGCGAGACATCATGCTATATGCGTCCATGTTTTCATGTTGCTTCAAGAGATCATTAGACATGGCTGATAGAATGAAACATTGAAAATATGTGGAATCATCCATATGTTTCATATAGAGAGATATTTACTCATCACTAGCCTCTTTTCTAGGCACAACTAGAACAAGATCTTCTAGCACATAAAATTTCCTCTCATGGTGAAGGATGTTGTGTAAACGCCTCTGCCATTCCTGGAAATTGGTGCTGGTGAGAAGGTTTTCCTTCTCGAGTACGGTTCTCAATGATATGTTTGAAGTAATTTTTCTTGATGTTTCTAAAAATTAATACGAGAAAAGGTTTAGTACTTTATTATGATAAAAACTGATACAAATAAATAAATTAATACTTATTAGTCTCTCACTATTTTATCGAAATCCAATAGCCCTCACCATTGACTTCGCAATATTCTGTTGCCTGAATATTCTAGTAGAAAGGATCCATATTTCCATTAGAATTACCCCAACTAGGGTTGGTCAAGAAACTTTAAGGGTTTTAGATAGGCATTCCAAATTCCAACTGCATTAACTCACAGCTCCTTGATCTCCTGGGTGGACTCCCCAATCCTGAAACCCTTTTATTTTATATTTCCTCAACCTTTGCCTCTTGGTCACACAAAGTCTAGCTATGGAAGTCAACCCTTGATGTGAACCAAGTCAATTCAACCCAAAAACTTGAATTATAATTCCCCTATAATTGAAAGCACCCCAACTAGGTTTGGTCAAGCACTTTGAACTATGGTTTTATTCTAACCAAGATTATGGAAGGCTATACCGACTTAATATTTCTTTGAGGGATTTT
The DNA here is from genome assembly GCA_963277665.1 of Viscum album. Classification (NCBI taxonomy): domain Eukaryota; kingdom Viridiplantae; phylum Streptophyta; class Magnoliopsida; order Santalales; family Viscaceae; genus Viscum; species Viscum album. Next base: position 762,603,489 of record OY728122.1, read on the forward strand.
ATCCTTATATGTAAATTTCCATTTTATTATCTTTGATTACATTCTTTTTAATATTAATTGGGATATACTTAATTGATTAACCATGCCTAAGATAATATTTACGCATAATTCGATCTTATTTTAGTTCCATCTTACATGCTTGTTTAATTTATTAATTGTGTGATTGTGAAAACACACCCACAATAAATAAACCATGAAACTGATAGAAATAAAATAAATGGTATGATCATGAGCTTGTTCTATTGGTTAGTTTATCTAGCGGTTGATAAACTAACCCAATACTTAGGGGAGAAACACCTTGAACCTTTTGGGTTCGTGTTTACAGCTTTCCACATGTACACCTTTGTATATTCTTAGATTGGTTTCACATTGACTCCTAACTTGAGCCACCTCCATTATCTTGGGAGATCCATCCATTACATATGCTTTTATCTCACATGCAGGTGAGAGGTAAAATGGGGTTTTATATAAAAGAAACCTTGGGCACACATGCCCTACATATTAATGAGGAGAAGACTCGCAGGCCAACAAATTTAAATAAATAAATTAAAAGAAATCATTCCCATACAAAGTTCTTGGTCTAGCTCATGATCATCTATACATATAATGATATTTACACATAAATAAAACTAGAATTCAATTCTTTAATCGTTCTTGTTTAAGATAAATCACGGTCGAATCAATTAATTATGTTTAATTAATCAATCCTTTTATCTTAAACCCTTTTCTAAATTTCATTGATATTCTCATTCATCATAATTTTAAACAAATAAATTTATTTAAAGTTATCTTTGTATGTAACTTGTACCTTGGAGGCAACCCGGTGAATTCCTGTTCATAACTACCCAATGAGTATAAATTAACATTACACATATGTTAAATTAAACACATATATATAAAACACCTATCATGTGTTGTGCCTCAACTTTACTCCTGCGCTATGGTATACGTCTCAAGAGTTTGTATAATATAATAATAAATTTTAATAAATTTGTGTAATTTGGATGTGTACACGACATGTAGTTCCTACTACACAGTGTGTACTTTTGTTCACCGTCCATCCAAAGTACACACCCGAGGACATGGCGTGTAGATGTACTTCAAAAATCTTTAGAGTACATGGCATGTTCAGTGGGACACATGCCTTGTAGTATCTGCATTGCACGGTTTCTAGCCGGGAATGCCGTGTATGGGGTACATGGTCCTACCCAAACCCAAAGGGACTATACGCCGTGTTTAGTGGGCCACACAATGTGTAATCTTGAAACTGTGTGCCACCTATTTCTGGTCAACACATGGAGTCTTAAAGACTTAGATAGGATCCAATGACACGGCCTGGTTCGGCGGACCGTCCCAGTGCATGGAACCTATACTACACGGTGTGTACTACTAAATACACATCGTGTATTCTGGTTTTGTATATCCAGGAATCTTTGGCACCTTCGGATGAGATCCTCTATTTTATTTTAATCAAAATTAAAAGAAAAAAATCATTTTTGTATGGTGAACAAGAAATGAAAGAGGAGGAATTGATCTCAAGATTCAGATTTTAAGAATGATTAACTTGAATTGAAACAACTAAATTATTAAACACATAAATCACCAACTAAAAACTAAATAATTATAACCAACGATATGACTGCTCTGATATCACTTGTAGGTTTTAGGCATAGCGGAAGTGCGTTAGTGGGTGTATCCAAATTTAATTTTTGCCGTTAACGATATTTAATCCGAGATCCGTCATGATAATAAAATGCTGGACCTTTGGAATAGAACAAAGAATTAAATAAAATAAGGGAGTCTCGAAACCATAGAGAGGATCATCATATGTTGGTTATAATTAATTTAATTAAAATACAATAATTACCTTGATGGAATTCTCTCTCTGTTGATGTTTTAGGTCACGATCCGATGCGATCTATTATTGTGTCATAGAATCCAAGTGTAGGATTCCTCTATCAGTGATCCACATGTGCTCCATGTATCTCTAGAAGTCGCCAAAGGGATCTCTGGGTGATAGCACAGAAGAGCCTTCACTTGCGATGTCCGCCTTCGATCGCCTTGATCCGGTGGAGAAGGATCTCTCTCTCGTGGCTTGAGGGAGTTCTTGGAAGAAAATAATTCTCTCTTGGCTTGAGATATTTCTCTAGATCCATTGTGTATAACCCCTCAAAATGGCTAGGTTAATGAGAATTATATAATTGGGATTTTAATTACTTAGAATAATAAAATGAATTAATTAAATGAAAGCATTTATTCATTTCATTTAATTCTTATTAGTACCCCATGTATAATAATAACAGTTGAATATTATTATTACTTGACATGTGCTTAGAAAATTACACCTAATATTATTTAATTAAATAAATAATATTATTTCTCATAAATTCCCAGAAAAAAATACATGACTTGTACTTTTGTTTTTCCATTATATTTATTTCCTCCACCACATTTATTAGACCTTGAACATTGGGTATTTATTTCTCAAATAAATATCACTGCATTACTCACTAATAAATATATTATTTCACCCACAATATATTGTCTCGAATAACTAGTTTCAAAATAAATGCGATCAGATATCCTTGAATAATTATTAAACCACAATCAAGAATAATATTTATTCAACTTGTTAAATTAATATTTAATTGAGATACTTGGACACACTTAGTGTGTGACCCTCTAGGCCTCTTTCTCAGTGGCATTAGACAGAACTTGCCTAAAGTCCAAGGTTAGCATCTAGAAACACGCCAAGGCACCCATAGAGAAAGATGTCAATGCCGCAATGACATGTCACCTCCTACGAATGCTTACTATGTAATTCAATCCTTTTGTCTCGATATCTCAAATCAAGCGAGTTGCATGCGGGTTCCATCAACCCATGTGTTTGATTATTCTTTCTTTGATTTCCCAGAATTGAACTTTTCCATTCCTTACCATGGACATGGATTTATTTAGGCTATATAAATTCCACCAAAGGGCCTGTAATATCTACTTCTGTTATGAAACAGAAGGGAAAAATCCTTTATCGCATTATCTATTAATGCAGTATTACTCATGACACACCCAACATATCCTACCTCACTATGAACAGTGCATCATCACAGTTTTCGTCAATAAATCTAAGTGCGTGAGTTGTAATACCCATTAATAATAATCTTAAAGTCTAAGGACCAATACACACGTCTGTAGATAGGAACATCCAATGACACTATGAAATGTGGATTTTCTACTGGCGGGTCTCGTTCTCATAATATCATCCTAGATATTTCCAAGGGTACACACCATGAGAAGGTGCCTCAAAGTATTATGAGCCCTCACCCCTAATGGCCTGTATTATTCATGTCCCTCAAATAACATCATCCGGCCATAAAACATATATTCAAGAACAATGTTATGGCACTTCTGGGTTCTCATCATAGTAGGGATCGACTACGACCTTTTAGTGCAACAAATATCCTTAGGACATTATCACATGCATTGTCACGCAGAAGAACAATCAAGATGTGATAAGGTATTTATTAATGAATAAAGTACAAAGTAGTTGGTTCTAGGCCACAAACTCCAACATTTATGTCACACCTAGGGTAAAAACCACATTCTAGATTCAATTGTGGTATCATATTTTTGATCTAATCAACCATTTAAGATTAATCCCATTTTGTTTAAGAAACTTCATGTGTGAAATATAAAATATATTTATTATTTTTATAAAATTAATTCCAGGAACACCGGGTCTTGAAATTGCACACCGTCTGAACACCTAAATTTAGAAATATATATATATAGAAATATTTCAAAATCTTACAAGGAAAAAACCATGTCTCTAAATTATTTTCTCCTTTAATATTTTCATCCTCAAAAAGAAAAAATTGGAAAAAAACTTGGGATACTGAGCCTGTACTTGGCTCTCCCACTCCCAGGAACTCTCCTACATGTTTTCATGCTGAAAAAACATGTAAACCAAAGGGATGGTTCATCCACGCAGGGTCCTCTCCTTCCAATCCTTGATTTCCATTGGGTGCTCCACAAAGGTGGATCCATCCTTGATGTTCAGCTCTCCCCAGTCGACGATGTGCATGGGGTCATGCATGCATTTCCTCATCTATGACATGTGGAAGACATCATGCACCTTCTCTATCTATGGGGGTAGGGAAAGGTGGTAGGTAACCTCGCCAACCCTTTACACAATATCGAGTGGCTTGATGAACCTTGGGGATAGATTGCCTCCCCAGCCAAACCTCCACAATCATCATCATGGGGAGAATCTTAGGAAAATGTGGTCTCCCTACTTGAAATCCAAGGTCCTATATGATGATCTATATAATATTTTTTTCTACTATGGGCCATCTTCATCTGCTCACAGATGACCTGGACTTTCTCCACTGTCGTCTACACCATCTATGAGCCCACAAGATATGACTCACCAATCTTTTTCCAACACAAGGGTGAACTACAAGGTCTCTCATATAGGGCCTAAAAAGGTTCCATGACAATGGTATAGTGGAAGATATTGTTGTATGAAAATTACACCAGGGGTAGGTGATCCTCCCAGCTCCGGCCAAAGTCTAACACGCACGCCCTTAGCATATCCTCTAGCACCTAGATAGTGTGCTCTGTCTACCCATCATTCAGGGGGTGAAAGGATATACTCATTCAAAATTGGGTCCCGAATTCCTCCTATAGGACTCTAAATAATCATGATGTGAACCATACATCATGATTAGAGAAAGTCATTGAGGTCACCCCATAATGGTGAATGATCTCCCATATGTACAACTGCCTCAAACTCTCCACCAAACTCTACTCCCTGATAGCAAGGAAGTTTTCCAACTTGATGAGTCGGTCAAATATCACCAAGAAAACATCATGAATATTTTCTATGCACATAATACCTATGACAAAGTCTATGAATATACCATACCACATCAACTCTGAGATCTCAATGGGCTGTAAAAAACCTTCTGAAACTTAGAGATCATCTTTCACCTACTGTGAGGTGAGTCACTGAGAGTCAAACTTAGATATGATTCATCTTAAACTAGACCACCAAAACTACTATTGAATATCTATGTATATATTCACCACACTGGGATTTAAAACTAGGGGAGAAGTGTGGAACTCTCACATCACCTCCTCCTACAACGTGACTGGAACCACTATTCGCCCCTAGAACAAGATAATGTGATTACCTCCTTTAGAATATCCATCTATAAATTCTCCTATACATATCTGATCACATAAGACCTTGAAATCAATTTCTACCAACTAGGAATCTCTTAGACGCTCAAGAATCGAATGAGTCAGCACCATCGACTGAAGAAAAATTATACCCTCCTGCTCACCAGGGCCAGCTATAGGGAAGCTAACTGCTCCAAAGATTCCTGCAATAAGCGAGACTGAGACTTCCTACTAATGGAATCTACTATAATATTACCCTTACCTAGAGTATAGAATATCTAGAATTCATAGTTCTACAAAAACTCCAACTAGCATTGCTGTCTCAAGTTTAGGTCTCTCTATGTGATGACATACCTGAGACTCTGGTGGTCTGAGTAAACCATAAATCTCTACCCCAGAAGGTAGTCTCTCCACATCATTAGGGAAAAGACTATCACTACCAGCTCTAGGTTTTAGTTCATGTAGTTCTATTCATGGGGTCTCAACTACCTTGACCCGTATGTTATAACTGCTTGATACTACATCAAGGCTGACGCCGAGAATGCAAGGGTACCAATGAATAATTCAAGTGAGTAGACTCATCGAACCATAAGAATCAAGGAAAATAAAGTACATGACAAACCATGTGTGTCTTAATCTCTCTTATAAGGATAGTAACCCCAAAATAGAACTCCACCACACCCACTAATGGTATCCCAAGAAAAAAAGGGTCAAGTATAAAACTCCACTGGTAATTCCAGGACTTGCTCCGACACTTTATCACACAACCTTGCCCTGAACACACAAGCCAGATGGACTCATCCACCACACCATGATACTATCCACTTTGGGCAGCACTGACCCCCTCACGATTTTGATCATGTCTCAAAAATGCATCTTGATGGTGGAAGGACCCCTATTCCACATGCATTAGAAGCTATATCAAATAATATAGACATAGGGTTACACCAGCACCCCACGTCACCTCGATTTAAATCTCGATAAAGAATCAGAAAGAAAAGATTACCTCACAAAGTATCTAACAATTACTACTAAAAAAAGTTGAAAAGACACAGAGCGTACCTTTTATCATATCGTGCTTTGTGGGATCATTAACATCAAAATATTACAACTATCTTCATCCCTGGCTGCCATTTCCCTAAACCTGATGTGGGCCACCTGGTGGTGGAAGGATCTTATAGTGAAATTCACCACCCATAGCTCCTCCTACTCCTCTGCCAACTCCACCTCCCTTGTGATCACCCTGTCCCCACTTGGGATATCCTTGATCATGGAACTACCTCTATTATGGCAGTCCATCAGCTATCTGACTATGCTGATCCTTATGTTAGGTGAGGCGGTCTCATGCCATGTTACATCACCCGTCACAAGTAAAGAACCTCCTCTTCATGGGATTCCTCTAACCATGTGCCTGAATCTATTTATGGAAGGATCTCCTATGCTGAGATATTGGCACCTGACATATGCTAGCTACTAAAGATGACTCATCTTGGTCGTACCCACTACCAGCTCTAGCTGTTTGGCGTCCCTATGATAGAAATCTATTTTTCACCAGTTCCCTCTCCAGTACCCCGATATAGGTGGGGATACACAAGGGTAAAAAACTAGATCAAATCTCTCTACAGATTCCCTTCTAAAACTTCCTTACTCAGAAGTAGCTATCCTAGATCACGTCAAGAGAGTACCAAGTAAGGTCTATAAACCTCAAAGCGTACTCAACTTTTGTCTTCCCTCTTTTCTGCAACTTTATAAGCTTCTAGATTTGGACTGAGAACAAGCATGAGGGTTAGTAATCCTCATGAAACAGCTACTAGAAGTCGGTCCATGAGAGTATCGACTCATCATGCATTTATGTAACAAGGCTCTACCAATGCCCAACTGCTTTGTGGAAGAGGCTAGCTTCCAGTGCAACCAAATGATCTATCAGGGTCTGAACAAGCCTAAAGATACGAACCACCAACTCTATCCAATCCTCATCTACCTGAGGATATTTCTCCCCATGGAACCTTAGAAGTTTCTGAGGCTGGAACTCGCAAAGCATGCTAAGGCTACGTGAATCCTCAACTTGATTTGTTGGAATGATCCACTGCTCGGCAGGGGGAGGTGCTTCTATCTTCCCACCTGGAGGAAGGGGATCACATGATGAACACTAAACTAAGGCCTTATCTCTCATCAGATCATCATCAATAACTTGAGCTGCTATATTGGATAGCGTTCATCGTGGAGGCATCCTAAAAGTTATCAATTAGTATCACAACTAGATAAGCACACACACACACAAAAATACACACACACACATATAAATAAAAATGGGGAGATGAATCAAGAAGGATAGTCAAAGAATCAATCCTATATGATGCATGTACCTTTTAAACCTGCAAAAAAAGTCTCAGCAAGCTGAGTCAACAAGAAGGTAGTCAAGGTTTTAGTGAATGGATACGTTAGCCACCACACCATCACTACACTCTCTGGATAGAGAGATGAACTTGAGACACTTTGAAACTATTTCCCTAAACCCAAATAATCCAATTTAATGGGATACATCCAAACAACATCCCAAGGAATGAACTTGCACTGATAGCAATCTGTCATGACCCGACCCAAGCCGGGCTCAAGCTGCAACTACCCCAAGACCACCTCCATGGGCCAAGGGTGGTGACAAGTTCCAAAGGCATAACTAACTCAGGGAGTCCTTTTCCTAAAAACATGCACACACACACACACAACCAACTCGATGAAAAAGTGAAGAGGGAAAGAGTAAAAGATGAAAAACTACTATAAAATAAACCAAGCATGTATGAACCTATAAATAGTATAAAAGTATGGTAATGTAAACTGAAAAGTAAAGGGAAAAAAATACATTCCCAACCATAAATATGTTCTAAACTAAAAAAACTAGAAAAATTAAATAACTGAGAGAGCCTAACTCTCAAATCCCAAGATATGACCACCGTACATAGTCTAATCACCCAATATCCCTAATCTTTTCTAAATTCACGATCAAACTATCTGTCATTTTCATAAGACATGATACATGTGGGAAAATCCCATGCAGGGGTGAGTATAAACATTCCCAGTAGGATTCCCTAAAAGTTGAATGGGGAGTATTAAAATATAAAATAAAGGGGAAAGGTAGTAGATAAAACAAGGTACAGTGAAAAAGTACATCTCAACCCAACAATAGTGAAAGTAATATCATCCAAACACAAGGGGATAAACACAGTGAGTAGATGAACTACCCATTGAGTCTTCTCCACCTATAGTAGGAGAGTGGACTCATCCAACCATGAGAAGCTAAACACAGAAAGAACATGACATACACCACACATCTTTGCCTCTCTTAGAAGAAGAGTAACCAAATCCAAATTGTGGATATAGAAGAAGGATATATATATATGCTCACTCAAAGAATCACAAATGAGAGAGTAAGGGGATCTACATCTCACAGTTCATCCTTGGAAGAAGAGTATCCAATAGTTCCAAAAGTCCAATAATGATGCCCAACATCTCACACATCTACTATAAACACATAAGTCTAAGGAACTCGTTCACCACATGTTGACATTATTCACTTTGGGCGGTAGTGACTCACCCACAAGATTTTGGCCATGTCTCAAAAATGCGTATCAGTGGGGAAAGCATTCCTCTTTGTCACGAGTTCAAAGATGCATCAAACCACACCTCTTCACTGTTTTGTACAATAGAGGGCCACAATTTCTAGGTAGAGGATCCATTTCCAGGTAAAATAGGAGGGTTACACTCTGATAGTCAATGGAGGACTCATGTCCTACCCAGTAGGAGGGTTCCACTCCAATGGTAGAGGACCCATGACCAACCCAACTAGAGGGTTCCACTATAAATGTCTATAGAGGACCCATGCCATGTGTTGAAAGGAGGGTTCCACTCTAGGAGTAGGTAGAGGTACCATTCCCAGCCTAGCTGGAGGGTTCCACTTGGGAGTCTGTAGAGGACCCATGCCCATAATTGTTGGAGGGTACCACTCTAGAAGTTATCAAGGACCCATGCCCAGTCCAACTGGAGGGTTCCACTTGGGAGTCCGCCTCTAGTGATCATGGCTGACCACTGCCATTATCGGGCACTACCTCAAGAGGTACCATGATCGAAACATTTTAAATCATATCAAAAAATTCACAACTGAGGGAATCATCATGTTCTATATGAAAAACACTCAAGATAGGATACTCACTGTCCAAAATCTGATTTCAAACAAAGGATATACAGGTGATTGATGTTTTCTCAAAAGTGATCAAGGGTTACATAGCGTGTGAGGGGACCCACATAGAATGTTTTACCACTCCACCACCTGGATGTGTCCCTATATGGAACATGGATCCATCCCATGTAGTAGTACATGCTGTGTAGGTGTACTACATGGAGTTTCCTGGCTAACTAGGACCAGAGGAATGTCCTTCTCACCGTGTCCATATACCGGACCTTGTGTCCATGTACTTTGGTACACGACATGCCGATCTACATAGGGTACTACCCAAGTGATCTTCCCGTGTCGTGTACTTGGAACATAGTGTGTGCCTAGCTCTGTGTTCACTCACATGGATTACTCACACGGGAAGGTGGTACATGGAATATTGGTGATGTATATGCTGTGCCATCCTTATGGGTTTCCAAAAACCTATTCACCACCACTGAAAGGATACATGTTGTGTGTTCATCTTGTAACATGGTGTGTAGTCGGGATTTTGACAGATATCTCAGATTTCTAGATCTGAATCCTTTGCTTCAAATATGGTCAAACTGCTTTAGATCTAGTGCTATCTAAGGCTGAAAAAGGTGGATCTAGCCAAAAATCATTGTTCTAGGCCGTCATTCACTAGAAATCACTCTCCATTTATCATGGGGGTTTATTCATTAGAACCGCACCCCATCACACCTTCAACGAATTATTTCTTGATGTTTAATCTACAGATTAGTCATTCTCACCTCGCAACGATTTTGGATCTATGCCTTGCTCATCAAACCGTTCATGTTTAGTCGATCTGTCACGAATCCATGGGTCTGATCAGGCTCAGTACCTCCTGAAAAAGTCAAGTAGAGACCACCAGGATCCAACCAGAAAAAAATGAGAAGAAAAATGGAGAGAAAGACACAAGGAAAAAGGTAAATTGATCAAGTACAAGCATTCTTGGACAATAGATCAAGAATAGAGATTCCATATTTGAAAACAATTGAAATCAATTAAATTTATATACACGAGCACATGCAAAGTCTTCAATTGCTGAAAATCCAAGAAAAAAGATATATCTTCTTTACTATTTAATAAAAAGGGCATAACAACGCCAATTGATGAGTCCTACCTCAATTTAGGATCAATATACGATGAATAACACATTCAACAACAATTTTAAGGAAGCTGTTGCATTCATCGCATCCTGATTTGATCTGATCAAGTGATTTTTTATCGCTCAAGGTGATTCACAAAAGGAAGGAGGAAGAGAGCTCACACCGACGATTCTGAATTATAAGGACAACCCTAGAGGAATTGTCCTAGATTAAATCTTAAAGAGTTATATGTTTCATTGAAAAAAAATTAATTAATTAAATAAATAAATAATTAATTCATTAAACACACTACCAATGAGTGAGGGGTACGAACATCCCGTGACGAATCATTTTATGTCGCGACTAGGGTAAACACCATGTTCCAAAATCAACCATGGTCTCATATTTCTAATCCAATAAATTGTTTAATATTCATACCATTTTCTTGAATAATCTTCACATGAACAATATAAAATATATTTAATATTTTTATTAAATTAATTTCGAGCACATTGGGCCTCAAAATCGCATGCTATCTCAGCACCTACCTCTAGAAATATATATATATATATATATATATATATATATATATAAATATTTAAAAGTATTAAAAGGTAAAAACAAAGTTTCTAAAATATACATTAATAATTTATAACAAAACCCATGTATGTGATGATTTTATGGAATCTTATGTAATCTTCATTTAAAAAAATACATATTATAAAAAAAGTGAAAGAAAAAAAAGAGTAAATCATCTCGAACCCCCTCTAATAAAAAATCATGATATAAATTATAGTTTTCATATCATGATTTTATAAATCAATTTCTTAAAATTTGCATTGATAATTTTTATGCATAAATTTGAAATATCATCACAATACCTTATTTGGATATTAATTTCACTATTCTTTTCAAGTTCATGTGTGTAAATGAATTTTGGTGAGATATGTTTTGTTCTGTCACCTTTGACACACCCACCTTCCAATTACACTATAAAAGCAACATTATCTTCATATAACAAGGTGGAAATATTATTATTCATATCTAATACATAATCATTTATTATATAATGAGTAACTGATCTCAACCAAACACATTCTCAACTTTCTTCATGAATCGAAAAAAACTCATCATGATTGGAGAAATTCACCGAAATGGGTTGTTTTGTAGAATTCCATGTAAGGAACCGACCCCAATTTCCTAGAGTTAGTTATTTATTTGATTAAATTGGAATGATTACAAGAAATTCATATATTGAAGTAATGAATAGTTTATTATTTTTGGAAAACTAGATACATACATAAGTTCAACATTACAACTTAAAAGGAAAAAAATTTAGAAACCCCTTTGAAAACATCCATAAATCCAAGGTTATTTTTGCATTTCATTCATAATATACCTCTTCATGTCTTGGGAAAATGAAAAATAAGAAAGGGGTGATCTAAAATGCTCAGTAAGGATAAGCAATATAACAGAAGATATCATAAACATAAACATTAGGCATGGTGAATAACTAAAAACACATGCCTTTATAAAAATGAACATGAACACATTATGGAAGGACTAAGAGATGAATAAATAATGCCATAATAAAGCATAATCATGGGTATTTTACTATTCGAATAACCTCATGAACTTTCAATTACTAGTTTTATAACATGGGAATGCATAATACCAGACATCATAACCATACCATCAAGGCCTTGTGCCAAAACCATAAATAATAATTTTGTCAAGGACTTGTGTTAAGAATGTAGTTTGTCTCCTAAGACCAACTGATGAATTTATTTATAAATCCTTGGGGTGTTACATTCTCCCCTCCTTACAAAAATTTCATCCTTGAAATTACCAGAATGTTACCTCATAAAAATATTTGGGCAGTTCTTCATCATCAGATCCTCAGGCTCCCATGTTGCCTTTTAGATTTTATGAATTTTCCAAAGTATCTTTACCATTCAAGTCATCCAATTCACCAACACCTATTCTTTAGTGTCCAGAATCTAGATAGGCTCTTCACAGTAAGATAGGTTAGGTTCTAATTTTATACCTTCAGAAGTGAGGACATGCGTTGGGTCTGGCATGTACTTTCTCAGAAATGAGACATGGGAAACATTAGGTACTTTAGATAGGCTTGGAATAAGAGAAAAACGATATGAAACAACTCCAATTATCTTTAGAATTTCAAAATGGCCTATGTTCGTAGGGATCAATTTACATTGCTTCCCAAATATTATAACACCCTTCCATAGAGATACTTTTAATAAAACATGATCTCCCACTTGAAATTCAAAAGCCTTCCTTTGATTATTAACATAGATTTTTTGTTTTCTTTGAGTTTCTTTGATATGGACTTGAATAGTCTTTACCTTCACTATTATTTCCTCCACAATCTCTAGGCCCACTAGCTTCCTTTCACCAACTTCATCCCAACATGTTGATGTACAACATCTCTTTCCGTACAATGCTTTATATGGTTCCATTTGAATACTAGAATGGAAACTATTATTGTAGAAAAAATCCACCAAGGTTAAATAATGATCCCACATACCATGAAATTAGAGCGAGCATGATCTCAGCATGTCTTATAAAGTTTGGAACATCCTTTCTGATTTCCCATCAATTTGAGGATGATAAGAAGTACTCAAACAAAGCTTAGTATCCAAATATTTTTGAAGAATTTTCCAGAATTTAGATGTAAATCAAGTATAAAAATTAGAAACTATTGAAATAAGTGATCCATCAAGTCTTACAACTTCATTGATATAGATTCGTTCAATTCGCTCCAGTGGAAAAACCTCCCTTATAGTGAGGAAATGTGCAGATTTTGTAAGTCGATCAAAAATTACCCATATTGAATCATTATTTCTTAGAGTTTTGGGTAATCTAGTGAAAAAATCCATGTCATCCCATTTCCATGTAGGAATAGTTAGAGGTTTCATGAATCCTCTAGGATGATGTCATTCTGTCTTCACTTGTTGACAGACTAAACATCTTGATACATAATCAACAATTTCCCACTTCATGTTGTCCCACCAGAAATGATCCTTCAAATCTCTATACATTTTAGAGATACCAGGGTTTATAGAGAAATTAGAGCTATGGTCATCATCCAATAAATCCCTTTTCATCTTGGGTATAGAGGGAACACATAGCCTGTTCCCAAATTTCAGAATTCTATCTTCACATACGAAGTCAGCCAACTTCCCATCTTTCACAGCATTAATTTTATTTTGAAGGTTCTCATCATCGGGCTGAGATCTTTTAATCCTTTCTAATAAATATTGTTGGACAAACAATTGAAAAAGTAATGATGTTTCACCTTCTTTGATAATTACCATGTCCATATTTATTAGATCCATGAATACAAGATCCATTTCAATCCACATTTTGTTTAAAACTCCATGATCCTTCCTACTCAATGCATTAACTACCTTATTTTCCTTTATTGGGTGATAGTGTATGGAACAATCATAATCCTTGAGTAGTTTGATCCATCACCTTTGCCTCATGTTGAGTTCTTTCTATGAGAAGATATACTTCAAACTTGTGATCCATATATATATAACATCTTTCTCCATAAAGATAATGTCTCTATATTTTTAGAGTAAAGATCACAATAGATAACTCAAGATCATGAGTATAATAGTTTTTTTAATGAATTTTTAACTGCCTTGATGCATAGGTAATAACTCTATCATTCTGCATAAGGACACAACCAATTCCTTTCTTTGATGCATCACTGTAGATCACAAACCCATCATTCTCTAACTATAGAGTTCGGATCAGAACATTCACAAAGATTCTCTTAAATTCTTTGAAATAGTCCTCACATTATTTTTTCCATACAAACTTAACCCCTTTACATGTAATCTTGGTCATTGGGATGGCTAAACGGGTGAAATTCTGAACGAAATGCCGATAATAACCTGCTAAACCAATAAAACTACACACCTCACTTATGTTTTTTGAAGTAGGACATTATTGAAAAACCTTTGTATTATTAGGATAAAAAATATTCCATACTTATATAAAATGTGGCCAATAAAGGAAATTGATTGAAGAAAAAATTCACACTTGCTAAACTTCCCATATAATTCATTTCTTCTAAGAGTATTGAGAATAGTGCGCAAGTGATTTTCATAATCTTCGTAGATTTTGGAGTATACCAAGATATCATCAATAAATACCACCAAATTTTCATCAAGATATTCCTTAAAAACCTGATTCATTATATTCATGAAGATAGAGGGTGCATTAGTTAGTCCAAAAGGAATTACTGTAAACTCATAATGCCCATACCTGGTTCGAAACACTATCTTTGGAACATCTTCTTTCCTTAATTTCAACTAATGATATCCAGATCAAAGGTCAATCTTTGATAAATATTGGGATCCATGAATTTGATCAAATAAATCATTAATGCGAGGTAGGGGATACTTGTTCTTTATTGTTATAGTATTGATCTCCCTGCAGTCAATGCACAACCTCATAGATCCATATTTCTTCTTAACTAAAAGAACATGGGATCCCCATGGAGAGATACTAGGGAGAATAAATCCTTTATTACTAAATTCCTATAGTTTTTTATTTAGTTCTACTAATTCCACAGTGTCCATTCTATAAGGATTCTTTGATATAGGCCTTGAACTTAGAATTTAATCAATAGAAAACTCAATTTCCTTCTCTGGATAATGTCTAGGTAAATACTCTAGAAACAAATCAACATATTCTTGCACAATAGGTTCATACTCTATTTGATCATTCCTTTACTCACCCATAGATATTTCATTCCCTTACTCCCCAATAATTTAATTCAGTAGAGCTACTGGGGGTGGATCTAAATAAGAATTCACTGGAAAGGTTTCTGCTCTAAAGATAAGATATTCAACACCGTTATAAAAAATCGTAACTTCCCTCTTATTGAAATAGATCTTCGCATCATAACATGAAATAAAACTCATACCAAGGATTATATCAAAGTAAATCATGGGTATGATGATAAGGTTAACAACTAAAGCATGTTTATGTGTCATGAGGGGGACTGATCAACACATATTTGTTGTAATGGTACACCCCCAGGAGTTTTTACTGACAAATCCTTTATTAAATCAAATTGAACATGTCTAATTTTCTTGTAAAACTAGGAAGATATAAAATAATATGATGATCTAGAATCAAATAAATCATTGGCTAAGTTCAAGGAAATGATTAAAGTACCTACCACCACATCGTTAGGAACTTGAAACTCCACAATTGTGATCGTATAATCTTGGACTTGCTCCATTGGCCTTCTTTGGGGAACATTTCCTTGAATCATAGGAAAATAATTTTCATAATGTTCCCTCTCGTTGCAATTGTATCATTGAACATTGGTAGATTCTTTCTTCCCCTTACAATCCTGGGATACGTATCCTTTTTCTCCAAACTTGTAACAAACACCCATACCCTTCAAGAAAGTACCAAGGTGTCTCTTCCCACAATTATCATAGGGTGGAAGTTCAAATATTCCCTTATTACCCATTCCTTATTCCATTTTCTAGAGTTTTCAGTAGCCCTATTATTCTCTTGCTTTCCCTTACAATCATAAGACTTAGTGAATTCCTTTTCAATCTTGATAACACTTGAGACTATATCTTCATATGATGAGAAACTTTAGGAGACTAGAAAACTTCAAAGGAATGGTTTTAAACCATCAAAGAATCGATAAATATCGATCCTTGGATTATATATGTAGCCCATGGAATGTCTTTCTAACCTCATGAAGTTAGGTTCATAATTTTCAACATTATCATCCTATTTTTTCCTCAGATTCAGAAACTACCTTTCCATATCTGCTCGTTGTTTACGAGGGAAGTATTTTTCTAAGAATATTTCCTTAAAATCCCTCCATTATATTTCTTATATTTATTCCTCCTTTGTGTTTTGGATTAAAAACCACCACTGATCCACATATCCCAATAGTCAATAAACTACTATGACAACCTTATATCTTTTGTTACATCCCAAAGCGAGAAATATCTTCTCTAATGAACTTATCCATTGCTCTGCTAAGAATGGGTTTGTAGTCCCATTAAATGATGGAGGCTATTGTCTCATAAAGTGGTCTAACATAGCTCCCCCACGTTGTGGATACGAATGCTCCATACAAGTAAGGTTATTATTCATAACCTGAGTCAACTTTCTTAGTATAGTTATAAGTTTCTCAACACCAATCATAAAACCAGAGCCAACATAATTATCTTGCAATGGAGGTAAATCCCTACACGGGACACATGTGTTCATGTGGTTTCCATTCCTTACACTAGGTTCCATTTCTAAATAATGGCATACAATTTATTAGGCTATGAATCATAATGTATAATCTCAAAATAGAAAATTAATTAGTATAAATTGAATTTCTATACATAGCTAATCTCATAATCATAAACATGATTTCTTTGAGGAAAAATTTACATTTAAATCCTTCATAATGGCCTGTAAAGAAAATGTGAACTATCCTAAGCATATCCCCTAGGAGTGTCAAACCAGGTGCATAGTAAGGCCCGTTTTCGTCAACCATGATACCCTGGGTCAAGCTCGAAACTCCTTATTGGAGTTGTTACTCCTAGGTACATCTGCTCCAAAACTACATCCACTTGTATTATCCAAACATGGATTTATTTTCTAGAAATATTTACATAATCTATTACTTACCAAAATTACAGTACGTTCTTGTATGTTTATCCTCAAAGTCTATATTAATGTTTTTTTCCCTAATCTACATTTTCTAAATCTAGTTTCCAAGTTTTCTATTAAACTTATTTTGATACCAACTATAAAGATCCAACCCCAATTGCATGGATTTCGTGCCTTATTTTATTGCATTGTAATGATTATAAGAAAGTTTTATCCCAAAGTAGGATTATGGTTGGTATAAATATATATAACATTATCACAGAATATATGAGGATTAAATATAATTAAATAATAATTTAATTGAGGTAAGTATAGAATAAGTGTAACCAGAATGAAAATGGAGGTTCGGGTTCAAAACCCTTACTTTATGCCCGAACGTATCCTGCACTTGACCTTAATGTACTGGATAATCAAATTAAATCCATTAATTAACTAATTAAGAATCTTATATATATATTTGATTCATTAAAGTTTTATTAAGTTCATTTATTTTCTTTTTTATAAGTTATAAGATTGAATTTTGTCATTTTGGTGTGTTCATTTCCTTGATTTCATGATCGATTCACTTGATTATAAGTAATGGAGTTTATGTGGAATGGATATAATTCTACAAAATTGAACTTAAATATTATTTATTAACATATAGAAGTGTAAATGGTTATATATATCACTTTGTTACTTGTTAATAGGTTGATTTATTAGATAGAACATTAGTGATAACCATTTAAATTATTTTGGCGATATCTCGATTGTTACAAACTAGTTTGTCGTATGAATTAGTATTATGTATATATACTGGTTCTAGAACATTTAATAGGTTATAATACACATATTATAGTCTGGTTAAACCATAAAAAGGGTTTCATGACAAACCATTAATACTTTAATAGAAATTGAAAACCCATCGTCCTTGAATGCGAAAAATTAACACATTTCGGACAGTGTTTTCATTTTTTTATAAAATAAGGGGAAATGAGAGATGATGATGAATTATTATTTTATCATAAAAATATTACAGTAAATTTTTGGTACAGGTGTTTTCATAACATTTGGATGAAATTAGGCAAGGAAAGAAAAAGAAAAGAAAGGAACTCGAAATAAAAAAGAGAAGTTGAGAAATCCCTTTACTACAGGAAAACAGAATATCTGCGATGGGATCCCATCGCAAAAGACCTTTTGTGACGGGGCTCCGTCGAAAATCGCCCGTTGTAGAAAACGGCGTCGCAAATAGTTGTTTTTGCGGCAGTCCCGTCGCAAAAATAGTATTTGCGACGGTATTTTTCCCCCGTCGCAAATTGTTTTTCGTTTATATATAAAAAGGTATTTGCGACGGGCCGTCGCAGATATATTAGTTGCGACAGGTTTCTGACCCGTCGCAAATGGGAAATTTAAAAAATATTTGCGATGTAGGTATTTGCGACAGACCGTCGCAGAAATAGTTTTTACGACGGGTATTCTTCCCATCGCAAATGGGACAGTAAAAAATATTTTACGACGGGACACCCCGTTGCAAATACTCCCATCGTAAATACTAAAAAAAATAAAAATAAAAATAAAATAATTAATACAAATCGTATAATATTATATAAAAATAATAATATTATTAATAATATAAAAAAATTCTATTATTATAATATAAATAAAAAATATATAAAAAATAATTATGAAATATTAATATAAAATAATAATATTATGAATATAAATAATATAATATTATATAATAATACTAATATTAATAATATAAAAAATTAATATAATAATAATATTATTAAATTATGTATATAATAATAATAATAATATTAATAATATAAAGAAATTATATTATTATAATATTAATAATAAAAAAAATATATAATATAATTATGAAATATTAATATCAAAAAATAATAATAATATAAATATAAATAATATAATATTATATAGTAATAATAATAATATTAATAATATAAAAAATTAATATAATATTATTATTATTAAAATAAACATACATATTTATGAAAAAATAATATTAATATTATTAATATTAATAAAATAATAAAATTATAAACTTCTCAATATTAAAAATAAATATAAAATATTAAAAGTAATATTACTAAAATAAACAGACATTAAAAATAATACCAATAAGTAATAAAATATTAAAAAAATTAAAAACAAATTAAATCATGCAATATTCATACCAATATGAAAGAGGAATTGTAAATAGTTAATATGACAATAAACTACGAACTCAAATGTTTATTACATGTAAAAAAATCACTAGGGGGGTGGATAATCTGGAGGACCTGGAGGAGGTGGTGGAGGAAACTCCATCCCTAAACTATGAGTCAGATGACGCATATACTTCATCTGCTCCTGATGTTGCTCCTCATATCGACGCCTTTCCTCATCCTGCTGCTGACGCATCTGCTCCTGCCATCGACGCATCTCCTCATCGTGCTGCTGACGCATCTGCTCCTGCCCCTGACACAAATCCTCTATAAGCTCACTCTGAGCACGCAGCTGCTTCTAATACTGTGAGGCAGAAGATGATGTCTCTCCACGAGCTCCTCTCGAGCCGGATTCCGACATCGCAGCAGTACCATAATAAGCTGCAGGAGTCAAATGAGAGTCGATACCAACTACTCGACCCTTTTTGAATCCATACTGGGTCGCCTGCATCCATGCCGTCACATCAAAATGGTGGGCACTAGTCTGATCACCCGTCTCGTCTTGACTCTCAGCATGTGTCTGAGAGGTCGCGGCCTCATATGACTCCTTAAGTTTCAATTATAAATTAAAATAATGAAAAGATTATATGCATTTAATTTGAAAACTGAAAAGAAAATAATACTGACCACAATCTGATGCTGGCGGTCACCTCTAATCTCTCCAGTAACCGGATCAGTGTACATCCTCCGATAAACGCTGTACGTCATAATACCGGGCTTCTCGGCTTCCTATATTAATATAAAATAAACTGTTTATATTTAAAGTTGTATAAAATATTTAAAAAAAGTACTTACCAGACGCTCTGTATGCACACTGAATGTACGACTGTCGGCTCGATGCGTCACCTCTTGTCTCCCCTGATTCTGTCGACCCAATGCAGATCTCCTCTGAAACCCACCAGCCAACCAGTGTGTACATAATCCATCCCAAACGTGAGATGAAATGTACTCTGGTCGGTGGGCTCTACAGGACTCATCACATTCTATCACTCCGGCTTTCCTCACAGCCACCTTTCTCAAATTATGCAAAAACTGACGGAAACGGTCACGCATAGACACCACTCATGCCGTGTGGATAGTGGCACGCATGCTCTCATCTATGGGATACCATAAACCCTAATATAAAGTTATTAATGAATTAAATTTCAAAAATAAATAATATTTAATCATGTACCAGTCAATGATCGAACATGGCGGCTTGCACATCAGCGGGAATCTGATCCCATGTGAGCCAGGGCTGAGAAAAATAATTGCGCAAGATAGCACTCCCCTATCCAACAACTATATGCGTAAAACTGTGGAAAAAGAACAAATAATCAAAAAATTAGAATATAAATAAATTATAATGAAAGATAACTAAAATACACAGGTTACCATACCACCACATGTGCACATCGAATCCAAGAGGTGGATGTCGCTCAGGGATAGGATCTGGAATCATCAGTCTGGAAAGACTACGCCCCCTCCAAGTGCTCCCTGTAGCGCCAATAGCCTGAGGGTCAGATGACTCAAGAACCTCATCATCCATAGGTAGATCAGCCTCCAGCAACTGACGATACGTTTCTGAGTCCATCTGAAACATGAAATGATTGTTATTAGCAAACAGTTGAAAATAACTATTATGTATAGATATATATTTGTTATGATTCTAACCAGTATTTTACTATGTAAATGTTCATCTTCATCATCATCTTCATAGTTTTCAATGTCAATGTATTCATCTTCCTCATCAACATCATCAATTTCCATATTAGTTTCAATTTCATCATCTCTTGTCATTTCAAATTCAGTTGTAACATCATTGACAACATCGTCACCATCGACCCTTAACTGTGGGGTGTCATCCTCGATATTCATGTCTCTTTGTGAAAAAGATGTGTTTTGAAGAGTGTCCTGAAAAATTTCATTTCCTTGCACTTCAGTGGAACCACATTCAGTTTGAGTAAACTGATTTTCTCGAGATTTAACTTTTATTATACTCCACCAATCATCCAAATCTTTTGCAGTAGCACAATATTTTGCATAATAAATTTAATGTGCCTGATGAGCCAATAAAAATGGTTCATTTACTGCAAGAAGATTTTTATGTTTAATATCAACAATTCCATGAGTCGGATGAATATGAAAGCCTCTCTCAGTATCCAGCCATCGACATTTAAACATTGTTACATAATTCTGTCCCAAATAACACAGTTCAATAATTTTTTCAAGCATGCCGTAAAAGTCAACTTCAATATCTCTATGATGTGATCCCTTCAAACAAACACCACTATTCATTGTTTTCTTTGATTCCCCATATGAACGTGTATGAAAGAGATAACCATTCACCACATATGCATTATAATATTTAACCATTTTGGATGGTGGGCTACTCAATATACGCAATCGACTATCAATCTTATCATCATGTACAGATACCTAAAAATTTGTAAAAAATTTATCACTATTACAAGTAATAAATTGATTTCATATGTAAAACCAAAAAAGAATGTATGTTACCAGTTTTTGAAACCAGTAGGAAAATTTTTTTTGCCGACGTTCTTCTAATCCAGTTGCTGTAATTTGTGGAAATTGTTTCTTTATATGATCATCATATAACCTACAAATACAATATGATTAATTTACTGTAACAGAATCTATAGAATAAGGGATAGGAGCACTCACTGTACAATTGGTGACATTTCTTCACAGTTGAGTAGAACATATGTATGAGCTCTATGATGTTCATCATCTGAAATCCATCTATCATGAACTCCACAAAAACTAAGTTTGGGATGATTGAAAACTGATAATTGATTGTTCATATCATCATCAACATTCCCCTTGTTCTAGACCATGCGGTTAAATTTTGAGGTATATTCAGATTCAAAATAATGAGAGCAGAATAAAGGAATTTCCTCTTGCAAATAAGCTTCAGCAATTGAGCCTTCAACTGATGCTTTGTTACGTACTTTTTTCATCAATTTCTGCATGCATATCTCAAATGGGTACATCCATTGAAACTGAACCAGACCTCCACATTTTTCTTTATATGGAAAATGTAATATCAAATGTTCCATTGAGTCAAATAAAGCCAACAGAAATATTTTTTTCCAGTTTTTATATAATTACAACAACAGCTTCTTCCAGTTTGCTTAGTGTATCGTAGTCTATTGTCGCCGCACACATGTCTCGGAAAAAATATGATATATCTATTATCAAATCCCAAATATTAGAATTCAACAAACCTCTTAATCCAATAGGCATAAGTATTTACATTATAACATGAAAATCATAACTTTTTAATCCGGTAATATGACCATTTTTAACACATCTGCCCAAGTTGTAAGCATAGCCATCTGGAAGTCTCAAATCAGCAATCCAATGAAAAAATAATAAGCGACTCTCTTTGGTCAGTGTATAAGCTGATTTTGGCTTCATTAATCTCTGTGATCTGACATTTTCAAACAATTCAAGTTATGGTCGCCTGCAAATTTGGGAAAGATCTAATCATGCCTTTACATTATCTTTGGTTTTACCCTGTGTATCCAAAACTGTATGAAATAAATTATCAAAATAGTTCTTCTCAATATGTATGACATCCAACATGTGTCGGACCAACAAATCAGAGCAATATGGAAGATTCCAAAAAATGCTCCGTTTTGTCCAATTGTGTTCTTTCCCAAAGCCATGAATTTTCTGTTGGTTTATTGTCGGTCCAAAAGTGATGGAAGGTAATGAAAATACAACTGATTGTAACTCTGTACCTGAGATCATTTTTGGAGGTTCATCTCTTTCAATTATGCCTTTTCTGAAATGAGATTTATTCCTCCGAAAAGGATGACCGATTGGAAGAAATCTGTGATGACAGTCAAAATAGCAAGGTTTTTTTCCATTCACAAGCATAAATGCTTTGTTGTCTCCCATATAGTAAGGACATGATTTTGGACCATGTGTACTCCAGCCAGATAACATGCCATATGCCAGGAAGTCACTAATTGTCCACATCATAACAGCTTTCATTATAAAATTCTGTTTCGTAGCAGCATCATATGTACCAACACCATGACTCCACAATAAATTTAACTCATCAATCAATGGTTTCAAATAAACATCAATATTCTTTTTCGGATGTCCTGGGATTAATAATGTCAAAAAGATAAAATGCTATTTTATCAACATCCATGGAGGTAAATTGTATGGAGTTATAAATACAGGACAATAGGAATACTAACTACCAAAAGATCCAAATGGACAAAAACTGTCAGTAGAAAGACCCAATGGCACGTTCCATGATTCTAAAGAAAAAGACTAATGCAATTGATCAAAATGTTTCCATGAATCACTATCAGATGGATGAATCAAGCTTTTACCATTTGAAATATTGGTTTTATGCCATGACATCATTGTCACTGTGTTCTGAGACATAAATAAACGCTGCAACCTGGGTGTAAGCGGGAAATATCTCAACTGTTTTACAAGAATCAATCCAGAATTCCCTGATTGAGCTTCTTTATACCTTGATTGTCCACATGTGGGACAAATATCCAATGAATCATTTTCACTAGAATATAAGATGCAATCATTTGAACATGCATGGATCTTCTGATAACTAAGGCCCAGATTACGAACCAGTCTCTTGCTCTCATAATAATTAGCAGGTATCACATTTTATTTAGGTAACAGTGCTTTAACCAAAGAAAATATCTAATCAAAACAGTTATTTGATATTACATTATCTAATTTAATAGCCATAAATTTTGCAACTGCTTCTAATTTGCTTATCTTGCAACCAGGATATAATGCATCCTCAGCAGACCTAAACAACTTAGCAAATTCAGATGGTGCCAACTCGGGAGGTAAATCAATATCATCCTTGATTTCAGTTTGTTGAACGGATGACCCTACAACATCATGTACTAAATTATTAAACCGTGATGGATCTGGAATCAAATTATTAGTATCTTCTCTGGAACTACGTTCACCGTGTTGATACCAAAAAATATAATCTGATTGAAAACCATAACGTAAGAGATGTTTCCCAATGATGTCAAATGTCTCAAACGTTCTCAGAGCACATTTTTTACAAGGACACTAAATTTTCCCTTCTGAAACAAATTTCGGGTTTGATGATGCAAATGATAAGAAAGCTTCAACACCATAAACATATACAGGATTTAAACTAGAACCGTTTGGATTTCTGTGCTGATTTATCAAAGAACGATCATCTAATAATGATTGATGTCGATTTCCTTGTTCCATATTCATATATATGTTTCTACAAAGTTTAAAACCATTACTGTTGTTAAATAATTTGATATAAGAAAAACAATATCCTAAAAAGAGAAGATACATAATTACAGTTATTTCTTAGTAATTACCAATAATTATAGGCGACAAAGTTAGTTTGTAATCATCCCCACTAATTATTATTAATTAAGCAATACTTATCAATACTTGGAAAAATGAAATATGCTTGAATAATGAAATAAAATTTTGTAATCATCATTGTGGAGATTATATTACTAATTATTCTTATTTATTTTCAACGGATTGCGACAGCTCTTTTGCCTGACGACTCATCTCCTTGCAAGGAGATGATTCATCACGGAAAAGAGCCTTTTTTGTCCGACGACTCATCTCTTTTTAAATTTCTCCCGACTGAAATCAATATGAAAAACTTGCTCTGACATATGTTATAGCACATTTTTCATACTGATTTTATTGGGAGAAAGTAGCAAAGATATGAGATGTTGAACAAAAGGTAGCCTCCAATCTGTTGGAAATTGTGCCAATTTATAACCATGTACTCGAATTTATTTGATTTTTGATTAATTATTACTAATTATTACTAATTTTTACTAATTATTACAAATCTCAATATTTACAACAGATTATTATCTATTCTTAACATGTTCAAATCTTAAAGGGTCGTCAATTTTCAGGTCATGCCCAATAAAAAGTTTGCGTCAGCCATGTCCAATGTAAACTCTATAATTGTCCTTACAGGGTTGATCACCTCGCAAGTAGTGTTGCAATAAGACGACAAAAGTAATGTCGTTCTCATCTTTAAGAATCATTTTGCATGACCCTTTACATATATCATTCTTCCTTGAAAAATTAAGAGAACTTTAGAATATTTCCCTTAATTTTTCAAGAAATAATGGTCTATATAAAAAGCCATGTGATATGATTCTTATAGATGAGAAATACATGACTTGGGTTGTCCTATTGCAATACTACTTGAGAGGTGATCAACCAAGCAAAAACAATTAGAGTTTACATTGGACATGGTTGATGCAAACTTTTTATTGGGCATGACCTGAAAATTGGCGACCCTTTAAGATATGGACATGTTAAAAATAGAGAAAAACTTGTTGAAAATATTGATAATTGTAATATTTTATAATTTTTTTATAATTTTAATAATATTAATTTTTTTTTTATAAATATTAAACATATAATAATAAAATAATTATATTATTAGTATTATTTAATTTTTATTATTAGAGTAATATAATATTTTATATTATGTTACTATTTATGTTACTAATTATATTACTAATTATGTTATTAATTAGTAATGTGAAGATATGCATATAGGTTGGGTGGTTAATCAATCATTGTATAGAAAAACAAACGTGATTGACCACTTATCTACCTCAATTTTCTTTTCATTTGTGTGTTGAGGTTGACAGGAAACTTCTACCTCCACATGTAATATTTGCTTTTACTGTCAAAATTATAAACCTCCTCACCTCTATGCTGGCGAGGAGGTTGATAATTTTGACATTAAAAGCTAATATTACATGTGGAGGCAGAAGTTTCCTGTCAAGCCTCAACACACAAATGAAAAGAAAATTGAGGTAGATAAGTGGTCAATCATGCTTGTTAATTTTCCTAATTGTTTTTAATTATTTCCTAATTGTTTTTAATTGTTTTCTAATTATTTTTAATTGTTTCCTAATTATTTTTAATTATTTCCTAATTGTTTTTAATTGTTTATTAATTGTTTTTAATTGTTTCCTAATTGTTTTTAATTGTTTCCTAATTGTTTTTAATTGTTTCCTAATTTTTTTTAATTGTTTATAATTATTTCATAATTGTTTTTAATTGTTTCCTAATTGTTTTTAATTGTTTCCTAATTGTTTTTAGTTGTTTCCTAATTGTTTTTAGTTGTTTCCTAATTATTTTTAATTGTTTCCTAATTATTTTTAATTGTTTCCTAATTATTTTTAATTGTTTCCTAATTATTTTTAATTTTTTCCTAATTATTTTTAATTGTTTCCTAATTATTTTTAATTGTTTCCTAATTATTTTTAATTGTTTCCTAATTATTTTTAATTGTTTCCTAATTATTTTTAATTGTTTCCTAATTATTTTTAATTGTTTCCTAATTATTTTTAATTATTTCCTAATTATTTTTAATTGTTTCCTAATTATTTTTAATTGTTTATTTTTAATTGTTTCTTAATTATTTTTAATTGTTTCCTAATTATTTTTAATTGTTTCCTAATTATTTTTAATTGTTTCCAAATTATTTTAATTGTTTCCTAATTATTTTAATTATTCTAATTATTTCTAATCAATTAAATCTAATTATTACCTAATTATTTGATAATTATTTTAATTAAATCTAATTAAATCTAATTATTTCTTAATTATTTGATAATTATATAATTATTTCTAATTAAATATAACTATTTCTAATTATTTATAATTAAATATATTTATTTCTAATTATTACCAAAACATCCTCTAGGAGTGTCGAACCAAGAGTGCAGCAAGGCCCGTTGTCGTGTACCAGGTTACCCCGAGTCAAGCTCGAAACACCTTGTCAGAGTTTTCACTCCTAGGTACATCTGTGCCAGAGCTGCATCTACTTGTTCGTATCTAGAAAAGGATTATTTGATACAACCACTTAATCTAATTATACTATGTAGCTACTAAACATTCTATTAAAAAAAATTAAAATTAACAATTAAAAATAAAATTAAAAATTAAAAATAATTTAACAATTAAAAATAATTTAACAATTAAAAAAAATAAAAAAATAAAAAAATTTAAATACCTTCGATATTTTGAATCAATTTGAACCTTCTAACTCCTTCTCTCCTCTTCTCGTAAGAAAAAATTAAAACGAAAGAAATTTTCTACTTAGAACTGGAAGTTAAAGAGAGAGAGGAAGAGATATCTGAATGATTTGAAAAAAAAACGGATAGGGGGTATATATAGGTTAGATTATTTGTGAAGGTCTTATTTGCGATGGTATCCCGTCACAAATACTAGGTATTTGCGATGGTATCCCGTCGCAAATACCTTCGCCCACATTAATTACGGGCGGCGGTTAAAACCGTTTTTGCGATGGACCCGTCGTAAATAGCTACCTACTGACATACCATTAAGGACGAGTTGATATCCTCATCGCAAATTCCTATTTACCATCGCCGGTATTGGCGACGGGCCCCGTTGCAAATACCTTCGCCCTCATTCATTACGGGCGGCGGTTAAAAGGGTTTTTGCGACGGGCCCGTCGCAAATAGCTGTCTGCCGACATACCATTAGCGACAGGCGAATATCCCCGTCGCAAATTCCTATTTACCGCCGCTGGTATTGGTGACGGGCCCCGTCGCAAATAACACCCACTAAATATTTTTTGGTGACAAGACAATTTACCCGTCGCAAATAGTATTTACCACTGCCGGGTAGCTACGACGGGTAGAAGGCGACCATCACAAATAGGGTTCCCCCGTTTTGGCGTGCAAACCCCGCCATATCTATTGTGAAGAGTCCTGTATTGTCGTCGCAAATTACTGACCATTTGCGACGGGAATATATTCCCATCACAAATACGCTTTTCGTCAGAGTATTTGTGATGAGAATAAAGCCCGTCGCAAATACCCCATCGCAATAATCGGTTTTTCCCATAGTGTTTACGAAAATTCAGCAGCCTAACGACGTCATTTAAAATTAATAAAATATTTTGATGAGATAAAAATGGGTCTATCATCATTATTAAATAATATGGAAATTAAGGGTGATATGGAATTACATATCCTAACATAATCCAAAATAAATTAAAAGAAAATAACATAAAAAGAGTGCTTGAAAAAGAGAAGGGTGGTAGATTCCCTTACCTTGTAGAGTAACTCATAAAAATTGAAGGTTGGGACCTTAGGGTCTTGAATAAACCTTTTTAGGAATCCTAGGGAGGTAAAAATACTATATATTAGAGTATTATGAATTTTTAATGAAATAAAATGAAGGAATGAGTGGGTATTTATAGTAAAAGAGAGAGAGTTTTTTATTAATTTCAAAGGACACATCATTAGTGGTTTTTGCAAAACCATGGGATTTACCATGGTATTTTACCATGGTATTGGAAACTTGGTACAAATCATATAATATTTTAATGTACACAAGTGGATCAAAATTTTATATTAATTATTATATAATTATGATGTCATTAATCAAATCGAAAACTCAAAACTGTGTTTTTACTATCCCCAAAAAACTAAAGTATTTTATAATATTATCATAAATTTAGTGTAACTTAATATAATGAAATCCATTTTTGAAAATAATTTTCTAAATATGATTAATTTAATTTTTAAATAAAATCATAATTTATGCAAAAAATAACAATTTTAAAACTATAATTCATTTTATATCACTTTGAAAAATTAATCAAGATCTCATTATCTTATAACCTTAAGATAATAAAATAATAATATGATTTACAATTCATAAGGGTCATATTAATATTCATATTACTATTCATAAGGGTATGTTACTATTCACCAAAAATTAATTTTTTCTTATTTGACTCTAAATATCTTACTGAACGCAATCATGTATGTTAGTTTTTTGAAATTCAAATCACAGAGGTGGAAAAATTATGTTTACTGGATAGGTTATAATAAAGTGGTGTTTTGTGGAGACTTAGTGTTTCATGCATTTATTTATAAATACTTGGGGTGTTACATTTCATGAAATAATAGTACCAATATATGTGAATAAATATCATTCTGGATGTCACAATCCAACCCGATTCAACCCTGAACCGGTTACCCGAGTCAGCCTGCGACAATGCCCAAAGGGAATCCCATTACCCACGGGCTAGAAACCGGTTCCAGTCATCAAAATAAGATAGTTGGGAATGATATGGACTAGAAATAAAATATAGATAAATAAATAAAAACTAGACAAAATAAATAAACACTAGTAGTGGAAATAAAAAAAAGTATCACAACGAGTCATACCTCCAAGTGACCTGATGGGTCACTACCAAACACAGAACCACGCTCACTCCAAGAGTGATCCAAAACTTGTAAGAACCTAAAACTAAAAATATAGAGTATGTGTGAGAACCAAGATGCTTAGTAGGAATGATAAGGGTAAACAACTCTATATACCCTTACCTTTTAAAAGAAACCCAAATCATGCTAGATTAAAAATAAGACATAATAAAATAATTTTTTTCATTCTTTTCAAATTCAAGTAACAAGTTTTCATTTTAAAGAAAAGAAATTATCTTCCACAATATTTTCAAAATAGGTTCCAAGTATGCATTAACATTTCAAAATGAAAGGAAACCAATTTAGATTAAAATATGGTTTTCACAAATGAGACAACAAGTATGAAACAACTGAAATGAAAATCACATCACAAGCACCATGGTTAATAACTAAGAAACTAGTGTTAGTTGGGGACCTAGGATCCTCTAACCACTATGAAACATGTCTTAGAAACCACTACCATTATCATTCTTGTGCACGAGCCACTGAGAGGGGACACACCAATGGATTAGTGGTCTCCAATAATCATAAAAGTTTATTTAGTGTTGTAGCGTCCATCCTGCTAGATGAAACCAGGACGAACCACTTCCGAATCATCTAGTGTACTAGTCCTAGTCTACCCACCTAGGTACCTAGGGTTTCCTATGTGATCTATATGAAATGGTGGTGAGGTTTTATTAAGAAAACACATATGAACATTACACTTTATTTATCCAAAACTCATTCAACCCATCACCACCTATCTACCTCCTTAACCGCATTCCCCTTTTTACGTCACACAAACACGCACCATCCTTTACACTAGGCAAATATTAAAAATCACACATTGACATTTGCATCACATTTATCGAATTAAGGGGACTCAAGAGGGGGGTTTTCACTTTCATAAATCATTTTCAAGGTTCCAAATGGGCCTCGTTACTTTAGAAGGAATACTTTCATTTTTAGAAAACACAATCACCCAACACTTTTAATTGAAAAATCATTTAAAAACTCAATTGTACCACCAAGGTACCACACACTTATAAATAAGTTTGAAATTATGCCTAAACCAAATCAAACCATTTGAGAAAAGAAAACTACCAATTAATTTCAAATTCACACAAAAACCCATGCACACTCAATTCAACTTTCACAACTAATATGCACAACACCAAACATCATGGGGAATACCAACCAAACACCAAAAACCATTTTTGAAACCAACTTTAAGATTTTAAAGTGTCAAGAATTCTAAATCAAGATTGGAAGCATATTTGAATGAAGATTATGCATTTCAAAACCTAAGGGTGAATCATAAAAATAAAGGAAAGTACAAAACCAAACATCATCATCACTTTGCATAGCATGCATAAACTATTTAATATTAAAAATACTCTTTAAAATATTTAAGAAATTAAGGAATTTAAATTAAAGGCCTAGGCATAGGGCACCTACCTCAAACATGACACTCCTTGACGATGAACACCCAAACCAAAACTTCTCACCTACACACACATGCATTTATAAACATATATATAAATACCCCAAGATTCATTGCACATATTCCCAGAACCATGAGGGAATATGTACAAAGAGTGCACACACACACCCACACACACATACCTTACCCTGTGCATGTAAATATAGGTGTTCTCGACACTCGTAACCCAAAACAACCATAATGAGGTCCAATGCACTCTAGAAAAATTACCGGCAACTCAAAACATCACGGAAAAGACCCATGAACCCAAAATAAATTTTTGACAACTTAAATATCACAAAATCCATAATTAAAATTAATCCACAATGAAGAAATAGAAGAAATATTACATAAAAACCATGGAAAAACCCACTGCTTTCATCCATCACGACAAGGGAAGTCCTCAATGGGGCTAAAAAACCCTAAATAATAAGAATTTATCAAACAAAACCCCTCAAAACGATTTATGGTTTGGAAAAAACCTATGCTCCATAAGGAAGAGAGGAAAAATCACCAAATAGAGAGAGGAAATGAGATAGGGTACTCACTAGAGAGAACCACACACAATGAGGGGAGGAGAAGCAGCCATTGGATGAAGAAAAGGTTGCACACCAGAGAACCTTGTTCGGTGGGGGTCATGTGAGCAGGGAAGGGGAGCCGCCAGAGGGAAAGAGCACCGAACAAAGGGAGGGGGGTGCGGGCAAAGGGAGAGAACCAACTGATGGAGGTGGTCCATGTGCATAGGGAGGAAGGGAAGGGGTGGGGGGTTGTGCTGCGTGGAAGGGAAGGAAGAAGTGGGGAGTTGGGTTTAGAAACTTTTAAAATAATAATAACAATTATCTTAATAATAATAATTATAATTTTAATAATAATAATAATAATAATAATAATTTTAATAATAATAATAATAATCATTATAATTATAATAATAATATTATTATTGTTATCAAAACATTTCTCTCTCTATCTCTCTCCATATATATTATTTATTTTATTTTTATTATATTTTTTTTAAACACAAAGCAGGCCACACAGGTTCTTAGGGAGGGGTGTACACCCGTGTGCCAATCATGTTCCTAGGAAGAAATCTCCAAAAACTCAAACTTTAAAAACCGACTGATCTCAAAACTCAATAATGCTACTAAATACAATTATGTGATTTA
The DNA here is from genome assembly GCA_963277665.1 of Viscum album. Lineage (NCBI taxonomy): Eukaryota > Viridiplantae > Streptophyta > Magnoliopsida > Santalales > Viscaceae > Viscum > Viscum album. The sequence continues at coordinate 762,635,755 of OY728122.1, forward strand.
AAATAATTAGCATGTTAGGGTTCGGGTGTGACAATTCTCCCCACCATGACAACTTCTTCCCCCAGAAAGTCCCAAAAGACTTAACTAACCTAAAAGAAAACAAAACAATACCCAAAGCGAAACCTCAACCACCAGAAGACCGTGAACAAAAACTCACTATACATAAAATATCCAAAACTACAGGATCCAAAGAAGCTAGTAAGAAAATCCCCATGGTACCAGCTCGAAAATATGAGAGGTGTCTTATGAGACCAAAGGACTCCAAACACTAATGAAATAACCAAAAATGAGGATATCACATCTCCAAACATAACTTCAAAATAAGGAACACCCGACCCCTAACATAGAGTTCACCAGAGAACCCATCATGGTTTGTTTGAGATATCCACAGACATTCATCACATAACCCATTATTCAGGTCAACCAATTACCATGATCTGGATTGAGTAGAGAAGAAACAAGGAATTTCCAAGTCATAACACCATGAATACCAATTTCACTATGAGCATGTGCTATGGTGGTCTCCCAACCATTTTATAACTCTGGTTGACACTGGTTTCCTCAATTCAAAATAACTCACAAATACAAAAAAAACCCTCTAACACTAGTGTGACCTCTTAACCTTTGGGTCATGCCCATACATCTTAAGAGAAGATATCAATATTACCCATAGTGGGTATCCCCAACATTAAGGAACTGGCTAGCAAGGTGATCACACTAAGGAAAATACTCAACAGACTACCGTTCAACTCAAAAAAATACCCAGCCTAGGAAACCTTAACTGGGAACCAAACCAGATTAAAATTCATAATTTCACAAGATAGAGAATCTCCAAATATAAACCACCCAAAATCAACACCACCCCCAAAGAAGGATAACCATTTAAGAGTTTATATCTCCAAGGAACAACCACATAAATCCCAAGAAAATGAGACCACCAAACCTTCCCACAACCAAATAGGATCTTTCAGAAAAAAGACCACAATGAGGAGAAGATGCCTCTATGAAGTTTACAACAAAACAGAACCTTAAATATGAAGAAGAAACAACAGAGAACCTTAAATTTTCTCTATCCCTGCACTAGAGATAAAAATAGGGGCCAAGGTCATCCACACCCAAAGATTTCCAGACTGCGTGAAAAGCTTCACTCCAAGACCTATGGCTAGATCTCTGATGTGTCAAATCATATACTACCCTACAGTAAGGAGCTAGATACTAATAACTAGGACTTCCTCATTTAGTAATACAACATAATAAACACCTTCAAATGACCCAAATAACTGCACAGAACAAAACATCTCTTCATAATTCACTATGAATGATACATTATTCTTTTTTTTCCAGCTAACTAAGGTGGGAGAAAAACCAAGAAGACTCGAGTATAGTCCATAATCAGAAAACACTCTAGCTCCACCACTCAATTCAGAGACTGGGTAGATTCTTCAATGAGAATACTCAAAGAAACACTCATTCAGAATTTTTTCAAAAACTCTAACTACTTCAGTTTTAATAAGTTCAAACCACTAAAAATGACCAACACCGATTCCAAAAACCAACCTTAATCTAAACATGGAGGTAGGAATCCTAGTGCCCAACTGTCCACTCCTAAATGGGGATTTTCTAGGGCATACTCAAAAATAAGAGGCACAAAGCCGAATCAAAACTCATCACAAACTGAAATCCCACACTTCAATCAAAAACAAAAACTCAAACTCAAATCACCATTCTGACCACAATTCATCATGTCAAAACCAAAATCCCATTAAAGAGGATACCAAACATGAAAATAAAACATTAAAATATTTTTCTCCTTTCAAAACATTGAAATAACCACTTTTGAAAACCACTTTTTAGTAATAAAAACAACTTAAATTTCCACCATTAGCATTCTATGAAATCTCACATATGTATATCCTTGTGCTAAATCAAGAACCCATCCACACATACCACCAAATACCAACTCGACACATGTTTACACCCACATATGTGATCATTCATAGAAATACTTTTCGTTAATTAAAAACACTTCTCATTTTAAAACAGACCATTCAACTTAAAAGCCTGAATTCCAAAACAAATTCGTATCACATTTCAAAAAGGTATTTTCAAAATCCCAAGAAAATTTCCAAAAAACTTTCCATTTTCCCCTTTGAAACCAAAAATTACATTAAAATAAAACAATTTCCATTTAAAAGACCATTTTTACACTCCCAAAACCATTTTCCCTTTTGAAACCCCCTTTTTTGTAAACCATTTTCATTTTTGAAATCCACTCAAGTTAACCAAAACTAATCCCAAACTTAACTCACATCAAAACTTCAAAAAATAAGGAACTAGTGGATATGCCAATCCAGCAACATGGCTTAGCAGAACATGATCCGAGAAAGCATAAACCATAGGAAGTATCCTGAATCATGCACTCAGGCTATACATGGGTTGCTACTCCATGAAATCTTGTCATATAACACCGAATCACTCCCTTTTTCATCCCTTATCCATATTGATCAAACAAAAGAAAAATTCAAATATCAGATTACCCCTAGAAACGCAAGGATCAAGACGAGAAATGGTTCATGAAATCATTCCTGAACCTACCTCTCAAGTCCTGAAATTCCTAACCTCCAAGCTACCTGACACCCCAAATAACAAGGGCCTCATCTGATACTATTTTTTCATAAACCAACCCAGGTCAACCTTGAAACAGTTACCTGATTCAGCCCGTGATAAGCTCCGAAAGGTGTTGATAATCTTCAGATGTTAGAAACTATTGATGGGAATCAAAATAAGATAGTTGGGAATGATTTGGACAAGAAATAAAAGACATAAATAAATAAAAACTGGATAAAATAAATAAACAGTAGTAGCAGGAAAAAAGGAAAAATCAAACATTCCTCCAAGTAACCTCATGGGTCACTACCAAACACAGAACCTCGCTCGCTCCGTGAGCGATCCAAAACATGGAAGAACCTGAAACTAAAAAGATAGATTATGTGTGAGCACCTAGATTCTCATTAGGAATTCCAAGGGTAAACAAATCCCTATGCCCTTACCTTTAAAAAGAAACCCAAATCATGCTAGTTTGAAAATAAGACATAATAAAATAATGTTTTTCATTCTTTTCAAATTCAAGTAACAAGTTTTCATTTTCAATAAAATTAATTCTCTTCAACTAAATTTTCAAAATAGGTTCCAAGTATGCATTAAAATTTCAAAATTAAAGAAAACTAATTTAGATTAAAATATGGTTTTCACAAATGATACAATAAGTATGAAACAACTAAAATAAAAATCACATCAAAAGCACCATAGGAAATCCCTAAGAAGTTAGTGTTAGTTAGGGACCTAGGATCCTCATACCTATATGAAACGTGTCTTAGAAACCATGACCATCAACATTCTCATGCATAATCCACTTTGATGAGACACCCAAATGTCCTAGTGGTCTCTAATCATCATAAAAGTTTATTTAATATTGTAAAGTCAATCCTGCTAGATAAAATCAGGATGAACAACTTATAAATATTCTAGCATATTAGTTCTAGTCTTCCCACCTAGGTAACCAGGGTTTACCATGTGCTCTATTTTAAATGGTGGTGAGGTTTTATTAATGAAGCACATATGAACACAACACTTTCTTTATCCAAAACTCATTAAACCCCTCACCACCAATCTCCCTCCTTAATCACATTCCCCTTTTTACATCACACAACCATGCACAATCCTTTACACTAGGAACATATTAAAAATAACACATTAACACTTTCAACACATTTCTATAATTAAGGGGAATGCCTCAAGGGGAGGTTTTTCACTTTCACAAATGATTTTTTCAAGGTTCCAAACAGGCCTTGTTACTTTACAAGGAATACTTTCACTTTTAGAAAACACAATCAACCAATAATTTTAATTGAAAAATTATTTAAAAGATCAATTGGGCCACCAAGGTACCAAACACTTACTAATAAGTTTGCAATCATTTCTAAACTAAAGAAAACCATTTAAGAAAGAAAAAATACCAATTAATGTAAAATTCATAGAAAAAACCATGCACACTCAATTAAAATTTTACAACTAACATGCACAACACCAAACATCATGGGGAATACCAACCATACACCGAAAACCATTTTTGATTTTTTTAAGAATTTAAAGTATCGAGCATTCTAAAGAAATCTTGGAATCATATTTGAAAGAAGATTATACATTTCAAAACCTAAGGGTGAATTATAAAAATAATGGAAAGTTTTACACCAAACATCATCATCAATTTGCATAGCATGCATAAAATATTTAATATTAAAAGCACTCTTTAAAATATTGAAGTAATTAAGGAATTAAAATTAAAGGCCTAGGCATAGGGGACCCACCTCAAACATGATGTTCCTTGATGATGACTACCCAAACTGACACTTCACAGCAACACACACATGAATTTACACACACACACACAGATATATATATATATATATATATACCCCTAGCTGCATTGCACATATTCCCCATTCCATGAAAGAATATGTACAAGGAGAGTATATATATATATATTCCTTACCATCTGCATGTACATATAGGTGTTCTCAACACCTACAACCCAAAAAAACTACAACAAGGTCCAACACACAATAGAAAAATTATTGGAAACTCAAAACACCATGACAAAGACCCACACACCCAAAATAAATTATTAGAAACTTAAATATCACAAAATCCCTAATTAAAATTAAGCCACAAAATAAGAAATTGAAGAACTCTTACCTGAAAACCATGGTGAAACCCTCTACTTTTGTCAATCATAGAAAGTGAAATCCTCAATGGGGCTAACAAACCCTAAAAAACAAGAATCAATCAAACAAAAACCCCCAAAACGATTTAGGGTTACGACAAACCCTATGATCCACAAGGAAGAGTGGAAAGACACCAAATAGAGAGAGGAAATGGGAGAGGGGACTCGCCAGAGAGAACCACACATGAAGAAGGGAGGAGAAGTGGCTAACACATGGAGCTAAGGATGCACGCCAGAGGCCCTTGGCTAGTGGGGGTCACATGAGTAGGTAAGGGGTACCACTGGAGGGAAAGAGCACCGATTGGAGGGAAGGAGCACTGACTGGAGGGAGGGGGTGTGACCAAATGGAGAGTGTCAACCAGTGGAGGTGGCACACATGAACAAGGAGAAAGGGAAGGGGGTGGATGTCGCACTGCATAGAAGTGAAGGGAGAAGGGGGGAGTAGGTTTTAGAAACCAATAATAATAATAATAATAATAATAATAATAATATTATTATTATTATTATCAAAAAATTTCTTTATATATATATATATTAATTTATTTTCCTTTTATTCTATTTTTTTAAACACTGGGTGTGTCTCATGGGTTCCAAGGGAGGGGCACATGCCCGTGCGCCAACTGTGCACGTGGGCAGGAAGCTCAAAAAATTTAAACTTTAAAAACTCACTCAGCATGAAAATCAATAATTCCACTAAATACAATTATGTGATTTAAAATAATTAGCATGTCGTGGTTGGGGTGTGACACTTGAGATCCCACTTTATGTGGATTAGTTAAATATATATTATTAACCTAAATAAAAAATTTTAATTATGAACTTTTAAATTAAAATAATCCCTGATTAACAAATCATTGAAGGTATCTTTGTATATGTATGATACCATTCAATTATCAATGTGTAAGAGAAGAACTATACCTAACCTATAAATTTAAATGAAATGATACATCTGACCTTATATTATTTGAAAGGTACATTAGTGATTATATAACAATCAAATATGGTGCTTTAGGACAATTTTTTTTATTACCATCTTGAAGTCTAAGAAGATATTTATCTCATTTATGGGACCATACAATCATTGGTGTACTTAATAGATTTAATTTATACATATATAACCTGTCAATTAATATTTTAGTATATTGATATTTGTGAAAAAAATTCAATCTTACAAATGTTAAATTTGTTTTTCAAGATAGAACACTATTTTTCCAAAGTCTTTCATTTCAAATTCTTTCTTTAAATATTCAACTTCCTTATAAATATCATCAAGAGTCCCAATAATATTCAAATCCTTAAAATATACCACGAAAATAAAAATATTTAGATCCACTCCTATTAATGAAGATACATGAAAAAATTGGATCATTTTTATAACCCTATTTCATCAAATATTCACTTACACAGTTATACCATATATTCCCTGATTTCTTTAATTCATATAATTATTTATCCACATTAATAGTGAAAATATCTCAAGATCTAGAACATGTTTCTAATAATTTTAATAATTATGAAATTTTTATATAAACATCATTATCAATATTTCCATATAATTATATGTGATTCACAAGATAGATTGACCACTAAGAGGGGTGGGAGAGTGAATTATTGGTCTACTTTCACGAATTCCTTATTTTGAACTCAACCTTTTGGAAATGTTAAGGTCTCTATCCATCCAATATAAACTCTTAGGCTCACCTCATATGTAACATAATGTTAATGAATCTCAACACACAATTTTTACAAGGTTATACCAGAATAACCTACTCCTTATTATGATTGGTTAGTCCCCATAATCATGGTTTATTACACTATATCCACAAGTGGTTATAATCAATGATCTTTTTAGTTCTATCAACACATATTCATACTATGTTCCATATCCTAAGTCACATAGGAGAGTTTTGAATCTTCACACTATCCCACAACACTATTATGATCCAAATAAAGAAAGACCCCTTTATACTCTAGGATTATTCTATGCCTCTTAATGTATAACCCCCTCCACAAATAGATTGGATCAACTGGTCTGCTCAAGTACACCTTCATGTTTATATAGCCAAATATTATTAAGAACATGGTCATCTAAGTTTATCAACTTTCTCAAATCTTTACATGATCTGGTTTCTCATTATAACTTTGAACACTTGGGAACAACAAGTTTCTTTCTATTGAATAGCTCCCAAATTCAATATCCCCCTTCTCTCTTTGATATTGTGAATTATCTATACTCTCATAATTTTCTCCCTTGGTATTTATGATCACTTTATCTCTTTATAATTTCAAGTTCCACATGAAATAATTTGCATGATTTTTGGTTTTTTAAATTCTTATGGAGTCACAATATTCAATCTCATTTAAATAATAGATAAATGTATATTTAAAAACTCATGAAGACTTATTCGATAAACTCCATATGATATTTTTATTTCCACAACTTTATCTTCTCCGTTAATCACATAGGTATTTAAATATATTCAACATATGTATGAATCATGAAGCAAAACAACATGTCCTAGGACATGGAAATCCTTTTACTGGAACTTGTTTTACTTCTAGCTCTAAGGAATTCTCAAAACATCCACCCAAAAAATGACCATGGTGTGGTCCTCACTCTTTTAAATCTCAAGCAGAATCTTCTAGATGATTCATCCTGACTTCAAACATGGTAGAAACCATGACATAAATGAGTTATTATTTCTCATAGGTAATCATATTGATTGAAATAATCATAACTACAACATGGAATCTATCAACATACCAATTTTACTTCTAATTTAAATCTCACATAATTCAACATGCTTCAAAAACTCAACATAATGATCACTACGACCTATACTTCGGTCGTTTCCCATTTTACTCACACTACGATATTCACCATGGCATGGCTTGTAATGACCTATAATTTTTATAAATGGAATTTCCTTTCTTAAATGTGTAATATTTAATGATGTATTATTATATAAATCACTGGAAACACAAAATTAAAATTAGAAACATTTTATTATTTTTACTTTATAATGACCCAAGATTTTCTTACATGTATATTACACCTTTTTAGATGAATAATAATTACATTACACAAACACATGTATGAGAATCATAATATTTTAGTGCCTTTGGAAACTTGGAACACATTATTATTATTTGGTGAAAGATATTAAATATCTACCATGAATATCTTCCCCTTTAGTACTCTTACTTAAAACCTTTCTTTATAACATGAGAAAAAGTAAACATAAGAAAGGGTGAGATCAGATGCTTAGTAAGGGTAAACATGGAAGATATATAAGTATATCATGAGTATAAGGGTATGAAAATAGGAGCATAATATTGATAAGAAAACCCTGTATATCAAAGATCACAATCTTGAATCATCGAATTAAATATTATCAGTTCATAAGACATGAATCATAAGGGAATCAAGAGCATAAACCATGAAAGCATAACATAAGAATAAGACATGAAATTGTAGTAGACACATAATCATATAAAATGATTTCCATAGTATTAAATACATCACTACTAAGGAAATATTATTAGTATGGGTTCACTTCTCATACCATCTTGGTAGTCATATTTCACTCCCATGAGCATCTTAATGAAAAAAGTACTTTACTGAACAGATTTGACACCCCGTTCTAGCCATGCCTATCTCATGAGATGTAAATATTTACCTAATGAATTGGAGGGACTTATAGGTCTCACCCATCATATAATGAAAACCATACATATGTGTTCTATAATAACATAAATCATATCAGAACCCATAAAAATAAATGGGTTTCATAAACATTCCATTATAACATAAATCATGGAAAAGAAACAAAATTAATAAGTATCAATCCATAATAAACATAAAACATTAAAATAAAGAATAATAATAGTATCATTGGATCATATCCATAGTAAAACATTAGTAATATAAAATAATTTTGTCTTATAGGGAAAATGGTTTTGAAAGATTAGTTGAAATAATTCTTGAGGAAAATATCATTTCCTTTATGAAAAATTATTTTTAAATAATAAAACATTAATAAAACCTTTTTTATTGAAAATATACTTTAAAAATTATAAATTAATCTTTTAAAACTATTTTAAGCAACTTTGAAATCCCTTTTCCTTGAAAATTTATTAAAGATCATTTAAAACACTTTTAAACATTTTTATAAAACTTTTTTTTGAAGGAACACAGATTTTTGACCGAAGAGAGAATAACTTTAATTAAAAATTATAATATCATGAAAAGAAAAAGATTCATGATAAAAAATTTCAAAGGGAAGTATACACACCTCATAAAATAATATAGGTTCATAACATAACATGTGTCTTAAAGAAGGAAAGTTGAGACAAAATTCCCTCATCGATTTGGTAACTCTTGAATCATAAACCCCATGAAATAGTGATCATAAAATGATATGTAAATACCATTAAATTTAAGGATAATAATAATATATTACATTAATGGGAAGTATATACACCACAAAAAATAAATACATGGTCAATATGATATAAGTCTCACAAAAATAAAAGCGAGACTAGAAATCCCCTTACCTTATATCTTGACTCTCTTCATACTCATTCAAACCTAAGATTTAATAAATATAAGTATATTAAACATATATTAAAAAATATTATTATTATATTTAATACTATATATTATTTTATTATGACTTTATATTACCATTTTATTAACAATTCCATGTTAATGTTATGCTTTGGGTAATATCTGCTTTGTTTTTCACATGTATTTTGATTTATTATATTTTTAGTTCTCTTACTTATATCATGATTTAATTATTTATATAATGATAAATATGATATAAATATCATATATATTCAGTATATATGTATTTATAATAATCAATAAAATATTTAATTAGAAAATGAAATACATCGTTCATGGAGACGGTAGGTCGTATGTACGCATGAACGCTGTTTCCATTTTCTTGTCATATTGAAAGAAATAAAGTAAATAATATATATATATAAATTATCATTAAATTAGAGTTATTATTTTCTTTATATCATATATATTAACTAAATCCATCCTTGATACATTCCATGTAAAGTGTGAATGAACCACATTGCTTTGAGGAGGTGGTAGTCCACACATCCACAAACGAAGTTATCGTATTTTCAAAAAATGGAAAGCAAGAAGGTATGTATTATATAATAATTATATAAGAGTAAATACATCATAAATATCATATATATCATATAAAAATATAAATTACATAATTATTTCCAACCTTGAAAGGTGTAAATAGAAGAACTAATGACATCAGTTCACGAGGTGGTAGTTTATCGTACACGCGAATGATGAATGTGTATCCCATTTGATGAAAGTGTTTGTGAGTATAGGTATAATGGTTATTAAAAAAAAATATTATTATATCTATTATACTGATTTTATTATATAAACATGAAATAAAAATAATTTAATGGTTTTAAGGAAGAAATAAAACAAAAATATTCATTGACGAACATTACCACTTCTCTGGGTATCTCCTTTTGATTTGCATAAAAGGATTTCTTTAGTTGTATTTATAACCAAAGTAAGGATTTTAGGATAAATGGATAGAATATTTTAGGATATTTGGATATATTTTTTCACAACCAAATTGGTTATTAATTGTTAGGAAAAGAGAATAAGAGACACCCTTTTATAAGAGAGGGAAAGAGAACTTTTGGAATTTCTCAAAATATTAATTTATAATAAATTCAATATAAATAAAAATACCTCAAAATGAACATGTATTCAAATATAATATGATATAATATTTTTATATAATCAACTAATATATTTTATACAAGTTTTGGTTTTATTTTAAACCTTATCATTTTGATTAACCCTTAGTTAATCCATTTTAATTTTTACTATGGTAATTTTTTTCAATATTAAGAGGATTTAATTTTGAAATTTAAATTTTAAATTAGATAATAAATTGAAAATTTAAGATATTTTAGATCATATATAATCCCATTTTCCTTATTTAATATTTTTATTATTTTTAAATAATTTAATAAGATATTATTTTCATAAAATATAATAAGTGTCAATTTTGACACTATTCATTACGTTGGATTTAAGAAAATCGATAAAATATAATTACATAAAAAAATTCATTTAATACATACCTAATATTTAATATTAACCTATAAAATTCCTTTACCACTTTAAGTAATTCAAATTATATTTCTTTTAATATTTTTAATATCACTTAATTGAGTTTTTCATTAATTGAATAATTATTGTATCACGATTATGAAATTATTTATGAAATTATTTCTTCCCTAAAAATTAAAAATAAATTTCCACAATGTATATAAACATTTTAAATTTTATAATAACATATATAGTTTATCATATCTTATATTTATACCCATATTAGAAATATTATACTTATTAAAAGTAAGAGTGTGACATTTTGTCACTCTCTTTGATTTTAATAACATATAAGTCATTTCAATGGAAAATTTGCCATTAAATAATTAAATTTTGAAAATTTAGTGATAAGTGTAGAATTAATTTCATACAATAACATTTTGGCATGTTTTAGGGTAGTTTTCTAATATTTGTAATATTATTTTCACCATTAATTACACAATTTACCCTTAACCATGGTAATAAAAATTACTAAATTTACCATTCATATTGTACAAAAATAAAAGGGACCTAATTAATAAATTTTTACTTTCCAATTCCAAATATGGAATCTATTTTTCACAATTCTAAACACATAATTGGCTAAAATTAATTTAAATTTAATCTCATTGATGGAATGAGAAAATAAGTTTTTAAAGTGAAAAAATCCAAAATTTTGAAATGTTTTTATATCTAATTTTAATGTGAAATTATTTAAAATTATCTAAATTGGATTAATTTATGTAAACTTTTACTAATTATACATTAAAACTAATTTAAAACATAATTTAACTATATAAAAAAGTTATACGAAAAATAGTTTTCAATTAAAATTCAGTATTTTTTTATTAATAATCAAAACATGAAACTTCTTATAAAAATAGAAAAAAATTCAACCAAAGTAAAATTTGATATCTTAACTTCAAATAAGAATTTTATTTTTTCAAATAGAATTTATAAAAGTTTCAAAAACTAGATTTTTAACAAGTGCGCCATCTAAAGGCGACAAAACCGCCTTTTTAGAAAAATACTTTTTATGTGTAAAATTGGATTTGTTCTTATTATATGTATATAAAATATATAATGTTAATGTTAAAAATTATATTTAATATATATATATATATATATTTCATTAATATAATCTAACAAGAGTTATTTGTTTATTTATTAGAATAAAACACACTTGTGCACATTTAAATAGTTTTTTAAGAAAAATATTTCCTTTTATTTTAAAAAGGTTTTTACATTTATTTATAATTAATCTGTAAAAGAATTATATATACATGTTTAAAACATAATTTCATAATTATGTTAATCCTTTTCATACCCACCATTCAAATGGATAGGTTATAATTCTCTTGTTTTAAATAATTACAATAATAAAAATATATTTCATAGAAACTTAGTGTTGCGTGTAATGCAAACTAATATGATGTTATGTGTAGTGAAAGAAATCAAAAAATCAAATTATTTAAATAAATTATATCTAAAAAAAACATAGGGTTCTTACATTATACACCCATTAAAATGAATTTCACCAATGAAAATCATTGGGGTCCTCAAAATTTTAATACCTGAAAGTTATTTTCATAGAAAACCACATAAAAAAATGAATTCTAAAACTTTATTTTAAAAAGGGAAAGTTGGGGTAAAGTACTGTGTTTTTGAAAAAGGTTAAATTACAAAGGTTTTCAAACTTTTTAGATTTATCGATGGGTCATTTTATTTAAACCGAGCTCCTGAACTAATTTTCGAGTGTTGGAACACTTAAAGGTGTTGTTTTTGGACTTGGGTAAATACCCGATAATTTTTGTGGGTGTCCCAATCCGTCTTGGGAGCATTGAATCTAGAGAAGTCCACTTTAAAGAATCTGCACGGGGTGCACATAGTTGTAGTCCAACCCATGCAGTTTACCTAGTTTAATGATTTATTTATTTTAATTAAATATCGTTAAATGGGAGTTTTGTGTTTAAATAAAAGAAAGTATTAATAACAACAATAATAATGTTATTATTATTATTATGGAGTTCATTAAATTATTTTGATGTTAAAAGAGTTTTAATTTAATAATTAATGAGGAGTAACAGTTATGTGAAATTAAACAAGGAGTTACAGATTTAATAAATATGCATTTAATTAAATAAGGATTTTCATAATTAATAAAGAAGTATTTTTATTTAATAGAGGTGTTGGGTTTTATCTAAGGTTGAATAATAATAATAACGCGATTATTATTATTATGGTTTTATGAGTATAATAATAATTATTAATTATGGTTATTATTATGAAGAATAATAATAACAGATTTTGGGTTTTTTAATTAAATCTATGGAAAATGGGGATTTAATTAATTATTTCAAAATAGTGGTTTCATTTAATTAAATTGATTTAAAGGGAATTTAATTAAATGACATGTAGTGGGGATTTTTGAGTTTTATCAAAGAAGCATTTTATTTGATGATAATAATAATGATGGTTATTATTATGGTAGTTTCATCTATTTAATTTGAGGTTGAAATGGATTTAGTTAAATGAGTTGTTTGGGGTTTCATTTAATTAAATTTAAGGTCAATAGGAATTTAATTAATCACTGTGAAGTAGATGTTTTATTTAATTAATTCGTGTTGATAGAATTAATTAAATAACGATGAGTTGGAGTTTTTTTAATTTAATTAAATCGTGTTGAGAGAATTTAATTAAATAAAATGAAGTGGGGAATTTATTTAATTAAATTTTTTGAATGAATTTAATTAAATAATTTGTTAATGAGGAGTTGGTGGTTATCAACAAAGGGTAATATTAAAATACATGTAAATGAAAAGATGGGTGTTATCGAAGAAGGGTAATATTAATTGGTAATATTAAATGAGGAATAAATGTGGAGTTTGGTTTAATATAACTAAATTCAAGGTAATGAGGAATTTAATTAATTGATGCGAAATTAAGGTTTTATTTAATTAAATTCCTGGTTAAGTTGAATTTGAAATCACTTTGAGACCATTTTAAATGTAGATATGAGGTGGTACATGGTTAGTTAAGTCATGCAGGACAACTGCGTGGTTACTCTACTTTTTAAAACATGTTTTTATTTAATTTAAATAAAATAAAGATTTAATAATAATAATAATAATAAGTATGTTATTATTATTGTATTTATTTAATTAAATAAATGTTTCAAGAATTTAATTGGATGATTAATGGGGGATTTCAGAATTTATTATGAAACATTTATTTAAAGGTTAATTAATGAAGAAACATTATATTAAATGAGAATAATAAATGTTATTATTATTATATTATATATAGTATTTTAATAGGGTGTTAACTAGTTGATTGCGAGAGAATGAAGGAGGAGGGGCACTGTGGGAGTAGAGAAACGCACCAGGCCCCCACCCCCTTATGTGGTGCGCTACACCCCCCTTGCCGGCACCTATTCGCGCACTCGAATCGTCTCGGTGTCTTCACGAATATTGTCCACCTCATCAAGGTGAATTTGTCTACGTATGTTTCATTATTCTCATCAGCCGTTTGATTCCTCTCTCACCCTGTTTTCTCCACCAAAACCCTAAGGCTTGGGTTTAATTGGGTTTCCTTGTTTCTTTAGTTCTAGGGTTGTATAATGGGCTCCTCTAGACCCATTGGTATGTTTTCCAACAACTGTCGCTAAGGGAGAAGAGTTTAGGCTCTATTTAGATTCATTGTAGACATTTTTGGGTATGGGATTAAACCTTTTATTTGGTTTCACACACCCCATGATTTGGATGCTTATGGTGTTTTTGTGTTATGGTTAATATTTTGGGTGATTGTTGGTCCCCACTGTACTATTTTTATGGGTGCCGGTCAATGGTGTGTATGTGAGACTGCATGCCAATTGCAACTGTTTGTAGCCAAGTAAATCAAAGGGCTGTATATTCAATATAGTTCCACCCTGAGGTAGGGTCCCTTTTCCATGTCCTCAATTTTATAAATTCATTAATAAATTGCTTACTGTACTTTTATTAAAAATTTAATCCATGAAGTGAAGTATTTATATTGAATTCATCATAATGTGAATTTAGCATGTTTAATGATTTAAAATAATAAATGCCATAAGTGTTTTATGTGATAAGTAATATCAAGATTTTTTAATAAAACCGCTCGATCGAGGTGCACTACTTTCAAACCAAAAAGTAGTGGTGGTGTTATATCATGTTTTCTTGTGGTTTGAGTTTTCCATATATATTTCTGTTAGTACTGATATATGATGGGTTGATGCCATGAAATGAATATTTGATTGTTGAATTAATCATGGGATGATGAGGATCTTGAATAGTGTTAATAAATTGTTGAATTAATTAAGGGATGTTGAACTTGTTGAAACATGTTAATTGATTGTGAATTAATTAAATGGAAATTATGCAATAAATTAACTTTTTTTATAATTAATTAATGTGATAAGTAATTTTTTATAAATTTACATAATTAATGGTGAGTTAATTATGTGATTTTGTAGTAATTGATTGAAATAATTAATTATGGAAATTAATTATGGAGAGATGAGATTTAGATTGAGATAATTATTTTTTTGGAAAACTAATTATGGTATGTGATTTTTTTTATAGATTAATTAATTGAAGGATTAATTAATGGTAATGTGTACTTAGTTAATTATTGAAATAACTAATAGTTTTGGTATATTTAACTAATCAATTGGATTAATAAGGGAATAAGGATAATTTATTGGCAAATTAATTATCATGTTTTCATTTAAGGATTTGGGATAATTAAAAGTTGAGTTAATTATCTGCTTGACTTGCTTGTGGTTATGAATAATGAATTGTTAATTAATTATTAACTATTGATATGTTGAATGGTTAATTAATTTTAGAATTATTTGACAGGAGTTTTATGTTATTAATTAGTTGTTGAATTAATTAATTAATGGATGGTTTTGGGGTGTTAGACACGGAGTTCTACACCAATGATAAATATATATGTATGATTGATAAACGGGTTGTGAGATAGGGACTGATGCTCCAAATACTCACGGGGTGCAAGACGTGGCATTCTACACCCATCTTGCATGAAAATATTCTTTTATGGGACAAAGAATGATGCTCTAAATACCCATGGGTAGTGAGACATGGACTGATGATCCAAGTACCCACGAGGGTGCTAGACATGACGTTATACACCCATTAATTGACATTGGAAAGTGGGTACAATTGGTCGTACATGAACTTAATTAAATGGTTAATGAAATCCGGTGTGATGTAATGATTTGTGATTGAATATGGAAAATGGTTCAGACCCTGGAACGACTGAGGAAGGTATTGAGATACAGGTGTCAAGGAAAACCTAGGGATTTATGTGGTTAAATAAAGAATATCAATTAACTAGGCTTATATAATTTAACTTGGCTTGAATAATTGATAATTGAAAATGAATGTGTGATGACTGTTTTGTATAGGTGAAAAATGTATAATACATGTTCAGACACTAGCTAAGGGCAGAAGCAGGTACTTGGGTATATAGTTAAATTGTACTACTTACTTTACTTATTCATGCCTTAACACTGTTTAAATTATTTATTAATTGTATGGATTTAGGGTAGACATTGGTGGTCCCGACCTACTTAGATTTATATCTCACACCCTAATCAGGCTGCCATTGCACCGAGGTACCTGAGTAGATTATATTTGGTTGTAGGATTGTATTGTTTGCATATATTTGGTAGATAAGAGAAGAAGACCGAACAGAAGCTCGAGATTCTCATGGAGATCGTCCTCGGGGCTTGAGTCAAAATTTATTTATTTATTGATATGTAAGGCATGATGTATTATTTATCACTTTCATAGTTGTACCATAACAACATGAATGCATTGTATAACATTGGCATTGGACATTTTATTTCTTTATTTTATGTCTTCCACAACTTTATCGTTATTCACACTATTTCCACTATTTTCCGATATTTTCTAATATTTTTTTACTCTGATAAGAGGGTATAGTCTCCCCAATGACTATACTTAAACCCGAACTACTATTCGACAACCTCTAGTGTACAAGGAGATGCGCTTGAGGTCATGTGGTGACCAGTCTGACCATCGGCTTAGGGGTGAGATGGGTCGGGAAATTACATAGTGGTATGAAAGGCTTTCTTTTCCTTTGTCTTACTATTTTGGGGTTGGTAGACATGAGACTAGGAATGTGTTGGTGCTTGGGTTAATAGTCATTATTGGGACTGATCACCCCAAGTATGGGAAATTACCAATTGGCCAGGGTTTGGATTGTTGTTCATGTTGTTCGTTGTTACAGTTGATATGATTTCACCTTGAGTGACTAGTGTATTTTCCGTTGCTAATTGATTATGAAAATTTTGAAAAAATTTACCTTGGAATGATAAGGCAAGGAAGTTGTATACATGCATCATCACAGGCACATAGAGATTCAAATTCCATGTATATAACTTTCCATGTAGTCGCATTAGTAGGATGCTTGCTAATTTGGATTGCATGCCTTGGGTGCTATGCCATGTTTTGATCTGCTTTAGCATGAATCTGTAGATAACATGTTTTGGTGATAGATTTAACATGCTTGAGTGATTATATGCCATACTGACTCAGTTATTAGCATATTTTGTTATTGCATGATGCTTCTATGTTATAGTATGATGTTGTGTTACATCTAATGATAACATGCTAGATATGTTTTGATGTGTGAAAGGGATGCTAAATTTAAAATGTTAAATGAATGTTGATTATGATAAATGGCAGCCAAATTCCATAGATAAGGTGCATGAGAGCCTTATCAAATGGTAGATAGACACCCATGTGTTTGAACCTTATATAACCATAGTATGTTTTAAAATGGTTATAAATGTAAAACTGATGAGTTTTGATTGAAATAAAATGTTTTTGGGTTGCTTTTTGAAGAACCCGGATTGAATAAATGGGACCCTCAGAGGTTGCCTTTTTGTTAAAAGAAATTTAGATGCTAAATTTTCTGTTTATATTTGGATAAAACTATATGTGAAATGTTTAAGGAAGATGTTTGTTATAGCATGTCTACTTTTCCTGTGGGGCGTTGATTGAAAACCAAGTGACTTGTTGTGAAAATTACTTGTGTGTTTGTTGAAATTCATCCAAATGTGAAAAGGTTGAAATTAATTAATTAAAATGGTTAAAATGAAAAGGGGATTTGAACCTCATGATTTTGGTTTTGTGTGACCTAGATATAGGGGACATTTATGTTTTGTAAGGGGATAACCCGTGGTAGGTAGTACCCTTAGAATGTTCTAGGCCATTAAAGTAAGTACGTCCCAGTGCTCGGGAGGACTTCTTGGGACTTGGGTGTTATGGCATGCCGATAGGTTTAAGTTATGGATTTTATTATCAATGTTTGAAATGGTGATCGTGGTTTGAGGAACATCACACTCATGTGTTAACGTGTTCTAAAATAGCACGCTGATGAGTGGCTGATCTTTTCTTGTGACGACATGGACAATCCTAAGGTGGGGTGTGTCACATCGATTTCGGTAAATGTGTCAGTAGGTGACACCAAGTTTTTTGAATATATTTGTCTAGTAGTAGTTCGACTGATCTTTTAGAGACCTGATTTTGTTCGTAGTGTGATCTTTCAAATGAGATGATCATGTACCCAATATTGAACTCAACATGGAGACACTAAGATAGTGTTGGTCTTACGCCGTGCTAAAGTTTGAAATTTTTTTTGGCTTGGTTAGTGGTTATTATCTAGGTTGTACGCAGGATGCGTGGTTTCTTTGGGCTACGCCTTCATTAATGTTGGGGAACATTAGTTCTTTTAAATATCCTTATAATGGATTGACTTAGGAATGTCAACTGAGGTTGGGTAAGGACTTCGGTGTACATGTGATTAATGATGTCATAATTTTAAAAGGCACATCACCAGTTCAAGGGTGAGTGTGGGTTTTGGGACCGTAATGTATTTCTAGGAAATCATGTGCAACTAGTTTCTATTGGTTGATTGAGATTCAACCTTTTTCTTCAATGAGGTCCCTATAATGGACTCAAATGTAAGCTCCGTTTCGATGAGATTTGGCCCGAGTTTTAAATAATTAAGTGGTTGAGCTTATTTTTTAGATAAATTATATTCCAAATTTGGAAACGTAACGTGGTTGTTCAATCATTTTTTTTGAACTTTCTAGGATGATGTTGTACTAATTCCTGATGGCTTCTCGAGGATGAAAAGTTTTTAAGGTGGGTAAATTGTAATGTCCCATGTTTTTGAACTGGGTTAAAATACGAAGGTTTCCAAACTTTTTCCGTCAATCGAAGGTTCATTTTATTTAAACCGAGCTCTGGAACTTATTTCTGAGTGTTGGAAAACTTAAAGGTATCGTTTTTGGACTTGGGTAAATACTAGATAATTTTCAAAGGTGTCCCAATGAGTCTCTAGAGCACCGAATCTAGAGAATTTCAATTTAAAGGATCTGCACAGGCTATGCACAGTTGTAGTCCAACCCATTTAGTTTACCCAGTTTGATAATTTATTTATTTTAATTAAATCTTTCTAAATGAGACTTTTGTGTTTAAATAAAAGAAAGTTTTAATAATAATAATAATAATATTATTATTATTATTATGGATTTTATTAAATTATTTTGACGTTAAAAGAGTTTTAATTGAATAATTAATGATAAGTAAGAGTTATGTGAAATTAAATGAGGAGTTCCATATTTAATTAAGATACATTTAATTAAATTAGGAGTTTTGGAATTAATAATGAAGTGTTTTTATTTAATAGAGGTATTGAGTTTTATATAAGGTTGAATAATAATAATAATGAGATTATTATTATTATGGTTTTATGAGTATAATAATTATAATTAATTATGGTTATTATTATTATGAAGAATAATAATAATGGATTTTGGGTTTTTTTAAATAAATTAAAAGAAAAGTGGGATTTAATTAGTTGTTTTGAAACAGTTATTTCATTTAATTAAATTAAGTTTAATGAAATTTAATTAAATTATTTTTAGTGTGGATTTTTGGGTTTTATCAAAGAAGCATTTTATTTGATGATAATAATGATGATGGTTATTATTATGGAGTCTTCATCTACTTAATTTGAGGTTTAAATTAATTTAATTAAATGAGTTGTTTAGGGTTTCATTTAATTAAATTCTAGGTCAATAGGAATTTAATTAATCACTGTGAAGCGAAGGTTTTATTTAATTAATTCGTGTTGAGGGAATTAATTAAATAACGATGAGTTGGAGTTTTTAATTTAAATAAATCATGTTGAGAGAATTTAATTAAATAACATGAAGTGGGGAATTTATTTAATTAAATTTTGTGAATAAATTTAATTAAATAATGTGTTAATGAGGATTTGGTGGTTATTGATGAAGGGTAATATTAAAATACATGTAAATGAGGAGATGGGTGTTATCAGAGAAGGGTAATATTAAATGATAATATTAAATGAGGAATAAATGTGGAGTTGGGTTTAATTTAATTAAATTCAAGGTAATGAGGAATTTAATTAATTGATGGGAAATGGAGGTTTTATTTAATTAAATTAATGGTTAAGTTGAATTTGAAATCACTTTGGGACCATTTTAAATGTAGATATTGAGCTGTAAACGGTTAGTCAAATCATGCTGGCCAGCTGCGTGATTACCCAACTTTTTAAAATGTGTTTTTATTTAATTTAAATAAAAGAAAGATTTAATAATAATAATAAGGATTTTATTATTATGATATTTATTTAATTATATAAATGTTACAATAATTTAATTGGATGATTAATGGGGGATTTCAGAATTTATTATGAAACATTTATTTAAAGGTTAATTAATGAAGAAGCATTATATTAAATGAGAATAATAAATGTTATTATTATTATATTATATCTATTAGTTTAATAGGGCATTAACTTGTTGATTGAGAGATAATGAAGGAGGAGGTGCACTGCAGGAGCAGCGATACGCACCAGGCCCCCACCCCCCTATAAGGCACGCTACACTCCCCTTGTTGGCTCCTCTTCGCGTGCTCGAATCCTCGCAATGTCTTCAAAAATATTTTCGACCTCATCAAGGTGAGTCTTTCTGCGTATGTTTCATGATTTTCATCGGCCATTTATCTCCTCTCTCGCCCTTTTTTATCACCCAAAACCCTAAGGCTTCGGTTTAATTGGGTTTCCTTGTTTCTTCGGTTCTAGGGTTATGTAATGGAATCCTCTAGACCCGTTGGTCCATTTTTTGACAATCGTTGCCAAGGGTGAAGCGTTTAGGACCAGTTTCAGTTCATTGCCACCATTTTAGGGTATGGTTTTAAACCCGTTATTTGGTTTTACACCCCAATATTTGGATGTTTATGGTGTTTTTGTGTTGCGGTTAATATTTTGGGTGTGTGTTGGTCCCCGCCGCACTATTTTTATGGGTGAAGGTTAATGGTGTGTATGTGCGAATGCATGCCAATTACAACTGGTTGCCACCAAGTAAATCAAATGGCTGTGTATTCAATCTGGTTCCACCCTAAGGTAGGTTCCCTTTTCCAAGTCCTCAATTTTATAAATGCATTAATAAATTTCTTACTGTACTTTTATTAGAAATTTAATCCATGTAGTGAAGTATTTATATTGAATGCCTCATAATGTGAATTTAGTATGTTTAATGATTTAAAATGATAAATGTCATAAGTTTTTTGTGTGATAAGTAAAGTCAATATTTTGTAATAAAACCCCTCGATCGAGTTGCACTGCCTTCAAACCAGAAAGTAGTGGTAGTGTTATATCATGTTTACTTGTGGTTTGAGTTTTCCATATATCTTTTTGGTAGTACTGATATATGACAAGTTTATGCCATGGAATGAATATTTGATTGTTGAATTAATCATGGGATGATGAAGCTCTTTAATAGTATTAATTAATTGTTGTATTAATTAAGTGATGTTGACCTTGTTGAAACATGTTAATTAGTTGTGAATTAATTAAATGTAAATGATGTGATAAATTAACTTTTTTAAAAATTAATTAATGTGATAATTCATTTTGGCTAAATTGACATAATTAATGGTGAGATAATTATGTTCTTTTGTAGTAGTTTATTTAAAAAATTAATTGTGTAAATTAATTATCGAGAGATGAGATTTATATTGAGATTATTATTTTTTTGGAAAATTAATTATGGGATGTAATTTGTTTTGTAGATTAATTAATTAAAGGATTAATTAATGGTAAATTTTAGTTAGTTAATTATTGCATGAACTAATAGTTTTGGTATATTTAACTAATCGATTGGATTATCAATGGGATAAGAACAATTGATAGGTAAATTAATTATCATGTTTTCATTTAAGGAATTGGGATAATTAAAAGTTGAGTTAATTATCTGGTTTACTTGCTTGTTGTTAAGAAAAATGAATTTTTAATTAGTTATTAACTATTGAGATGTTGAATGGTTAATTAATTTTAGAATTATTTGATAGGAGTTTTATGTTGTTAATTAGTTATTGAATTAATTAAAAAATTTGATTAATTATTTAATGAAATAATTAATGGATGGTTTTGGGGTGTTAGAAATGGAGTTCTTCACCAATGATAAATATATATGTATGATTGATAAATTGGTTATGAGACAGAAATTGATGCTCCAAATACTCATGGTGTGCAAGACATGACATTCTACACCCATCTTGCATGAAAATATTCCTTTATGGGATAGAGAATGATGCTCTAAATACCCATGGGTAGTGAGATAAGGGATGATGATCTAAATACTCATGAGGGTGCTAGACATGACGTTATACACCCATTAATTGACATTATAATGTGGGTCTAATTGGTCATACATGAACTGAATTAAATGGTTAATAAAAGATGGTGTGATGTAATGATTTGTGATTGAATATGAAAAATGGTTCAAACCCCGGCATGACCGAGGTAGGTATTGAGATATGGGTGTCCAGGGGAACCCAGGGATTTATGCGATTAAATAAAGAATATCAATTAACCAGGATTATATAATTTAACAATGCTTGAATAATTTATAATTGAAAATGAATGTGTGATGACTATTGTGTATACATGAAAAATGTATAATATAGGTCCAGACACCAGTTGAGGGATGAAGTAGGTACTTGGGTATATAGTTACATTGTAATACTTACTTTATTTATGCATGCATTAACACTGTTTAAATTATTTATTGATGTTCTTGATTTGGGGTAGACACTGGTGGTCCTGACCTACTGAGATTTATATCACACACCCTACTCCGGCCTCCATTGCAGTGGGGTACCTGAGTAGATTCTATTTGGTTACAGGATTGTGCTGTTTGCATAAACTTGGGAGATATGAGAAGAGGATTGAGAAGAATCTCTAGATGCTCGTAGAGATTGCCCTCATGGCTTGAGTCATAATTTATTTATTTCTTTATTGATATGTAAAGCATGATTTATTATTTATCGCTTTCATAGTTGTACCATCATAACATGAATTCTTTGTATAACATTGGCATTGGACATTTTGTTTTATACAAGATTCATAAAATTATGTCTTCCATAGATTTATCGTTATTCACACCGTTTTCTCCATTTTATGATATTGTCCACTATTTTTTTACTATGATAAGATGGTATAGTCTCGCCACTGACTATCCTTAGTCCCTGAAAACTAGTCGAGAGCCTTTGGCGTATAGGGAGACTCGCTTGTGGTCATGTGGTGACTGGTCTAGCCACCGGTTCAGGGGTGATCCAGTTCAGGACGTTACATAGTGGTATCCAAGGCTCTCTTTTCCCTTGTCTTACTATTTTGGGGTTCGTAGACATGAGACTAGGAAAGTTTCAGTGCTTGGTTTAATAGCCATTCTTGGGAATGATCACCCCACATATGGGAAATGACCAAGCAGCCAGGGTTTGGATTTTTGTTTATGTTGTTCGCTGTTACAGTTGATATGATTTCTCCTTGAGTGACTGGAATATTTTTTGCTACTAATTGATTATGAAAATTTTGAAAAACATTTACCTTCGAATGATAAGATAAGGAAGTTGCATACATGCATCATCATAGGAACATAGATATTCACATACCATGCATATAACATGCCCTATAGTCGAATTAGTAGGATGCCTGCTAATTTGGATTGTGTGCCGTGTGTGCAATGCCATGTTTTGATCTGCTTTAGCATGCCTCTATAGATATCATGTTTCAGTGATAGATTTAACATTATTGAGTGATTATATTCCATACTACCACAATTATTATCATGTTTTGTTTTTGTACCATGATTTTGTGTTATATCATGATATTGGGTTACTGCTAATGATAACATGATAGATATGTTTTGATGTGTGAAAGGGATGCTAAAGTTAACATGTTAAATAAATGTTTATTGTGAGAAATGGGAGCCAAATACCAGTGATAATGTGTATGGGTACCTTATCAAATGGTAGATGTCAACCCTTGTGTTTGAACCTTATATTACCATAGTATGTTTGAAAATGGTTATAAATGTAAAACAGCTGAGTTTTGATTGAAATGAAATATTGTTGGGTTGCTTTTTGAAGAACCCGGATTGAATAAATGGAACTCCCTGAGGTCGTCATTTTGGAAAAAAGAATTTAGATACTAAATTTCATGTTTATATTTTGATAACACTATATGTGAAATGTTTAAAGAGGTTGTTTGTTATAGCATTTCTACTTTTCCTTTGGGGCGTTGATTGAAAACCAAGTGACTTGTTGCGAAAAATTACTTGTGTGTTTGTTGAAATTCATCCAAATGTTAAAAGGTTAAAATAAATAAATTAAAATGGCTAAAATGAAAAAGGGGATTTTGAACCTCATGATTTAAGTTTTGCATGATCAAGAGAGAGGGTTGATGTTTATGTTTCGTTAGAGGCTAACCCGCGGTAGGTAGTAACCTTATAATGTTATAGGCCATTAAAGTAAGTTTATCCCACTACTCAGGAGGACTTCTTGGGACTCAGGTGTTATGGAACACTGATAGTTTTAAGTTATGGATTTTATTATCAATGTTTGACATGGTGACCTTGGTTCGAGGAACGTCACACACATGGGTTAAGGTGTTCTAAAATATCATGTTGGTGAGTGGATTATCTTTTCTTGAGATGACATGGACAATCCTAAGGTGGGTTCTGTCGCATCGATTTCAGCAAACATATCAGCAGGTGACACTGAGATTTTTGAATAGATTCATCTGGTAGTAGTTCGACTGATCTTTTAGAGACCTCGATTTGTTCTTAGTGTTCTCTTTCGAATGATATGAGCATGTCCCCAATCTCGACCTCATCGTGGAGACACTAAGATAGTGTTGGTCTTATGGAAAACTAAGGTTTTAAATGTTGTCGGTCTTGCTGAGTGGTTTTTATATGTGTTGTACATGGGATGCATGGTTTCTTTGGGCTATGCCTTAATTCATGTTGGGGAATGTTAGTTTTTTTAAATATCCTTGAGATGGCTTGACTTGGGAATGTCAACTGAGGTCAGGTAAGGATTTCGGTGTACATGCGGTTGGTGATGTAAAAACTTTAAAAGGCACATCGCTAGTTTAAGGGTGAGTGTGGGTTTTGGGACCTTAATGTATTTCCATAAAATCATGCGCAACAAGTTTCTGTTGGTTGATCGAGATTCAACCTTTTTCTTTAATGAGGTCCCTGTAATGGTCTTGAATGTAAGCTCCATTTTCTATGAGCTTTGGCTTA
Organism: Viscum album; assembly: GCA_963277665.1. Taxonomy (NCBI): domain Eukaryota; kingdom Viridiplantae; phylum Streptophyta; class Magnoliopsida; order Santalales; family Viscaceae; genus Viscum; species Viscum album. Next base: position 762,661,381 of record OY728122.1, read on the forward strand.
GGTTTTACAGAATTAAGTGGTTAAGATTATGTTTTGGTTAAATGTATGTTCTATGTTTGGAAACATAACTTGGTTGTTCAATCAATTTTTTTTTGACCTTAGTAGGATGATGTTGTGCAAGTTCCCAATGGATTCTTAAGAAGGAGAAGTTTTTAAGTTGGGTAGATTTTAAAGTCCCGTGTTTTTGAACCGAGTTAAAATATAAAGGTTTTCAAACTTTTTCAGTTTATCGATGGGTCATTTTATTTAAACCGAGCTCCATAGCTTATTTATAAGTGTTAAAACACATAAAGGTGTTGTTTTTGGACTTGGGTAAGTACCTGATAATTTTCGCGGGTGTCCTGATGAGTCTCAGAAGCGCCGAATCCGGAGAAGTCCACTTTAAAGGATCTTCATAGGCCGTGAACGGTTTCAGTCCAACCCGTGTTGTTTACCCACTTTAATAATTTATTTATTTTAATTAAATATTATTAAATGGGAGTTTTGTGTTTAAATAAAAGAAAGTGTTAATAATAATAATAATAGCAATAATAATGTTATTATTATTAGTATGGCGTTCATTAAATTATTTTGATGTTAAAAAAGTTTTAATTGAATAATTAATGAGGTGTAATAGTTATGTGAAATAAAATGTGGAGTTCCAAATTTAATTAAGATGCGTTTAATTAAATAAGGAGTTTTAGAGTTAATAAAGAAGCGTTTTTATTTAATAGAGGTGTTGAGTTTTATCTAAGGTTAAATAATAAAAATAATTCAATTATTATTATTATGGTTTTATGAGTATAGTAATTATTATTAATTATGTTTATTATTATTATTATGAATAATAATAATAATGGATTTTGGGTTTTTTTAATTAAATACAAGGAAAAGGGGAATTTAATTAATTGTTGTGAAATAGTGGTTTCATTTAATTAAATTTAGTTAAACATAATTTAGTTAAATGATTTGTAGTGGGTATTTTTGGGTTTTAGCAAAGAATCATTTTATTTGATGATAATAATAATGATGATTATTATTATGGCAGTTTCATCTATTTAATTTGAGGTTGAAATGAATTTAATTAAATTATTTGTTTGGGGTTTCATTTAATTAAATTCAAGGTCAATATAAATTTAATTAATCACTGTGAGGTGAAGGTTTTATTTAATTAATTCATGTTTAGAGAATTAATTATATAATGTTGAGTTGGAGTTTTTAATTTAATTAAATTATGACGAGAGAATTTAATTAAATAACACAAAGTGGGGAATTTATTTAATTAAATTTTGTGAATGAATTTAATTAAATAACATTTTAATTAGGAGTTCGTGGTTATCAACTAAGGGTAATATTAAAATACATGTAAATGAGAAGATGAGTGTTATCGAAGAAGGGTAATATTAAATGGTAATATTAAATGAGAAATAAATGTAGAGTTGGGTTCAATTTAATTAAATTAAAGGTAATGAGGAATTTAATTAATTGATGCAAAATAGAGGTTTTATTTAACTAAATTCTTGGTTAAGTTGAATTTTAAATCACTTTGGGACCATTTTAAACGTAGATATTGGGCTATACACGGTTAGTCAAATCGTGCGGGTGAGCTACGCGGTTATCCGGTTTTTAAAATGTGTTTTTATTTAATTTAAATAAAATAAATGTTTAATAATAATAATAATAATGATGTTATTATTATCATTGTATTTATTTAATTAAATAAATGTTACAAGAATTTAATTGGATGATTAATGGGGGATTTTAGAATTTTTTATGAAACATTTATTTAAAGGTTAATTAATGAAAAATAATTATATTAAATGAGAATAATAAATATTATTATTATTATATTATATCTATTAGTTTAATAGCATTTTAACTAGTTGATTTAGAGAAAATGAAGGAGGAGGTGCACTGTAGGAGCAATGACATGCACCAGGCCCCCACCCCCTATGAGGCACGCTACACCCCCCTTGTCGGCTCTTCGCGCGCTCGAATACTCTCATTGTTTTGATGAATATTGTCCACCGCATCAAGGTGAGTCCGTCGGCGTATGTTTTATGATTTGTATCAGCCGTTTGAATACTCTCTCGCCCTGTTTGCTCAGCCGAAACCCTAACGCTCATGTTTATTTGGGTTTCCTTGTTTCTTCAGTTTTAGGGTTGTGCAATGGGCTCCTCTAGACCCGTTGGTATGTTTTCCAACAACTGAAACCAAGGCAGAAGCATTTAGGCTCAGTTTCTATTCATCACTTTTATTTTCAGGTAAGGTTTTAAACCTATTATTTGGTTTCACAACCCATGATTTGGATTCTTATGGTGTTTTTGTGCTACAGTTAATATTTTGGGTGTACATTGGTCCCTACCACACTATTTTTATGGATTTTGGTTAATGGTGTGTATGCATGATTGCATGCCAATTTGAACTAGTTTCCACCAAGTAAATAAAAGGGATTCATATTCAATCTGGTTCAACCTCAATGTAGGGTCCCTTTTCCAAGTCTTCAATTTTATAAATGAATTAGTAAATTGATTACTGTAATTTTATCAGAAATTTAATCAACGCTATGAAGTATTTATATTGAATGCCTCATAATGTGAATTTAGCATGTTTAATGATTTAAAATGATAAATTTAATAATTGTTTTGTGTGATATTTAATATCCTGATTTTATAATAAAACCCCTTGATCGAGGTGCACTACCTTCAAACCAAAAGGTAGTGGTAGTGTTATATCATATTTTCTTGTGGTTTGAGTTTTCCATATATCTTTCTTTTAGTACTAATATATGATGGGTTGATGCCATGGAATGAATATTTGATTGTTGAATTAATCATGGGATGAGAGGCTCTTTAATTGTGTTAATTAATTATTGAATTAATTAAGGGATGTTGACCTTGTTGAAACATGTTAATTAATTGTGAATTAATTAAATGGAAATGTTGTGATAAATTAACCTTTTTTAAAATTAATTAATGTGATAAGTTTTTATAGCTAAATTGAAGTAATTAACGGTGAGTTAATTATGTGATTTTGTAGTAATTGATTTAAATAATCAATTGTGTAAATTACTTATAGAGATATGAGATTTAGATTGAGATAATTAATTTTTTAGAAAATTATTTATGGGATGTGATTTGTTTTGTAAATTAATTAATTGAAGGATTAATTAATGGTAAATGTGTACTTAGTTAATTGTTGTGTTAACTAATAGTTTTGGTATATTTAACTAATCTATTGTATTTGTAAGGTAATAAGTATAATTTATTGGTAAATTAATTATCATGTTTTCAGTTTAGGAATTGGGATAATTAAAAGTTTAGTTAATTATCAGGTTGACTTGCTTGCGGTTAAGAATAATTATTTTTTAATTAATTATTAACTATTGAGATGTTAAATGGTTAATTAATTGTATAATTATTTTACGGGAGTTTTATGTTGTTAATTATTTTTTGAATTAAATAAATAATTTGATTAATTAATTAATGAATTAATTAATTGATGGTTTTGGGGTGTTAGACATGGAATTATACACCAATGATAAATATATATGTATGATTGATAAATTGGTTGTGAGATAGGGACTGATGCTCGAAATACTCACGGGGTGCAAGACATTGTGTTCTACACCCAGCTTGCATACAAATATTTTTTATGGGGCAGGGACTGATACTCCAAATACCCATGAGTTGTGAGACAAGGACTGATGCTCTAAATACTCTTGAGGGTTCTAGACATGATGTTCTACACCCATTAATTGACATTGGACTGTGGGTCTAATTGGTCATACATGAATTGAATTAAATGGTTAATGAAAGCCGGTGTGATATAATGATTTGTGATTAAATATGGAAAATGGTTCAGACTCCAACACAGAAGAGGAAGGTATTGTGATACAGGTATCCAGGGGAACCCAGATAGATGAAGTTGGAATTGTAATACCTACAAAACTAATGGATTTTAAGATCCATAATAGGTTGAAAAGTCATTCCTTCTATCTCTAGTTATCATAAGAACAAAATGGTTGAAAAATATTATCCAATATGAATAAATCTTCATTTTATGATACATTAATCTCTAAAACCTCATCCAAAATTCAACACAAACAATTTTATAAATGTTTACCCTTATAAACCTTATAAAATATTAAAATCTAAAACTTTCAAAAGAATGTAACTAACTTTCAAAAATAAACTCATCATTAATCCCCCAAACAACTTGATGTAGCTCTTAATTATCACACACCAAACATGTGAATACCCTTATAATATATTCTCTTGAAACATGTTAATAACTAAATTACCATAAAAACTTAGTGGACACATGAATTATTTCAAAAAAAACTCTTTCCTCATACCATAAATCCAAAAATTCTATAAACTCAATCCATGATATCATAAACCAAATTATCATCTTATCACCCCTAAGGTCATCAATACTATCCCATAAAAATCAAACATATCTATATTTCATTATCCCAACATAATGTGCATATTAAGGGTTATCCTTCCCTTTATCATGTGTTTTCCAACAATATCACCTTACGACCTCAATCAGTTTTCATGGTTACTAGTACCATTCAACATATGCTCTTAAATACTTAATTAAAAACCATAATAGAACAATTATTAGATGTTTCATTACTCTGTAATACCATAAAAGTAATTCTACAACATTATTATTTAATTCCATTACATAAAAACTCAATTATTTCACCACTTTGTTTTTGTACTCTACATCTCCAATAGTGATCGCATGTGATTTTCCTTTGTCTTTTTCCTTAAGAGGTTACTGATGTCAATCATCATTGATAACCCTTGGATTAGGGAATTTATTATCATAATGATCATTTTCCTTGTACTTGAATCCTTGAAGTGTGGGGGGTTTATTCTATGTAGCCCTTTCTCTATTTGCATCATTAGATATATTTTCCCATCAATTTGGCAGTCAATTTCATGATGACCTTCTTTAAAACACTTAAAATATTTACCAGTCCCTTTAAGACAATTTCCTCTATGCTTATTTCCACACTTTGAGCATAAACGAAAGCTCATATTCTTTTATCCATGGTTTTTATATTTTTATTTAATATCCACCTTTTATTTCTTGTCAAAACCATGATATTTATATATAACTCCAACCTCTATTTACACCTTGACATCACAAAGCACAATCTCTTCATAGCTACTAAAGTATTTTATGGTTAACGCCCTTCAAAGACTTGGTTTTAAACCACTAAATAATCTATCAACCTTAATTTCAGGTTGGATGATAATACTAGAAGAGTACCTTGCAAGTCTTGTAAAATTATCCTCATATGTACCAATATAATTATCATCCCTTTGATTTAACTCAAGGAACTCTTTATCTATCTTCTTATGAATAACACAAGGAAAGTACTTATTAAAGAATAAGTTCTTGAACTCATCCCAATCCATAGATTCTATTTCATCTCACTACCTAATATTCTTGATTAGAGTCTGCCACTGGTCTGCTTCACCTTCTAAATGATAAACAACCAAAATGACTTTTTTTCATGTTCCGAACACTGAAGGAAGGAAAATATCTTTTCAGTGGTACCGGTCCATTATTCAACAATATGTGGATCAAAAGACCTAATGAAAGGTGGATGTTGCCACATGAAGGACTCAATATAAAGTTGTTACCTTCTCTGTTAATTTAGAATTCCAAAATGATTCATATATTGTGTATGTATAGTGATAATATTTTGTATTCCAGCTCCCATTACATTTGGTTGTTCACAAGGATAATCATTTCATTTCCAATTGTATTCATCATTAACACGATTCCCTTGGGTTCCAGCCATTATCTAAAACTAGAAAGTAAAGTGTGAGTAACACAAATCATAGTGGTCTAACCACATAATCAAGGGAAATTACTTATAATATTTCAATCCATGACACCTTAGGTTTCCCCCAGGTTATTCATGACTATTATGAAAACTCTAGGATTGTAACCTATAGTTAGAATTATCCTTAAAGACATCCCAAGATGTATCCTTAGAAATTTCTCTAGGGATCTGACTAAAGTTTTCTCATCCTAGTTTCAAAGTTTGACTAATCCTTTGCTCTGATACCAACTATAATGGTCCAGGTTTTTCATACATGGATATTAAATCTTTTAGATGAATATTCATTAAATTACACAAACACATACCCGAGGACCATAATAGTTTAGTACATTTGGAAACTTGGAACATATTCTTCCAATTTAGTGAAATATATTCAATATATCTCATAAATATCTTCATTATTAGTTTGTCACGACCCGACCCTACCCGGGCTCGAGCCACAACTACCCCAAGCCCGCCTCCATAGGCCAGGGGCTGGCGACCAGTGCTGAAGGCATAAAAACTCGGGGAGGCCTTTGCCTAAGCACCTGTACACACGCACACGCAACAAACTCAATGCAAAAGTGCAGAGTAAAAGAAAAGACAAGCAGAGTAAAAGAGCAACTGCTATAAATATACCACAAATGTGCATCGACATCTAAACAGTACAAGTAAAGTGATGAAAGGAAAAAGGGGCAAAACACGCGCCCAACCAGAAAAGTGACACAACCCGGCAACAGGTAAACGAAAAGAAACAACAGACGGGTCTGCCACCTGGAACCCGGCCGTGACCACCGTAGGCGGTCCAAGCTCCCAAGCTCCTACGCTCCACTGAAGTCACGCTCCACTTGTCCGTCGTCTGCAAGGGCACACCAAGTGTGGGCAAAGCCCAAGCAGGGGTGAGTATAAAAATACTCAATAGGATACGCCGAAGGCTCGAGGGAGCAACAAAGGAGGTACCGAAGGGTGAGCGGTTGAGCGAACAGAAAAGTAGAGTACAACTGAAAGTGAAGTAAGAGTCCAGCTCAACCCAACAAGAGAAAGAAGATAGACTCGTCCAGACACAAGGAGATGGAAACGGTGAGAAGACAAACTTCCCATCGAGTCTTCGCTACCTATAGCCGGAGAGTAGACTCATCCAACCACGAGAAGCTAGACACGGAAAGCACGTGGCATACCCCGCGCGTCTTCGCCTCTCCTGGAAGGAGAGCAGCCAAAACCCAAGGAGTGGGTACTCGTACGAGGTATATACATATATATGCTCTGCCAAGAAGCCCGAAAAAGCTCGTAAGGGGATCTCCGTCCCGTAGCTCAGCCCAAGAAAAGAGTATCCAAACGTCCCAGAAGAAACTCCATCGATGCACAGCATCCCGCATGTCTGACCCGAACCGCAAGCCAAGGGGCTCAATCACCGCACTACGATACTATCCACTTTGGGCGGCACTGACTTGCCCGCACAATTTTAGATCGCGTCACAAGAACGCGTCTCGGTGGGGAAAGCGCCCCTCGAACTTGAGAGTTCTAGGGAAAGTCAAACCACACCTCATCACTGCCCTGCAGTCGAGAGGTCTCCTCAAAGCCAAAGTCGTTCCATCACTGACCCGTACAACCAAGGGTCCCACTCCGGTAAACACGGAGGAAAAGCCACAGACTAGCCTGGTAGAAAGGACTGAGTTTGGAATGCTAACAGGTGTCCCACTGCCCAGCCCTACTGGAGGGTAATTCATAACCAAACATCGGGTGACCCACTGCCCAGCCCTGCTGGAGAGTAAACCATAATAAAATACTGGGTGACCCACTGCCCAGCCCTGCTGGTGGGTAAACCATAACACATCATCCGACGACCCACTGCCTAGCCCCACTGGAGGGTAAACCTGGAATAAGTCGACAGGCGACCCACTGCCCAGCCTTGCTGGAGGGTAGACATGGAACTAGATGATGGGTGACCCACTGCCCCACCCCGCTAGAGGGTAGACCCTAAGAGGTCATCAGGTGACCCACTGCCCAGTCTCTGCTGGAGGGTAGACCCTAAGAGCGTCGGGTGACCCACTGCCCAGACTCTGCTGGAGGGTAGACCCTAAGAGCATCGGGTGACCCACTGCCCAGTATCTGCTGGAGGGTAAACCCTAGAAGTCAGTGAGCAACCCACTGCCCAGCCCTGCTGGAGGGTAAGCCCGAGGAAGTCGATGAGTAACCCACTGCCCAACCCTACTGGAGGGTAAAACTCAGAACCGCTCTGCCCATCTCTACTGGAGGGTACAACACTGGCCAACCAAACACGGAGTGGGTATCGCGCAACCACCCAACTCCATCACAACTCACCCTGAGGGGTTCAACGCCTGTTCCATCACGGGGTGCCACTAGCACCGCTACTGGCCGATCCATCGAGAAAGAAACCAGGGGGAGACCACTCAACCCTGCTGGCCAACAAACCAGCACCAAGCCAGGGGAAAACTCCACCCTGCTGGTCAAACAAACCCACAGAGGGACCCTCTACGTCGCGAGTGGTCAAAGTACGCAAAGAAGAACACGACACGCACATGGGGCCCACACGACGTGTGGCCCCAAGTCAACCCCAACCAAGCGCACGAACATCTCAGGTACAAACCACACGTACCTCCAAGCACTCTCGTATACTCCCGGAGTATACCTCATTCTAGCCCAAAGGCTATCGTGCACACGACACCCAGCGTCAACGCGAAGGCGTGACGTAACAACTCCACTCAAAGGCCCAGGCACGACCAACCACATCTCGTGAACCATTTGTATCACTCTCCCAAGAGTGCGCGATCACACGCCAAGGGTCTGCTACAACAAGGTAGGGCGAACCACCACTGGAGCACCTTCCACATTCCACATTCAACAAGATCACGCAAGATGCTTCGCACAACCCAACGGATCGCACCGTTGTAATCCTCGCGAAAAAACACGCGAGATCGACTACTTACTCGCCTCAAACGGATATCCGACGAAAAAGTCACCAACACCGCCTCACGCCCGAACGACGTCCCATGATCCAAGCCTCGGCCCCGAAAACAGTTGGGCGCATCGCACCATTGTGATCCCCTCGGGAAAACACGTCAAAAGCACTACTCACTTGAGTGAAAAGGATATCCGGAGAAAAAGGTGCATCCCAGCGCACCGCATACGAGCGGTGCCATGTGGGACCCGCATCTCGGTCCCGAAACTCAACGAACAGATCGCACCATTGCGATCCTCTCGAAAAAGTACACGAAATGGACTATTCACTTGTCCAAAACGGTCGCCTAGTGATAAAGCTGGAAAATCACCATCGACACCCAAACGGCCCTCGTGGGCCCCGCACCATCGTGCAGAATTACAGCGGGCAGACTGCGCCAACACGTTGCCCTCGGAAAAACACCCAACATCGACTGCTCGCACACCCCGAACGGACGTCCGAGGAAAAAGTCGCTACTAGCTGCACGCAGCTCAAAAGACGGGCCGCGGGACCCGTGCCTCATCTTTGGCCTCAATGCCTGAAACCACTCTGGAAACCTCCGCCTCGATGTCAGGGTCCCAACGCCACTGACGGTGCTCAAAACAGACGTCGGACGCGTCCGCGCCGTCCAAAACAAGAATCTTGGGGATTGCGCTCACCCACTCCAGGACACGTCGGGCCTCCGCGACCCCTCGTTTAGGGAATTAAAAATTCCTGAAACCATCTCAAATTACTCTTCCTAACTCAAGGAGCACGTCGCCGTTGACGGCACGCGAATCCGACACCTGAGCTGCCTTTTAGAGGCGTTTTAGGAAATTTTCGGACCAAAGGGTGGGCCGGGCCTGTTCGGCCGGCCCACTCACTGCCTGTGCCGGCCCGCGTCGCCCGGACCGGCTGAGCCGGTCCGGCTGTCTCCCAACGGGACCTGTGAGGCGCGGGTCCCTTGTCTGCTGGCCAGGGTCACGAAGACCCCGGGTCTGCGTGCCGCGATGACCGGCCGAAGCCGGTCGTCACCCCCTTCGCGCTCCGCGCCCGCGGCGCCTGCGGCCGACGACCGCCGCACGACCCCGCTCCCCTGGACGCCTGCCGCCTAAGGTGCTCGCCGCTGCGCCGTTGAAGCTCGAGCCGACACCGCGCCACCTGAAGCTCGAGCCGACGCCGCACCACCTGAAGCCGCCGCGCCTCGGACAGCTGGAGACCGCCGGAAGACCTCCATACCCCCAAAATTCCCGCAACCTTCGCCGGACCGTTGCGGCCTCCTCACAACTCGGATTTTGATTCCGAAAGAAGCGATTGAACGAGTAAAATATGTACTACGCGACCAAGGTATTTTCTCGAAGAGAAATCAACAAATCGGTGCTAAAAAAATGGGGTTCAAAGGGAGGCCTGGGAATTAAAATGCAAAAACATAACCCTACCTCGTGGGCGTTGCCCGGAGCTTCGCCGTCAACCCACCGGGGTGGTCACGCCACGCCGGAGCTTCCTCGCCAGAGTTGAAGGAGGAGAGGGAGAGGAGGGGCTTCCACGCTAGGGAGAACAACCAAGAGGGGGGGGGATAAGTGTTTAAAAACAAAACACTTAAACCCCCGCCCGTGGGCCCCGTACCCGAACTCCCGACGGGGTCGGGATTTAGCCTCCCCTAGGCTAAGAACCACGCTCTAAGTGCAACGGCGGTCTCAGAATTTTATTCCGAGACCCCGTTCAAAAGTTATAAAACTTAGCGCCTGAGGCCGCCAATTTACGAAAACGCCCCTGGGGCCATTTTTCACAAACGGCCCACGCCCGTGAAACTTATACCCCTCCTAGGGTAAACGGCACGCTCTGAACTCAACGGTGCCATCGGTTTTCCAATCCGAGCCACTGTTTAAGAGATACTAGCATTTCGCCATTAAATGAATAAATAAATAAATTAATTTATCCGTTTAACGTTCCGGGAGCGGGCGAGGAGTCCAAACATCCCACGCCGACAAGTTTTATATCGTTACTAGGGTAAAAACCCCATTCCGCACCCATCCGTACACTCAGATCTCTGATCTGAAGCACCGTTTAGGAGTTATCCCATTTATTTAGCGTTTCCAGTGTGAACGCACTGGAAATTTAATTCCGGCCACTCCGGGGCTCGAAATCGCATGCCGTCTGAAGGCGCTGCCCTGGAAGATCATCAATAATATTCCAAAGTCTTTCTCAGCAAAAACCAGGTTCTTACATCATTCCCTCCTTCAAGCTTTTCATCCTCAAAAAGCAAAACTAGGGAGCAACACAGGGTACTAAGCCCACACCTGGCTTTCCCATACCCAGAAGAACCCACGCATAGCTCCGCGTCACCGCTCACAGACCAAAGGATTGATCTGTTCATGATAGGTTGGCCCTTGCTGACGTCGTGCACCCACTCCAGACTTTGGGGTTAGGGCAAGGCGGTAGGAAACCTCTCCATCCCTTTGCACGGTCTCAAACGGCCCGAAGGACCTCGGGGGTAGCTCACCTCCCCGGTCAAACCTCTACATCGCCCGTCGCGACTGGAATCACCGCTTGGGCATGGGCAAGGCCCGGTGATTCCCTCCTTCAGAATATCCATATGGTGAAGCACCCAAGGATATTTGGTCACACAAGATTCCATAGTCGATGCTCTCTTACACGCTCAACAGGAGAAAGAGCCAACACCATCGACTAAAGGAAAAGGTCTCACGCCTTTTTCCTACCAACACAGGGTTACACCCGATGCCCTGCGTCACCCTGGTAACACCTCAAACAAGGAGTAGGGAGAAAAGTCTTCCACACGCAGAGTCTAACAATACTACTGCAAAAAGTAGAAGAGTCGCAAGGGGTGCCTCTCACCATCCCATGCTCTGCAAGATTGTAGACATCCAAAGCTCGCGGCTACCTACGGTCCCAACCGTTAGCTCCCGGAGCCTGACGTGGACTACCTAGTGGTGATGGGGAGATCTCGTAATGTCATCCCCCACCTCCAGCTCCTCCCGCTCCTCTGCTAGCACCATCTCTCTGGGCACTACTCCGATCACGGCGCTGCCTCTGCCGTGGTGGAGCGCCTACTGCCTGCCCGAAGCTCTCAGCAACTCGGGTCAGGTAGTCTTGTGCCAAGTGACCTCGCCCGTCACAAGCATAGCACCGACACTCTCTGGGCTGCCTTGGTGCCCTCCGGCTTCACTGTGGTGTACGACCACGGACCGGGATCCACTCACGGAAGGGAATCCTCGGCTGAGGCCCTGCGCCTTTTCGCCACAGTGGTATACGACCACATCTCCGAAACCGGCAGTGGGAAGGCCGCCTGCATCGAGGTCCTGTCCTCCGGTGCCTGCTAGCTACGACAGACGTCTCGGCTCCATCGCGCCCACTGCCACTACCAACCCCAAAACATGACAGGAAGCCCTCTGTCACCAGCGTATGCTCTAGCACCCCGACATATGTGGAAACGCCCAAGGGTACTACGAAAACACGAATCTCTAGGCGGAGACCCTGATCAAACTTCCGCGCTCGGAAGTTGTCGTCATGGACCAAGTCCGGGTAAAAGCATGCACGGTCTGCAAAACTAGTCGCGTACTCGGCCACCATCATCCCTCCCTGCTGAAACTGCAGGAGCTCCTGAATCCGAACGGAGCGCAAGCAGGAGGGAAAAAACTCCTCACGGAGCAACAACTGAAAGTCGTCCAACGAAAGTGACGACTCGTCTAGAAACTGAGTCACCAGAATCCACCAACGCCGAGCTACTCCACGAAAAAGGGTGGCTGCCCAAGCCACTCTCTGATCCGTCGACGTCTGCACAAGCCTGAAAAGGCGAACCACTGCCTCGAGCCAAACCTCTGCTACCTAAGGGTCTGACTCACCACTGAACCTCAGCGGTCTCTGCCGCTGGAACTCACGGAGCACGCTCAACCTGCGCTCAAGCTCAGTCTGCTCTACTGAAACTGCCTGCTGCTCAACAGGTGGGGGTGCTGCTACCGGCCCACCCGGAGAAAGGGGCTCGCATGATGGGTCCTGGACTGTGGCCTCATAGCTCACAGGGTCTTCATCATGCACCCAAAGCTGGTATCTGGGCTGGCTGTCTTCACGGAGACATCCTGAATATTATCAAGGAGTGCCGCGGTCAGATGAGCATATATGTATATACCAATAACAACAACGATGGGGAGCTGACTCAAGAAGGACAATCAAGACTCAGTTCTATGTGATGGACAAACCAAACTTTCCCTACAACAAGTGTCTCAGCATGTCGAGTCGACAAGCAGGTTATCAAGGTCCTGGTGAATGGATACGTCGGCCGCCGCACCATCACTGGACTCCCTGGCCTGAGAGCCTCTCTCGGGACACATTAACACTGTTGCCCTATATCCCAACCAATTCCTCTTTTAGGGATGTTCGCACAACGTCCCAAGGAACGAACCACCTCTGATACCACTTTGTCACGACCCGACCCTACCCGGGCTCGAGCCGCAACTACCCCAAGCCCGCCTCCATAGGCCAGGGGCAGGAGACCAGCGCCGAAGGCACAACAACTCGGGGAGGCCTTTGCCTAAGCACCTGTACACACGCATGCGCAACAAAATCAATGCAAAAGTGCAGAGTAAAAGAAAAGACAAGCAGAGTAAGAGAAACTGCTATAAATATACCACAAATGTGCATCGACATCTAAACAGTACAAGTAAAGTGCTGAAAGGAAAAAGGGGCAAAACACGCGCCCAACCAGAAAAGTGCCACAAACCGGCAACAGGTAAACGAAAAGAAACAGCCGACAGGTCTTCCACCTGGAACCCGGCCGCGACCACCGCACGCGGTCCAAGCTCCCAAGCTCCTATGCTCCACTGAAGTCACGATCCACCTGTCCGTCGTCTACAAGGGCACACCAAGTGCGGGCAAAGCCCAAGCAGTGGTGAGTATAAAAATACTCAGTAGGATACCCAGAAGGCTCGAGGGAGAAACAAAGGAGGTACCGAAGGGTGAGCGGTAGAGCGAACAGAAAAGTAGAGTACAACTGAAAGTGCAGTAAGAGTCCAGCTCAACAGAACAAGAGAAAGAAGATAGACTCGTCCAGACACAAGGAGCTGGAAACGGTGAGAAGACGAACTTCTTGTCGAGTCTTCGCTACCTATAGCCGGAGAGTAGACTCGTCCAACCACGAGAAGCTAGACATGGAAAGCACGTGGCATACCCCGCGCGTCTTCGCCTCTCTTGGGAGGAGAGCAGCCAAAACCCAAGGAGTGGGTACTCGTACGAGGTATATACATATATATGCTTTTCCAAGAAGCCCGAACAAGCTCGTAAGGGGATCTCTGTCCCGTAGCTCAGCCCAAGAAAAGAGTAGCCAACAGTCCCAGAAGAAACTCCATCGATGCCCAGCATCCCTCATGTCTGCCCTGAACCGCAATCCAAGGGGCTCAATCACAGCACTTCGATACTATCCTCTTTGGGCGGCACTGACTCGCCCGCATGGTTTTAGATTGCGTCACAAGAACGCGTCTCGGTGGGGAAAGCGCCCCTCGAACTTGAGAGTTCTAGGGAAAGTCAAACCACACCTCATCACTGCCCTGCAGTCGAGAGGTATCCTCAAAGACAAAGTCGTTCCATCACCGACCCGTACAACCAAGGGTCCCACTCCGGTAAACACAGAGGAAAAGCCACAGACTAGCCTGGTAGAAAGGACTGAGTCTGGAATGATAACAGGTGTCCCACTGCCCAGCCCTGCTGGAGGGTAATTCATAACCAAACATCGGGTGACCCACTGCCCAGCCCTGCTGGAGGGTAAACCATAACACATCATCCGGCGACCCACTGCCCAGCCCCACTAGAGGGTAAACCTGGAATAAGTCGACAGGCGACCCACTGCCCAGCCTTGCTGGAGGGTAGACCTGGAAATAGATGACGGGTGACCCACTGCCCCGCCCCGCTGGAGGGTAGACCCTAAGAGGTCGTCGGGTGACCCACTGCCCAGTCTCTGCTGGAGGGTAGACCCTAAGAGCGTCGGGTGACCCACTGCCCAGTCTCTGCTGGAGGGTAGACCCTAAGAGCATCGGGTGACCCACTGCCCAGTCTCTGCTGGAGGGTAAACCCTAAAAGTCAGTGAGCAACCCACTGCCCAGCCTTGCTGGAGGGTAAGCCCGAGGAAGTCGATGAGTAACCCACTGCCCAACCCTGCTGGAGGGTAAAACTCAGAACCGCTTTGCCCATCTCTACTAGAGGGTACAACACCGGCCAACCAAACACGGAGTGGGTATCGCGCAACCACCCAACTCCAGCACAACTCACCCTGAGGGGTTCAACGCCTGTTCCATCAAGGGGTGCCACTAGCACCGCTACTGGCCGATCCATCAAGAACGAAACCAGGGGGAGACCACTCAACCCTGCTGGCCAACAAACTAGCACCAAGCCAGGGGAAAACTCCACCCTGCTGGTCAAACAAACCCACAGAGGGACCCTCTACGTCGCGAGTGGTCAAAGTATGAAAAGCAGAACACGACACGCACATGGGGCCCACACGACGTGTGGCCCCAAGTCAACCCCAACGAAGCACACGAACATCTCAGGTACAAACCACACGTACCTCCAAGCGCTCTCGTATACTCCCGGAGTATACCTCATTCCATCCCAAAGGCTATTGTGCACATGACACCCAGCGTCAACGCGAAGGCATGACGTAACAACTCCACTCAAAGGCCCAGGAACGACCAACCACATCTCGCGAACCATTTGTATCACTCTCCCAAGAGTGCGCGATCACACGCCAAGGGTCTGCTACAACAAGGTCGGGCGAACCACCACTGGAGCACCTTCCACATTCCACATTCAACAAGATCGCGCAAGAGGCTCCGCACAACCCAACAGATCGCACCGTTTTAATCCTCGCGGAAAAACACGCGAGATCGAATACTTACTCGCCTCAAAAGGATATCCGACGAAAAAGTCACCAACACCACCTCACGCCCGAACGACGTCCCATGATCCGAGCCTCGGCCCTGAAAACAGTCGGGCGCATCGCACCATTGCGATCCCCTCGGGAAAACATGTCAAAAGCACTACTCACTTGAGTGCAATGAATATCCGGAGAAAAAGGTGCATCCCGGCGCACCGCACACGAGCGGTTCCACATGGGACCCACATCCCGGTCCTGAAACTCAACGAACATATCGCACCATTGTGATCCTATCGAAAAAGTACACGAAATGGACTATTCACTTGTCCAAAACGGTCGCTCGGTGATAAAGTTGGAAAATCACCGTCGACACCCAAACGACCCTCATGGTCCCCGCACCATCGTGCGGAATTACAGCGGGCAGACTGCGCCAACACGTTGCCCTCGGAAAAACACCCAACATCGACTGCTCGCATGCCCTGAACGGATGTCTAAGGAAAAATTCGCTACTAGCTGCACGCAACTCAAAATACGGGCCGCGGGGCCCGCACCTCATCTTTGGCCTCAATGCTTGAAACTACTCTGGAAACCTCCGCCTTGATTTCAGGGTCCCAACGCCACTAACGGCGCTCAAAACGGACGTCGGACGCGTCCGCGCCGTCCAAAACAAGAATCTCGGGGATTACGCTCACTCACTCAAGGACACGTCGAACCTCCTCGACCCCTCGTTTCAGGAATTAAAAATTCCCAAAACCACCTCAAAATACTCATCTTAACTCAAGGAGCGCTTTTCCGCTGACGGCACGTGAATCCGACACTCGAGCTGCCTTTTAGAGGCGTTTTAGGAAATTTTTGGACCAAAGGGAGGGCCGGGCCGGTTCGGCCGGCTCACTCACTGCCTGTGCCGGCCCGCGTCACCCGGACCGGCTGAGCCGGTCCGGCTGTCTCCCCATGGGACTCGCGAGGCGCGGGTCCCTTGTCTGCTGGCCGGGGTCACGAAGACCCTGGGTCTGCGTGTCACGACGACCGGCCGAAGCCGGTCGTCACCCCCTTCGCGCTCCGCGCCCGCGGCGCCTGCGGCCGACGACCGCCGCACGACCCCGCTCCCCCGGCCGCCTGCCGCCTAAGGCGCTCGCCGCTGCGCCCCTGAAGCCTGAGCCGATGCCGCGCCACCTGAAGCCCAAGCTGACGCCGCACCACCTGAAGCCGCCCCGCCTCGGACAGCCGGAGATCGCCGGAAGACCTCCATACCCCCAAAATTCCCGCAATCTTCGCCGGACCGTTGCAGCCTCCTCACAACTTAGATTTTGATTCCGAAAGAAGCGATTGAACGAGTAAAATGTGTACTACGCGAACAATGGATTTTATCGAAGATAAATCAACAAATCGATGCTAAAAAATGGGGTTCAAAGGGAGGCCCGTGAATTAAAATGCAAAAACATAACCCTACCTCGTGGGCGTTGCCCGGAGCTTCGCCGTCAACCCGCCGGGGTTGTCGCGCCTCGCCGGAGCTTCCTCGCCAGAGCTTCCTCACCGGAGGTGAAGTAGGATAGGGAGAGGAGGGGCTTCCACGCTAGGGAGAACAACCAAGAGGGGGGGGGATAAGTGTTTAAAAACAAAACACTTAAACCCCCGCCCGTGGGCCCCATACCCGAACTCCCGACGGGGTCGGGATTTAGCCTCCCCTAGGCTAAGAACCACGCTCTGAGCGCAACGGAGGTCTCAGAATTTTATTACGAGATCCCGTTCAAAAGTTATAAAACTTAGCACCTGAGGCCGCCAATTTACGAAAACACCCCTGGGGCCATTTTTCACAAACGACCCGCGCCCGCGAAACTTATACCCCTACTAGGGTAAACGGCACGCTCTGAACTCAACGGTGCCCTCGGTTTTCCAATCCAATCCACCTTTTAAGAGATACCGGCATTTCTCCATTAAACGAATAAATAAATAAATTAATTTATCCGTTTAACGTTCCATGAGCGGGCGAGGGGTCCAAACATCCCGCGCTGACAAGTTTTATGTCGTTCCTAGGGTAAAAACCCCATTCCTCACCCATCCATACACTCATATCTCTGATCTGAAGCACCGTTTAGGAGTTATCCCATTTCTTTAGCGTTTCTAGTGTGAACGCACTGGAAATTTAATTCCGGCCACTCCGGGGCTCAGAATCGCATGCCGTCTGAAGGTGCTGCCCTGGAATATCATCAAGAATATTCCAATGTATTTCTCAGCAAAAACCGGGTTCTTACATAGTTCTCCTACTTTAAACCTTTATTTATAATATAGGGAAAGAAAATATAAGAAAGTGTGAGATTATATGCTCAGTAAGGTTAAACATGGAAGTTAGGGTGTAATTTTGGCACATCCTAGACTAGGCTAGGACGGGCTTGCCAAAAAAAACTAGGTTTCGAACCACTATTCAGGCCAGGCTGGGCTGGCCCAAACAATCCCATGGGGCAGCTCGAGCCCGGCCTCGGGCCAGCCCCAACCGTCGGGTCGGGCCAACCTTGCGGGATTTTATTATTTTTAATACAAAATATATAACAATTTTTTTATTTTTAACATTTTTAATTTTTTTTCTAATAGTTAATTTTTATAATTTTATTTTAACGATTTTTTAAAATGATTTTTTAATGTTTTTATAAAACATTTTATTTAAAACATTTTTAAGGAGTTTTTAATTTTTTTTTAAAACCTAAATTTTTAAAATAATTTTTAAAATATTTTTTTAACATTTCATTTAAAAGTTTTTTTAAAACGGTTTTAACATTTTTTTAAATGTATTTTAAAAAAAAATTTAACATATTTTCTCAGGTTTTTTTAAACATTTAACATTTTTTTAAATATTTATTTTCTTTTTTATCGACTGTTAAATTTTACAACTGAAATGTTTTTAATTTAATTTTCATTCATTTGACATGTTTTAAATTGCTCACTTCATGCGTGTCACAAAAACCCTCAACCCCAATATCTCATGCCTATTATAATTGTAATATTTTCTTTAATTTAATAAAAATTTAAAATATATACTAATTTAGAAGATAATTAAAATACACATAATTTATTTGAAAACACCCGACTAAAAAAAGAATCTATGGTAATTTTCATGTTTAAATAAATGCCATTCATCATAATAAAAAACTTTCATTGTCATGACCCCCTCCCCACTATGTGTACCCCTCCTGGGCCGGCAATGTGAGAAGGGAGATGATGACCCCCCGAGTCCTGCCTCCAGTAGGCCCCGGGTTGGAGACTAGCACCGAGTGTATAATAAACACACAAATGGGAGGCATTACCCTCTAAGAGAACACATGCAGAAGAGAGAGAAAAGATAAACACCAATCAACTCCAACTAAGAATTGGAATATAAAATAAACCCATGTTCATATATGAAGTGTCATGCAAAAGTACTACAACTGGAAGGAAAAAACTACAAGTACCCAAAAGAAAGTAAAAACACCAGCAACCACAAGCCCGAATAGCTCATGCAACTCCAAGCTAGTAGAAACTAGCTTGATCTCCAACCTGCTCTAAGTGACCTAAAAAAAGTTTATATATACATAGGGTGAGTATAAAAGTATTCTCAGTAGGATACTCCCCGAAGCCTCTCGTGAAAAAGTAAAGAAAGCATTCTAAAGAACAGTAAACAACAAGTGAAACTTACTCGTCACCTAAACAAGTATACTAAGTTTCCAACCTCACCATGGATACTCTCACCAAGTAACGCATACAAGAATATATCATATAATAAAGAATATCAAGGGTACCCCGCTACTACTTCCCCACTGGTTTGCTTCTTTTCCCCAACATCGCATGTCCTAAGCATCTCTCCCAAAAAGGCTTGCCCACAGACACCTGGGCGAAGCACCACAATATACACCTCGTTCTCCACAAAGGCTTGCCCGCAGACACCTGGGTGAAGCACCACACCATCCTCATCACCAAAAGTAACCAGGTAGTTTTCGAGAGACACCACAACTCTTATAACGTGTATCATACATCGAGTATTATACCTCAAACCATTACATCCCATACACCGAGTAACGATCCTCAAGCCATCACAACCTACACAAGTTACACCTATAGTAGTACATAGAAAACTATATCCAGAATATATGTGTGTGAATAACCACAATCCATTACAGCCCTCTATACACATATATGTAGAGAACTAACAAATGTGCCTATCAGCACAAGTAACTACCAAGATAAGAGAGTGGGCCAAAGGGGGTAGTCAGCCATTCATCCACCCACCAGAATGTTGGGGAAAACACCCCCCAGGGCTCAGGATCCCCAGGGTGTCAGTTGGCCTTACTGACAGGGTGGAGTAGCATATAGAAGCACAAAAAGTACATGATATATTATATCTCACAACCACACTATGGGAATTACCTAGTCCTAGACACAACTGCAACTAACGTCTCTCAGACTCCGGGCCGCTACTTCTAAGACTAGGTATCCTATAAGCACACAACCATTTAAAGAGCTTTATTAGATTAAATCATTACCTTTTTATCAGTTCCACTGTACATTAATTAATTCTTTAAACATTAATTAACCATGAACAATTCCACATTAAAATTTCGTTAGCATCACACCCAAAGTCAACTGTTCCTTCAAAAATTACAACCTCATAATTATGTTCCAGCATCTCCATCCCCATGGGTTAACACCATTTATACAAATATTCATTACAAAATTACTTTCCCATATTCTCAGGAATTCTTGAAAATCATTATATGCTACTAAACACAAGGGGGATCAACACGGTGAGTAGATGTACTACCCGTCGAGTCTTTTCCACCTAGAGCAAGAGTGTAGACCCATTACTCCTTGAAAATCTAAACACGAAAAGCACGTTGCATACCCCGCATGTCTTCACCTCTTTTGGGATAAGGGTAAGCAAGAACAGCTGCCTTGAGCAGTGGGGAAAAGTAAAGCAGATAAACAACCAATCAAAATTACCAAGCATCCAACAATCACATCCACTCCATTCCATCATTCCTGGTGTCCTCCCTGACACCCATATGCATAAACCAATGCATCTCACCACTCTAAGCATCATCTGCTACCATAACCAAAAACCTATATGCCCCCACATATCACAATAGCCATCCAAGATCACATCACAACACAAAGAGTAGGAAAACAAACACCACATTTAATTGGGCACTTGTCCCTTTAACAATCAAGAGGGTAACTCAGAACCCTTTAAGGAATTATCAAACAATCAGTTCTTTAATCCATCTTGGGTTAACTGATTTATTAATCGTAGGTTCCAAATTCGGGAAACCTAACCTGTAAGTTATCATAAATAAATAAACATGCTTACTGCACTAATTTGATTAACATAAAATTACAACAAGAACCAGATTTTTTTACATGCCTCTTTATCTTTAGCCAAACAATTATCAATTAATCACAATTTACGTTATTTACCAATTTCCATCAAGAACAAACAATAAATCAAAGAAAGCATAGATATCACACTATCTAGAAAAACATGAGGCAATAACATATGATTGATATAAATTTATTTATCTGGTCAAAATATTTATTATGTCAATTCTATTTTCATCCAGTGGGATTAAACATGCTAACAATATAGTTGCACATAAAAGAAAAGAGAAGCAACGAATCCCCTACCTCAAAGAGTTCTTGACGTTCATTATCCAAACAATGGTTCACGATCCTCCTCTTGCTCCAACTGCATCCACCAGAGGATTCCACGGAACAACCGCACTAGCCAAACCCCAAGAAAAACCCTATTAGAAGCTTGGAGATTACATGCTTTAATATGGGAGGGAGAAGTAGGAGAAGATGATCCAAAAGGAACGACTATAAAACAT
The DNA here is from genome assembly GCA_963277665.1 of Viscum album. Classification (NCBI taxonomy): domain Eukaryota; kingdom Viridiplantae; phylum Streptophyta; class Magnoliopsida; order Santalales; family Viscaceae; genus Viscum; species Viscum album. The sequence goes on from OY728122.1 coordinate 762,682,884, forward strand.
ACATTATTTCGAGGATTGATCGATACATCTCGGTTTCATCAAAACAGAGTGGAACTGATCTGAGGAGTAAAGTGTGATTATGCAACTCCTATGGGAAGGATTGAAAAGTTCTAGCGTCTCATAGCTAAGAACAAAGAGGAAGGACAAGGGAGGATGATATCTTGTCTCTTTTGAAGATTTAATGGGGAGATCGTTTAAGATACGCTTAATTACCCATTAAAAGAGGATTTCATTAACCCACGTGGTTTGACCAAGTAAAAACATCCCAATCCATATGAATAATTAATATAGGATTTACGGTCTTTGAATCATCCCTCTTAATTTCAGGGTTGCAACGTCACATACAGTTTTCCATTCCAACACCGTAAGAGGGAGATATGTTGGATGCAAGATCCCGTAATAATAATAATAATAATAATAATAATTGGTGTTTCATGGACCCGATCCACAAGCCATAATTTAATATTCTACATTATACTTGAATTGATTGTATTAATGACAGGATCACATCGCCACCGACGAGAAGTCAATCAGACGTCGCACGCGGGAGTTATGGCGGGTCGAAGATTTAATAATAATATTAAATCTATGATTTTCCGAGTGCTTCGGGTACCCGATCCAAAAACCCAAAAAATACATCCAATATTGGACTCATAATTTCCGTCTCGAAGTCAGGGTTGCACTGCCGCTGGCAGTTCGTAAAACCTAGGTCGCACGAAGAAGTTACGGTCGAAAAAGTGTTTTATCAACAAAAACAATTATATGATTATTATATGATTATTTTTTTAATTGATTTATTTCAAATACCCAAAGTCATGCACCAATCTCTCCAATTTGGTGCGCCTCAATCCCTTTCACCTTAATTGATTTCCTTTTCTTTTTCTTTTATTACTTCCCCATTTAATTCTCACATTCTCTCTCCAATATAACTTTTCCATTCAAGATTTCTTCTCCCACTCCACCAAAAGTGGCGCCTCCCCTTGGCCATTACTCCATGCCCTCATGCCCCAACTCCTTTCTTACTTCAAATTTATTATTAATAAAATTAATAATAATAATAACACCCACCATTAATTTTCTAATTTAATCCCATTAAATTAGTTGACCATGGTTATTCTCATATTAAATTAAAACCATTCCATTTAATTAATCACACACTAAAATCCACCATTACCATTATTATTTAATAGTAATAAACCCTCTTTCAATTTCATCAACGGGTGACCATCATTATCATTAATTATTATTATTATTATTGACACCCATTATTATCTTATAATTACTCCCTCTCTCCTATCAATTAAATCCTTCTCCCACGAAACTCACACGACATCTTCCTAACCCTAATTTTCACAAAGTAATGGACCGGAGAGGTCTGGGCCATTACATCAGATAGCTCTCAAAACATTCTCGTCCCAGAGAATTAAAAACCAACCTAAAGAGACAAAAAAAAGAATAAACTGGGTTCGAACAACCACCCATCGATATACCTTTCAAAAGAGAGAATTCCACAAAAGCAACAAAAAAATTCATAAATAAAACATGAAAGGTCTAACCACAAAGGAAACATCATTACATGAAAAGAGTTAAGAATCAAACAACTCTGGGTACTGATCACATATCTGTGACTCATGTTCCTAGGTACTCTCCTCCATGCCGCCGTGTCGCCACAAGACACAAACTAAGGGGATAGAACACCTGCACAACACCTTCTCCTTGCGGTCTTGGATCTCCACAGATCGCTCCTCAAAGGTTTCATCATCATAAACATCGATCTCTCCCCAATCGATAATGTGGGATTCAACATGAAGATAGAGACGGATCTGTGATACATGGAAAACATCATGTATCTGACTCATCTATGGGGCAAGTGCTACTCGATACGCCACAACTCCAATATGAGCTAACACCTCGAAAGGCCCAACAAACCGGGGAGAAAGATTACTTCCACGACCAAACCTTCGTTTCCCACGACGGGGAGTCACCTTCAGAAACACATGATCCCCAAAATTAAACTCCAAGGGTCTCCTCCTTTGATCATCATATGATTTCTGACGATTTTGTGCTGTCTTCATCCTCTCATGAATCACCTGAACAATCTCTATTGTATTCTGCACTAGTTCCGGTTCGAGAATTACTGACTCTCCGACCCTAGTCTAGTACAATGGAGAACGGTAAGGCCGAACATACAAGGCTTCAAACGGTGCCATACCGATGGTGGAGTGAAAACTATTATTGTAAGAGAACTCCACCAAGGGTAAGTGCCTCATCCATGAACCTCCAAAATCAAGAACACAAAAGCGTAACATGTCTTCAAGAGTTTGGATGGTTCGCTCTGTCTGACCATCCATTTGAGGGTGAAAAGCAGTGCTAAGGCATAGTTGAGAACCAAAAAAATGTTGGAGACCCATCTATACCCTGGAGGTAAAACGAGGATCTCGATCAGAAATGATCGTCCTAGGGACTCCATGAAGTCTCACCATCTCCTCCAGATACTGCCTCGACAAAACTTCCCCTGAGTTCAACTCCTTGATCGCTATGAAGTGGGATGATTTTGTTAAATGATCCACTACCACCCAAATAGCATCCTGTCCTCCTGGAGCTCAAGGTAAACCTGTAACAAAAGTCCATTGGGATGTCCTCCCACTTACACTGAGGAATCTTTAATGGATGGAGAATACCACTAGGAACACGGTGTTCGGCCTTCACCTTTTGGTAGACTAAACATCGAGACACAAACTCCGCAACCACACGCTTTAGCCCAGGCCACCAAAACTGACTCCTCAAGGATCGGTACATCTTTTTCACGCTATGATGTATTGCTAAGGGAGAACTATGGAACTCTCAGAGAACCGTCTCAAGCATCATCAAGGGAACAAAAGGCCTTACATGATACAACACTCGGTGTTGTTCGTCCTCCAACCAACCATCAGGGGCCTCACCACAAACAACTCAGTCTCTTCAAACCTCCACCTCTAGATCTCCCAACTGGGACTCTTCCATATTCTGCACCAGGGATGACTGTACCGTCATCTGAAAAAGACAACCTCTACCGCCAAATTCTCCCATATCAATATGCAATACTGATAGTTCATATATTACTCTCCATGAATCTCCAGATTCATGCACAACATCCCTACGTGACTTTCGGATCAGTGCATCAGCTACAACATTCCATTTTCTAGGTGTATATGATATTTCGAAGTCGTATTCCTGTAAGAACTCCATCCACCGACATTGTCGTAAGTTTAAGTCACGCTGAGAGAAAACATACCTCAAACTCTTATGATCAGTGAAAACTACAAAGTTCTCACCAATGAGGTAATGTCTCCACAACTTCAGAGAAAACACCACGACTGCCAACTCAAGCTCATGGGTGACATAGTTTCATTCATGGGGACACAACTACCGAGACCCATAAGAAACAACTGACCTCTGCTGCATGAGAACACAACCTAACCCCATATGTGAAGCATCATAGAAAACATCAAACTGGACTCCCTCAGCTGGAAGATAAATGACTAGATCACTTACTAACTTCTCCTTTAGATATTCGAATGCTTCCTGACACTGATCAGTCCATATGAATGCCTGATCCTTCCTGGTCAAAGCTGTCAGAGGAGTCACAACTCGTGATAAATTGGATATGAACCTCCTGTAGTAGCCTGTGAGACAAAGAAAACTTTGCACCTATGACACTGCCTTGGGGGCTTCCCAAGACACAACTACTTCTAACTTCGATGGATCTACAACTACTCCCTGTTGGAAAACAACATTACCCAAGAAACAGACTTCTCGAGCCGAAAACTCACACTTCGACAACTTCCCGTACAACTGATGTTGGGGAAGAACTCCCAAAACGGCTCGTAGATGTTCTGTATGCTCCTCTTCAGATGTGGATTACACAAGGATGTCGCCGATGAAGACTACAAAGATTTTTTTCAGGAACTCAAGGAACAAAACATTCATCAATACCATGAATAAGGTTGGTGCATTTGTGTAACGACCTGAAATTTTGAATAAATCTTGTTTCCTAATTTTATGTGTTATTTTATTTTATTTTTGTACTCAAAAAAAATGTTTCATTTGATAACATGAGTATAATTAAAATGAGACTGTTGGGTTTTGACCGTTATTTGACCATTGGTCAATATGACCGCTGTAAACTAAACGTTTCGATTATTGTCTCTAAATACAAGTAATCTTGGTTAATTAATATAGAAAGAAGATTCGATGGCCTCACCCAGTAGTCTTCGACTGATCGAAGCCCATCTAACAGAACTTGGGAAGGAGGTAGCACCACTGGGCTTTGCTCTGGACCAAACCCAAGCTGAACTTCATCGTATGAAGCTAGAACGGGATCGCCTTCGTGAGAATTTCAAACTGATAGAAATTACTACTTGTGTAATGTTGGCCGAGCCTCCCTCGGATTCTCTCACCTTAGCACACCTCACACTTAGGTCCTATGTTGGTGTGATAAGGGGCTATGTAAGGAGACCGTAACTGCCTTGTGTAATCCTTTGTTTTAAATAAAAATTGGGATTTCTTCTTTTGATGAAGTTTATGAATTTTCAAATGACCGGATAAATATAGTATGCATATTTTTGATGAATTTTAGAAAAAGGATATTTTTAAAAATGTTTATGTAAACCTTAAATAATTAAAAATGTGTAATGATTTCTGAAAAATGAACTTCTACAATTATGTTCAGTACAAAATTTAGAGTATAATAAGATCAACTTAATTTTTGATGAATAGTAAATTATGAATAGTGATTTTATGCTTTGGATTAGTAATGTGACCAAATGGATTAGTAATCTCACTTAAAGAAAGTATTAAAATAAGCTAGGCACTTTGATTAAGTAATGTGATTCAATAAAATGGTTAAATAACGGTTTCATAAATTATTATTCAAGTATTAGTTTTTTCGAATGAATAGTGTTTTTTAATTAAAAATTTGATTAAAAATATTTAGAAAATTATTTTTATAAAATGGACTTCGTTTTTTGAACTCAGAGCATCGATATTATGTTAAGGTAATTTTTGGGGATTTTTCTGAAAAAAATGAATTTTCGATGAATAATGTTTTTAATTAAAAATTTAATTAAAAATATATAGAAAATTATTTTTATAAAATGGATTTCATTTTTTAAATCAGAGAATTGATATTTGGTTAAGGTGAAATTTTGGGATTATTCTGAGAAAGTTGAATTTTTGATGAATAGTGAAAATACAGTTTTTAAGTTACGGGTGTTTAATGACATCATTAAATGATGTATTAAGTATGTAATCAATATGGTCGACTTATTAATAGTAAGATAAGGTATGAGGTGTCCCATGTGGCCAATACCATGGGAAAATACCATGGGAAAGCCCATGGTTTTGCCAAAACCACTAATGAGGTGTCCCTTGGCCATTAATGCCTTGTCCCCTCACTTTCCCTATAAATAACAAGCCATACTCTCATCCATTCGACTCCCCACTCTCCCCCAATGAAGTTATGGTCTCATTACCTCCCAAGGAGTCCTCCCAAGGTGCCCACAAGCCCTCAAGGTCCCAACCTTTGAGTTTTAAGAGTTACGTTTTAAGGTAAGGGATCCGACCTCTCTCTTTCTTTTCAAGAAATCTCTTTTATGTCATTTCTTTAATGCTCCATGTTCTTATGTTAGAGGATGTTCTTTTATACTCCTCTTACTTCCCTTTTCATGTTCATATAATGAGAGATCCCCTTTTACTCTCATTATTTCTTTTTATGATGTTTTAAGTGGCGCCGTTAGGCTGCCGAAATTTTTGTAACGGATTCTTTCTCCCTTCTCATTTTTCAAGATCTATTTTCATGTAAAGTATTTCAAGTTACTTTTTTTGGGGTATGATCTCTAAATTTATCATACTGATATTTTATGATCATATGATGAGAGACCCCATTTTATCTCTTCAATTCAGTATTTTGAAGTTTTAAGTGGCGCCGTTAGGCTGCCGAATTTTTAAGTGGATCTTTCACCTTTCTTCTTTTTCAAAGTTCTAATTCCATGTCAAGTGTTGCAAGTTCATTTTTATTATGTTGGGGTATGATCTCTAAATCTATCATACTGATCTTTTATTTTCATATGATGAGAGACCCTATTTGATCTCTTCAATTCAGTATTTTGAAGTTTTAAGTGGCGCCGTTAGGCTGCCGAATTTTAAGGGATTCTTTCACCATTCTCATTTTCAAGATCTACTTTCATGTCAAGTCTCTCAAGTTCATTTTTATTATTTTGGGGTATGATATCTATATCTATCATACCAATCTTTTATGATCATATGATGAGAGACCATATTTGATCTCATCAATTCATTTTTGTTGAAGTTTAAGTGGCGCCGTTAGGCTGCCGAATTTCTAAGGGGTTCTTTAACCCTTCTCGTTTTCGAGATCTACTTTCATGTCAAGTCTCTCAAGTTCATTTTTATTATTTTGGGGTATGATATCTATATCTATCATACTGATCATTTATGTTCACATTATGAGAGACCCTATTGATCTCGTCAATCCATTTTTGGGAAGTTTTAAGTGACGCCGTTAGGCTGCCGAATTCTCATAAGAGAAATCTTATTTTTGTCTTCCTTTCAAGTTCTTCGTTTCATATGGTATATCATTCAAATTTCATTACCATGTTCTTAAATACTATATATTCTGTTCCCCTACTATTTTATGTATCATTTTTGAGTGGGTGACCCATGTACCCTCTCTTTTCAATGTTTTCTAAAACCATGTATCGTAGACGTTATGCTGCATAGTTTTCGTCTCAAAATGCCTCCCTCTTTATCTCAAAAATTATTTTATGTTACTAAGTGAATAATCAAATCTCGTATTTCTATAGGTTTATTCACATATATATCAAAATGTTCTATTTTAAATTCTGGGATTTACATACCTGAAACCCGCTTTCCCTTTTCTGTGGGTTTAAAGTGACATGAAAATCATGTCTTTAAAGCAGTTTTTAAAGTGTTATGATTATGAAATGAAACCCATTTATTTTATGCTATATGGGTTATTTATGAAATGATTGATGATGATATATGTGGCTCACATGATAATAAATACATGTCAAGGGTGCACCCAGATAGAGCTCCAATGCATTGGGTAAAGACTTAATCTCTAGAGATGAATTTTTAGACTGATACCTTGGTGAATAACCTTGGTAATTTTTAATGACACCTTGGGGATGGAACTTGGTGAAACGAAATTATTGTCAATATTAAATGTTGTATCCACATCTTCACATTATAAAAAATTTTATTTTTATTATGATATTCCACATGGTTATTTCTCATGCCTTAAAGTTCTTTTTCATGACATAGTTGATGTATCTCAAGTTCACACACATCTGATGATATCCCGACTGCAAGTCGATCTTTGAGAACCAACTTTCACCCTTCAGTTGATCGAATAAATCATCAATTCGTGGAATATGATAGCAATTCTTTATTGTTACTTTGTTTAAGCGATGATAATTGACACACAACCGCAAACTGCCATCGGCCTTCTTCACGAACAAAACTAGTGCACCCCATAGTGACACACTTGGCCGAAAAAAACCGCACTGCAACAGTCCATCAAGCTGCATACATAGCTCTCGTAACTAAGAAGGGGCCATCCTATATGGAGACATAGATATAGGAGACGTTCCTGACTGTAGCTCGATCCCGAACTCGATCTCTCGTCGAGGGGGTAATGCTACAACCTCTTCTGGAAAGACATCAGGGTACTCCTCTACGGCCCTAGGAAATTATAACTGCTGAACCTTTGAAGAACTCAGCATCAAATCAGCCATCATGGATGATAAGGATGGAATGCGCCTATGAACCATCCGAGGGTCTCGCTCACCAAAAAACACCACTTACTCTCCATCCGCACCAATGAAAACGACCATTTTCCTGAAGTAATCCATGATAGACTACACTGAATACAACCAATCCATGCTGAGGATGACATCATATGGTTGTATTCGTAAACATAAGAAATATCCCAAAGAGCGGTGTTTCCCCAACACTAGCTCACAGTATCTACATACTTCAAACAAGTCAGCTGAACATCCAACTGGCGTAGTCAACGCCAAGGGCACTGGAACCCTCTCTACCAAAATTCCCAAAGCATGGACAAGGGTAGGTTATATGAAGGAGTGTGTCACTCCTGAATCAAACAAGGCATACACCAATTTAGAAAACAAGCAAAGGGTACCTCGAACGATGTTTGGCTCGCCTGGAGCTGGAAACGCTAGAGCATGAAGCTGACCACGACCTCCTCCATAGCCTCTCTGACCCTAATGAAAACCACCACCATGGCCGCGCTCTGATCTATGAGGATGAGGAATGTCATGGGGATGTCCTCTATCTTCCCCATCTACCCTCTGCTAATCTAAATTTGGTGCAACTAGCTGCTACTACCTCGGTTGGAACTGCCTCAATAGAGGAACCTGGAGCATAGCACCCGATGCACGAGGACTGCTCTGAAAGGTCGGGCACTCCCACTACTGATGTCCACGACCACCACAAGAAAAACAAGCACCTGATCCCTTGGAATTGGCATTAGAGATGCTGCCTATGGAGAAACGAGATGTGAAGGGCTCAGACCTTCCCCCGGATGAACGAAAACTCTTCATCCCTGAAAACTGGGAACCCCGGACCACAACTTTTCTTCATGAGGAATCATGCCGATTCCCCTCTCATGATGATCCGGTCCTGGACAAAGTCCTCTTGACAACCTCTTCCCTCTCTAGTACCTCAAGATATGTTTTCAGCATAAATGGGGTAACCTGGTGCTGGATCTTTGGATGCAAAGCCTCCTCAAAATGCCTCGCCCTAACCTCCTCATTTGGTAACAGGTCCGAAGCATATCGTAAAAGGTTCATGAAACAGATTCCAAACTCTCGAACACTGGAGCTCCCCTGTTGAAGGGTAAGAAGCTCCTGGCGACTGGACTCCTTCACAGTCGAAGAAAGAAACTTGACTCTAAACCTATCTCGGAACTCTTCCCATGATATCGTTGACTCCTCACGATCCCCGAGGAACAAGAACCACCACTGCCTCACTGCTCCACATAGCATCGTCACAACCAAGGGCACCCAGTGCTCCTTTTGAGCACGAATCGAATTGAAGCCAATCTCAACCTCCTCTAACTAATCTTCTGTGGCTGCATCTGAAATGGAGCCCTCATACTTCTGCAGACTCTGACACTGAAACTCTCAGAGTGTCTTCTTCCAATTGTTGTCATCATGAACCTCTACCCTGCGATGATCTGCTGGAACATCCTACTAGAAATTTTCTCTGCAAACCTGACGAGGACGTCGACTTAGAACCATACCTGTAAAATAACAACCATTAGAGTTCCTAAGCCTGGAATATGGAAGACTAAACATTAATTAATTTATTGTTTTCTTTCATTCATTTTAGGTTAACCTACCCCAAGGTCTACCCATTCCAACATAGGACCAAAGAAGAATGATGCATGATCCTTTACTAGGTCTCTACCCTGCAACTAGTATCACCGTGTTTAGTAGCCATTGTAAACTTAAAGGTCCGTACATTAGATCATAGGGGTCCCTAAATGCCTACGTCTTAGCTGGTCTCCAGTGTTTACCTCACTTGATAAACATGAATGACACCGTTGCCCTACCAGCCCATGCAACCTCACCTATGCCTAACTCCAAACTCCATCATATCCCTCAAATAGACCTCTGATACCGCTCTGTCACGACCCCCTCCCCAAAAAGTGTACCCCTCATGGGCCGACAATGTGAGAAGGGAGATAATGACCCCCGATTCCCACCTCTAGTAGGCCCGGGTTGGCGACTAGCACCGAGGGTATAATAAACACACAAATGGGAGGCATTACCCTCTAAGAGAACACATACAGAAGAGAGAGATAAGATAAACACCAATCAGATCCAACTCAGAATTAGAATATAAAATAAACCCATGTTCATATATGAAATGTCATACAAAAGTACTACAACTGGAAAGAAAAAACTACAAGTACCCAAAAGAAAGTAAAAACAACAGCAACCACAAGCCCGAACAGCTCATGCAACTCCAAGCTAGTAGAAACCAGCTTGATCTCCAACCTGCTCCAAGTGACCTAAAAAACAGTTTATATATACATAGGGTGAGTATAACAGTATACTCAGTAGGATCCTCCCCAAATCCTCTCGTGAAAAAGTAAAGAAAGCATGCTAAAGCACAGTGAACAACAAGTGAAACTAACTTGTCACCTAAATAGGTATAATAAGTTCCCAACCTCACCATGGATACTCTCACCAAGTAATTAATAAAAGAATATATCATATAATAAAGAATATCAAGGGTACCCCACTACTACTTCCCCACTGGTTTTCCACTTTTCCCCAACGTCGCACGTCCTAAGCATCTCTCTCCAAAAAGGCTTTCTCGCAGACACCTGGGAAAAGCACCACAATATGCACCTCGTGCTCCACAAAGGCTTGCCTGCAGACACCTGGGCGAAGCACCACACCATCCTCACCACCAAAAGTAACCAGGTAGTTTCTGGGAGCCACCACAGCTCGCATAACATGTATCATACATAAGGTATTATACCTCAAGCCATTACATCCCATACACCGAGTAAGGATCCTCAAGCCATCACAGCCTACACACGTTACACCTATAGTAGTACATAGAAAACTATATCCATAATATATGTGTGTGAATAACCACATGCCATTACTGCCCTCTACACACATATATGAGGAAAACTAACCAATGTTCCTATCATCACAAGTAATTACCAAGAGAAGAGAGCGGGCCAAAGGGGGTAGTCAACCATTCGTCCTCCAACTGGAATGTTGGGGAAAAAATCCCCTAGGGCTCAGAATCCCCAAGGTGTCCATTTCCCTTACTGAAAGGGTGGAGTAGCGTATAGAAACACAAAAAGTACAGGATATATTATATCTCACAACCACACTATGAGCATTACCTAGTATTAGACACAACTACAACTAACGTCACTCAGACTCTAGGCTGCTACTTCTAAGACTAGGTATCCAATAAGAACACAACCATTTAAAGAGATTTATTATATTACATCATTCCCTTTTTATCAGTTCCACTGTATGTTAATTAATTCTTTAAACATTAATTAACCATGAACAATTCCATATTAAAATTTCGTTAGCATCACACCTAAAGTCAACTGTTCCTTCAAAAATTAAAACCTCATAATTATGTTCCAGCATCTCCATCCCCATGGGTTAACACCATTTATTCAAATATTTATTACAGAATTACTTTCCCATATTCCTAGGCATTCTATAAAATAATTCTATGCTACTAAACACAAGGGGGATCAACGCAGTGAGTAGATGTACTACCCGTCGAGTCTTTGCTGCCTATAGCAAGAGCGTAGACCCATTCCCCCTTGAAAAGATAAACAGGGAAAGCACATGGCATACCCCACATGTCTTCGCCTCTTTTGGGAGATGGGTAAGTAAGACCATCTGCCTTGAGTAGTGGGGAAAAGTAAAGCAGATAAACAACCAATCAAAATTACCAAGCATCCAAAAATCACATCCACTCCATTCCATCATTCCTGGTGTCCTCCCTGACCCCATATGCATAAACCGATGAATCTCGCCACTCTAAGCATCATCTTCTACCACAAACAAAAACCTCTATGCCCCCACATATCACAACATCCATCCAGTATCACATCACAACACAAACAACAGGAAAAAAAACACAACATTTAATTTGGAACTTGGCCCTTTAACAATCAAGAGGGTAACTCAGAACCCTTTAAGTAATTATCAAACAATCAGTTCTTTAATCCATCTTGGATTAACCTATTTATTATTCATAGGTTCCAAATTCGGGAAACCTAACCAGTAAGTTATCATAAATAAATAAACATGCTTACTGCACTAATTTGATTAACATCAAATTACAACAAGAACCAGATTCGTTTACATGCCTCTTTATCTTTAGCGAAACAATTATCAATTAATCCCAATTTACATTCTTTACCAATTTCCATCAAGAACGAACAAAAAATCAAAGAAAGCATAGATATCACACTATCTAGAGAAACATGTGGCAATAAAATACGATCAATATCAATTTATTTATCTGGTTGAAACATTTATTATGTCAATTCTATTGTCATCCAGTGGGATTAAACATTCTAATAATATAGTTTCACATAAAATAAAATAGAATCCACGTATCCCCTACCTCAAAGAGTTCTTGACGTTCTTTATCCACACAACGGGTCACGATCCTCCTCTCGCTCCAACTGAATCCACCCGAGGATGCCACAGAACAACCGCACCAGAAAAACCCCAAGAAAAACCCCATTATAATCATGGATATTACATGATTTAATATAGGAGGGAGAAATAGGAGAAGATGATCCCAAAGGAACGAATATAAAACATACCTTATTTTGAGGATTGATCGATACAGCTCGGTTGCATCAAAATAGATGGGAACCGATCCGAGGAGTAAAGTCTGATTGTGCAACTCCTACGGGAAGGATTGAAAAGTTCTAGCATCTCACATCCAATAACAAAGAGGATGATATCTTGTCCCTTTTAAAGATTTAATGGGGCGACGGTTTAAGATACACTTAATTCCCCATTAAAAGAGGATTGCATTAACCCGTGCAGTTTGACCAAGTAAAAATATCCCAATCTATAGGACTAATTAATACATGATTTATGGTCTTTGAATCATCCGTCTTAATTTCAAGGTTGCAACGTCACATACAGTTCACCATTCCAACACCGTATGAGGGAGATATGTTGGATGCAAGATCCCGTAATAAAAATAATATTATTATTGGGTGTTTCGTGGACCTGAGCCACGAGCCATAATTTAATATTCCACATTAGACTTGAATCGATTGTATTAATGATAGGATCACATCGCCACTGACAAGAAGTCAATCGGACGTCACACGTAGGAGTTATGGCAAGTCGAAGATTTAATAATAATATTAAATCTATTATTTTTCCAAGCACTTCGGGTACCTGATCCAAAAACCCAAAAAAGACATCCAATATTGGACTCATAATTTCTGTCTCGAAGTTAGGGTCACACTGCTACTGAAGGTTTTTAAAACCGAGGTTGCACGAAGAAGTTACGGTTGAAAAATAATTTTATCAACAAAAACAATAATATGATTATTATATGATTATTATTTTAATTGATTTATTTCAAATACCCAAAGTCATGCACCACTCTCTCCAATTTGGTGTGCCTCACTCCCTTTCACCTTAATTGATTTCCTTTTCTTTTTCTTTTATTACTTCCCCATTTAATTCTCACATTCTCTCTCCAATCTAACTTTTTTCCATTCAAGATTTCTTCTCCCACTCCACTAAAAGTGGCGCCTCCCCTTGGCCATTACTCCATGCCCTCACACTCCAACTCCTTTCTCACTTCAAAGTTATTATTAATAAAATTAATAATAATAACACCCACCATTAATGTTCTAATTTAATCCCATTAAATTAGCTGACCATGGTTATTCTCATATTAAATTAAAACCATTTCATTTAATTAATCACACACTAAAATCCACCATTACCATTATTATTTAATAGTAATAAGTCCTCCTTCAATTTCATCAATGGGTCTCCACCATTATCATTAATAATAATTATTATTATTAACACCCATTATTATATTATATTTACTCCCTCTCTCCTATCAATTAAATCTTTCTCCCATGAAACTCGCACGACATCTTCCTAACCCTAATTTTCACAAAGTAATGGACCGGAGAGGTCTGGGCCATTATATTCATAATAATATAAGAAAGTTATAAAAAGGAAATTAATGAGTGGTTAGGAGGTGTGTTAATTTTTTTACAAATAAATTTATATATGTGAATATATATGTATATATATATATATATATAATATGTGAAAGTTGTAAAAAAACTAACGATGATTTGGGGGTGCACACTAGTGGGTGGGTTTGTTAATTATTTCTCTAAATAGTTTTTTGTTTTTTTAAATAATTTTTTTCTAAACATTAATTTTTAAAAGTTTATATCAAAAGTTTATTTTAAAATGTTTTATAATTTTTTAAACATTTTTTTAAAATGTGTTTTAAATGTTTTAAATTTTTAAAATAGATTTATATATGTTAATATATATATATAATATGTAAAAGTTATAAAAAAATTAACAAAGGCTTGAGGGTGCACAACAGTGGGTTGGTGTGTTAATTTTTTTTCTTAATAGATTTATGTTTTTGTAAATGTTTTTTTAAAATCATTTTTTTTCTAAACATTATTTTTTAAAATTTTATATTAAACATTTTTTTTAAAATGTTTTTTTAACATTTTTTTAAAATGTTTTTTTATTGTTTCATTTTTTAAATATATGTATATATATTAATATTTATATAATATGTACAAGTTATAAAAAAAATTAACAAGGGGTTGGGGGTGCGCAATAATGGATGGGTGTGTTAATTTGTTTTCTAAATATATTTATACAGGTGAATATATATATATATATATATAAATAATATTTTCAAGTTGTAACAAAAATTAACGAGAGGTGGGAAGGAGTGGGTGAGTTAATTTTTTTTCTAAATTGATATATATATATATATATAATATGAAAATTGTAACATACATAAAAAAATAATAATGTGGGAGGGGGGGGGGTTCACAAACATCCGCGGGTGAGTGTGTTTCTTTGTTAATATATAATGAGTTACTATATATATATATTATGTTATATCTTTTATTTTAAAACAATTTTTAAAATTTTTTTAAAAAATATTTCTATATATAATATGTGAAAGTTGTAAAAAAACAAATGAGGGGTGTGTAACAGTGAGTGTGTTATTTTTTTTCTAAATAGATTTATATATGTGAATATATATATAATATGTGAAATTTGTTAAATAAAATTATTGAGGGGTGCACAATAGTACTCAAGTTAATTTTTTTTCTAAATATATTTATATATGTATATATAATATATATAATATATGCAAGTTTCAACATACTTTAAAAAAGGTGTGGGGGGGGGGGTGTAAGAACCTATTTTTTTTCACTTAGGCATGGATCCTTTAAATTTTTGTATAAATATTTACCTTGGACCTAATATGAATGCCTAAGGGGTTAGAAAATGTCTTAGGGGTGTCTGGGGAAAGTTTGGAGCCCGAAACCCATCTTTTGGGGAAAAAAAGGTTTGGTTCATGGTTTAGAGTAAACCGTGTAGGAATTATGCAAAGTTTGGAAAACTGTGTCAATTGTGTTTTTTTTGGATAGACCAACCTCATATGATTGGTGCACGACTATGTAGCCTAACTGTGTGAGCCCCCCATCCTCCTAGGTACCTATGCATGGTTTGTGCATGGGTAAAATTCCAGTTTTCCCTTAATGATCTAATTAAGATCCCTCTTTCTTTCTTAATCCGAATTTATGCAGGATTAACCTATTTCTCTCTCAATTTGGGGATTTTTGAAGATCTTACCTTGGAATCAAGAGATATACTACTTTCGGCAACTGATCGAGCTTCCGTTCATCAAGTTGGATGCATAATGGTAAGTACTCAAGTCCTCTTGAGCCGTTCTCCTTCTCTTTTTCTCTTGACCAAGATATCCAGGTATGGGAATTTTTCTCATTTTCTTAGATCTACTCTGATTCAAGCCAAATCAAGGGAAAATACTAGAGAAGGAGATTCGTACAACCCTAATACGGGTGGTCTATAACTCATCCCTAATTTCATTTATTTTGGATTTGTCATGTGGGGCCCACCGATTTCATCAGGTGCTGTTTATAGAATTTATATGCCATATTTACAATAATTAGAACTGTATGGTAATCCAATTTCCAAATATGTGATTAATTTTTGGTGGTTATGACCTCAAATCCATCCTTTCCATGTCGAAGGTTATGCCATAATTGTGGTTTAGTGTTTTGACACGTTTGCACCACCGTTCGTGTGTGCCAGGGATTGACCACTCCACGAGTAAGATTTTCAATATTAAATGGATTGATTTATATTGTGAATTAATTAATGGAAAGTACCATATTTTCATACCACTTGACCAACCTAAGGTAAGTGCTTCAAAATGTTAATTGAATTTGAATGATTAATTGGTTGTGTATCCGTAGAACCCCTTACCAAATTAATTGAAGGTGGTGGAATGAACCTTAAATTATAGAATATGCCTTAGAAGGATTAAATTAATGGTTTTATGCCAAGGATTGAACCAAATCACTTGATAAAAAGGTTGTATTCTACATGAAAATATCTCACTAATGAAAGGAAAGGCTTGAACCGAATGAAATATTACATGACTTCATAATCAAATAGGAATGGCCTGACTCGAGATAGCCTTGGATTATGATCGGGGAATGCCATGAGCACTTGGTAACCCCACTATGATTCATGGATAAAAATTTATTAGGTTGAGAACCACCTAGATCCCGATAATTGTTTGTTCTTGGATTCCCAGTATGACACCATATGATCCCTCTATATTATTAAAGGATTCCTCAGACACACTCCTTGGATCTAGCATTGAGAAGTAGGTTCCATGGTTACAACCCATAGGACCCTGTCTCTGCTTAGCCCCATCTTACCTTGGATGATCACCTTGGATTTGGTAGGCACCTTATTGTGGAATTAATTGGACATGATCCTTGGATTATACTCTTATCCTTATCCAGGCTATAGTTATTACTAAGTTGATGACCCTTGAGGTATACGTCACCTTAATATCACCTTGGGACTGCACTATTAAATATCATTGATAATGGTTGCCTTGTTACATCTTGGAACCTTCACTATTTATACTAGGTGATGTTAGGGTTGGATCCACTTCATGAGACCGTCAACATAAAATTAGTAATAATGAAAGAATGAATTGTTGAAACATTCAAACACCAGCTGAGGAATGAAGCTTGTACTTGGGTGTTTAGTTACATTTTACTCCTTTACTTTATACATGCATGCCTGCACACTGTTACATTTCTCTTACATAGACCAGATGTTATAGACACCATTGGTGGTGGCCTACTGAGATTTATCTCACACCCTCTCCGAGTGCCATAGGTACTTGAGGCAAATTAAATGGTTGCGGGTGTTGATAAAGGGAAGTATACGAATTCAAATACTTGATTTCTTGTTGTTTAGTATGGAACTTGATAACAAAGGACCGAGTTAGAACATAGGATTCTTGGGATAGTCTTTGAATTCCTTTATGCTTTGTGGAACATTTTATTCCTGTTGTTTGTTTCCATGTCTTCCAACTTTCTAGTACATGACATATCATTAGTTTCCAAAATCTATTCCATTTATTTCAGTTATTATTACTATTGTCTCTATTTTTCCACTATGCCTTCTATTTACATATATTGATTATACTATTTATCTATGTTTACTCTCACCCACTGTGCTACACTTTGGTAATGAGGGAATAGTTTCCCCACATACACACCCTAGTCCCTCACTGTTAGTCAAAAACCTCTAGCGTTCGCGGAGATGCGCTTGAGGCCATGTGACCCACCAGGCTCTGGGAACCCTTTAAGTTTCATATGAGTCTAGGAAATCACAATGTTGTACCATGGGTGTTTTAGTTTCTTGACTTACTATTTGGAGACAATATATTAGATATTAAGAACACTTGGGACTTGGTCATAAGCCGTGCTTGGGCGTCACGAACCCATGTTTGGGGTAAAATCCAAGTTACCCAAAATGTAATTGTTGTTCTATTTTTCCTATTATAGTTGATATTATTTCACCGTTGGGTGATTCATATGTTTTGTGGTGTTGTTGAATAATACTATAATTTAGGATTTATTTCATCCTTAGCCTGGTGATATGAGGGTAAGAATCATTGCTACATGAATCATTATAGACACCTAGAATTCACATGTCATGAATATTGCCATGCCATATAGGTGCATTTTGTTACTTTGCAATGATTGATATGCTTGTGATTTTTGAGTGATATTGTGATAGTTTGATTTTACATGTATTACTTTTGGTTGCTATTTAGTGATTGACTATCTCAATTCATGAAGTGTATGAGACCTTATAGGTTGGTATGAGTAATTTACCAAATCAATCCATTATGCTATAAATAAATGGGTTCCATTTCTAGTGATAGGTGTATGGGAACTGATTCATCGGAAATGGATATCCATTATAAGGTGAATCATGAAATCTAAAA
The DNA here is from genome assembly GCA_963277665.1 of Viscum album. NCBI lineage: Eukaryota > Viridiplantae > Streptophyta > Magnoliopsida > Santalales > Viscaceae > Viscum > Viscum album. The sequence goes on from OY728122.1 coordinate 762,701,082, forward strand.
TAAACTGGTTACACATCCTTATACTACCTTGTCATGTTTATGAATGGTAAAGGATTGAATCAGGAAATTAACTGAAAAATGACATGAAACTTATACTTGATCACTTACAGATACCTGTTCGTATAAGTGGGTAGTTTTGGGTAGTATGCCTTGGGTATTTAGTTTTCTTAAGTTCATATTCCACTAGTGATTCTATCTCATGATTATAAGGTTGTTATGAGGTGTGTTCTTGGAATTTGTAGACCAATTCCGGCACGACATCCTCGCGTCGTTCGCCAGGAAGGTGGTGACGATCATGCTTCAAACGTGGTGGGCCCTAAGCTAACAGTCTTAACTCTAGGAGTGCCACTTGAGGAACTGACTACTATACTTGATCTGGGAAATTATTCTGAAGTTCATGATAGTTTCCTATGTCTGATCCAGTCCATGCATGGTGCTCCATGGCTTGAACCCATGATGGATGATCTGAATTGTGAGTTCCATCAGCAACATCCTCCTACATTTTCAGGGGATGGCAGTCCGCAGGCTACTGATTCTTGGATAGAATCCACCCTATTCATCTTTGAGCATCTGGAGATACCTCCAAAGTATAGGGTCAATATTTCAACATACACACTTTAGAATTCATCCAAGCATTGGTGGGATGAGATTACCTAGGATGGTCATCATCCTGGCATGTTAGGGGCTGATTTCGATACATCATTCCATGATCAGTTCTTTCCTCAGACGCTGAGAGTTGACAGAGCTAGAGATTTCATGCATCTTGAGCAGGGTTCAATGTCAGTCATGGAATATTCAGTGTGTTTCATGGATTTATAGTGTTTTTCACTACTCCTAGCTAGAAATGAGTTTTCGTGTGCTAGAAATTTCAAGGATGGCCTCTAATATACCATATATATGCAGGTCAATCTCATTCTCTTTCCTACTTTTCCTATAATAGTAAATCAGGATCTTATCACTAAGCGTAAACTAAGGGAAAACAATAGTACATGGAATAAAGGATCGGTGCCACATTAGCCCAGTAGTTTTTCCAGTGGTAGAAAACATTCCCTTGAGGTTTATCATCAAGGTAGTGACAACCAGAGTACCTGTTTTGATAGCTCTTTAGTGTGTCATCAGTATGTATTGTGGTGGAATTCAAATCATCATTCTGATAGAGACCCAATGGAGTATCGAGATTGTGGTTGTATGGGGAATCTTCAGCGTTTTTGTATTACCTTTCCACCATCTTCAAGTGGAAAAGGATCTGTACTATCTCCACCTTCAGGAGCAAGTTCTTTTACGCCGTATTTGGCAGGGAGTTTGAATAAAACTGACAGGTCTGGCTGAGGAGGAGGTCATGGACGTGGTAGCCAGACCCCTGATCACTAGTAGCACCAACATAGTAGTTTTGATCATGGTAGTCAATCTATTGCACATGGAAATAGATCATGTTAGTTTCATGTACTATAGACAATACCCAAGGATCAGGTTGCGAGACCATCTACTGTACAAGGTACTATTCTAATAGCCTCTTCTATAGTATCTGCTTTATTTGATACAGGTGCTTCAAACTACATTATATTTGTATATATCGTGGAATGTATCAGACTTGAGATACATTATTATTATGGGGTAATGACCCTAGATATGCCATTAGGGGTATGAACAGAGGGAATACACCTGTGTAAGGACTGTCCCCTTGAGGTAGGAAGTTAACATTACTTATGGAACCTCTTTATTCTCGAGATGATGGTCTTCGATGTCATTCTTAGGATAGATCAGTTGGTTCACTATCATGCTCTTGTAGACTTCTATCATCACATGGTATCTTTTACATCACTAGAGGGTAGCAGTTATCTACATAAGGGTGAGTGGGATGTATAGGATGGTATAGATATACTAGAGCATTATGGGCTAGGTGGAGTGACCACCCAGATTGAAAATCTCTTCATGGAGGATCATGGTTTACATCAAGATGATTTACCTCCAGTAGTGGATCGTTTCCGGGATGTTTTTACCGAAGATTTTTCTAGATTACCTCTTGAGAGGGCGGTAGAGTTTATAATCGAGATTATTCTGGGAGAAATTTTAGTGTCCATTCCTCTGACACATACATAGCTTCTAGAGCTCAAGTGGTAGTTAGATGATTTAGAGGCCAAAGGTTTTATACAGACCTATACATCCTCTTAGGGTTTACCTGTGCTTTTATTCAAGAAGGAAAACCAAACCTTACGTCTATGCCTGGATTATAGAAGGTTGAACTAGATTATAATCAAGAATTGGTATCCACTTCCTTGAATAAATGATCTCTTTAACTAGCTCTGAGGAGAAAATGTCTTCTCTAAGATTTACCTAAGACCGAGTTATCATAATGTGCAAGTTAGACCATTAGACATACCTCATACAACTTTCCGTAGCAGATATGGTTTGTATGAGGACCTTGTTATACTGTTTGGTCTTATGAATGCGCCTTTTGTTTTCATGTCTTTGATGAATAGGGTTTTCCGTCCATATTTGGATGCTTTTGTCATGGTCTTTGTGGATGAAATCTTGGTGTATTATCGCACTCATACCAACCATGCCAAACATATTGAGATCATTCTGAGTACATTGAGATAACATCAACTTTATTACAATCTTGATAAGTGTCACTTTTGGATCCACAAAGTCCAATTATTGGTTCATATTATCTCATAATAAGGAGTATATATTGACCTTGAAAAGGTTAGTGTTGTAGTTTTGTGGGAGTAGCCCAATAATGTGTTTGATATACAAAGTTTCTTGGGGATGGCTAGATATTATAGGAGTTTCATACAAGACTTTTCTTTCATTTCTTCACCTCTTATTGGTCTTACAAAGAAGGGTTCTAAGTTCACATGGTCAGAAGCATTTGATAAATCCTTTCTGGAGTCGAAAGGGAGGCTTGTATCATCACCTATTCTAATTATTCCTAAGATAGGTATAGGTTATACCATATTCTATGATGCATTAGGCATTGGCCTAGTAATATTGTTGATGCAAGAAGGAAAAGTCATTGTGTATGGATCTTGGAAGTTGAGGCCTCACGGGATAAATTACCTGACACACGATCTAGAGTTAGTAGCATTTGTCCATGCCTTATGTTGTTCGAGACATTATCTATTGGGTGAGCACTTTATGGTGTAAAAAAACCACAAGAGACTCAAATATATCTTTTGTTAATGTGACTTGAACCTCAGATATCATAGATTGGTTGAATACCTACAATCCGGTGATTTTGAGCTTGCCTATACACCTAAGAAAGGTATTGTGGTTGCAGATGCACTGAGTTGGAAAAATCAAGCACATGATGTATGGGAATCTAGTGATGAATGGAAGTTAATGACCCTATTTTCTAAGATTCATCTAAAGTTTCATGATAGTCACAAGAAGTATTACCTCTAATCCTTGATAGTAACATATTCCCTCCCTGTGAAGGTGAAGAGTAAGCCGTTTTCAGATCTTGAAGGCTTGGTTCTCTATGAGAGTATATTAGGAGATAACCCGCCTCTAGATGGGTCTATGGATAGAGACAACATCCTGCATCTACGTAGACGTATCTAGGTTCCTACAGATATGAGAGAGGAGTTGAGGAATAAGCCCCATGCCTCTCAGTGGAAAGTTCATCTAGGAATCTCAAAGATGTATAGAGATATGCGATGCCAGTATTGGTGGCCTAGGATGAAACCTTAAATAGAAGAATTTATCACTAGGTGTTCCACCTGTCAGTAGGTGAAGACGAAGCACCAGATACCTGCAGGCTTGTTACAACTTCTTCCAGTCCCAGAATGAAAATGGGAAGATGTTTCTATGGATTTCATAGTTGGATTACCTATCTCACCGAGGGGTAGCGATGCTATCTGGGTAGTCATTGAATGACTAATGAAATCATCCCACTTAATTCCTATTCACGAGACCTTCTTAGTTGATAATATGGGAATACTATATGTTTGTGATATCATACGAATACACAGGGTTCCATGTACTATCATTTTAGATAGGAATTCTCATTTCACATCACGGTTCTGCTAGGGATTTAAGAAGGCTATGGGAACACAGGTGATTCTAAGCATAACTTTTCACCCTCAGACCAATAGACCATCAGAATAGACAATACAAGTTCTAGAGGATATGCTCTGAGCATGTGTCCTTGATTTTAGTGGTTCTTGAGAGAAGCATATCCCTCTAGTTGAGTTATCCTATAATAACAACTTTTAGGAGACAATTTAGATGGCTAATTTTGAGGCCTTGTATGGTAGGCCATGCTGTTCACCCTTGTGTTGGCTAGAGGTAGGCGAGGCAACCCTACTAGGTCCTCATATCATTCAGGAGACTTCAGAGCATGTTCAGCTGATAAGAAAGTGTATGAATATTTCTCAGTCTAGACAAAAATCAGATGTCGATTTTCATTGATGACCTCTTGAGTTAGAGGTTGGGGATCATGTTTTTATTTCGGTATCACCCTATCTAGGGAATATATGGTTATGAAAGCATAGGAAGCTATCACCTCATTTTTCAGGTCCTTTTGAAATTATAGAGAGAGTCAGACCAGTAGCCTATTAGTTGACACTACCTCAGAGGTATCGTGCCATGCATGATGTCTTTCATGTTTCAAAACTTCTCCAATATCATTCCAACCCATCTCATACTTTTGATCCTAAGGAAGTTGAGTTAGATGTTGATGCTTACTTTGAGGAGTATCCAGTATGCATTGTCGACTGGAGTACAAAGGCTCTCTGAGGATGGTTTGTCCCGCTAGTATGGGTGATATGGTAGCACGACTGACTACATGATGAGACTTGGGAGAGGGAAGCCAACGTACATGACCAATGGCCAGATTTGTTCTTAGGCAATGTTTCTCCACCTTTAGAAGGTGAACTCGGGGATGAATTCTTTTAAGGTGGGATGATTGTAAGAACCCAATTTTTCACTCATGTATGGATCCTTTAAATTTAAGTTTAAATATTTAACTTGGACCTAATATAAATGCCTAAGGGGTTAGAAATGGTCTCAGGGGTTTCTGGGGAAAGTTCGGAGCCCGGAACCCATATTTTTAGGAACAACAGGCTTGGATCACGGTTTAGGGGGAACCTTGTAGGAATTCCACACGGTTTGGAAAACCGTGCAGATTGTGTTTTTTCGAATAGAGCCACATCACACGGTTGGTGCACGACCATGAAGCCTTTCCATGTGAGCACCCCTTTTACTAGGTACCCGTTCATAGTTTGTGCATGGTTTTTCAAACCATGTGGACAAACCGTGCAAATGATAAATTTGGGGTAAAATTCTATTTTTACCCTTAATGATCTAATTAAGCTCCCTCCTTCTTACCTAATCTGAGTTTATATGAGATTAACCTATTTCTTTCTCAATTTAGGGAATTTTGAAGATCTAAACTTGGAATCAATATATCTTCTTCATCTAGCAACCGATCGAGCTTCTGTTCATCATGTTGGATGCTCAACAGTAAGTACTCAAGTCCTCTTGATATGTTCTCCTTATCTTTTTATCTTGACCGAGATATTGTGGTATGAGTGATTTTCTCTTTTTATTATATCTAATTCGATCCAAGACAAATCAAAGGCCAATACGAGATGAGGAGACTCGTACAAACCTTATGTGGGTTGTCTATATCTCATCCGTAAAGTTCATTGATTTTGGATTTAACATGTGGGGCCCACCAATTTCATCAAGTGCTATTTATAGAATTTATATGACATGTTTATAATCATTAGAACCATATGGTAATCCTATTTATAAATATGTGATTAACTATTGGTGGTTATGACCACAACTCCATCCTTTCCATGTCAAAGTTTATTCCATAATTGTGGTTTAGTGTTTTGACACGTTTGCACCACCGTTCGGGTGTGCCATGGATTGAACACTATAAGGCTAAGATTTTCTATATTAAATGGATTGATTTATATTGTGAATTAAATAATGGAAAGTACCATGTATTCGTACCACTTTACCCACCTAAGGTAAGTGATTCAAATTGATAATTGAATGTGAATGATAAACCTGTTACATATCCATAGCACACCTTACCACATTAATGGAAGGTAAAAGAATTAACCTTAAATTATGGAATATGCCTTAGAAGGATTAAATGAATGGTTTCATAATACTTGTCCTTGTCACACTAATGAAAGGAAAGGATTGAACCAAATCACTTGATAAAAAGGTTGCATGCTACTTGACCTGACCACACTAATGAAAGGCAGGGCTTGAACTAAATGAAATATTACATGAATTCATAATCAAATAGGAATGATCTGAATTGAGCTCTCCTTGGATTCCATTTAGGGAATTCCATGAGCACTCATGAACCCCACTATGATTCAATGATACAACTTGCTTAGGTGAGAACCACATTGATCCCGATACTTGTTTATTCTTGGATGCCTGTTATGACACCATAGGATCCATCCATATTATTAAAGGATGCCTTGGATACACTCCTTGGATCCAAAATTGACAAGTAGGTTCCATGGTTACAACCCATAGGGACCTACCTCTGCTTAGCCCCTTCTTACCTTGGATGATCACCTTAGATTCGGTAGGCACCTTATTGTAGAATTCCTTGGATATGCCCCTTAGATTACACTCTTATCCTTAGCCAGGAAACAATTATTACTAATTTGGAGACTCTTGAGGTCTATGCCACCATGTTCATCACCTTGAGACTACACTATTAAATATCATTGATCATGGTTTCCTTGTTACATCATAGAACCTTCACTATTTACACTACCACGAGGTGATGTCGGTGTTGGCTCCACCTCACGAGACCTATCAACATAAAATTAGTAACAATGAAAAAATGAATTGTTGACATGTTCAGATACTAGATAAGGACTGAAGTAGGTACTTGGGTGTTTAGTTACATTGTAATGATTTGCTTTATATATGCATGCCTGCACACTATTACATTCCCATTACATAGGCTAGATGTCTTAGACACTGTTGGTGGTGGTCCACTGAGATTTATCTCACACCCTCTATAGGTGTTGTTGGTACCCGAGTAGACTACATGGTTGATGGTGTTGAAAAAGGGAAGCATACAACTTCAAACACTTGATTGATTACAATTTAGTATAGAGATTGATTGTAGAGGACTGATTTGGAACTCAGGATGTTTGGGATAATCATTGATTTCATTTATTCTTTGTGGAACATAATATTCATGTTGTTTGTATCCATGTTTTAAACCTTTATAGTACATTACATATCATTAATTTCTAAATTCTATTCTATTTGTTTTATTTATTATTTCTATAATATTTATTTTTCCACAATGCATTCTCTTTATATATATTGCTTCTGCTATTTACCTATGTTTACTCTCATCCGCTACACTACACTTTGGTAATGAGGGCATAGTCTCCCCACAGAGAAACCCTAGACCCTCATTGCTGGTCGGAAGCCTCTTGTGTTCGGGGATATGTGCTTGAGGCCATGTGTCCCACTAGGCTTGAGGCACCATTTAAGTGTCATCTGAGTTCGGTATTTCACAAGGGGGCGTGCTTGAGCATTAATGGTTGAGTGTTTTTTTGTAAATATATAATGAGTTATTATATATATATATATTATGTTAAATCATTGATATATAATTATATATAAATATATATATTAATAATATATATATGTATTATTTATTTATATATTGTCTAGTAATTCTAAACTAGGCACAACCTTTGAAACATGTGGTAGGGGTTCAAGTATTCCAACCGGCAGTTTACTAGTATTTTTTTAGAGCGGGTTGGATTTTACGGGCCGACTCGGCCTGACCCACAAGCCTTCTTTCATAGCCCCAGGCCCAGACCATTGATCCATCAGCCCATGCCTAGCCCAGCTTGGGATTTACCAGGCCGGACTGCTTGGGCTTTCGGGCTGGGCTCCAGGCCATAATTACACCCTTAAATGGAATATATATAAGTATATCACGAGCATTTGGGTATGAAAAAATGAGTATAACATTGAAAATAAAACACTTCATATTAAAGATCATAATCTTTAATCATTGAATTAAATATCAACAGTTCATAGGACATGAATCATACGGTAATCGAGAGTATAAGCCATGAAATCATTACATATCAATAAGACATGAAATTGTGGCAAACACATAATCACATAAAATGATTTCTATAGAATTCAATGAATCAATTATAAGGACATATTAGTAGAATGGGTTCACTTACCATACCAACTTGGTTTTCATTATTCACTCCCATGACCATCTTAGCAGTCAAGGTTCACTCCCTAGACTATCTTAGTGGACAAAGTCCTTCAATGAACTGAGTTCACTCTTCATTACATCCATTTATATCTCATGAAATGTAAATATTTACAAAATTAATTGGAGGGATATATAGTTATCACCGTTAACATAATTAAAACCATACATACGTGTTCCACAAGAACATAAATCATATTAGAACCCATCAAAAAATGGGTTTCATAAACATTCTATCATAACATAACTCATGGAAAATATAAAAAATTCATAAGTATAAATCCATAATAAACATAAAACATTAAGATAAAGAATAATAATGGTATTATTGGATAATATCCTTAGTAAAAAAGTAGTAACATCAAAAAATTATCCCTTATAAGGAAAATGGTTTGAAAGATTATATGAAATAATTCTTGAGGAAAATATCCTTTCCTTTATGAAAAATTATTTTTTAATCATAAAACATTTATCAAACATTTTTCATTGAAAATATACTTTAAAAATAATTAGTTAATATTTTAAAACCATTTTAAACATCTTTTAAATCCATTTTCCTTGAAAATTCATAAAAGATCATTTAAAACACTTTTAAAACATTTTTTGAAAACATTGTTTTGAAGGAACATAGATTTACTACCAAAGAGAGAATAAATTTACATGAAACTTATAATATCAAGAAAGGAATTATATTATTGATAAAAAATGTTAAATGGAATTATATACACATTGTAATATAATACATGTGCATAATATAACATGTGTCTCAATAAAAGAAAATTGAGACAAAATTGCCTTACCGATTTGGTAACTTTTGAACCATAAAACCCATGAAAGAGAGATCATAAAATGGATATGTAAATACCCAAAAATTTTAGGATAAATATAATATATCACATTCATGGTTAGTATATACACCAATAAAAATAAATGAGTGGTGAATATGGTATATTTCTTTCAGAAATAAAAGTGAGACTAGAAATCCACTTACCTTATGTTTTGACTCTATTTGTACTCATTCAAACCTACTGTATAATATATATAAGTCTATTATACATATATTAAATAACCATATTATTATATATAATACCAAATATTATTTTATTATGACTTTATGTTACCCTTTTATTAACAATTCCATGTTAATGTTATGCTTTGGGCAATATATTTGTTTTTTGTATGTGTTTTGATTTATTATATTTTTGGTCCTCTTACTTATATTAGGATGTAATTATCTATAGAATGATAACCACGATATAGATATAATATATATTCAATATATATATAAATATAATAATAAATAAAATATATAATTATAAAATTAAATACACCATTCATGTAGACGGTATGTCGTATGTACACATGAACATTGTTTTCATTTTCTTATCATATTGAAATAAATAATGTAAATGAAACACAATCATATATATATATATATTATCATTAAATTAGAATTATTATTTCATATATATCATATAAATTCACTAAACTAATCCTTAATACATTCCATGTGAAGTGTTAATGAATCACATCGCTTTGAGGAGGCAATAGTCCACATGTCCACAAACGAAGTTATTGTATTTACAAAAAATGGAAACCATGAGGGTATGTGTTTTATAATAATGAAATAAGAATAAATAAATAATAAATATCATATATATCATATAAAAATATAAATTTCTTCGTTATTTCCAACCTTGAAAGGTGGAAATGGAAGAATGAATGACATCAGTTCGTGAGGTGGTAGTCCGCTGTATAAATGATCGATGATTGCGTATCACATTTGATGGAAGTGTATGTGTTTGTAGGTAAAACAATTAACCTAAAAACATATAAATATATTTAGTATACTTATGTTATTATATAAACATTATATAAAAATAATTTAACAGGTTTAAGGAATAAAAAAACAAAAACGTTAGTTGATGAACATTACCTCTTCTTTGGGTATATCCTATTTATTTACACAAAAGGACTTCTTTGTTTGGATTTATTCCCAAATTAATGATTATAGGATTAATATAAAGAATTTTGGAGGATATTTTGATAGAGGTTTTCCAAACCAAATTGTTTTTAAGTGTGAGGAAAATGGAAGAAGATGTCCCCTTTTATGAGGGAGGGAAGGGGCACTTTTGGATTTTCTAGAAATATTAATTTATAATAAATCCAATATCAATAAAAATACGTAAAAATGGAAATTTATTAGAATATAATATTATATAAGGTTATAATATCATCAAAAAATATATTTTATATAAGTTTTGGTGTTATTTTAAACATTATAATTTTGATTAACCCTTAGTTAAGCCATTTAAATTTTAACTATGTTAATTTTTTTTCAATATTAAGAGGATGTAATTTTTACATATAAAGTGCCACTTAGACCATAAATGGAAAATTTAAGATATTTTAGACCATATATAACCCCTTTTTATTATTTAATAATTTTATTATTTTTAAATAATTTAATAAAATATTATTTTCATAAAATATCATGAGTGTCAATTTTGACACTATTCATTACTTTGACTTTAAGAAACTCAATAAAACTAAGTAACTTCGAAAAAATTAATTTAATACATAAATAATATATCATATTCATCTATAACTTTTTATAACCTTAATTAATTAAAATTATATTTACTTTAATATTTTTAATATCACTTAATTGATTTTTTCATTACTTGAATAATTGCTGCATCATCATTTTGTGATTATTTATGATAATTATTTATTCACTAAAATTTAAAAATATATTTAAATTATGTATATAAAAATTTTATATTTCATAATAATATATAGAGTAGATAATGTCTTATATTTATCACCATATTAAAAATATTATACTTATTAAACGTAAGAGTGGGACATTTTGTCACTCTCTTTGATTTTAATAATATCTAAGTCATTTTTATGGATAAGTGTACATTAAATAATTAAATTTAGAACCTTATGTGATAAATGTTGAATTAAGTTCATAAAATAACATTTTTTCAAGTTTTAGGGTAGTTTTCTAATATTTATAATGTAGAGACCCGAAGCTTGACGTACATGGACATTACATTACATTTGCGGAATACTTAGTACATAACAAAAACACACACACAAGGATCGTAATAGTTTAGTGTCTTTGGAAACTCGGAACGTAATCTTCTAATCGTGGTGAAAGATCATCAACATCTCCTATAAATATCTTCCCTTTTTTTTTTACCTAAAACCTTTCTTTATATCTTGGGGAAAAGAAAACATAAAAGGGTGAGCTCAAATGCTCAGTAAGGGTAAACAAAAGAAATATCAATCACATCGTATTCATAAGAACATAACATTTTGGAAATCTTAACCTGCAAAAGAGAGCATAATTTCATAACATGGGATAAATCATGGCAGTGAAATGTAATCACAATAATCATAACTTAAAACATTAAACTTTGTGGCATTCACACATAATCATATAGAATCATTTCTTGTTAGTCAAGACTCATTGCCAAGACTATCTTAGTGGACAAAGTCCCTTTCTGAATCGAGTAACCCTCGTTTCAGTCCTGTTTCACTGAACCGGTATAACCTACCATTCCAGCCATGTCTATCTCATGATATATAAAATCTTTACCCAATGCATTGGAGGGAGATATAGTTCCCACCCATCTCATAATGATACCATTCTTATGTGTGCCACAAAATCATAAACCATACATCATTTCATAACCCATGTAATAAAAAATGGGATTCTTAAACAACATGACATCATAAAACAATTCATATAAGATAAAGGAATTCATAAAAATGTTTCCATCACAACATAATCAAATCCATGTAATAATAGGGATAAAAACAGAACCCTTTTATTATCTTAGATGGAAAATAATTTTGATAAAATACTTGAACTCCATTCTTGAGGAAAATATCCTTTCTACTTCAAAAACATTTTTCCTTTCATAACATGTCATACGACTTTAAACTAAAAGAAGTTGATTAAAAATAAACTTGAATACTTGTAAAGGAAGCTTCTTGGAAATAATGTTTTAGAAATCCATTCATGCCGTATAAGTTAAAAAAAACATTCTTCGTACTTTTGTCGGAAAAGTCAAAAAGTACCTCGTACGAAAAACGACAAAAGATTCCTTTCATACATATTACTAAAAACTCACCGAAGGGTAAAAATGGATTTAAACAATTGTAGGTGGATGGAAATAATATTACATATTGATGAAACATGGATGTGGATGATAAAATACACCCCAGTAAATAGTTACGAATAAACAATCTCGGATAAAAATGAGATTGTGATATTTCCCTTACCTTAGGTCCGACTTGCTTTGTAAGTGTCCCAAACTCCTGTATAATGATTTAAATCATGTTATTGACTTATTCCAGAATCATATTCATTGTTATTATATCATATATGGTCCACTTATGACTTTATATTACCCGTTCTTTTGTAAATTCATGTTAAAGTAGCGTTTTGGGTAAAATCCTCTCATTTGTCGTTCGTGTTTTTAACTTGTAATTATTCATATGATTACTTAGATCATGATTACCTAATTTCAGAATATAAAACATGATTTATATATATATATTCAGAGTATACATATATAATAAATCATTAAATGGAAAGAAATACACCGTTCATGGAGACGGTAGTCCGTACGTACGCATGAACGCTGTTTTCGTTTCCTTATTGAATTGAATGGAATTAAGTAGATGACATACATATAAATATAAATAATTCCAGTATAATTATTATGTCATATATTTCATTAGTACTTATTATATATACTTTATAGTCATTCATGAATGGTTAATCATTGAGAATGAATCTCATCGCGTCGTGGAGACGGTAGTCCGTACGTACGCACGAGCGATGATATCATTCCCATGGTCATGGAATTATGTTTAAGTGTATGTATACTATTTCAGTATCAATATAACTTTATAATAATCATATATATTTACTCATTAAACCATTATACCCATCCAATTAAGGTGGTGGCAGAAAATAGATTACACCACGGCGTGGAGACGGTATTCCGTACGTACGCACGCGCGGTGATTTCCTTTTTCCATAGGATGGATAGAAGGTTGATTATAGTTGTTTCATATTTATAATAACATATCAGTATATAATAAATACTGATGTTATTACTTTATCATGAAACAACTAAAGAAGAAGAAGTTGAAGAAGAAAGAAATTGAAAAAGATCGGTAATGGATATTACCTCTTCTTTGGAACGCCTCTTTGAATCCTCCACTTAGGGAACTAAGATTGGTCTTTGAAGAAGAACAGGACCTCTAGGATGATACTAGGGAAGTGGAGAAGATATTTTGGCAGGGGTTGGCCGAGATTGAAGGCTCAAAGTTGTGTGAAGAGGAGGGGGAGGCGGTGTCCTTTTATAAGGGAGGAGAGGGGCACCTTAGGAATACCTCAAAATATTATTTTATATTAATGTCAAAATCGGTTTATAATGGTTCCAAAGGGTCTTATTTCGAAGCTAAAGTGGGGATGGGTCTAACTCCTATCAACCAATAGTATTTAGACAAGTTTAGGGTATTATTTTAACCTTATCAATTAGATTTAACTCTAAGTTAAATAATTTAACTTTTACCGTGTCTTTTTGTTTTCTTTCACTATATGGTTAATACACTTACTATAACATGCCAAAAAAACCCCAAATTGTATATTATTAATACATATATCCTTATCTAAGTCATTTGGCTGAACCTTAGATTTTTAGGAATAAAATAACAATTAATAATATAATATTTGATTTAAAAACTATTTTGTGTCAATTTTGACACTATTTGATATATGATTTTTTTGAAAGTCATAACAGAATTATATGTTCGAACCAAATTGATTAAATCAACACTAATATATCATAGTAACCTATAAAATTAGTGGAATTCATAAAAAGTCTCAAATTACATTCATTTGAGCATTTATAACATCAATTATGTTAATATTTCCTTAAAAGGGTAATTACTGCATCATCGTTGTGTCATAAATAAATTAATTTATTTAAGGTCTAAAAATTATAAATAAAATATCATTATGTAGGAAATCTTTTTAGATTTCTAATTAATATTTATAGTCGAATTTATCTTATGTATAACCCCATATTAAAAATGTTTTAGTTATTAAACTTTGATTTTAACTATTTTAACTATTCATTAAATAAAATAATATTAAATGTCATAATCTAATCCAAGTGGACCTAAATGGTCATATTATATTCATAAGGTTGTTTTTGGTCGAATTACACTTATCCAATAGAATTAGGACATGTGTTAGGGTAATAGTAATATCATATTTACCCTTAGTTACCCTATTTACTATTAACTGTGGTAAATAAAAGTAAAAAGTTACTATTCACCAAAAATTATTTTCATCTCATTGAACCACATTTTACTTAATGACATCAACCGTGTCTCTCGAATTTTTGAAATTCCATTCACAGAAGAGGTAAAATTAAGTTTTATGAAAAGTTCAGTTTTTTAACTACCACTTAGTAGTTTCACTATTCATCAAAAATTGATGTTTTTCAGAACAATGTCAAAATTTCATCCTAAGCTATATTTCATATTCCGAATTCAAAAATGAAGTCTATTTTACCAAATATAGAAGTTGCATTAATTAATTTTATAATTAAATCCCACTGTTAAAACAAATAGCGTGTTTTTAAGAAACAATATCTATCAAAAGATTGACACTTGTTTATGTCTGGTTTAAATGTGAAATTACATTCAATGACCAACATTGTATTAAATTGTAAAAATATATTATAAATATACTTTAAAAACACTGAAATTAATAATTTATCACTATTAATTATTTCGATTGAAAAAGTTGTTTTTAACTAAAATTTAGTAATTTTCACTATTCATCAAAATATGAAAGTTATCCGAAAATTACCAAAATTTCACCCTAATATAATTTTGATATTCCGAATCCAAAAATGAAGTCCATTTTGAAAAATAAGATTTACAAAATTTCAAAAAGTGGTTATTACTATTCATAACGGCTAGTTTTAATAATATTTTAATAGCATATCTTTGTTTAGTGAAACTCGGTATTGCGTATTACACACGCTATCGAGGAAGGTTGCGATTGCGTGTAATGCAAGGAAAGTCAAGGATGCGTGTTGTGAAAGCTCCTTTTTGTGTTGCGTACAACAAAAGACATTAGTGAAATTAAAAGGAATATTTTTCATAAAATCTTGGGCTGTTACATTCTACCCCCCTTAAAATGAATTTTGCCCTCGAAATTCATTGGGGTTTTAAATGGTTTACTATTAGAAAGTTTATTTAATAGAAACCCACATCGTAAAAACAAATACCAAAACCAATCTTTAAAAAATGAAAGTATGAAACCTAACGGTTACCCAAATAAACTAATTGCTGGGTTTCCACATAGGTAAAAATATGGATATGGAAGAAAAGTCTAACCATCATGTTCTGATGGAGAGTGGTAGAGAACATGGCTATGGAAAAGCCAAAAATCACAAATCCATAAATTTGTGACGATCTAAGGTACCATCCGATTCATCAGGTATAAGATCACTAGGACAACATTTTTGGTTTTCAAGATCATTTCCCTAAAGTTGATGAATTAAAAGAAATACTTACATGATTTTGGTACAATCTCACTGTTGTTCGTGCCTTGAACAATTTCCACTTCATATCTTAAATAAATGAAGTTGAATTTGTTATTCGTGAAGTGTTAGCAGATCACGTGATAGAATGATGGGTCATTCCATCTGTCTGAAACAAAAGGTTAGCAAAAATTATATACATAAGTCAATCTATAGTGAGATTAATCATATATGGTTCCTAAAATGGACTTATACTTCATATATCATACTGCTTAATATAATAAAACTAGTTTCTACTAAACAGGGACTTCCTGTAGGCCAGTGGTAGGCGATAAAGGCCAGTCGCACTTCAGTTGTGGGTTCGATTCCCACAACCTTGTCCGACGCGATGGGCTGTCGCCCGTCCTGCAGGTTGTCCTTTTTCTAAAACTATATTACTATAACATCCCATCAATAATATCGAGAAAACTTCTATCCTTAAACAATACTAACTTATGTCCAACATAATCCATTCCAATCTTTAGGATTATCCATAATACTGCAGTCTACTCTCATAACATAGTGAAAACGATTACCAGAGATTTAACACCATCGTCGATCCCCATAAGATATGTCTTGTTGGTCACATTCTAAACATTCAAAGTCCTTAATCATGTATTCTCTTGAATACCTTAGTGAAAACATGAATGCAGTTTAAAGTTAACACTTTCCACATACCAAAATCCTCAAAATTCTATATACTAAAACCATGATATCACTTAGTCCTTATATCAATCATGAGCTCATGAATACTGTTAAACATTTCATTTTCTTGTTTTCCCTTCATTATGCGCATATCATCTTATTTCCAAAAATATCTCAATCACTTTGAATACCACATTAGACCAATACATAAATATTCCAATACTCCATGATACAACATTATTTTGGAATCCCATTACATAAACACTTAATCATTCCACCACATCGTTGTCATATTCAACATCGCCAATAGTGATCGCATGTGACTTCCCTTTGTCCTTTGCCTTCAGTGGTTGCTCATGTTGATCATCACTAACCCTTGGATTAGGGAAATTATTAGCATAATGCCCCATTTCCTTGCACTTGAAGCATTGAAGTGTTGGTGGTGTGTTCTCTGCAGTGTTTGCTTTATTCACATCATTAGAAACCCTTTTTCCGTTACTTCGACACTCAGCTGCTCGATGACCTTCTTTTCCACACTTAAAACATTTTCTAGTCCCTTTAAGACAATCTCCACCATGCTTCTTTCCACACTTTGTGCATAAGGAAACATTCATCTTCTTTTCACCATTATTCTGAGATTTCTCCTTGAACTCCATCTTTCGTTTCTTGTCAAAACCATGAGATGGATATGTAACACCAACTTCCATTTCTACCTTGATAGCACAACGCACAATTTCTTCATAGCTACTGAAGTCTCTTATAGCTAATGACCTTCGAAGACTTGGTTTTAAGCCACTGAAAAATCAATCAACTTTACTTTCAGGTTGGATGATAATGCCAGATGCATACCTTGCAAGTCTTGTAAAATTCGCTTCGTATATACCAACAGATTCATCATCCTTTTTCTTTAGTTCAAGAAAATCCTTCTCCATCTTTGTTCGAAGAATACTAGGGAAGTACTTATTGAAAAATAAGTTCTTGAACTCGTCCCATTCCATGGACTCAATTTCATCTCTTTGCCTTGTATTCTTGATAAGATTCCACCATTGATCAGCTTCACCTTCCAAACGATATACTGCTAAGATGACTTTATCATGTTTAGAACATTGAAGAACTGAAAATATCTTTTCAGTGGTACTGATCCATTGTTCAGCAACAAGTGGATTAGAAGTCCCACTGAAAGAAGGTGGACGTTGCCTCATGAAGGACTCAATAGAATATTGTTCCCTTCTCTGCTCATTTGGAAGTCTAGAATGATTCATAGCTTGTGTAAGTATAGAAATAAGATTTTTCACTCCATCTCCCATAACATTTGTTTGTTCAGGAGGACAATCATTGCATTTTCCATTGCATTGATCAACACGGTTCCTTCGGGTTCCAGCCATCGTCTAAAACCCAAAAAGAATAGTGTGAGAGGCAAAAATCATGCTAGGGAAAACAACATAATAAAGGGGGAGTACCTTCAATATCTAACATCTTAGGTTTAATTCTATGATCGTTAGCGTAGTTCTAGTACTATAACCTATACGTATACTTAACCTTAGGGACATCCCTAGACATACCGTAGAAATATCTCTAGGGATCTCACTAACGTTTTCGCATCCTAGTTTCCAAAGGTTGACTAAACCTTTCCTCTGATACCAACTATAGAGACCCGAAGCTTGACGTACATGGACATTACATTACATTTGCGGAATACTTAGTACATAACAAAAACACACACACAAGGATCGTAATAGTTTAGTGTCTTTGGAAACTCGGAACGTAATCTTCTAATCGTGGTGAAAGATCATCAACATCTCCTATAAAGATCTTCCCTTTTTTTTACCTAAAACCTTTCTTTATATCCCGGGGAAAAGAAAACATAAAAGGGTGAGCTCAAATGCTCAGTAAGGGTAAACAAAAGAAATATCAATCACATCGTATTCATAAGAACATAACATTTTGGAAATCTTAACCTGCAAAAGAGAGCATAATTTCATAACATGGGATAAATCATGGCAGTGAAATGTAATCACAATAATCATAACTTAAAACATGAAACTTTGTGGCATTCACACATAATCATAGAGAATCATTTCTTGTTAGTCAAGACTCATTGCCAAGACTATCTTAGTGGATAAAGTCCCTTTCTGAATCGAGTAACCCTCGTTTCAGTCATGTTTCACTGAACCGGTATAACCTACCATTCCAGCCATGTCTATCTCATGAGATATAAAATCTTTACCCAATGCATTGGAGGGAGATATAGGTCCCACCCATCTCATAATGATACCATTCTTATGTGTGCCACAAAATCATAAACCATACATCATTTCATAACCCATGTAATAAAAAATGGAATTCTTAAACAACATGACATCATAAAACAATTCATATAAGATAAAGGAATTAATAAAAATGTTTCCATCACAAAATAATCAAATCCATGTAATAATAGGGATAAAAACAGAACCCTTTTATTATCTTAGATGGAAAATAATTTTGATAAAATACTTGAACTCCATTCTTGAGGAAAATATCCTTTCTACTTCAAAAACATTTTTCCTTTCATAACATGTCATACGACTTTAAACTAAAAGAAGTTGATTAAAAATAAACTTGAATACTTGTAAAGGAAGCTTCTTGGAAATAATGTTTTAGAAATCCATTCATGCCGTATTAGTTAAAAAAAACATTCTTCGTACTTTTGTTGGAAAAGTAAAAAAGTACCTCGTACGAAAAACGACAAAATATTCCTTTCATACATATTACTAAAAACTCACCGAAGGGTAAAAATGGATTTAAAAAATTGTAGGTGGATGGAAATAATATTACATATTGATGAAACATGGATGTGGATGATAAAATACACCCCAGTAAATACTTACGAATAAACAATCTCGGATAAAAATGAGATTGTGATATTTCCCTTACCTTAGGTCTGACTTGCTTTGTAAGTGTCCCAACCTCCTGTATAATAATTTAAATCATGTTATTGACTTATTCAAGAATCATATTCATTGTTATTATATCATATATGGTCCACTTATGACTTTATATTACCCGTTCTTTTGTAAATTCATGTTAAAGTAGCGTTTTGGGTAAAATCCTCTCATTTGTCATTCGTGTTTTTAACTTGTAATTATTCATATGATTACTTAGATCATGATTACCTAATTCCAGAATATAAAACATGATTTATATATATATATTCAGAATATACATATATAATAAATCATTAAATGGAAATAAATACACCGTTCATGGAGACGGTAGTCCGTACGTACGCATGAACGCTGTTTTCGTTTCCTTATTGAATTGAATGGAATTAAGTAGATGGCATACATATAAATATAAATAATTCCAGTATAATTATTATGTCATATATTTCATTAGTACTTATTATATATACTTTATAATCATTCATGAATGGTTAATCATTGAGAATGAATCTCATCGCGTCGTGGAGACGGTAGTCCGTACGTACGCACGAGCGATGATATCGTTTCCATGGTCATGGAATTGTGTTGAAGTGTATGTATACTATTTCAGTATCAATATCACTTTATAATAATCATATATAGTTACTCATTAAACCATTATACCCATCCAATTAAGGTGGTGGCAGAAAATAGATTACACCACGGCGTGGAGACGGTATTCCGTACGTACGCACGCGCGGTGATTTCCTTTTTCCATAGGATGGAAAGAAGGTTAATTATAGTTGTTTCATATTTATAATAACATATCAGTATATAATAAATACTGATGTTATTACTTTATCATGAAACAACTAAATAAGAAGAAGTTGAAGAAGAAAGAAATTGAAAAAGATCGGTAATGGATATTACCTCTTCTTTGGAACGCCTCTTTGAATCCTCCACTTAGGGAACTAAGATTGGTCTTTGAAGAAGACCAGGACCTCTAGGATGATACTAGGGAAGTGGAGAAGATATTTGGGCAGGGGTTGGCCGAGCTTGAAGGCTCAAAGTTGTGTGAAGAGGAGGGGGAGCCGGTGTCCTTTTATAAGGGAGGAGAGGGGCACCTTAGGAATACCTCAAAATATTATTTTATATTAATGTCAAAATCGGTTTATAATGGTTCCAAAGGGTCTTATTTCAAAGCTAAAGTGGGGATGGGTCGAAATACTATCAACCAATAGTATTTAGACAAGTTTAGGGTATTATTTTAACCTTATCAATTAGATTTATCTCTAAGTTAAATAATTTAACTTTTACTGTGTCTTTTTGTTTTCTTTCACTATATGGTTAATACACTTACTATAACATGCCAAACGAACCCCAAATTGTATATTATTAATACATATATCCTTATCTAAGTAATTTGGCCGAACCTTAGATTTTTAGGAATAAAATAACAATTAATAATATAATATTTGATTTAAAAACTATTTTGTGTCAATTTTGACACTATTTGATATATGATTTTTTTGAAAGTCATAACAGAATTATATGTTTGAACCAAATTGATTAAATCAACAATAATATATCATAGTAACCTATAAAATTAGTGGAATTCATGAAAAGTCTCAAATTACATTAATTTGAGCATTTATAACATCAATTATGTTAATATTTCCTTAAAAGGGTAATTACTGCATCATCGTTGTGTCATAAATAAATTAATTTATTTAAGGTCTAAAAATTATAAATAAAATATAATTATGTAGGAAATATTTTTAGCTTTCTAATTAATATTTATAGTCGAATTTATCTTATGTATAACCCCATATTAAAAATGTTTTAGTTATTAAACTTTGATTTTAACTATTTTAACTATTCATTAAATAAAATAATATTAAATGTCATAATCTAATCCAAGTGGACCTAAATGGTCATATTATATTCATAAGGTTGTTTTTGGTCGAATTACACTTATCCAATAGAATTAGGACATGTGTTAGGGTAATAGTAATATCATATTTACCCTTAGTTACCATATTTACTATTAACCGTGGTAAATAAAAGTAAAAAGTTACTTTTCACCAAAAATTATTTTCATCTCATTGAACCACATTTTACTAACTGACATCAACCGTGTCTCTCGGATTTTTGAAATTCCATTCACAGAAGAGGTAAAATTAAGTTTTATGAAAAGTTCAGTTTTTTAACTACCACTTAGTAGTTTCACTATTCATCAAAAATTGATGTTTTTCAGAACAATGTCAAAATTTCATCCTAAGCTATATTTCATATTCTGAATTCAAAAATGAAGTCTATTTTACAAAATATAGAAGTTGCATTAATTAATTTTATAATTAAATCCCACTGTTAAAACAAATAGCGTGTTTTTAAGAAACAATATCTATCAAAAGATTGACACTTGTTTATGTCTGGTTTAAATGTGAAATTACATTCAATGACCAACATTGTATTAAATTGTAAAAATATATTCTAAATATACTTTAAAAACACTGAAATTAATAATTTATCACTATTAATTATTTCGATTGAAAAAGTTGTTTTTAACTAAAATTTAGTAATTTTCACTATTCATCAAAATATGAAAGTTATCCGAAAATTACCAAAATTTCACCCTAAGCTAATTTTGATATTCCGAATCCAAAAATGAAATCCATTTTGAAAAATAAGATTTACAAAATTTCAAAAAGTGGTTATTACTATTCATAACGGCTAGTTTTAATAATATTTTAATAGCATATCGTTGTTTAGTGAAACTCGGTATTGTGTATTACACACGCTATCGAGGAAGGTTGCGATTGCGTGTAATGCAAGGAAAGTCAAGGATGCGTGTTGTGCAAGCTCCTTTTTGTGTTGCGTACAACACAAGACATTAGTGAAATTAAAAGGAATATTTTTCATAAAATCTTGGGCTGTTACCTATAATGTTATTTTCAACCTTAATTACCCGATTTACCCTTAATCGTGGTAATAAAAATTACTAAAGTTACTATTCATATTGTACAAAAATAAAAGGGCCCTAATTACTAAATTTTGACTTTATAATAAAAAAATATGGAATCCTTTTATCAAAATTATAAACATATAATTTTCTAAAATTAATTTAAAATTAATCCTGTTGACAGAATGAGAGAAAAGAGTTTTTAAAGTAAAAAAGTCCACAAGTTTGAAATGTTTTAATATCCAATTTCAATGTGAAATTGGTTACAATGAACTAAATTGGATTAATTTATGTTTTTTTAATAATTATACTTTAAAACCAATTCAAAATATAATTTAAATATATAAATAAGTTAGACAAAAAAGTATTTTTCAATTAAAATTCACCATTTTCACTATTCATTTAAACATAAAACTTCTCATAAAAATTCAAAAAAATTAAACCAAAGTCAATTTTGATATCCCAATTTTAAAAAATAATTTTATTTTTTTAAATATAATTTATAGAAGTTTTAAAAACTGTATTTTTGATAAATGCATCATCAAAAGGCGGCAAAGCTACCTTTTTAGAAAAATACTTCTTTTATGGGTAAAATTCAAATTGTTCTTATATCATGTCTAGAAAAAACATAATATGCATGTTAAAAACTATATTGAATATTATATATATATATATATATATTTCATTTATATAATCCAAAAAGACTTATTTGTTTATTTATTTTTATAAAACACACTTGTACATATTTAAATAATTTTTTAGAAAAATACTTCCTTTTATTTTTAAAAGGGTTTTAAATTCATTTATAATTAACTGGTAAAATAATTATATATACACATGTAAAACATACTTTAATAATTAATTTAATCCTGTTATTACCCACCATTCTAATGGATAGGTTATAATTGTCTTGTTTAAATAATTACAATAATAAAAAATGTTTTGTAGAAACTCAGTGTTGTGTGCGATGCAAGATATGCTGGTGTTTCATATAGTGCAACACATTAAAAACTTAAATTATTTTAAAAAATATATCTCATAAAAATATTAGGGTGTTATAGACTTGGAAATTATATTTAAATAATAAATATATCCTAAATAATTGAAAATATTACAATTTAATAAAAAATAGAAAATAAGAAAACTATTATATGAAAATTTGGATATGCTCAATACATCAGAATAACCACACTCATGAAAAAAATTGTGGAAATGAAATAAAATATTAGTAATAAAATATTAATCTTAAAAATTAAAATATATATAAGCTTTATAGAAAATATATGTGAATGAAGAATGATTGAAATATGAGGTTTTTTTTTCAAAATTAGGAAACCCATATGACCGTTACATATATGAACATTGGAATAGTAACATGACTATTAGAAATAGTAACCTAACTATTATAATAGTAACATAACCTATTTAAATGTAAGATAATATTTATATATCTTATAAAATAAAAATGTTTCATGTTTATATCATGATATAAGTAAATAAATATTTTAAAAATGACAAAATAAGTGTGTATTTTTGTAAAACATAAATGTTTCATTTGTATTTTTATAATAAATATAATTATTTAAAATAAAGTTTATTTTCATAAAAGGGGTTTATAAATTAATAATAAGTTTCGTCATAATTAAAATATAATTTTATGGGACCATAAGTAATTTTTCCATAGGTCATAAAATTGATCATAATATTAAAATTGGTATTTTTCAAATAATTAAGGATTTTAATTTAAAATTAAATTTATCATATTTAGAAAATTATTTTCATAATATGAATTTTACTTTTGGAATCTAAACATTGAAAAATGTTCAGGGTGAATTTTTGGTATTTTTCTAAAATAGTTGAATTTTTAGTGAATAGTGAAATATAGTAAAATATGGTATTGAACATTATAAGTTAAATAAATGATTAATTGCATAAGAAGTTATGTATGTGAAGGTTCCAAATATATAGAAATCACCTTTTAGGCTAATAACCATTAATGTTTTTACATATTCAATGGATCATTCACCAATTGCGCAAGACCTGAACGGCATGAACCAAAAATTTCCATCAAATATTGACATAGGAAGCAAAAAATATGGAGAGTGTATTTTTCATGTTAAATTTATAATTAATTTAATCAAATATTAATAAATATTACCTCATCTTAGTAGATTTATTTGATGAATATTTTGATCATCCAAAACCCTTTTTGGATTACCATCGTTGCGTAGGGAGGACCCAAAGTAGAGACCCTCTAGAGGTGATCCACACATGGTCCTTTAATCTCCGAACAACACTGATGGAATGTTGGGTGCTAGAACAATATATCAATTTCCATGTGTTGTTTTTCTGGATCACTTCTAGTTCCTTTAGGCTTGAAGGATTCTCCCTTGTTCTACTCATTCTTACAAGGATGAGAGAATGAGAAATCTATATTGAATTCTATTATGCACAACGATTATAAATTATAAATTAACCCTACATAATAGACATAACAATCTATTTATAGAGTCAGAGTTTAAATTAAAGTATCATTAAATTAAACAATGAAAATTAAATAATATAATAAATCTTATATGTCCCCATGCCATATAATAATAATATTATTATTTTTATTTTATGGAATGCACTAACTGAAGAAATGATAAATATTATTTTACTAGATTGTAAATTAATATTTATCACTAGACATTATCTTGGTCCACTCATCCTCCTCAGAATTTATCAAATAACTGAATAAATATTTATTAAATATTTATTCATAAATAAATATTCTATTCATAGTCCGACTAATAAATATTTATTAATTTTTTTGTGATCAATTAATCATGAATAATATTATTCCTAAATATTAAGAATAATATTTATTATAATACTTAAATTCATATAGAATTTATCAAATAACCGAATAAGTAGGTCAAACACACATATCAGCAACCTATGTGCTTGATACATCATTCTTTGACTATTTGAAATAAACTCGTCGTTACACCATGACCATGAAATTTAATGTGATAGTTCCATTTCAATCAAAAGGAAAAATATCAAATTCCATTAATATGGATGGGAAAAATCCTTCCTCAACTTATTAACTAATAACATGTCATTCATGATGCACCGAACATACCCTACATCCCACGAACAAATGGTGTCACAATTTTGGTCAATACATCAAAGTATATGGGTCATGAAAAGCATTAATAATAATCTTAAAGTATAAGGACCATTACACACACTCTCAGATAGGAATATCATATGACACATAAACATGAGGAATTCCTAAAAAAGGGCCTATTACCATAATCTCTCATTTTGGAGATTAATAAGTTCAAACTTCATTAGAATAAGTCTCATATGTTTATGTGTACTTGCACCTGACTATAAACATTCTATGTGTCCCATAATAGTATGTTATCTGATCTTGGAACTATATTTAAGAATATATGTTTGACATATCAAGGTTCTCATCATAGTAGAGAATAATTATGAACTTATCAATGAGATAGATACTCTAGGACATTATTACATTAAATTCATGCAGAAAAATGAACAATATATAATAAATTGTTTTTATTAATATTCAAATATTTAAATATACATGTAATACAAAGTACAAACAAATGTTTATAGAACCTAAACTCCATTAGAAACCCATTTATAATAGAGACAATTTCCTATGACTTTTAGTCTGCTAAACCTCATATGATGATCATGTTTCTGTGGAGTTATAGATTTAGTCAAGGGGTCTTCCACATTTTCTTCCATGGGTATTTTTCTCACTAAAATTTCACCGCTTTGAGAAAAATACCTCAAGAGATGATACTTATAAAGTATGTGCTTCGTTTGCTAATGTGACCTTGGTTCCTTTGGAAGGTCCACCACTATAGTATTATCACAATAGAGTGTGATAGGTTTTTTATTTCTAGGTACCATGTTAATCTCTTGGATGAATTTTCATATCCAAAATGCTTCTTTAGCTGCCTTAGAGGCCAAAATATACTCAAAATCTACTATAAAATCTATAAACACAACACTATTTGAGATCTTCCAACACACAACACCTCCATTGAGAGTGAAGATATATCCCATCTATGATTTCAGATCATCTTGATCTAGTTTTAAATTAGAATCTGTATATACTCTAATGACTAGTTTCTCATCTTCTCTATAGACCAGAAACATATCCTTAGTACTTCTCAGATACTGTAGAATGGACTTGACTTCCATCTAATGGAATTCACCTAACTCAACTTCATATATTCCTATCATACTTAATTCATAGGAAACATATATCCTAGTACATATCATAACATACATGGCTGACCCAATCACCAATGTGTATGGAATCCTTTCCATCCTTTATATTTCCTCATGTTTCTGAGGACACATTTTCTTAGAATGATGAGTTCCACGTGACAATGAAAACAATCCCCTCTTGGATTATTCCACACTTAATTTCTTTAGTATCATATCAATATATATACATTGACTTAGACTGAGTAGCCACTTGGATTTATCATGAAGGATCTTGATCCCAATAATATATACTGTTTTTCCTAAGTTATTCATGGATCAGTAATCATTTAACCA
Organism: Viscum album; assembly: GCA_963277665.1. Lineage (NCBI taxonomy): Eukaryota > Viridiplantae > Streptophyta > Magnoliopsida > Santalales > Viscaceae > Viscum > Viscum album. The sequence goes on from OY728122.1 coordinate 762,728,052, forward strand.
ATCTTTAGCAGATTGTAGGTTTGGTATCTCATTTATAATAAGTAGAATGTAATCAACACAAACTATTAGAAAAATTTCCGCACTCCCACTAAAACTCTTATAGGCACAAGGTTCACATTCATTATTTATGAAACCAAATTCTATTATGGCTTCATCAAATCAAATATTCCATGACCTGAATACTTACTTTAATACATAATTGGATATTTTTAAATTTCATACCTTTTTGGAATCCTTTGGAGCCAGTTTTTTTAGGTTGTATCATATAGACATATTCTTGAAGATTCCCATTTAGGAAGGATATTTTTACATCAATTTTGAAAATATCATAGTCATGGAAAGCTACAATGGAAAGTAGAATTTTGATGGATTTCAACAATGAAACCAGTGAAAAGGTTTCACTATAATCCATTCCTTGATGCTATTTGATACCTTTTGCAACTAGTTGTGGCTTTTAAGTACTAAATTTTCCATGCATGTCCAGTTTGTTCTTTAATATCCATTTAAAAATAATGGGATTTATGTCCACTATAGGATCTATCAAAATCGATACTTGGTTTTGGTACATGGAATCCATTTTATAATTCATAGGTTCTTACCACTTGAAAATATCTGTGCCACTTACTACTTTTTTATAGGTTACATAACCATTATTATTAACAAATAACGAGTCACTATCCTTAGTGACTAGAAAAACATATCTTTCAGATTCTCTAACCACTCTTATACTCCTACATAGTACTTTTGTCTCTGGAACTTCTTCTTCCATAAGGATTTTGTAATTTGTTCTTGGGACAACTCTTGCATACCTTGAGCCTGGTCTTCATAAAATTCTATCTCACTCCCACCATCTCTTTTAGAGTTTCTCTCATGGATAATGGAATGTCTTACCACTGTTACCTTTTTTTTGAGGGTTCATATAGGTAATATCCCCTTATTTTATTAGGGTATCTAATAAGGAAACACTTTTTTATCAAGGTGAAAGTTTGTTTCCTAAAGCAGCCTTTACAAATGATTTGATACCCCACACATGTAAGTATAAAAATACAAGTTTCTTTTCACTAAACAATTGGTATGAAATACCATCTTCTGCTTTAGTTATCAACTAGTTTAGTATTTTTTCTTCAATTTTTAATGTATATACCTAAAAGGATAATGGAAGACTCACATGACTCATTATTGATCTCACCATGTATAATAGGGTGAGGTTCCTCCTTTTTCTTACACTATTCCATTTTGGTGTATATGGAAGAGTGACTTGGGATAAAATCCAAAAATCCCATAAATAATCAATAAAGTCTTGATTAAGATATTATCCACCACGGTCTGAGTGAAGTTTATTAATCTTACTTCCAAAATGGTTCTCACATTCATCTTTAAATTTAATAAATTTATCAACAAAATATGACTTATTCCTAATTAAGTAAACATATCCACACCTACTAAAATCATCAATAAAAGTAATGAAGTATGATTACCCACCCCTTTCTTCAATTGTAAATGGTCCACACACATCAGTATATACTAATTCAAGAATCTATTTATCCCTTTGAGCTTTTACACTAAATGGGGTTTTGGTCATTTTCCATTGTATTAATTCATGAAATATACCAAGTGGTTTTAGTTAAAAAGAAGCTAAAAATACATCTTGATGTAATTTTTTCAAATTATTTTCATTTACATGACCTAGAAGGTGATTCCATAGTTGAGTGTGGTATGAGTCATGTGAAGTAGTTTTGTTAAAAATTGTTATCACTTGGTTTGTGTAATCTAATACATAAATACCGTTATTTAAAAATATCTTATCATAAAAAATGTTATCTTTATAAATGAAGCAACTTTTGTTATTGAAATTAAAAATAAATCCATCCATATCAAGTCTGGATATAAAAATAATGTTTTTGGTAATAGATTAAACATAATAAAATATTTTAAAACCAAGATCATTATTGTTGTAAATGTAAGGTGGTAGTACCCAATATCCATGCCAACATGTTTGGATCCATTGGATTCTTGTATATATAACCTCTCGTGAAATCTTAAAAAATCTACCTAGTTCATATATTTGAATACATATGTGAGAAATACATTCCCTATATAATACCAAATTTATATAAACAAATAAATTTAACTCAATAAAAAATAAACATGAATCTTCCCCTTTCTTCTTTTCGTGGGGGTAATTTTTCTTCCAGCGACCCATATTTCTAAATGCAAAACAAAAAACATCCTATTCTCTTTATTAGGACTTGATCTTTCTCTTATTGTAAGGGTATTTAAAAGAAGATTTGGAATTAGAGATATTTTTATGGACTTTCCTTTTATTCACTATAAGTATGAATGGTTTTTCACACTTTGTCTCCTTAAAAACTTGTATAATAAATGTGATAAGATCTAGATGATACTTCTCTATGCTATTCATATTTAAATTAATAAAAAAATCTAGAGAAGATCTGAGGAAGTGATGTAAGAATGATATCAGTGCATAGTTATTTTGGAAATTAAAAGCCTAGAACCTATAGACACTCAATTTAGCCAATGAGTTTGACTATGTGAGTCTTGGATGGAGAACCTTCTCCAAGATTAATTTGAAAGAGTGACTTAGATATCTAAAACTATTATTGTCTAGCTCTCTCTTTATATATAACCTAGATATTAAAAATAATTCTATAGGTATCCATGTATTCTTGTGACTCCATGATTTCACTAGACATAGATGAAATTATTAGAAATAGAATGTCAACCATGTAACTCAAGTGTTTATCATAGAAAATAAACTCTTCATCACTCACCTCCTTTACAGGAGGATCAGGTAGTGAGGATTCTATCAAATAAGATTTCCATTAATGTCACAACACAACCTGTAGATGTCTAAACCATTCCTAGAAGTTATTTCTATTAATGATATGGTCTTTCTCCAAGATAGATTGCAAAGATAAAGTGGATAACAAATTTTTCATTATTCTATGATTATAAAAGCTCATATTATTATAAATTCACTTGATTACAATTTATGTGAAACATAATGAATTTAATTTTATTATGTCTCCCACTAATTTATAAAGTTCAAAAAGCCCTCACCATTAGACTCAGAATGTCTAGTTTCTTTGAGATTTTAAGGAAAATGATCCATATTTTCCTTATTATAATCTAAGTGATAGATCAATCAATTGATCAGTGGTATTTAGGTAGGATGGTATTTTCCAACTGTTGGCTTATAGCTCCTTGATCCATTGAGTGGACTCCCCAATTCAGAAACTCTTACTCGAACTTCCTTAAGACTTAGCTCCAAGTTGCATCAAGTATAGAAATATTTAATTCTCTTGATGTAGATTGGTTAAGTCGACCCAAAACTTTCATAAAAACTCCATGATAAAATCAAGTGTCCTAATAAGGGTTAGTCAAACACTTAGTTCTATAAATTTCATTCCTAATAAATTAATGTAAGGCTTAGTCTGAATTAATATTAAGTTAAGGGATTTTATTTATTATGAATAAATATTTATTATTTTATCCTTTACATGTCCTGTTAATATAAAGTATATTTTACTTAAGTGATTAACTATTTTTTGAGAAAAAATTTATGCATAATCCATTTATTTAAATTCCATGTTTTTATATTAATCTCTTTATTTATGTGATTGTGATCTTGAATCCATAAAATAAATAACGGATAAGAAAAAAAATAAAGAAACAAATAATTGACCTGATCATGATCTTATATATTGGTTGATTTATTAAGTAGAAAATAAATCAACCTATGAACATAGGGGAAAACTCATTGTTTCACTCTTAGAATGAGTTGCAAAATTCCACTTATCCACCTGTGGATCACCTGGGTTGGTTTCATTTCAGTTCTATGTAGAACCACCTCCTTAATTTTTGGGATACTCCTTTTATTACATATGTTTATAATTAACATGTGGGTGATGGGAACCAAGGGGTTGGTTAAGGGGAATTATATAAACAACCTTGTAAATGCACCTTATACATAATAAAAGAGGGAGGTATGACACACATTCCATCATTTTTAATCTAATAATAAATAATTTCACAACCCATGAAATAAATAAAATAAATAAAACCAACACATACATAGGTCTGGTCAAAGATCCCGAGTGATCATAAACATGAAACAAATACACAAAAGTACACTAGATATCATTTACTTAAATTTTCTCTCTATTATTAAGATAATCATGATTATATTAATTAATTATCTTTATCTTAATGACTATCCAAATTCTATTGGATATACCTACCATTAATGAATTCCTAGAAAATAAAATAGAATAACCAATAATTACATATAATTTTAATAAATTAATTGAGAATTTATTAATTATTAAAAACCTTCATTACATAGCCAAAAACATATAGTGCCAATAATGTAATTTTAATTTAATACTATAATTAATTATTTTAATATAATTTAATTCCATCATTAATTGGGATATTACATGTCATGTAATTATGAGATACAAGTTATCATCCTCAATTCTCATGTATCCATGATAAACACTTGGGAATTCAGTGTGTATCTTAGCTGGACTACATGATATGCACTAACCAAAGACACAATAAGTGTTCTTCTAGATATGTGTCCGCGTAACCCACCATTTACTTGGTGTGTTGTTCAAACATGAGAATTAATGATTTACATTTCATTTACATCAGTTACATTCCACATGTTTCATTAATTATCCCAGATATCAGTCTCATGTGATCAAAAGCTGTGTTTTCGACCAAATAATTAGCATGAATTTCACAACTAAACTGTGTATACTACATGGTTTGTACACCAGATACATGTCATGTAATTAGAAAAATCATGTGCCAGGTTGTCCTGTTCTACATGTAGTGTTCAATTAATGAACCACATTTAATAAATTCTCGACACACCGTGTATCCTGTGACACATCCAGGGGAAATGAAGTTGAGCACATAGAGTGTACTCTGGCCACACTCCATGTAATCCAATCAACAGACCAGAAAATTTGGTACCTCTTAATGGAATTTATAACCATTATCTATCCATTATTAGTATTTAATAAAATATGAATCTTTAATGATGAATATTAAAATTTATAAAACATGTTAATTAAACTTTAGATTAAATAATGAATAATATGTAAATGAAATATCTAACCACAATTGTTCACAATCGATTAAAAAATAAAATAAATAATTATAAATTTAATTATGACCACTCTAATTCCACTTTGAGGTTAAAAACATATCATGAGTTCCTTTTGTGTGAATAAACATTAATATTTTTTTCATATTCGATGGACCATTCACCAAGTTTTCATGACATAAACTTCATGACAAATAAATTTTTTCTATCAAATACTAACATAAAAAGCCTGAAACTCAGAGATGATCTTTTGTGCATTAAATTTATAATTAATTTAATTATATATGAATAAATATTACCTCATTATAGGATATTTCTTTGGTGAATATGTTGATTGTATGAAACCCTTTTCAGATTACTGTCGCCACGTAGAGAGGTCCCAAAGTAGATCCCCTATAGCGGTGATCCACACATGTTCCTTTGATCTCCGAACAACACCGATGAAATATTAGGGGATAACATGAAAGATCAATCATATTATTTTGTTAATTTTTATTTCTTATAGTTCCTCCAGGTGTGAAGGATTATCTCTTGTTCTACTCACACTTGAGATGATGAAAGAAGGAGGAATCTAGAGAGAAATCCGTTGTGAGCAACGATTCTCAATTCTCGAATAAACCTACAAAATAGACATAATAATATATTTATAAAGTTATAGTTTAGGTTAAAATATTTTTTAATTTTATAATGATACTTAAATAATATAATAAATATTATCCTACCCCATTCTATATAATAATAATAATAATAATATTATTTTATGGCATGCGCTAACTGTCTCAATGATAAATATTATTTTTCTAGATTGTAAATTAATATTTATCACCAGAAATGATCTTGGTCCACCCATCCCCCTTATAATTTATTTAATACCTGAATATATATTTATTAAATATTTATTCATAAATAAATATTCTATTCATAGTATAGTAAATAAATATTCATTAATTATTTTACGATCAATAAATCTGGAATAATATCATTCACTTGTATTGATAATAATATCAATTACAATAATTAAATTCATATATAATTTAATTGATATCAAAGGAAACACTTAGTCTGTGATCCTATAGGATTTTTTCTCATTGGAATTTGGCAGATTTACCTAAAGTTCAAGATTACTGTCTATCAATAGGTCAAAGAACTAAAGAGAAAGAAGTTAATGTTTCAACGTTGAAAACCACACATAAATGATTATTGTGTATTATAATCTATTTTCCACAATATCTCATTAAGAAGGCCACAAAAACATTTCATCAACCTATGAATGTGATACGTCTTTCTTTGACTATCTGAAATAAACTCATCATTAAACCATGGACATGGAATTTAATGCAATAGTTCCTTTTCAATAAAAGGGATGAGATATCAACATCTATTAATATGGAATGAAAAAAAATCCTTGATCGAGTTATTAATTAATAATATGTCATGATGCAACCAACATACCCTACTTCCTATGAACATATGGCATCACAGTTTTGGTCAGTACATCAAAGTACGTGAGTCATGATAAACATTAATAATAATATTAACATCTAAGGATCATTACACATGCTCGCAGATAGGAATATATGATGACACATAAACATGAAAAATTCCTAAATGTGGGTCTATTATCATAATCTCATGTCTTGGTGATTACCAAGTGCAAACTTCATGAGATGAAGTCTTATCTGGCTATTAGTACTCACACCTGACAATCAATATTCTATCTGTCCCATCATATTATGTTATCTGAGAATATAACTATATTTAATAATATCATCATGACATATCAAGGTTCTCATCATATTGGGGAATAAATATAACCTTATCAATATGATAGATACTCTAGGAAATTATTACATTAAATTAATGCATAACAATGAAGAATATATAATAAGATGTTTGATTAATATTCAAATATTTGAATATACATGTAATCCAAAGTACAAACAGTTGGTTATAAAACACCAAATACAATAGTAATAATCCATTAGTTAGAATTCACATGCATAATTTACTATATATAGTCACAATATTAATCAATATTGGTATTCTTGATCCAAAAAAATAAATTAATGAAAATAATATTAAAAAACACCCCTCCCTCCCCTTATAAATACCACCACTCAACACCCCTTTTCCTCACAGATTCTAAGCCTTGTATATTGATTTTTTTCCCGATTCTCTTCCAAATCATATCCCCTATGTCATAATGCTACTAGTATCACCAAATACCATTTTAAGGAGCCTTAAGGGGTATCCTAATTGGAGATAAGAAAAGTAAGAGGTAAAATTATCGACTATACCTCTTTAAATTTTGTTATTATTCTACCACCCTAATATGTTCTCCATCTAACTAAACAAAATAACATCAGTATCCTAAATATATTGATATGTTAATTTTATGGAAGAATTTCCATCTCATACCCTCACCTCAATTTATCCTTAAATGAAAATATTTTTCACAATATGGTTGGTTCACCACCTCCATGAACAACACACTTCATTTTTCTCCACCTCCTTCAAGGATGATCATAAAAATATTATCATGGTTAAATAAGATGATAATAATTATATTATAACTTTTTTTATGTTTTGGAATGAATTAATACACATTGAATTAAATAAAAGGAATCTAGTTTGTGATGGTTGGTAAAACTACCTAAATGAACTAACCATATAATGTTAATGTTTTTACTAAATTAATCATACTTATTTCATAACACATAAGGATATTTGGTACCATTTAAATTTCTATAAGGACATGAATATAATTTCATTTCACTTATGGAGCTGAATTCTTGTTTTAAAAGAAATTTAATAATTATCCACAAGTGATCCAACCTTGGAACCATGAAATGAACGCCTGTAAATGAACATAATATAAGTATAATAAATCAAATATAGATGAAAATTTTTCTAAGTTAAGTAATTAATTAATCTAATTTTATTATTCGAGATGTTAAGTGCAATTCCATAATTATTTGGGAACCTATGGTAAGGGATCTCTTCAAACCACCCTATTTTATTTGGGTTATGAGCTTTATCTCTATAACTCACTTTGTATCTATCTTTAATGTTAATTAATGATCATAAATTCTATGTATATGTATCTTAAATATATACCTATCTCATTCTCCCATCCTTTTATGAGGTTATACACACCTTAATTTCATTTCTCAAATGCCTTTTTTAAAAACAAACCCGATTAAGGAGAACTTTTCTATCCCTTAATCCTTTTATGTAACACTATTTTAAAGAATTTATTACCATTAATTATTTAATTAAATAAAGTAATATATTAGGTATAACAACTCTATTTTACCCTTGGTTTTCAAAGAAAATTCCATTTTTATTTTTTCATTTAAACTCTTTAACCGATTCCTTAAAATATAATTTTGAAAGTTCATTCACTACTCAATTATCTACCATTTCTCATGATATTTTTTAAATAAAACAAAATTCTAGGCTTATGATTATTTGTAAAAATATCAACATCCAAAATATTTAATTCCTTATTCTATTTATAATCTCTATGAAATCTCCTTTGATTGTTATATGAGGCAAGATTATGTAACCCATTTCTTTCCATGGGTAATTATTATGTTTATTCATTATGTTTGATTTCCATTTGTGGCACACATAAGAATGTACATGTTATTATGGGTTTGACCAAATAGTTATATAATTAATTGGGTAACATTTATGTCTCATGAGATGATATCTATGGGATTAGGGAATAAACCTCATCCATGATTGGACTATTTCTACCACACGATGTTGTCTTAATAGTTAATATTGACTTATGCTTATGTCATGTTTCATATTTTTGCCACATTAAAATGTTTACAAGATATTACAATTCTATTATATTTATGTTTTACTACCATATGATTATTCTTGTGCCTTGTATTTTATGATACTTTGTTATTACTTTTGACTCATATGTTATGCTTCTCCATCATGTTTTTTCCCTTACTAAGCTTTATAGCTCACCCCTTTTGTTTTTTGTATTACCCAAGTTATACTATTTAGTTTTATGATCTCAAAGGTATTTAGGATCCCATTATGGAGATTAAAATAAAGAAATTTTACTTTAGTTTTATCTTGATGTTTTTTTACCTGGTCTTCTAGAGACACCAAGACTTTTGATCTTCAGGTTGTGTTTATTAGATATTTATGTTAAAAATTATATAATGATATGTGTAAAAGGCTTGGGTCACCATAGTTGGTATCAAATAAAAGTTCTAGTTAATTTTGGAGATTATTAAAAGAATAATTCGTTAAAAAACACTAGGTAAAAGTATAATTATAAGAAAATATCCTAAAATTTTGGTGAAGTATAGCGCAAGTGGTTTCCAAGAAATTATATCCCTATATGGATAATATAAGTGGATGTGGATATAGAATAGATGTACCTAGGGGTAATAACCTTGAAAAGGGTGGATTGAGGATTAAATAAATTGTCCCTAGGTTCATGAAAAAGATACCTTGATATACACCGAGTTTGACACTCCCAAGGGATATTCTTTGGAAAATTCACAAAATCTTTACAAACCATTATAAAGGACTCGAATAGATTATTAGGTTAGAAAACCTAATAGGAAAATTAACATGGATAACCTAGATTGAAACCTGGAGACTCATAAGTTTAGATTTATATGTCAGTTATAAGTTACTCCTTTTATTTTACTTGTTTCCCTTTTTATATGATTTTTAGTTTGAGTTTTCTCATCACTAATTTTATTTCATTTATTTTTGTTAATGGTGGGAAATATGAGGTATTGTGCCAAAAAATAATGTGATAGGAAATTTGATGATTACCCTAATGATATTCCTAACCAAATGGGAGAGGGATATCAGAAACATTATGGTAGTACTGGCTCAACCGAATCAAGTTTTTAATAATAACTTGAATTTTGTGGAACGACCTACTTCTCCTAAGAAAGATAAAGTTGTGTTCGAGTCCTTTATGTGACAAAGGTCTCCTAACATTATTGGATCTTATGATACCCTCATTGAAGAACAATTTATTAATTACATTGATAATATATTATCTATCATCCAATGCTCAAATCAAGAGAAATTTTTACTTGATGTTTATCACATAGAGGTGAATGCTGATAAATGATGGAAACTAATCAAGAACATTAAGTCCAAAGAGGAAATTTATTTAATGTAATGAGTAGGATTCAAGAAAATATTTTTTAATAAATACTTTTCTCAAAGTACTAATCTTAAAATGAATAGAGAGTTCCTTATATTGAATAAAAATAAATATGATTCTATCAAGGTATATGAGGAAGACACTATAAGGATTACATGGTATATCTTTTTATTTTTCATCAGCACCGAAAGTAAGGGGGACCGCTTATTTATTGGATTAAAATTGAGTCTATGAAAATATTTTGAAATTTGAGATAACTATGAAGAGATTTTCCATTGTTACCTTAAGGATGATAGGGATATTAGAGACTCTCAGCGGTATTTTGGTATTGGAGATAAAAATAGGAAAATGGAGTTTAATTCAAGAGTATCAATTGATAAATCCTACTGAGGAAGGAAAAACCAACTTCCCACATGTCAAAAGTGTGGGAAGAAGCATCCTAGAATCTATTTAAAGAGAAACTGGAGATTTTTCAATTGTGGAAAAGAATGTAATTAGGCAAATAAATTCCAAATAGAGATGAATAATAGTAATAATGATGCATATGAAAAAAAGGTACCTATCAATACTCATCATATAGTCCAATGTTTCAACCACAAGAAACATGGGAATTATGTAAGACAATTCCCTAAGCCAAAGGTTTTCAGAGACAATCAATTAAAAAAACCTCTAAGGTATAGTGATAAGGGAAGGGAATATGCTATAACTACTACTTAGGCAGATACCTATAACAATATTATGATAGGTATGATGGTTATTAATTCAATAATAGGGAACATACTATTTGATTATGGTTCTACACATTCTTTTTGAAGTTCCTAAGGATCATTGAACCACTGGGGGTGAATAAATGGTTGTATTTTTATAAATTTACAACTTTATGAAATTTAACCCTAGAAACTTGTTAGTGTAATTTTTCCTTATCAAATTTTGTAACAATCTAAAAAGTTTGAAAATATGGAAAGTAAAAAAGGTACAAAAGATTTTCAAGGTTCAACCTCAGCGTGAGAACCTACATACTTTTCATGGCCACTACCATGGATCCATAGAAATTCACTATTAGAAATAAGTGAATATAAATTTTGAGATAACTCCCATTAGACTTATTATATATACTGATAAGTATGGTTATACTAAATCTCATCAATTTAAAAGTTTTACTTATAAAACTTGATCCATAAAAAATGAAACTTTTTAAATCTTCTCTAAAAGGTTCGTTCATAATTTTTTCTAGTTCCCCCTTTATATCTACAAAAATTTTCTATACATTTTTCTTCACTAAGATCCTATCATATTTCTAAACCATGTTATATCCGATTAACAAAAACCAACACCAAAAAATCTCTACATGGAAACTCTATCTTATGTATTTGTTCAATTCTCTATACCAAAACTATGTATGATACTTTTGAACAAAACTCTATAAGTCCATAAATTTTCTTAATCCAGAAACTAATCTTTGGTTAAAAACTCAATTATGACACAACTTCTACAATGTTTCATATTTTTTGTATGTGTAAATATTTTTAAGTACACCATACTTTTTCACCCCATTATACAGGTTTTCCAGAAATGGAAAGGGTGGGAAGCAATTTTCATTTTCTTATTCAAACTGAATTCCCTAAAATATTTTAAAGTATTCTAGAATATTCTAGAATATTATCTAATATTAATGAATTATAAATCTATTCCAAAATTTATCAATATAACTATTTATCTACTTTATGGAAGTTTTTTAATGATATCTTTAAGAAAAATCCTCCATTTGGTGAAACAACTCACTTCCTAACTTTTCAACTTTGAACTTTACACAATCTGTAACAAAAATATGTACATTAAGATTTATACAAACCATCCATCTAGAAACTCAGTTTACCTATATTCATTTATCTTGACCCACTGAATATAAACAATATATTCCTTTGTTTTTATTGACCCATAGAAGATATCCATTGAAAAACTTCCTGAAGATGACTAACTACATTGTTGTAACTTCTAAAGTATTAAAGAACATTAAACTTTCTATGTCTGTTTTAATTCTCTATCTATTATAAAATTCACCATTAATTTAATTTGTAGATCAATGATTTTCTTTCCATTTAATTTTTACACCTTTTTTACATGAAAACTTAAAAATAATTTTATGAAAGAAACATCTGTCTAGTGGCTTAAGCAAAAATATGCCTGCTAGAAACCACTCTAGTTTGACCAGTAGACTGCATATGGTGAATTGTGTCCACTAACAATATTGTTCTTTTATTCCCTATACTTCATACCACTATATCTCCTTCTTCTCAAGTTCTTTCATTCAAGTATTTCTAGAAAAGTGTGTATTGTGATCTATGTGAAAACGTCCTTATATAATTTTCATCTGACGACTCAACTTATGAAATATTTATCATGTTTTCAATATATTTTTCAAAGTGAAAACTTCCTTAAAGAATGTTTGTATAATTTGTTCTATCTGATTAGAAACTTTGTAATTATAGTTTTTCTTACAACAGATTCATCTAAAAATATTCACTTTGTATATCCATTGGTATTTTTGTACTCTTCTCTTTTTGTACATTCAATTAAGTGTACTTTTTCTCAATATTACATCTTATTTATTTTAAAACCACCTTTCACATATTTCAATCTTCACAAAAGTTTCTATCTAGAAAGGTTTTTATGGAACTTCAAGTTCACTTCACTTACGTTAAAAAAACTTTAGTATAATTTATTTTTCCATTACATCTATCATATCATCTATATTTAGTTCTTCTCCCCTATTCTATCTAGTATGTTTTATCTGATTCCTTTGTACAAACTTTAATTAATTTTAATTTCTAGAATTTATTAAAAACTCTCTGTCCGGAATGTTTTTGTGAGAACTAAACATACATTATTATAAAAAATTTGTTAAGAAAACTTAAACTCTATTCCCTTAAACTTATAGTGACCCAATATTTTTTTACATGTTATATGCATTTTTAAGCATATTTATCTATAAAATACAAACCAAAGATTATAAAGTCTAGTGTCTTTGGAAGACTAGGTACATAAAATTAAAAACATGAAACTAGAATAAAATGAATATTTATTAAACTTCCATAATGATATCCAAACTTACTTTAAACTCCTACATCTACATAAGATAACCTCAGGAATACATAGATAAAGGGATGAGCTAAAAATATCAGTAAGGGAATATACATGAAAAAGAAGAATAACACATGAGTTAAAGGCATACCATGATAAAATAAAAGGAATGGAATATGAATAAACATATAGAGGCATATCATACATAATTTGGAATCATATAATCATGGAAATAAAGGAATTTAGAAACAATACATAACATGACATAAACATGATTCAAATATAACTACAAAGATGGAATCACATAGTGGACAAAGTCTAATAGTGGATTAGATTTACTTCCTAATCCCATACTTGGCGTCTCATGAGAATAAACATTACCCAATGCATTGGAGAACTATCTGGGTGCACCCATCATAATATGTTCAGGCATATATTTTCCATATAAAGAATCAAATATAAGGTATAAATATAAGGGTTACCCATGGAAAGAAATGGGTATCATAATCATGTCATAGGGCATAACCAATGGGCATATCATATTGGTGTCCATGAAAGAATGGATTTAAATAATAATTTTATATTCATAAGGGAAAATAGGCATATATCATGGTAAATTATATAAAACTGAAGTGAAAACATGTAAAAATAGTGTTTAATAAACTTTATAAATAAGCCACTTTAGTGCGGTTTAAGAGAAATTTTAAATAGTATTTATAGAGAAAAAATACATAATTGTTTGTATAAAAACAAAAATGAACTACGATAGTTTTTAATTATAAAATTAGTGATTTTATAAAAACAATGGTTGATTAAAATAGATTATGGAGTGTACTTGGGAATGGGTAAGAAATTGAGAAGTTCCCTTTAATCAGGCTTGCTTATCAGGAGGAATTGATAATGGAACCTTTTAAAACACATAGTTCCCCATCAAATAAAGATGAATTGAGATACATAAATATTTTTGGTAAATAAACACAAAATATTAGAGAATTTTATAATAATAATGAATAATTACTTTGGATAAAAGAGAGAGAACACGTAACCCAAAAGTAATTTGTAGGTTCAGAGAGATCCCTTACCTTTTGTATGAATGTGTTCCCAACTTACACTTAATGTTATAGATAATAAAATTAGATTAATTAATTAATTTATTTATAAGATATTATATATGTATTTTATTTATTATAATTTTATTAATTTCATTTATGATAATTTCAATGAGTTAGAGAGTTTAATTCCATCATTCTAGGAAATTCCGTTTCATTGTTTCACAGTCGTTTTGCTTGTGAAAAATTATGGAAGTTCTTGAAAAATTGTAATAATTCTCTAGAAGTGAGATTATATGGTATTAATTTGATTATTTTTTTTTAAAAATTTCCCACATATAATTTTACTTTCTAGTATGAGGATGATTCATTTGATAAAATGTTAATGTTAATTATTTAGTTTATTTTTGGTGGTTTTTCAGACCATCACAAACTAGTTTTTTTACTGAATATTATGTTAATATATTAGTTATAGAATATGAAAAAGTTATAATATACATATTAAAACCTTTTTTTACCATAATAATGGTTTTATGACCAACCTTGAATGCAGTAATGTAAAATGAAAACTCACCGTCTACAAAGGCTGTGAACCGACATATCATGGATGATGTTTTCATTTTTAGAATAAAATAAGAGAATAGATTTGATGATTGATATTACATTAAAAAAATATAATTACACTATATATATGATATTGTAGTTATCATTCTGATTTTTATTGGGTAGGTGATGGGAGAATAAGAAAAGAAAAGAAATTAAAAGGGAGGGATTGAGGATTTTACCTCTTGAATGTTGTCTCCTTGAGAACCTCCTTTTGGAACTTGGGTTTGGTATTTATTGAGACCAAAATCCATTAGACATGGGGAATAGTCTTGTTAAGGTAATTGGGTAGAATATTTATAAGATACAAGGCTTATAATGTGTGAGGAGAAAGGGTGGTGAAGGGAAGTATTTATAGGGGGAGGAGAGGGGTGTTTTTGATTATAATATTCATTAGTTTATTAATGTGGCTCAAGACTATCAATATTGTTTATTACTATTGTGAAATATAGTAAATGTTTTACTATTGTTTTAACCAATGGGTTATTACATCATGATCAAATCATCCTTGACTCAAAAATTCTTGTAATGTTAATTACTGAAATTTATCGTATTTCACTTTTCACAAAAAAATAAACTATTTTAGAAAAATACCAAAAATTATCCCCAACTATTTTTTGATGTTTATATTTAAAAAATGGAATCCATTTTATGAAAATAATTTTATAAATATGAGAAATTTAGTTTTTAAATAATATCATCATTTATTCGAAAAATTTAGATTTTAATATTATAATCAAATTTTTTGACCCTTTGAGAATTTAATTAAGTCACATAAAATTATCATATAATTATAATAAAACATGATATTAATTTATGAATCTATTTTATAAAAATGTTTTTTAAAAAAAAATTAATATATTAATTATAAAATTGTAAATAAACATTTGCGCTTTACAAAAAATATCAACACTTAGTTTATCATTTTTAGAAAATTTATTTACTTATACCATGGTATAAATATATCATGTTTTAATTTA
Source organism: Viscum album (assembly GCA_963277665.1). Classification (NCBI taxonomy): domain Eukaryota; kingdom Viridiplantae; phylum Streptophyta; class Magnoliopsida; order Santalales; family Viscaceae; genus Viscum; species Viscum album. The sequence goes on from OY728122.1 coordinate 762,744,060, forward strand.
TAAGGTAAATAAAATTTATTTATACTCTATCAGGTGAGGTTACTATTCTAGTGGCTAGATTATTATTTCTAACGGTCATATTACTATTCCAATGGCCAGGTTACTATTCCAATAGTATTTGTTCCTTAATTTCTATAAATACCACTTATTTTATTCATTATTTATTCACTTATATTTTCTATTAAGTTTATTTATAATTTATTATTTAAAATGAATATTATATTATTCACATAGTGTTTTATTTATACATCTTTTTTATGAGTGTGGTCATTCTAGTGGATCGAGTAGACCAAATTTTCCCATAATTGTTGTATTATTTTCTATTTATTATCCCACTATAATTTTTGGAATTCTTATTGGTTTATTTTCTAACTAATTTATCATTCTTCATTTATATTAATAATGTTTTTATTGGGTTCTCTATGTGATGTATGTATTTTATGACATAATTATAATAAGGAAATTCCATTGATAAAATTATGGGTTGTTATATTCTTCCCCCTTTTCAAATTTAGTTTTAAATAATAAGGTAAAAATAGGTGATGGTATTTCTTCTTCATAACTTTCTCCAGTTCCCATGTATCCACTTCATATTCATGGTTCCTCTATAGTACTTTTACCAGGTGAGTAGTCTTGTTACGTAGAACTTTATCTATATGATCCAAGATCTTCACTAGATACTCCTCATAAGAGATATCATTTTATAGATGCACCATCTATTAATTAATTAAATGTGAGGGATACATGGAATATATTATGTACTTGAGAAATGGTTGGTGGAAATTCTAGTTTATAGGCCATAGCTCTAACATGATCATGAATTTTAAAGGGGCCAATATACCTAGGAAATAGCTTTCCTTTCTTCCCAAATCTCATAACCCTCTTCCATAGAGATATGTAGAAGAATACCCTGTCTCCAACCTGAAACTCTAAGTCCTATAGACAATTATCTACATATATATTTTATTGACTTTGGGATTCCTTGATATGTTGTTGGATTCTCTTCACCCTTTTATCCATTTCATCAACCATTTCAGGACCCAATAGCTTACATTCACCAACTTCATCCCATCATACAGGTGTTCTACATCTTTTCTCATAAAGGGATTCATATGGGGTCATTTGGATGCTTGAGTGTAAACTATTATTGTAAGATAACTTGAACAGTAGAAGATGTTGATTCCATCCTCCTTTGAAGTCCATTGATCATGCTCTTAACATATCTTATAGTGTATGAATGGTCTACTTAGACTTTCCACCAGTTTGAGGGTGATAAGGAATACTGATGTTCAACTCGATATTTATAGAACGTGGTATACTTTTCCATAACTTGGAGGTAAATATCAGATCATGATCGAATATAATTGATAATGTTACTCCATGAATCCTCACCACTTCTCTGATGTATGTCCATGAAAGTTTGTCAATTGAGAAGTCCTCTCAAATTGTAATAAAGTGAGCAGTCTTTGTAAGATGATCCCAAAGAACTCATATTGGATTATTCCCTCTGGATGTCTTTGAAAGTCCAGTGACAAAGTCCATGGTGATGTTTTCCCATTTCCATGTAGGCATGGATAATGGTCGCATAATTACTTTATACTTTTTTCCTTTCAGCCTTCACTTTCTAACATATCGGATACTTTATTATACATTAAGGGATATCCTTCTTCATATTGTCCCACCAATAATGATCTTGGAGATCTAGATACATCTTTGTGCTCCCTAGGTGAATGGAGAAGGTTGAGATATGTGAATAATTCAAAATATATTTCTATATCTTAGTATTTAATGGTATACATATTCATGAACCAAATATTACCACTCCTTCTTCATCAATTTTGAACTCTGAAGATTTCCCATTTCTGATAGCTTCCACCTTCTTTTGAATTACCACATAATCTCTTTTAGCATCATTTATATTCTTCATAAGGTATTATTGATAAATAATTTGATAAAGGAATGATAATTTTCCTTACTTTATGATTCTCATGTCCATTATTTTCAAGTCTAGGAAGAATGGATCATTCTCAATTCTCATCATTGATAAATTTACAAGATCTTTTCTACTTAGATCATCTACCACTTTATTTTCTTTACCAAGATGATAGTGGATTGATTAGTCATAATCCTTGATGAGATAAAAACACCTTCATTGGATAATATTAATATTCTTCTATGTAAATATATATTTGATACTCTTATGATCCGTATATATCTCATACTTCTCCCTATATAGATAATGATGCCAAATTTTCAATGTGAAGATCACAACCACCAACTCCAGATCATGCGTGGGAAAATTTTTCTTATGCAATTTCCAATGAATTAAGGCATTAACTACCAATTTATAATTTTTCAATATTAAATATCCTGAGACTTTATTTTAAGCATTTTTGTATACCACAGAGAGTTCCCCACTTATCAGGAATGTAATTAATAGTGTATTGATAAAACTCCTTTTTAACTCTTTTAAGTAGTCTTCACATTCTCTAGTACAAAAAAATTCACCCCATTATGAGTCATCTTGCTCAGTGGGTTTATAAATCATGATAAGTTCTTCACAAATCATCAGTAATAACCTATTAGACCAATGGAATTTTGGATCTTTGTTACAGATGCTATCCTTGGCCACTCCTCAATTGGCTTAGTTTTAGAAGGGTCCAAAGATATACCTTTGTTGGTGATAAAATTCCCCAATAATGATACTTCTTCCATCTCGAGCTCATATTTATTGTACTTTTAACATTGTTTCTCCCTTTACAAAGCCTTTAGGACAATATTAAAATAATCTCCACGTTCTCCTTTCTCTTAGAGTATATTAGAATATCATCTATATAGACCACCACAAATTTGTTGAGGCAATCTCTAAATAATCTATTCATTAAGTCCATGAAAATTTCAGGATCATTAGTGTGTTTTTACGTAATCACTACGAACTCATGGTGTCCATACCATGTTATAAAGGAAATATTGGGAATATATTCCTTTATCACCTTTAATTGGTGATATCCTGACCAAATATACACCTTAGAGAAAAACTTGGCCACATGTAGTTGATCAAACAAGTCATCTATCAATGGAAGGGGATAATTTTTCTTTATCATGAGTTTTTGAGATCATGATAATCAATTAAAAGGTGTATTGTTCTATCCTTATTCTTGATGAAGAGGACTGGAGCACCCCATGGTGAAGCACTCGGGTATATAAAACCCTTTTCCATATTCTCTTGTAACTGCTTATTTAGTTCTTCCAACTCAATGGTGACCATTATATAAGGAGTCTTTAATATAGGTATATATTCTAGTATAAGTTCAATTGACAAATAAACCACTCGGCCAGGAGGAAGACTAGATAATTCTTCATTGAACACATCATTATAGTCCATCACAATGGGAATGTCTTCAAGCTTGATCTTCTCCTTTATCTAAATATTTTGATCTAGATATTCTTGATCATTGGGAAATAATATCCACAATTAAGATGATGATTTTGAAGTAGATTAATCCTCCTCCTTGCACTTTTATAGAATTGAAGGATGCCTTGGGATGTGAAGAGTCATATCTTTTTTTGATAATTGATATCATATTTATATAAAGATAGTCAATCCATTCCCAATATAGCATTAAACTCCACAAAAGAAAGTAATAAGATATTTTATGGAATCTTTAGTTCACAAACATTAATTGGGGGGGGGGAGTTATATAATTTAGAAGCAACAATTTCCCTATTATCTATTCTCATAGATAACTCAACCTTTATATTTTGAGGTGGTGTTTGAATAGTTATAATAAACTTTCAAGATATAAAAGAATTATTAGAACCGAAATCAAATAGTATGTTCGATATTCTTGAATTAATAACCAACATACCTATCTCCACATCATTTTTAGGCTCCACCTTAGTAGTAGTGACAAAATATTCCCTTCCTTACTTCCTTAGAGGTTGTTATTATTGATTGCCTCTAATAACCCTTGACTTAGGGAATTGGCTCACATAATTCCCATGTTACTTGTAGTTGAAGCATTTCACTATAAGATGAGTATTTATCTAAACATCCCTTTCTTCTTACACATGAATGGGATTCTTCAAATCCCTTTAGAAAAAATTATCCTGATTACCCTCTCTTTTCTCACTTGTATCTACAACATTTCTTTATAACCTGGGGAAAGGAAACATAAGAAAGTGGTGATCTCAGATGCCTGGTAAGGGAAAATTAAGGTAATATGTAAGAATAACATGAAAAAAGGGTATATAACTTGAGCATAACATTTGAAGATCATACCCTATGTATTATATATCATAATAAAGATTGGAATTTCATAAGACATGGATCATAAGAGAATTAAGAGCATAAATCATGAAAGAATAATATAGGAATGAGACATTGAATTTGTGTAATGCATATTGGTTTATAACATTGTGAACATGTATAAGTAGACACATGTTTACTCATTAAGTTAAGGACATGAAATCAGGCCCCCACATCAACTTATGGACATGCAACTAGATCCATGCATAACATTGTGAACATTTAATCAGGTTCATGCATAACATTATGGACATAAAACTAGGTCCATGCATAACATTATGAATATGTAATCAGGTTAACACATAACATTGTGAACATGTAATTAGATTAACACATAAATTTATGTACATGAAACTAGGTTCATGCTTAACATTGGGAACACAAAATAAGATTAACTCACAACATTGTGAACATGTAATGAGGTTCACACACAAACTTATGGACATGCAACTAGATCCATTCATAACATTGTGAATATGTAATCAGGTTCATGCATAATATTGTGAACATAAAATCAGGTTTACACATAGCATATATACTCACGAGTTATCCATCATTACCCAGTGCATTATAGTGATATATATATCCAACCTAAGACATAACAAAATCATACATAAAAGTTCAAAAATATTATAAACTATAATCATATCATAACCCATTAAATGAGATAGAAATCATGAAAATTTAATCATATCATTACCTATTGAAAAGTGGTAGGTCTCATAGTCACTACCCATAGAAAAAAGTAGGTTTCAAAATCATAAAACTTATTAAAGAGAATTAGTTTTCATAAACATCATCCCATCAAAAAATTAACCATTAATAGAAAGAATATGAATGTAAGAATTTAATAATTTCCCCAAAAATTCTTGAGTAACACCAATGGATGTCATATTATATGTTAAATAATTTTGAAAATATTTTAAAAAAACTTTTTGAGAAAAATATCCTTTCTTCTTTTAAAAATTCCTTTTTAAAACATAAAACATTTTTGAAAAACATTTCCTCGAAAATAAACTTGAAAACTTATAAAGAAAGTTTTGAAATAATTTTTTAAACATTTTTCTTTGAAAACTTATAAATAATGATTGAAAACATTTAAAATATTTATTAAACATAAAACATTTTGAAAACCTTTTTATTTGAAAATATCTTTTAAATCTTGTAATAAAAGCTTTAAAAAAACCAAAAAACTTTTTGAAAACATTTTTCATTGAAAAAAACTTTAAAAAAAATAAATTTATAGAATATTAAGAAATTTTTTTCCTTTAAATTAAACTTGTAAACATACAATAGAGGTTTCAAGGAAATGATGGTCACAATGGTGGTAAGTCCGTATGTGCCGAACATTCCTTTTTTACCTTAAAAGTTATGGAAAGTGCCTTGATAGGAATACAATAAAAAGATTAATTCTAATAAAATTGAATGTAAAAAATGGGTAAAAATTTCCTATAAAATTATATGATAAAATTAAAAAAATTTCTAAAATCATTTTTAGAAATCATGGTTTTGAAAGAACATATATTTCGGACTAAGAGGAGAAGTAAAGTCAGATTTTCATTAAAATAATTTCTTAGTTATCCTAAGTACCAAAGAGTGGAAAAAATGGTACCAATACATTAATATATCATATAAAACTTGAGTATAATATAATTATTGGGTGTTGTTGGGAGATGGATCATGAAATTTCATCAATTGAACCATAATTATAAACAATCTCAATACACAATGAGATTGTTTCAATAGACTCTTACCACTTGGTAACTTGGAATCATACTCCCCATATAATAAAATGAAAATTAATGAATATTACAATATCATGAAAACAATAATATTCATGACATAAAATTTCAAAGAGCAGTGTATAAACCACACAATAAAAGTGAGTGGTGAATAAGGCATGTAGTTCACGGTAATAAAAGGTGAGATGAAATTACCTTACCTTGAGTCTAACTTGTCTCATGTGTCTTTATATTCCTGAAAAATATTTTATTAATTAATTACTTTATTCATAACCATTTTAAAGTTTATTATTAATTTTAATTCACTTATTACCATTTTATATACAACTACTTAAACAATTAAGTTTATATCGGGTGTTTTGACCAAATTTGGTTCATGTGTTAAGAGAGACTTTGGTTGGTCAAATATTGTCAAATGGGTCATTATATAAACATATATAGAATAATAATTATAAAATAATAATCATATTTATACATTAATTATAATTTAAAAACAAATCATTAAATGTGGCTGTGAAAAATGAAACAATGTTACAATCATGTAGACGGTAGGTCATACATATGCATGAGTAACGTTCCCATTTCTCAATGATCGTTATGGAAAGAAGCTAAGTAACCTTAATCTTGAAATAATGATAATTATATTATAAATAAAATATTATTTAATCATATATACATATATATAGTATTATTTTTATGTAAAAGGAATCACATCGTGTTGATGAGGCGATAATCCACACGTCCACGAATGACGTTATCACTTTTTAAGTATGTGAAAGGGTAATAAAGGAAATGGTATATATTATATCCCCAGGAAGGTAATTATTTCATGAATATAGTATAGATTTTTTATGTCACATATTTTTAATTAAAACCTTTATTTATACATTCCATGCATTGTGTGAATGAATCACATCGCTTTGAGGGGTTGGTAGTCCACAATTCCACAAATGAAATTATCGTATTTAAACCAAATTGAACATATAAATATATGTGTGGTAAAAGTATTAAAGAAGATCAAATACATAATAAATATCATATATATATTATATTTAAATATATTTTCAATCATAATTTCCACAGTGATAGGTGATAAAGGAAGAACGAATAATCATCGTTTTGTGAGATATTAGTTCATCGTAGACATAAACAGTATGTTTGTTACCCATTAGATGGAAGTGTGTGTAAGTGTAGGTATAACCCTTATACTAAAAAAATATAAATATATTTATTATAACGGTGTTATTTTATAATAATTTAAAAATATTAATGGATGTGTTGGAGAAAGAAAATAAAAGAAAGGAGTTTGAGGGAGGGTGTTACCTCTTAATCGGGTAAATCCTTTTGGTTTTCACCAAAGGGATTACTTGGAAGAATTTATAACCAAAGGGGGGATTAAAGTAGTAAGGGAGGATTTTAGGGAGGATATTTTATCAGATATTTTATGAACATCATTGGTTTGAGAGGTGTAAATAAGTGTAGTAGAGGATGCCTTTTTATAGTAGAGGAGGAGTGACACTCTTGTAAATCTTTAGAAAAGGAATTTCACCAATGTTTTTCCCCAGGAAAGTGGATACCATAATGGAAAAAATTAGATTCAAGGGAGTATAGGGTGTATATATGTCCATAAAATTGGTTTTTTACATGTTTCTAAGTCGTTTTGGGTCATAAATTTAAGGTTTAGTCTTTAGTTAAGCTTAATTTTACCTTAATCGATGTAATTAATTTTAATTACTTTCACTAATATTTTTTTGGTAAAAAAATAATTTTAACTTATTATACATTATAAATTATGTTTATTCCAAATATGGAATCAATTTTTAAAACTTACAATCATATAAGTGGACGAAATTAATTTTAAATTAATCCTACAGTCAGGTTGAAAATACGGGTTTTTAAAGTAAAAGTATTCAAAAAATTTCTAAGTTTTTGTACCCAATTTCAAAGTGAAATTTATATAAATGACCTAAATTTTATTAACTGATAAAAATATTATCTAATTAAACTTTTAAATCAATTTAAAATATAAATTAATCTTATAAATAAATTAGATGAAAAATCGGTTTTGAACTAAAATTCAGTATTTTCACTATTCATTAAAAAATAAAACTTCACATAAAAATACCAAAAATTTAACCTAAACTAATTATTATGTTCCAATTTAAAATATTATGTTTATTTTGACATATTAAATCTATAAAAGTTCTAAAAAATGGATTTAAAATGGGTTCACCATTAAAATGTGGTAAAAATGCCTTAATAAAAATATTGGGTTTTAAGCATAAAATTGGGTTTGTTATTATCTTATGTATATCAAATATATTGGATGAATATTAAAATTGTTTTATTGAATATAAAACATATATATTACATTAATATCACTCACTAATTTCAATTAATTTAAATTAATTCGATAAAATAGCTTTGTGACCATAATTATAATAATATTTTACTTTATATTCAATCGATTTTCATATTCATTTATAATTAATTGGAAACCTATGAATTAATATTATATTTTTGTAAAGAATTTATTTTCATAAATTAGTCAATACTATCCATATCCACTAATTTAACATCTAGGTTATATCTTATTATATTAAGTAATAACATTTTAATGATATACTATTGTTTGGTAAAACTCTGTATTCCTCGTTACACACGCCATCGAGGAAAGTCATTGTTTTGTGTAATGAAAAATAACCTCGATATTATGTGTAGAGAAAGATAATGTTTATTTTGTGTGTAGTGTAGGATTAACTTGGTGTTGGGTATATCTCAAGCCAAACATAGTGTTTTAATTTAAAATAAACTATTTACAGTGTTGTGTGAAATAAAAAATATCAAAAAGGTTAAATTAATTCGAAAAAAATAATTCAAAAAATCTTGGGGTGTTACATTTTACCCCCCTTAAAATGAATTTCACCCTAAAAATTCATATGGGTTATCAAATGTTTAATACTTTAAGGGTTCATTACAAGAAACTAACATTACAAAAATAGATACAAGAACTTCCCTTAAGAAGGGAAAGTTAGATCCATAACAGTTACCCAAAGTAACATATATCCTGGTTTCCACATAGGAGAACATAAGTTGGGAGTGAATATTGGACATGGAGGAAAAATGTAAATATTTATAGGGAGTGATTGAGGTCATCAATCACAAATAAGTAAATGATAAAAAAAGTTGAGTGCCTCAAAGTCATAATTATGTGATGATTTAAAAGGCCATTGGTTCAAAAAAAATAAGGTATTAGGACAACACATTTTCTTTTGAAAATTATAATAATGTTGAGTAATTATTTAATTGACTGAGAATATAATGAAATATACTTATTTGATATATTTCTATAAACAAATTTTAATTCTTTATTTGTGATTTTATCTATTTCTAATTCATCCATTACTTTAAGAAATGGATTTCCAAAAAATAACTTTGAGGCCTGAAGTGCTAAAATACAATTTTAGAAGATATTAAGGCCCATGAAAGATTGAAAAGTATAACTATTTGTCTCTAACTATTATTAAAAATCAATATGATTAATAAATTAATCTTTAAAAATAAAAAAGTAACTCTACTCGTTCATCATTAATTTTATTCAACCAAAATAACTACACATTATCCTGGACATCGCGTAGGCTAGTGGTAGGCATCAAACCCTTATCATCCTCCAGTCATGGGTTCAAGACCCATGACCTTTCCATAATTTATTGGTTTTCACTCGACATACATGATTTTTTTTCTAAAACCATGCTAATATAATTTCCAAAATAAATAATATGGACACCCTTGAAATAAGGATAATCACTAAATAACCTTTTAACCAAGGTTTTCAATACAAACTCAGTGCATAAATACTTCCTTTGAGGTTTAACTTAAAATATTCATGAATTCTTAAACTTTTAACCCTTATAAAAGATGAAAATCCAAAACATTAGAAATAAATTCATAAAATAAGTTTAACATTGATTCCCCCATATATCGAAAAGTAATTCTTGGTTGTCACATTATAAACATGTGAATACCCTCAGTATATATTCTATTGAAACATGTTAATAACCTGAATCACCATAAATAAATCTATAAAACATGTAGTATTACTTATTACATATATTACTAGATATATTCCATAAATTCAAGAAATTTTAAACTTCATCCATGATAGCATAAACTACTTGTAAACAAGTCCTCAATTAGTTCCAAGGTAATCAGTAAAATACAATTTACTTGTATCCAACAATCTTTATCCAAAAAACATTATAATAACATAAGGATAATTTTAATGGTTATATTTACCTTAATCATGTGTTTTTTTCTGGATATCACCTTGCTATTAAATTACTTTTCTATTCCATCAGATCCATTTAACATATTCTTGTAAATTATTAGTGAAAAAATGTAATCTTGAAAATCCTTATATATATTTTACCTTTCATAATACTTGAATCCAAATTCATAAAAACTTTTTTTATTCCACTTAATCCTTATTCAATTAACAAGGCTACCTCATCCTATTACATAATACCTCTTTCCTTTCACATTTTATCTATAGTATCATCATCATCTGCAATATAACCATTACTCCCACCACCTTGTTGATTCTCTTTAAGATATTTACTCTTGGGACATTGAGTTGTATAGTGACTATTTATTACACACTTAAAACACTTAAACATTGATGAAGACTCAGGGGGGTCAATATTCTCATCCATTTTGTTAACCGAACTCTTCATTTTTCCCTTGCAGTCAATTTCTTTGTGTCCTTGTTTTCCATAGTCAAAAAAATTCTTATTCCTTTAATAAATTCACTTAGGTGATTCTTTCCACATTCTTGACACAAAGGAAACTGAATCTTATATCCTCCATGGTCTCCATTACCTGAACTCTCATAGAAATCCTTCTTTATCTTCCACAGGGAGTCTGAGAGTTGGTTAAGGTACACATTGTTAATCATGTTTTGTGAAAAATTATTAGGCATGATCACAACATATTTAACTCCAATGATCATCCCCCTTGAATTATCATTAGAAAATCATCCATCACATTAAATATTAATCTAGTTCCTTCCAGTTCCCTCCATTGACTAAAACCAAAATCATAGTGCGAGAATTACTTATCAAAGTAGAAAACCACATAGTCATGAAAATAATTACTTACAGGAGGTATAAATCTTGACACAATCCTTAATCTATGACACCCTAGGTTTATCCTAGGTTATTCATAGCCAACGTATATTTAAATCCTTAATGATGGTTCGTAAATATTTTTGTGAACTCCCAAAGCATATACTATGGGTGTATCAAACTAAGTGTGCAAAAAGACCCATTTTTGTGTACCAGATTACCCTGAGTCACGCCTGAAACATCTTGTCAGAGTTGTTACCCCTAGGTATATCTATGCTAGATCCAAATCCACTTTTAGTATCCAGATATGGATTTATTTCTAGGAAACCCATCACTCTATCCTTTAACAAAATTCCAGGACATTTTCCTAAATGCTAACTCATCCTTATACTTATCCTTAGATACATCCCTAGACATATCCTTAGAACTATACCTAGGGATCTCACTAAAATTTTCTCATCCTAGTTTCAAAAGGTTTACTAAACCTTTAATTTGATACCAAATATTGAAACCTAGGATTAACATAAATGGATATTACATTATTTTAGATGAATATTCATTACATTACAAAATGGATGCCTAAGGACTGTAATAGTTTAGTGCCTTTGGAAACTTGGAAATAAAATATTTTTTCCTGGTGAAATATCTTCAACATCTCCCATAAAGATCTCCACCTTTATTACTTCTACCTAAAACCATCCTTCATAACCTAGGGAAAGAAAAAAAATAAAGGGGTGATCTTAGCTCAATAAGGGTAAATATAGGAAATTCATAAGCATAACATGAACAAAAGGGTATGGAACTTGAGCATAAAAATTAAAATAATACCCTATATATTAGAGAACATAATAAATATTGGTAGTTCATAAGTCATGGATCATAAGATAATTAAGAGCAAAGTCATGAAAGAATAACATAGCAATGAGACATGGAAATTTTTTCATGCACATTCATTTATAATGTTGTGAACATGTATAAGTAGAAATAGGTTCACTTATTAATCCAAGGAAATGAAATCAGGACCCCACATCAACTTATGGACATGTAACTAGGTTCATGCATAAAATTGTGATCATGTAATTAGGTTCATGCATAACCTTATGGAAATAAAACTAGGTCGATGCATAACATTTTGAACATGTAATCAGGTTCATACATAAACTTATGGACATGAAACCAGGTCCAAGCATAACATTGTGAACACATAATAAGGTTCAATCACAACATTGTGAACATGTAATCAGGTTCACACATAAAATTATGTACATGAAACCAGGTCCATTCATAACATTTTGAACATATAATAAAGTTCATGAATAAAATTGTTAGCATGAAATCAGGTTCACACATAACATATATACTCATGATTCACTCATCGTTACCCAGTGCATTGGATAGAGATATAGATCCAACCCAAGACATAATAAAATCATACATACGAGTGCCACAATATTATAAACAATAGTCATATTGTAACCCATGAAATGATATATAAATCATGAAAATTTAATCATATCATTACCTATGGAAAGGAGGTAGGTCTCATAATCACCAACTATGAAAAGAAGTGGGTTTCAAAAGTATATAACCCATGAAAGAGAAACAAGTTTCATAAAAAGTATAACATCAAAACATTAAACATTAATAGAAAGAATATGAATGTAAGAATTGAATAATTTCCCCAAAAAGGAATTATTAACACCAACATATGTCATCTTAGATAGTTAATAATTTGGAAATATATTTTAAAAAAACTTCTTGAGAAAAATATCTTTTTTTCTTTGAAAAATTTCTTTTTAAAACATAAAACCTTTTGAAAAATATTTACTTGAAAAATAACTTGAAAACTTATAAATAAATCTTTAAAATAATTTTGGAAACCATTTTCTTTGGAAACTTATAAAGAATTCTTGAAAATGTTTAAAACATTTCTTAAACATAAAACATTCGTGAAAACCTTTTTTTTAAAAATAACTTTGAAATATTTTAAAGGAAGGTTTGAAAAAACCAAATTTTTTATGAAATTTTTTTTATTGAAAACCACTTTAAAAATAATAAATGTATTGAATATTAATAATTTTTTTCTTTAAATTAAACTTGTAAACATACAATGGAGATTCAAGGAAATGACGGTCATAATGGTGGTAAGTCCGTATGTGCCGAAAATTCACCTTAGAAGTTCTGAAAAGTACCTTGATAGGAAAATTACAAGAAGATTAATTCTATGAATGTAGAAGGTAAAACATGGGTAAAAATTTCCTTTAACATTTTATGATAAAAGTAATTTTTTTTGAAATCATTTTTATAAATCGTTGTTTTGTAAGAACACATATTTTTGACTGAGAGGAGAAATAAAGTTGGATTTTCATTAAAAAGATCCTTAGTTATCCTAACTACCAAAGAGTGGAAAAAATGGTAAAAATACATGGTTATATCATGTAAAACCCGAGGAGAAGATATGTCACGGGTGTTCTTGAGATATGTATCATGATATGTCTTTAATTGAATCACAATCATAAACAATCTTGATAAAATATGAGATTGTTTCAATAGACTCTTACAACTTGGTAACTTCAAATCATACTCCCCGTGTAATAAAATGAATTTTCACGAAGCTTATAATATCATGAAAACAATAAGATTAATGATATAACATTTAAAAGGGTAGTGTATACAATACACAATAAAAATGAGTGGTGAATAAGGCATGTATCTCATGGTAATAAAAGGTGAGATGAAATTACTTTACCTTGGGTTTGCTTTGTATTGCGTGTCTTTATATCCCTGAATAATAAACTTATGTTAATTAATTACTTTCTTTATAACCTTTTCAAGTTTATTATTACTTTTAATTCACTTATTACCATGTTGTATACAACTGCTTAAACAACCAAATTTATGTCGGGTGTTTTAACCAAATTTGGTTCATCTGTTAAAAACAAATTTGGTTGGTAGACTATGTTCAAAGGGGATATTATATAAACATGTCCAAAATAATAATCATGACATAAATATCATATTTATACAATAATTATAATTTTAAAACTAATCATTAAATATGGTTGTGAAAAATGAATAAACGTTACAATCATGGAGATAGTAGGTCGTACGTACGCATGAGTAATGTTTCCATTTATCAATGATTGTTATGGAAAGAAGGTAATTTTAATGACCTGAAATTTTGAATAATATTTTGTTTCCTAAAAATGTAAGTTTTACTATGTCATTATCAATAAAAATATATAAGTATAACTGAAATGTAACCTTTGATTTTTGATCATTATATAACTATTGGTTAATATGATCGTTGAAAACAATAATAAATTTTAGCGTTATAATTATTGTTTATAAATAGAAATGATAATTGTAACATCCCAAGATTCCATGATACGTTTCCCTTTGAATAATGCAATAGCGTGTGTTGTACGCAACTTCGAGTTCTAACACACACCACAACCAGTCAAACTAACCGTTATGAATAGTAATACCCACTTTTTTAAATTTTATAAATTTTATTTTTCAAAATGGACTTCATTTTTGGATTAGGAATATCAAAATTATCTTAGGGTGATTTTTTTGTATTTTTCTGAAAACTTTCAATTTTTAATGAATAGTGAAAAACACTGAGTTATAGTTTAAAACTGAATTTTATTTGAATAATTATTTATTTTATTTAAATTTAATTAAGTTAAAAATATATACATAATACCTATATAAGTTCAATGTAATTCATTGGATTTATTTTAGAATAATTTTAGATATATAAAAAGTTTATTGAACTTTTCACCGTCTTTTACCCACCTCCTAGGAGAATTTGCAAATTCACATAAAACATAATTTTACCACTTTTGAGAGTGGAATTTAGAAAATACAATAGATATGGTTAATATCAAGGAGTAAAATGTGGTTCAATAAGATAAAAAATATTTTTTGGTGAATAGTAATTTTTTACTTTTATTTACCACGGTTAAAAGTAAATAGGGTAATTAAGGGTAAAAATGATATTATTATTACCATAACACATGTCCTAATTCTATTGGATAAGTATAATTCGACCAAAAACAATCTTAGGAATAAAATATGAACCTCTTTGGTTCACCTTGATTAGATTAGGACATTTATTATTATTTAATTTAAAGAAAAGTTAAAAGAGTTAAAATCAAAGTTTAATAACTAAAACATTATTAATATAGGGTTATACATAAGATAAATTCAATTATAAATATTCATTAGAAAGAAAAACTTATTTCCTACATAATGTTATTTTATTTATAATTTTTAGACATTAAATAATTTAATTTATTTATGACACAATAGTGATGCAGTAATTACCTAATTAATAAAATATTAAAATAATTGATATTATAAATATCCAAATAAATGTAATTTGAGACTTTTTATGAATTAAAATAATTTTATAGGTTAATATTACAAATTATGGTTGTTTATATGAATATTTTTAGAAGTGATAATGCTGTTATGATTTTCAAAAAAATCAAATTCCAAATAGTGTCAAAATTGACATAAAAGCATTTTTAAACAACATATTATATTAATAATTGATATAATATTCTTAAAAATATAAGATACGGACAAGGGACTTATGTAATGATAGGTGAATCATTAATGAACCACTTTAGGGTCTCTTGGAAGTTTATAGTAAGTTTATTAACCATATAATATAAAAATGAAAAGAGACATGGTAAATGTCAAACTATTCAACTAAGAGTTAAATATAAATGATAAAGTTAATATAGTGACCCAAACCTATATAAATTATATTGGTTGAAAGGATTTAGACCCATACCCACCTTATACTCTAAATAAGTCACTTTTTAGCCATTATAAAGCGAATATGAATTTATTATAAAATAATATTTTAAGTTTTTCCTAAGGTTCCCCTCACCCCTCTTATAAAAGGGCACTCCCTCTTCTCTCAAATTCATACCTTTAAAGCCTTTGGTTCGGCCAAAACCTGCTAAAATATCACCTAAACTTCACTCAATTCATCCTAGAGGCCCTAATTTGGTCAGAAATCCAACTTAAGGAGCCCTTTTGATCAAATAAAAAGGAAGAACCCGAAGAAGAGGTAATGATTTCACCACCCTCTTTCAAGTTCCTTTCTTCTTACACTTCTTATTTCTTTGTTATTTCCATTCTAAAATAATAAATCCAGTATCTTCTATATACTGTGATGTTATTATAAATATGGTACAACCATATTCAGTGTTTTATCCATCCTTTGAATGACATGTCACCATACGTGCGTACGTATGACCTACCGTCTCCACGTCGTGGTGTAATTGTTATTCAATATATTATTATTTGGATGGGTATAATAATGATGTGTAATTAATGTAAATAATAAATATAACATGATAATTATTCTGTATATATGATATACCACCCAATTATATATTATTTTAATATCAAAAGAATGATATTGTCGCTCGTGCGTACGTACGGATTACCGTCTCCACGAACGCGATGAGATTCATTCCCCATCATATCAATTCAAGAATAAATTTCATTTGATGATTAAAAATAATGTTTAGAGACATGATATAATTCT
Organism: Viscum album; assembly: GCA_963277665.1. Lineage (NCBI taxonomy): Eukaryota > Viridiplantae > Streptophyta > Magnoliopsida > Santalales > Viscaceae > Viscum > Viscum album. The sequence continues at coordinate 762,760,806 of OY728122.1, forward strand.
GGATATGAATAATAAATATCCCACTCATAACAAATATGGCTCACATAACAAATAATATAAAGGAAAATGAATACGTTAACACCCGAAACAATGATAATACTAAGATATTATCAACAAATCAATGTTAAAAGATCATATATGATATCATATTACTGTATAATATTCTTGTATAATTCAATAAAAATTATTTCACCATTATACAGGAGGTTAACCTACCCTCAACCAAGGAAAAATTACAAAGTAAGGGGTTTCTTATCTCACTTTTAATTCTATGAGATTTCCACTGTTCACCACTTATTTATTGCATGTGGTGTGTGTACTGCCCATGTTTGTATTCATTGTGTAATATAATTTAATTAACGGATATTTAAATAATCATTTTATGATCCTTCTTTCATGGGTGTATGTTTCGTAAGTTACCAAATCAATAAGGGAATTTGAAATTTCAATTTCCACTCATTCGGCTTTACGCATACTTCATTGATTATTTTACTCCAAGATTATGTGTGGAATCACTATTCATTTGCTTATGTCATAATTTCCACTCCCCTTTCTGTGGATATACTTTTGATACCCATAATCACTCCATTGATAAATTCTTAAGTCATCGGTATGAACTTGATAAGAGTAATTTTTACTCAATATTCATTTGTTGAGTTAAACATCCAATTCATTGGTGTTGTTTTTACAAGAATATGTGTGAATGTCCTTTGATCGTTTTACACTAAATATCCAATCATATTGAGTGTATTTATATTTTTCACACATAATTATGTCATTTATTTATCCTTAACCTAAGGATACGACCTTTATGAGATATTTCATCTCAATTTACATTCCATTGAGACTCCTTTGTTTTTATACACCAAATCACTTTTATATGGTGTATATAATGTAATTTGACATAGTATATCATGAATCCCTTTATTCTCATGATACTAAAAAGTTTTTATTACCTCAATTATTTGTATTCAAGTGTCTCTCGTTTGGTTAGGAACTCTAACTAAAATATCATTTTAAAATGTTTTAAAGATTTATTATTATAAATCTTTCTCATTAATGTCGATGTTTTAGAAATGGTTTTAAGGATTTATTTATATGAAAATTAAAATTTTCAAATAAAAATTACTTTTAAAGTTTCAAAGTGGTATGGGACACTTTGATTCAAAAATCTATTTTAAATGTCTTCTTGACAAATAGTGTGACTTTTAAATGTTTTCAAGAAAAAGGGGGATATTTCTCTCAATAGTTTGATGATTATTTTAATCTATTTCAATATCCTTCATTATTATAGATTGAGGTTAATTTGATACAATAAAATCTTCCATATTGTATCGAATGAGTTATGTTTGACTGTGTGCTATTTTTATACCATTCATGGTTTGTGGTTAAAGTATTGACATTTCGTATGCTAGTTTTAATACGAATGTTTATGTAATGTTTCAAACTTTTCATATGAGGAATGCATTGGAATTAGTAAGTGACGGGTGTAGCCCTCTATAGCTCCTCGATGCATCGGTAGGTCTCATGAGACAAACCAATTTCTTGGAAAAAGGCCTTGAAAAAATCTTATTTGTAGTCTTGGCACAAGGCCTTGACTATGTGGTTATGATAGTCTGGCATTATGCATTCCATCATTATGAAAGTGGTTATTGATATTGCATGTGATTATTTGACTAGTAGAATATCCATGTGAATAAATAAATGTAATTATTTCATTTTATCCTTTCCAAATTATGTTTAAGTTCAAGTTTAAAAGGATTTTGTTTTAGTTATACATTGCCTTAAATGTTTATGCTTATTTATGAAAGTTTCTGCTATATTGTTATCCTTACTGAGAATCTGAGCTCACCCCTTTCTATGTTTTATTTTTCCCAGGATGTGAAGAAGTATTTTATGAATGACCTACAGGGACAATATGAGGATATCTGTGTGGTCTAGGGAGACAAGATGTTGTTGTAGTTTTTCACTTTATTATGTAATGTAAACTTTATGAATGTATCTAGTGATTTCAAGGCTACTAAACTAATCGATATTTCGAGACTTGATATTTTGTGATCATGCAAATGTTATGTAATAATGCACCGACTCTGGGTAAATGGGGTCAGGGCGTTACAATTGGTATCAGAGGAAGTTTATTAAAAACCTTGGAAACTAGATTTAGATATACTATGATTAGAGCACATATCCCTAAGATAGACTTTGATGATTAGTATATAAGAACTTTCTAGAATTTTGGTATTATAGAGATTTTGTGAGTTTTCTAAGCAATACATATCTGTCTGGATACGAGCTGGTAGAGGCGGATCTGGCACAAATATATCTAGGGGTAAAACCCGAAAACACCGCTTTGAGCTAGACTCGAACGGGAACTGGTGAACAACGACGGGCCTTGCTGCACTCTTGGTTACGACACTCCCAGGGGATATGCTTATGATAATTTAAATTTTCTTTACAAATCAATTTTAAGTATTTTAATATAATATGAGAATAAATGACCTTGGTTAATCCTAAGGTGTTTCAAATAAATAATATGGAGTCATGATATTCTCTAAATGATTTTATGACTACTGTTACCCACACAATGATTTCTAGTTTTAGTCAATGGATGGATTCCAAGGAATTCATAGTAACTTTGAGAATGATGTACAAGGTGGGAACGATGTTGGAAATGAGAAACAAAATGGAATGTTGATAGGCGTAAAATATATCGTGTTCATTTGAAATCAATTTTCCAAAAATATGATCAACAACATATATATTAACCAACTCCCGAACTCAACAAAGAAGAGAAAGGTGATGAATGATAAGAGCTCCAATAGTGGAGACTATGGAGAAAAGAATCCTCAATTTCCATCATTCAGGAAATGTGGAAGGAGACACCCAAGAAAGTGTCTCAATGGAACAAAGAAATGCTTTACGTGTGGGAAAGAATGTCATAAAGTGAAGAATTGCCGAGGAAAAATGAAGAGTACTATGGAAGAAAATAAAAATGGTCCCAAGAATCCATTTAAAGTCATTTTCCGTAAATATAGGGGACTTGGCCATTACTCAAGTGAATGCCCTATTCTATAGGATATTTTCTTTGACAAAGAAGAAGCTATGTGAAAATAAATGGTTGGAGAAATGTTTTAAAGTATTAGCGCTCCTTGTTGACGGTATTACTTTGGACTAATTTTCTCTTGTATTTGTAACCCTGTAGTTTTCCATGTGAGAATGATATTTGAATAAGACTTATCTTTTCACTTGTGGATATAGTTATAAATAACCATTTGGTTTTATATTATCATTAGGTTTGAGGCAATTACAAGTTATTATATTTTGGGATGAAAATTCAAGGCATGAGATAAAATTTGTGGTTAAATTATGTTATGGTTATTTTGAGGAATTTATCTCATTTTGGTAATGTTTTAAAATATTGTTTTTGAAAAAGGACAACACACAGACCGTGTGACAACCCATCGCATTGGACAAAGCTGTGGGAATCGAACCCACAACCAAAGTGCGATTGGGATTTATCGCCTACCACTGGACTACGTGAAGTCCCTGGTTAGTGTGACTAATTATATTTAGTTAAATGATTTTATTGATCAATAATAAGTTGATTTGGGATCTTATGTCTTATAAAGTGAATACCCTTAGTATAGGAAACTGATTTTGTGATTAAGTGATAAATGTTATTTTGGAAGATGTTCGCTTTGTTGGGAACACTATATACCCAAGGAAAATAGAATACTATGGGATTTCATTTGAGGTTAATAGTGGATTTTTATCTATGTTTTTATTGTATATTTTTAGTGATTTGGGTTATTTATGGAAATGATTAACCTATAATCAAGAACATGTGATTAGGTTAATTACTTTTAAGTATGTGACTTTAAGAGTAGTTGATGTCATTTGAAGATACAATTTAATGTGGAATACTACATAACCAAATTCTTCTAAGTTTTGGGTTACAATATTATTTTGGATTATATTGAAGGATTTTAAGGACAATTGTTTATTGAATGGTATTTATTTACCTTTGGGGTATTGTTGGTTTAATTTTATAAATTAAGATTAGTGTTTCTTTCTCTAATGGAATATACTTTTGGGGGATCATCAGATCTTATACTAACCATTTTGGTTTTGATTAATCTCTAAAGACAAGGTAAATATATAGTTTATCCTTCGTGGATCATGTGATTCTATAAAAAGTTTATTCTAGCTCTTCCAGTGTGACAAAGTCTTCTTGAATACTCATCGTTTAAAAATGAGTTAGTAGTAAGAATTTATTAAAGAATGAAACTTTACTTAGAAAGTATTTATATCTCTTTATGTTCTTGGTAAATCTCAGAAATGAATTCCTCATCTTTATGTAATGTAACTTAAAACAAAAAAATGTTGTCCGTTTACTTTTACTACTGGAAAACTAATGACCGTTTGTCCCATCACAAGTTTGTGGTTTTCTTGTTGTTAACTTTCTCCCGATCATGTTTTCTATACCTCTCCATCAGAACTTGACACATAGTTTATCATCCATATCCATATTTTTCTACATGGAATCCTAGTATAGGTTATCTCGGGTGACCTTTTTTACTTCTCTTTCTTTTAAAGCGATAGTTTTATTGACTCTTTTTCCGATGTTGGACTTTCCATTATATTCCCAAGACCAATTTTAAAAATTGCGAGGACGCAATTTATTGAAGTAGGGGAGAATGTAACACCCCAAGCTTCCACGATACGTTTCCCTTTGAATAATGCAATAGCGTATGTTGTACACAACTTCGAGTTCTAACACACACCACAACCAGTCAAACTAGCCGTTATGAATAGTAATACCAACTTTTTGAAATTTTATAAATTTTATCTTTCAAAATGGACTTCATTTTTGGATTAGGAATATCAAAATTATCTTAGGGTGAATTTTTAGTATTTTTCTGAAAACCTTCAATTTTTGATGAATAGTGAAAAACACTGAGTTATAGTTTAAAACTGAATTTTTATTTAAATAATTATTTATTTTATTTAAATTTAATTAAGGTCAAAATAGATACATAATACCTATATAAGTTCAATGTAATTCATTGGAGTTATTTTAGAATAATTTTAGATATATAAAAATTTTATTGAACTTTTCACCGTCTTTTACCCACCTCTTAGAAGAATTTTCAAATTCACATAAATCTTAATTTTACCACTTCTGTGAGTGGAATTTCGAAAACCAGAGAGATACGGTTAATATCAAGGAGTAAAATGTGGTTCAATAAGATAAAAATAATTTTTGGTGAATAGTAACTTTTTACTTTTATTTACCACAGTTTAAAGTAAATAGGGTAATTAAATGTAAAAATGATATTATTATTACCCTAAAACTTGTCCTAATTCTATTTTTTAAGTATAATTAGACTGAAAAAAACCTTAGGAATAAAATATTAACCTCTTTGGTCCACTTGGATTAGATTAGGACATTTATTATTATTTAATTCAAAGAAGAGTTAAAATAGTTAAAATCAAAGTTTAATAACTAAAACATTTTTAATATAGGGTTATACATAAGATAAATTCGATTATAAATATTAATTAGAAATATAAAATATTTAATAAATAATGGCATTTTATTTATAATTTTTAGACATTAAATAATTTAATTTATTTATGACACAATGGTGATGCAGTAATTACCTAATTAATGAAATATTAAAATAATTGATATTATAAATATCCAAATAAATGTAATTTGAAACTTTTTATGAATTATACTAATTTTATTGGTTAATATTACATATTTGGGTTTGTTATGTGAATATTTTTTGAAGTAATCATGCTGTTATGATTTTCAAAAAAAATCAAATTCCAAATAGTGTCAAAATTGACATAAAAGAGTTTTTAAATCAAATATTATATTATTAATTGATATAATATTCCTAAAAATCTAAGATTTAGAAAAAAGACTTATATAATTATAGGTGAATCATTAATGAACCACTTGGGAGTCTCTTGGAAGTTTATAGTAAGTTTATTAACCATATAATATAAAAATACAAGGAGACATGGTAAATGTCAAACTATTGAACTAAGAGTTAAATATAAATTATAAGGTTAATATAGTGACACAAACCTGTCTAAAATCTATTGGTTGAAATTATTTCGACCCATAACCAACTTATACTTTAAATAAGTCACTTTGGATCAATTATAAACCGAATATGAATTTATTATAAAATAATATTTTATGTTTTTCCTAAGGTGCCCCTCACCCCTCTTATAAAAGGGAACTCCCCCTTTTCTCAAATTCATACCTTCAAATCCTTTTGGTTCGGCCAAACCCTGCCAAAATATCCTCTAAACTTACCTCACTTAATCCTAGAGGCCCTCCTTTGGTCAGAAAGCCATCTTAAGGAGCCCTTTTGATCAAATCAAAAGGGAGTACACGAAGAAGAGGTAATGACTTCACCACCCTCTTTCAAGTTTATTTCTTCTTCCACTTCTTCTTTCTTTATTATTTCCATTATAAAATAATAAATCCAATATATTCTATATACTGTGATGTTATTATAAATATGGTACAACCATATTAAGTTTTTTATCAATCCTTTGAATGACATGTCACCATACGTGCCTACATACGGCCTACCGTATCCACGTCGTGGTGTAATTGTTATTCAATATATTATTATTTGGATGAGTATAATAGTGATGTGTAATTCATGTAAATAATTAATATAAAATGATAATTATTCTGTATATATGATATACCATCAAATTATATATTATTTTAATATCAAAAGAATGATATTGTCGCACGTGCGTACGTACGGATTACCTTCTCCACGAACGCGATGAGATTCATTCCCCATCATATCCATTCAAGACTAAATTTCATTTGATGATTAAAAATAATGTTTAGAGACATGATATCATTCTGGATATTAATAAGAAATATCCCACCCATAACAAATATGGCTCACATAATAAAGAATATAAAGGAAAATGAATCCGTTAACACCCGAAACGACGATAATACTAAGATATTATCAACAAATCAATGTTAAAAGATCATATATGATATCATATTAATGTATATGATTCTGGTATAATTAAATAGAAATTATTTCACCATTATAAATGAGGTTAACCTACCCTTTAACAAGGAAAAATTACAAAGTAAGGGGTTTCTTATCTAACTTTTAATTCTGTGAGATTTCCATTGTTCACCACTTAGTTATTGCATGTGGTGTGTGTACTGACCATGTTTGTATTAATTGTGTAATATACTTTAATTCATGGATATTTACTTCATTATTGTATGATCCTTCTTTCATGGGTGTATGTTTTTTAAGTTACCAAATCAATAAGGGAATTTGAAATTTCAATTTCCACTCATTCGGCTTTACGCATACTTCATTGATCATTTTACTCCAAGATTATGTGTGGAATAACTATTCATTTGATTATGTCATAATTTCCACTCCCCTTTATGTGGATATAATTTTTATACACATAATCACTCCATTGATAAATTCTCATGTCATCGGTATGAACTTGATAAGAGTAATTTTTACTCAATCTCCATTTGTTGAGTTAAACATCCAATTCATTGGTGTTGTTTTTACAAGAATATGTGTGAATGTCCTTTGATTGTTTTACACTGAATATCCAATAATATTGAGTGTATTTATATTTTTCACACATAATTATGTCATTGATTTATTCTTAACCTAAGGATACAACCTTTATGAGAGATTTCATCTCAATTTACATTCCATTGAGACTCCTTTGTTGTTATACACCAAATCACTTTTATATGGTGTATATAATGTACTTTGACAAAGTATTCCATGAATCCCTTTATTATCATGATATTAAAAAGTTTTTATTACCTCAATTATTTGTATTCAAGTGTCTCTCCTTTGGTTAGGAACTCTAACTAAAATATCATTTTAAAATGTTTTAAAGATTTATTATTCTAAATATTTCTCATTAATGTCGATGTTTTAAAAATGGTTTTAAGGATTTATATATATGGGTATTAAATTTTTCAAATAAAAATTCCTTTTAAAAGTTTCAAAGTTGTATGAGACACTTTGATTCAAAAATCTATTTTAAATTGATTCTTGACAAATAGTGTGACTTTTAAATGTTTTCAGGAAAAAGGGGGATATTTCTCTCAATAGTTTGATGATTATTTTAATCTATTTCAATATCCTTCATTATTATCGATTAAGGTTAATATGATACAATAAAATCTTCCATATTGTATCGAATGAGTTATGTTTGAATGTGGATGCACTATTTTTATACCATTCATAGTCTGTGGTTAAAGTATTGACATTTCGTATGCTAGTTTTAATACGAATGTTTATGTTATGTTTCAAAATTTTCATATGAGGAATTAATTGGACTTAGTAAGTGATGGGTGGAGCCTGCTATAACTCCTTGATGCATAGGTAGGTCTCATGAGACAAACTAGTGTCTTGGAACAAGGCCATGACAAAATCTTATTTTTAGTCTTGGAACAAGTCCTTGACTATGTGGTTATGATAGTCTGGCATTATGCATTCCATCATTATGAAAGTGGTTATTGATATTGCATGTGATTATTCGACTAGTAGAATATCCATGTAAATAATTAAATTGCATTATATCATTTTATCTTTTCCATATTATGTTGAAGTTAAAGTCTAAAAGGCTTTTGTTTTAGTTATACGTTGCCTTAAATGTTTATGCTTATTTATGAAAGTTTCTGCTATATTGTTATCCTTACTAAGAATCTTATCTCACCCCTTTCTATGTTTTATTTTTTCCAGGATGTGAAGAAGTATTTTATGAATGACCTACAGGGATAGTATGAGGATATGTGTGTGGTCTATGGAGACAAGATATTTTTGTAGTTTTTCACTTTATGATGTAATGTAAACTTTATGAATGTATCTAGTGATTCCAAGGCTACTAAACTAATCGGTATTTCGAGACTTGATATTTTGTGATCAGGCCAATGTTATGTAATAATGCACCGAATCTCGGTAAATGGGTTCGGGGCATTACAATAAAGAATAATTAATGTTGAAATAAGAGTCGATGGCCTCTACCTATATAATTGTTCCACATGAATCCCATTTTTCAAAGTTTGGGAAGGAGGTTGCATCATTGGGCGTTGCTTTAGACCAAGTACAAACTGATCTTCAACATGTTAAGCTTGAGCCAAATTTCCTATGAGAGTAGTTTAAGTTGATAGAAATTTCCACTCAGGAAATGTTGTCTGAGCCACCCCAAGATTCTATCACCACTAAAAACATTACTCTTAGGTCTTATGTGGGTATTATAAGGGGTTATGTAACAAGGCCTTAGTTACTTTGTGTAATACCATTGTATAAATAAAATTGTTAGGTTATTATTTTCATTTTAAGAATAGTTTTTCTTAATAAGATATATGTTTAATTGAGAAAAATTCATTAAATTGATTTTACAAGTAAAAATTGTACTTTTATGATATTTCTCATACTTAGAGAATTATTATGGTTAAATAAACACCATTTTTTAAATTCCAAATGTCAAAATTAATCTTGGGTGAATTTTTAGTAGTTTTCTAAGAAGTTTCAATTTTTCAAGGAATAATATTTTTTTGATGAATAGTATTGGATGAATAGTTTTTTCTTGATGAATTGTGTTTTTAGGAATAGTAAAAAATATATTTTTTTTCAATAATTATAAAATAATTAATTATGTGAAATGATTATCAAAAAGCATACATACACGGTTGCATTCAGTAAGATAATTAGAGTGATTAGATCAATTTAATTTTTGGTGAATAGTAACTTTGGAATAATAATGTTACCCTTATGAATAGTAATATTACCAATGGAATAATAACCTCACCTAAGAAAGTATACATATATTTTGGTCCTATTAAATGGTAATGTGATATAATTATATCATAGTATATGTAAATAAATGATTTAGAAATTATTAGTTAAGTATTAATATTTTATTTATTTTATTTAATTTAAAATGAAATTCATTTTTATAAAATGGATTTTAATTTTGAATTCTACACATACAAAAATGGTTAGGGTTATTTTTTTGGTAATTGTATAAAATAGTTGAATTTTTGATTAATTGTAAAAATACAGTTTTGAGTTTTCAATATGTTTAATGACATCATAACTACGTCATAATGATTTAATGTGTAATATAAGATTATGGTAGCCTATTTTGGATTAAAATATGATATGAGATTTCCCAAGTGGCTAATACCATGGGAAAATACCATGGGTAAGCCCATGGTTTTGCAAATACCATTAATGAGGTGTCCTTTGAAATTAATAAAAAAACTCCCCCTCTTTTACTGTAAATAACCAACCATTACTTCATTTATATTTATTAAAAATTCATGCTCCACTAATTTATGATAGTTATACCTCCCAATTAGTCCTTCCAAGGTTTCCTCAATTCCTCAAGGTCTCAATATTAGAGTTTTAGAAGTTACTCTTCAAGGTAAGGGAATTCTCAAATTCTATTTTCCTTTCAAGTTCTCTTTTATGTGGTGTGTATTTAAAATTTACATACCATGTTCTTATTTAAATTTAATTATATACCTATAATTTATTATGAGTATTTTATTAATGTTTTACCCCTATAAACTCTATTTTTAATGTTTTATAAAACCATGTTTCACACCCGTTATACTATAGTATTTTCATTTCAAAATATCTCCCTTTTTTTCAAGAAATTCTTTTACTTTCTTTATGTAAATACCCAAAGATCTTTAATTTCCAGGGTTATTAATAAATAAATAAAAATTATTTATTTGATTTTTTAATTTATATACATAAAACCATTACTCCTTTTCTGTGGGTTATAAATGACATAATGATCATATTTTAAGCACTTTTTAAAATGCAATGATTTTGATATGAAACCCGTTTCTTTTATTCTATTTTAGTTATTTATGAAAGTTTGGATTATTATATATGTAGATCATGTGAAAATAAATACATATTAATGGTATGCCTGGGTAGTTCTTTAATTCATTGGGTAAAGAAATTAATCTCTAGAGATGAGGAGTTTTACGATACCTTAGTGAATCACCTTGGTAATATTTATGACACCTTGGGAATAAAACTTGGTGATATGCTTATGAATGTCTAAATTAAATGTTGTAGCCACATTTTCAAGTTATTAATCAATTTCTTATTGTTATTATGTGCCTATTTCTCATTTATTTATGAAATTCCTAATGTTCTTATTTATATCTCTTAAGTTCACATGTAAACTGCTTCACTTGTTTTCCCTTACTGGGCCTTCTTCTCACCCTTTCCTATGATGTATGATTCCAGGTTATGAGATGCAATAAGTGTACTTAGGATGAAACTTAAAGAATCCTTTCATGTGGTACAAAATAATGTTTTAATTTTTGATGTATTATGTACCTTATTTCTAATACACTAAACTTTAAAAGAACCTCTATCTGTAAAATGTCATCTAAAGTTATGTAATAAAAAGGTGGGATGACATAGTCTGTATCAACGTATAGTTTAGTTATTTGTGGAAATTAGGATATAAAGACTTTGGGAAGAACCCTATAGAAAATTTTAAGTATACTAAAAATTCCTAGTATTTTGGTGAAATATTAAGTAAGTGGTTTCTGAAAAAATAAATCCCATTTGGGATATGAACAAGTGGATGTGGCTCTAGCACAAATGTATCTAAGGGTAAAACCTGAAAACACCGTTTTGATCTAGACTCAAATGAGAATTGGTGCACGACAATGGGATTTTCTGTACTGGTGGTTTGACACTTCTGGGGGATATGTTTGGTTAATCAAAAGCTTTTTATAAACCATTATGAAGGATTTATAGAAAATATAATTGTTGATAATGAATAACATATTTAAGAATAATGCTTTAAGACATAAAATTCCTTTAGATTTATAAGATTATAAAATGATACAAGTTTCTCAATAAGGTTTTATTCTTTTAAAAAATGGAAGGAAATAGTAGGAACTATGGAAATGGTGACTGCAATGGACTATGCTCTGAAGACCCTCGGATGGAAGCCGAAATTGAAGTTTTCCAGAGAATGATTAATCAAATGGATCAAGTTATAGAAAATAACATGAATCAAGATGATAGAATGATTTCATCAAGAAGGGAACAACATTTTGTTGAGTCCTTTATACGTCAATGACCACCAACGTTTAGTGGATCTACTGACTCATTGACTGCCAATCAAGGGATAAGATCAATAGAAAAGATCTTTTTTGTACTTTGTTGTTTAGAAAAAGAGAATGCCACCCTAGCTATTTATCGCTTTGATGGAGAAGTTGATCAATGGTGGGAACTAATTAAAAACACAAGACCAAGAGGGGATATTGAAGCTATGTAATAGGAAGAGTTTAGAGGGATATTATTCATTAAGTATTTCCCTCATTCGATGAGAAAGAAAATTGAGAAGGAATTTATCAAGATAAAGTAGAAGTAGAATGAATCTATGGGAAGCTACGAGATAAAACTCACAAGGATTTCACATTACACCTATAGATTTGCCATGGATCCTAATGGTAAGGTTGATAGATTCTTCGGTGGACTAAGACCCCATCTATGAAAGAATCTATCCAACTGAGACTATGCATCTATGAGGAGATCATACAAAGTGATATGAAAGTCAAACTAGAGTTAAATGAGACATAATGATCCAATAAATCCAATGAAATGAAGAGATAAATAGAGCCAATCTTGGGGAGGAGATTTTATCATGGAATAGGTGGAAATAAAGTGAAACTTACCATGTGTAACAAATGTGGGAAGAAGCATTCAGGGAACTGCCTGCTCGGGAGTGGGCAGTTTTACAAGTGTGGAAGAGATGAACATATCACTTAGATTTTTTTTAATAATGTGAAGCCTCAACTTCCCAACACTAAAGATAAATGGAAGATGGTGGAGGCCCAACATAAAGTCCAATGCTTTAAGTGTGGACAGCTCGGGTCCTTTTCTAACCACTTTCTGAATCCAAGGACGGTGGAGGGGAATCACCATCAGCCTTAGCATAGGATAAGGGAGAAATGTCATGATTTTTTATCATGAAAACTGAAGTTGAAGCTCCAAATGATGTGGTGGAAGGTACTCTTGTTGTTCTCTCAAAGCTAGAAAGTACTTTGTTTGATTCTGGTTATACACATTCCTTTATTTCCTTCAAGTTTTCAGAGAATATAGAATCAATTCCTGAACCACTAAAATTATAGTTATTAGTCAAGAATCCTGGAGGGATTTTATTAACATCAACAGTGTTTAGAAACTCTAGTATTTACTTTATATAGTATAATATTATTGCAAATATGATAGTTATTCCCATGTTGGAATTGAACATTATACCAGGGATGGACTGGTTCTCAAAGTATAATTCTAAGATCAAATGTAAAAGTAAGGGAATCTCAGTAGTCTTGAATGGGAAACCTGTAGTTATCTTTCAAGGAGAGATATATCAACCTGATCTTTGTCTAGAAGCACAACCTATTCCCTTCTTTATGGAGTTGATCGGTGAAGAAGAAGAAGAAGGAAATAAGAGTTTATGGATTGAGAATTCCCCCATCATTCATGAATACATTGATGTATTTCCTGAGGAGTTACCTAGACCTCCCCCAGAAAGGGTGGTAGAGTTCTCTATTGAACTCATGCCTGGTTCCAAGTTGATTTCAAAAACCCTTCATAGAATAGTGAATGTAGTAATGTAGGAATTAAAGAAGAAACTCCAAGATCTTTTAGAGAAGGGGTTTATCTAGCCTAGTGTGTCTCCTTGGGGATCACCTATTCTCTTTGTGAAGAATAAGGATGGATCATTGTGAATATGCATTTATTATAGATAACTGAATGAGATCATTGTGTAGAACAAGTACCCTCTTCCAAGAATTGATGATTTATTTGACCAGCTTCATGGGGCTCTGTTCTTCTCAAAGGTTGATCTTTGATCTAGTTAACATCAATTAAGGGTGAATAAAGAAGATATTCCAAAAAATGCTTTCCTATAAAGATATGAGTATTATGAGTTTTTTGTTATTTCCTTTAGATTAACTAATTCACCTTCTATTTTTATGGATTTGATGAATATAGTCTTTAAGGACTACCTTTATAATTTTTTGAAGGTTTTTATTGATGAAATTCTGATATATTCTTAAATTCTCGAGGAGCATGAGGACCATATATGGGTTATATTGAAAACACTGAGGAAGGAGAGGTTATTTTGAAAGTTTATCAAGTGAGTTTTTGTAACAATTAGTTTATTTCTTAGGGAACATTGTAACCAGTGAAGGAATCTTAGTTGACCATATAAAGAAAAAGGTTATAAAGGAGTGGAATCATCCTATAAAAATTACTAAGATTCATAGTTTTCTTGGATTAGAGGGATATTATAGGAGGTTTGTGAAAAAGCTTTCATGACTTTCTAATCCATTAACCAAGTTAATGTGAAAATGGGTAAATTTCATCTAGACAAAGGAGTGTGAAGAAAGCTTCCAAGAGCTAAAGAAGAGATTGATTATTGCAGTCATGTTAACTCTTCCCTTAATTGGATAAAGATTTTTTTTATTTTTAGGGATATATCTATAAATGGGATTGGGTGTGTTCTCATGAAAAATGACAAGGTGATTTCTTATGAATATCGATAGCTAAATACTCATGAGAAGAATCATCCTAGGCATGATCTTGAGTTGGATGAGGTTGTTTTTTTATATGAAGATATGGAGGAACTATCTTTATGGTGTGACATTTGATATATACACAATACATCAATGTTTGAAGTATATTTTCACACAGAAGTAATATAGCATGAGACAGAGGAGATGGTTGGAACTTCTTAAAGACTATGATTATTCAATTCATTATTATCCTAAAAGAGAAAACAAAGTCTCTAATGTATTAAGTAGGAATGACCTTATTATTCTGGAAATGATGGGGATTCAAAGAGATCCCTTGATCAAATACCTAATGAAAGTGGACATGGGAATTATAAATGAATGGAAATCATCAACCCAATCCCAAATTATTTCTCAACCGTTATTACTAAAGAAGGTCAAGAAAGCTAAAAAATAAGATCCTTTGTTACAGAATAACTTTGAAGCTATAAAGGATGGGAAGTTTCTTGAGTTCAATATTGATCAGGAAGGTTTAATGAAATTTCATACAAGACTATGTGTTCCATCTATTCCATAAATAAAGAAGGATCTGATGGATGGAGCTCAAATCTCTACATTCTCTATACATCATGGAAGTATAAAAATGTATAGGAACCTTTGTGATCATTATTTGTGGGATAATATGAAAAGGTATATTTTTGACTACACCACAAGGTTCTTGGTGTGTCAGCAAGTGAAGGTTGAGAAAAAAATTCCTAAAGGTGTATTACAAACATTATCCATACTAGCATGGAAGTGGGAAAATATCACTATGGACTTTGTTAATGGTCTCCCGAGAACTTCCAAAAGAAACAATGTGATATGGGTTATAGTGGAGTGTCTCACCAAAAATACCCATTTAATCTATATTTAGGAAGATTTATCACTTGATCAACATTCTAGGATTTGCGTAAGGGAAGTGGTAAGGAAATATGGGGTACCACTCTCTATCGTATCTGATTATGATCCAAGGTTCACATCAAAATTCTATATAAGTCTTCAACATGAATTGAGTACCAAATTGAATTTCAGTATGACTTATCACACCCAAAATGATGGACAATCTGAAAGGAATATTCAAACACTCGAGGAAATACTGAGAACATGATCAATGGAATTTAAAGGTGTATGGGATCAACATCTCCCATTAGTTGAGTTCTCATACAACAAGAGCTTCCACTCGAGCATTCAAATGTCACCCTATGAAGCTCTATATGAGAAGCATTGTATAACTCCAACTTGTTGGGATGAATCTGGTGAGATAATGCTTCTTGGGATTGATCTTATGTGAGAGATGATAGAAAAGGTTCACGCCATTCAACAACACATTAAGGCTGTTCAATTTTAGTAGAAGAGCTTTGTTGAGAACCATCGCAGGGACTTGGAGTTTGATGTTGGTGACAAAGTCTTCCTTAGAATTTCTCAATGAAAGAGAGTCACGTGGTTTGGGAATAAAGGGAAGCTCATCCTTTGACACATTTACTCATATGAAATCCTTGGTCACATAGGAGAAGTGGCCTATCGACTTGCACTTCCTCAAAATCTAGCTCTAGTTCATGATGCAATACATGTATCCCTCTTGAGGAAGTACATTCCTTACCCTTTACATGTAATGAATCTGGAAATGGTACAATTGGAACATGACCTCTCTTACGAGGAGCAGCCTGTAGAGATCTTGGATCATAAAGACAAGGTTCTACAAAACAAGACTACCCACCTTGTTAAAGTGTTGTGGAGGAAACGTAAATATGAAGAAGCCACATGGTAACTAAAGGATTGTATGAGACATAAGTACCCACACCTTTTCTATTCTGAGGGTACGAGTTGAAATTTTTGGGATGAAATTTCTCAAGGGGGGAAGAATGTAACGACCCGAAATTTTGAATAATATTTTGTTTCCTAAAAATGTAAGTTTTACTATGTCATAATCAATAAAAATATATAAGTATAATTGAAATGTAACTTTTGAGTTTTGACCTTTATATGACCGTTGGAAACCATAATAAATTTTAACGTTATAATTATTGTTTATAAATAGAAATGATAATGGATAATTAATGCAGAAAAAGAGTCGATGGCCTCTACCTATAGAATTGTTACATATGAAGCCCATTTGTTAGAGCTTGGGAAGGAGGCAACATCACTGGGATTTGCTTTGGACCAATCCCATGCTGAAATTCAACAAGTTAATCTTGAATGAAATCTTATACGAGATTAGTTCAAGTTGATAGAAATCACTACTTAGGCAATGTTGTCTAAGATGCCCCAAGATTCTATCACCATTGGACACCTTACTGTTAGGTCCTGTGTGGGTGTTATAAGGGTTTATGTAACGAGGCATTAGTTACTTTGTTTAATCCCTTTGTATAAATAAAATAATTATGTCATCATTTCCATTTTAAGAGTAGTTTTTCTTAATAAGATACATGTTTAGTTGTGAAAAATTTGATAAATTGATTTTACAAGTAAAAACTGTACTTTTATGATATTTCTCATACTAATATAATTATTATTGTTAAATAAACACCATTTTTTGAATTCCAAATTTCAAAATTAATCTTGGGTGAATTTTTAGTAGTTTTCCAAGAAGTTTAAATTTTTCAAGGAATAATATTTTTTTGATGAATAGTATTGGATGAATAGTGTTTTCTTGATGAATAGTTTTTTTATGAATAGTGTTTTTATGAATAGTAAAAAAATATATTTTTTTAATAATTATTAAATAATTAAATCTGTGAAATCATTTTTGAAAAATGGACATACACGGTTGCATTCAGTAAGATAATTAGATTGATAAGATCAACATAATTTTTGGTGAATAATAACTTTGGAATAATAATTTTACCCTTATTAATAGTAATATGACCAATGGAATAGGAACATCACCTAAGAAATTATAAATATATTTTTGTCATCTTAAATGGTAATGTGCTATAATTATATCATAGTATAAGTAAATAAATGTTTTAGAAATTATTAGTTAAGTATTAATATTTTATTTATTTAATTTAATTTAAAATGAAATTAATTTTTATAAAATGGAGTTAATTTTTGAATTATACACGTTGAAAAATAGTTAGGGTGATTTTTTTGGTATTTTCTGAAATAGTTGAATTTTCAATGAATAGAAAAATACAGTTTTGAATTTTTGGTATGTTTAATGACATCATAATTGTGTCATAATAATTTAATGATTAAAATAAGATCCTTTTATAATCTCGTGGATTAAAATATGATATTTTGTGTCCCAATTGGCCAATACCTTGGGTAAATACCATGGTCAAGCCCATGGTTTTGCAAATACCACTAATAAGGTGTCCCTTGAAATTAATAAAAAAACTCCCTCTATTTTACTATAAATATCCACCCATTACTTAGTTTATCTTCATTAAAAATTAATCATCCATGATTTTATGCTAGTTATACCTCCCAAGGGGTCCTCCCAAGCTGTCATCAATCTCTTAAGGTCTCAATCTTAGAGTTTTAGAAGTTACTCTTCAAGGTAAAAGAATTCTCAACTTCTCTTTTCATTTCAAGATATGTTTTATGTGGCATATCTTTAAAATTTCCATATTATGTTATTATTTATATTTTATTCTATCACTATACTGTATTATGAGTCTTTTATTAATGCTTTATCCCTTTTACCTCTCTTTTTAATGTTTTATAAAACTATGTTTCATACCCGTTATGATGTAGAATTTTCATCTCAAAATCTCTCTCTTTTTCTCAAGAAATTATTGTATTTTCTTTATGTGAATACCCAAAGATCTTTTATTTCTAGGGGAATTAATCAATGCATAAAATTTATTTATTTTATTATGTAATTGACATACATAAAACCATTACTTCCTTTCTGTGGGTTATAAATGACATAATGATCATATTTTTAATCACTTTTTAAAACGCTATGATTTTGATATGAAACCCATTTATTTTTTTCTATATAGGTTATTTATGAAAGTTTATATTATTATATATGTGAATAACATGAAAATAAAGAAATATTAAAGGTGCACCCTAATAGCGCTCCAATGCATTGGGTAAATAAATTAATCTCTAGAGATGATAAGTTTTACAATACCTTGGCGAATAACCTTTGTAATTTTTATAAAACCTTAGGGATGGACCTTGGTGATATGATTATGAATGTATACATTAAATGTTGTAGCCAAATTTTCAAATTATTAATCAAGTTATTATTTTTATTATATGCCTATTTATCATGCCTTTATGAAATTCCTCATGTTCTTATTTATATCTCTCAAGTTCACATGTAAACTACTTCACTTGTTTTCCCTTAATGGGCCTTATGATCACCCTTCCCTATGATGTATGTCCCTAGGTCATGAGATTAAATAAGTGTACTTATGATGAAACTTTAAGAATAATTTCATGTGTATTAGAATAATGTTTTATGTTTTCATGTATCATGTACCTTATTTTCAAGACACTAAACTTTAAAATATTCTTTGTTTGTAAAATGTCTTATAAAGTTATGTAATAAAAAGATGGGATTCCATAGTAAGTAAAATTAATATTTAAAGAATTATAATTATATTATAAATACCATATTATTTAATTAAATATAATTATATATAAAATTATTGTGATATAAAAGGAATCTTATCATGTCGAGTTGTCGGTTGTCCACACATCCATGAACGACGTTATCACTTTTTTAGTGTGCGAATGGGTAATAAAGAAAATGGTATATATTATATTTATATAATGGTAATTATGTCATGAATATAATATATATGTTGTTTATGTAACATATTTTTAATTAAAATCTTCATTTATAAATTCCATCTATCATGTCAACGAATCACATCGCTTTGAGGGGGCAATAGTCTACACTCCCTCAAATGAAATTATCGTATTTACACCAACTGGAACGTATAAATATATATATGGTAAAAAAGATTAAATAAGATTAAATAGATAATAAATATAATATACATTATATATAAATAGAGTTTTTATAATAATTCTCACCCTGAGAGGTGGTAAAAGAAGAACAAACAATCATCATTTCGTGAGATGGTAATTCATCACACACATAAACAATATGTCCATTACCTATTAGATGGTGGTGTGTGTAAGTGTAGATAAAAACCTTATCATTAAAAAATTTCAGTATATTTATGATACTTGTGTTTTTGTATAAGAATTTAATAATATGAATTGATGTGGTGGATAAAGAAAATAAAAGAAAGGAGTTTGAGGGAGGGTGTTACCTCTTAATCAGGTAAATCTTTTTAGTTTACACCAAAGGGATTACTTGTTAGACTTTATTTACAAATGGAGGATTCAAGTAAGAAAGGAGGATTTTTGGGAGGATATTTTATCATATTTTGGATGAATCTAAGTGGTTCAAGAGGTGTAAATAAGTAAAGGATATGAGACCTTTTTATTGTGGAGGAGTGGAACTCCTGTAAATATTTGGAAAAGGGATTCCACCCACATTTTTTCCCATGGAATGTGTATCCAATAATGGAAAACATTAGATCCAGTGGAGTAAAGGGTTGGAATATGGCCATACAATTGTTTTTTTACAAGTTTCTAAGTCATTTTAGGTCTTAAATTTAAGGTTTAGTCGTTAAGTTTAATTTTACCTTAACTGATGTATTTAATTTTAACTACTTTCACTAATATTTTTGGTCAAAAGCTAATTTTACCTTATTATAAATTATAAATTATTATAATTATAAATATTTAATAAAATTTTCCAAATTCAAATCATATAATTAGTAGAAATTAATTTAAAATTGATCCCACTGTAGGGCCGACAATGTAGTGTTTTAAAGAAAAAACATTCAAAAGTTTGCTAGGTTTTAATTCCCAATTTCAAAGTGAAATTGATCTCAATGAACTAAATTATATTAATTTATAAAAATATTATCTAATTTAACTTTTAAACCATTTTAAAATATAATTTAACCTTATAAATAAATTAGATGAAAAAGATATTTTGAATTAAAATTAAGTATTTTTCACTATTCATTAAAAAATAAAACTTCACAGAAAAATAAGAAAAATTTAACTTATACTAATTATTATGTTATGATTTAAAATTTGAAGTTTATTTGGACATATTAAATCTATAAAAGTTCAAAAAATTGGATTTAAAATGGGTTCTCCATTAAAAGGTGGCAAAAATACCATAATAAAACTATTGGTTTTTAAGCATAAAATTGGATTTGGTCTTATCTTATGTCTATAAAATATATTGGATGAATATAAAAATTATTTTATTAATATATATAACATATATATTACATTAATATCACTCATTAATTGTAATTAATTTAATTAATTAGGGTAAAATAGTTTTGTGACCATAAAAATAATAAAATCCTCTTTTATATTCAATAGGTTTTCATATTCATTTCTAATTAATTGGTAACATATGAATTCATATTATATTTCTGTAAACCATTTATTTTAATAAATTATTTAATACTATTCATAACCTCTAATTTAACATCTAGGTTATATCTTATTATATTTAGTAATAACATTTTAATGATACACTATTGTTCTGTAAAACTCTATCTTGCGTGTTACACAATCCATCGAGGAAATTCATTATTGCATGTAACACAAGATAACCTTGGTGTCACATGTAGAGAAAGATAAATTTTATGTTTTTTGTAGTGTATGATTAACTTGGTGTTGCATATAACTCAATCCAAACATAGTGCTTTAATATAAAATAAAATTTCTTCAATGTTGTGTGAAATGAAAAATATCAAAATGGTTAAATTAATTCAAAAAAAAAAAAATAATTCACAAAATATTGGGGTGTTATAATTTTCATCATTTTATCTATAATCCAATGAGACCATTGGGATTCACTAATATCCCTCTCAAACTTTAAATGACATCCGAAAATCTCCTCATATTTTCTAAAGTCTCAAATTGCTGAAGCTTTTCATAGACTCAGCTTTAATACACTAAAAAATCAATCCAACTTGCCTCAAGTGTACATGAAAAAGTCAGTGGTATATTTTTAAAGCCTTGTAAATTTTTCCTTATACACCTTGATAGATTCATATTACTTTTTATTAAGTCTAAGGAACTCCCTCTCCATCTTAATTCATAGAGTTCCGTGAAAATATTTATAGAAAAATATTTTCTTGAATCCTTCCCAATCCATTGAAACAATTTCCCCTTCATAATTTGTATTTTTGATCGGTTTACACCACTTATCAGCTTCACCATCAAAATTACAAACCACCAATATGTCTTTATCTTATTATAAGAATTATTGAGTATAAAATATCTTCTCAATGGAGTTAATCCATTATTCAATGATGAGGGGATCGAAAGATCCACTAATGATAGGAGGACTTTGTCGCATAAAGGATTTAACCACAACTTGATCTTTATTAGGAGAAGTAGGTAACTACACATGTTTTAAATTACTATTAATAACTTTAGATATTTGAGCTATTAATATCATGAAGTTCTAAGATCCCATTTATGTCATGTTTGACATCTCATTAGGGTAATCGTCAAATTTCTTATCACATTGATTGTTAGAACGAGTTATCCTAATTCCTGGAATTATCTAAGAAAAAGAAATAGAATACAATTATGGGGATCAAATACTTAGCTAGTTAAAATATAAAAATAAAACTATGAACATAGAAGGAATAAACTTATAAATGAAAAGTACATCCTAACTTGTGATTTCCTAAGATCCCATCTAGATTATCCATGGTGATAGAATTGTATTTAGGGTTCTTACTAAAGTTTTTTAGTCCTTATATTAGAAAAAACTATACCATTCTATGATACCAACTATAGTGACCCTATCCTTTTTCACATGTTATTACATGATTTTAAGCATATTTATCCAGGAAATACAAACCAAGGATCATAAAATATTGTCTCTTTGGAATACTAAGTACATAAAATTAAAAACATGGAACTAAAATAAAAAATATATTTATTAATATCCCATAATGAGATCCTAACTTCGTTTGAGCTCCAAAGTCTACATAGGATAACCTGGGGAGTATATAGACAAAGGGATGAGCTAAAAAGCCTAGTAAGGGAATAATCATGAAAAAGAAGCATAACACATGAGTCAATGACATATCATGGTAACATAAAAGGCATGGAACATGACTAAACATTTAGAGTCATATCATACAAAACATGGAATCATATTATCATGGTAATATATGAATTTTTAAGCAATATATAACATGACATAAACTTGAGTCAAGGCTAACTGCCAAGATGGTATCACATGGTGGACAAAGACCCATAATGGATTTTGTTTACTCCCTAATCCCATAAATGACGTCTCATGAGACTAAACATTAAACAATGTATTTGAGTGATATATGGATGCACCCATATTAACATGTTCATTCATATGTTTTCCACATAAATAATCAAATATAATGAATAAATATAAGGGTTACCCAATGGAAAGAAATGGGTATTGTAATCATGTCATAAGGCATAACTAATGGGCATATCATAATAGTATCCAAAAAATAATGGATTTAAATTGTACTTGGACATTCATAAGTGAAACTAGGCATATATCATGATAAATTGTGTCCATATTAATTGAAAAAATTTAAAAATAGTGTTTAATAAACTTTATAAATGAGTCTCTTTAGTGTTGTTTGTGGGAAATATTAGAGACTTTAAAGAAGACCAAGGAATAATTGTTTGTAAAAAACTAGAAATGAATTAAGATAATTTTTCATGATAATATTACTGATTTTATAAAAATAATGGTGTCATAAAATATAGTATAGAGTGTACTTGAGAATGGGTAAGAAATGGGGAAGTTTATTTTAATCGGGCCTGCTTATCAGGAGGAATTGAGAAGGGAACCTTTTAAAACATGAAAGTCCTCATCAAGGAAAGATGAATTGAGAAACATTCATATTTTTGGTACATAAAAAAATAATATTGGATAATTATATAATAAAAATGAATAATTACATTGAATAAAAGGTATAGAAACTGTAACCCAAAGGTAATTTGGAGGTTCAGAGAGATGCATTACCTTATGTTCGAATGCGTTTTGCACTTGCACTTAATATCCTAGATATAAAAATTATATTCATTAATTACTTAATTAATAAACACTTATATATTTATTTTATTTATTATAATTTTATTAAGTTATTTTATGACCATTTCAATGAGTTATAGAGTTAAATTTTATTGTTCGAGGAGCGTTTGTTTCATGGTTTCATGGTCGTTTTGCATGTGTAAAATTATGAAAGTTCTTGAAAAATGGTAATAATTCTAAAAAAGTGAAATTATATGGAATTAATAAACATAAATAATTTTAAATTTTCCCATATATTATTTTTCCTGGTATGAGGATGATTCATTTGATAAAACATTAATGACAATTGTTTAGTTTATTTTTGGCGTTTTTTCCAACCATCAAAAAATAGTTTTGTTTAATTGAAT
The DNA here is from genome assembly GCA_963277665.1 of Viscum album. Lineage (NCBI taxonomy): Eukaryota > Viridiplantae > Streptophyta > Magnoliopsida > Santalales > Viscaceae > Viscum > Viscum album. The sequence continues at coordinate 762,784,909 of OY728122.1, forward strand.
ATTATGTTTATATATTAGTTACAAAACATAAAATAAGTTATAATATGCATATTAAAATTTGGTTCAACCATAATAATGGTTTTATGACTAGCCTTGAATGTAACGACCCAAAGTTTTTCAATGGAAATTACTTTCTTATAATTATGTCATAAAATCACATGAAAACACAACATAATGAACTACTAAGTGCTAAGTGACCTCTAAACATAATGTTTTCACTTTTGTGTTTCGAATTTCAAAAATCTGACATACACGGTTGTGTTCAAAATGATTTTTGGAGTCTAATGAAACAAAACAAAATTTCGGTGAATAATAACATACCCTTGTGAATAGTAACCTACCCTTATGAATTGTAACATACCCTTATGAATAACAATATGACCCTTATTAATATTAAATAATCCATCATAAGAGTACCCTTACCCATGAATAATTAAATAAAATTTAGACATCTTAGAAAGTGACAATTTGACCTTAGTAAATGTTTTGGTATTTTTTAAGTCATAAATAAATAATTATAATTAATTAATTAATTTAAAAGAAAATTTATTTTCCTAAAACGTGTTCATAACATTCTGGTACATGTATAATTAATTAATTAATTTAAAAGAAAATTTATTTTCCTAAAACGTGTTTAGAAACAACCAAGGGAGTACGCGCCCTACGCGCCGTCTTCATTTTCAAATTTTCGAACCATTATGCCATTCTCATCCGAGCCTCCCCCGCCTCCCCCGGCGCCCTCATCTCATCCTCATCTCCGACGTCATCCTCGTCTCCCCCCGATTGCTCCCAGGTGGCCCGTGCCCTCGCTTCGTCCTCGGCTCCCCTCGGTGGTCCCCCGGCGGTCCCGGAGTCGTCCTCAGCTACGGTCTCGTACTCGGCTCCAGCATCATTCTCGGCTTCCCTCGGCAGCTCCTCGGCAGCCCCGGCGTCGTCCTCAGCTCCGGCGTCGCCCTCGGCTCCCCCCAGTGGTTCCCAGGCGGCCTGTACTTCGTCCGTTATTACCGTTGGAGCGGATCTCACGCTCTTCTTTCGGGAGGCGCTCTATAGTTCGGACGGCTTCCCTCATGCTCCCTGCTTTCAGCCGGTCCAGGTGGCTTCAGGAAAGTCGTCATCTGAAGGGGCTCATGTCTCCTTATGAGTGCCAGGGTCGGCGTTCGCGGAGGCTGAAGCCTACCTGAAATGGACCCTGGTGGCGCGTTTTGAGGCGGCGAAACCTCCGCTCGAGTCCTTTCGGCGCTGCGTTTTGTCCTGGGGCCTTAAGTCTCTGGTCCAGGTCTCGGATCTCCACCGGTGTTCCTTCAGCATCATCCTTGCCTTGGAGGAGGATTTCCTCCACACCTGGTGTAGGGTTCCTCGATCTTGGGGGCGTTGGTCCTTCAGCCTCTCCAGATGGTCGCTTGATGCTCACCGCGGGAAGGAAAGCCGTTCCACAGCCGTCTGGGTCTGCATGCCGGGGCTGCCCCTCCCCTTTCAGAATGAAGGACATTTACGGGCGATTGGTGACTCCATTGGGGGTTTTCTGTGCTCGGATACAACCATGAAGATGGGATGCTCGACCTCAGTGGCTCATATTTGTGTAAAGCAGGATCTCTCGCACCGAGTCCCTGAGAAAGTGGATCTTCTCGTTGAGGATGTCTTGTACTGGACTCAGGAGGTGGTCTACCCAGTGTTCCCTCGTTTCTGCTCGCAGTGATGTCTCCAAGGGAATTCGGTGTAGGTCTGTCATCAATAGGGGAGAAAGGGCACAAGGTGGGCCATTAAGAGGGGGGCAGATGTGGGAGCTCCGTCACGTCCCTCTTCTTCGGTTCAAGCGGAGCAGGTTGCAGAGGTTCTCCATGCGGATATCCCCACAGTTCTCTCTACTGCTATCTCACCGGTGTTCCCCCCGTCTCTTTATGGCAGTGCCCGAAAAGTCCTAAGCAGGGGCAGGGTGTCATGGGTCGAGGAAGGAAGCCCCCTCTCCTCCACCTATTTTCTGGTTTGCTTCCTGCAGTCTTTTAACCCGATACTTGATAAGTGAATTCTATTCTATTGTCTATCAACCCCTCCCTCTAGGTCATCAGGCATCCTGGACTCTAAGGAACTCCTGAGATCGAGGCTGGCTTCAGTAAGGATCTTAGGGGAACCTCCGGAGGTGAGTGCTCCTTCAACTCTGGTGGAGCTTTCCTCTTCACACACTAATCTAGACAGCCTCGGGGAAAAAGGGGTGGGTATATCCCCCCTCGGCTCGTCACAAGTGGGATCACAAAACTCCCAGGCCTCGCTGTACCCCCTCTCCGGTGGTTCCCAAAGATCGAGGGTTAGGGGTACGCACTAGATCACATTCTAAGGGAGATCACATCATATCTCCTAGCCATGGCTCGAAGGCGAAATGCTCTGGCGCCAGTTCCAGGGTGGCACTTTTTCAATGATTCCTTTACTCATCTGGAATGCAAGGGGGCTAGGAGATCATATTAAAATGAACTTCCTCGTGTTTGAGATCACTAAACACAAGGTCGCAGTGGTGTCCGTCCTTGAGCACAAGCAGAAACCCTCTAGAATTGCTAAGTTCTCCAGAAGGCTTCGCATGCATGGCTCTATGCAAGATGACTCTACCAACAAACATATATGGGTATTCTGGAGAAAGGACTGCTCAGTATCCTTAGTTCAATCAAAGTACCAGTTCCTCACAGTTAAAGTGAGTACTGGGAATCCTTCCTTTGTCGCATCTTTTGTGTATGGGAGTTGCGACCTCCATATCAGGGAAGGGTTGTGGAAAGAGCTGGCGAAGTTCGACCCGGGACCGGAGGCCTAGATTGTGGGAGGGGACTTCATTGTGGTTGCGGACCTGAGTGAGCGTAAGGGGAGAGGCCCCTTCCCCAGGAAGGCTAGTTTAGCATTTGTTAGCTTCACGGCTGGCATGGGATTGTCAGATCTGGGGTTTGTCAGGGACAACTTCACGTGGTGCAATAATCAGCAGGGTGCTCGGTGCTCGTGGGGTCATCTAGACCCTGTCTGTGTAATTTACATGCCATCTCTCTCTTCGCAAACACTAAGGTCACTCATCTGGTTAGAGGGATCTCGGACCACTCCCCGCTGCTTATTTATCTGAGTTCAATGGCTGAGCCTCATGCTTCTTTCCGCTTTAGCAAGCTCTGGATTGAATTACTGGGCTATCATAACCAGGTTTCTAAGGCCTGGGAGACTCCTTTTGCTGGAAACAAGTGGATCATCCTTCATGGGAAATTGAGGAAAACTAAGTCATACTTGAGGGAGTGGGAAAAAGATCAAAGGTCTCCAGATGAAGATCTGTCTGCGGCCATGAAAGACGTGGAATCGCTGGAGGCCTCCCTAGAAAGTGCTTGGGGGAAAGTGTGTATGAGGAGGTCACAAGGAAGAAAGAAATGATGGGGGAACTCCTTCTTAAACAAGAGCATCTGGCCAGGGAGGCGACCAAGATCAAGTAGTTGAAGGAGGGTGACTGGAACAAAACATTCTTCCACGCATGTATGAAGGAAAGGAAGAAGCGAGCTAGGCCGAACATCCTGATGGAGGATGGCACTTACACTGATGACAGAGACCCCGTGGGGAGCATGGCATGTTCCTTCTTCCACGAACTTCTAGCCGGCCCGAACGAGTTCCTCCCACAGGGGTATCCCTATGAGCCTTCAGAGATCTTTGATTCAATCCAGAGTTGTGTGTCCAATGATGATAACGTTATCATGGGTGCAATGCCTAACGAGGAAGAGATCCGCCATGCGCTCATGCACCTGAATCTGGAGAGCACCCCAGGTCCAGATGGAATCCCTGCTTCCTTCTACAGGTCTTCTTGGTCCTTGGTGAAAGAGTCTGTGACAAAATCCATTCAAGACTTCTTTCGCGGGGGTTACCTACCCAAAGTAGCATGCGCCACCACTCTTTTCCTTCTTCCCAAAACCAAGAACCCATCCGAGATCTCCCACTACCATCCGGTTAGCATGTGCAACATGCCTTACAAGATCCTTGCGAGTATTATCAACAAAAGATTGGCCCTACATCTCCCTCGATGGATCTCCCCTGAAAAACACGAGTTTGTCAGGGGGTGCAATATCTTGGAAGCAGTCGCCCTTGCTCATGAGATGCTGCATGACATCAACCGCAAAACTAGAGGGTCCAACGTGGCCATCAAACTCGACATGAATAAGGAATTTGATCGTGTGGAATGGAGTTTCACCAACAAGGTTCTCACATGTATGGGTTTTAACTCTTGGAATGTCAACTTAATCTTCCGCTGCTTCAGCTCCTCCTGGATCTTGGTGCTGTTCATGGGTAAATCTTTCAGATTCTTTATGCCCACTCATGGCCTCAGGCAAGGAGACCCCCTTTCCCTATCCCTTTTCATCATTACTCAGGACGTTCTGAGTGGTCTCCTAAAGAATAGTATTGATCGAAGAGGAATTATGCCGTTCCGTCGACGCTTGAGGGTACAACCGATTTCCCATTGGATGTTCGCCGATGATTCCTTCGTGTTTATCAATGGAAGGATGAGTTCCCTTTGGAGCTTTCTCGAGGTGATGGAGACCTTCTGTCGATGGAGTGGGCAGAGGATTAATAAATATAAGAGCGAGTTCTTTATCAGCAGTGGGTGTGATGCGGCGAAGATGGAGTCGGTCAACATCTTCCTGGGGATGGCCAGGGGTGAGTTTCCAATGCAGTACCTGGGCGCGCCCATCTCAGTGAGTAGGCTCAGGATCCGGGACTTCGACGCCTTATCTGCAAGGATCAATGAAAAAGTCTTCAACTGGAAGAATCGATTTCTATCCTTTGGCGGGAGGATCTCCCTGGTTAATAGTGTTCTGGTGACGTCGCCCCTCCACGCCCTCACATCCAACAAGGTTCCCAAAGGGGTCATCAAGTCCATTGACATATCTATAGCCAGGTTCATTTGGGATTCACAATCAAAGGGGAAGAAGCAATGGGTGGCGTGGAGCAAGCTTTCACGACCGGTGGAATAAGGAGGTGTTGGCGTGCGAAACCTGAAAGATTCAATCTACTACTTGCATTCTAGGCTTGCATGGAGTTCTTTAGAAGGTAAAACGATTTTTGGGGATTCCATGCACTCATACGTTAGCCTCTGCAATGACTCGGAGAGCGGGAGTCACCTCTGGCCCATCATCGCCCCCATCGTGGATATCCTCCGCCCCCTTTCTCATTGGCTGGTTGGGAGAGGGGAAATTTTCTTCTGGAATCAGAACTGGTGCGGCTCGGAGTTGGGATTCCTTGGGTGCTCAGCCCCACTGATCTCCTTCAAAGAAGCCAGACTCTTTTCCCCCTTAATTGAGGCCGTTTTGGACAAGGAGCAGCAAGCTTTCTTCAACGACATTATCAGCAACTCAGAGGACGACAGATGCGTTTTCTCCGCATCTCGTTCGGGGCGCTTCTACTCAAAAGATTTTCACCGCGCAGTCTATGAGCAGAGCCTCCAGGGAGGATGGGACGAGATCATATGGATCAAAAGTGTTCCCACTAAGTTCAACTTCTTTTCTTGGAGACTCAAGAACAGAGCCCTCCCGATAGATGAGAACATGAGGAAATGTGGTATTCAACTTGCTTCAAAGTGTGTTTGCTGCAAGTTACATAGGGAGGAATCCTTTTTCCACCTTTTCATCAGTAGCGATTGGGAAAAATAGGTTTGGGAGGCTCTGGGGGAATTCACGGCAACCAACCCTCTATACGAGGATATTGGTGGCTTCTTGGATCAATGGTACCATGGTACTGAAGGAGGAGGACCAAAGAGGATGGCCCGTTTGGTTCTCTTCCAGGTGGGATGCTGGAGCATTTGGAGGGCTCAGAACTCATCCATCCATGAGGGTGTAGTGGTTTCGGACCACCTTATTATCACCTGGGCTATGAACTTGCTTGTGGATCTCAACAAAGCAGTGAAGTCTCTGAAAGCAGCTCCTTCCTTGCGCCAATTCCAGGGTGCAACCAGGGATCATGATCTGCATGGGGACAGGAGAGCTTCCTGGGTAAAGTGGACGCCTCCCCTCATGGGCCTGAAGATGAATGCCGATGGATCTTGTCTACAGGGGACTATGAAGGGGGGAGGAGTGGTGCGGGGTTATCATGGATCTGCCTTTCTGGCCTTCTCTGCCAGACTAGGAAGTGGTACCTCTCTTCAGGCGGAGGCAAAAGCCTTGCTGACCGGCCTCACCATCTTCCATGAAAAAGGGATCACGACCTCAGAGGTGGAAACCGACTCCCTCATTGTTTACAATTCCATTGTAGGTTACAAGACTCCCCCATGGTTGATATGCTATGAGATTAGGAGGTGCAAGAATCTGATTGGAAAACTGACTCGAGTGCTGCATACCTGGAGGGAGGGGAACAAAGTAGCTGACCACCTAGCTGCCCTAGAAACGTCCCAGGAGGAGGCAGTTCTCATTCACACATCGCATACCATTCAGCCTAAAGGGCTGGAGTACATCAAAGGGGATGCGATGGGGTTACATTACTTTAGGCCACCTTGAACTCACCCTTGGGTGGAGGGGTGTTCTCCATTCTTGGGTCTTTTTGTTGCTTGTTTCTTTTGACCTCGTTTTTTTTACAAGGCAATAATAATAATAATAATGATGATGATGAGTAATGAGGTGTTAATTTATCACCTTCAAGAACGACATGCTTTATTATTCTATTTCTACCTTCAGATCTGGTCATGAAACCATTTTTATGGTTGAACCAGAGTTTTTTATATGTATTATCTCCTATTTAAAGTTCTGGAAATAACTTATGGCCATATTACTAAGTGATAAATTAAAATAAGTTCGTTGTGATCGAAAAACCGCCAAAATTAACCCAAACAATCATCATTTAATTCTTATATAATGATTCACCCACAAGGATCTAATATGATTCATTATAAGATCATTCAAACTCCTGTAATATCATTAATAATATGTAATATCAGTTCTGGATGTTTACCTATGTTCTACTCGAACTTCAATTTAAGAATACAAGTGAACCACTCAAGAAAACAATAAAAATAGACATTCCCGAACAATATTTTTTTAAACCCTATAACTCATCCAAATGCACATAAAATCACTTAATAAAACCATAATGAAACCTATTAATGTACAAAATGTTCTGTATTTCTAATTAATGAATATAATGTCATTATATAGGACATTAAAGAGAATGAATCATTCAGATAAAAGGTAAGGGAAAATTCTCAAACCCAACTTTCTTTCTTCAGGTTCTCCCTCTTTCACTCCATTTTTGATATGGTTACTCCTTAAAGATAATTTGTTCAACATTTTATTTCTTATTCTAGGATATACATGTTTTTCATTGGTTTTTATGTCAAACAAAATATTTTCCAAAAGAACTCTTCTTTTAAGAACACACCTTTTACTTCTCTCTCAAAGTGAACAATTCTTGTAACATGTATGCTATTCCCTCTTTCTTTTGGGAACCCAAAGTTTATGAATGTGTTCTTATGAGATGTAACCTATTCCTTTACATGTGTTAGTTAAGTTCACTTTTGATATATTTTCCATGTGGCAAGCATGAAAATGATAATGTTATGATGTGACGGGTGCGCTCAGAATTGTATAGCACAATGGATGTTTGAATGTGACGGGTGCCCCTGGAATTATAAAGCACTCCAATGCATTGGGTAAAGTGATGAATCTCATGAGTAAATGTGAAATGATTTGTGAACAAGATGCTATCTTGGTTCACAAGTATGTGTGGTAGTTAACCACTCAGACATGATGTTTCATTTTTATGCATTTCCACATTTCAAGTCTTATATTTATGCTTCCTCTCATGTTCATGATATTTTTCCCATGTTATTATTATGCTCACCCCATGCTATATTGTTCTTATCTATCCTATTACTAGGCTTCTATATCACCCCTTTTTTATGTATATCCTTAGGTGGATACATGTACTAAGGACAAGACAGGTACCAATAGGACGCTAGAGAAGAAAAAATTAAATAAATGTTTATGCTTGATGTTGTAATTGTTATGTATGGTCCTAGTTTTCCCAAGAAACTAAACTTTTGGATCCTATATGTGTAATACTATTATGTTGTATATCTTTAAAATGATGTAATAGTAATGTAAGAAAAGTTTGGGTCGCTATAGTTGGTATTAGAGGAAAGGTTTAGTTAATTTGGAAATTAGGATTAGTGAACCCTAGAAAAAACCTCTAGCATGAGACTAAGTACAAATATGCACACAAGAGTATATACATAGGGATACTATAGGTTATGCTTTTAGTATAAATTTTGCAAATAAATAAGTTATGTATTCATAACTTGTTTACTTGTGTTTTTTTCTAACCTTTTCTATTTTAGAAAATGGTGGGAACCAAGAGAAATCAGTCCAAAAACTCATGCGATGGCCAATGAAACGATTTCACGAACGACATCCCCAATGATTTGGGAGGTAGAGTTCCAAACTTCATGGATATGCTTACCCAATTATCTCAGGTTATGGAAAATAACCATAATAATGGGGAACATCCTCATTCATCAAAGAGGGATCAACTGGCTATCAAATGTTTTATGTGGAAACGACCACTGATGTTTAGTTGATCTTCTGATCCTCTAGTTGCAAAACAGCGGGTCGACTCTATGGAGATGATCTTTTTTGTTCTTCACTATTCTGAGACGGAGAAGGTGACCCTAGCCGTTTATTTTCTATATGGAGAAGCCGATCAATGGTGGGCTTTTATTAAGAACACCAAGCCAAGGGAGGAAATTAAAGAGATGAAATGGGAAGACTTTAATATAATTTTTCTTAACAAGTATTTCCCAAGAACTCTTCACATGAAGATGGAGAGAGAATTAATAGATCTCAAGAAAAATAAGTGGAATCTGTCACAACCTATGAAGCAAATTTCACAAGTCTTTCAAGGTACGCTTTAGGTTTTGTTATCAACAATGATAGAAAAATTGACAGATTCTTTAGTGGATTAAAACCACACCTTAGAAAGGATATTGAAATTTGAGACTTTGGGAGTTATGAAGAAGTTTTTCTATGTGCTCACAAAGTGGAGATGGAGTTTGGAGAATGGTCCCATGGCTATGGTAATAGGAAACGAAAGACGGAGTTTCAAGCTGGTGGATCTAATGATAAGGGTGGGAAGAAAACTCAACGACCCACATACAAAAAATGTGGGAGGTTTCACCATGTGAACTGCCTCAAAGGGATGGGGAAATGTTTCAAGTGTGGGAAAGAAGGACATCATGGTCAATAGTTTCAAAAAGAAACAAAAAGGAAAGTGAATGTAGCCAATGAAAGAAGAGAACCACTCTTGGTTCAATGCTAAAATTGTAGGAAGCTAGGGCACTATGCAAACTAGTGCACGAAACCTCGAGCTCTCGAGGGTAATCAGAATCAGTAGCCACCAAATCCAAAGGAACAAGGGAAGGTTTATGCCATCACTACTGCGGAAGTGGATAAATATAATTAATTCATACAAGGTACACTTCCTATTTACTCGATAATGGAAAAAGACTTATTTGATTTTGGTTCTACGCATTCATTTATATCTTTCAAGATTTCTAGAACTATAGAATCGAAGCCCCGAAACCTTGAAGTAGAAATATCTGTAAAAACACCAAGTGGTGCAATTATTGCAACCAAAGTGTTTGACTCTTCTCCTGTTGGCGTATGTGGGAGGATTCTTCCAGCGAATCTCATAATACTTCCTTTGGTGGAATTTGACGCTATAATGGGAATGGATTGTCTCTCATTATATAGATCACATATCAACTGTCGAGAAAAGGAAATATCTTTTGATATTCCAAACCATCCCATGATCCTCTACAAATGAAAGGAAGATCATGAATCTCCTTTGAAAAATCCTTCAATGGTGGGGGGTGTTGATTCCCTATGAAGAAGCATACCTCACCCAAAAGGTTGAGTCAAAGGAAAGTTCCAACCTTGAAGAAATGACCATCGTGAGGGAATACGGTGATTTATTTCCCAAAGAGTTACCCAGAATTCCCCCGGATCATGAGGTTGAGTTCTCATTTGAACTCATACCCGGAGTTACTCCTATCTCGAAGTGTCCCTATAGGATGGATCCTATCGAACTGGAGGAGTTAAAGAAGAAGCTGCAAGAGCATCTGGACAAAGGGTTCATACACCCTAGTGCATCACCTTGGGGTGAACCAGTGCTCTTTGTGAAGAAGAATGATGGAAGAATGCGGCTGTGTATCGATTATCAGGAACTCAACAAGATCACCATAAAGAACAAGTATCCTCTCCCAAGGATTGATGACTTGTTCGACCAGTTAAGAGGAGCTCAATACTTCTCAAAGGTGGATCTTCATTCTGGATATCAATAGGTAAAGGTGAAGAAGGAAGATATTCAGAAGACAACCTTTCGAACAAGGTATGGGCACTATGAGTTTTTGGTGATTCCCTTTGGACTTACTAATTCCACTATAATCTTCATGTATTTTATGAATAAAGTCTTTAGACATTACCCAGAAAAATTTATGGTAGTGTTTATTGATGATATTCTCATCTACTCCAAGATAAAGGAGGAACATGAAGAACATCTAAGACTTGTGTTGGCGACATTGAGAAAGGAGAAGTTGTATGCCAAGTTCAGAAAGTGTGAATTTTGGATGAAACAAGTCACGTTATTGGGACATGTGATTACAAGTGAGGGAATTTATTTAGATCCTTTAAAAACAAAGGCAATTGAGGAATAGCCCAAGCCCTCTAGTGTCATGGAAATCCGTAGTTTTCTTGGATTATCTGGGTACTACCAACATTTTGTGAGAAACTTCTCACGATTTTCAAGCCCACTAACTAAGTTGACAAGGAAAGGGGTAAAGTATGTCTGGATGGAGGAATGCGAGGGAAGCTTCAAGGAGCTAAAGAGAAGGCTGACCATTGCACCTGTACTAACACTACTGAAAAGTGGAGAAAGTTTTGTGATATATAGTGATGCTTTAAAGAAAGGCTTGGGTTGCGTACTGATGAAAAATGATAATGTGATAGCCTACGCATCACAACAGTTGAAGATCCATGAGAAGAACTATCCGATGCATGATCTAGAGCTGGAAGCCATGATTTTTGCCTTGAAAATCTGGTGGCACTACCTTCATGGAGAGAAGTGTGACATATACACCGACCACAAGAGCTTAAAGTTTATATTCACACGAAAGGATCTCAACATGCATCAAAGGATATGGTTAGAGCTAATCAAGGATTACGATTGCTCTATTAACTACCATCCTGGAAAGGTGAACAAGGTAGCTGATGCTCAAAGTAGAAAAGAACCCGCTACTCTATCCATGAAATGAATTGAGAAAGACCCTATCTTCTTAGATATACAAAGGATGGATTTGGAAATCATAAGGGTAGGGGATACATCCTACCTTTCCCAAATGATTTCACAACCATCTATCCATGAGAAGATTAAGGAAACACAAAGGGATGATGTGGAGATTAAAAAGTGGGTGAATGTAGTAAAGGAAGGGAAGCTTCAGGAGTTCCATATTGATGATGATGGTGTGATTCGGTTTGGAACGCTGCTTTGTGTGCCTTCATCACCCGGGATAAAGAAGGAGCTATTGGATAATGCACATAGATCAACATTATCTATCGATCCTAGGAGTACCAAGATGTACCATGATCTCCGATAAGACTTCTGGTGGGATAACATGAAGAAGGATATTGTGGAATATATATCAAGGTGCTTCGTATGTTAGCAAGTTAAAGCTGAGCAACAAAAGTCCAAAGGTATGATGCAACCATTGCCTATACCCATGTGGAAATGGGAAAATGTTACTATAGAATTTGTCACGGGTCTCCCGAAGACGTCGAAGGGAAATAATGTAATATGGTTTGTGGTTGACCGACTCACCAGGACTGCCCATTTTATCGCTATTCAGGAAGATCTATCGCTTGAACAACTTGCAAAGATATATGTGAAGGAAGTGGTGAGACTGTAAGGAGTTCCACTCTCGATTGTCTCTAACCATAATAAAAGGTTCATATCTAAATTTTGGATAAGTCTTCAACATGATTTGAGTACTGAATTAAATTTCAACACGGCCTATAACCCCCAAACTAATGTCCAATCTAAAGAGACTATTCAGACGCTTGAAGATATTCCAAGAGCCTGCTCTCTAGAATTAAAAGGTGGATGGGATCAGTATCTCCCATTGGTTGAGTTCTCATACAACAATAACTTCCACTCGAGTATTTAGATGGCTCCATATGAAGCTCTATATGGAAAGAGATTTAGAACTCCAACCTGTGGGGATGAAGTTGTAGAAAGAAAGATACGTGGACCTGATCTTGTGCAAGAGATGACATAGAAGGTTCAAGTCATATAGAAACACATAAAAGCTACTCATATTCAGCGAAAGAGCTATACTGACAACCATCAAAGGGACTTGGAGTTTTATTTTGGATATAAAGTCTTCCTACGAATATCTCCATGGAAGAGAGTCATGCAGTTTGGGAAGAAAGGGAAGCTAAGCCCAAGGTACATTGGCACCTTTGAGATCCTTGACCACATAGGAGCCGTGGCCTATCGAATTGCACTTCCACCGAATATGTCTAAAGTTCATGATGTGTTTCATGTATCACTCCTGATAAAGTACATACTGTACCCCTCACATGTACTAAACTCAGAGGTGGTACAACTGGAAGATGATCTATTTTATGAGGAGCATCCAGTAGAGATTCTGGATCGGAGAGATAAGGTACTATGCAACAAGACAACCCATCTTGTCAAAGTGTTGTGGAGGAACAATAAGTTTGAGGAAACTACTTGGGAACTAGAAGAGGTAATGAAGGAGAAGTACCCTCACCTGTTTGTGTAAAGTGAAATTTTAGGGGCGAAATTTCTTAAGGGAGGAAGAATGTAACGACCCAAAGTTTTTCAATGGAAATTCTCTTCTTATAATTATGTCATAAAATCACATGAAAACACAACATAATGAAAGACTAAGTGTTAAGTGACCTTTAAACATAATTTTGTCACTACTGTGTTTTAAATTTCGAAAATCTGACATACACGGTTGTGTTCAAGATGATTTTTGGAGTCTAATAAAATAAAAATATTTTCGGTGAATAGTAACGCACCCTTGTGAATAGTAACCCACCCTTATGAATAGTACCATAACCTTATGAATAGTAATATGACCCTTATGAATAGTAAATCATCCAACATAAGAGTAACCTTACCCATGAATAATTAAATAAAATTTAGACATCTTAAAAAGTGACAATTTGACCTTAGTAAACGTTTTGGTATTTTGTAAGTCATAAATAATTAATTATAATTAATTAATTAATTTAAAATAAAATTTGTTTTCCTAAAATGTGTTCATAAATTATCTAATCAATGTTTTATAGTTTTTATATATTTTTATAAGACCCTACGTAATTTTTGAGAGCACTATAAAATCAGGTTTAATTTTTAAAATTTGTTTTTTTAAGTAAATTATGATTTTAATTAAATATTAAATTAATAATAATTAGAAACATATTTTTGAAAATTTTAATTCATTTTCGGATTCTACACGTTGAAAAATGGTTGGGGTAAATTTTTGGGATTTTTCTGAATTACTTGAATTTTTGATGAATAGTGAAATACTGTAATTTACAAAAATAAGCTAAATAAGCTAATTATAGAGTCATGTGTGATGTTCTGATGAAGTAAACCCATTTCGTTCAGGATCACATGATAAAATTACTATTATTGGTCATTAAATACTCACTATTCCTTGTCTTAGGGGAAATTAATAAACTAATGAATTTTATATTAAGGAAACCCCTCTCCCCTCCACTATAAAAACCACCATTCACACCCTCATTTCCTTACACCTCTCAAGCTCCAAGCCTTTTCTAAACTATGCCCAAACCTCTTCCCTAGACCCTCTCCCACTTTCAAGAGCTTCTGGTCTCATCAAAAGACCAAGCCTAGCTTCCTTAAGGAGAATCTCAAAAGGAGGATTTAAGAGGTAATTTCTCTCCCTCTTCTCCTTTAATTTCCTTTCAAGTTCAAGTTCATTTCTTGATCTCTACCCACCTATCATCATCCAAATGGTATTTTAACTCCATTATTATACATTTAACAGAATATTATGATGATAATGGGATATTATATTTTCCAAACCCATTTCCCCTCTTCCTTTTATTTTATTAAGGAGAACGTTGTTCGTGAGGTGTTAATTTATCACCTTCAAGAACGACATGCTTTCTTCTTCCATTTCTACCTTCAGATCTGGTCATGAAACCATTTTTATGGTTGAAACAGAATTTTTTATATGTATTATATCCTATTTAAATTTATGGAAATAACTTATGGCCATATTACTAAGTGATAAATTAAAATAAGATTGTTGTGATCGAAAAACCGCCCAAATTAACCCAAACAATCATCATTTAATTATTATCTAATGATTCACCCACAAGGATCTAATATGATTAATTATAATATCATTAAAACTGCTATAATATAATTCATAATATGTAATATCAGTTCTATATGTTTACCCATGTTCTACCCAAACTTCAATTTAAGAATACAGGTGAACCACTGAAGAAAAAAATTAAAAATAGACATTCCCGAACAATGTTTTTTTAAAACCTATAACTAATCAAAAGGAATATAAAATCACTTAATAAATATATAATGATCCATATTAATGTAAAAAAGTTTCTGGATTTCTAATTTATGAATATAATGTCATTATACAGGACATTAAAGAGAAGGAAGCATTCAGATACAAGTTAAGGGGAAATTCTCGAACCCACTTTCTTTCTTCGGGTTCCCCCTCTTTCACTCCATTTTTGATATGGTTACTACTTAAAGATCATTTGATCAACATTTTCTTTCCTTTTCTAGGATATTTATGTTTTCACTGGTTTTTATTTCAAACAAAATGTTTTCCTAAAGAACTATTCTGTTAAGAACACGCTTTTTACTTCTCTCTCAAAGTGGATGGTTCTTGTAACATGTACGCTATTCCCTCTTTCTTTTGGGAACCCAAAGTTTATGAATGTCTTCTTATGATATGTAAACTATTAATTTCCATGGTTTATTTAATTTCAATTTTTATATATGTTCCATGTGGCAATCATGATAATGATAATGTTATGATGTGACGGGTGCGCCCGAAATTATATAGCGCAATATAGATGTTTGAATGTGACGGGTGCGCCTGGAATTATACAGCGCTCAAATGAATTGAGTAAAGTGATTAATATCATGTGTAAATGTGAAATGATGTGTGAAAAAGATTATTTCTTGGTTCAAAAGTATGTGTGGTTGTTAACCACTAAGACATGTTGTTTCATTTTTATGCATTGCCACATTTCAAGTCTTATATTTATGGTTCCTCTCATCTTCACGATCTTTTTCCCATGTTATTATTATGCTCACCCCATGCTATATTGTTATTATCTATAATATTACTGGGATTATAGATCATCCCTTTTTATGTATATCCTCATATGGCTACATGTACTAAGGAGAGGACAAGTGCCAATAAGAAGCTAGAGAAGAATAAATCAAATAAATGTTTATGCTTGATGTTGTAATTGTTTTGTATGGTCCTAGTTTTCCCAAGATAGTAAACCTTTGGAAAATATATATGTAATAATATTATGTTTTTTATATTTAAAATGATGTAATATTAATTTAATAAAAGGTTGGGTCACTATATTTATGGTGATAATGGAAAACAAAAACTCATCGCCCACGAAGGCGGTGTACCGAAATATCACAGATGATGTTTTCATTTTTAGAATAAAAAAAGAAGAGAAGTGATTTGATGACGGATATTAAATTAACAAAATATAATTATACTATAAATATATGATACTGGATTTATCATTCTGTTTTGTATTGGGGAGGTGAGGGCAGGATAAAAAAGAAAATAAATTAAAAGAGAAGGATTGAGGATTTTACCTCTTGAATGTTGTCTCCTTGATAACCTCATTAAGGAACTTGGGTTTTGTAATTTATTAAGACCATAAGATCTTGGTTATAGGTAAGAGTATTGGTAAGGAAATTATATAGAATATTGATAATCTACAAGGCTTAGAAGGTGTGGGGAGAAGGGGTGGTATTTATAGGGGAGAAAATGGTTTCTTTTATTATAATATTCTTTAGTTTTTTATTTTGGATCAAGAATATTAATAGTGTTGATTTATATGAATAAATATAGTAAATAGTTTATTATAGCTTGAAGAAATGGGTTATTACATCATCAATCATGCAAAAATTCTTATAATGTCAATTACTGGAATTTATCATATTTCACTATTAAAAAAAATTCAATTAGTTTAGAAAAATCCCAAAAATTCACCCTAAACTTTTTTCAATGTGAAGATTTCAAAAATGGAATCCATTTTATGAAAAAAATTTCTTGGTATGATTAATTTAATTTTTAAATAAAATCATCATTTATTAAAAAAATGCTGATTTTAATATTATAATCTATTTTTTGAACCTTTGAAAAATTAATTAAGTTAATATAAAATTATATTATAATTATAATAAAAAATTATATTAATTTATGAATATATTTTATGAGAATATATTTTCTTTTAAGTAATTATATTAATTATAAAATTGTAAATAAACATTTACCTTTTACCAAAATACCAACACTTAATTTATCATTTTTAAAACACTTATTTACTTATACCATGATATAAATATATCGTTTTTTCATTTATAAGTCACCCAAATTTTATTTTTAATTTCATAGGGGAGGTTACTATTCTAATGGCTAGATTACTATTCCTAATGGTTAGATTACTATTCCAACAGTCATGTTACTTTTCCAACTGTATATGTTCTTTAATTTCTATCAATATCACTTATTTCATTCATTCTTAATTAACTTATATTTTCTCTTAAGGATAATTGTAATTTCATATTAAAAATTAATAATATATCATTAACATCATTTTTTTTATTTCGATAGGTTTTTTAAGAGTGTGGTCATTCTAATGGACCGATCACACCAAATTTTACCATAATTGTTATCTTATTTTCCATTAATTATGACATTATAATATTTTAAATTATTATTGGTTTATTTGATAAATAATGTATCATTATTCATTAATGATAATAATTATTTCACTTGGCTCTCTATGGGATGTATGTGTTTTATGAAATAATTATAAGAAGGCAATTCCATTGATAAAATTCTGGGTTGTTACAAAACTATCATCAGCTTGTATCATGACTTCTTCATGATTCTAGAAGCTTGAATGAACAACATATCATTGTTTGAATTCATAAGTTATTTAAAAAATTTAATGAAACTTTCAAATTCTATGACTTTCAAACTTTATTCTTCTCTATCAACTCCGTTACAATAACTTTCTCAACTTCCAATAATTCTTCTTTTCCCATTTTACAAAAGAATTCATAAAAAAATTATGTTAAAAAAACAAAAATCTTTGTTAGAAACCATCATAAAGGATATTAAATATCCCCATTTTGATTTGTTGAAAAAATTCATTAACAACTTTTGAAGCTCAAAATTTTTCAACACTGTGATTTTCACAACTCATTTTTCTTAACAAATCACCTTTTCAAAAATGTTCATCAAATCACAACCTTTATCGAAGGTAATTTCCTGAAAAATATTTATTAATAAATTTAATAAGTATTTGGTGGAGGGTGAATGTAAATTTCCAACCTTAATTCTATAAATATTTCTTTTGGCATAGCTTTTTTGAAAACATCAGCAATTTGATATTTTTTGAAATGTATTCTAGAATTAAATCTACATCACCAAGTTTATCTTATATGAGATGATACTTAATATCAATGTGATTCAATATTGAGTGTTTTAAGTGATTTTTTAAAATTTTTATGGAAATTTTATTATCACAAAGTATCTTCAATAGTTCACAAAATTTCACTTTCAAATATTCCAGCTGAACTTTTATCTAAACCATATGTGTACAAGCATGAGTTATGACAAAATATTATACTTCCACTGTACTCAAATTAATTATTCCCCATTTATGACTATGAAAGATCTCACAATATTCTCCCATGAAAAATGATCCTCCTTAGTTTTATTTTCTATTATTTCAATATATATCTCAATTAACATTTGTGTATCTAATAATGTTTATATAATAACTTCTTTTATACAACAACCCATGTGAATTTATTCCTTTAACATACCTGAGAATTGTTTTCTCTTTCAACATATGAGAATACTTTTGATCACTCTAATATATGGAACACACATTAATAATATAAATAATGTATATCCCTGAATATGCAAGATATATCAAACTTCCTATCAACATCTAAAAGTTTTTCCAATTCAAACTTTTCTAAGATTTATCTTTAATCAACTTTACACCAAATAAAATAGGTTTAGAAACTTATTTAGAATCTTCCATTCAAAACTTTTTTAACAATTACCTGGAATATTTTTCTTTAGATAAAAAAATATATTTATATTTTTTTGAACTTTAAAATAAAAGAAAAAGGTTAGTTATCCAACCATTTATATGTCAAATGTTTTCTTTATTTTTGCAAAAAAACTCTTTACAAACATTTTCCCTATCTCATGTAAATATCATTTCATCAAAATAAACAATAACATATATGGAATCTAAGTAGAAATATTTCACATATAAGTTCCATTCAACTTTTCTTTTAGAAAAATTCAACGTTTTCAAGCAAATATAAAGTTTGGAATACCAAGTTTGTGAAGCTTGTTTCAACTCGTACAAAGATTTATTTATCTTAAAAACCTTGGTTTAATCTTTATCAGGTAAAAAATCACAAGGTTACTCAATATAATATTATTCCACAATCTCTCCATTTAATAAAGTTGGCTTTACATCCATCTAATAAACATTATAGCAATTATGTTCAACCACTACTTAGAATATTTTGATAGTTTTCAATATCACAACAGGGGAAAAAGTTTCTTTAAATTCATTACCTTCAACCTGTGAATAACCTTTGCAAACAAGTCATGCTTTGTTTCTTGAAACTTCTTGATGTCTATTCATCTTGTTTCTAAACACCCATTTTTTACAATTATATTATTTCCTATTAGATGTAAAATAATTTTCAATATATAATTTTTCTCTATTTTATCCAACTATTCATTCATAGCATCAACCCATTATTTTCATTTAACTACTTATAAAACCAATTCTAGTTCAACTTGTGAGATAAGTGATACCTGATTTTCTAGTCTCAACTTTCTTCTAGTATGAACTTAAGCTTTTTGGTTTCCAATAATATTGTCAAATTCAACCTTTTTTTGTAGATTATGAAATTTTAGAGTTTTTATTCCTACCAAACGTTCCTCATTGTGTGATTATTATGAATCTACAGTCACCTATTTTGGCTCACTTTCATCTCCACTTATTTAATTCTCAATGGAAGTCATCAATATATCTTCCCTGACATTCTTAATAAACATTATTAATAAATTTGTATTGTTAAAATATTTCACATTATAGGAATACACCAACATTTATAATAATTTTTTTCTAAAATTTATATCTTATTCCATTGTGTGAATATCCCATGAAAATTCCATCATTTGTTTTATCATCAAATTTTCCAAGATATATATTTTTTATCTTTAGAAAACAGGGACTTCCAAAAACCATAAAATATTTCACAAATGTTTTTTTGTTATACTAAATTTAATAGGCGGTCATGTTGGATTTCAACGTCAACCAAAACTCGTTTTTACCTAAACAAAATCACTATTAAATCCCCTCTTGAAAAAAATATAAAACTTGTATTCTTCTAATATAATTCTTCCAATTTCCACAAAACATTGGTTTTTCCTTTTTGATACTCCATTTTTTTGAAGGGTGTGTGGATCATTGTTCTGATGTTTGATTCTATACTTATACATATATTATTCAAAGGAATTACATTTTTAATCCTTTCCATTATCTATTATTAGTTTTAGTATATAGACACCCAAATCTCTTGGTAGATATATTCTAAAAAATTTGAACATTTCAATAGCGTTCGATTTATACTTCATAAATATAATATTTATTATTTGAGTAAAATCATAAATAAAAGTGACAAAGTAGAAATCCCATTTTATTGATTGAATCCACATTGACCCATATAAATATAAATGAATAAGTTTAAGAGGTATATTATATTGAATTTTGACTTTATTATGAATTTTTCAAGTAAATTTTCTTTTCTAACATGTTATACAAACATCATATTTTTTCAATTCTACATTGGAAATATTTTTACAACATCTAATTTGGAGATTTATTTCATACTTTTACACCCAAGATTCACCAGCTTGTGATGCCACAATTTTTTTTTCATCAACAGCACTTAGGTAACATGAGTTACAAAGTTTTCTTGTATGAAATATATTTCTGATGGTTCTTTCTCCCCTGGTAACAACCTTACCCTGTTATATACTTTTAATGGTACATGAATCTTTCCAGAATGTTATTTTTCCCCATCATCAAAAAAGTTGTCTCACACAAAGTAAGTTATGTTAGAGACCATAAAAATATAAAACTTCCTTATATTTTAGTTTCTCAACTTCAATAATAGCTGTTCATATTCTTCTAATTTTTATGGAACTATCATTTTCGAAATTTACTACTCCTCCATCACAATTTTCAATATATTTCCAGATTTTTATATCTACTATCATTTGCGATGAAAAACCTCAATCATGAATCCATATTTTTTTCATTTTTCTTTATTTTAGTGTTATCTCAAAAATAATGGACCGTTTCTCCAATTTATTCTTTTTTATATTATTTTTCTTTTATATCATAAGAAAATTTTCTTATAAGAGTTGGTAAACATTCTTCAGCAAAGTGAATCAGTTGGTCATATATTCCAAAAACTTCCTTTAGACATCCAAACTGATTTTTCATTTGAACTTTTCTAACAACTTTATATTTTACTATTATAGCTTCCTATAACTTAGTAAAGTTACTTAATTTTCATCCACTATCACTCCATTGAGTTCATACCTATTTCTAGGAAGTGGTATGTTGTGCCAATATTTGTAACATTTGTACCCATAAGTTCCACAACATCCACAAAAACCATCAAATTTTATTTTTCTACAAAATTAAGATATTTACCTATAGAGTTTTTTTCTAGCTTCATAATATCTTTCTTTTTTTGTTTCCTCCTAGAATGGGGAAAATTTCTTACTTGGGTTATTTTAAACTTTTTATGATGTGATATATTTTTCACATCCTTTATAAACTTAATATTTCCCAACATTTTTATTAACACTTTCATGGTTAATAAAATTTGATGAACTTTTAATCTTGGTGGATATGGATTTCACCTGATTCTTGGAGTGATATTTCTCAGTAAATTGAGATGATTTAACTTTAACCTTTGAGTCATTGTTGAAACTTTCATTCAACTTTCTTAATGTAATTTCAACCTCAATAAGTTTGGATTGGAGTTTATAAAACTCATCTTACTTAGATTCAATTTTCATACTAATATCTTCTATTATCTTTCCTCAGTTGGTAACTTTCATTTTAAGGTTTAAAATATCCTATATGTACTCATATTTCTATTTAAGGCCATCTATCCTTCCTTTATCATTCTTTCCAAATTCTCTCTTCACCATTCAGAAATCTTTCTTGAGTTTAGTGTTTTTTTAAATCCAGGTGACTAGTTCCAATCTTTGTTGATATTCTGTATTACTTTATTCACCTCCTCCCACTCCTTTACTATTTTAGGAATCTTACTTCTTCTCAACATTAGTAGAGAAATTTATAAACTTTTCTAAACTTTCATCTTCTGAAGAATAGTTTTTAGTAGAGTTAGAATTGACTTTCTTACTAAATATACTTCTTCTATTTCTAGTTAACTTTTCCTTACCTCCAATAGATTTATTATCTTTCTTAGAATATTTGTTTAAATTCTTCCACCAATGTTTTTATTCAGAATGATCTTCATATTCTCCAACTTTATTCTTAGGGAAATTCACACCAAAGTTCCCAATTCCTCCCCACTCAAAACATTTGATTGGAATTTTTCCTCCATAATTTCCTATAACACTCTGATATATTTTGGATATAAGATACCTAATCTTATCATTCATTTAATCATAGTACTTTTTTTCTTTCTATTCACTAATATTATCATTCTATGAATCTTGGATTTTGAAATTTCTTATAGATTCAAAATCCATTTTATCCTTGATCTTCTTTTTGAATGATGAAGCTTTTATTATCTCATATGAATCAAGAAATTTATGTAATTAATTAAGAGATAAATTATATTTATATTCTAAGGCATATATTTTAGAGTAAAACTTGTTAGGTAAGTTTCCATGAGTTTCTTTACAATAGTAAAATCTTCCAAGACATTACCAAAACTTCGGATGTTTCACACAACTTCATTAATTATAGTGAAGTACTCATTATTTATTTCTTCATCTCTCATTATGATATCTTTAGGTTTTCCTCACCAGATTTATAGCTTCACCTCTTCTAGTTTTCTTTTTTTCCTTGAAAATACATTCAAGTTTTTCCCAAGTTTCCTTAGCTATTTTGAGACCCATCAACTTCATAAAAATATTTTTTGAAAAAGGCGTAATAATAAAATTTAGTGCTTTCCCATGAAACTCATTATTTCTTTTGTGATAAAAATTTATGGGAGAATATTTTTAAAGGGTGTACTCCCAATTGTTGACACATCAATAACTTCTAGTCCAAGTGATATAAGATAGGGTGTCATTCTAGTTTTTCAATCGTGACAATTTGTTTTATCGAAGGTAAGAATACATCTTCTGTTTAGTGAATTGAGATATTACATGATAATATTTCAATTGGGGAACCTTAATTTGATACCAATTGAAGTTCTTAAGGGTCATTGAACCAATGATAAGGGGGGGGGGGGTTGAATTAGTGGTGGTATTTTTATAAATTTCAAAATTTATGAAATTAAATCCTATAAAATGTTAGAGTTATTTTTACAAATCAATGTTTATATTAATCTCACACTCCTAAATATATAGAAAGTAATAAAAGAATCCAAGATTTATAAGGTTCGACCTCATTGTGAGAACTTACATCCTTACCATGGAAACTCCCATGGGTCTATGTAAATGTACTATTAGAAATAAGTGAATATAAATTTTGAGATAACTATCCATATACTACCATAATCACTTTATAGGTATGATTATACTAACTTCCATAAATTTACAAAGTTTTTCTTACAAAAATTATTCCACAAAAAATATGAATCTTTGTAAATATGCTCTATAATTTGAATCCAGAAAGTTTATCAGGTTCCCCATTTCTACACCCAGAAAAGTCCATCCATCTTGTTTCACTAAAATCTACACCTCTTTATAAACTTCATTCTATTTTATTAACAAAATCTAGCACCTCAAAAGCCTCTCCAAAAAACTCTGTCTGTTGTCTCCATCTAATTATTTGAACTAAAAATCTATCCAGTAATTCAGTTTGAAACTCTATCTATTTGGATCATTTATTAAACTAGAAACTAATATTCTATTGGAAACTAAATTCTGACAAAAATTTTTAAGCATTTTTGCTTTTTTTTATGTGTGTAAAGTTGTAAGTACATCATACATTTTCACCCCTTTATATAGGTGCTCCAAAAATGGAAAGGGAAGGAAATATTTTTCATATTATCACTCGAATTTAATTCCCCGAAACATTCTATAGTATTAAATAGTATTATTGAATCTCCTCGAATCTTCATTAATTCTATAACTATTCCAAACATTCTCAATCTCTCTATTTCTCCATCAAGTGGAAGTTTGTATGATGAAATATTTAAGAAAACTCCTCATTCCGGTAAAAAAACTCATTTCATAACTTTGAAACTTCAAACTTTAATGAGTATGTAAAAAAATATATACTTGAAAATTTATAAAAAACATTTATCACAAAACTTAGTTTACTTATATACATTTATATTGACCCAAAAAATATAAATAAAATCTACCTTTATTCATTGCTTTTGACCCATTAGATATATCTACTGAAAAAATCTCTAGAGATGATTGAATAAATTCTAAATACTTCAAACACATTAAACATTCTATTTCTGGTGGAATTCTCTATTCATTATAAACTTAACCATTATTTTACTTTGTAGATCAACAATTTATTTCCATTTTAGTTTTCAATATTTTTTTCATGAAAACTAAAACCTTATTTTATGAAAGAAACATTTTCTAGTGGATTAAGAATAACTATGTCTACTAGAAACCACTTTGGTTTGACTAGTATACTACAAAATGTGAACTATTTCTACTAACAATATTGTTCCTTTCTCCCATAGCCTTCATACCACCATATCTCCATCCTCTCAGGATCATTCATTCAAGTCTTCCTAGAAAATTGTGTATGCTGATCTGTATGAAAACTTCCTTATAGAAAGTTTGTCTAATGGATCAGCTTCAAAATGATTATGTACTTTTTCCATTTGATGGTTAGAGGGTAAAATCACTTAAAATAATGTTTTTTTAATTTTTGTTTCCAATCAAAAACTTTACAATGCCTGTTTTTCTTAAAATTTACTTGTATGTAAATCTACACTTTATATGTCTAGTGGTTTGGTTGTACTCTTATTTTTTTGTAAGTCAAATAAATACTTTGAAAATTTTATCAATCTAGTTTCTTCTATATTATAGAACCTCCTTTTACATATTTTAATCTTCAAAAAAAGTTTTTTTTAGAAATGTTCATTCAAAAATTCAACTTCACTTCACTTTACTTCAACAAACTTCAGTAAAAATTATTTTTTCTGGAACATTTTTTAGATCATATGTATCTAATGATTATCCAATTTTCTATTTGGTAACATTCATCCAATTACTTTGTATAAACTTCAATAATTTTTTATTCCCCAAATTTATTAAAAACTCTCCATCTGAAATGTTTATCTGGAAAGTCACCATATATTCTTATAAAAAGTCCATCCAAAAAACTTCAACCCTTTTCCCTTAAAATAAAAAAATCTTGTATCATTAATTATTTATGATGTTGGAAAATTAGACAAACAATATATAATTATATTACTTAGTTTGTAATTTCTTGAACAATGTTAAGTAAACTTCACAAATCTCTAACTTTCTAAATTTATTATTATCTATCAAATTTATAATGAAAAATCTATCAAATTTATAATGAAAACTCTATCATCTTCCAAAAACTTTTCTTTACATATTTTACAAAAAACTTGCATAACAAAAGTATTTTTGAAAATAAGTCAAAAAAATTGTCAAAAAACAATTACAAAGGATCTTCACTTTCATATCTTTCTAGTTTAGTAGAACTATTAAAATACCACCTCAAAACATAGGGGTTGAGATATATGTGATAACAATAAATGAATAAATTATTTAATATCAAGTATATAACATGTCACCAGTAAATGTTTGTGGTATAAACCTCCCAGTAATCCTTATCATATTTCCTTTAGTGCAATTTGATGTTATATTAGTCATGGATTGGTTGTCCTTATATAAAGCTGACATCAACTGCCGATAGAGGGAGATCACTCTTCATATCCTGAGTACCCTCCAATTCTGTACAAGTGTAAGGAGGGGGATGAATCTCATTTGAAATATTCTTCTCAAGAATGGATATTATTTCCTTTTATGTAAGCATATATAACTTAAATGATTGAGACAAATGAGAGAATCATGATCCAAGACATACCCAGTGTGAAGGACTATACTGATGTATTTTCTAAAGAGTTTTCTAGTATACCTCCTGACCGAGAGTTTGGGTTCGCAATTGATCTTATACTTGGATCTCTTCCTATATGCAAGACTCCCTATAAATTAGACACCATTTAGTTGTAAGAACTAAATAAGCAATTACAATAGAATTTATAAAAGGGTTTTATATGCTCAATTGCTTGACCATGGGGTTCATTGGTCCTTCTTTTCAAGAATAAGGATTGGACAATGCCCCAATACATTGATTATCATAAACTCAACAAAATCATGATAAAGACCGAGTATCCCCTTATATGGATAGATGAATTGTATAATCAACTACATGGGGCCCGATATTTCTCTAAGGTGCACCTTTTCTTAGGATATCACCAATTAAAGGTGAAGAAGGAAGATATTCTCAAGAACTCCTTTCAAACAAGGGCCTGATATTTCTCTTAGGTGCACCATTTCTTAGGATATCACCAATTAAAGGTGAATAAGGAAGATATTCTCATGCAATACTTTCAAACAAGGTATAAACACTATGAATTCATAGCAATTCCCTTAAAAATCACTAATTCTACAACGACATTCATGGAAATAATGATTATATTATTTAGGTATTACCTCAATAAATTTGTGTTAGTATTTATAGATGATTTTATGATATAATCCAAGATTAAGGAGGATCATGAATATCATTTTAATATTGTGATAAATACATTGCGAAAGGATAGCCTATATGAAAAGTAAAGTAAATGTGAATTTTGGAAAGAAGAAATATCATTATTAGGGAATTTTATCACAAGAAAAGGAATATTTGTGAACCCTTCTAAGAAAAAGGTGATTGAGGAGTGGATCAGACCAACATTTGTAATGGAGACCCTTAGTTTCATTGGCCTAGCTGGGTATTATTAACGATTTGTGATAAAAGTATCATGATTTCAAAATCTGGTAACCGTGATGACTTAGATGGGTGTGGAATTTTTCTAGACCGATGAATACAAAGATATTTTCAAGGAGTTAAAAAGGAGTATTATCACTGTGCCCGTCTTCACATTACCATCAAGTGGGGAACTATTCATGGTATATAGCAATTTTTCAAAAAAATGGATTGGGTTGTGTACTAATGGAAAAGGATAAAGTGATAGACGATTCCTTAAGATAGTTGGAAGTTCATGAGAAGAGATATCTAAAGAATGATTCGGAATTGGATAAAGTAATATAACCATTGAAAATTTGGTGACATTATCTATATGGTGAGAAGTGTTAAATATATATGAATCATTAGAGCCCCAAATATATATTCACATAGAAGGAGATTAATATGAATCTATGAATATGGTTTGATCTCCTCAAGGATTTTGACTTCTCAATTCACTACCATCCTAGGAATGTAAATAAAGTGGCATATTATATAAGTATAATGGATCTTATAGACTTATCCATGATTATAATTGAGAGGGATCTGATTATCTTAGACATAAAAAGGATGGACATGGGAATTATAATGTAAGGGAAATTATCATACCTTTATTGAATGATTTATCAACCATAAATTATAGAGAAGATAAAATATGATCAAAGAGATGATGTGGAAATACAGAAGAAGGTGTAAGTTATGAGAAAGGGTAAATCCTTGAAGTTCAAAATTAATGAAGAATGAGTTGTAAGATTCAGGTCATGACTATGTGTACCATTAAATCCAGAGATAAATAATGTGTTATTGAATAATGAACTTAGCTTGAACTTCTCCATACACTCAGGGAGTATAAAGATGTATTGAGATATCCAAGATTGCTATTTCTAAGAAAATATAAAGAAAGAGATCATGTATTATACAATAATGTGCCTTATATGTCAGCAAGTGAAGGATGAAAGGAAAACGTCTAAGGGGATAATGAAACCATTACCCATACCTATATGGAAATGAGAAAACATAACCATGGATTTTGTAACTATTCTTCCGAAGAAATCCTAAGGAAATAATGATACATGGGTTTTGGTGGATCATATTATAAAGACTTTTTAGTTCATTTCTATTCGAGAGGACTTATCACTCGATCAGCTTGCAAGGATACACATTAGAGAAGTGGTGAGGCTACATAGAACACCATTATTGATTATATCTAATTGATACCTAATGTTTACCTCCAAGTTATAAAAAATTATCCAACATGATATAAATAATGATTCGAACTTCAGTACAACTTATCTCCCTCAAATTGATGGCCATTATGAGTGGAATTTCCAAACTTTGGAAGAAATGTTGAGATCTTGCTCGAGGACTTCAAAGGAGGATGATATTAATATATTTCTCTCATTTAGTTCTCATACAACAACAACTTCAACTCAAGAATTTAAATGGATCCATATGAATCCCTTTATGGTGATAGATGTATAAAAAAATTAATGATGGGATAAATTTGGTGAATGCAAGATGCTAGGACCTGAAATGGTCAATGAAATTGTAACGACCCAAAATTTCATTAATTGAAAATCCCTCTTGATCCAGTTAAATGTTTCTTTATGTTTTTATAAGATGTCAACTTCTTTAGTTTAACGTTAAGATTTGTGACCGTTACTTTTATAGCCGTTGAACAGTGATCATCTGGGTAGTTTAAATATACGGCTTTAACGAACCAATTTTTCTACTCAGACAAAGGAAGCGATGGCCTCATCCAGTAGAATTGCCCCTTACGAAGCCCATTTGTCGGAGCTCGGAAAGGAGGTGGCATCTTTGGGCTTTTCCCTTGACCAAGCCCAAGCTGAGCTTCATCAATTCAAGCTCGAACGTGATCATCTACGGGAAAAATGGAAGTTGATTGAGATTACCACTCGAGCAATGTTATCCGAGCAACCCCAAGAGTCTGTCACCATCGCACACCTTACCCTTAGGTCTTATGCGGCTATTTTAAGGGGTTATGTAACAAATAAGTAGCACCATGTTCATGTACATTATTTTTGTATATAATAATGAATATAATTTCTAGTCATTTTTGATACATTGTAATTAGTTTTTAAAGTACAAATGGTGTTTTTTAGTTATTATTTAATTAATAATTATATTTTATTAAATTAAAGGATTTTTGAATTAAATATTATTTTAATAAAATACTATTATTAATATTAAATTAATTTTTATTAAATATAAATGATCTTATAATTTTATGAATGAAATTAAAATTTTTAGGGTTGAAAGCCATTTCTGTCAAAACCCGTGAATTTTTTTTATAAATGTCGGTTTTTATTTTAAAAGTGAAAATTCACATATTTAGAAAATTATTTAGATAAAATAAATATTATTTTTTGGAATCAGGACGTCGAAATTATCCAACGGTGAATTTTTCATAATTTTCTGAGACAGTCAAATTTTTGGGTAAAAATTAAATACCATTTATATATATAATGTGTTTTATGACATCATAATGACCCAATGGTGATGTAATAAAATACCATAATCCTTATGTTCGGCCAATATGTGTTTTATCATTAAAATAATGAGGTTTTGGGTTTGTTTGACTCACTTTTCAAAGCATTAATGGAGCCCTCAAGACTTATTCAACACTTTGCCTTTTTAAATTAATTTCCATGGGAGTGTGACTCACCTCCACATAAGCAACCCTTATTTTTTAATAAGTTCGGACCTTGGACTTGTAAAATATTGTTTTCCTCTTTCCTTTTCCAGAAACCATGGGCAAATACCATGGGATGGTTTGTGGTTTGGATTATTTTAATATAAGGGGTCCCAAACCTAAATAATAAATAATTCTCTCACCTTTCATATATAAACCCACCCAAGCTCCCACTTCCTCCTCACTCAAAGCCTTTGAAGTTCGTCCAACCTCTGCCCTACTCTCTCTAGAATCCTCTCAAGGTGCCCCAAGCTCCCAAGAAGCCTCTCACAAGCCTCTCTCTAGCCTTTGGAAGCACACTTCCAAGTAAGGGTTTTTCTTCCTTTCTCATTTTTGTCAATTTTCTTTAAGTTGTATTGCCCTTTTAATTTCATTTATGAATGTTGGGGTATGGTTTCGCACCTCCCCCATACTGCCCTCTTATTTTTTTAATGATGGTAGAACCCTTTCTCTCTCATTAAATGCCTCCCATGTACACCCGTTACTATGCCGAAATTCCGAAAGGAACTTCTCTCTCTTCTTTTATATTCAAGCAATACTTTTGTATCATGAATCTAAATTCCATTTCTATTGTTGGGACATGTATATATATGATCTCCTTACTGTCCATTACATGTAAGTATGATGAGGAACCCCTTTCTCTCTCATCAACCTTTTTTATGAATTCTTATGTCACGCCGTTACGCTGCCGAAATCACACCGATTTTCTAAGCCAATATCATTGTGTAGTGAATACCATGCCCATTTATCCATCAAGGGTATTCACCTTTATGCACATTTACTTATTGATTATAAAGTTTCATGTATGAATTCCACATTCCTTTATCGTGGAATAAATGATTATGTTTTATGAATCCATGTTTTATGATCCATGTGGCACACTTATGCATGAAAAGAAATGTTTAAGAAGGGTGCGCCCTTTATAACGCTCCAATGCATTGGGTAAAGTATAGTATCATGATACGTCATGTGCAATGAGTGTTGACTCATGCTAATTCAAGTGCAACGAGGGTTTACTCGTGCTTCAAGTGCAATGAGGGTTTACTCATGCTCCATGTGCAATGAGCCTTGGCTCATGCTAATTCAATGTTAAGTGTTGTTGCCACATTTCCATGCTATGATTATCATGCTTTATCATGCCTTTATGTTCATGTTTCTCTTATGCTCTATTGATATGCCTATTGCCTAACATGTATTTTACTCCTCATGTTATTCATTGTGTACTCCCTTACTGGGCTTTATAGCTCACCCTTTTCTTATGCATGTCCTCAGGTTATCCCATGCAATGCTAAGTACGAAGGAATGTAGTGGTCATGTAAAGGAAGTTTTCAATAAAGATGTTGTATTTCAAGTTTAAAGTTTTTATGTAATGATCCTAAGCCCCAAAGACACTAAACCTCTCGATCTTCTTTGTTGGATCAAGTGAAGTTTTATGTAATGAATCATGTTTAAGTTGTAATAAAAACCAGGGTTGTCATAGTTGGTATCAGAGCATAGGTTTAGTTATTTTTGGGATTAGGAAACCCTAGTAAAGCCTTAGATACAAGACTAAGCATAATAAAAACATCCCTAAGTTTTGGTAAATACTAAGTAAGTGGTTTATCAAACAAATACATCCCTGTCTGGATACGAGCAGGTAGAGGCGGCTCTGGCACAGATGTATCTTAGGGGTAAAACCCGAAAACACCGCTTTGAGCTAGACTCGAACGGGAACTGGTGCACGACAACGGGACTTGCTGCACTCTTGGTTACGACACTCCCGGGGGATATGTTTTGATAAATTCACAATCTTAGTATGAACCCTTATTAAGAAAAAAAATGCCCCTAAGAATATATGTTAGAAGGAAGGTCATGAAAAGCCTGGATTGAATCCTATAGACTCATGAGTTAAAGAGATTAAAGTTTATTTATAAGTCGTCAACTTTTGTCTTTGGATTACCCTTTATGTGTTACCCCTAACTTTCCTTTTATTCCAGCCAATGGCCGGTAATAGGAGAACTCGGGCTAACAACCGTTGTGAAGATCAGTGTGATGATTGTACCAATGAGATGCCCAATCCAATGGGAGCGGGAATCGCGAACTTTGTCACGCTTCTCTCTCAGTTAACTCAAGTTTTGAATAGAAACACTGGTCAAGAGGAACGTTCAACCCCCCCTAAGAAAGAACAAGTCGCTATTGAAAGCTTCATGAGACAAAGGCCTCCTACTTTTAGTGGATCATCTGATCCCACGATTACTGAACAATGGATCAACTCCATTGAAAAGATGTTCTCCATCCTCCAATGCTCTGAAAAAGAGAAGGTTCTCCTGGCGGCTTATCGGATGGAGGGTGAAGCTAATCAATGGTGGACGTTGATCAAAAATACGAAGCCTGAGGAGGAGATCGAGGCTTTGGAATGGAAGGTATTCTGGAAGATGTTTTTAGATAAATATTTTCCACGCACCCTCCGTCTTAAGATGGAAAGGGACTTCCTTTCTCTCAAGCAGAAAGATGAGGAATCTGTGGGAGCGTACGAGGCAAACTTCACAAGGCTTGCACGATACGCTTCCGGCTTTGTCGTTACCCCCGAATGCAAGGTTGACCGCTTCTTTGGTGGGCTGAAGCCTATCTTGCGGAAAGCATTAGCGATCCGTGACTTCGACAGCTATGAGGAAATTGTCTGATGTGCCCTCAAGGTTGAAATGGAGATCGGAGAATCACAGGGGTATCATGGGGACAAGAAGCGGAAGGTGGACTTCAATGCTGGTGGTCCGATGGATAAATCCAACGGCGCTAAGAAATTCCAGCACCCCACTTGCCAAAAGTGTGGAAAGAAGCACCCGGGAAATTGCCTTAGGGGGACAAGAAAATGCTTCAAGTGTGGAAGAGAAGGGCACCTAGCTGTTAACTGTCAGCAAGAAGGACCCGCGGCTGCGACGGAGGGGAGGAACGCTCCGTTCGAACCTCAACGCGTTGTTCAATACTTCAAATGCAAAGAACCGGGTCATTTTGCGAATCAGTGCCCTAATCCAAGGGTTATCGGAGGCAATCAACAACCTCCAAGACAGAAAGGAAGAGCTTTTGCCATCACTTCTGCCGAAGTGAACCCCGACAACGAAGTGGTGACAGGTACGCTAGTTATTCATTCAAGAATAGCGAACGTACTTTTTGATTCAGGTTCTACGCATTCTTTTATATCTCAAAAGTTTAGTAGAACAATCCCTGCACCACCACAAAACATGGAAGTAAAGATGTCGGTGAGTACGGCAAATGGGGAAATCATTGCATCCCATGAGTATAAGTCCTCCCCTGTTATAATCTGTGGATTGAATTTCCCGGCGAACCTCGTCATACTCCCTTTGGTGGAATTTGATGCAATTCTTGGCATGGATTTGCTTTCCTTATATAGAGCCAACATAAATTGTCGGGAGAGGGAAATCACACTCCATATGGAGAATCGACCCCCGATTCTTTACAAGTGTCAGGAGGAAGATGAATCTCCTTTAGCTCCATCATCTCAAGCATGGATATTACTACCTTATGAGCACGCATATCTGGCTCAGATGATTAAGTCCAAGGAAGAAACCACCCTTGAAGAAATGCCTATTGTGAGGGAATTCGCTGAAGTATTTCCCGAGGAACTTCCTGGTCTTCCTCCAAGAAGAGATGTTGAGTTCTCAATTGAACTTATACCTGGGGCGCTACCAATATCCAAGACTCCATATAGAATGGCTGTTGTTGAGCTTGAAGAACTGAAGAAACAACTACAGGAGAATCTGGATAAAGGGTTTATACGCCCAAGTGCATCACCATGGGGTGCACGAGTCCTCTTCGTCAAGAATAAGGATGGGTCAATGCGGCTTTGCATCGATTATCGTGAACTTAACAAAATCACGATAAAGAACAAGTATCCTCTCCCAAGAATCGATGACTTGTTTGATCAGCTGCGTGGAGCACAATACTTCTCCAAGGTCGACTTGCGGTCGGGATATTATCAAGTAAGGGTGAAGAAGGAAGATATCCCCAAGACTGCTTTTCGTACAAGGTACGGGCACTATGAATTCATAGTAATGCCTTTTGGACTCACCAATGCTCCAGAAATATTCATGGACTTGATGAATAGAGTCTTTAGAGATTACCTAGATAAATTTGTGGTAGTCTTTATAGATGATATTCTAATATACTCCAAAACCAAGGAGGACCATGAGGAGCATTTAAGAACTGTACTGGAGACTTTGCGCAAGGAGAAGCTCTATGCCAAGTACAGCAAGTGTGAGTTCTGGTTGAAGGAGGTCTCATTCTTGGGCCATATCATCACAAGCAATGGGATATCTGTGGACCCCTCCAAAACAGATGCAATTGAGGGATGGTCGAGGCCAACATCGGTAACTGATATCCGTAGCTTCTTGGGGTTAGCTGGATATTATCGACGATTTGTGAGAAACTTCTCACGATTTTCCAACCCTCTTACCAAGCTAACTCGAAAGGTAGTAAAGTTTGCTTGGAGTGATGAATGCGAAGAAAGCTTCAAGGAGTTGAAAAAGAGGCTTATCACTGCACCTGTGCTCACTTTACCCACAAGTGGGGAGCTTTTTGTGGTATTCAGTGATGCTTCGAAGAAGGGCTTAGGATGTGTGCTGATGCAGAATGATAAAGTGATATCCTATGCCTCAAGATAGTTGAAAATCCATGAGCGAAACTATCCAACGCATGATCTGGAGTTGGCGGCGGTGATCTTTGCCTTGAAAATCTGGCGGCATTATCTCTATGGAGAGAAATGTGAGATATATACTGACCACAAGAGTCTTAAATATATATTCACACAGAAAGAGCTTAATATGCGCCAGAGAAGATGGATAGATCTCATAAAGGATTATGACTGTTCAATACATTACCACCCTGGGAAGGCGAACAAGGTGGCGGATGCCCTAAGTAGAAAGGATCCAGCAATTCTATCAATGATGAGAATTGAGAAGGATCCAATCTTCTTAGACTTGATGAAGATGGATGTGGGAATCATAAAGAAGGGAACATCATCAATCCTTTCACAAATGATTGCTCAACCATCTCTTTTGGAAAGGTTAAAGGATGCTCAAAAGGATGATGCGAGAATCCAAGAAAAAGTGGAAGCTATCAAAAAGGGAAAATCCTCAGAGTTTAATGTTAATGAAGAAGGAATTGTGCGGTTTGGGAAAAGACTATGTGTCCCATCAAGTTCGGAGCTGAAGAAGGAACTTTTGGATGATGCACATAGTTCAAATTTCTCTATTCACCTAGGGAGCACAAAGATGTATCGAGATCTCCGAGAAAACTTTTGGTGGGATAATATGAAGAAGGAGATCACCGAATATACATCAAAGTGCCTGGTGTGTCAGCAAGTGAAGGCAGAGAGGCAGAAGTCTAAGGGGATGATGCAACCATTGCCCATACCAGAATGGAAATGGGAGAACATCACCATGGACTTTGTCACTGGACTTCCAAGGACATCCAAAAGCAACAATGCAATCTGGGTTATTGTAGATCGTCTTACAAAGACTGCACACTTCATTGCTATTCGAGAGGATTTCTCTTTGGATCAACTGGCACGGATATATATTAGGGAAGTGGTACGGTTGCATGGAGTACCACTATCTATTGTGTCTGACCGAGATCCAAGATTTACCTCTAAGTTTTGGAAGAGTCTTCAACATGCTCTAAATACTGAACTGAACTTCAGTACGGCCTATCATCCTCAAACTGATGGCCAATCCGAGTGGACTATCCAAACACTTGAGGATATGTTGAGAGCGTGCTCAATGGACTTTAAAGGAGGATGGGATCAGCATCTTCCTCTGGTTGAGTTCTCTTATAATAATAGTTTCCACTCAAGCATCCAAATGGTACCATATGAAGCCCTGTATGGGAAAAGGTGTAGAACACCGGCATGTTGGGATGAGGTCGGTGAACGTAAGCTGCTTGGACCAGAGATGGTCGAAGAAATGGTGGAGAAGGTGAAAACCATTCAGCAGCATATCAAGGCAGCCCAAAGTCGACAGAAGAGTTATGCAGACAATCGTCGACGAGACTTTGAGTTTAAAGTCGTAGACATGGTGTTTTTACGCATATCTCCGTGGAAGAAGGTCATGAGGTTTGGAAAGAAAGGGAAGTTAAGTCCAAGGTACATCGGCCCCTTCGAGATTCTTGATCGTGTTGGGGCTGTGGCCTATCGACTAGCACTTCCACCTACTATGGCCAAGGTGCATGATGTCTTCCATGTATCCCTCTTAAGGAAGTACATACCAGACCCTTCACATGTACTCTCTTCCGAGGTGGTACAATTAGAAGACGATCTTTCTTATGAGGAGCAAACAGTGAAGATCTTAGATCGTAGAGAAAAAGTTCTACGAAATAAGACAATGCCCCTCATCAAGGTGTTGTGGAGAAACCACAAGTTTGAAGAAGCAACTTGGGAGTCGGAGGATATGATGAAGCTAAGTTACCCACATTTGTTTTAGTGTGGGAAAAGGAAAATTTCGAGGGCGAAATTTCTTAAGGGGGGAATGTTGTAACGACCCAAAATTTCATTAATGGAAAATCCCTCTTGATCCAGTTAAATGTTTCTTTATGTTTTTATAAGATGTCAACTTCTTTAGTTTAACGTTAAGATTTGTGACCGTTACTTTTATAGCCGTTGAACATTGATCATCTGGGTAGTTTAAATATAAGGCTTTAACGAACCAATTTTTCTACTCAGACAAAGGAAGCGATGGCCTCATCCAGTAGAATTTCCCCTTACGAAGCCCATTTGTCGGAGCTCGGAAAGGAGGTGGCGTCTTTGGGCTTTTCCCTTGACCAAGCCCAAGCTGAGCTTCATCAAGTCAAGCTCGAACGTGATCGTCTACGGGAAAAATGGAAGTTGATTGAGATTACCACTCGAGCAATGTTATCCGAGCAACCCCAAGAGTCTGTCACCATCGCACACCTTACCCTTAGGTCTTATGCGGCTATTTTAAGGGGTTATGTAACAAATAAGTAGCACCATGTTCATGTACATTATTTTTGTATATAATAATGAATATAATTTCTAGTCATTTTTGATACATTGTAATTAGTTTTTAAAGTACAAATGGTGTTTTTTAGTTATTATTTAATTAATAATTATATTTTATTAAATTAAAGGATTTTTGAATTAAATATTATTTTAAGAAAATATTATTATTAATATTAAATTAATTTTTATTAAATATAAATGATCTTATAATTTTATGAATGCAATTAAAATTTTTAGGGTTGAAAGACATTTCTGTCAAAACCCGTGAATTTTTTTTATAAATGTCGGTTTTTATTTTAAAAGTGAAAATTCACATATTTAGAAAATTATTTAGATAAAATAAATATTATTTTTGGAATCAGGACGTCGAAATTATCCAACGGTGAATTTTTCATAATTTTCTGAGACAGTCAAATTTTTGGGTAAAAATTAAATACCATTTATATATATAATGTGTTTTATGACATCATAATGACCCAATGGTGATGTAATAAAATACCATAATACTTATGTTCGGCCAATATGTGTTTTATAATTAAAATAATGAGGTTTTGGGTTTGTTTGACTCACTTTTCAAAGCATTAATGGAGCCCTCAAGACTTATTCAACACTTTGCCTTTTTAAATTAATTTCCATGGGAGTGTGACTCACCTCCACATAAGCAACCCTTATTTTTTAATAAGTTCGGACCTTGGACTTGTAAAATATTGTTTTCCTCTTTCCTTTTCCAGAAACCATGGGCAAATACCATGGGATGGTTTGTGGTTTGGATTATTTTAATATAAGGGGTCCCAAACCTAAATAATAAAGAATTCTCTCACCTTTCCTATATAAACCCACCCAAGCTCCCACTTCCTCCTCACTCAAAGCCCTTGAAGTTCGTCCAACCTCTGCCCTACTCTCTCTAGAATCCTCTCAAGGTGCCCCAAGCTCCCAATAAGCCTCTCACAAGCCTCTCTCTAGCCTTTGGAATCACACTTCCAAGTAAGGGTTTTTCTTCCTTTCTCATTTTTGTCAATTTTCTTTAAGTTGTATTGCCCTTTTAATTTCATTTATGAATGTTGGGGTATGGTTTCGCACCTCCCCCATACTGCCCTCTTATTGTTTGAATGATGGGATAACCCTTTCTCTCTCATTAAATGCCTCCCATGTACACCCGTTACTATGCCGAAATTCCGAAAGGAACTTCTCTCTCTTCTTTTATATTCAAGCAATACTTTTGTATCATGAATCTAAATTCCATTTCTATTGTTGGTACATGTATATATATGATCTCCTTACTGTCCATTACATGTAAGTATGATGAGGAACCCCTTTCTCTCTCATCAACCTTTTTTATGAATTCTTATGTCACGTCGTTACGCTGCCGAAATCACACCGATTTTCTAAGCCAATATCATTGTGTAGTGAATACCATGCCCATTTATCCATCAAGGGTATTCACCTTTATGCACATTTAATTATTGATTATAAAGTTTCATGTATGAATTCCACATTCCTTTATCATGGAATAAATGATTATGTTTTATGAATCCATGTTTTATGATCCATGTGGCACACTTATGCATGAAAAGAAATGTTTAAGAAGGGTGCGCCCTTTATAGCGCTCCAATGCATTGGGTAAAGTATAGTATCATGATACGTCATGTGCAATGAGTGTTGACTCATGCTAATTCAAGTGCAATGAGGGTTTAATCGTGCTTCAAGTGCAATGAGGGTTTACTCATGCTCCATGTGCAATGAGCCTTGGCTCATGCTAATTCAATGTTAAGTGTTGTTGCCACATTTCCATGCTATGATTATCATGCTTTATCATGCCTTTATGTTCATGTTTCTCTTATGCTCTATTGATATGCCTATTGCCTAACATGTATTGTACTCCTCATGTTATTCATTGTGTACTCCCTTACTGGGCTTTATAGCTCACCCTTTTCTTATGCATGTCCTCAGGTTATCCCATGCAATGCTAAGTACGAAGGAATGTAGTGGTCATGTAAAGGAAGTTTTCAATAAAGATGTTGTATTTCAAGTTTAAAGTTTTTATGTAATGATCCTAAGCCCCAAAGGCACTAAACCTCTCGATCTTCTTTGTTGGATCAAGTGAAGTTTTATGTAATGAAGCATGTTTAAGTTGTAATAAAAACCAGGGTTGTCATAGAAATGGTTAAAAAGTTCAAAACCATTCACTAGCACATTAGAGAAGCTCAGAGTTGAAAAAAATATCTATACTAATAGCCATTTAGGAGACCATAAGTTTGAGGTTGGAGATAAAGTGTTACTCAATATATCTCTATGGAAGAGAGTCATGAGATTTGGGAAGAAGGGAAAGTTAAGTCCCCGGTACATTGGCCTATTTGAGGTTCTTGATTACATTGGAGCTGTGGCCTATCAACTAACAATTCCACCAAACCTGTCTCAATTAAATGATATATTCCATGTATCCCTTTGGAGAAAGTGCTTACATGATCCCTCACATGTATTGAATTTATAGGTGGTATATTTGGAAAAATATCTCTCTTATGAAGAGAAGCTGATGAAGATCTTGGACTGTATAGAAAAATTTCCACACAATAAGGAAAATCACCTAGACAAATTACTATAGTGGAACCATAAGTATAAGTTGGAAAACTAGGAACTAGAGGAAGTTTTTAAGCTGAAGTACCCTCACTTTTTTTTCACCTTAGTTTGTGAAATGAAATTTTAATGGTGAAATTTCTTAATGGAAGAAGAATGTAATGACCCATAATTTTTATCAATGTAATTTCCCTTGTTATATAAATGTGTAATCTTTTATAATGTATTATTATATAAACCACATGAAAAAAATGAAAAGTAGAAACATTTTATTATTTTGAATTGGAAAATTATATTTAGAGAATAAATATAATCATAAAATTGAAAATATAAAAATGGTATAAAAAATAAAAAATAAAATATAAGACAACTATAACATCAAAATTTGGATATGCTTGATCCACCAGGATAACCACACTCACAAACAATATTATAGAAATGAAACAAAATATTAGTAATATTATATTTATCTTGAAAATGAATATATATATATAACATTTAGAGAAAATAAAATTGAATGAAGAATGAATTAAATTTGTGTTTTTTATAGAAATTATGGAACCCTTATGGTCGTAACAAACCTGACCGTCAGAATAGTAATCTAACAATTGGAATAGTAATCTGACTGCTAGGAATAGTAACATGATCATTATAATAGTAACCAAAACTATGTAAATGTAAAATAATACTTATATATCTTATAAAATTAAAATATGTCAGATTTATATCATGATTTAAGTAAATAATTTTTTTAAAAATGATAAAATAAGTGTTTGTATATTTGTTAAGAATAAATGATTTATTTCATTTTGTAAAATAAATATAATTATATAAAATAAATTTTATTTTCATAAAATGGTTTATAAATTAATAATATGTTGTACCATAATGATAATATAATTTTATGAGACCATAAATAAAATTTTAAAGGGTCAAACAATTGATCATAATATTAAAATTTGTATTTTTCAAATAAATAAGTATTTTAATAAAAATTAAATATCTCATATTTTGAAAATTATTTTCATAAAATTGATTTAAATTATGGAATATATATGTTGAAAAATGGTTAGGATTAATTTTTGGTATTTTTCTAAAATAGTTGAATTTTTGTGAATAGTGAAATACTGTAAAAAATATGATATTTAACTTTATAAGTTCAATACATGATTAGTTTCATAATTGGTGATGCAAGAACTAATTATTTAGAAATAAAATGTAAAATTTAATTTATATCGTCACAAGATTCATCACTATTGCAAGTCTTGAGCCAAAATAATAAACTAATGAATATCATATTTAAATACACCCCTCTCCTCCCCTTATAAATACAACACCCCACCAAACCTTCTCCTCACACATTCTAAGACTTCAAGATTTCCAAAAAATTTCCCAATTATATTCCCAATCCTCTCCCCTGCATCCTAGTTCTACCAGTATCAACAAATACAGTTTCAAGTAGCCTTAAGGGTTAGCATAAGAGGAGACAACCAAAGGAAGAGGTAAAATTCTCAACTAAACCTCTTTGAATTTTATTCTTCTTATAACACCACCATATGTTATAAATCAAGATAAAAATATTAACATTATTATACTAAATATAATTATATTTCATTATTATTGTGGAATATCCATCTCCCATCCTCACCTCAATTGATCCTTAAATGAAAACGTTGTTCACAATATGTTTGGTTCACCGCCTCCATGAACAAAACACCTCATTTATCTCCACCACCTTAAAGGATGGTCATAAAAATATTATTATGGTTAAATAACATGATAATAAGTATATTATAACTTATTTTGTGTTCTTTAAGGAATTAATAATCATTTAATTAAATAAAACAAATCTATTTCACGATGGTCGGTAAAATCACCTAAATGAACTTACCGTATACCGTTAATGTTTTTATTAAATGAATCATCCCTATATAAGAAAAAATATAAATGTTTGGGAAAATTTTAATTTATTTAAATTTAATAATAAAATTTCATTTCACTTCTATATTTGTTGTCTCTTTTGACAGGAACTTCAATAATTATCTACAAGTGATCCGATCTTGGAACCATGAAATAAATGCCCTCAGAACAACAAAATTTAGATTTATATATCATTTAAATGATTGTTAATGAACATAATATAATATTAGTAAATAAAATGTAGATGTAAACAGTTATTAATTAAGAAATTAATGAATATAATTTGATTATTTAAGATGTTATGTGCAAGTGGAGAATGATTCTGGAACCAAAGGCAAGGGATCTTTCTGAACCACCCTATTTTCTGTGGGTTTTGACCATTCTGTATATCTTTCATGGTAAAAAATGATTCTAAATTATGAATATTTTTATATTATATATATATACATATATTACTATACCCTCATTTGATTAATTTATACAATCCTTAAGTTCATTTCTAAAATTCCTTCTTTAAAATCAAACCCGATTAAGGGGAAGTTTTCTATCCCTTAATATTTTTATGTAGAAATATATTAAATTATTTATTAATGTTCATGATTTCATTAAATAAAATAATACGTTAGGGATAAACATTCTAGTTTACCTATAGGTTTCAAAGAAAATTCCATTTTCACTCTTTCTTCAAAAGTCTTTAACTGATTCCTTAAAATGCTATTTTGAAAGTTTATTTCTATACCCAATTATCTACCATTTCTCATGATGATTTTTAAAATGAACACCAAATTTGAGGGATATTATTATTTATTTAGATAAAAATTTCCAAAATATTTAATTTCTTATTCTGTTTGGTATATTTATGAAATCTAATGTGATTATGATATGAGGCAAGATTATGCAACCCATTTCCTTCCATGTGTAATTCTTATATTTATGCCTTTTGTTTGATTTCAATTTATGGAACAAATAATCATGTAAATGTTATTAAGGGTATGAAATATCCCTCAAATAAATTGGGTAACATTTATGTCTCATGAGATGATATTTATGAGATTAGGGAGTAAACCGTATCCATGATGGGACTCTGTCCACCATGTGATGTTGTCTTAGCAGATAGCCTTGAATTATTTTTATATCATGTTTCTTGTTATTATAAAATTCATATAATTTCATGATATCATGATTTCATTTTATTTATGTTATTATACCATATGATTATTCATGATAATTGTCTTTTATTATAGCATGTTATTCCTTCTGACTCATATGTTATGTTTCTTTATCATGTTTATTCCCTTATTATGATTTATAGCTCACCCATTTTATTTTTGTATTCCCTAGGTTCCCCTATGCAGTTTAAATAGATTAAATTAATTTATGAGATTAGTATAGAGATTAAAATAAATTCATTTTAGTTTAGTTTCATCTGGATTTTTTTGTACCTAGTCCTCCAAATATTATAGGACTCTTGATCTTTGGGTTGCATTTATTGGATATTACTGTTAAAAATTACATAATGATATGTTTAAAAGGATCATGTAACCATATAGCTTCTCTCATCTTACTATTTCATAGTCTCAAAGTTTTTATTGTGGTGCAGCATGGGATTCCCTTAATCTCAACTAGAATGACAACCTCTATTGTGATTTTTTATTCATTGAAGAACAATGTAAAAATTATATTCAATTAATTCTATCCATAATATATAATTCTTTTTTTATGAAATTAAATCATACTTGTGAAATAAATTTCCATATGATGTCTCAGTTAGGATGGTAAGTTATATATTACCTTTACACAGCCAGTAAATGAATTTTACATTGCCTGGTTTAAGCTTACATAGATCCAGACTGTCTCTATGGATCTCCTGGATTATCTTTACGTAGAAAAAAAGTTATCCTTTATACAGATCTGACTATCATACTTCCTTTACATAATGAGTGTAATTTATGCATAACATTTATGAAAATTAATATATTTTAGAGTTTCCTTTATGCAATGGTAAATATGACCCTTATATAGATAGTATAATTATATGAAGACCCTATTGCAAGTCTAGATTACCATGGTGAAACTTATGCACTTTAATGTTACCCATACACGGGTTGGAGATGAACTTTACATAGTTAAAATCATATTTAGGTTACCTTTACATAGATAATAATTTCTACATATAATTTCTCTAGATCATTCTTAGGCATTATAAAACACTCAAAATATTTTTCCATGAGGTATTCAATACCTGTTCACATATCTTTCATCACACCTTACTCATCAACACATATTGACATCTACATCTAACACCAAGAATTTTTATTTACAAAAAACATAATCCAATGTAATGCGAACACAATTCTACCCATTTTTTATTCAATACATATTCACATATTTTTATATCAATATGAGTGTTTACCTTTCTCTTATTTATTAATAAGAAATATAATGAAAATATAGAGGCTTCTCATATCATTATTATTATTATTAACATCTTCTATCCCCATCATATATAAACACAGTTTGATCTCATTTTGAGAGAGGGATTATGCCACATGATTTTTTTAGCAAAGAGCCTTAAGTTATTCATCTCTAAGTAAACATGGACTAAATTGGGGTAGAAAACGAGAATTATTTCACCAAGGTTTTAAATGATATGTTACATTTTCATACACATGATACAAACCCAGATTCTCATTTTGGGGGATGTTTTAAGAATTGATTTATCAAGAAAACTTGGATTACTGCACATATATCAACAACCCCACAAAAAATTTCTAGTTAAAATCATACAACTCCAATTTTTTCTGGTCTTTTAATCAACCAACACCCCTTTAATAATATGTTGGAAAAAACCACCCATATAAAATATGTCTTTCATGTTGGAGTTTTAATGTCAGTTATTTATATGAATGATGTGAAATCCTTTGGGGGGGGGGGGTAAACATCAGTTATTAAATAACCATTGTTAAAAATATTTTCACCAGGTATTTTAATGAAAGTTATTTATAAAATCAATGTTAACAGTAAAGTTTCACAATTTGTGGCAATGAGGTTTCAATATTTTCATGGCATATCTTTCAATTTTTAAATCCCATATAAATTTTATAATGATGTATAAAACATATTCAAGGTTTATATATGTTTTTATGATACATATTTACTTATTTCCTATCTACTCCTTCGATTCGCATCTTTGTTACAAAGGTTCTTCATTTAGATATTTTTCTATGGTATTTATAAATATGATCCAATTATTTCATTTATTTATGATTAGTTTACTTAATAGATATACCTGTTCCTGATTTTTTTATGATGAATAATAATTTTTTGGATAGTATAAAAATGAAAATCCTTCATATGAGTTCCACAAACCAAAGTTTAAAATTCCTTACAAGCCACCACTTCTTATACCTCACAGATTATTTC
Source organism: Viscum album (assembly GCA_963277665.1). Classification (NCBI taxonomy): domain Eukaryota; kingdom Viridiplantae; phylum Streptophyta; class Magnoliopsida; order Santalales; family Viscaceae; genus Viscum; species Viscum album. Next base: position 762,829,157 of record OY728122.1, read on the forward strand.
TTCCAAAGAAAATTTAGTTTAATGACACATAAACTAGGTTGAAAATTAAGTTGAAGCTTCATGTTTTATTCTTTATTTTTTCTGGTTTTTAAAATTTTCTATGTTTCATGATTTCATTTTCATCTATGGAAGTAATAAGTATCTAAATATTAAAAAGGGTTAAAAAAATTTTATGTCATTTATAAAAAAAGTGATTTCAAAAGTGTTTTTTTTAATTAACTATTTTAACATAATTTTAAATAAATAATATTACAAATATATATACTAAATAACTTATAATAACATCACTTAACAAAATGATGTTTAAAACATAAAAAACCTATGTAAAAACCTATTTTTTCACTAGTGAACAAAAACTAAGGGTTGTAAGTGTGACTGAGATACCTTATTTTTTAGTTTTTTAAAGACATCCAAAAAATAAAGATTCACTCATTCATTATTATTTAAAAGATTATAATAAATTCAAGATTCACTACTCAATGATGATTTGATAGATTTATATCATTTTTACTCCCCATAAAGAGATGCACTTAACTCATCCTTGTCATGGTAGTAAAAATGATCCATGAAAGACACCTTATTTTTTTCCATAAGTGAAAACTACACATTTATCCTTCAATTACCTATATATTATCATAAATAAACAAAACATTTTAAGGAGTAAGGAGGAACCTCTTTGATTCCTCTGAATTGGAAGCAAGGATGAGTGTTTCCTCTCAATCAAGGATTATATTTTCTTCCAAACTCAACAATTTTTATATTTTCAACCAAATCAACTGGTTTCTTACTGATTTTATTTATATTGATATCCCTCATATATGGGGAAACATTATTTACCTTAGAGTTCAAGGAAACTTAATTTTCATGTTCTTTCACCATATTTCTCATAACATCTTCTTGGACTGATATAATTTTCATGTAATTTTTCATTCCATGTACAAACTACCCACATATCTCACAAAATTTGCATAGATTTTCATGTCACCACTTGTATATGAATTATCAAGTTCCACAATATTCCCATATGAACTAACTCTATTTCCTTTATAACTAGAACTAATTTATGCATTCTCTATTAATTTATCCAAATAAGTTTGGTCTTTCTAAATTTCAACCATTTTTTCTTAACATGCTCAGTCTACTTGAATTATCCACATTGTTTATTAGTAGGTTCAATTTATTTTCTTAACTTATGATGGTCCTTCCATTTCAAATTATTGGTAAGTTTTCTAGGTAATCTTTCCATTCACTCTTTATCTTTTTGTCCATATTGGTTAAATATTCCATGTAAATAATATAATATATCGAATATGTTTTGGGTGAATAGATTACTTGAGTTTCTAGTCATGAATTGCTTTTTGAGATGTTGATCTTGTTTTATCCTTATAACTACTATTTGGTTTATACCTATCCCTTAGTAAAAATATATTATACTTACAAGAGTAGTCTTCGTTTCCATACCTTCTAAAACTCCAACAAAAACTTTTGAACTTTGATCTTTCATATTCATAAAAAATATGTCCATAATTTTGTTTTTTCGTCTAGATAAAACTTAATCCTTATTTATCCTAATATATAGTGGTTTTATTATCACATTTAATATTCCTTTGATGTGGAATAATTTCTATTAGTTTCCTATTTAGTCCATATAGGTTCAGGTTTATTTTTAAGACCATCACTATTAGAAGGAACAAATCTATTATAGGATTTATTAGGACCCGATTTTAGATGACTTTTGGATCCCTTCCTTTATAATTATTTAGAATATTCTCCTTTATTGATTTTTTAATAAACTAAATATAATATTCAAAATCACATTTTTTATTGAACTCAAGTTCTACCATTTCTTCCTCTTTATCACTATTTGATTAATCAAATTATTTCTCAATATGAGAAAATAAATTTACTTCATCATCTAATTAACTCCTTGAGTTATCTTTCTCATTACTTATAAATATCCTCCTCTTACTATTTTATTGATTATTCTCTCTCTTAACCTTTTTCATCCATTAATATTTCTCATCCTCCTCATCTGATTCAAACTCTAAAAAATTCCTCTTTGTATAGTCCTTTGTAATCTAACCAATTTCATTAAAATTATAACAGTTAGGTGGTTTCATTACCTTTCCTTTCCACTTTACCTTTTTGAACCTTTTTGAGATAAGAAATAATTTTATAGTAGTATTCGTCATCCTCATCATCATCTGAATTAGTTAATTATACAACCACTTTTTTCATTGATTTTTCCTTTTCTCAAAGACTTAAAATCCTTCTCATCCTTTTATTTCTTCTCAAAATATAGATCCTTCATCATCACATAAGATATGGGAATTTAGTGAAACTTATCCACTGTAAAATCATCTATATTTTCCAAGGATGAAATCTTAGGATCAAATATATCTGGAAAATGTTTTATTAACGTTTTGACAATGGTGGAATCATCCGGCTTCTCACCAAACCCTCAAATATTAATCATAATCTCATTAACCATTGGAAATTAGTCTTTAATGGTATCATCATAAACCATATTTATTTTAATGTACCACAAACCTATTTTCCTGAAAACTATACCATTAAGAATGTGTAGCCTCTGCACACCCCTACTCACTAAGATCCAGGCGTCGAGCCTGATCACTTTCCTATACTCAAAACCATAAAGTATATACATGTTCCAAAGATCACATACAAGGTGTGAGTATGAAATTAGTATTCCAACACCAAAGATGTACCTAGGTTACATTTATAAATATACCAGTTTATGAAAAAATATGAATAAATGAAAATCAACAAAAATCACACAACCCATTTCTAAATCCCAAAACCCGAACTTCTAAATTCAATTCTAAAAATGTTGTGTATAATTTTTTTATAAAAGATAACTAAAAATAAAAAATATTTTCTACATTCTAGTACCTTTTATGATATAGGTTTTTGTGAATTAGACAAAACCTTACATATTTTTATAGTTGAAAAAAATATATACAATTAAAAAATTTCCTTCATGTGCAACCATACATCTTTGAAATTCTAAAATACCTATGAAAAACAATTTAAAAGTTGGGATGAGTGAAAAAATCTCAGTACGAGGTTTAAAAATATCTTAATAACAAATAGAGTTTTCAATTCAGCATAAAATTAAAACATGTTATAAGTTTGATAATGTAGACCATAGAAATCATGAGTACTTTTGAAAATAAATACTTTTTCTAAGTGGATTTATACATATAAAACCTTTGAAAAATTACATTTCATTCATCCATAAAATAATAAATATTTATCTTGAAAATTTATAATCATGCGTAAATAATTATTAAAGGAACCTTTAATTATAACATAAAGTCATAGTTTACACCCTAGACAACATAACATGGTGGATATAGTCCCATGATAGATTAGGTTTACTCCCTAATCCTGTAATGTTCTTAGGATAACCTCCTATGCACCATACATGGTATCTCATGAGATTAATAACATTACCCAATGCATTGAGGTACTATATGGGTGTACCCATTATGTAAGCTATAATGGGATCACCCGATGCTATTTGGGCACACCTATCACATAGTTAGATAAAGTCCCATAAAGATTTGGGTTTAATCCCCATCCCATCCAAATGGAATTATTTGGATTAAAAAACATGGTAATTTGTATTTCATATCATAATAATTATGAATATTATTTTAAACCATGAACTTCGATGTCCATATAAAAAAAATAATTTCTTGGATATATATATATATATATATATATCATGATAAAAGTAGTTTCGTATGAAATAATATATGTATATATACATATAAAAAAGATACATATATGTATATATATACATTTATTTACATACTTATTAATGTTATAGTAAAAACACGTTTACATATTCATACTCACGGTTTCAACTTTTTCTTATGTGTGAATAGTTGTAATTACATCATAATTTTTCACCCATTTATATAGGTGCTCTAGAAATGGAAAGGGAAAGAAACCATTTTCATTTTTCTACTCAAACTAAATTTCCTGAAGCCTTCTAAACTATTCTAGATTCTTCTTGAATCTTATTGAAGCTTTATAAATTATATAATTATTTCAAACTTTCTCAATATCATTATTTCTCCATGTAGTGGAAGTTTTTATAATGAAATATTTAAGAAAACTCCTTCGTTCGGTGAAAAAAATCACTTGATAGCTTTACAACATTGAAATTTACTTAGTACATAACAAAATTCAATACTTGAAACTTTATAAAAATCCTCTATACATAAAATTAGGTTACCTATATCCATTTATATTAACACACAAAATAAAAATAACATCTTCCTTTGTTCGCTATTCTTGACCCATTGAATATATCTACTAAAAAACTCTCTGAAGATAATTGATTACATTTTTACAACTTCTAAATAATTTAAACACATTCAACTTTATATGTACGGTGGCCTTCTATATTAATTAAAAATTATCCATTAATTTTATTTTTAGATCAACTGTTTTCTTTCCATTTTGGTTTTCTATCTTTTGTGCATGAAAACTGAAAACTCATTTTATGAAAGAAATATTTGTCCAGTGCCTTAAGAAAAACCTTGTCAGCTAGAAGTCGTTCTGGTCTAACTAGTAGACTGCATCTGGTGAACTGTGTATGCTAAAAAAATTATTCATTTCTCCCCTTTGACTTGTTACCAATGTATATCCATATGACCAGGTTCATCTATTCAGGTCTGCCTAAAAAAGTGTGTCTAGTGATCTATGTGAAAAATTCCTTACAGAATGTTTTTCTATTGGATCAGCTTCTGAAATATTTTTTACTTTTTCCATATGATGTTCAGAGTGTAAACTTCCTTAAAGAAATTTTTTCTAATATGGTCTATTAAATCAGAAAATTTTTAACACCAATTTTTCTTATGACAACCTCTTCCATAAATCTACACTTTATATGTCTATTGGTCTAGTTTAACTCTTCTCTTTTTTTACATATGATCAAGACTTTGAAATTTTTCTCACTCTGGGGTCTTCTTCATTTTAAAACCTCCTTTCAAAACTTTCAATCTTCAAAAAGTGTCTATTTGAAAAGTTTCATTGTAAAATTCAACTTCACTTCACTTACCATAAAAAAACTTTAGTAAACATTATTTTTCTAGAATAACTTTTAGATCATCTACATCTGATGTTTCTCCTTATATCTATTCAGAAAATCTCATCCAATGCCTTTGTACAAACTTCAATAAATTTTCATTCTCATACTTTCTTAAAAACTCTCCCCCTAGAATTTTTATCTAGAAAATAAACTTAATTTCTTATAAAAATTCCATTAAAAAAATTAACTCACTTCCCTTAAACTAACATAATCTCATATCATGAATTTTTCATGACGTTGGAAACTTGAATGAACAACATAGCATCATCTGACATAGGAAGTTATTTAACAAAGTTAAGTAAAATTCCCAAATGTCTAACTTTATATCTTAATTCTTCTCTTTCAAATTCATAATAAATTTTTCAACTTCCAAAAACTCTTCATTTCCTATTTTAAAAAAACATTCATAACAAAAGTATATTGAAAAAATAAAAAAAATCTTTTTTAGAAAATATCACAAAAGATATTCACTTTTATATCTTTCAAATTTAATAGAACTTTTCAAAAAACCTCTCAAAACAAAGAGGTAGAGCTATATGTGATAAAAATAAATGAATAAATTATTTCACATCAAGTTTATAATATGTCACTAGTCTATGTTTGTGGGGTAAACCTCCCATTAATCCTTATCATACTTCCTTTAGTGGAATTTTATGTTGTATTAGGTATGGATTGGATGTCCTTATATAAATATAACTTTAATTATCATGATAGGGAGATCACTTTTCACATATTTAGTATCCTCAAATTATTTAAATGTATAAGGAGGGGTGCGAATCTCATTTGGAACATTATTCTCAATCATGGATATTATTTCCTTTTGAGTAAGCATATCTAGATCAAATGATTTTTACAAAGGAGAGAATCATGCTCGAAGACATTCCCATTGTGAGGGACTATACTAATGTATTTTCTGAAGAGTTTTATGATCTTACTCATGATAGAGATGTTGTATTATCAGTTGAACTTATAACTAGATCTATTATTATATCCATGAATCCCTATAAAATGACCATTGTTGAGTTTTAAGAACTAAAGAAGCAGTTATAAGAGAATATAGAAAAGGGTTTTATATGATCAAGTGTTTCATTATGGGGTGCACTGGACTAATTTTTCAAGAATAAGGATTAGTTATTGTGCCTATGCATTGATTATTATAAACTCAAAAAAGTCATGATACATACCAAGCATCCCCTTAAATGGATAGACGACTTCTCTGATAAACTAAACGATGCCTGATATTTCTATAAGGTACGACTATAGTTAGGATATTACCAATTAAAGGTAAAGAATAATGATATTCTCAATACTACATTTAGAATATGGTATGGAAACTATGAGTTCATAGTGATACCCTTCAAACCCACTAATGATCCAATGATATTCATAGACCTAATGATTAGATTATTTCAGGGTTACCACAAAAAATTTGTTGTAGTATTTATTTTTGATATTATGATATACTCTAAGAGCAAGGAGGAGCATACAACACATTTCAATATTGTGCTAATGACTTTGAGAAATGATAGTGTATATGAAAAGTATAGTAAATGTGATTTACGGGAAGAAGAAGTATTATTATTGGGAAATGTTATCACTATAAAATGAATATATATGAACCCTTCTAATGCAAAGGTAATTGAGGAGTGGCCCATACCAACATCTGTAATGGAGATCCTTAGTTTCATTGGACTAGCTGGGTATTATTAACAATTTTTGAGAAAATTCTCGCAATTGTCAAATCAGCTAACCAAGATGACTTGGATGGGATTTGAAGTTTTTCTAGACAAATGAATGAAAATATAGTATCATGGGGTTAAAAATGACTCTTATCACTGTACTAGTATTCAAAATACCCACAAGTTTGGAACTATTCATGGTATATAATGATGATTCAAAAATGGGATTGGGTTGTGTATTAATGAAAAATGATAAAGTGACAGATGATTCCATGAGACAATTGTAAGTTCATGAGAAGATATATCCAAATAATGTTCTGGAATTAGCTCCAGTAATATTCCCATTAAAAATTTGGTGACATTATCTCTATGAGGAAAAGTGTGAAATATATATATATCATCAGAGCCTCAAATATATATTCATATAGAATGGGATTAATATTAATTTATGAATATGGATAGTTATGATCAAGGATTATGAATACTCAATCCACTACCATCATGGGAAAGAAAATAAAGTGTCATATTCTCTAAGTAGAAAGGATCCTGCAAACTTATCCACGATGATAATTGAGAGGGATATGATCATTTTAGACATGAAAATTATGGACATGAGAATTATAAAGGAATGGAAATTATCATACCTTTATCAAATTATTGCTCAACCATCACTTATAGAGAAGATTAAAGATTATCAAATAGTTGATGTGGAAATATAGAATAAGGTAGAAGTTATAAGAAAAGAAAAATCCTTGAAGTTAAAAATTGTTGGAGAAAGATTTGTAAGATTCAGGTCATGAATATGGGTACCATAAAATCCTAAGATAATTAAGGAGTTGTTGAATGATTCACTTAGATTAACCTTCTACATCCACTTAAGAATCATGAAGATGTATCGAGATATCAAATAGGACTATTTTAGGAAAATATTAAGAAAAAGATCATGAAATATGCATTAAAGTGCTTGATATGCCAGCAAGTGAAGGCTGAAAGGAAAAATGCCAAGGGGATGATGCAACAATTACCCATACCTATATGAAAATGGGAAAAAATAATCATGTACTTTTCCCTGGTCTTTCAAAGATATCCATAAGAAATAATGCTATATGGGATATCCTGGATCATTTTATAATGACTCCTCACTTCATTCCTATTTTAGAGGACTTATCACTGGATCATATTGTAATGATATACATTAGAGAAGTGGTGAGTCCGCATGGAACACCACCATCGATTATATCTAATTGAGACCTACGGTTTACCTCCAAGTTTCGGAAAAGTCTCCAACATCATCTAATTACTTAGTTAAACTTCCATAACTTGTGACCCCTATATTTATGGTCATTTTTAGTGGACTATCCAAACACTATAATACATGTTAGGGGCATGCTCGATGGACTTCAAAGGAGGATGGGGTTAACATAGTATTATGATTGAGTTCTTGTACCATAAAGACTTACACTAAAGCATATAAATGGATCCATACGAATCCATTTATGGTAAGATATGTATAAAAACTACATGTTGGGATGGAGTTATTGAATGTAAGCTATTGAGACCTGAAATGGTTGATGAAATGGTAAAAAGGTCAAAACCATTCAACTGCACATTAGAGCAGCTCAAAGTTGAAAAAATAGATAAACTGATAACTATTGAAGAGACCATAAGTTTGAGGTTGGAGATAAAGTCTTACTCTGTATATCTCTGTGGAAGTGAGTCATGAAATTTGGTAAGAAGGGAAAGCTAAGTCGAGGGTACATTGGCCCCTTTGAGGTTCTTTATTACATCAGAGTTGTGGCCTATCAACTAACACTTATACTAACCTTGTCTGAAGTACATAACGTGTTACATGTACCCTTATGGATAAATTACATTACGGATCCCTAACATGTATTTAATTCATAGGTGGTATTGCTGGGAAATGATCTCTCTTATGAGGAGAAGCTAGTGAAGATCTTGGACAATATATACAAAGTTCCATGCAACAAGATAAATCACATAGTAAAAGTACTATGGTGGAACAATAAGTATGAGGAGAAAACCTGTGAACTGAAGTAATCAAATAAGAAGAAGTACCATCACCTTCTTTTACCTTAGTTTTTAAAATGAAATTTTGAGCATGAAATTTCTTATTGGGAGAAGAATCTAATGACCCAAAATTTTTATCAATGAAATTTCCCTTCTTATATAAATGTGTAATATTTAGTAATGTGGTATTATATAAACCACATGAAACAAAAAATGAAAATTAGCTACATTTTATTATATTGACTTATAAATTACATTTAGATAATAAATATAACCATAAAAATTGAAAATTTTAAAATGGTATAAAAAAATAAAAAAAAGATAACTATAATACGAAAATTTAGATATGATCGATCCACTATGAAAAACTCAATAATGAAAATATAGAAAATGAATATATATATATATATATATATATAAACTTTAGATAAAATAGAATTTAATGAAGATGAAATGAAATATGAGGTTTTTATAGAAAGTAGAGAACCCATGTGACCGTTACAAATCTGACAACTGGAATAGTAATATGACCACTAAGAATAATAACCTGACCATTAGAATATTAACCTAACATATATAAATGTAAAATAATATTTATATATCTTATAAAATGAAAATATGAAATATTTATATCATGATACAAGTAAATAAATATTTTAAAAATGATAAAATAAGTTTTTTTATTTTTGTTAAACATAAATGTTTTATTTGAATTTTTAAACAAATATAATTATTTAAAATAAAATTCATCTTCATAAAAAGGTTTTATAAATTAATAATAAGTTGTATCATAATGATAATATAATTTTATGAGACCATAATTAATTTTTTAAAGGATCAAAAAATTGATCATAAATATTAAAATTGGCATTTTTCAAATAAATAATGATTTTAATTAAAAACTAAATCTTTCATATTAAGAAATTTATTTTAATAAAATGGAATCAATAATGGAATATACACATTGAAAAATGGTTTGGGTGACGTTTTGGTATTTTTCTAAAATATTTGTTTTTTTATGAATTGTGAAATACTGTAAAATACGATATTTAACATTATAAGTAAAATATATGATTTATTTCATAAGGGGTGATGTAAGTACTAATTAGTTAAAAATAATATGTAAAATTTACTTTATATAGTCACAAGATTCATCACTATTGGTATTCATGATCCAAAATAATAAACTAATGAATAAAATATTCAAAAAACACCCCTCTCCTCCCCTTATAAATACCTCACATCACCACCCCTTCTCCTCACACCTTATAAGCCTTGGATATTTCCTAAAATTTTTCTAATTATATTACCAATCATCTCCCCACATCTTAGTTTTACTGGTCTCCCGGAAGACAATTTCTAGCAGCCTTAAGTGGTATCCTAAGAGGATAAAACCAAAGGAATATGTAAAATTATCAACTAAACCTCTTTCAATTTTATTCTTGTTCTAACACTACCATATGTTCTAAATTATGCTTCAATTTTGGTGTAAACACCTCATAATTATTTTCATGCTTATTTCCCAAAGATATTCGGCACACACACTAAAAGTTATGTTTTCAACTCTAATGAAAATCATCCAATTGTATTAAGTGGCGGCCCAATGGTTACTACTCCATTCAAGGTTGATCCACTTAAGGTAACTGATAAGGATTCATGTGTAGATGCTGTTAATGTCCTGCCTATTCATTCTTATGGTAAATAGGGAAAGAAACCTAGTCCGACCTCATCCCTAAATGTTATAATATCATCTTGGCAGAAGGGCTCTCGAAGTTAAAAAAGGGGGGTTCCTCCAAATCGAGGTTCAAATGAATTTTCTTTTTTGGAACTATTTGGGTATCACAAACCCTGAAACTTTTATTGTTCTAAAAATATTTCTTAATACTCATTGACCTAATATTTTTTCTATTGCTAAACCTGAAGATAACTTCTCTTAAAAAACTATGCACGTTTGCTCCTATAGTTATAATTTTTTAGGTTCTTTCAAAGAGGGTACTGTAGTTGAAAACCTTTGGTTTTTGTCACTCCTTACTTCAAAATGTAAATATTTTTCATGTTTTAGAGAAGATGTTTACTTTTTATTTTTTTGATCATTCACGTATTTGTTTTCTATGGTCTATAATAAGAATAGATACCAAGATATAAGACCACTTTGGAATGACCATTCTTTCTTATCTATCATTATTCATGAGCCTTGGTTTGTGATTAGTGACTTCATTTCCATCCTCACCTCATGTGAGAAAATAGGCCCAAGTCACTCTTCTATATCTTCGAGAGAGTTCATAGCTTCGATCTAGGATAGTAATCTTGTGAAAATCAACCTAACGGGTGCCATGTTTACTTGGTATAGAAGGTATTACAGTAGGGTGGTTGCTAGTAAATTAGATTAGGCTCTCACGAATGAATCTTATTTAAACATTTAGAACACCATATCTTGCATAACCCTTCCTAGGTTGAACTCTGTTCATTATCCCATCCTTATCAGTATTCATTTTAAAAGCATGAAATATACTATTCCTTTCAGGTTTAATAATTCTTGGTATTTTAATCCTAAGTGTTCTAGAATTATAAGTTTTTTTGGATGCCTATGAAACATCACAATGACTATATTTCTTGTATTATCAAACTCAAAAATATCAAATAGTGTTTTAAAGGTTTGCATCTTAATAAATCTAAAAAAATTGATAGTGACATTTCCCATCTTGAAAATGATCTTAGCCAACTTCAAAATGCCAACACTAGTTCTGACTTCACTGCGGATCCTCAAAATGAAATTAATACTTATATGAAACTTAATTATTTGGTTTCCCTTAAGGATAACCTGCATAAGAAAGTCTTCAAAACTAAATAGATTTTGGATGGTGATAAGAACATTAAATTTTAAAATTCTCTACATAGAATCAGGAAAGTTAGTATACCTCTTAGTTTTCTTAGAGATAGATAAAACCTCATTGACACTGAGGAAGGAATTTAAAATCATGTTGTATCTTATTTTGAAAATATTTTCAATGGTCCTGATGTAAACAAGGATCTTTTACCTGATGTCATTCTAGTTTTGGTTAATGAAGAAGATAACACTTATCTCATAGGAATTCCTCTTGAACATGAAATCAAATACACTATCTTTAGTCTTAAATCGGATAGCGCCCCAGGTCTCGATCGTTTCAATAATGGATTCTATCAGCAATTCTAGGAAGTTATCCAATATTATGTTTTCAAAATTTTTAAAACCTTTTTTTCCAATGTTCTGCTACCCCATGGGTTGAATGCACAATTTCTCTATTTAATTACCAAAGTGAGAAATTCCTCTGAGATTCATCTTTTCATACCTATTGTTATCATTAATTCCCCTTACAAAATTATCACCAAAATCCTTTCCAATAGGCTAACTAATATAAGTAGTATAATTGTCTCTCGGAATCAATTTGGCTTCATCAAAGGTAGGTAAATTCAAGAATATATTTTTCTTGCCTCTGAATGTACTAACCCGATAAATAGGTCTACTAGATGAGGTAATATTTCAATTAGACTTGATATTAGGAATGCCTTTGATACCATTAACTGGAGTTTTATTTTCAATGAGCTTCATGGCTTTGGATTCAATGAATACTTCATTGGACAGATTAAGATTCTTTTCAATTCAACTACTATTTCCATCATCATCAATGGTTCCCCTAATCTTTACTTTAAATTCACCAAGGGAGTTAGGCAAGGGGACCCCTATTTGTCATTATATTTTCTATTACGGAATATTTCCTTAGTATATTACTTACTCACCTTGTTGATCAGAATAAGCTTAAACCTATTCATGCTTCTAGAAACTTCAATGTTCCCACACATCTCCTTTATGATGATGATATTATCCTTTTCTTACAATGATTTAAAAAGAACATTAAAAATCTCAAAAAGGCCCTTTCACATCATGAAGATATCTCTAGTCAAAAAATTATCTGGAAAAAATCCTTTGTTTTCTTTGGAAAAAATTTCCCCCCTGCTAGAAATAATTCCATTACCAATCTTCTAAGTATTAAAGATGGCTCATTACCCTTCACTTATCTTGGAGTACCTATTTTTTGGGGAAGGCATAAATCTAGTTATTTTTCCAACAATATGGACCAAATTTTCAACCAGATCTCCTCTTGGAAGGATAAATCCCTCTCTATGGTTGGAAGAATCTATCTGGTTAAGTCCACAATTTTCTCTAAAATGGTCTACTCTTTGATGGTCTAAATATGGCCTATTGGTTTCCTTAAAAAAATAAATGTCTACATTAAGAATTTTTTTTAGACCAGAATCATGCTAGAAATGAAACCTGTGACCATAGCTTGGAATACCTATTGTAAGACTCTAGAAAAAGGTGGACATGATATTAAGAACCTTAATCTTTTCAATGAGTCCTTACAAGCTTGACTAAATTGGAACCTCCTTCACAATGATTCAGACACCATTTCTTTTCTCAGAAAAAGATTCCTAGATATGTTAAAGAATGGAAACTCGAGCTATATTAGCTCTTCTATTTGGCCATCCATTAGAAATGACTTTTCCAACATCATGAGTAAATCATGATGGAGGGTTTGTAATGAATATTCCGTGAATTTTTTGGTTAGAAAACTAGACTTGCACACCTTTAATCTCCAGGTTTCCTCCTAATAATTTACGTTAAAACACTAATTTTACTATCAAGGAGGTGTTATATTCTCAGACCTATAACCTTCCTGATCACATTATTCATATCATTGATAATCACCCCTATTCCAACTCAGATGACTTCCTTATCTAGGAACCTGCTCATAATAGTGTTTTTAATTCCAATTTTTTTTTACAATCACAACTTTCAAAATTTGGATAACAATTTGAGCTAGTTAAAATTCTTTGATAAGCCATGGATTAAACCCTTAAGGTTTACTCTTGTTTGGCGTATTGCGCACAACAGTGTCCCCACTGATGTTTGTCTTCAATATTTTGGGATTCAAATTTTCACTAAATGTGACCTTTGTAACCAATATAGAGAAGATACTAACCATAATTTTCTATCTTGTGCTACTACTTCTACCCTTTATAACCATATTTTTGACATTTTTGACTAAATATGGATTCTGATTGACTTTCTGAGCTTGCATTTAAAACACTTTGTAGAAATTGAGAATTTTTTTCAAATTAAAAATATTTTCTTATCTTCTATTGTGGAGCTTCTTCATGTGATCTAGTATGATAGAAATTCCCTCATTCATAGTAATGCCTCATTTAGTTTAAATATAGTTCGGATGCATATCCTGATTACTATTTGTAAAGCTGACTCAATTCAGAGGGCTTGTTGTGAAAACTCTTTCAAAGACATTGATATTATTCGCCATCTGCGGATTGAAGATATCTATCATCATACTAGGAATACATTTTAAGTGTTTTGGAAATACCTTATCACAGGTTAGATTAAAGTGAACATGTATGACACCTCTAAGGGAAATCTGGGTCCCTCAGGTTATGGTTCTATCTTCAGGGACCACCTTGGGCAATGCCTCAGTTATTTTTATGGCAGCTATGGAATCACCACATCCTTGGAAGATGAAATGTTAAGTGTGATCCACACTATTTCCTTTTCCAAAAAATAGGCCTGGAACAATATTTGTATTGAAAGTGATTCAACCTCGATTTTCCAGGCCATATGTAATGGAGTGGTGCATCTTTCTTGGCTTCTTAAAACCCGATGGATGAATTTTCTTCATTCACACTTGGAGATCAGTTACATTTTCACTCACACCTTCCACATGCCAACAGGGTGGTGGATGGTCTTTCTATTAGGGGAGTTAATCAGGACATAACCTGGCTATTTGAACTTCCTGATGATCTTCTTCCATTTTGTGATAAAGATTGTAAAAATATTTCTTCGTTTAGACTTTTATAATCCCCACTTTTTTTATATAATATTTTGTGTCTTGGTTAAAAAAAATAAGTATCCTAAATATACTGATATGTTTTTGTTATTTTTTGATATCCATCTCCTACCATCACCATAATTTATTCTTAAATGAAAACATTGTTCACAGTATGTTTGGTTCACCACCTCCATGAACAACACACTTCATTTTTCTCCACCGCCTTCAAGGATGGTCAAAAAAATATTATTATGGTTAAATAACATGATAATAAGTATATTATAAATGATTTTATGTTCTTTAATAAATTAATTATCATGAACTAACCTAAAATATAGAGACTGAACCTTTTCTTACATTACCATAACATCATTTCAAAGATAAACAACATAATAGTATTATACATAGAGGATCCAAAAGTTTAGTGTCTTGGGAAAACTAGAACCATACATAACAAATACGCAACAAGAATGAACATTTATTTAATTTCTTCTTCTCTAGATTCTTATTGGAACTTGTCCTCTCCTTAGTAAATATAGACACCTGAGGATATACATCAAAATGGGTGAGCTAGAAGCCTAGTAATAGGATAGATAAGAACAATATATCATGGGGTGAGCATAATCATAACATTGAAAAAAGATCATGAACATGAGAGGAGCATAAATAAAAGACTTGAAATGTGGAAATGCATAAAAATGAAACATCATGTCTTAGTGGTTAACCACCACACATACTTGTGAACCAAGCTAGCATATTGTTCACACATCATTTCACATTTACTCATAAGATTCATCACTTTACCCAATGCATTGGAGCACTGTATAATTCCGGGCGCACTCGTCACATCATAACATTATCATTATCATGATTTCCACATAGAACACACATAAAAAATGAACATAAATAACCCATGGAAAATAATGGGTTTCATCTCATAAGAATAAATTAATAAGATTTGGGTTCCCAAAAGAAATAGGGAACAACATACTTGACACAAGACAGTCAATCTTGAATGAGAAGTAAAAGGTGTGTTCTTGAAAGAAGAGTTCTTTTGGAAAACATTTGATTTTTCATAAATAACAGTGAAAAAAATGTATATCCGAGAAAAGGAAATTCAATGATGAACAAATGATTTTATAGGAGTAACCATATCAAAAATGGAGTTAAAGAGGAAGAACCCTAAGGATGAAAGTTGGGTTCGAGAATTTCCACTTACCTTGTACCCGAATGCTTCCTTCTATTTAATGTCCTGTATAATGAAATTATATTCATTAATTAGAAATAAATAACCATGTGTACATTAATAGGGTTCATTCTGGTTTCATTATGTCTTATTATGTTACATTGGGTGACTTATAGAGTTTAAAAAACATTGTTCGGGGATTTTTCGTTTTTATGGTTTTTCTTGGGTGGTTCACTTGTATTATTAAATTGAAGTTTGGGCAGAATATGAGTAAACATCCAGAAATGATATTAAATTTCATTAATGATATTACAGGAGTTTTAATGATCTTATAATGAATTATATATGATCCATTTGGATGAATCATTAGATAATAATTAAATGATGGTTATTTGGGTCAATTTGGGCGGTTTTTGGATCACAACGAACCTGTTTTAACTTATCACTTAGTAATATGGACATAGGTTATTTCAAGAACTTTAAATAGAAAATAATACATATAAAATATTCTGGTTCAACCATAAAAATGGTCTCATGACCAGAACTGAAGGAATAAATGGAAGAAGAAAGCTTGTCTTTCTTGAAGGTGATAAATTAACACCACACGAACAACGTTCTCTTTAATAAAATAAAAGGAAAAGGGAAATGGGGTTGGATGATATAATATACCATTATAATCATAAAATTAAATTATTTTTATAATACTGGAGTTACAATACAATTTGGATGAATATAGGTGGGGAGAGATCAAGAAATGAACTTGAACTTGAAAGGAAATTAAAGGAGAAGAGGGAGGGAAATTTCCTCTAGAATCCTCCTCTTGAGAACCTCCTTGAGGGCCTAAGCTTGGTATTTTGATGAGACCAGAAGCTCTTGGATGTGGGGGAGGGGATATTAAAGGTGTTTGGGAAGATTTTAGAGAAGGCTTGGAGCTTGAGAGGTGTGAGGAAAAGAGGGTGTGAAGGGTGGCTTTTATAGTGGAGGGGAGAGGGGTTTCCTTAATATAAAATTCATCAGTTTATTAATTTCCCCTAAGACAAGGAATAGTGAGTATTGAAAGACCAAGAATAGTAATTTTATAATGTAATACCGAACCAAGTGGGCTTACATCAGCGGAACATCACATTTGACCCTATAATTAGCTTATTTAGCTTATTTTGTAAATTACGGTATTTCACTATTCATCAAAAAATTCAAGTATCTTAGAAAAATCCAAAATATTTACCCCAAACATTTTTTGATGTTTAGAATCCAAAAATTAATTCCATTTTTCAAAAATAAATTTCTAAATACTATTAATTTAATATTAATTAAAATCATAATTTACATAAAAAAACAGTTTTTAAGATTAAAACTGATTTATAGTGCTTTCAAAAATTACGTAGGTTCTTATAAAATTATCTAAAAACTATAAGACATTGATTAAATACATTTTAGGGAAATAAATATTCTTTTAAATTAATTAATTAATTATAATTAATTATTTATGACTTACAAAATACCAAAACGTTTACTAAGGTCAAATTGTCACTTTCTAAGATATCTAAATTTTTTTTAATTATTCATAGGTAATGTTACTCTTATGTTGGATGATTTACTATTCATAAGGGTCATATTTCTATTCATAAGGGTATGTTACTATTCATAAGGGCAGGTCACTATTCACCAAAAATTATTTTTGTTTCATTAGACTCCAAAAAGCATCTTGAACACAACCATGTATGTCAGGTTTTCAAAATTCCAAACACGGAAGTGAAAAAATTATGTTTAAAGGTCACTTATCACTTAGTAGTTCATTATGTTGTGATTTCATGTTATTTTATGACATAAATATAAGAAGAGAATTTCCATTGAAAAACTTTGGGTTGTTACATTCTTCCCCCCTTAAGAAATTTCGCCCCCAAAATTTCACTTTACACAAACAGGTTAGGGTGTTTCTCTTTCATTGCCTCTTCTGGTTCCCAAGTTTCTTCCTCTAACTTATGGTTCCTCCACAACACTTTTACAAGATGGGTTGTCTTGTTGTGTAGAAACTTATCTCTCTAATCCAGAATCTTTACTGGCTGCTCCTCATTGGAGAGATGATCTTCCAGCTGCACCACCTCTGAGTTTTGTACATGTGAGGGGTCTGGTATGTACTTACTCAGTAGTGATACATGAAACACATCATGAACTTGAACCATATTCGGTGGAAGTGCAAGACAATAGGCCACGGTTCCTATGCAGTCAAGGATCTCAAAGGGGCCAATATACCTTGGGCTTAGCTTCCCTTTCTGCCCAAATCGCATGACTCTCTTCCATGGAGATATTCGAAGGAAGACTTTATCCCCAAAGTCAAACTCCAAGTCCCTTCTATGGTTGTCAGCATAACTATTTTTCCAACTTTGAGTAGCTTTGATGTGTTTCTGGATGACTTGAACCTTCTCTGTCATCTCTTGAACCAGATCAGGCCCAAGTAGCTTTCTTTCTCCAACTTCATCCCAACTGGTTAGAGTTCTACATCGCTTCCCATAAAGAGCTTCATACGGATCCATCTGAATACTTGAGTGGAAGCTATTGTTGTATGAGAACTCAACCAATGAGAGATGCTGATCCCAACTAACTTTTAATTCAAGAGAGTAGGCTCTTAGAAAATCTTCAAGCATTTGAATAGTCCTTTCAGACTGCCCATCAGTTTGGGGGTGATAGGTCGTGATGAAATTTAATTCAGTACTCAAAGCATGTTGAAGGATCCTCCAGAATTTAGATGTGAACCTTGGATCATGATCAGAGACAATCGAGAGTGGAACACCGTGCAATCTCACCACTTCCTTCACATATATCTTTGCAAGTAGATCAAGCAAGAGATCTTCCCGAATAGCGATAAAATGGTTAGTCTTTGTGAGTCGGTCAACCACAACCCATATCGCATTATTTCCCTTTGATGTCTTTGGGAGACCCATGAGAAATTCCATAGTAACATTTTCCCATTTCCACATGGGTATAGGCAATGGAAGAATCATAACTTTGGACTTTTTTCGCTCAGCTTTAACTTGCTGACATACCAAGCACCTTGATATATATTCCACAATCTCCTTATTCATGTTATCCCACCAGAAGTGTTCTCAGAGATCATGTTACATCTTGGTACTCCCAAGATGGATAGAGAAAGTTGAGCTATGTGCATTGTACAATAGCTCCTTCTTTATCTCGGGTGATGAAGGCACACAAAGCCGCGTTCCAAATAGAATCCCACCATCATCGTCGATATGGAACTCTTGCAGCTTCCCTTCCTTTACTACATTCACTCTCTTTTGTATCTCCACATAATCCCTTTGTGCTTCCTTAATATTCTCCTGGATGGATGGTTGCGCAATAATTTTGGCAAGGTAGGATGTATCCCCTGCCCTTATGATTTCCAAATCCATTCTTTCCATATCCAAGAAGATAGTGTCTTTCTCAATCCATAGCATGGATATAGTATAAGGTTCTTTTCTGCTTAGAGCATCAGATACCTTGTTCACCTTTCCAGGATGATAGTTAATAGAGCAATCGTAATCCTTGATTAGCTCAAACCATCTCCTTTGACGCATGTTGAGCTCCTTCTGTGTGAATATATACTTTAGGATCTTATGGTCGGTGTATATGTCACACTTCTCGATATAAAGGTATTTCCACCAGATTTTCATGGAAAAAATCACGGCTCCCAGCTCTTGATCATGCGTTTAGTAGTTCTGCTCATGGATCTTCAACTGTCATGAGGCGTAAACTATCACATTATCATTTTGCATGAGTACACAACCCAAGCCTTTTTTTGAAGCATCAATGTATATCACAAAACTTTCTCCACTTTTTTGTAGTGTGAGTACAGGTGCAGTGATCAGCCTTATCTTTATCTCCTTGAAGCTTCCATCAAATTCTTCCATCCAGACATACTTTAACCCTTTCCTTGTTAACTTAGTTAGCGGGCTTGACAATCATGAGAAGTTTCTCACAAAACATCGGTAGTACCCAGCTAATCCAAGAAAACTACAGATTTATGTGACATTAGAGGGCCTGGGCCATTCCTCAATCACCTTTGCCTTCGAAGGATCCACAGAAATTCCCTCACTTGTGATCACATGTCCCAAGAACGTGACTTGATTCATCCAAAAGTCACACTTGCTGAACTTGGCATACAACTTCTCCTTTCTTAATGTCACCAACACAAGTCTTAGATGTTCTTCATGTTCCTACTTGATCTTGGGGTAGATGAGAGTATCATCGATAAACACTACCACAAATTTGTCAAGGAAATGTCTAAAGACTATATTAATCAAATCCTTGAATATTTTAGCAGCATTAGTAAGTCCAAAGGGCATCACCAAAAACTCAAAGTGCCCATACCTTGTTCGGAAGGCAGTCTTCTGAATATATTCCTTCTTCACCTTTACCTGATGATATCCATAAGGAAGATCCACCTTTGAGATGTATTGATCTCCCCTTAACTGGTCAAACAAGTCATTAATCCTTGGGAGAGGATACTTGTTATTTATGGTGATCTTGTTGAGTTCCCGATAATCGATACACAGACGCATTGTTCCATCCTTCTTCTTCACAAAGAGTACTAGAGAACCACAAGGTGATGCACTAGAGCGTTTGAACCCGTTGTCCATATGCTCTTGTAACTGCTTCTTTAACTCCTCCAGTTCGATAGGAGCCATCCTATAGGGGAACTTTGAGATAGGAGTAGCTCCTGGTATGAGTGCAATTGATAACTCTACCTCACGATCTGGGGGAATTCCAAGTAACTCTTTGGGAAATAGATCGCCGTATTCCCTCACGATGGGAATTTCCTGAAGGTTGGCACTTTCCTTCGACTCAACCATTTGGGTGAGGTATGCTTCTTCATAGGGAATCAACACCCACACCATTGAATAATTTTTCAAAGGATATTCATGATCTTACTTTCATTTTTAGAGGAGCATGGGATGGTTCAGAATATGAAAATATATTTCCTTTTCCCGATAGTTGATATGCGCTCTATATAATGAGATACAATCCATTCCCATTATAGCATCGAATTCCGCCAAGGGAAGTATTACGAGATTTGTCAGAAGAATCTTTCCAAATACGCCATAGGAGAAGAGTCAAACACTTGGGTTGCTATGATTTCACCACTTGGTGTTTTTACAGATATCTCTACTTCAAGGTTTTAGGGCTTCGATTCTATATTTCTAGAAAACTTGCAAGATATAAAGGAATACGTAGAACCATAATCAAATAAGACTTTTTCCATTATTGAGAGAATAGAAAGTGTACCTTTTACGACTTCATTATCATGCTCCACCTCTACAGTAGTGATGGAATAAGCCTTCCCTTGTTCCTTTGCCTTTGGTGGCTGCTGACGCTGATTACCCTCGAGAACTCAAGGTTTAGTGCACTGGTTTGCATAGTGACCTATCTCCCTAAAATTGTAACATTGAACCATGAGTGGTTCTCTCCTTTCATTAGCTACATTATCCTTCCTTTTCATGTATTTTTGACACTCCTGATCATTGTGTCCTTCTTTCCCACACTTGAATCATTTGCCCGTCCCTTTGAGGCAGTTCCCATTGTGCAACTTCCCACATTTTTGGCATGTGGTTCGTTGATTGTTCTTCCCACCTTTATCATTATATCCACTAGCTTGAAACTCCATCTTTCTTTTCTTATAGCCATAGCCATGGGACCATTCTCTAAACTCCATCTCCACTTTGAGAGCACACCAAACAAGTTCTTCATAACTCCCAAAGTCTCGAATTGCAAGAGCCTTTCGAAGGTGTGGTTTAAATCCACTAAAGAATCTATCAATTTTTCTATCATTGTTGCTAAAAAAACCTAAATCATACCTTGTGAGCCTTATGAAATTCGCTTCATAGGTTGTGACAGATTCTCCTTCTTTTTTCTTGAGCTTTATGAATTCTCTCTCCATCTTCATGCGAAGAGTTCGTGGGAAATACTTATTAAGAAACATTATCTTAAAGTCTTCCCATTCCATCTCTTCAATTTCCTCCCTTGGCTTTGTGTTCTTAATCAAATCCCACAATTGATCATATTCTCCATCTAGATGATAAACGGATAGAGTCACCTTATCCATCTCAGAACAGTGAAGCACATAAAAGGTCTTCTCCATGGAGTTGACCCACTGCTCCGAAACTAGTGGACCAGAAGATCCACAAAACATTAGTGGTCGTTGCTGCATAAAACATTTGATAGCCAGTTCCTCCATCTTTAGTGAAGGAGGACGTTCCCTATTATTATGGTTATTATTCATAACCTGAGATAATTGGGTAAGCATTGCCATGAAGTTTTGAACTCCACCTCCCAAATCATTGGGGATGTCATTCGGGAAATCGTTTCATTGTCCCTCGCATGAGTTGTTGACCTGATTTCTCCTAGTTCCCACCATTTTCTAAAATAGAAAAGGCTAGAACAAAACATAAGTAAACAATTCATGAATAACTTATTCATTTAAACAATTTATACCAAAAAACATAACATATGGGATCCCTAAGTAAATACTCTTGTGTGCATATTTGTACTTACTCTCATGCTGTTGGTTTTCCCTAGGGCTCACTAATCTTAATTCCCAAATTAACTATACCTTGCCTCTGATACCAACTATAGTGACCGGAACTTTTCTTACATTACTATTACATAATTTCAAAGATAAACAACATAATAGTATTATACATAGAGGATCCAAAGGTTTAGTGTCTTGGGAAAACTAGGACCATACAAAACAAATACACAACAAGCATGAACATTTATTTAATTTTTTTTTCTCTAGATTCTTATCGGCACTTGTCCTCTCCTAAGTAAATGTTGCCACCTGAGGATATACATCAAAAGGGGTGAGCTATAAGCCCAATAAGAGGATAGATAAGAACAATATGTCATGGGGTGAGGATAATCATAACATAGGAAAAAGATCATGAACATGAGAGGAGCATAAATAAAAGACTTGAAATGTGGCAATGCATAAAAATGAAACATCATGTGTTAGTGGTTAAACAACACACATAATTATGAACCAAACTAGCATCTTTTTCACACATCATTTCACATTTACTCATGAGATTCATCACTTTACCCAATGCATTGGAGCGCTGTATAATTCCGGGCGCACCCGTCACATCATAAAATTATCATTATCATGATTGCCACATAGAACACAAATTAAAAATGAACATAACTAACCCATGGAAAGGAATGGTTTTCATCTCATAATAATAAATTAATAATCTTTGTGTTCCCAAAATAAATAGGGAACAACATACTTGATACAAGAATAATCAATCTTGAATGAGAAGTAAAAGGTGTGTTCTTGAAAGAAGATTTCTTTTGGAAAATATTTGATTTTTCATAAATAACAGTGAAAAAAATGTATATCCGAGAAAAGAAAAGTCAATGATGAACGTATGATTTTATAGGATTAACCATATCAAAAATGGAGTTAAAGAGGAATAACCCGAAGGATGAAAGTTGGGTTCGAGAATTTCTCCTTACCTTGTACCCGAATGATTCCTTCTATTTAATGTCCTGTATAATGAAATTATATTCATTAATTAGAAATCCAGAACCATGTGTACATTAATAGAGTTCATTCGGGTTTCATTATGTCTTATTATGTTCCTTTGGGTGACTTATAGAGTTTAAAAAACATTGTTTGGGGATGTTCGTTTTTATGGTTTTTCTTGGGTGGTTTACTTGTATTATTAAATTGAAGTTTGGGTAGAACATGAGTAAACATCCAGAAATGATATTAAATGTAATTAATGATATTACGGGAGTTTTAATGATCTTATAATGAATTATATTAGATCCATGTGGATGAATCATTAGATAATAATTAAATGATGGTTATTTTGGGTCAATTTGGGCGGTTTTTGGATCACAACGAACCTGTTTTAACTTATCACTTAGTAATATGGACATAGGTTATTTCAAGAACTTTAAATAGAAAATAATACATATAAAATATTCTGGTTCAACCATAAAAATGGTTTCATGACCAGAACTGAAGGAATAAATGGAAGAAGAAAGCTTGTCTTTCTTGAAGGTGATAAATTAACACCACACGAACAACGTTCTCTTTAATAAAATAAAAGGAAAAGGGAAACGGGGTTGGATGATATAATATACCATTAGAATCATAAAATTAAATTATTTGTATAATACTGGAGTTACAATACAATTTGGATGAATATAGGTGGGGCGAGATCAAGAAATGAACTTGAACTTGAAAGGAAATTAAAGGAGAAGAGGGAGGGAAATTACCTCTAGAATCCTCCTCTTGAGAACCTACTTGAGGGCCTAAGCTTGGTATTTTGATGAGACTAGAAGCTCTTGGATGTGGGGGAGGGGATGTTAAAGGTGTTTGGGAAGATTTTAGAGAAGTCTTGGAGCTTGGGAGGTGTGAGGAAATGAGGGTGTGAAGGGTGGCTTTTATAGTGGAGGGGAGAGGGGTTTCCTTAATATAAAATTCATTAGTTTATTAATTTACCCTAAGACAAGGAATAGTGAGTCTTGAATGACCAAGAATAGTAATTTTATAATGTAATACCGAACCAAGTGGGCTTACATCAGCGGAACATCACATATGACCCTATAATTAGCTTATTTAGCTTATTTTGTAAATTACGGTATGCCACTATTCATAAAAAATTCAAGTATCTCAGAAAAAACCCAAAAATTTACCCCAACCATTTTTCGACGTGTATAATCCAAAAATTAAGTCCATTTTTAAAAAATAATTTTCTAAATACTATTAATTTAATATCAATTAAAATCATAATTTACTTAAAAAACAGTTTTTAAGATTAAAACTGATTTATAGTGCTTTCAAAAATTACGTAGGGTCCTATAAAATTATCTAAAAACTATAAGACATTGATTCAATACATTTTAGGGAAATAAATATTCTTTTAAATTAATTAATTAATTATATTTAATTATTTATGACTAACAAAATACAAAAACGTTTACTAAGGTCAAATTGTCACTTTCTAAGATGTCTAAATTTTATTTAATTATTCATCGGTTATGTTACTCTTATGTTGGATGATTTACTACTCATAAGGGTAATATTACTATTCATAAGGGTATGCTACTATTCATAAGGGCAGGTCACTATTCACCAAAAATTATTTTTGTTTCATTAGACTCCAAAAATCATCTTGAACACAACCGTGTATGTCAGATTTTCAAAATTCCAAACACAGAAGTGAAAAAATTTTGTTTAAAGGTCAATTATCACTTAGTAGTTCATTATGTTGTGATTTCATGTTATTTTATGACATAAATATAAGACGGGAATTTCCATTGAAAAAATTTGGGTCGTTACATGACAGGGCCTGAGCCACAACTCCCCAAGCCTACCTCCAATAGGCTATGGGATAACAATTAGTGCTGAGAAGGCATATCACTAATATGGGAGGTATTTCCTAAGAAACTGTATGAAAAAAAAATCTCCAAGATCACAAAATTTTGAAATATAAATACCAAGGGAAAACAATTCACGCATACACCTATATCCCACAACCAGAGTACAACAAAAGTACTAAAATCATAAAAGGGAAATACAACACCCACGAAAGAAAACTATAAAATCATCCTACCTGCTTAGAAGGATGGGATCACTATCCACTAAAACTATAGAAAAGATCCTCAAACCTACTCCAGTAAGCACCTCAGTCTATCTAGCTCATTAAGCTCCACCTATCTCAGGTCCTCTATGGACTCCGTCTAAAGGCATGCGGTCTACACAAGACACAAAATATGTGTGGGAAAAGCTTGTGAAAGGGTGAGTATAAAAATAATCTATAGGTTCCACAAAAACCCCAAATGAAAAATGGAGAAATTGAAAGGCAATAGTCCGCTAGACCTAGTTAGAGGGAAACACAATTGATAGAGAAACTCCATCTCGAACCATCCTTGACTGTACATGAAAAATCTGCTCAGTTTATAAGGGGTGTCACCCCTGACATGTGGGAACAATACAAGGACTCCCAGAAATCACCAAGATATACTTGTCTCATACTCTAAGTCTCATGAGGTTTCAACCTCATAGTCAACAACAAGATTATCTTTTTAGGCTCTAACCATAACATGAAACTAGTATAATACAATCCAAAAGATCATCCATCCCATATGGAACTCGTCTAAGAGATTTACTCCATCAAGAAAAACTCTACTATTCCAAATGGTTCATCTGAGAGAATGTGCTCCATTAGGAACATCTTACTAGGTCCATCTCTAGTTCCCAACACAAGAGGTCCTTTCATCATTACCTTGTGCCCAACATAAACTAAAGGAACCTAAGTGAAGAGTCATTCCCCTCACCACTGCACAAAATTGATAGAGCACTGTTCTAGACTTTGCACCACGTGAATCCTCTCTAAAAAGAGAGAACAGAGGTAATCATGCCTCTCTACTACTGCACAGTCAAGGGAGTAATGCTCCTAACTAAACTGAGAAACCTCTATCGCAATTTTATGGACTGTCCCAAACCTCAGTATGTTGATGGAGCACTAACTCCTATACAGGTATCTTTCCCATAAAGTGGAGGAGACCACTCCTCATAATTGTATTCAATATCCAAGGGAGCTCCTACTGCAATGGAGGACCCTCTCCCCGTTTCTACTCAGAGATAGGGGAGTACTTCTCCGTAAGTGATGACCCACACCCTGATCCAAAAGTGGAGTACTACTCATGAATGACCGACACCCTGATACGACAGGGGAGTAGTACTTCATAAATCGAGGACCTGCACCCTAACCTTTTATGGGAGTACTACTCAGTGACTAAAGGACCCACACCCTAGAACGATATTGGAGTACCAAATCTACCAAATCGTTCACTAATGGAGACTGGAACCCTGACATGGTAGGGGAGTACCAACACTAAGCTTGAGGACCCACTCCTTGACACAGTACGGGAGTACTGCATCTACTAGAACAACACATATTGAGGACCCACACCCTGGAATTATAGGGATTACCAAATCCTATATTATATTACCCACACCCTACCCAGTAGGGGAGTAACCACTCTATATATACGTCATTTATATAAGCCCCATGCCTTGATCCAATAGGGGAGTGCTGACTCCATAGATAGAGGACCCACTCCCTAGTCCAACAGGGAAGTACCTACTCTACCTTCATAAAAGTATCGGGGAAACTTTCACCCTAGTCCAATAGGGGAGTAACACCCCTAGAGGAAAATACCCAAAGGTAAAGAACCCACACCCATGATGTGGGGAGTCTGATCTACACCTAAGTAGAGTGGTAAGGAAAATCCACACCCTAGTTCAATTGGGGAGTAACAGTCCTAGAATATCTCTATACGAACCACACTGATCTCCAACATTAGATCAATACTTCTCCATAAGCGTCTTTCTTGATTTACACCACATTGTATTTCATAAGCCGTAACAGAGGCTACCATCTTATCCAATGTGGAAAACTTCTTAGGATAGACTACTCACAAGCCTGAATCTGAGTCCCAGATAAGGACTTATGGAAGGCAGAAGATCCCCATAGGGTCTCCTAGTAGTACACGATGTGAGCCGAGGCACACATGACGTGTGATCCCACCTGATCACCTATCCATGTAACTTTTACACATGATTTACAACCCAGGTATGGGTACACAACATGTAGAGGAGGTACATGTCGTGTTCCTCATCTCTATGCCCCTAGTTGTGTTCCTCTTCTACATGGGCTGACCGACTGTGTCCCTAACACACCATGTATCCCATACTACATGGAATGTTCAGATAAACAACCACCTACCTGGGTAGTTTTCCTATTTCCATGTACTGGACCCCATGTCCATGTATCTTGGTTGTGTGTTAGTACATGACCATGTGTTTTCACATGGATATCCCAAGCCATGCCCCCTTGTCACATGGTTTAGGGAAATAAAAGACGTGTAACACCCATAAATGACATGTAGTGCCAAATTTTTATATTCCTCAAATAGGAAGAGATACACGATGTGTGTCACTAAACTACACGCCATATAGATGGTGATTCTAGTCAGGAATCACCTAAAAACACCCCAATTCGCTCCGTTCTTCCTCAAAACTCCCAAATCTACCTAACAGGGTTAAAAAAAGAAATAGGGATCTAGAACCTTATAAAAATGAAAAAAGATATGGATCAGGACCTAAACTCAAATCCTCCAACCTCGTCGGTGAAACACTAAAGATTTGGATCAATAACGATGCTCAGATCATTCTGGTTCTTGATCTGGTGATGATCTTCTTCAGAAACGAAGATCAACAAGACCTCGTTGTGTGGATTAGGTGTTGGTTTCATCATCACAAAATGGAAAGAGATGAGAGGAGAGGGTAGGAGTCTCTCCTAATTTTTCATGGTGTGCTCCTATACGGGGGGGGGGGATAGGTTTAGGTTAGACATTTAATTAATTATTCACTTAATTAAATCCACCTCATAACGCCCTGTCACCAAAATTTACTTGATAAAAACTAATGGAGTAGAAGACTTTAGGTCATGATTTTGGTAAAAACAACATTTAGGACTCAACTGTAGTCTCATTAATTCAATCCAAGACTCTGAGAGGGATTTATTTAAGTTTCAATCGAAACTACACACACATAACAGAATATATTTAATATTTTTAATATCGCCGTACTGAGGCACCACATGCCCTGGATTCCGATGGAGAATCAACACCCGACTCCAGGATTATTTTCCAAAATATTCCAAATTCATTCAGGTCAAAACCCGAGTCATTATATTCTCCCCACCTTAAGTATTTTCATCCCTAAAAAGAAAAAGGCTTAGCATAAGGGAAGAAACTAAGCTCCCCACTGGACACCCACTCCAATGAGCTCATCAAGGGTTCTCGTGCTGCTAACAAGGATGAAAACAGAGAAACCACATAGATCAAACCACCCTTATGTAAATATTCCACCAATCCAAAATCATGCAAAAAAATGGGCACATGTATCCTTATATGCAACATGTTGGAAAGAACAAAACACTGTGGTCCATTTGTAGTCTTGAGGTCTGGTAGTACACCACCTCGCGAACCTGACACAACACTGACCGTACCTCTTAGTTATTATCCAACCCTGGATGGAATATACAATAATCTCCTCAAGTGTCTTATGTTATAGTTCAACTCTAAACACATGAGGGAATTCACAAACAAAACAAGGCTACCCAAGAATAAACAATGGGTCTTACCAAGCCCTTCATCTAAAAATCTCAAATTCTAACACAACTCACCAGAACAAAAATACTACCACATCCACTAGTATAATCCCAATTGAGTATGTATAGTAATAAACCAATCCATACTATGGAAACATCTCATGGTTTAACTCTTCTGCTACAAAATTGTTCTAGGCATGGCTCTTCCTCTCCAAGAGTTTCCATGCTAAAGGGGCCGAGTAGGAAAAATCCGATGGCAAGGCCAGGACCTGGTATGACACTTCATTTCATAATCTCATCCTAAACATAAAATTCTAAGTAAATCTTCCACCACACCTTTATACTATATGATTTGGGTGAAATTGACTCGCTCACACAATTTTAATCCCATCACAAAAATGTGTCTCAGTGGGGAGTGTCCCCTACCACTCTTGAGTTCAAAACTATGTCAAACTACACCACATCCTCCTCAAGTGTGTCATTTACAAAGATAATTCCAAACACACGAGGGTATGAATGAAAAACAATGGGCTTCCTAAACATGCACTAGGTCTTACGGGGACCTATGTCCCAACTACCAACACGAGGTCCTACCAACGCCCTGCGTCACCCTGGTTAAACCTAAAGCATGATCATAATGAAAAGAGTACCCACTACAGTTCCAAAAAATTTCTACTGTATAAAGTATAAAGGATACAATCTATACCTATGTTCATCCTCAGATATCTAGGTTTAAGGTGTAATGCCCTGACCCTAGTTACCCAGAGTCGGTGCATTATTACATAACATTGGAAGGATCATAAAAGATCAAGTCTTGAAAGACTAATTAATTTAGTAGCCTTGGAAACACTAGATACATTCATAATTTTTACATTACATGATAAAATAAAAAAAATACAAAAACATAGTCTCCATAGTCCACACTCATAGCCCCTCAGAATATCCCTGCAGGTCAGTCATAAAACACTTCTTCACACCTTGGAAAAAAAAACATAGAAAGGGGTGAGCTCAGATGCTCAATAAGGATAAGAATATAGTGGAAACTTTCATAAATAAGCATAAACAATTAAGGTAATGTATAACTAAAATAAAATCTTTTTAAACTTGAACTTCAGCATAACATGGCAAAAATAAAATGAAATAATTCCATTTACTTATTCCCATGGATATTCTACTAGTTGAATAATCACATGAAATATCAATAACCACTTTCATAATGATGGAATGCATAATTCCAGAGTATCATAACCACATATTCAAGTCCTTGTGTCAAGACTAAAAATAAGATTTTGTCCGGGCCTTGTTCCATGACACTAGTTTGTCTCATGATACCTACCAATGCATCGAGGAGCTATAGCGGGCTCCACCCGTCACTTACTAAGTCCAATGCTTTCCTCATATGAATAGGTTTAAACATAACATAAACATTCGTATTAAAACTTGCATATTAAATGTCAGTACTTTCTCTATAAACCATGAATGGTATAAAAATAACACATCCACAGTCAAAAATATCACAAAACCTTCAATACAATATGGAAGTTTTGTATCATAATAAATCAACTTCAAATAAGCTTAAAATCCATCAAAGGATGTTGACATAGATGAAATCAAAACTATTTGAGTGAAATATCTCTTTTTTTGAAATCATTTAAAAGCCACATAATTATAAAAGAAAAAATTTACTTTTAAAATATTATTATAAGCTTGTAAGGTAAGCTTCGACGATTTTTTAACGACGAAAAATAGCCGCACCTACTGTATAAGTTAAAAAAAGACATTCTTACCTTACTTCTATCGAAAAGGTTAAAAAAGGAACTTGTTTGGAAAATGATGGAAATATTCCTTTATAAAAATATTATAAAAAGTCAAACAAAGGTATAAATGACTTTAACCCACAGTCTATAAAATATTAAGAATGTTTTGAAATACATTTTCAAGAAACGTGAATATGGATGATAAAGAGATCCTAGTAGATAACAACCTCAGATGATGAAGAGATTGTGAAATTAAACCTTAACTCATTGTAATCAATCAAGTCATATGATAAATAGTCAATAACCAAAAAATGAATCATAGAATATCATGAATATAAATACAATCATGATAATATATATTAAATGATAGTACAAAATACACCGCATGCAATAAATATGTGGTGAACAATGAAAATCTCACATAATTAAAAGTGAGATAAGAAACCCCTTAACTTACACTTTTACTTGGTCAAGGGTAGGTTAAACTCCTGTATAATAGTGAATTAATTGTTATTAAATAATACAAGAATCATATACATTAATATGATATCATATATGATCTTTTAACATTGCTTTGTAAATAATATCGTAGTATTATCGTTGTTTCGTGTGTTAACAAATTCGTTTTCCTTTATATTGTTTATTATGTGAGTCATATTTGTTATGGATGGGATGTATATTATTCTTATCCAGAATGATATCAAGTCTTTAAACATTATTTTTAATCATCAAATGAAAATTATTCTCGAATTATACGATGGGGAATGAATCTCATCGCTATATGGAGATGGTAATCCGTACGTACGCACGAACGAAAATATCATTCTTTTGATATTACAATAATATATAATTGGATGGTATATCATATATACAGAATAATTATCATGTTATATTTATTTTTTACATGAATTACACATCATTATCATACCCATACAAATAATAATGTATTTAATAACAATTACAACACGATGTGGAGACGGTAATCCGTACGTACGCACGTATGGTGACGTGTCATTCAAAGGATGGATAGAATAATGAATATGGATGTAACATATTTATAATAACATCAAAATATATATAATATACTGGATTTATTATTTTATAATGTAAATAACAAGGAAATAAGAAGTGTAAGAAGAAAATAACATGAAAGAGGGTGGTGATATTATTACCTCTTCTTCGGGTTCTTCCTTCTGATTTGATAAAAAGGGATCCTTAGTTTGGCTTTATTACTAAAGGAAGTAATCTAGTATGAATTTAGGGATATTGAGAGGATATTTGGGCAGGGTTTGGATGATACAAAAGGCTTTGAAGGTGGGAATTAGAGAGAAGGGGGAGTGCCCTTTTATAAGAGGGGTGAGGGGCACCTTAGGAAAGGCTAGAAATATTATTTTATAATAAAATAATTTTCTTTTTATAATGGCTCCAAAATGGATTATTTTAAAGGATAAGGTATGGATGGTTCAAAAACCACTCAACCAATAGGTTTTATATAGGTTTGGGTCACTATATTAACCTTAACTTTTAGATTTAACTCTTAGTTAAATAGTTTGACATTTACCATGTCTCTTTGTATTTTTATATTATATTGTTAATAAACGTACTATATACTTCTAACAGATCCCAAAGTGGTTCATTAATGATTCAACTATAATTATATAAGTCCTTTGGCTAAACCTTAGATTTTTAGGAATAGAATATCAATTAATAATACAATATTTGTTTTAAAAAATCTTTTATGTCAATTTTGACACTATTTAATAATTCATTTTTTTTAAAGTATTAAAACATTATAAATTCGAAATAAATTAATTTCAGAAATCCTAACATGTCATATTAACCTATAAAATTATTTTATGTCATCAAAACATTCAAATTATATTTATTTTAGTATTTATAATATCATTTATTTGATTATTTCATCAATAAGGAAAATACGACATCATCATTCTGTCATAAATAAATTTAATTATTAAATGTATACAAATTATAAATAAAATATAATTATGTAGTAAATATTTTTATCTTTTTAATTAATATTTATAGTCAAAGAGATAACATGTATAACCCTAAGTAAAAATTGTTTTACTAAAAGATATATGTTAATGTCATTTTTGTGTTTACTTTACCTTAATTAATATAAAGTGTCATTATCACTTACAAGTGGCTCCATGGCATCCTGAAATCGACCCAAAGATTCCCATGGTCGGACATGTGTCATTAAATAGGGTTATAACATGTGTTAGGGTAATTTAATATTATTATAATATTATTTATTACCTATATTTACTGGATTTACCCTTTAACCATGGTAAATAAAATATTTACCGAAGTAATTATTCAAAATGTCTAAAAATAAAAGTTACCTATTTAAAAAATTTGGACCTCCTGATTAAAAATATGGAATAAATTTTTCTAAATTCAAAACATATAAGTGGCAGAAATTAATTTAAAATTAATTCCTGTTGTCAAAACAAAAAACGTGTTTTTATGAAATAATAACTACCAAAAGATTGACACTTGTTTATGTCAAATTTAAATGTGAAATTATTTATAATGACCTAAATTGTATTAAAGGATAAAAATATAATCTAATTATACTTAAAAACCATTTAAATTCATAATTTATCACTATTAATTATTTTGATTAAAAAAGTTTTTTTTAATTAAAATTTAGTAATTTTCACTATTCATCAAAATATGAAAGTTATCAGAAAAGTACCAAAAATTCACTCTAAGACAATTTCGATATTCCAAAACCGAAAATGAAGTCCATTTTGAGAGATAAAATTCATAAAATTTAAAAAATTGGGTATTACTATTCATAACGACTAGTTTGAGTGGTTGTGGTGTGTTTGAACTCGAAGTTGCGTACAACACACACTATTGTATTATTAAAAGAGAAGCATACTGTGGAAGCTTGGGGTGTTACATTCTCATCTCCTTCAAATAATTTCATCCTAAAAATTTCTAGAATATTACTACATAAAAATACTTGGGTGGTTCTTCATCATAATTTCCTTGGGTTCCCACATTGCCTCTTCCATCTTATGGTTACTCCATAGAACTTTTACCGGAGGAGTCGTCTGGTATCTCAACACTTGTTCTCTAGTATCAAGAATCCTGACGAGATCTTAGCAATAAGACAGATCGGGTTCTAGTTCTACTTCCTCATAGGTGAGTACATGCGTTGGGTTAGGTATGTATTTTTTCAATAGTGATACGTGGAACACATCGTGAAATTGGGGGAGATTTGGCATCATTACCAAACGATAAGCTACAGACCCAATTTGTTATAGAATTTCGAAAGGTCAAATGTACTTAGGACTCAATTTTCCCTTCTTACTGAAATGTATAACACCCTTCCATGTAGATACCTTCAAGAAAACATGATCTCCTACCTAAAATTCCAAATCCTTCCTTCAGTTATCGACATAGCTCTTCTGCCTACTTTGAGTTGCTTTGATGTGGTTTTGGATTTCCTTCACCTTTTCCATAATTTCCTCTACAAGTTATGGGCCTATGAGTTTTCTTTCACCAATATCATCCCAACATGTTGGTGCGCAACATCTCTTTCCATATAGTGCTTCATATGGTGCCATCCGAATACTTGAATGGAAGCTATTATTATAGGAAAATTCCACCAAAGGTAAATATTGATCCCACATACCATGAAAGTCAGGTGATCCAGATCTCAACATGTCTTATAAGGTTTGAATAGTCCATTCTGATTGTCCATCAGTTTGGGGGTGGTAGGCAGTGCTCAAACGAAGTTCAGTATCCAGGGATTTCTAAAGACTTTTCCAGAATCTTGATCTAAAATGTGGATCACGATCATAAATAATCGATAGGGGTACTCCATGAAGTATTAAAACTTCATTAATATACAGTCTTGCTAAACATTAAAGTGGTAAATCTTCCCTTATAGCAAGAAAATGTGCTGACTTGGTAAGATGATCAACAATGACCCATATTTCATTGTTCCTTCTAGGAGTCTTTGGTAGTCCCATGACAAAGTCTATCGTAATATTTTCCCATCTCCACTCTGGTATGTGAAGAGGTTGCATAACTCCTCCAGGATGTTGACTTCCAGCTTTCACTTGTTGAAAAACCATACATCTTGACACAAAATAAGAAATATACCTCTTCATGTTGTCCCACCAAAAATGTTCCTTTAAATCTCTATACATTTTGGTTCTCCCCGGGAGTATAGAGAAATTGGAACTATGAGCATCGTCCAAAAATTCCCTTTTTAGATCAGGTATATCAGGAACACAAAGTCTCTTCCCAAATTTTAAAATTCTATCTTCACACACAAATTCACTCAATATACCATCATTCACAATTTTAATCTTCTTTTGATACTCTTCATCACTGGTCTGAGAATTATTTATCCTTTATAGTATAGATGGTTTGGAAACCATTTGAAAAAGTATCGATGTTTCACCTTCCACGGTAATTCCCATATCCATCTTCACTAGATCCATGAAAATAGGATCCCTTTCAACTTTCATCTTGTTCAAAACTCCATGATCCTTTCTACTCAAAGCATCTTCCACCTTATTTTCCTTCCCTAGGTGTTAGTGTATCATGAAATCATAATCCTTGAGTAGTTCAAGCCATCTCCTTTGCCTCATGTTGAGTTCTTTCTATGAGAAACTATACTTCAAACTCTTGTGATCAGTATAAATATCACATTTTCACCATAGAGATAGTGTATACAAATCTTCAAAGAAAAGATTATAGCTGATAACTCTAGATCATGAGTAGGATAGTTTTTCTCATGAATTTTCAGCTGTCGTGATGCATAGATAGTGACCCTATCATTCTGCATAAGGACACAACCAAGTCCTTTATTCGAAGCATAACTATAAATAATGAACCCGTCATTCCCTGATGGTGGAGTAAATATAGGATCATTTACTAATATTCTCTTCAGTTCTTCAAAACATTCTTCACACTCTTTTGTCTAAAAAAATTTAACCCCTTTTTGTGTGAGCTTTGTTAATGGGTTAGCCAATCGGGCAAAAATCTGGACGAAACTTCAATAATAACCTGCTAAACCAATAAAACTATGTACCTCGGTTATACTCATCGGTCTAGGCCATTCTTGGATTTATCTTGTTCTAGAAGGTTCAACAGAGATTCCATCCTTAGAGACAATATGGCCAAGAAAAGAAATCTCCTGAAGCCAGAATTCACACTTTCTAAACTTCCCATATAATTCATGTCTTCTAAGAGTCTTTAGAATAATGCGCAAGTGATTTTCATGATCCTTGTAGCTTTTGGATTATACCAATATATCACCAATAAATACCACTACAAAGTCATCAAGATATTCCTTGAAAACTCTATTTATTAGATCCATGAAAATAGAGCGTGCATTAGTCATCCCAAAAGGCATTACTATAAACTCGTAACGCCCATACCTGGTTCGAAATTCTGTTTTCAGAATGTCTTCCTTCTTCACACACAACTGATGATATCCAGATCAAAGATCAATATTTGAGAATTATTGCGCTTCATGAAGTTGGTAGAATAAATCATCAACACGAGGTAGGGGATACTTGTTTTTTATTGTTATAGCATTGATCTCCCTATAGTCAGTGAACAACCTCATAGATCCATCTTTCTTTTTAACAAAAACGATAGGGGCTCCCCATGGAGAAACACTAGGGCGAATAAATTCTTTATTACTCAATTACGCTAGTTGTTTCTTTAGTTCCACTAATTACATAGTGTCCATTCTATAAGGGGTCTTCGATATGGGCCTTGATCTAGGAATTAAAGCAATGGAAAATTCAATTTATCGTTCTGGAGGATTTCCAGGTAAATATTCTGGAAACACATCAACATATTCTTTCAAAATAGGTATATCCTCTATTTGAACCTTCCTTTCCTCACCCACAATTATTTCATTCTCTTCCTCCCCAATAATTGAATCTAGTTGAGATATTGGGGGTGGATCTAGATAAGAATTTGGTGGTGACGATTCTGCCCTAAATATAAGGTGTTCTTTATCATAATCTTCAAAAATCATAACCTTCTTCTTCTTAGAATAAATCTTCACATCATGGTCCAAAAGACAATCCATACCGAGGATTATATCAAACTCAATCATGTGTATGGTGATGAGATCAACACATAAAGAACATTTATATTCTCTAATGGGAAAAAATTCACAAAACTTTATTGCAATGATACTTCTTTTAAGAGTTTTGACTGACAACTCCCTTGTTAAATCAAATTGGAAATATCTAATTTTCTTTGAAAACTGGGAAGGTATGAAACAATGCGATGATTCAGAATCAAATAAAGAATTTTCTAAACTTGAGGGAACCATTAAATTATCTACCACCACGTTTTTCAGAGCTCCAACCTCAGCAGTAGTGATAGAATAAGCTTGGACTTGATCCCATGGCCTTTTTTGAGGTAAATTTTCCTGGCGCTTATGAAATTCATTTGCATAATTCCCCCTTTATCTACAATTGTAGCATTCAACATCGACAACCTCTTTCTTCCCCTTGAAATAACGAGCTTGGTGGCCTTTTTCACCACACTTGTAACAGAATCCCATTCCCTTCAGGAAAGTACCCGGGTGTTTCTTCCAAAATTTACTGCAGGATGGATATTCAACTTTTCCCTTCTTCCCCTTATTTCTATTTCCAGAGTGTTCTGCAGATCTCTTCTTCTCTTTCTTTGCTTTAAAGTCGTAAGACTTAGAGAATTCTTTTTCTGTCTTGATAGCACATGATACAATATCTTTGTACGACGAGAAGGATTGTGAGACTAATGCTCGATGGAGAAATGGTTTTAACCTAGCAATGAAATGATAAATCACAATTCTTGGGTTACGTATATAATTTGCATCATGCCTCGCTAACCTTGTAAAGTTAGATTCATACTTTGTGACATTCTCATCCTCCTTTTTCCTTAGACTCAAAAATTATATTTCCATATCTGCTCGATGGTCACGAGGAAAGTTTTTTTCTAAGAAAATTTCTTTATACTCCCTCTATTCCATATTTGATACTTCATCATCTTCCTTTGTGTTTTTAATCAATGAACACCATTGATCAACATCTCTAGTGAGGTGGTAAACTACCATGACAACTTTTTCCCTTACACTACTCCCTAAGGTGTGGAATATTTTCTCTAATAAATTTATCCATTACTCAGCTACTATGGATTTGTACCCCCATTTAATATTGGTGTTTGTTTCCTCATTAAGAGATCTAACATTGACCCTCCTCACTGTGGATCAGGGTGCTCCATACCAGTAAGGTTATTATTCATAACCTGAGTGAGTTGTCCCAATATGGTGATTAGCTGATCAGCACCAGTTGCATCACCAGCTCCACTATAATAATCATTATTAGGAGGTAAATCCCTACATGGAGTGTGTGCATTGATATGGTTTCCATTCCTTCCACTGGGCATGATTTATAAACAATGACATAAACTAGATTAGTTTATGAATCACAATACATAATTCCACACTTGTAAAACACTTAACATAAATTGAACAGTTTATGGATATAATCTATAATCATAAAAATGTTTTCTTTGAGAAAGTATATACTCATATACCCTTCATAATGGTTTGTAATGGAAATGAGAATTATCCTAAGAATATCCCCCGGGAGTGTCATAACCAAGAGTTCAGCAAGGATTGTTGTCATGCACCAGTTCCTGTTCGAGTCTAGCTCAAAGTGGTGTTTTCAGGTTTTACCCCTAGGTACATCTATGCCATAATAGCCTCTACCTGCTCATATCTATATAGGGATGTATTGCTTGTAAAACTCACAAAATCACTACAATACCAAAATTCTAGGAAGTACTTCTATACTAATCCTCAAAGTCTATCATAGGGCTATGCGCTCTAATTAGAGTTTATCTAAATCTAGTTTCCAAGGTTTGTACTAAACTTCCTCTGATACCAACTGTAACGCCCCGACCCCAGAAGACCAGATTTGGTGCATTATTACATAACATTGGCATGATCACAAAAGATCAAGTCTTGAAAGACCAATTAGTTTAGTAGCCTTGGAAACACTAGATATATTCATAAGTCTTACA
Source organism: Viscum album (assembly GCA_963277665.1). NCBI lineage: Eukaryota > Viridiplantae > Streptophyta > Magnoliopsida > Santalales > Viscaceae > Viscum > Viscum album. The sequence continues at coordinate 762,868,071 of OY728122.1, forward strand.
TTACATGATAAAATGGAAAAATAAAACAACATAGTCTCCATAGTACACACTCATATCTCCTCAGACTATCCCTATAGGTTAGTCATAAAACACTTCTCCACATCCTGGGAAAAAATAAAACATAGAAAGGGGTGAGGTCATATGCTAAGTAAGGATAACAATATAGTCGAAACTTTCGCAAATAAGCATAAATATTTAAGGCAATGTATAACTAAAAAAGGCCTTTTAAACTTGAACTTCAACATAACATGGAAAAAATAAAATGAAAAAATGCCATTTACTTATTCACATGGATATTCTACTAGTTGAATAATCACACGCAATATCAATAACCACTTTCATAATATTGGAATGCATAATGCCAGACTATCATAACCACATATTCAAGGCCTTGTGCCAAGACTTAAAATAAGATTCTGTAAAGTACTTGTGCCAATACACTAGTTTGTCTCATGAAACCTACCGATGCATTGAGGAGCTATAGCGGGCTCCACCCGTCACTTACTAAGTCCAATGCATTCCTCATATGAACAGGTTTAAACATAACATAAACATTCATATTAAAACTAGCATACTAAATGTCAATACTTTCTCCATAAACCATGAATGGTATAAAAATAATACATCCATAGTCAAACATATCACAAAACCTTAAATACAATATGGAAGTTTTTTATCATAATAAATCAACTTCAAATAATCTTAAAATCCATCAATGGAAGTCGACATAGATGAAATCAAAACTATTTGAGAGAAATATCTCTTTTTTTGAAATAATTTAAAAGTCACATAATTATAAAAGAAAACATTTACTTTGAAAATATTATTATAAGCTTGTAAGGGAATCTTTGATGATTTTATAATGGCAGAAAATATCCACACCCACCGTATAAGTTTAAAAAAGACATTCTTACCTTAATTATGTCGAAAAGGTTAAAAAAGGACCTTGTTTGGAAAATGACGGAAAGATTCCTTTATAAAAATCTTATAAAAAGTCCAACAAGGGTATAAATGAATTTAACCCATAGTCTATAAAATAGTAATAATGTTTTGAAACACATTTTAAAGAAACATGGATGTGGATGATAAAGAGATCCCAGTAGATAACAACCTCAGATAATGAAGAGATTGTGAAATTAACCCTTACCTCGTTGTAATCAATCAATTCATATGAGAAATAGTAAATAACCACCAAATAAATCATATAATATCATAAATATAAATTGAATCATGATAACATATATCATATGTTAGTACAAAATACACCACATGCAATAAATATGTGGTGAACAATGGAAATCTCACAGAATTAAAAGTGAGATAAGAAACCCCTTACCTTGCACTTTTCCTTGGTCAAGGGTAGGTTAACCTCCTGTATAATTGTAAAATAATTGTTATTAAATTATACAATAATAATATACATTAATATGATATCATATATGATCTTTTAACTTTTCTTTGTTAATAATATCTTAGTATTATCGTCGTTTCGGGTATTAACGGATTCGTTTTCATTTATATTTTTTGTTATGTTAGTCATATTTGTTATTTATGGGATGTATATTATTCATATCAAGAATGATATAAAGTCTTTAAACATTATTTTTAATCATAAAATGAAAATTATTCTTGAATGGATACGATGGGGAATGAATCTCATCGCTATGTGGAGACTGTAATCTGTACGCACGCACGAGCGACAATATCATTATTTTTATATTAAAATAATATATAATTGGATGGTATATCATATGTATAGAATTATTATAATGTTATATTTATTATTTACATGAATTTAACATCATTATCAAACCCATCCAAATAATAATGTATTGAATAACAATTACACCACGACGTGGAGATAGTAATCTGTACGTATGCACGTATGGTGACATGTCATTAAAAGGATGGATAGAAAAATGAATATGGATGTACCATATTTATAATAAAATCACAGTACATAGAAGATATTGGAGTTATTATTTTATAATGGAAATAAAAAACAAAGAAGAAGTGGAAGAAGAAAAGAACATGAAAGAGGGTGGTGAAATTATTACCTCTTCTTCGGGTTCTTCCTTCTGATTTAATCAAAAGGGCACCTTAAGTTGGATTTATGACTAAAGGAAGGCCTCTAGGATGAAGTGAGGTATTTTTATAGGATATTTGTTCAGGGTTTGTCCAATACAAAAGGCTTTGAAGGTGTTAATTAGAGAGAATGGGGATTTCCCTTTTATAAGAGGGTTGAGGGGCACCTTAGGAAAAGCTAGAAATATTATTTTATAATAAAATAATTTTCGGTTTCAAATGGCTCCAAAATGGATTATTTTAAAGGATAAGGTGGGGATGGATCTAAAAACACTCAACCAATAGGTTTTAGATAGGTTTGTGTCACTATATTAACCTTAACTATTAGATTTAACTCTTAGTTAAATAGTTTGACATTTACCATGTCTCTTTGTATTTTTAAATTATATAGTTAATAAACTTACTATATAATTCCAAGAGAACCCCAAGTGGTTACTTAATGATGAAAATATCATTATATAAGTCCTTTGTCTGAAAATTATATTTTTAGGAATAGAATATCAATTAATAATATAATATTTGTTTTAAAAACTCTCTTATGTCAATTTTGACACTATTTAATAATTGATTTTTGTTAAATTCCTAAAAAATTTATTAATTCAAAATAAATTCATTTAAGAAATAATAAAATGTCTTATTAACCTATAGAATTATTTTATGTCATCAAAACTTTGAAATTATATTTATTTTAGTATTTATAATATCATTTATTTGATTCTTTCATTAACAAGGATAATACTGCATCATCATTGTGTCATAAATAAATTTAATTATTAAAAATCTAAAAATTATAAATAAAATATAATTATGTAGGAAATAGTTTTATATTTCTAATTAATATTTATATTCAAATATATAACATGTATAACCCCATGTAAATTTTTTTTACTAAAAGATATATGTTTATGTCATTTTTCTGTTTACTTTAACTTAATTAATATAAAGTGTCATTATCACTAGCAAGTGGCTACATGGGGTACCAAAATAGACCCAAAGATTCCCATGTTCAGACATATATCATAAAATAAGGTTTGGATACGTGTTAGGGTAATTTAATATTATTATAATATTATTTATTACCCTTATTTACCGGATTTACCCTTTAACCATGGTAAATAAAAATATTTACCGAAGTAATTATTCAAAATGTCTAAAAATAAAAGTTACCTATTTACAGAATTTGGATCTACTAATTCCAAATACTGAATCCATTTTTCTAAATTCAAAACACAGAAGTGATAGAAATTAATTTAAAATTAATTCCTGCTGTCAAAAAAAAAGTGTGTTTTTATGAAATAATAACTACCAAAAGATTGACACTTGTTTATGTCAAATTTAAATGGGAAATTACTTATAATGACCTAAATTGTATTAAATGATAAAAATATAATCTAATTATACTTCCAGACCATTCAAATGAATAATTTATCACTATTAATTATTTCGATTAAAAAATTTCTTTTTAATTAAAATTTAGTAATTTAAACTATTCATAAAAATATGAAAGTTATCAGAAAAGTCCAAAACATTCACCCTAAGATAATTTAGATATTCTTAATCGAAAAATGAATTTAATTTTGAAAGATAAAATTCATAAAATTTCAAAAAGTGGGTATTATGATTCATAACGGCTAGTTGGAGTGGTTGTGGTGTGTTAGAACTCGAAGTTGCATACAACACATGCTATTGTATTATTAAAAGAGAAGCGTACCGTGGAAGCTTGGGGTGTTATAGAAGGCCTATATGGCCTACAACTGTCCTTTCCCACACCCCCCCGCTCCCTGAGTCTGGTGCGAATCACCTAGGGATGGTGGTGGCAACACCCTGAACTACCTGCCACATCCATCCACTCTTCCAGATACTTCACCACATCCACCAACTTGCAGAAATCATAGATCCAAGTGTTGTATCTGCCAAGGCAGATCTTCATCCAGCTTTCTCTCAGTGGCATGATGGGTCAGACAATTTATGGCGAGATGTCACCAACCATCGCAGGCATAACACTGCATCTCCTGTGGTTGATCTGATCCTCAGCACTACTTCTGCACTACAGTCCCACACGTCTGTGTCTGGATATGGGTATGCCTCTTGTACTGAGGTCCTATCACCTATCGTTTTCTATATCATGCATACTCCTCAGCCTTGTGACCACTGTTCTGGGTCATATCCACCTATTCATTATCCATGAAACTTTCCACCACCAGAGCTCACTCCAGCACTCCAGCATAGGTGGGAATGCACATCCGAATCATAGATTCCCTGATCTCCTGATGAAAGCCCTTCTCAATGTTCTATGCTATGAATAATGGATCCCGAACCATATCCAAGGGGTATCACGACAATTCTGTGAACCTCTCCGAGAACTCCACCGCAATCATGCTACCCTACCGAAGCTGTATAAGCTCTTGGATATGCATTGATCTCAATATGGCTGGGTAAAAATATTCCCAAAAGAGTCTATCAGACTCCTCCCAAGTGATCGTCGCCTCGTCCTAAGTCTGTATAACCAAAACCCACCATCGCCTAACTAAGCCCTGTAGAAGGATTTCCGTTAGGACCACCATCTAATTAGAATGTGTCCTTTCTAAGCAGAACAAATCACATGACTACCTCGAGCCATTCATATGCTGCCTGGGGGTCTAGATCACCCTAGTACCTTATAGGAAACTGGATAATGAACTCATGTAGTGCAATCAGGCTACGTGCATCCTCATCCTGAACTACCAATACAACCTTCTACTCTACGGGAGGTGGCACCCCCGAAAGACCACCAGAAGGTAACACCTCAGTATCAATCCCCTGCACTGAAGCCTCATCATAGGGCCATTTTTCATCATGAGCACACCGTAGAGTCTTGTCTGGTTGTCTCTGTGGATTCATCCTAAAATAGAATCAATATTTACCATGGTCAAAGAGTATATCTAGGGAGTTGACTCATGAAGGATAGGAAAAACCAAAACTCAGTCCTATATGATTCATGTACAATTTATTTCCCAGTGACCATTATCCTAATGTACCAAGTCAAAAATTAGGTTATCAGAGTCCTGGTGAATGGATACATTGGCTGTCACACTGGCACTAGAACCTATGGCCCTGGAGTCAAAATCTGAACATCATAACACTATCTCTATGTAACCCAAACTAAGATCATGATACTATGGTACCAATGGGAAACCCTCCACCTTTGTTACCACTCTATCACAACCTGACCCAATGGGGCCCGAGATGCAACTCCCCAAGCCCACCTCCAATAGGCTAGGGGATAGAAACTAGTGACAAGAAGGCATATCGCTATCATGGGAGGAATTTATTAAGTACTTGTACACATACACACATCTCCAATCTCAAAAAATATTGAAATGTAAAAACCAAGGGAAACAAATGCATGCATACATCTATATCCCACAACCAGAGTATAATATAAGTACAAAAAGAATAAAAGGGAAAACAACAATCACTAAACAAAAATGTAAAAGCATCCTACCTGCTCAGAAGGAGGGGATCACTATCAAATGAAACTGTCAGAAATCTCATCGACAAAGATCCAGTAAACACCCAGTCTTTCTAGCTCACTAAGCACCGCTAGTCTCAAGTCCTCCATGGACTCCATCGAAAGGTATTTGGTCTGTATAAGACACAAAACATGTGTGAGAAAAACCCGTGCAGGTGTGAGTATAAAAATACTCAGTCGGGACCCCAAAAACCCAAAAGAAAAAGGGAGAAACTAAAAGGCAATAGTTCTCTCGACCCAGCCCAATGTAAACCCATTCGAGAGAGAAACTCCATCTCAAACCATCCTTGGATATACATGAAAAATTATCTCAGTCTATAAGAGGTTTCAACCCTGACATGTGGGAACACCATAATGACACCTAGAAATCACCCAGATATACTTATCTTAGACTCCAAGCCTCATGAGGTTCCAAACTCATAGACAATAACATGATTCTCTTCATAGGCTCTAACCATAACCTAAAACCTTGAGAACACACTCCCCGAGCTCATCCATCCCATATAGAACCCATCCGAGATATATAATCCATCAAGAAAACTCTACCATTAAAAATGGTACATCCGAGAGAACATGCTCCATCAGGAACATCTTACTAGTTCTTGATCTAGTTCCCAACACCAGAGGTCCTATCATAGTTTCCTTACACCCAGTACAAACTAAAGAAACACAAGTGAAGAGGCCCACCCCTCACCACTAAAAACAGTCAAGGGAGCACTTCTCAAGACTATTCACTGTGTGCATCCTCTATAATAAGAGAGAACACAGGGACTCACGCCTTTCCGTTTCCCCATAGTTGAGGGAGTACTACTCCTAACTAACTCGCAAAACCTATGTCACTCCTGTATGAAGTGTCCCACACCTCATTCTGCTGAGGGATAACTAACCCTAATCTAGTTATCTTTCATATCAAGTGGAAGGACCCACTCCTCGTAACTGTATCCAATAACTAAGGGAGCTCCAACTCCAATGGAGGACCTACTCCCCATTGCTACTTAGAGACATGGGACTACTAATCCATAACCGAGGACTCACACCATGATCCAAGAGGGGAGTAATACTATTGAAGGACCCGCACCCTGATAGGATTGGGGAGTACTAATTTTTAAATCCATGACCCACACCCTAACTTGGTAGGGGAGTACTACTTAGTGGCTAGAGGACCCGTACCCTGGAACGACAGGGGAGTACCGACTCTACCAACTCATTCACTATGGGAAACCCTCACTCTGACATGATAGGGGAGTATGAACCCATGCTTGAGGACCTGCTCCCTAACACTACAGGGGAGTACCGACTCTTCCATAATAACACAAATAGAGGACCCATGACCTAGAATAATAGGGGATTACAAACTTCTATAATAGAGGACTTGTACCCTACCTGGTAGAGGAGTACCCACTCTATCTACATGTCATCTATGGAGGACCTGCTCCCTAATCCATCAAGGGAGTGATGACTCCATAGATAGAGTACCCACCCCCAGGTCCAATAGGGGAGTACCTACTATACCTTCAAGAACATCACGGGGAAACCCACACCCTAGTCCAATAGCCTAGAAACACCCCCTAAAGAAACTACCAAAAATTAATGAATCCACAACCATGACATGGGGAGTCTTTTATCCACCTAAGCAGAGTGGTAAGGAAAAAATTCTCCCTAATCCAACAGGGGAGTAACAGTCCTAGCATATCTCTATACAAACCATGCCAATCTCTAACATCATCTCATTACTGCTCCACATGTTTCCTATTTGACTTACAACACCTCATATCTCATAATACATAATGGAGTCCACCATCATGTCCTACACAGAAAAATTATTAGGATAGACTACTCACAAACCTAAATCCGAGTCCTAGAAAAGAAGATATGGAAGTAAGAAGATCCCCAGAGGATCTCCTAGTAGTACACGACGTGCACCGGGGTACACACGATGTGTGGGCCCACCCAAGAACCTTCCTGTGTATCTTTTCCACATGGTTTCCAACCCATTTAGAGTTACATGGGGTGTATAAGAGGTACAAGTTATGTAACTCATCTCTCAGCCCTTGGCCATGTTCATATTCTACATGGACCGACCAACCGTGTCCCTCATATGCCATGTATCCCATAATACACGGTGTGTTCAAATAAATGACCACCTACCTGTGTAGTTTTCCTATGTCTAAGTACCAGACCCCATTTCCATGTATCTTGGACATGTGTTAGTACACATCCATGTGTTTTCACATGGCTATCCCAAGCAATGTCCCCTGATCACACATTTTAGGGAATTTCATGGTGTGTAACACCCATACACAATGTATTGTCCCAAATTTTCATCTTACCCAAGTAGGAAGAGATAAATGGAGTGTGTCACTAAATTACATGCCTTATAGACAGTGACACCAATTAGGAATCACTTGTAAAATTCTCCGATTCACCCCGGTCTTCCACAAAACTCACAGTTCTACATAGTAGGGATCAAAAACAAATAAAATAGGGCTCTAGAACCTTAGAAAAATGAAAAATGAAAGGTATTAGGACCAAAAATCAAATCCTCCTACCTCATTGGCAAATCACTAAAGCTTTGGATCAAGAATGATGCCTGGATCATTCTAGTTCTTAATCTGGTGACGATTTACTTCAGAAACAGATATCAACGACACTTTGTTGCATGGATTCAGCATTGGTTTCATCATTTCCAAAGGGAAGGAGAGGAGAGGAGAGGAGATGATTCACTCCTCCTTTAGTGTGGTGTGATCCAACATGGGGTAGTGGATATGTTTAGGTTAGATATTTAATTAATTATTCAATTAATTAAATCCACCACATAATGCCCCATCACCAAAATGACGTTGATCATAAATCCTGGTGCAGATGATTATAGGTCGCGTATAGGGTAAACAAAACATTCCATACTCAACCGTAGTATTAGAAATCAAATCAGAGATTCCAAAAAAGAGTAATTTAATTTTTAAGTGAAAGTGCATGTGTGAAAAAAATATATTTAATATTTTTAATATCACTACACTATGGAACCCTAGGCCCCAAATTCTTGCACTAACTCATCACCCGGCTCTGGGAATATTTTTTGAAATATTCCTAAGTCCTTCAGGTCAAAACCTGATTCATTACATTAATAATCAGTTAATCAAATAAAATGAATTTATTTTGTGATTGTCAATAAAACTACCTCAATGAACTAACTGTATAATGTTAAAGTTTTTACTAAATGAATAATCCTATGTAAAAACAGACACATATATATTTAGGATAATTTTTATTTATATAAGTATATGAATACCATTTCATTTCATCTCTGGATTTGTAGTATCTTTTGACAAGAACTTCAATAATTATCCACAAGTGATCCGATCTTGGAACTATGAAACGAATTCCCTCATAACAACTAAATTAAACATTATAACTCATTGAAATGATTGTACATGAACATAATATAATTTTATTAAATCATATATATATTTAAAAGGTTCTAAATTATGTAATTAATGAATCTAATTTGATTATTTAGGACATTAAGTGAAAGTACAAAATGATTCTGGAACCTAAGGAAGGGATATTTCTAAACCACCCTATTTTCTTTAGGTTATGACCATTATCTCTCTCTTTCATGTTAAAAAATGATTCTAAATTATGTTTATATATATCTTATATATATACTTATCTTATTATCCCCTCCTTTGATGAAGATATACATTACTTAAGTTAATTTCTAAAATGCCTTCTTTAAAATCAAAAACCATTAGGGGAACTTTTCTATCCCTTAATCCTTTTATGTAACAATTTTTTAAATTATTTATTCCCATTAATGATTTCATTAAACAAAATACAAATATTAGTGTTAACCATTCTAGTTTACCTATGGTTTTCTATGAAAAGTCTATGTTTATTCTTTCTTCAAAAGACTTTAACCTTTTCCTTAAAATGATATTATGAAAGTTCATTTCTATACCCAATTCTCTACCCTTTCTCATGTTGATTTTTTAAATGAATACCAAATTTTAGGCCTATGATTATTTATTTAGATATTATTTTCCAAAATATTTAATTTATTATTCTCTTTGGAATCAATATGAAATCTACTTTGATTGTGATATGAGGCAATATTATGCAACCCATTTGTTTCAATGGGTAATTATTATATTTATTCCTTATGTTTTATTTCCATTTATGGAACACATAATCATGTACATGTTATTATGGCTGTTCCCATACATCAATCCAATACATTGGGTAATGTTTATGTCTCATGAGATGATATCTATGGGATTAGGGATTAAACTTAATACTTGATGGGACTCTGTCCACCATGTGATGTTGTCTTAGTGGTTATTCTTGACTTATGATAATGTCATGTTTCATGTTATTTCCCCATTCATATATTTTCGTGATCTTATGATTCCATTTTCTTTATGTTATTCTCCCATATGATTATTCACGAGTCTTTCCTTTCATGATATCATGTTATGCCTTTTGACTCATATGTTATGATTCTTTATCTTGTTTATTCCCTTATTATGCTTTATAGCTCACCCATTTTATTTTTGTATTCCCAAGGTTCTCTTATTTAGTTTTAAGATATTAAATGGATTTAGGACCTCATTATGGAGATTAAAATAAATTCATTTTATTTTAGTTTCATCTTGATGTTTTTTGTATCTTATCCTCCAAATACACTAGGCCTCTTGATCTTTGGGTTATATTTATAGGATATTTATGTTAAGAATTATATAATGATATGTGTAAAAGGATTGGGTAAATTAATGGATTATATATTCCCATTTCACAGTCTCTAAGTTTGTATTGTGTTGTGGCATGGGATTCCTTTGATCTTTACTAGAATCCCAACCTCTATTGTGATTTTTTCTTCATTAAAGAACAATGTAAAAAAATATTTTGAATTAGTTCTCTGTAGAATATGGAATTCTATAATTTATATAATTAACTTATTCTTGCGACCTCATTTTCCTTAGGATGTATCAGTTAGAATGGTAAGTTATATATTACCTTTACACAACAAGTAAATGAATTTTATGTAGCCCGATTTAAGTTTACGTAGATTCAAACTAGCTTTGTAGAGCTCATGGATTATCTTTACATTGAGATAAAGATAGACTTTATACACATAAAATTATCAAACTACCTTTACATAATGAGTGTAATTTATACATGACCTTTCATGACCCTACCCATGCGGAGGGTTGAGCCGAAACTACCTCAAGCTCGCCTCCATAGGCCAGGGGGTGGTGACAAGAACTGAAGACATAACTAACTCAGGGAGGAATTTTCCTTAATACTTGTACACACATACATAGACAACTTGATAAAAAAGTATAGAGAGAATGAAATAAAAGATAAAACATTGTTATAAATAAACCAAAAGATGCATGAAACACTAAATAGAACAAAGTACGATAGTGTAAACTGAAAAGAAAAGGAAAAAAATACACACCCACCCAGAAATGTTTCCCAACATGAAAAAATTGGAAAAGTGTAAATGAATGAGAGATTATCTCCTGTATCCCAAGCTATAATCACCATACATGGTCCAAGATTTCCATATCCCTAAGCCCCCATGAAGTCATGATTGACCTATCCGCTGTCTGAAAAAGACACGACACATGTTGGGAAAATCCCATGCATGGGTGAGTATATACATACCCAATAGAACACCCCAAAAAGGTGAAGGGGGGCATTAAGAGATACAACTGAAGAAGAAAGATGTAGATAGAAAAAGGTGTAGTAAAATAAGTACACTTAAACCCAACAAGAGAGTGAAAGTAAACTCATCCAAAGACAAGGATCTCAAAACAGTGAGAAGATGAACTTCTTGTCGAGTCTTCACTACCTATAGTAGGATAATAGACTTGTACAACCAGGAGAATCTTGACACGGAAAACACATGGTATACCCCAAATGTCTTAACCTATGCTATAAGGAGAGTAATCAAAACCCAAGGAGTGTATACTGAAATAAGATATATATATATATATATATGTATGTATGTATGTATATATATATTCTCAGTTAAAGAAACCCAAATGTGAGAGTAAGGGGATCTCCATCTCACAACTCAGTCCAAGAATAAGAGTAGCCAATAGTTCTAAGAGAATCCATCAATGACGCCTAAATTCCCACACATCTAACCTGAACACAAAAGTTAAAGGGAATCAATCAACACACCTTGATACTACCTGGTTTGCATAACATTGACTCACTTGCACAATTTTAAGTTGTGTCACAGGAATGTGTCTTACACTACGGCAAAAAAGGCATTTAGCGGTAGTTTGGTTTTACGTTTCGCGGCGGTTTAAACCACCGCTAAATAGATTGGCGGCGGTTTTGAAAAACAGCCGCGAAATCGTGCGTCGGGGAACTATTCGCGGTGGTTTTCAAAACCGTCGCAGAATGTTTCACGGCGGGTTTTTAGCGGCTGTTTAAACCGCCTCTAAATGATTTAGCGGCGAGTTTTTATTTTTATTTTATTTATTTATTTATTTATTTATTTCGTATTTATTTTCTTTTATTTATTTATTTTATTTATTTCATGTTTATTTATTTATTTTATTTATTTATTTCGTATTTATTTATTTATTTCATATTACTTTGTTTATCCATGCATGCACATACCATGAACATGCCCATGCACATGCCCATGCAATATAAAGAAATACTGCGTTTGGTGAGATTTGTACCCCTAACCTCTTGCATATTTTCCAAAGACTTCACCACTCCAGCAAGCTCGTCATGTGTTTAATAAACAGAATTTAATATACTTATATATATTAATTGAGAAAATAAATAATTCATAAATAATAGATATAAACTCAACAATATATAATATATAATAATAATAATAAATAACACATAATTAATAATTATAAATAAATAATAAATAATAATAAATAAATAATAAATAATAAATAAATAATAAATAATAAATAATAAATAATAAATAATAAATAATAAATAATAAATAATAAATAATAAATAATAAATAATAAATAATAAATAATAAATAATAAATAATAAATAGATATAAATAATAAATAATAAATAATAAATAATAAATAATAAAGAATAAAGAATAAAGAAGAAAGAATAAAGAATAAAGAATAAAGAATAAAGAATAAAGAATAAAGAATAAAGAATAAAGAATAAAGAATAAAGAATAAAGAATACAGAATAAAGAATAAAGAATAAAGAATAAAGAATAAAGAATAAATAATAAATAATAAATAATAAATAATAAATAATAAATAATAAATAATAAATAATAAATAATAAATAATAAATAATAAATAATAAATAATAAACAATAAATAATAAACAATAAAGAATAAAAAATAAAAAATAAATAATAAACAATAAACAATAAACAATAAATAATAAACAATAAACAATAAATAATAAATAATAAATAATGAATAATAAATAATAAACAATAGATAATAAATAACAAATAATAATAAATAAATAATAATAATAAATAATAAATAATAATAAATAATAAATAATAAATAATAAATAATAAATAATAAATAATAAATAATAAATAATAAATAAATAACAATAAAAAGTAAACAATAAACAATAAACAATAAACAATAAACAATAAACAATAAACAATAAACAATAAATAATAATAAATAATAATAAATAATAATAAATAATAATAAATAATAATAAATAATAATAAACAAATAATAAAGAATAAAGAATAAAGAATAAAGAATAAAGAATAAAGAATAAATAATAAATAATAATAAATAATAAATAATAAACAATAAATAATAATAAACAATAAACAATAATAAATAATAAATAATAAATAATAAAAATAAATAAAAATAAATAATAAAGAAAAATAAAAAATAAAAAATAATAAAAAATAATAAACAATAACTAATAATATACAATAAATAATAATAAACAAATAATAAATAATAAATAATAAATAATAAATAATAAATAATAAACAATAAACAATAAACAATAAACAATAAAAAATAAACAATAAGTAATAAGTAATAAATAATAAATAATAAATAATAAATAATAAATAATAAATAATAAATAATAAATAATAAATAATAAATAATAAATAATAAATAATAAATAATAAATAATAAATAATAAATAAATATAAATGATAAATAATAAATACTAAATAATAAATATAAATAAATATAAATAATAAATAATAAATAATAAATAGTAAAAAATAAATAAGAAATAAATATAAATAATAAATAATAAGTACTAAATAATAAATAATAAATAATAAATAATAAATAATAAATAATAAATAATAAATTTTAAATAATAATAAATAAATAATAAATAATATATAATAAATAATAAATAAATATTAATAATAAATAATAAATAATAAATAATAAATAATAAATAACCAGTAACAAATATTATTATTAGTAATAATAAATAATAAATAATAAATAATAAATAATAAATAATAAATAATAAATAAATATAAATAATGAATAATAAATAAATATAAATAACAAATAAATAATAAATATAAATAATAAATAATAAATAAATATAAATAATAAATAATAAATAATAAATAACCAGTAACAAATAATAGATAATAAATAAATTAAAGTATATTATAAATAATAAATAACAAAATAATTAATGAAATAGATGAAAAAGTATGAAAAGACGTGATAAGGGATGAAAAATCATGAAAACCCATGAAAACAGATGGAGAAGCATGAAGAATGAGGCATTAGAAAGAATGAGAACGCATGAAAACTCATGACAACTCTAGAAAACCCCTTAAGAATTCAACATAATCATCATAATAACCCACAAAAACCATTGATAAAGATAACAAGTAATGGAAACCCAAATAAACAGTAATAAATGGAGTAACTGTTAAAACCCGTCAAAACGATCATAAAGTGATAAAAACATTGGACTCACATTAACAGAGATAACTTATGATCTAAAAGTCCATTTCTGATCCGCGACCTGTCAAATCAAAGATTCTAAAACGATCTTTGACCTGATAGGTGAAAGGGTCCGAATGGAAAGGCGGATCGGAAGTTACGACCATTTAAAAAAAAGCTGATGGGGAACGGGTGCTAGAAACGAGGCATCGAAAAACATAACAAACCTGATACCCACTAAAAGGCCATAACTTATGATCCAGGAGTGCATGTGGGCGCCGTGACCAGTCAAATTAAAGCTCATGGAACGATCTATAATCTGGTAGGTGGAGGAGTCCGAACTGACACGCGGATCGAAAGTTAGAGCCGTTTGAAGACAAGTTCGACGGAACACCAGTGACGGAAATGGGGTTTTGGAGGCCTTAGGAGGAGTTTTTGGGGTCCAGAAACATAATATAAGCATTCTTATCTCAAATTCTTGCGTAGCTCTCTTCGCTGGCTTCGATTTGATATGTGGTAGAGCCCAAACGGACACCCAGAGTGAAAGTTATGGCCGTTTGAAGTTGGAGAACTTTTTTCAACTTTCTTATAACTCTCATATCTTCCGTACCTTAGACCGTCCCACGGGTTTGATTATACGTGCCTCTAGATCTCTTCATGATCTTCGATTTGACAGGTCATGGCGCTCTAACGGACGACCGAATCAAAAGTTATGGCTGTTTTAGTGATTTCGGGGTTTCTCGTATTTTTTAATTTTTTTCTTTTCCTTTCGCGACGGTTTTACCAAAACCGCCGCTATTTCATGGTGGTTTTTTAAAAACCCACTACTAATCCCTGATTTTTTTTTAAAAAAATTTAAAAAAAATTGAAGGCATTTCTTGGCGGTTTTTTCGCGGTGTTTTAAAAATCGCCGCGAAATAGCGGCCCGAAACTCGTTTAGCGGCGGTTTTTAAAACCGCCCCGAAAAAACCACCGTTAAACGGACGTTTTCCTATAGTGTTCGTGGGGAAAACATCCCTCTTCCTTGTGATTCCAAATCTATGTCAAACCATGTCTCATCATTAATCTACATTGCTGGCTGGGTGAAAACTTGAAGTAGAGGACCCACACACTAGTGTGTTAGGGGTTCCACTCTGATGTCATCGAGGACTCACACCCTGGTGCATCAGGGGGTTCCGCTATAATTTTGTTGAGGACCCGTACCGTGGTGCATCAAGGGGGTACCACTATGATGTCATTAAACATTTCCTGAATAAGATTCTTTTTTGGAATACCTCTCATCATATTTCAAAAGTCGAATCAGAGGGAATTATCATGTCTTATGCGGGGAAACACATAGGATAAACTATTCACTTTCCCAAATTGGTCTACTAGTGTGAATGTTACATTTCACCATAAAACATGCAGGGGGTGTTTTGTGGGCCCCATTCACATATTTGAACAAAAAAACCTGACACTAGACCCAGAAATGTTTCCACATAATCAGGTACATGATGCCACAAACAACATGTTGTTTGTACTTCCCATATGTGTATTATGACAAGTCAAAGATTTAATAATATTAATAAATCTGATGCTCGATTGGTGTTTCAAGGGCCTAGGTTACGGGTCAAGGAAAATTATTCAAAAATGGTATTAAAATGACCATAACATAAATGGGTTCATTCCACCGTAGACAGTGAGTTAATCAGACACCCCAAGTGGGAGTTATGGCTGAAAAACTATTTTGTTAATAATAACACTAATAAAAATATTATTATTATAAATTTATTATTATAAATATATATAAGATATAGGAGGAGAGAGGAGGGCATGACACCCCCTTCTCCATATGATAAAGTGCCACCCCCTTCTCTTAATTTCTTTTTATTTTTTAATTTTCATTTTTCTTATCTTTTCCTCTATCCCCAATCTTCACGCCGCTTATCCCCATTGCAAACCTAACTTGTGCTCGCTTGAACTGGTGCATGCCTCCATCGTTGTCTCTGACCTGCATCCACCATTTCCACCTCTAGCCTTCCACGCTCGACCACCGTACCCGGGAGTCACCGCCTCCACCTTGGCTGCTTGCCACCTCTCCTAGAGCCACACCAGACCACCTACCACCTCACTTGGAATTGTTTTGGATCACATTCTCTACCAACTACCTCATATTCCTGTCAGTATGCCATCCCAAACACTCGCATGTACCTCATAAACTACCGACACTTTTTTATCGTCGTTGCACCACCAACCCAACTCAAAACAAAGAAACGACCATAGATATGCAATCCTCAGACCCTGATCTACCCTGATCCATGCCCCACTAGACGATTCATTATCATTTCGACACACGTAAAAAAAAAAATGGCAATGATTTCATAAAGAATGGAGGAAGAGGAGAAATACAGAATCTATGCAAAAATCAATCGATGGTTGTGTTAGTTTGGCCATCGATGTTGAGGTTCAACAGACCAGGTAATTGAAAACCAAATATATTTCATATTCTAAGGAAATTAAATTAGGGATAAGAAATTGAAAGAGAAATCCTACTTGGATTTTGATCCATTCATTTTTCATGAACACGCTCTCCAATTATCATTGCGTTTTTCGTTCTCTGATCTACACAGATTTTCAACATCGTCGCAATCCGTCGAATGTTCGTTGTTGGTTCTCCAAAGGAGGAGGGGGAGAGAGATTCACCAATGAGGGAGAATTTTAAGCCTAAAACTATGTAAAAACACCAAAATGATATATTTATAAGTATATCATTTAGATCAAATGAATTTAATTAATTAATTAATTAATATAATCCACATAAACGTACTGCCAATGAGAAAGGGGTCCGAACATCCCACACCGACTCATTTTATGTCATGCCTAGGGTAAAACCCATGTTCTAGACACAACTTTGGTATTAGATTTATCGTATAATCAACTATTTTATAGTTATACCATTTTATTTAATTAACGACATGAACACAATATAAAATATACTTAATATTTTTATAAAATTAATTTCGGACACACCGGGTCTCAGAATCTCACATCATCTCAGAACTTAGCTCTGAAAATATATATAGAAATATTTCAAAGTCTTATAAGGGAAAAACTAGGTCTCTATATCATTCCCTCATTTAATCTTTTCATCCCATAAAAGTAAAACTATGAAAGAAACTCAGGATACTAAGCATACACTTGTCTCTCCCACTCCCAAGAACTCTCCTTCATGTTTTCGTGCTACCATAGCATGCAAATCAAAGGGATAGTCCATCCACGTGTGGTCTGCTCTCATTGATCCTCGATCAGCACTGGGTTCTCTACAAAGGTGAATCCATCTTCAATGTTCAGCTCGCTCCAGTCGATGAAGTGCGTAGGATCAGGCATGTATCTTCTCAACTATGGCACATGGAAGGAATCGTACACCCGCTCCAACTGTGGGGGTAGGTCGAGGAGGAAGGAAACCTCACCAACCCTCTGAACGATCTTGAATGACCTGATGATCCTTGGGGATAACTTGATTCCCTAGAAAAACCTCCACATTCCTCATCATGGGGAGACTCCCAAGAAGACATGGTCTCTCTGATTGAACTTGAAGGGACTACGATGATGTTATTTATAGGATTTCTGTCTACTATGGGTCATCTTCATCCATTCATGGATGACCATCACTTTATCTGTCATCACTTGCACCAAATCTAGGCTCATAAGTGATAACTCTCCAACCTCCTTCAAGCACAAGGGTGACCTGCATGGTCTCCCATATAGGGACTCATAAGGTGTCCAAATGATGATAGAGTGGTAGATATTTTTGTATACAAACCCTACCAAAGGTAGGTGATCCTCCCAACTCTAGCCAAAATCCAAGATGCAATCCCTCAGCAAATCCTCCATCACCTGGATAGTACACTCAATATACCCATCAGTTTGGGGGTTAAATGTTGTACTTAACTGCATCTAGGTCCCAAATTCCTCTTGTAGGCCTCTCCACAATCATGATGTAAACTTCACATCACAATTGAAGACAATCATCAAAGGTAACCCATTAATGAATATGATATCCTATACATACAACTACCACAAAATCTCCACTGAAATCTTCTCCCTGATTGAAAGAATGTTCTATGACTTTGTGAGTCAGTCTACTATCACCAGATGGCATGATGGCCCTTCTCTATGCACAAAATCCCTATGAAAAAGTCCATGGATATGGCATCCCATTTCCACTTTAGGATCTCAAGAGGCTGCAATAAACTCACCAGAACCTCGTACTCAGCTTTCACCTACTGATAGGTAAGGTACTATGAGATGAACCCATATAAACTTTATCTCATTTCAAAGCACCAAAACTACTGCTAAAGATCTCATTTCATCTTCCCTACACCAGATTGTACAACTAAGGGAGAAGTGTGGAACTCCCACATCACCTCCTCCTGCATTGCGACTACACAACTGCAAAACACTGTTAATCAAGGAGAATATGGGGGGTCCCTTTTATCAGCTCTCAGAAGAGCATTGATAAAGACCCCTTTTATCAGTGCTAAAAAAGAACTGATAAAAAAATCCTTTATCAACGCTTTTTTAGCGCTGATAAAATAAACCTTTTATTAGAATTTTTTTGGGACTGATAAAAGTAAAAAAAATTAAAAAAAGTTAAAAAGAATATATATTTTAGAAAAAATTTAATAGCGCTTGACCCCCCTTTTATCTGTTTTAGGCATAGCCCCCTCCCTCTCACCGCATGCTGCACTTGCTCGCACAACCCCCTCCCACGTGCCCACACACCCCTGATTCCACCAGAACTCGAACCTGAGACCTCCCCCCTCACGCGCCTGCACCTTTACCACTAAGACATTTTGTTTTTTTCTCAATTTAATGATATATCTATTTATATATTTATATATATATAGTTATATTTATTTGTATATTAAAATAGATTCATATTAATATAAATATATTTAGTTATATTAATACATATATGTTTATTAATATATTAATATATATATATATATATATATTTATTTTTATATTAATTTATATTTATATCTATTTATATATATATATTTTTATTTATAAATTTTTATCAGTATATTTATTTGTATATTAATATATATTTATAAGATTAGTTTTAAATACATTTATAAAATATGTTTTTTTGAGTGTTTATAAATAAATGAATAAATAAATAAATACATACATATATACAACACACACACACACACAAACACACACACACCCACACCCACCCACCCACACACACACACATGCACACAGATATATATATTTATGAATAAATAGATATATATGTGTATTTGAAAAGCCATAGAATGTTAAAACGACCATAACTTCTAATCCAGAAGTTTTTTTCAACTCCACAACCAGTCAAATTGAATAAAATGAAACAACTTTCGATATGATATGTGTTACATGCCTAGAGGACATCCTGATTAGAATTTATAGCGGTTTGAATGTTAAACAATCGGGGTATCTCGACTAAAAACTCAGTTTTAGAGGACTTTTGAGCATTTTTTGGTAAAAAAATTGATATAAGGTTCCCTTTGGTCACTAATGTGTAGAGATCATCGTAGTCTTTGATTTGATATATTGTAGAGCTCAAACAGACACTCAGATCAAAAGTTATGGGTATTTGAAGTTTGAGTTACTTTTTCAACTTATTTTAGATCTTTCATTATTATTATTTTTTTCTTCAAATTGTTATTAAATGATTATTAGTCGATGATAATTAGAAAATTATTAATTAATAATACTTTTCAAAATATTTTAATGCCATTTTCACTAAATTTATTATATATTTCATGTAATAGTCTATTTATACTTATCTAAAACATATTTAAAACATATATATTATATTTATATCAATATAAATATTATTATATATCAATATATTATTTTTCATGAAAAATTATTATTTTTAAATAAACAATTTATCAATTCTATGAAAAAGATATGATAAATCCCCCCTTATCAACATAACAAAAAAGTGCTGATAAAGGGGTCCCCTTAATAGCGCGAAAAAAAGTGCGGATAAATGGTGTGCCTTTATCAGAGCTAAGAAAAAGCACTGATAAAGGGTCACTTTTAACAGCGTTTTTAGCACAGTTAAAAGTGAACTTTATCAATTCTTTTTTTAGCCTTGATAAAGGCACCCCATTTATCAGTGCTTTTTTTAGTGCTGATAAATGGTGGCACTACGGAAACCCAGTTTTGTGGTGGTTCTAGAACCATTGTGTGCCTCTGGAACAAGATCTCGTGATTCCCTACTTCAGAATATCCATTTGGTGTGTCTCCCATGGATATATGATCACGCAGAACTCCACAGTCGATGTCTCCTAGCTCGGACTCTTTCACACGCTCAAGGAGATAAGGATTCAGAACCATCAACTATAGAAAAATTGTTCCCTCCTACTCCACCAGGGTTATCTATAGGAAATATAACTGCATCAAATCTTCCTACACTAGGCGAGCCTAGTAATTCCTTCTAAGGGCACATTATACAATGTTTCCCTTTCTTGGAGTTTATAATATATCAATGTCATAGTCCTATAGGAACTCCAATTAGTGTCGCTGCTTCAGGTTCAGGTATATCTGAGTGAATATATACCTGAGACTCTGGTGGTCTGAGTAAACCAAAAAGCGCTCTCCCAGAAGGTAATACCTCTAAATCCAAAAGGTCAGGACTACAACTTCTATCACTAGGTCACGAGTCACATATTTTTTCTCATGGGGTCTCAACTGCCTCGACTCGTATGTGATGAATTTATATCATTACATCACCACCCAACCAAGCCTAGCTCCCGAGGCATCACAATACACTAAAAACTCAATGCCTTCCTTTGGTAGTCTCAAAACTAGAGAACTCTTCATCCTATGCCTAAACTCCTCAAAGGCATTCTAGCACTACTCAAACTAGGTAAATGGATGTCCCTTCTATGTTAAAGTGGTCAAAGGGTCTGTGATTCTGTATAATTCTAACATAAATATCCTATATTACCTTGCTAAACTAATAAATACTCACACCTTTGACATATTCTTGGGTGGATCCCAAGAAATAACTACTTTAATCTGTGATAGATCCATGGTTAAACCATATTCAAAAATGAAATTCCCCCAAAAGTGATCCTCATGTATCTAGATCTGCCACTTTGAGAGATTTCTGTAAAGCTGATGCTCTTGAAGTAAATCAAGAACCATCCTCAAATGATCTGCATGCTTCTCCTCTGTTGAAAATTAAATGAGCATGTCATTGATGAAGACAATAAAAAATTGGTCCAAGTATGGCTGGAATTCATGGTTCATTAGAGCGATAAATACATTGGGGGAATCTTCGCACAAAAAGGCATCACAAGGAACTTGTAGTTCCCGTAGTGACATCAGAAAGCCAAATTTAGAATATCAGCCTCGTGAACCCGCAACTGGTAGTAGCCAGACCTGAGATCGATCTTGGAGAACCATATCACACCTCAAAACTAATCAAAGAGTTCATCAATCCTCATAAATGGGTACTTGTTCTTTATTTTGGCCTGGTTCAAGAGTCAATAATCCACAAAAATCCATAATCTATCGTCTACCTTCTTCATGAATAGAACTAGAGATACCTAGGGGGACACGCTTGGTCTGATGAAACCTTTCTCACGAAGGTCCTCCAACTATAAATGTCTCTCCTAGATCTGAGTGGGTGAAATCCAATATTCTTCGAAAGATATTAGGGAGGTCCCTAGTTTCAAGTCAATGAAAAACTCCAACTCCCGCCTTAGAGGTAGTCCTGTAACATCATCGGGGAAGACGTCCCTATAATCCTCCACAAATAAAGAAATACATATTCATAAAGTGTTTACTACACCAAGGGATGCATTCACTAACTCATGGTTAATAGGATTCAAACTCCTTCTCATAGCACCCAACTGTACCACTATGAGGTCCCTCTCATTGAGAAAGGAGAACCTCATCCCATCAATACGTAGGCATCTGAATAGTCTACGATGATAGTTAGTCTCGGATCAAACCATGGAAGACAATCCATGCCCAAGATGAAATCATATGTTTCCATTGTGATGACCAGTAGGTCCCATGTGAACCTCTCTCCTCTAAGTGATTTCTCTAACTACCATCACATGAAGGACATGGAAGAAGTATTCCCTCTAGGAACCTTGAGAAAAAGCTATTACACTAGCACCTCTAATAGAATCTACGAATCCCATACTATGAGTATCGATATAAAATAATGACTATAACCTGTGTCTACTAATACTGAGGAAAGAGTATAATAAACATATATTATACCTCAAATCATCTCATGCACTTTAGGTTCATGGACATACAATGATTTCCACTTTCTGCAGCCCCAACCACTAACCGCCTGAGACCGATTTGGGCCACCCAATGGTGGTGGTTGAAGAACCTTATATCATCTCCCCCATCATATAACTCCTCTATCTCCTTTTCCAGTATCACCTCCTTAGGTACCACACCATCCCCACCTAAGAGATCCCTGATCATGACATTGTCTCTACCTTGGTGGTCCATCTTCTATATATCTACATTCCCTAACACGTCTGGTAGGTTAGTCACATGCAATGTGACCTCACCCTTCAAATGTGTAACACCACCACTCTCTGGGTTGTCCGGGTCCTCTGCATTGTCCCTAACCATGTTACTGAGTCTGATCATGGGGAGGTCTCCTGCACCGAGATCCTATTAACTAATGTCTACTAGCTTCTGAAGACGTCTTAGCTCTATTGTGCCCACTTCTAGCTTCAGTTATCAAGAGTCGCTCTGATAGAAATATCCTGGTCACTAGTGCTTTCTCTATCACCCCGACATAGGTGGGAATGCACAGGGGTGAAATGCTATCACGAATCTCTTTGTGGAATCCCTGTACAAAATTTTATTCTTAGAAGTATCCATCTCTAATATTTTAGAGGGAGTACCACATAAGGTCTATAAACCTATATGCATACTATGCCACTATCATACCTCTCCATTGAAGCTCTAGAAGCTCCTGAATATGGATGGAGAATAAGCATGTGGGGTAGTAATACTCATGAAATAACTACAGGAAGTCATCCCATGAGAGTGTTGACTCATCCTGCATATGAGAAACCAGGCTCCACCAATTCCCAACTACTCCATGGAAAATACCGGCTACCCAAGACAAAATCTAATCTGTTAGGTTCTGAACATGCCTGATGATGTAGAACACTAACTCTAGTCAATCCTCTGCTGCCTGATGATTTGTCTCATCATGGAACCTCAATGGTCTCTAACATTGGGACTCACAGAGTGCGCTCAGCCTTCACACGTCCTTAGCCTGTTCTACTGGGAGTATCTACTACTCAATAGGTTAAGGTGTTGCTATCTTCCCACCTAGAGGAAGGGGATCACATGATGGACCCTGAACTAAGGCCTCATCGCTCATATAGTCATCATCCTAAACTAGACCTGTTATCCTAGCTGGATATCGTCATGGAGGAATCTTGAAAGTTATCAAGGAGTACCGTGATCAAATAAGCATGAACACACACAAATATATATATATATATATATACATTGATAAAAAAGGGTAGATTACTCAAGAAGGATATTCAAAGACTCAATCTTATATGATGCATGTACCATTGTTTCATATAAAAATGTTTCAAGGTACCGAGTTGACAAGCATATAATCAGGGTCCCGATGATACATCGGCTGCCCGTACCACCACTGGACATTCTGGCCTGAAAGCTACACTCAAGACACTTTGAAACCATTTCCTTAAATACCAACCAATTTATTTTTTGGGAATGTCTGAATAACATCCCAAGGAACAAACCACATGTGATTCAAATTTTTCATGACCCGACCCATTCTGAGGCTCGAGCCATAACTACCCTAAGCCCACCTCCATAGTCCAGGGGTGACGACAAGCACCGAAGGCATAACTAACTCAAAGAGGCATTTGAATTAATACCTGTACACATGCATAAAACCAACTCAATGAAAACGTTCATAGGGAAAGAAATAAAATATAAAACACTGCTATAAATAAACTAGAGGATGCATGTACCACTAAACAGAACAATGTACGGTAGTGTAAATAGAAAAGAAAATGAAAAAATAAACTCCCACTGAGAAATATGTCCCGACCTAAAAAAATAATAAAAATGTAAACAAATGAGATCCCAACTACTATATTAAAAGCTATGACCACTGTACATGGTCCAAGAAATATATATCCCTAAGATCTTCTGAAGTCAGGATCAACCTATCCACCAACTTCAAAAGAAAGGACACATGTTGGGAAAATCCCATAAAGGGGTGAGTATATACATACCCAATAGAACACCCCAAAAAGGTGAAGGGAGAGAAGTAAGAGATACAATTGAAGAGGAAAATAGTATATAGAACAAGGTTCGGTAAAATAAGTACTGATTAATCCAACAAGAGAGTGAAAGTAAACTCATCCAAACACAAGGAGTTAGAAAGGGTGAGAATATGAAGTTCTCATAGAGTTTTTTCTACCTATAGTAGGAGATTAAACTCATCCAACCATGAGAATCTAGACACAGAAATCACGTGGCACACCCCGCGTATCTTCAGATCTCCTGGAAGTAGAGTAACAAAAAACCAAGGAGTGTTTACTGAAATAGGATATATATATATGCTCAGTCAAATAAACCCAATCAAGAGAGTAATGGGATCTCCATATCACAGCTCAGCCAAAGAAGAAGAGTATCCAACTGTTCCAAGAGAATCCATCAATGATTCCCAACATCCCACATGTCTGCCTTAAACATGAATGTTAAAGGAAATAAATCACCACACTTTGATACTATCCTCTTTGGGCGGAACTGACCGACCCACAATGTTTTATGTCACATCACAAGAATGTTTCTCAGTGTGGAAAGCACCCCTCTTCCTTGTGACTCCAATTCTACATCAAACCATGTCTCTTCACTGATCCACATATCCAGGTGGGAACAAACTCAAAGAAAAGGACCCACACCCTAGTGAGTTAGGGAGGTTTCAATTTGATGTCATTGAGGACCCACACCCTGGTGTATCAGGGGTGTCCCACTCTAATTCCATCAAGGAACCACAACTTCGTACATCAGGGGGTTCCACTCTAATGTCATCGAGGACCCACACACTGGTGTGTTAGGGGGGCTCCACTTTATGTCATTGAACACCACCTGAATAAACATCATGCTCGGAACACCTCACATCGTATCTCTAAATTCACATCAGAGGGAACCATCATGTCCTACGTGAAAAAACACACTAGATAGGCTATTCACTTACCCAAATTGGTCTACCAATGTGAAAGTTACATTTTACCATAAAACAAACAAGGGGGTGATTTATGGGACCGACTCGTGAATCCAAAAAAAAAACCTCACAATAGTCCCTAAATGTTTCCCACATCATTAGTGATATAATTCCGTAGATGTAACATCAATTGGAATTACCATGTGGGAGTTATGACAGTTCAAATATTTAATAATATTATTAAATCTAATGCTTCATGAGCATTTCGTGGGCCCAGGTCATGGGTTAGGGAAAATTATCCGAATGATCTTAAAATGACTGTATCATAAATGGGGACCTTCCACCTTAGATGATGCATTAATCAGACTCCTCAAGTGGGAGTAATGATAGTAAAACCATTTCATTAATAATAATAATAATAATAGTATTATTATTATAAATTTATTATTATAAATATCCATAAACTATACTAATGATTGTAAATTTATTGCCACATTTCTACTACACAACATTTCACCCCTATGTGTAACCATATTCTTCACTTTGGCTCAACATCCTAGCAATAACTTACCAATTCCCCCCAAATCCCCCTAAAAATTCTCTCCCTTCCCTCCCGATTCCCAATCTCCCTCCCTGACTCCCCTATCCGCCTCTGGCTCCCCAAATCCCTTCTCTACCTCCCTCTCCCTCTCCTTATCACTCTCCAGTGCTTCAAAATTTCTATTTATTTTAGAATGTTTGTATGCATGTTCTTAGTGTTCAATGCCTCTCCTTTTATACCATAAAGGTGTGGATCTGGTGAACGATTCCTTAACGGATCAGTTTTGTAGGTAGATATAGATCTCTGATAAGAAGGGGTAAGATTCATCCAAATCAGGTTTTTTTAAAACCTTTTCTTTTTCTATCGGATCATTATCACTCTCTTCCATTCTATTTCTTCTATTTCCTTCCATCGAGATTCAACTTCCCCCTCCTCTTGACACTTGAAACCCTAGAATTACTCTTCATCATGCTTCACGTACCAATGATTAAATCTCCTCCAGTTGAACCTCCTGATGATTTCATCTCCTCTCTATAGTAATTTCATGCCCCCCTTCCATCATGATTAACTTTCTAATCACTCTCTCTTCTGATTATTTCTTCCAAATACCATCATTTTTGAGTTTCAAAATCCGTGAACCCATAGGTCATTCACCTATAAATACCATATCTTCATCACTATAAAAGGTTCCATTTATTTCTTTCCCATTTTAGTTCAATTATTATAAATCCTTAGCTTTTCAGTTTTATCTCTTTCTAATTGTTTCATGCTTCCCGGGCATTTCTTCATTCTTTTGCAACATCTCTATAGTTTATTTCAAACTTCTACAGGTAATACTTCTACTAACTGATTAGTTTCTATATCCAATCCTCTAAATCCAAGGACCATAAAACTTTCTACTACCTCACCTAATAGAATGTAAGATCTATATTGATTGAATTACACATTATGTACTTTTTGAAACAATTTTCTTTGCATTTTTTGTATATAAACTACATTATTTTTGGAAAAGTATATATTTTCATTTTTTAATTTTGTAGTATCATTTGTAGTGACAAAGATATTAAAAAACATTATGGTTTTATATATCTTTGGGTTACTTGTATCCGTTTTTATAATTTTATTTCAATTTTAGAACATTTATAAACAATGTAATCTATTGTAACTAGGCTCATTGTAGAAATGTAGGCAACTAAAGTTAGTAATATTTTTTAAAATATTCACCCTATATTCTATTCCAAGTTCCAACTTATTGGAAAAGATTCTTATTTCACATCTATTTGAGAAACTGGTATGGGATTCTTTTCATTTTCTCTATCTTTGTTTTACATCATAATTCAATTTATGTATAATGTATGCTCTGTGTTAATTTCATTACCCACCACAAAATTTTTGAAACAATGTTGTTTTCATTATTTTTTATACCTATATTTTATTCTTTTTTGAAATTTATATTTTTCACAATTTAGCTATGTATAATTATTTGAAGTGACAAAGATTTTTGATTTTTTTTAATTTCATCCATCTTTGTATTAATTGGTTTCATTTTTTTAGTTTTCCACACTATACACTGTGAAGTTTTATAAATAATGTTCTCTATTTTATTCTTCATTTCTACACTATTATTTCTCCACTTTTCATATTTTCATAGTAAAATAGTACTCTTTTCTAATTTTTTATACAACTCATCGACTTCAATGTTATCTTTTTTTTTCATTTTCTATAATGTTCTCTTGTATAGTATTTTTTATAATGTTCTCCTTTGGCCATTATGTTTACTAAAAATATCACATCATCTTACCACATATAGATACTAAATATTTATTTAAGATATTCCTTCCTTTAGAGTGCAGTCCAGTACTTCCATTCTTCACTTTCCCTCATTCGACTAGTGCATTCGTTCATTCAAATTTTATTCACGTCTTCATTTTTTCAGGTTCAACTATTAATTGTTGTAGTACAAAATTACCACTTACAGTATAGGTAACCATAACTGAAATTATTGACCAATATTTTATTAGTTCTATGTTCTAGAACACCATAACCTACTGTAGTATAGGTAACCGTTGCTGAAAATAATAAGTAATTCCTTTATATAATTTTTTTCTTATTTCAGTCGATTTTTTTAGTCTTTAATTAGTTAGCCATATAATGTTAAAATCATTGACTTATTGATTTGTTCATTTCAAAGTAGAGGAACATGATTTTCTTCCATAAATTCATTTTCATTATCTGTTTTATCTTTCACTTTCAAACTACTCAAAAAGGATAATATTATTTATGTTATGTGATCTCAATAAGTTAAACTAATTATATTTGGTTTTAGGTATGAACAACGAGATTACCTTCAAAATTTTAATTTTAATTTTCATTTATTGCTGTTAAAAACATTAAATCCATTGCCTAAATTCATTTACATTATATTTTTTTTATTTCACTTCCATAGAGTTTACATTGAAGAGTATTTTTATATGATATCAAGAAGTTAAACTAATTCTATTTGGATTTAGTTATGAAAAATGGGCTTCCAATCATAATTTTATTTCTAATTTTTGTTATTGGTATTAAATTTTTTTATCCTATTCAATTATTTACCACTAAAAAATTTTACCCAGCCCTTCCAATCCATTGATTTTTTTCCTGATATCATAGTGTATGAGATTTTTTTGAGGCATTTATTTGAGTGATTTTATTTTTTCTTTTCATTTTATATTTTTATTCATTTTTACAAAGATAGTTTCTAAAATACATATTCTTATTCTGTCGCTTTTTGAAAAAATTAGAGGTCAGTTATCAATTGAATTACACTTAAAAAAATAAATTATGTAATTTTTTTTACAATTTTGGTATAAATGTTTTTTCATATTCTATCTATATTCTAATTTAAGGTTTCTTTACCTTTTTTCACTTTTTAATATTTTTATATTTTAAATTTTGTTACCCAACACTAACTACTTCATCAAAATATACATGATCTACATACACACACACATATATCCAAATAACACACACACAAACACTTTAATGCTTTTAGAACATGCGATGGATCACTTTGCTCGGTTGACCTCTAGTTTAAGTCATATGGTGCACTTTATTTAATTCATATCCTTTAAGTCCACCTTTTATTTTCGCCATCTTGGTTTTTTGGTATTAATTTCTTGTCTAGCACAACATTCTTGTTGTTAGGCTAGCTCTAGATCAACATGTTTTCAATATGAGAGGCTATGAATTTTGTAGCTGCAGTTATTCGTATGTTCCTAGGTGTATATGCATCCATGTCACAACAAACACTATATAATCTTATATAATATATAAAATCATTTTTTTTACTTTGGTTTGGATAAAATATTTTCTCCTTCTTTCTAAATACTTCATATTTTTACCACTCATATATTGGTTACCTAAAATATTTTATACAGAGAGACTTACAACATGATTTTTATGATGAGATCTTTCCCAATAGACAATCTAAAAACATTAAAATTCGAAGACCTTATTTATTGATGTTCAATGTATTGATATTTTTGTTTGACAATTCAAGTCAACTGGCTTCATTATAGAGAAAATGATGTCCGGTGTTTATGTAAACATTTTTAACCATTATTATATTCCCCTTTGATTCATTCATTATTTATTGTTGAACACCAAGACAACGTTTCCTCTCATTGCACAACCATGTTAAACTAACCTTTTCATTTGGTTCTTCACATGCTTGGGCCCACAAATGAAGATCACCCATTTAACACTAGAAGTGATGAGTGTAATGTCCATGTGGTTATGATGTCAATGTTAGCAACACTAATATAGTAATAAAATATTTGTTTTTCAGAAAATGTATGCACTTATATGTTCTTGTATATTCTATATTCACTTATTCTCTATAGAGCATCATATTTTTATTTATTTTTTAGTATACAAAAGGACTCCAAGTGATGAATGAGGCTTAGAATCGATGGGGTAGTGGTGTAAAGCACATGAAATCTTGAACCAAATGCAGGGACAATGAGAAATAATAGAAATGACCACTACAGGTGTGGCTGTAGCATCCAGGCATGGTTGGTAGAGTGATGGAAAACAAAAATGAAAAAAATTATGAAGGTGATGGTTCAAATTAAAAAATTGAAGGTTCTGGATCTATAATTTTAAAATACAAGTCATGTGAGTTATGAAAAACATCATGTATGACTTTGTGGAACTGAGGTTTTTGTGTCTTATAAATAACAAACTTTGTGTAACCTTTTGATTCATTTCATGTATCTCTTCCTTTCAATAGCGTTTTATGCACAAATATCTAATTATCCACTGAAATAGGCTAATATTCATTTTTAATATTTGTAATATTCGTGAGATTAATTATTCATAGAAACTATTTTAGTGGATTTTACAATTTGAACAATATTTCACATTATGATTGTAATTATTTGTTAAAGTGCACTATTACTTGGTACATATTGGAACACATGCTAAAATATAAAATGGTTTTGATTTTATTTTTATATTTTATTCTTAGGTATCCCATTATATAGGAACAATTCATGCTTTTTTAGTAATTGAATATTCACATTAGAAGATCACCAAAATGGGATTTCATACCAACACATTCTGGGAAAAGTAAATTGGAAAGCATACCAATAAAGAGACTGTAGTAGCCAAGATCCGAGCCCAATAATTCTGAAAATTTAACTGAAGATATATGAAATCATGGGGAACATTTAAATTAATAGTGAATATATCTAAATTCTATAGCTCAGAATAACATACCACCATTTTACAATTATCGCATAAACCAAAATACCATTTTTTGCTGAAACTTTACGTATAGTTAGGGGACATTGGGAGATTCATTTTCTTCCTCTATGAAGCACTCCAATTCGTCCATATGGAAGCTCATGTAGGCGATTATGTTTTGTGGATGCAAGATGGATGTCATTTTGGGTCAAGGGTGGAAATGTCTAATTTCCAAAAACATTCCACCATAATAGTCCTACCATACTCAAGTGAGAAGACTTGTAATATTTGGGGATAAAATAAAGACTCTTGAAAATACTATTTAAGGAAGTGGTGGAGGAGGATTTTATCATCTCGGAGCTTTGTTTTCATTTTAACGTTATTATGCTAATTTGTCTTTGTAGCGTTCTTCTTTCTCATGTAAGTTTTTCAAATCACTTTAGTTTTTAATAAAAGTTCTCCTTATTCTATTATTATGTTATTATTCATATCACTTTGATACCTTTTCCTTAAGGTGTGAACTTATTCACAACAAACCTTGTAATATTCTTCCCACAATAGTGGTGTGATCATTATTTTGTTGTTTTTACTTCTTCAATTATGTGCATATGAGTTTACTTCCCACTTTAGTTGATAACACGTCATCAATGGAGGGATAAATATTTTATGGGTTTATCCAAGGGAGTAGAAGGGGGATAGATTTTATGTTAATTATCAATCTATAAATGTTATTTATTTATTTTACTTGAGTTTCTTTTATTCAAGGATTTTCTCTCTTCCTCTTCCTTATTGAATTTTATCGCCCACTTTTATGTGCTAATAAGATCCTTTACCTTGGAGTTCTCTTGAAAATGATTCTACAAATGTATAGGTGATTATAATGTGTTTGTTAAGGTTTTTAACCATTAAGTGATGATTTTAGTTTGAATTCATTGAATGAATCCTTCTTGAGTTAATGAAATTGAAATTGTTAAAAAAATGAAATTCATCCAATCCACCCTAAGTGATAGCCTAGGATCAACTCATTCTTTTAATTTGAATTCACTTAAGTCTATTATAATTTAATTAAACCCATCAAAAATCAACCCAAGTTGGCTAATTCATATGCAAAAACCATACATAAAATGTATGTGTTTTTATGTTACTTCTTAGGTCTTTGAGGATTCGAAAACCCATGCTAAACTTCTAGTGATCGCTTAATCCTAAAACCATGGGTAAATTTGGGTGAGAACAAATTTTGGCACCGTTTTTGGGGACCTAAGTAAGTTATCATAGACACTATCATCCTTTTCTCACCCCAAATTCTCTATTCTCACCCCCATATCTCTTATCTTTACCCCTTTCTATTTGTGTGTGTCCTGAGAATCTAGAATCCAACTTTCAGTCTTCTTCAATGGAGTATATTCCAAATTACCATGTCACAAACCCATGATGGAGTAAAATAGAAAATCAATATTTGGAATCCACTAAATTATTAAATTTATTTGATAAAACCTTGATTGATTACCACACACCTGATGACATGTACAATCATTGGGATGATGAATATTGAAAGGATAAATTTCCATCCGTCTCTATAATGGTTAAAGAGATCAATATTATGGAATACCATGATGTTCAAGCTCATATCCTGCCTAATCTCCAACAACTTCCTGAATTCTTTTTTGAAAAAATGGATAAAATGAATTCAGATGTTTCATAATTAATATTAGAACTACAAAGCATTGAAACAGTTATGAAACCCATTCCCACTCAGATTATTCCTTCCTCATCAATGATAAAAGATTATTTTCTCCCACAAACCACTCATGAAATTTTTGAAGAACCAAAATTTGTATTTGGGATATATGTTGAATATCAATTGATTGTTGAAGGGTCTTTAAATCAGGATGAAATTGTTTTTTTTGGATTCACAAGGGGGAAATTTGACATCCTTGATTGAGTGTCCTGAATATTGCTCCATTGATGATTTTTCAGAACCAAAATTCATTGAACCATTGGGAGAAAAAAAACTCAATTTCATATCCATTCATGAAACTGATATTTCCAATTTTTTGGTTGAATATTTTGTTTCAAAGGAACCAATTATGATGAGAAAATTTGAAAATGAATTTGAGTTTGATTCAAAGTCCCAACCTGTGTTTGAATGTGTTAGCAATCCCGAGCTCAAATTCAAGGTCCTTAAATCCTCTCTCAAGTATTCCATCATAGGGGATAACAAAAAAAATTAATTTTTCATTTCATAATCTCTCAATTATAATGATAATAAAATTCTACATGATTTCATAAGCAATATTGTAAAAGAAATTGGATTGACCCTTTTGGATTTCCATGGGATTTGATTATTCACTAGGAGCTATATGGTTTTTATTGAATAAATTTCAAAACTTTCCTGCCAAACCTAGTGGATAAACAAACACAATATAATTTATGTGGTAATAAATATAATCTTTAAGATGTTTTAATTTGGTATTGGGTAAGTTGGTGGGTTTATGTTGGTCTTACAACATTAAACTAAGTGATTTTTGGGAGGCAACCCGACTTCTGTGTTGATTTTATTTTGTATGTTTTTGTGTTATTTTTGTTATGGAAACTCAAGGTATTACAATTTTGTTCTAATTTTTTTGGTTTGTAAGATTCATGGGCTACTGAGTTTGATATATTTTTAGGCAATTCATATTTCCTCCAGGTGTACAAACACAAACTGTCATTATTAACAAGGCTTCTCTGAGTGACATGGAGATCAAAAGAGTAGTGTGGAGTGTCATGAACTTCAACTTCATACACTAAGTGAATTCATTCCATGATTATAATTTTCAATTCCCTATTTGAACTCATATCCTCTACCCCCTTCTAAGTTTAATTTTCTTTAAACACTAGTGAAAGTGTTATTCTATGTTGGGGGGGGTGAAGAAAAAGAAAAAAAATAATTAATTTTTTTGTGCATAAAAAAATGTGTGGAAGGAAAAATTTCATTAACCTTTAACATGATAATAAACATTACACACTTTGGAATTGAATATCAAATAATTTAGCATCCCTGATTCTGATTTTAATCCATGTATAATTTCATGAGCATAGATTTGGGAAAGTGTGGCTGTCTAATGTGATAGTTCATTGTTTATATTTTCATCCAAATAAAAAAGATCACAACACAATTCCTTTCGATAGTGGGGTATTAGTTTGAGTTCATGGGGTCCCCCAAATAAATAACATTTTTTTGGTAATAATTTTAGTTTTAATATGAGAATTCAAAAAAAAAATCAAAAAAAGAAAAATCAAAAAAAGAAAAAAATAAATTTTCACGTAGAATAATGAAATGACCTAATGTGTGGATTTAAGAACTTGGGGATTGTGACACCATAGTTATCTGGCCCAGAGTTAGTAATTTTATCTCTATTTGTGATAATTTTACTATGTTTTCGACTAAGTTAACTTGAGATGATGCTCGAGTATGTGGGCTATACTTTGTTCCCTATGGTCTTTGAGCATGGGAGTCATCAACAAAGTCTTACTACATGGGTTGACTCTATTGAGTGAAATTTCAATTACCATGGATTTTTTTTAAAAATTATATATATAAAAAAATTAACACTCATCTTAATATTAAAATTTGATTCCACCTAGTGCTTCCATATTTTCTCCTTTGAATAAAGACGAACCCCCATGTCTATTGTAATGTACAACATTTTATCATGATTAATTGAAATTGGATGAAATATGGTGATAAATTTGAACAAAGGAATGGGCTTGAGATTGGGATATTCTTATGATACTATCCTGTATTAAAATATTTTTATGAGTTTCACTATTTTTTGGTATAAGGGGTTTTTATGAGAATTGTGTATTAAAATGTTTTTGGAAAAGGGAATTCAAATTTGATATTTTTGAGATATATTTTGCTCAGGACTAGAAAAAATCAAGTTGGGGTTGTGATTAGACACTCAAATAGGATAATATTCATTATTAATATTTAAAATATTCATGATCTTAATTATTCATAAACACCATTTTTAGTGCATTTTACAATTTGAACATTATTTCACATTTTGATTGTAATTATTTGTTAAAGTGAACTATTACTTGGTACATATTTGAACACATCCTAAAATACAAAATGGTCTTGATTTTATTTTTATAATCTATTATAAGGTATAAAATTATATAAGGAACAATTCATTATTTTTAAGTACTTGAATATTCACATTGGAAGACCACCAAAATGGGCATTCATGCCAAGAAATTCTAGGAAAAGTAAACTGGACATCAGCCCAAAAAAGAGAATGTAGCTGCCAATATCCAAGACCAATAAATCTGAAAATTATATGAAGATATAGTAAATAAAGGGGAAAATTTCATCAAATATTGAAAAGATCTAATTTTGATTTATTAATGGTATTCAAGGTAGCCCAAGTTGGAGATAAAATTATGGGCCCGATTCTGTGGCCTAGAAAAACTACCCACCATTTTACACATATCTCGTAAAACATAAAATATTTGGGATGAAACTTTATATACAGATAGGGGACATCGAGAGATTCATTTTCTTCTTCTATGAACCACTCTAATTCGGCCATCTAGAAGCTCATTTATGCACTTCTGTTTTGTGGATGCAAGTTGGATGTCATTTCGGGTCAAGGGTGTAAAAGTATAAATTCCACAAACTTTCCACCACCCTAGGCCTACCATACTCAAGTGGGAAGACTTGGAATATTGGGGGATCGACCCAATACTCTTGAAATTATTATTTAAGGTAGTGTTGGAGAAGGATTTTATCATTTTGGAGCTTTGTTTTCTTTGTAATGTTATTTTGCTAATTTGTCTTTGTAACATTCTTATTTCTCATGTAAGTTGTTCGAATCACTTTAGTTTTAAAAAAAGTTCTTCTTCTTCTCTATATCTGTTCTTTTTTATATCACGTTGATACCATTTCCTCAGGGTGTGAACTTATTCACACCAAACCTTGTGATATTCTTCACACAATGGTGGATTGATTGTTATTTTGTTGTTTTTTACTTATTCAATTCCGCCCTTATGAGTCCACTTCCTGCTTCCTTTGAGAACATGTCATCAATGGAGGGATAACTCTTTTTTGGGTTTATCAAAGGGAGTAGCAAGGGTTTGGAATTTATTTTATTTCTCAATATATAAATGTTATTAATTTCTTTTACTTGAGTTTCTTTTATTCAAGTATTTTCTTTCTTCTTTTTCCTTTTTGAATTTTATCGCCCCATTTTTATGTGCCAATAAGATCCTTTACCTTAGAGTGCTCAAGAAAATGATCATACAAGTGTATAGGTGATTAGAATGTGTTTGTGATGGTGTTTAACCAGTAATTTATGAGGTTAGTTTGAATTCATTGCACGATTCCTACTCGATTTAAGGAAATTGAAATTGTAAAAAAAGGAATTCATCTAATCCACCCCAAATGATAACCTAGGATCAAATAATTATTTTAATTTTAATTCACTTAAGTATATTATAGTTTACTTAAACCCATATAAAATCAACCCAAGTTGGACCCTTTATAGCCAAAAATAATCCATAGAATGTACGTGTTTGTAGGTTACTTATCTGTTCTCTAAGGATTCAACAACCTAAGATAAACTACAAGTGAATACTTAACCATAAAATCTTGGGTAAATTTGGGTGAGACCAATATCACATAGGGTGTTATTACAGGTCACACACCATGTTCTATGGAACTACACAACCTAGGGAGTGGAAGAGTACATTCCCAACCAACCTGTTCAACATTGGTTAGGGTACAAATCATATTACATGGGTAGTTGTACATGCCGAGGACATTTTATTACTGGAAGAGAAGATCTCATGTACTATGTTTTCTTTGGTATGTTTGAAATTTTCATTACAATGTCACCATTAATTGAAGGAATCTATTATTTATAGGGGATTTGAGTTATAATTTCAAGTTACTATTTCCTTACCCTAATCTTTTTAATTACACATACATTATGCAATTATATTTTTTCCAATCTTAAAATAATAAAGATAACAGAAATATCCATCTGTCAGGGTTAACATAAGGTGAACCCAAAACAGAATGCTTCACCTTCCTCTCCATCATGTTACTCTTGATATTAATTTTCTTTGTGTTTGAATTTGTGATTATAGTAGTGCAAAATTTTATATTACTCATTCATTTTATCCCATTATTTCATGTAGCTGGATCATTGCATTCTAAATTTTTTATTTATTGTTTTATGAGATATTACATTAATTTTACAATCACATTCAAATCATAACGTTTTTGAAGATAATTTAATTGAATGTTTAATACTCATGGTCATGTTTTTGATTATTTCCATTTTTTTACAATTTTCATTTTATAACGTACAGTTTACTGTATTTTCAGTTACTTTATGATCACTGGTGCACACCACATAATCAGTTTGTTTGAAATTTTCTTGCCACTATTGTCATGAATTGAATGAATATTTTCTTAAGAGGGGATTCAAGTTATTATTTTTGGTTATTGTGTCCTTACCCAATTTTTTAATTACATGTATATTATGTAATTATAATTTTTCAAATATTCAAATAATGAAGATCATGTGAGACAATATTCATCAGTCAAGGTAAAAAAAATGGTGAATTAAAAACACCTTACTTTGCCTTCCAACTACTCATGTCACTAAATTTTTAATACTTCTTGTCAAGTTTTTTATTCTTTCCATTTTTTCACAATTTTCATTTTATATCATATAGTTTACTGTATTTTCAGTAATTTTGG
This sequence comes from Viscum album, assembly GCA_963277665.1. Classification (NCBI taxonomy): domain Eukaryota; kingdom Viridiplantae; phylum Streptophyta; class Magnoliopsida; order Santalales; family Viscaceae; genus Viscum; species Viscum album. Next base: position 762,905,859 of record OY728122.1, read on the forward strand.
GATCATTGGTGCTTGCCTCAATCAGTATATTTGATATTTTCTTCCACTATCATCATGATTTGAATGAATCTGTTATTTAAAGGGGATTCAAGTTATTATTTCATGTTATTGTGGCCTATGAAAAAGGTGAATCGGTTATTGGTGGATATGTGTTTTATATATCTAATTATCAATACATCCTCATAATGAGTGTCTTTCAGATTAATTTTCCATAAGTATTCATATTGTAATATTTTATTATGATGTTTATATTTGGATTTATTTTAGTATACCTTATTCCTAATTACAAAAATATCTAAATCTGTAAACCAATTAAACATAAAAAAGAGGAAACTTAACTAATATTTTCAAAAATATAAAATTTATAATGGGTGGTTTTATCCTTTATGCTTGAAAATAACACAAAATTCATAACATTCTATTGATGAAATAATTGTATTTCATCTTAAATATTTTTTTCTTCCAATAAATATATCATTTAAATTTCACATGAATCAGTATGGAATAACCCTTGACCAAAGAGAAATTCCAAAAAATGAACAATAACCATGCATTACAATTAAGGTACATGCAATAATATCACTTTATAGTTATGATATCATTTATATTTAATTTTTGTTGTCATTTTCCATAGGTGTATTATAGTGACCATGATCATTTTACAGTGATAATTAAAGAAGTTATAATGTTGAGGGATACCAAATTTCATGAAAATCATCATTCTTGGAACCTAACTGCTCTTTCTCGATGAAGGAATCTATGGATAGATTATCTATACATTAATGGAATATTACAAGATTCATATCATACATGTTTTTTTGGGTTTCACATCACCTAATAACATAAAAATTTGAAAGAAGATTCCAAGCTTCATATCATTCATGTTTTCCTTCTCTTATTTGTTTCTATTGATTTTACTACTTACATATTCCAATATATTATTCTTTGATTTTTTTAGAACAAAAGATAGAAATTATTATGTCCTGATACATAAAAAAATTTATATTCATCACTGTTTATAGGAATCCCTTCCTTGAATCATTATTGAGATATATAAAAAGGTTAGAGAATCTAAGGTATTTAATCCATGAACAGGGTAAATTCTTGTCTATAATCATCATCACTATTAGTGGTTAGGAATCTCTATGCATGTTTGTTTTGTTGTCCCAAATTTTTATCTGAGTATCTAAAAGCTTGTTCTCACTTATCATCTCCCTATTCAGTTGAGAGCGGGAACTACAGATTTGGTGAATCCATAACCCATCCTATTATAGGAGTATTTTCATTATCAATTTGAGATGAAAATAGTTTCAAGTTTAAATAAGAACTGTGATTTATTATTTGAATTTACATGGGGTTTAAAAATTACAGAATCTTCCCTTCCATCCATTGTAGTTGAGAAAGATCTACGAATATTAGTGCATCCTTAAAATAATTTTACCAGGATCAAGGAATTTGACACACGTAGAGAGAAAATATTTTTATGGATTTGTTGATAAAAAATAGGAAACATGTTCATCACACGACTTCAAATATTTTATAAAAACATTGAAAAGCAACAAAGTTATTCATTTATTAATCCATATAGTAAATGGAACTAGAATTCTGTTACTAATTAATGGTATAATATTTTCTTCATCTTTATGTGAACACTCTCCATCATTTTGATTCACTTAGACCACACATTTTTTAGAGATCTTAAAACATTAGTTTCATGATCAATGTGATGATCAAAATTATTCATTTATTAATACATATAGTAAATGGAACTAGAATTCTGTTACTAATTAATGGTATAATATTTTCTTCATCTTTATGTGAACACTCTCCATCATTTTGATTCACTTAGACCATACATTTTTTAGAGATCTTAAAACATTAGTTTCATGATCAATGTGATGATCAAAATTATTTGAAGCTATCCCCTACACTTATGAAAGAAAGGATATAATAAACATAAAATAATATTTTGATATATCATTTTTCATCATGAAAATTAACTATGATGGAGTGGATTTAGGTTTACTTGATGTAGTTAAACAAATTTGTTCATTTGTAACTAAAATCCCTGATAGGGGAATAATGAGTATTAGAAATTATTTCATGAGTCTCTAACATTCCATAGGGAAGGAAAATCCTTGGTAGGGGAATAATCAGTGTTATAAAGTGTTTCATGAATGTATATTACATTCCATAGGAAATAAAAAATGACATCTAAATATTGATGGATAAAAGAATTGAAATTTAATTAAGTAGTTATATCTGAGAAACATTTTTTATTAATAGACCCTATTATGCTATAAAAAATACGGATTTCAACTAATTCTATACGAGGAGAAATGTGTTTTTCTTATTAAACAATATTTAGTAGTATATATCACATATAGTTTATGTTTTCAAATATACTGTTTATATGATTTAACCTAAACTATATTTTTTATTTAAATAGTTTATGATGGTTATAACACATATATATAATATTAAAGGTATGATCCAATGTAAATTGTTTTTATAAAGATTTATTGCTTCATTATTTAAAGGTATGTCCAAATGTATACACAAAATCTCATGGGATCAAGCTTGGTCTTACTAAAAAGGGGCTCGACATCTGTTCCTAGTGGTTTTATCTATTGGTTGATAACATCAATGTAAAAATGATGAATATAAAAGTAGGTGGATAGTTCATTGTGTCATGTGTAGAGGATATCCTTATTGTTCTGAGAGTTTCATCCGTTCTTCCCCTATTCTCTATTGGAGATTCAATGTTATTTCTCCTAGACACACACACACACACACACACATATATATATATGTGTGTGTGTGTGTGTGTTTGTTTGTGTGTGTGTGTCTGATCTTACTGTAACTCAGTTTCATGCTGTATTATGGCAGATATATTTTGTTTATGTATAAGGATTCACATGAAGAATTATAGTATGCAATCTGCATTTGTTTCAATACTATTTAGTTTACATATTATGAAACTAACCATAATTTTCCAACACTGTGACGTTTGTTTCCTGAAAATATTATAACTTCTCTTTAATAAATATTGAGATATAATCACCAATTTATTTAAGTACATGAATAGGTTGTTTGGGTATCTTATCAGTAAATTTAATTGAGCACTTATACCTATTAAAATTTAAATTATCATCTTTATTATTCTATTTGAATTTAATTATATGTTCATGTTTTATCATTAATATGTTCATGTTTTATTTTTTATCATGTAAAAAACCAGTTCCATCAATTTGGTATTCCATTATTTATATGATTTAGTTGATTCACATGAATTATACCAAAGTTTATTGGAAATCCTTTGAGAAAATGTTTTTATTCAGGTTCTAAATTCTCAATTATATTAACATCTGAACTATAAAATTATTATATTTATTGTTAGTTGAAAAGTAAAAATATTAATGGTTCCCCCATAAATTTATCAGTATTCTTCCATGATAGACACTATAAATGTCTCACATTTTCATCCTTTTAGAAATATTTCATTTTCAATCATTTGTTGCCATAATAATTTACCCTATCACAGTTGCCTTTTACTCTTTGTTCAATCATCTTTTCTAGATTATATTAGCCTATTTATATTTTTAAACATTTTATGATATCTATATTATATTACTCAGTAATAAAATTATATCTTTTTGATCAAATTTGGTGAACATTGAGATGAATGGATAGAAATAATTTTTTAATTTTCACCCGAAAAGGTGCACAAATGGTTTCATGCATACAAGTCCTTGGAAAAAATACTAAGATTTGAAGGCAGTCTGGTAGGCACTAGCAGTATTATACTCGCCACAGATAAACATAGGTTTTGTGTCATTGAAAGATTTTTCCTTACAGGTAGTCCTCCAACAAGTATTCCTTCTCTTATAATGTATAATGTTGTTTCTCCTTAATCTCCTTCACTCTTAATTATGATATTTCCCTAAAATTATTTCCAAAAAGTATTGATTCTCTTATAATGGATCATGTTGTTTCTCATCAATCTAATTCACTCATGATTATGAGATTTCCATAAACTTATTCAACACTAAGATAAATTCTATATACAAATTCCATTAATTCAATGGTATTACTTCCATGTTAACAATTAATTTTTTTAAGATTCATTAATAATAATAAGAAATATATAAGAAATATATATACTTTTTCTTGTTTATCAATATTTATATTTCATTAAACTATAACATTTATATCATTTCAATCCTACATGGAGTTATTGTATTCATTCCTTCTACTAGAAGTTTAGTAAATCTTTAATTTATCTTCAATATTAAAAAATTCCATTTATCAAAAATACTATTCTACATTATATACTTCATGCAAACATTGATTAAATTTATATACACCTATAAACACAAATTCACACATATAAAAATATATAATGCTTCTAGATACACATTTAAACACCAACATTGACTCTATTTCCATGTGTCACAATAGAACTTCATTTCTTTTTCCAATTTCCTCCATCTCCCAAAAAGTGACACATATTCCATATATCATCACAAAAAAAATCAGAATGTGTATAAAAATTTGTAATTAAATTATTATTTCTTAAAAATGCATGGGTTTGGTACTAGTTATAGGATATAGAAGGAGAGAGGAGGCCACAACCCCCTTCTCCAAGTGCTAAAGCATTTCCTGTATGCTCTTAATTTATTTTTATTTTTTCTTATAATTTTTTCTTATCTTCCCATCTCTCCCCTATATTAATTCCACTTCTACACTAACAACCCTAACTTCTAGCCTCTATAATGGATGTATGCTACTGCCTCCAACCTCATCTGCCACCGCCTTTGACCTGCATCTGCTACTGCCACCTCCGGCCTATCGCGCTTGACCACCTCACCTAGGAGTTGCTGCCTTCACCTCAGCCACTTGACTCCCCGACTGGAGCCATGACAGACTACCTATTGCCTCGCCTATAGCCACTATGGAAAAAATTCTACTCCGACTACCTCAACCACCTACCGAACCACCACCTCGACCACTCGCATGCACCACATGAAGTAACACTGCCTTTCACACGCCACTTCACCTCCGATCCTACTTGGAACAAAGAAACTATTATAGATCTGCAAACCTTGGACAATGATCTACACTAATCCATACCCCATTTGATGATTCGTTTACATTTCGATTCATCAAAAAAGAAAAATAAATTGATGATGATTTTATAGAGAATGGAGGAAGTGTAGAAATATGGAATCTAAGAGTAGATAAATCAATGGTCGTGTTAGTCTTTCCATCGATATTGAGGTTCAATGGATGACATAATTGAAAACCAAATATATTTTATATTCCAAGGAAATTAAACTGGGGATAATAATTTCAAATAGAAATAATAATTTTATTTTGATCCATTTTTTGTCGATGAACACACCTGCCAAAATCGTTGCGTTTTCTATGCTCTGATTTACTCAGATTTGCAACATCGACGCAATCTGTCAAAGGTTCATCATTGGTTTTCCAACAGAGGATGGGAAGAGAGCTTCACCGATGGGGGATAATTATGAAGATTTTTTTTGAAAAAACTCCATAATGATATATTTATAAGTATATCACTTAGGTTAAATGAATTTAATTGATTAATTAATTAATTAATTTGATACACTTAAATGTACTGCCGACGAGCAAGGGGTCCGAACATCCCACACCGACTCATTTTATTTCATTCCTAGGGTAAAAACCACATTCTAGACACAACCATGGGATCATATTTCTAATCTGATTAACTGTTTGAGATTTATCCCATTTTCTTTAATTAACTGCATGTGGTCAATATAAAATATACTTAATATTTTTATAAAATTAATTCCAAGAACACCAGGCCTTAGAATCACACTTCATCTCATCTCCTAGATGTAGAAATAGAAATAGAAATATTTTAAAGTATTATGAATAAAAAACCATGTCTCAACATGAAATTTAAGAACATCAATGGATTTATGGGTTTCCATTACGCAAATTGTAAGGTGAACCTTATGTAGCAAGTATAATTCTATGAAGACCCTGACACTTGTCTAGATTACCATGATGCAACTTCTGCACTTTAGTGTTACCCATAAATAGGTTGGAGATAATATTTACATGGGTTATATAATATTGATTTTACCTTTACATAGATAACCTTTTCTACTTAGAATTTCTCCAAATGATTCCTAGGCATTCTCAAAATCTCAAAATCTTTATCCGTGAGGTCTTTAGTACCTATTCACATATCTTTCATCACACGTTACTCATCAACACACATTTAAATTTACTTCAACACCAAGATTCCTTATTGATGTCAAATTCAATTTAATATAATGGGCATAACCATATACAGATTTGGATTTATTGTCAATACCTCCACATATTTTTTATATCAATATGTGTGCTTACCTTTCCCCTCCTTATTGAAAATAAATATAAGTATAATATGGTGTCTTCTCATCTCATCTTTCTTCTTAGAAACAAATTCCCCCCCTTCCATATAGAAACACATCTTGATATCCTTTTTGAGATAAGGATGACACCAAATTACTTTCTTAGAAAAGTTTCTTAAGCTAGTTATATTCTAGTCTACATGGGATAACTCAGTGTAGAAAATAAGATTTGTTTAACCAAGGTTATCAATGCTATTGATAAATTCATATACATGTGATAAAAAATTATATTCTCATTTTGGGGACTGTTTTAAGAATAGATTTATTAGGAAAACTTGGAATCCTACACATATCTCAACAACCCCATAACAAAGTTCAAGATTAAAGAATAAAAATCCCCTTTTTATTGTCTTTTAATCAACTAACAATCCCCCTTCATAATTTTTTTGAAACAACAACTCATATAAAAAATGTCTTTCGTGTTATAATTTTAATGCATGTTATTTATATAATCGATGTGAAGTCCTCTTCAGGGGGGGGGGGGGGTTAACATCAATTATTAAATAACCAACATTAAAACTATTTCAACTAGGGATTTTAATGTTAGTTATTTATAAAATCGATGTTAAAATTAAAATTTTACAATGTGTGGAAATGATGTTTCCATTTTTTCATGCCACATATTTCAAATTTTAAATCCCACCTAAAATTTATAATGATGTGGAAGACTTCCTTAAGGTCCATATATATGTTACTATGATCCATATTTACTTATTTCTTATCTAATCCTTTGATTTGAATCTTTGTTCCAAAGGTTATTCATTTAGATATTTCACTATGGTATTTATAAATATTATCCCATTATTTCATTTATTTATGATTATTTTTCTTAATAAATATACTTTTTAATGATTTTTTTGTTTAATGATGAAGAATAATTTTTTGGGTAGTATAAAAATTAAATTATTTCAAATGAGTTTTATAGACTAGAGTTTAAAATTCCTTACAAGACGTAACTTCATACGCCTCACAAATTATTTCCTCCAAATAAAATTAAGTTAAACTACACTACAACTAGGATGAAAATTAATTTGAAGCTTCATGTTTTGTTTTATCAATTTCTTCTGGTTTTTGAATTTTTTTTTTATGATTTCATTTTCATCCATGGGAGTAATAATTTCCTATATATTAAAAGAAATATAGATACTTTCGATGTCACTTATAAAAAAGATATTTCAAAAGTGTTTATTTTTTTAAATAATTATTTTAATGTCAGTTTTAATAAATTATATTAAAAATATATCTGCTACATCACTTATAATAACATAACCTAACAAAACAATGTTAAAACCTAAAAAAACCTATTGAAAAAACTATTTTTTTACTAGTGGAAAAATAAGGTTTGCAAGTGTGATTTATATACCTTATTTTTTAGTTTTTTAAAATTTTCCAAAAATTATAGATTCACTTATTCATTAGTCTTCCAATTTTTTCCATAAATTCTAGATTCACTACTCAAAGATGATTTGATAACTTCTTATTGTTTTTACTCCCCTACAAGGGATGAAATCAAATAATCCTCATCATGTTATTAAGAATACTCCATGAAATACACCAATTTTTCTATAGTGACAACTTCAAATCTCTCCTATAATTCACATCATATTATCACAAATAAAAAAAAGGTTTTAAGGAATAATGGGGGACCTCATTTATTCCTCTGAAGCAGCAGAAAGGCTAAGTCTTTCCTCTCAATCAAGGATTCTATTTTCTTATAAACACAACAATCATTTTCTTGTCAACCAACCTAATAGGTTTCTTACTCATTTTCTTTCCATGATTTGTCCTCAAATGTGAGGAAACTTTCTCTACCTTAGATTTCAAGGAAACTTCATTTACTTGTGGTTGCACTATCTTTATAAAAACATATTTTTGGGATAATATAATTATAATGTAATTTTTCATTCCATGTACAACCTACCCACATCTCTTACAAACATTTTCATGGATTTTCATGTCACCACCTATAGATGAATTATCAGGTGCCATAATCTTCTCATTTGAACTCACTCTATTTCTTTTAGTTCTAGAACAAATTTGTACATTATACATTCATTTTCCAAATCCATTTTCTCTTTCTAAAATTTCAATCATTCTTTCTTAACATGCTCAGTATACATGAATTCTCCACATGGTTTATTGGAATGTTAAGATTCTATTATTACCATATGATGTCTCTTACCTTTCACAACATTAGGACGTTTTCTAGGTAATGTTACCTTGAACTCCTTATATTTGTGACCATATTGGTTACATATTCCATGTAAATATTATAATATCTTAAATATATTTTTGGTGGATAGATGAATTGAGTTACTGGTCACATCTTGTTTCCTTTGATATGTTTCTCTTGTTTAATCAGTATAGCTACCCATTGGTTTATACTTGTACCTTAGTAACAATATATTATACTAATAAGAGTAGGATTTGTTTCCATAACTTCCAAAACCCTAAGAAAAAAAGTCTGAACTTTGATCTTTCATATTTATAAAAAATATTCCCAGAATTTTGTTCTAGTTGTCTAGATACAACTTAAGACTTCTTTCACCTAGGGTATAATGGTTTTATTGGCACATTTTACTCTTACTTTGATGTGGAATAACACCTATCAGTTTTCATTTTAGTCCACATAAGTTCAGGTTTATTTTTAATACCATAACTATTAGAAGAAACAATTCTGTTATAGGTTTTATTATGACTAGATTTTACATGACCGTTGGATCCCTTCCTTTCTCCTTACTGAGAATATTATACTTAAAAATTATCTACTTTGATGAAGTTTTCTATGAACTTCTTCAACTCAATTATCTTTGGTTTATATCCCTTGATATAATTAATATAATATTCTTCTTTTGGGACTAGATCTTCCTTTTCACCCATAGTTTTATTCTTTTCTTTCAACTATTTTCTCTTATCTTTATTGAGTTGTGTAATATGTTCAATATAAGATTCCACATCACAATTTTTCTAGTACTCAAGTTCTGTCATTTATTCTTCATTTTCACTATTTGATGAATAAAATTATTTCCCAATACGAGCAATGAAAATTACTTCATCATCTAATGCACTCCTTGAGTTATCTTGATTCTTTATAATAAAACTCATATTCTTAATATTGGATTGCTTCTTCTTTATCTTACCCTCTTTAATCCATTTAGATTTCTCATCATCATCATCTGATTTAGACTCTAAAACATTCCTCCTTGGCCATTCCTTTTTAACATGACCAATGCCCTTAAAATCTTAACACACAGGTGGTTTCTTGGCCTTTCCTTTCAACTTAAACTTTTTGAACCTTTTTGAGAGAAGATAAATAATTTTGTTTAATTATTCATAATCCTAATCATCATCTAAATCACTTAATTATACAACCTCTTAATTCATCTACTTTTCCTTTTCTCAAGGACTTAAAATCTATCTCATCTTTTTTCTCTTTTCATAAAATATAGAGCCTTTATCATCACATAAACTATGGTAATGTTTTGAAGCTTATACACTAGAAAATACTCTCTATATTCAAGGGATCAATTATTAGGATCAAATCAATCTGTAAAATTTCTTATTAATGTTTTGAAAATGGTGTAATTATCTAGATACTCACCCAACCCTCAAATATTACTCACAGTATCATGATGCCTTGTGAATTAGTCTTTAATGCCGCCATCACAACCATATTTATTATAACATCCAACCAACCCATCCACCTTAAAATGATGCTATTAAGCACGTGAACCTTATGCACACCCCTACTCACTAAGCTCTAGACCTCAAGCCTGACCCCATTCCTATATTCAAAACCATAAAGTATATACACATCCCAAAGGCCCTGTACATGGTGTGAGTAATAACTTAGTAGTCTACCACCAACGATGTCCCTATCTTTCATCAATACATATACTAGTGTATGCATAAAATTGAATAAAAAAAATCTACAAAAATCTCATAACCCACTCCACTTGTGCCCAATGGCTATTAAGTGAGTCTTTAACAAAATCAGCTAATGGTAGAGTGGAACAATATCATCCACTATTTGTCACACCAAAAGATCCTTTAGCCTTATGAAATGGTTGTCATTGGTCACGGTCAAAGAAAATTATTTTAACCTGGAATGAAACTTAGTGACTAACCAGGTTTGTTTCTTAAAGAGTTATGGTGTTGGTTCTTCATTAATATCATTAAATTATTATCATTTTGTTCATTTTCTTGGTTTTGAGGGAAAAAGCAGGAAGGTGATTGATGCTTGATTTTATGAATTTTAAGAGTTGAAAACAAAACGAATGAAATACACACACAATGTTAGTAGGAAAACGGCCCAAAACTATGTTTATACTCTCTCAACCACCTATCTTAGATCTTCTAATGGTCCAGATAATCCACTATCAACCTCACTAAATGCATGCTTGTAACTCAACTCAACCATCTCTCTAACCCAAAACAATGAGAAACCAGGTATGTAGTGACTTCTGGTGCTTGGGAGTTGTCCTAAAAATGAAGGAATTTCCTAGTCAAACCACTCCAATCATGAATTTATTTATGACCAAAGTGATATTTATGAGATCATCAATCACATAAAATCACCTAGATTCTTGGTAGAGTAATTTAGTATACAAGTGCATAAATATCGAGGGAGAAAGAGTAGAAAACCGTTCTTGTGAGTAGATATGACATTGTATCTCCTCTTTACCATCAATTATTTCTAGGAAGAAATAAAAATATGATGATCAATATAATGAATGATCTTCAAACAACATCGAGTTTGAATTCCTAATTCAACAAGTGGATTTGGCCTCCATTGATAAATGTTGGAGATGACAACATAGATAAAAAGAATGATTACCATTTGATTTACAAATGGGAGACATAATTACAAATTTTAAGAAATAGGAGATGAGGAAATGGAATTATCCCCTATATCTAGGAATTGAGAATCGATTCCCATGCCTAGGAATTACTATTATAGAGCGAGAAGTGATCCTCTTATTTGAAAATGAAATAGAAAAGTGGAAACATCCCAACTAATAGGAAATTAAATCCATGTGGAATTCTCCCTAGTTATCATTGTCAACTTTGAGTAATGTTATAGTGAGAATAATAAATATCTTGTAACAAAATGAGACAACCCCATATCAATCACTTTGGCCAAAACTCTCAGTCTTGCCAAAAATCCTTGAAGCAAGCTCAAACAAACTTCCTTTGGATGAGTTAAACCCATCGAGGACTTCAATAAAAAACTTAAAATGAACTTGATTTCATAATATCAATTGAAGAATTGGGAAACCAAAAGGCCCCTACATCTTCATTTGGCTCATCCAAATGATAAATTTAGGAAAAATAAATCCAAAATCCATTATAGAACTTCGTCAGACATCATCCACAACCTTCATCGGTTCATCTTAATTTGTGCTTGATTCACCTTTGGTGATGCCCCTAGAAATATGATCTTGTCTAGACTCCCCTATTTATATCATATTTATTTCAACCTCCTGATTCGGCATACATCACTATGTTGTTGGTCAGTAAATTCATCCAATAAAGCAGCACTAGAATCAGGCATTAACACCAGCCACATTCTTCAACTTAGAAGCTAAAATAGATATTATCCTTTGTTCAAAAGCTACAATAAATGATTTATATGGTTTCAATAGGGATTCATCAATCTCGAGTCTTCTTTAAGCCATGAATTTGGTCTTATAAGAAGTCATATTCAAGTGGTTCTCCTATAATTTATCAATGGCTAGACACAACACGGGTTAGGTTTACAACAAGAAACTACTGAAAAACATGCGCAACACCTTCCCCAACAAATATCACAATTAATTTTATGTTGGAATTTATTATTTGTTGTGTTGTGTGTTTGTATCCATATAAATATTTTAGGTGTTAATGTAATGGGATGTAGATACTCTTTTTTTCCTTGTAAGGATTTGAAATATATTACTAAATATTTTTGTAGTCAGGGGTTGAGATGGTGTGCGATTCCGATTCCTAATAACCCCAAAATTAATTTTATAAAATATTAAATGTATTTTACATCACTAGAACCACATTTTTTAGAAATAGTGGTATATCTCCTAAATAGAGTGTTAAATCGAAAATCTAAGAACACAATTGAATCCAGGGTACATAGTTTACCCTTGATGTGATCTAAAGTTGGTCAATGATGAATGATCAGATATAACAGTCATTGGCTGGTATGTTAAGTGAATTAATTAGTTAAATTATTTAATTAATTCATTTAACAACTGAAACCTATTTTACCTCTTTAAATATGTGGTTATGGAAAATCATCAGGGATAAATGCATAACCTTGAGATCATTTAAAGAAGGATTCCACCGACCTTCATTAGCGAATCGAGATCGGGCGATAAACAAATCAATGTGAATTAAGGTAAAAAAGACGCATCAGATATTCCTCATCACTGACAGAAACATTCTTCCCCAATGAATGGTCCAATATTTAGTTAGGTTATGTTGATTTCATTTTCCACCCTTAATTAAAATATTGAGTATGATCAGATTTGTTATTCATTGATATGCGTCTAATTTTATCCTTCGCATGAGCTAGGGTATCAAAATAATTTTTTCATTCGATTTATTTTTGATTATTTCCTGAAATCATCCATTACAATCCATGATTTTTTGATTGTTGGCCAAGAACATTTGGATAATGACACTATCACCTTTGTTCTTGTGGATTTATCCAACTCATTCATCACACTCTTCATAGTTGGACAACAGTGTCACAATTAAACTATTAACGGATGGGTTTAGAGGAATCAGACCCCCATATTCACGATGTATGGGCACAAAATTAACATATTGGAGTTTTGAGTATGAATCCTATGACTTCCCACCTTTTTATTACAAAAACATTTCATTACATTAAACTAAATAGAAGAACTTTTAGAGTTTAGTTTCTTGGAAACAAGGTAAATAATAAAAGTGAACATAAAATATTATTCTAAGCAATGATAAAGTATTTTTCATTTGTTCATACTAAGTAATTTTACTACATCTCATAACCTATGGACATACATCAAAGGAAAGAGTGAGCATATGGCCTGGTAAAGGAAAACAAGGGAAAATTTTTACAAGTGATCTTGAGAAATATCAATAAGAACACGAGGATTATCATAAAGGCGTGAGAAAGTTGTATATAAAAATAATTAGAACATGAATCATTACATAGAAATGTGTCTACAACATTTAAATTATACATTCATAATCATGTCACCAAGGTTTTTCACTAAGGTGTCATAAAAATTACCAAGGTTATTTCCCAAGATATCATAAAACCCGTCATCTATAGAGATTAAATTGTTTACCTAATGAATTGGATCAATATAAGGGTTCACCCTTAATATGTATTAATTAATTTGAGCCACATATATCATAATATAACATTTCATAAATAACCCATGGAGAATAAAAGAAATGAGTTTCATATAAAAATCATGGCATTTTAAAAAGTGATTAAAGTCAAGATCTTTATGTCATTTATTACCCATAGAAAGAGAATAAGGGTTTAATGTTTATCAATTACAGAATCAAATAAATAACTTTTACATCTTGGTGGAAACCCCTGGTAAATAAATAAGTTTGCGTATTCACATAAAGAAAATAAAATGGAGTTATTGGAGGAGAAGAGAGAACTTTTGAGAAGTAAAATCGGTAGCATAACGGGTATAAATCACAGTTTTAGAAAAGTGTAAAAAGAGAGAGGATAGTGGTATCCTATTGGTAAAACATAATTTTATTATAATTAATTTAAAAAAAGAAATAATATTGAGTTACCATAACATTTATAAGACATATAGAAAAATAGGTTCTTAAAATGAAGAGAAAAGATGGATAATTCCATTACCTTGAAAAGTAACTCCTAAAACATGGGGATTGAGACATTGGGGGATTAAGGAAACTTTGGGAGGAATAATTGGTAGGAAAGACTATCAGAGTTTTGTGAAGGATTAGTTCTAAATGAAAGTAAATGGATAAATATGTGGGTATTTATAGCAAAAGTGGATGATTTGTTTATTAATTTCTAAATAAAGCCCTTAGATATTTAGGTAGTAGTAAATAAACAACCATGTGATTTACCATGGTATTGTACAATTGGGACACCTATAATGTTATTTGAATCTATAGTAGTTGACCAAATTTTTTAATTATTTATTTTTTCAAGGAAAATGAAAGTTTTCACAAAATAACATTTTTAAAGTTAAAGTTTCCATTTTAGAATTTGGAAATAAAATTATATATTTAGAAATTGATTAAAATATATTAAAATATTTGATATTAATAAAATAAAATATTTTAATTCGTGTATTGTGGTTAATTAGTTATTACATCACTATGAAATAATTATAATTTCATTAACATAATGAAAAACTCAAACTGTATTTTTACTATTCATGAAAAAATAAATTAATTTAGAAAATTCTCATAAATTCACTCTAACCTAATTTAGATGTGAGGATTTCAAAAATGAAATTTATTTTTGCATAATAATTCTCTAAATATTAGAATTTTAACTTTTAAATACAAAAATATATATTAATAAAAATAATAGAAGATTGAAAATGCATAGTATAATTTCTGACACTTGAAAAAAATAAAATTATTTTATCATTTATTTTTAAATAAGTTTTTTAATCATACTATTTAATTAAAATAAAAATTATTAATAATACCTTAGTTTATTATAATAATTATATCATTTGTAAAAATTACAGTTTCTGTCTGAAAAAACAATTTATCAAATTCTTCATATTTTTTTATAAAGAAAAACTATTCTTAAAACAGAATTGATGGACCAACAATTTATTTATACAAATGGATTATAATTTAAGTATCTAAGTACTAAACACATAACCCCTTATAACACCTACATACGACCTAAGGATAAGGTTTTCAATGATGATAGATTCCTGGGGCGGCTCAGATAACATTTGTTGAGTGGTAATTTCCACTAACTTGAACTTATCCCATATGCGATTTCATTTAAGATTCACTTGTTGAATCTATGCTTGGGCTTGGTCAAGAGATAATCCTAGGGATTCCACCTGTCTCCCAAGTTCTAAAAAATGGGCTTTGTATAACACGACTCTTTTGTTTGAGGCCATCATTTATCCTTTTTGCATTAATTATCCCTTTTCATTCCTACTTATAAACACTAATTATAATGTTGAAATTTTTATCAAGAGTATTTCTTCCAATAGTTGTATTGACCAAGGTTCATATAACAGTCAAAACCCAAATTGTTTGATTTCCCATTATATTCACTTCATTAAAAAATATATATGTTTTTGTTGTGAAAAAATATAATATAAGCTCATTTTTAGGAAACAAATATTATTCAAAAGTTTAGATTGTTACATTATCCTCCCTTAATAAATGTCATCCCCTAAAATTCAACTCATTCCATCAGTTGATAAAAGGTGTGGGTACTTCTATCTTATTGTCTCCTTTGGTTCCCATATCACTTCTTCACATTTATGGTCCCTCTATAACACTTTGATGAGGTTGGTAGTCTGGTTGCATAGAATCTTGTCTCTACAGTGCAAGATCTCCACCGACTAATCCTCATAAGGGAGGTCGTGTTCCACTTGTACAACCTCAGGATTAAGCACATGTGAAGGGTTAGGTATGTACTTACTCAAGAGATATACGTGGAATAAATCATTAACTTGAGATATATTTGGAGGATGTTCAACCCAATAGGCCACTAATACTATGAGATCAAGGATTTCATAGGGGCCAATGTATCTAGGGCTAAGCTTCCCTTTCCCCCATAACTACATGACTCTCTTCCATTGTGATATTCTAAGGAACACCTTTTCTCTAACACCAAACTCCAATTCCCTTCAACAATTGTCATCATAACTCTTCTGCCGACTCTGGGAAGCCTTTATTTTTTTGATGGATGACATGAACCTTTTCTGTCATCTCTTTCACAACATCAGGACAAATCATCTTTCTCTCACCCACTTCATCCCAAAAATAATGAGTTCTACATCTCTTCCCATATAGAGGTTCATAGGGTTCCATTTGAATACTTGTATGGAAGCTACTTTTGTATGATAACTCAAATAATGATATATGTTGATCCCATCCACTTTTAAATTTCATTGAGTATGTTACTAATATTTCCTCGAGTGTCTGAATAGTCCTTTTATATTGGCCATAGGTTTGGGGGTGATTGGACGTACATAAATTCATTTTGGTTCTGAGATCATGTTGAAGTCTTGTCCCTAATTTTGATGTAAACCTTGGATCATGATCAGATATTATATAGAGTGGTACCCCATGACGCCTTAAAACTTATTTTATGCATATCTTGGAATGTTTTTCAAGAGATAAATCTTCCCAAATAGAGATAAAATGGAAATTATTATTGAGATGGTCCACTATGACCCATATCACATTATTTATTTTGTATGTTTTTGGGAGACCAGTGAAAAAATCCATAGTGATATTGTCCCACTTCCATGCTGGTATGAGTAGTGGTTGTAGTACCCATTTAAGAAGTTTCCTCTCTATCTTCACTTATTGACACACCAATCAACTTGTAGTGTAGTTATCAATCTCCCTTTTCATGTTATCCCATCGATAATCATCACGAAGGTACCTATACATTTTAGTGCTTCTAGGATTTATAGAGAATGTAGATATATGAGCTTTAACCATCATCTCCTTTTTTATTTCTAGAAAATATGGAACACATTTCCATGCATGGAATTTCAGTACACCTTCTTGATTAACATATAACTCAAGAAACATACCATTCTTTATAGCCACTCTTATTCTATAACAAAAGATATTCTCTTGGATATTTCTTGATACTATCAAATAATGATTCTTGATAAACCATTTGGGATAGGGTTGATGAT
This sequence comes from Viscum album, assembly GCA_963277665.1. Lineage (NCBI taxonomy): Eukaryota > Viridiplantae > Streptophyta > Magnoliopsida > Santalales > Viscaceae > Viscum > Viscum album. The sequence continues at coordinate 762,923,197 of OY728122.1, forward strand.
GTCCCTTCACTTAAAATTCCCAATTATAGTTTAACTAGGTCTTTGATCAAAGGATCTCCTTGAATCTCCATCATTTCTAGAACAACAAGGTATTTACTACTTAATATATCATTGACTTTTTTTGCTTTTTTGAGATGATAATGAATTGAAAAATCATAGTATTTAAGAATATCCAACCATTTCCTCTATCCCATGTTCAATTTATTTTGTGTAAACATATACTTCAAACTTTGGTGGTATCTATATATATAAAATTTATCCCCATAAAGATAGAGCATCCATATCTCCAGATAAAAAACAACCATAAATAGCTCCAGGTCATGTATAGGATAAATCTTCTCATTAGGCTTCAACTATCAACATATATTATCAATCACGTCGTTATTTTTTAGGATGATGCACCCAATACATTTTAGATATGAATCACTAAAAATAATAAATCCTTCTCCAATAGAGGGTAGAGTAAACATAGGTGTAGTGACCAATCTATTCTTCATATATAGGATACTTTATTCACACTCCTTTATCCATATGAACTTGACCCCTTTTCGAGTTAACATTGTTAGTGGATTACAAATTCATGAAACATTCTTCAAAAACTCCCAATAATATCCTCATAAAAAAAGGAAACTATGAATCTTAGTTTGTATTATAGGATGAGTCCACTCCTCTAAATCATTTGTCTTGTCAGGATCAACTGAGATTACATCATTGGTTACAATGTTCCCTAAGAATGAAACTTGTGGTAACCAAAATTCACATTTTATAAACTTTCTAAATAGCCTCTCCTTGCTCAGATTTTGAAAAATAACCCTTATATGATCCTCATGATTCCCATGAATTTTAGAATATATCAGAATATCATTAATGAAATCTACCAAAAAATTATCAAGGTAATCCATGTAAAGACCCGTAAAATTCAAGGGAAATTTTTTCTTAATTTTCTTTGGAATTTTACAAGAGCGCGGTTTCTGACGGCACCTGATTCTGAGGCCCGGAGTGCCCGGAATCAGTTTCCGAAGTTTGGCTCGGGTACATTCAGTGAACGAACGAGCGGAAATTTCTAACTTTTGATCCGGTGCTCGGAATTGAAATCTGAGGGCACCGATAAACTCGCAGCGCTGATATTTGATTAAGGAGACCTTTTCGGAAGTTGCGTTTGTTACGGGTTGAAAGTTAGTTTTTGGGTTTTTAGATTAAGTTAAATAAAATTTGTGAAATACAAAATTTTATTTTAACTTGATGTTGTTTTTTTTAAATCCTTCCAAAGGGAGTTGGGAGTGGGACCCACATCCACTTAACCTCCCTTGGAAGGATTAAGTGTGGTGGGGCCCACACGAAACCCAACCTTCCATCTCCCTTTAACTATCCTTTTAATTAATGTTTGACAACTTAAAGTATTAATTGAGGTGAGTTGTTCAAATTCAAACCTTTGGAATTCATGTGGTAAAGTTGTGTAATAATATAAGCTTAAAGATTATTTTATTCTGGGATAATTCTTTTACCACCTTGAGAGGAATTTTGGAGCTTCTCCTTATTCTTCTTCTTCTTCAACTCTGACGAAGAACAAGAAGAACCTTCGAACTTCGACGAAGAACTCCACGTTCTCGGGAACCGTCTTCCGTGACGACATAACCGCGACATCGACGTTCTTCTTCCGCAACGCTCGACTTCTGCGAATCGTTGTCGATCATCAAACTTGTTCCAGAACCAAGGTAGGGGTTTGTTCTTTTTAAATTACGTGTATCATTCCCTCGAACATGAAAGAATAATCCGTTGGGCGTAGTTCCAAATTTTATTAAAAATTTGTGAAACGTTCATTGTTGTGTTATTACGATTGGCCAATTGATATCATTTTAACGGGAGGAGACCGGACCGCACGAACACGGCCGATTCTCCTCCCCCTTCTAATCTTTCGTGTTGTTTTAGCGGAGACAGCGCGATGTCATCGCACCGCACAGGAACAAAAGAATTTAAGGTCGGTTTGGGTCTCGACGAAGAAACGCGGCGCTATAATGCCGCGCCTTTGAAATCGGATGAGACCGCTGCCGGAGTCGGGCCGCGGCGGAGGGGCGTGACGCCATTACGCGGCACCAATCGTTCAAGGGCTGAGCAAGAAGGGGCGGCCGGAAAACCGGCCGCCGGCGGAAGAGGAAGAGCCGCGGCCAGACGGCCGCGGCGGAAGAGCCAGAGGCGGCCGGCCTCGCCGGCCGCCGGAGATCAGGAAGGGCCGCGACCCTACGGCCGCGGCGGAGCAGTCAGGGGCGGCCGGCCTCGCCGACCGCCGGAGATGGGAAGAGCTGCGGCGCTGGCCGCGGAGGAGAAGAAGAAGGCGGCCGGCCGCGCCGGCCGCCGGTTCGGTCAGAAGGCGGGACCCGCGGGTCCCGTGGGTTAATTAAAACGGCTGGCAAAAGCCGGCCGAGATCCGGAAAAGGGGGGGGTTTCACCCCCCGCGTGCGGCACGTGCGCGGCACCCTGGCCGCGCCGCCGCGCCGCCACCGGCCGGGCCGGTTCCAGCGGACCGGGTCGGTCCGACCCGGTTCGGGTCAGACCAGGGGGGGTCGGGCCGGGTCGGCCCGGACCCGGACCCCCCATTTTCGAGACAGTTTCGGTCTTTTGGCGATAACTTGAGCCACGGACCTCCGATTGACGAACCGTCTGCGGCAACGCGATCCTTGGATCGAGACGGTCGTTTCAGTATATCTCACTCAAGGTTTCGGAACAATTTGAGTTCGGCCGGGTTGGTTCGTTCACGAAACCAACCGGGCCTTCGGAGCGGAAACGCTCATATCTTGAGCTACGGACGTCCGATTGACGTATCGTCAGCTTTGTTGTGTTCCTCTTAGTGAGACGGTTCTTTTGGAATGATCCGCCCGAGGTTTGGACGCAGGTGGAGTACGGTCGGGTTGATTTTGCCTTAAAAACCAACCGGGCCCCGGGGACGAAAATGCCAATAACTCTCAGACCGGCCGTCCGATCGACGCGCCGTCTGTTGCGTTGAGTTCCTGTTGACGATACGGAACTTTTGGATACATCAACTATGGACTTTGTGACAGTTGATGTATCAGCCTCTCGGCTCGTGGAGCGGACCCTCCGAACGAGCTTGCTGTGTGCGGGAACCCTAGTGCTGGCTGCGACTGCTTCTCCGTCAGCGACGATTGTGCAGAGATCCTCCGTGGACTCCGACGACGACCATGCAGAGATCCTCAATGGACTGCGGCGACGACTGTGCAGAGATCCGCAGTGGACTGCGACGACTACTGCTCTCAGTGATCCTACGTGGATCAGTGCTACAGGTCCTGCGTGGGCCCGATCCTGTGTGGGTCCGATCCTGTGTAGGTCATTGCGGGGGTTAGTACCTATCGATCCTTCGTGGGTCCGACGACTTAGATGGTTCAGTGATCATCTTTTTCGTCATCCGAAGAAATATACCTGTGTGAGCTGAATCTTCTGTTTTACTCGATAGAGGTGGTGCGCTTGGTTGAAGCGGCAGACCCGCGATACTGGAGACGAGCGTACGGAGTACGGAGACCGTGTAGCCGACTGAGACCCAAAGACTGCTCGACCGACTCGACTTGGAGTGAGTCGACTTGCCCAGTGGATGGAGCGCCCGGTATTTGGCGGCAGACCCACGGCGGACGGAGCGCCTGGTAGTTGGCAGCAGACCCGCGGTACTCGACTGGAGGAGTACCTCTGTAGGCTATTTGGGTGAGCGCCCGGTATTTGGCAGCAGACCCTCGGCGGACGGAGCGCCCGGTAGTTGGAGGCAGACCCGCGGTACTCGACAGGAGGAGTACCTCAGTTGTCTTAGGTTAGTGAGCAGTATCTCAGAGTCGTGACAGGACACTGTACACTTCAGAGATGGGGCTCTTCAGTAGTTACGTTTTGATAATGAAAATCCTGTGTGAGCTGAATCCTATTGCTTTCCTGTGTGGATTGTGTTGTGCAATCCTGTGTGGATTACGTTTTGCTTTCCTGTGTGGAATACGTTTACTTTCCTGTGTGGACTGAGTTGTACTTGGGCTCGGAGGTTGGTACGTATTTGAAATTGATGACTTAGGTATATGTATGGGCATATACCTAAGTAGTGTCGGTTGTTACTTCGTGATTGTACCTTTCTTCGTGGTTTATCCTTTGTGGATTTGAGAGACCTTCAGGGGTCTCGAGGTCCCTACTGAGTAGCTTATACTCACCCCTGCACGGGCTTTGCCTGCACTACGTTGTGTTGGTTGCAGACGACGTACAACATTGATCTTAGCTGAGGCTTGCAGAGCAGGACGGAACCTGGAGGTGGACCACTGGGCGGGACGTACTCGGAGCGGACGGCGGGACCCGTGGAGCAGTGGAGCTATCTGTACCCACCCTTCAGGTGGGATTTCCAGTGGACAGCTCGGTGTAACGGCTTTTACTTTTCAGTTGCTGTTTTCCCTTTTCGAGTTGTACTTTACTTTCAGTTTGGGTTTGTATACTGGCCCATTTACTTTTTCGCACTTCAGTTGTACTCTGTTTTTTCTTAGTGTTTACTTTCCGCTTTCTTACTCTGTGGTGTTTGTTTACTTTACAAAGGCAATGTCTTCCCTTTTTACCAGGATTTACGCCTTGGTGCTAGTCGCCATCCCCTGACCTATGGAAGGCGGGCTTGGGGTAGTCACAGCACGGACCCCGAGGGCGGGTCGTGACAAATTGGTATCAGAGGAGTTCGGTTCTACCGCGAACTCTGATCTTTTCTATGTGAAGCAATAATGTTTAGCGTATTGAGTGTGGTTATCAGTCTAGGGACTCCAGTGTTGGTGCGGCGGCCGACGTATCCGTACACCAGGACCCTGACTTCTGATTTCCGACTTAATGCACGAAAAAATTGATTGCGTGTGTGTTTCAAAGTTTTCTTTGTGATTACTTAAATCAGCTCACCAGGTATACTGTTCTGAACGTGGCGCACCTGTTTCCTTTTCAGGATGGCCCCACGACGGCAGCCAGCTAGGGTTCTGAGAGTCGAGCGTGACGACAGCCCACCGAGCGATGAGGCTTCGGTGCAGGGCCCTTTGTCAGCAGTGGCACCGGCGGTAGTACTACCCGCCGAGCCCCCGATGCTTCCAGCGCCAGCCGCTGACGATGCACGTCGCCTCAGCGCACTGCATGAGTTTCAGCGCCAGCGACCACCCAGGTTTCGTGGGGAGACGGATCCCCAGGCAGCAGAGGACTGGCTGGAGGCAGTGGTACGAGTGTTTAGGCTAGTGAGGACACCAGCAGACCTCATGGTGATCCTCGCTGCGAGCCTACTACACGCAGCAGCAGGACGGTGGTGGAGATTGATGCTCCAGGTGCACGATGAGGCATCTCTACTTTGGACGGACTTTGAGAGCCTCTTTCGCTCGGAGTTCGTCCCAGACACCCTTCGTGCGGTGCGTATCCAGGAGCTTCTTCAGCTGCGGCAGGGCAACATGACGGTCGCTCAGTACTCGGCGAGATTTACTGATCTCTCGCGTTACTCGACCGACATGGTACGGGACCCATTCTTCCGGGCCCGGACCTTTGAGCAGGGTTTGAGACACGAGATCAGGGCATCGCTGATCTCCCTCAGCATACCGACTCAGACAGGAGTACTAGAGCGGGCCCTTCTGATTGAGAGCTTCCTTGCTGAGTCTACACCAGCGCAGCGACCCACTGCAGGGCGGCAGATAGCGGAGTCTTCGGCAACAGGTAGCCGACGGATGACTCAGGGTTCGAGGCAGACCAGACCTACCAGTGGCCGACTGCACGACTCATACTCAGTTGTGCGGGGAAGCCGGGGTGGAGTCAGAGCCAGGCGTGCCGAGAGTGGGCAGTGTTACTCCTGTGGTGGGATTGGTCACATGGCTCCTGACTGTCCGACCCTCCATGCTGATGATCAGCAGTTAAGTGAAGAACCTCCCAGGCAGAGGCATAGGTTCGACCGTGGCGGTCCGCAGGGAGGAGGCGGATGAGGCAGAGGAGCTGGACGAGCAGCCGGTGGTGGGCGACGCTTTGAGGCTCTGCCACCACCACCACTAGGAGGTCCACCCCGACCACAGGGAGTAGGTGAACATGCGAGAGCTCAGCTTCAGGCAGCCGAGGCCTTAGATCATGGAGCTCTGGGAGCTGATGGACAGGAGCAGAACTAGTGGATACGTCCTTTGTACTTCTGGTTCCTTGTTGCTTTTGTGTAGCGTCTTGTATTATGAGCTGCAATAAAAAAAACACATACCTTTGTGATATTTTCGTTCCTGTCCTCTTTCGTGATGTTACTAAGAGGTTCCAGTTTTGGCTGTTGACTTGACCCTCACTTGTGAGACATCTACTGGAGGAGACCCAGTTACCACACACTGATGCCGACAGTGTGACTCAACCCTTGGAGGCGAGAGTAACGGTTGAATCTCTTAGTAGTAGCGTCGAGGCCTTACGACGTCATCCTTGGTATGGATTAGTATCATCCATGTTAGGATTGACTGTATTAGGCAAAGAATGTGGTTCATCCAGGGGATGTGACTAGATTTCTCTTTTCGGCAAAGAAGAAATATTGCAACTCTGGTGGGACCGGAGATGGTCCAGGCCACGACAGAGAAGGTCCAGGTCATCCAGGAGCGGATGAGGACAGCACAGAGCCGGCAGAAGTCATACGCTGACAGGAGGCGGAGGCCACTAGAGTTCGAGGATGGCGACCACGTCTTCTTGCGGGTCTCACCTCGACGTGGTATTCTGAGATTTGGCCGAGGCGGCAAGTTATCTCCGCGCTTCATCGGACCCTTCCAGGTCCTCAGCAGGGTTGGCGAGGTGGCTTATCGCCTGGCTCTGCCACCTCAGTTGCACCGGGTGCACGACGTCTTCCACGTATCCCAACTGAGGAGATACGTGCACGACCCGACACACATCTTTGACCATGGGGAGCTTGACGTTGACGATGGGGCGACTTTTACGGAGGTCCCGGTGGAGATAGAGGATCGACAAGAGCGGGTCCTGCGTGGGCGATCGATTCCTCATGTGCGCATCAGATGGCAGCATGGGAATCTCCAGGAGAGCACATGGGAGCGGGAGGCTCAGATGCGTGCTCAGTACCCTCATTTGTTTCCCTAGTTTTTGATGTATCTTTACGGGGACGTAAAGCCCTGAGGTGGGAGTAATGTAAAGACCCGTAAAATTCAAGGGAAATTTTTTCTTAATTTTCTTTGGAATTTTACAAGAGCGCGGTTTCTGACGGCACCTGATTCCGAGGCCTGGAGTGCCCGGAATCAATTTCCGAAGTTTGGCTCGGGTACGTTCAGTGAACGAACGAGCGGGAATTTCTAACTTTTGATCCGGTGCTCGGAATTGAAATCCGAGGGCACCGATGAACTCGCAGCGCCGATATTCTCTTAAGGAGACCTTTTCGGAAGTTGTGTTTGTTACGGGTTGAAAGTTAGTTTTTGGGTTTTTAGATTAAGTTAAATAAAATTTGTGAAATACAAAATTTTATTTTAACTTGATGTTGTTTTTTTTAAATCCTTCCAAAGGGAGTTGGGAGTGGGACCCACATCCACTTAACCTCCCTTGGAAGGATTAAGTGTGGTGGGGCCCACACGAAACCCAACCTTCCATCTCCCTTTAACTCTCCTTTTAATTAATTTTTGACAACTTAAAGTATTAATTGAGGTGAGTTGTTCAAATTCAAACCGTTGGAATTCATGTGGTAAAGTTGTGTAATAATATAAGCTTAAAGCTTATTTTATTCTGGGATAATTCTTTTACCACCTTGAGAGGAATTTTGGAGCTTCTCCTTATTCTTCTTCTTCTTCAACTCTGACGAAGAACAAGAAGAACCTTCGAACTTCGACGAAGAACTCCACGTTCTCGGGAACCGTCTTCCGTGACGACATAACCGCGACATCGACGTTCTTCTTCCGCGACGCTCGACTTCCGCTAATCGTTGTCGATCATAGAACTTTTTCCAGAACTAAGGTAGGGGTTTGTTCTTTTTAAATTACGTGTATCATTCCCTCGAACATGAAAGAATAATCCGTTGGGCGTAGTTCCAAATTTTATTAAAAATTTGTGAAACGTTCATTGATGTGTTATTACGATTGGCCAATTGATATCGTTTTAACGGGAGGAGACCGGACCGCACGAACACGGCCGATTCTCCTCCCCCTTCTAATCTTTCGTGCTGTTTTAGCGGAGACAGCGCGATGTCATCGCACCGCGCAGGAACAAAATAATTTAAGGCCGGTTTGGGTCTCGACGAAGAAACGCGGCGCTATAATGCCGCGCCTTTGAAATCGGATGAGACCGCGGCCGGAGTCGGGCCGCGGCGGAGGGGCGTGACGCCATTACGCCGCACCAATCGTTCAAGGGCCGAGCAAGAAGGGGCGGCCGGAAAACCGGCCGCCGGCGGAAGAGGAAGAGCCGCGGCCGGACGGCCGCGGCGGAATAGCCAGAGGCGGCCGACCTCGCCGGCCGCCGGAGATCAGCAAGGGCCGCGGCCCTACGGCCGCGGCGGAGCAGCCAGGGGCGGCCGGCCTCGCCGGCCGCTGGAGATGGGAAGAGCCGCGGCGGAGAAGAAGAAGGCGGCCGGCCGCGCCGGCCGCCGGTTTGGTTAGAAGGCGGGACCCGCGGGTCCCGTGGGTTAATTAAAACGGCCGGCAAAAGTCGGCCGAGATCCAGAAAAGGGGGGGGGGGTTTCACCCCCCGCGTGCGGCACGTGCGCGGCACCCTGGCCGCGCCGCCGCTGGCCGGGCCGCGCCGCCGCGCCGCCACCGGCCGGGCCCGTTCCAGCGGACCGGGTCGGTCCGACCCGGTTCGGGTCAGACCAGGGGGGGTCGGGCCGGGTCGGCCCGGACCCAGACCCCCCGTTTTCAAGACAGTTTCGGTCTTTTGGCCATAACTTGAGCCATGGACCTCCGATTGACAAACCGTCTGCGGCAACGCGATCCTTGGATCGAGACGGTTGTTTCAGTATATCGCAATCAAGGTTTCTGAGCACTTTGAGTTCGGCCGGGTTGGTTCGTTCACGAAACCAACCGGGCCTTCGGAGCGGAAACACTCATATATTGAGCTACGGACGTCCGATTGACGTACCATCATCTTTGTTGTGTTCCTCTTAGTGAGACGGTTCTTTTTCCATGCTCCGCCCGAGGTTTGGACGCAGGTGGAGTACGGTCGGGTTGGTTTTGCCTTAAAAACCAACCGGGCCCCGGGGACGAAAATGCCAATAACTCTCAGACCGGGCGTCCGATCGACGCGCCGTCTGTTGCGTTGAGTTCCTGTTGACGATACAGAACTTTTGGATACATCAACTCTGGACTTTGTGACAGTTGATGTATCAGCCTCTCGGCTCGTGGAGCGGACCCTCCGAACGAGCTTGCTGTGTGCGGGAACCCTAGTGCTGGCTGCGACTGCTTCTCCGTCAGCGACGATTGTGCAGAGATCCTCCGTGGACTCCGACGACGACCTTGTAGAGATCCTCAGTGGACTGCGGCGACGACTGTGCAGAAATCCACAGTGGACTGCGACGACTACTGCACTCAGCGATCCTACGTGGATCAGTGCTACAGGTCCTGCGTGGGCCCGATCCTGTGTGGGTCCGATCCTGTGTAGGTCACTGCGGGGGTTAGTACCTATCGATCCTTCGTGGGTCCGACGACTTAGATGGTTCAGTGATCATCTTTATCGTCATCCGAAGAAGTATACCTGTGTGAGCTGAATTTTCTTTTTTACTCTATAGAGGTGGTGCGCTTGGTTGTAGCGACAGACCCACGATACTGGAGACGAGCGTACGGAGTACGGAGACCGTGTAGCCGGCTGAGACCTGAAGACTGCTCGACCGACTCGACTTGGAGTGAGTCGACTAGCCCAGTGGACGGAGCGCCCGGTATTTGGCGGCAGACCCACGGTGGACGGAGCGCCTGGTAGTTGGCAGCAGACCCGCGGTACTCGACTGGAGGAGTACCTCTGTAGGCTATTTGGGTGAGCGCCCGGTATTTGGCAGCAGACCCTCAGCGGACGGAGCACCCGGTAGTTGGCGGCAGACCCGCGGTACTCGACAGGAGGAGTACCTCAGCAGTCTTAGGTTAGTGAGCAGTATCTTAGAGTCGTGATAGGACACTGTACACTTCAGAGATGGGGCTCTTTAGTAGTTACGTTTTGATAATGAAAATCCTGTGTGAGCTGAATCCTATTGCTTTCCTGTGTGGATTGTGTTGTGCAATCCTGTGTGGATTACGTTTTGCTTTCCTGTGTGGAATACGTTTACTTTCCTGTGTGGACTGAGTTGTACTTGGGCTCGGAGGTTGGTACATATTTGAAATTGATGACTTAGGTATATGTATGGGCATATACCTAAGCAATGTCGGTTGTTACTTCGTGATTGTACCTTTCTTCGTGGTTTATCCTTTGTGGATTTGAGAGACCTTCAGGGGTCTCGGGGTCCCTACTGAGTAGCTTATACTCACCCCTGCACGGGCTTTGCCCGCACTACGTTGTGTTGGTTGCAGATGACGGACAACGTTGATCTTAGCTGAGGCTTGCAGAGCAGGACGTAACCTGGAGGTGGACCACTGGGCGGGACGTACTCGGAGCGGACGGCGGGACCCGTGGAGCAGTGGAGCTATCTGTACCCACCCTTCAGGTGGGATTTCCAGTGGATAGCTCGGTGTAGCGGCTTTTACTTTTCAGTTGCTGTTTTCCCTTTTCGAGTTGTACTTTACTTTCAGTTTGGGTTTGTATACTGGCCCATTTACTTTTCCGCACTTCAGTTGTACTCTGTTTTTGCTTAGTGTTTACTTTCCGCTTGCTTACTCTGTGGTGTTTGTTTACTTTACAAAGGCAATGCCTTCCCTTTTTACCAGGATTTACGCCTTGGTGCTAGTCGCCAGCCCCTGGCCTATGGAAGGCGGGCTTGGGGTAGTCACGGCACGGACCCCGAGGGCGGGTCGTGACAATCCATAAAGACTCTATTCATAAAATCCATAAATATAGTAGGAGCATTATTCAAGATGAAGGTAATAAAAACAAAATCAGAATTCCTATATCTTGATAGAAAGACAGACTTTGGAATATCATCTTTCTTCATCGTCAATTGATGATAACCAAATCAAATATCAATCTTGGGGAATAATTGAGCCTCATAAAGCTGGTCAAATAAATCATAAATACTTAGAATAGGGTACTTTTTCTTCACTGTGATCCCATTAAGTTCTCTATAATCAATGAATTTCCACAGTTATCTATCCTTATTATTTACAAAGTGGATTAGTTCTCCCCAAGGAGACACACATGGTTGGATAAAACCCTTCTCTAAAAGACCTTGGAGTTGTTTCTTCAATTACTTTAGCTCCACATTTTCCATTCTAATAAGGGGTCTTTGATATCGACTTGGATCCTAGCAAGAGTTCAATGGATAACTCCACCTATCTTTCTAGGGGAGATCTAGGTTACTCCTTAGGAAATATGTCAATGTATTCACGAACTATGGAGATATTTTCTATTTGTATACTTTCATTTCCTTTTCCATCTTCACCGATAATTTCCAAAAACAAGTCTGTGGTAGGTGATTCTAGACAAAGATCTAATAAAGGTATCTCTATTTTGAAGATAAATAAAGGTTTTACATTCAATAATATTAATACTTCCTTTCTTATTCATTTTATCTTAGAAATATACTTTCAGATCCAATCCATCCCTTGTATAATGTCAAATTCCATTATGGGAAATACTACTAGATTTTTCGTGAGATTGTGCTCACCAAAGTGAATACTAGGGTTTCTATACACTATTGATGCTCAGATAATCACTCAAGGAGTATTGACTAATAACCTTACTTTTATAAATTTAGGGATGGATTCTATATTCTTTGAAAAACTAGAGGAAATAAAGGAATTTGGAGAACCCGAATCAAACAAGGTACTTTCTAGCTTTGAGAGAACAACGAGAGTACCTGATACCACATCATTTAGAACTTAAAATTTTGACATCATGATAGTAAAATCATGATTTTCCCCCTTGTCCTATGCTAATGTAGATGGTTATTCACATCCATTAACTTCAAATTTTGATAGTGATTAGAAAAGTTCCAAAGCTGTCCATACTTGAAGCATTGGAATTCAACCTGGGCCTTCACCATCTTCCCTTTTTTGTTAGTATTGTGAAGTTGAGCCTTCACCTAACTATGATAGTTCAGATAAATATGTACATATCTTGCACACTTTTTACTTTTCCCAATCCCGAGTGATAAGTTCCCCGAATGCTTCTTTTAACATTTTTTGCATGTGGTAATTTGCATTTGTTTTCCTCCTCTCCCGTGATCAATGTTCCTCCCCAAGTTTGGATCCAAATAACTCTTTTTTTCTTTTGATCTATGGGACCACAATGTCTCTCTGAACTCTACTTCAACCTACATATCACTTCACATTATCTTCTTATAGCTTTCATAGTCTCTATTTTCTATTTTCTTCCATAGATGTGGTATTATTCCATTAAATAATCTATCAAACATTCCATTAAGGTCCATGAAAAATCTGGAGGTGTAGTGATAAATCCTTGTAAAGTTCATCAAATAGCTTCCGTAGATTCATTATCCTTAAGCTTCAGTTTTAAGAATTCCTTCTCCATTTTCATTCTCATTGAACAAGGGAAATATTTTTTGAAAAAGGATCCCCTAAAATCTTCTCACTCCATAGCTTCAATATCCATTCTTGGATTCATGTTTTTAATAAGTGATAACCACTAATCAGCTTCTCACTCTAAGTGGTACACAAACAGAGTTAGTTTCTCTTATTCCAAAAAATGGAGTACATAAAAGATCTTTTCTATAGAGCTTATGCATTATTCAAAAATCAATGGGTTGATATATCTACTAAAAGAAGGAGATTGTTGACGCATAATGTACTTTATGAAAAGTTGTTCCCTTCAAGGTGAATATGGTATCTCAACTTGATTCAAGTTATTTCGCATAACTTGGGTTATTTGATTCATCATTCTTATGAAGTTTTCCATTCCATCTTCCATTGGAGGTCCAACAATGCATCACTACTAGGAATAGAGGTTTTCCTGATGGTTTCATACCAACGGTTTGAAGAAACCATTGGTATACTGTAAAAACAATAACAATTCCAAACAATTTATTCAAACCGTTGGCATTCCGTTTTTATAATCAAGATTTTCCAATGGTTTGAGTAAACCATTGGAAATGATTTCCCCCAAATACATAGAATCCTTGCTCCCAGTCCGCCCTATTGCAAGCACCCTAATCCAAATCTCCATAAGGTCTCTCTTTACCCTAGGCTACAAAACTCCTTCCATCAGATAGATCCGTCTTCAATAAAGATTTTTTTTATTTCTACACATAAAATTAGTAATAGATACCTTAGTTTTAAGTTTCTGCATCTATATTTTTTTTTTGTTTTCAGTTTTGATTTGGCCTAAAATAGTGTTCTGTGCAGTCTGTGGCATGGTATACCGAACACTTTGATTTGTTTTCTGTTTTTTGTTCTACACTTCAATGATGGTAAATGGTTTGTTTTGTAATATGGTCTTGAGGTGGGAAATTGTTATAAATATGTTCCATTTGATGGTATTGGGAATGGTTGGGGTAGCGGTGTAGGTGGTATTCCAAATTTTTAGTGGGGTGATATAGTAGTTTCTATGAACTTTAGTTTAGTTTAAAATTGGATTTGGATTTTGTATTTATAGTTTTTTTTCAAGGAATAATGGGAAGGGTAGTGATATTGAGGATGAATTGGCTGATGGTTGGGTTATGGATTGGAATTGTGATTTTGTTTGGATTGGGTATAAGTAATTTTTATGGTTATATGGGTATTTACACCCTTGAACACCCCCACCCAACCCCCTTGGACACCCTCGCCCCCTAGACAAACCCACCCCTGGACACCCCCCATTGGATAGCTCCTCACCCCCTGAACACCCCACCCCCTTGGACAATGACCACCCCCACGAAACCCCCACCCCCTGGACACCCCCACTCCCTGGACACCCCACCCCCACCCCCTGGACACCCCACCCCTGGACAACCCCCACCCCCTGGATAGCCCCACCCTCTTGGATAGACCCCCACCCCCCGGACACCCCCACCACCTTGACACTCCCACCCTTGGACACCCCCACCACCTTGACACCCCACCCCCATGGAAAACCTCCACCCCCTTGGATAGACTCCACCCCCTTAGACTACCAATTGGACACCACTACACTTCCTGGATACCACCCCACCTCCTAAGTGATTGGACCAATTTTTAAATTGGAATTAACCATGTAGGTGATTTCCCTTTTCCCCAATGACATTTCCTAAGTGACCCATAGAGCATTATAAATCAAATTTGTCATGTTTTGATAAATTTAATGGATTGTTTTGAATGAAAGGGATAATTCATGATGACTTTCCTTTATTAATTAATAAAATGGTTTTAAATAAAATTACCCTAAGAGGGGTTGTAGGGGGGTGTCCAGGTGGGGGGGGGGGGGTTGTCCCGAGGTAAGGGGTGGGGGGGCGAGGGTTACAGGGGTGTGGGGTAGGGGGTGGGATGTACAAGGTGGGGTGTGGGCTATCAGGGGGGGGGGGGGGGGTTAAGGTGTGTTTTCCTGGTGGGGAATGGGGGTTTGGGATGTCCTGGGGGGTGGGCTGTCCAGAGGGGGTGGACTATCCAGGGGTGTGGGGGTGGGCTGTCCAGGTGGAGGAGGGGGTGTTGGCTATCCATGGGTGGGGTTGTCAGGGTGGGGTGGGGGGGGTTTGTCCAGGTGGGGGGGGGGGTGGGCTGTCCAGGTGGGGGTGGTGGGCTATCCAGGTGGGGGGGGGGGGGGTAGGCTATCCAGGTGGGGGTGGGGGGGGGGTGTCCAAGTGAGGGTGGGGGTGTGCTGTCTAGGTGGGGGGGGGGGTTGTCCAATGGGGGGGGATTCAGGGCGGTATGGGGATAAAGGGTTGTGGGGCAGGGGGCAGGGTGGGATATCTAGGGAGGGGGTGGGTTGTCAGGGGGTTGGGGGTGGGCTATCTAGGTGGGGGAGGGGGGTATAGGCTGTCGAGGGGGTAAGAAATTTTTTTGGTGGGGAGGATTCATGTTGAACCATTTGGGGTGAGAATTTTTTTGGATGTATTGGTGCACATAATTCCTCCATATATTCAATTTGAGCCATTAGTGAATCAATGGTGTTCATAAAAATTTGACGAATGTCTGGATGAGCCAGAGCCAAGATAGGTGTTGCAGCTGGTAGAGACATTTGTAGGGGTACTGCTGATACCTACTCTGGGTAACCAATTAGTACCAGTATATAATTATGTGACTGAACTTATTCTAGTTGTAAACCCAACAGAGGAAATTCTTGATTTTTTGATGCTAGATCTATATATATTGGTGATTTGTATCCCACATTGAGAAAATGTTCCAGATCGACTTCATTTTCCATAGAAGACCTTCTTTGTTGAGGTAAGTTAGTTAGAGGTGAATGTTTAGGATCTTCTTACTGAACCCATCTTGTAGGAATGATTCCTCAGATTAACTCTATATTGAGTCTCTTTAATTTATCTGTCACATGTTCATGACGAGAAAACCTTTATTTTAGAATTCATATATGATATTTAGAGTGGAAGATAAAATCTGATCCATGTATGATATTTGGATGTGTGCTTACAATTAGGTGTGTTGAGATTTATTTGTATGATATTCATGGTTTACACTAACAATATTCTTGTTTATCTATAATAGGCTTGAAGTCATGATACAATTGGATAGAGATTTGATTCTACGACCCTTGTTTTGGGGTGGACTCCCCCACCCACTTCGACATCCCCCACCCCCACCCCTTGGACACCCCCACCCTCTTTGAAACCCCCATGGACACCACCCCACCCTTAGACACCCCCACCCCTACTGGACACCCCCAACCTTGCTGGACAACCCCCCACCCCCTGGAAAACACCCCTGGACACCACCCAACCCCTGGACACCCCCACTCCCCCTGGACAGACCCCACCCATGGACACCCCCACCCCCAGGACAACCCCACCCCCTTGGATATCCCCCCCACCCCCTAGATAGCCCCCACCCCTGGACACCCCCACCCCTGTACATCCCCCCCGAGACACCACCCCACCCCCTGGACACCCCCACCCCCCTAGACACCCCCACCCCCTGGACAACCCCCATCCCTTGGACATCCCTCCAACCCCTGGACACCCCACCCCCATGACACCCCCTCTCCCTTGGACAATGTATGTGATCACTCAAATAATCTACTAAAATATAAAATTTCTTCGATATAAAATTTACTCAACTCCTGAATAATTCTACTCCACTGGTGTACATTGTATTGGACACTCATGTAGAGTTCTTCAAAGATATTTTGTTATAAATATATAATTTTGTTGTCTTTTATATTATGATTCTCATATACATTAGTGTGTCAGTTATGGTTTCATATAAAGTTAACAATTCTTGTTCACTTAAATATATTTTTTATGAAACTTCAATATTATTGAATTGCTTTTCATGAAATTACTTATTTTTTTTACAGAATGGAAATAAGTTGGATGTATGAAACTGATCATAACTCAAGCGATTTTCAAAACAATTTGGAGAGGTTTTTAGATTTTTCATTTCACAATGCTTCAGAAGGTGGTCACATACACTGCCCATGTTACAATGGTGTTGGAAGATCTTGGTTGAGCCATAAAGAAGTCACATACCACATAACCAAATATGGTTTTTAAGAAAACTACCATGTGTGGTATCACAATGGGGATAAAATGAAATCTCAAATTACTGATGATCCAAATGAGAGGTCGGGATTAGAAAATTTTTTATATGACCAGTTTCTGATGATTCTTCATCATGACTAGTTTTTATACACATTTATAACCTTCCCCTATGGTTGTGTATGAAAAAACCTCTCACTTTCACGAGTATACTCATATATGGCCCCTCTAATCCTGGAAATTATATAGACGTATACCTGAAACCATTAATAAAAGAGTTGAAACTTCTTTGGGATGTTTGTGTGCACACATACGATGCATGTTTGAAAGAAATATTTCAGATGCATGCTACACTTATGTGGATGATCAATGCTTTTCCTTCTTATACAATGATTTCTGGATGGAGCACGATGGGAAAAATATCATGACCAGTTTGGATGAAGAATACATCATCTAGAACACTGAAACATCATTGTAGTTTCAATTTTATGGGACATCGACAATTCTTTCCAATAGAAAATCCATATATAAATAATCATCAAAGATTTGACAATACCATGGAGACCGATGATCCACCTCAGCGTATGTCTAGAACTGATGTGCTTAATGAATTGAAATATTTATTTTTTTTATTTGGGAAGGTTCAAATGAAATCTAGAAAGAGAAATAATGTTTCCACTGAAACCTATTACAATTGGTAGAAGAGAAGTATATTCTTTGATTTTCCTTATTGGTCAACCAATTTGTTAAGTCATTTCTTAGACATAATTCACATTGAAAAAAATATATGTGAAACTTTTCTTTTGATTCTTCTAATTGTTAAGGGAACGACAAAATATGATTCACAGTCTTGGCGTGACTCTGTGTATTGGGGCATCATACCAGAATTGCATCATGTGCGTATCAGTGAAAATTAATGGAAAGTTCCATGTGCTTCTTATATGATGAAACCTACAGAAAAAAGAAATTTATGGAAGTGTTAGAGTCTATTAATTTTCCTAATGATTATTCAAGCAACATATCTAAATGGGTCAAGAGAAGAGAGTGGAAGCTAAAATATTTGAAGACTCATGATTATCACATCCTTCTACGTGAGTTGATTCCAATAGAAATACATCATCTTTTGTCCAATAATGTAAGAGTGGTTGTTATTTGGTTTTTCCATTTTTTAGAGATCTTTGTTCTAAGAAGTTATCCAAGTCATTCTTACAAAAAATGTTTCCTGATGCCCCATTAATTTTGTGTAAGTTAGAGAAAATATTTCCTCCATCATTTTTCACATGCATGCTGCATTTGACTATCCATATTCCAATTTAAATACTTCTCAGAGGACCTATTGATTTTCATTGGATGTATCCAACTGAAAGAAATATGTACACATTAAAGACTTATATCCGAAACAAGAATCATCTTGAAGGTTCTATCATAGACAGTTACTTGGTTCAAGAATGTATGAATTTATGATCTATGTTTTTGTATGATCTTACTACAAGAATGACTAAACCAATGAGAAACAAAGAAGAATAGTATGGGAAAATTGAACCCAGTTTTCCATCACTTCTACCAATAGTATGAATTCCTGGATCATATACATTGACGACATTAATCCTAGAAGAGAGGGAGATGGCACATCACACAATTTTGTTTAACTGTGATTTGTTCCATGAATACATTAGGTAAGTAAATTGAATATATATATATATCTTACATATATATATGTTAAAATATTTCTATTTTTATCTACAGGGAACATAAAGCAATGATAAATAGAAATCATAGTTCTTTTTGTTTGATAATGAGGGAGACTTTTCATAGAAAAGAGTTTTCTTCTTGGCTAAAACTGAAGGTAAAAATATTAATATTTAAATTAATTAAATCAAAATTTAATTATGTTTAATATTCATTTATATTTCAGGTGTTGAGTTTTCCTTCTGACTTTGTCTCTGAGGAAATAAATCTTTGACTTTTGGTCCTAATACCATGGTTCGTGACTATAAATCAATTGTTATCAATGGGTGCAGATTTATTATCACTAAATGAGAAAAGAACATGGGAACACAACATGATGGTGTAATGGTTACTACCACAACAAACTGTTATGATAGTGTATTAGATAGTCGGCTGTGATTTGAAAATGTAGGTTATTATGGAGTCATTGAAAAAATAATAATATGAGATTATTATTCTCATGGATGAGTCATAATGATGAAATGACAGTGGTTTGATTCGATGATGTGGTAGGGAACATTTATTTATGATTGTTTATTTCGAGTAATTGATATGACTCGCACTCTTTCTACTGATGAACCATATGTATTGGTAACAATGTTGTAGTTTTTTGGTGATGATTTCCAAATACTCTGACATCATTCCTGTCATCCTGCTCTCATGGAGACCATTGCCAAATAAAGTCACGGATAATTCTTGGGAAGAGATATGGGTAAAAAAAATCTGTTATATTTATTGTTATATATTATTTTTTGTATTTATATGAATTAATATTTTGGTGTCATCTTCAGTTTAATTTTCCCAATGGTGAGGGTGCACGACCAGCACGTCTAAAGGATTTAGATGATCTTTGGAGAGCCTATAAGCACGAGTTGTATATTGGCTAGCATGGTAGAGTTGGAACAGAGTTAGTGGTGGTCCTTGTTGTTGATGACTGTCTGATATAATAGTATCGGAAAATTATTAATCATTGGACTACTACCTAATTTAAGGTATTAATCACATTCGAGGTTTTTAAATGAAAAATTTCATTTTTTTCATTAATACTATATTTTTTGGTATTTAATTTTATTTAGGAATCATCCAGATGAAATAAAAAAACATTGATTCTAAAAAATACCTCCACACATTGGGACGTACTATGATGCCATATCATGAGAGGGAGCATGTATGATAGTTGTTTATAATTTTTCTTTACAACTTTCACTTTCTACCATTTCCACCATAATTTATTTTATTTCTAAAGTTATATAATTTTAGTTATGAAATTTATTATCGGTAAACTATTTTTAATTATGGTTTCCTACTTTCAATGTCATTGTGGAGGGAAAAATTGAATATTGAAGGATGGGTACCTCGAGCAAAACTATTTTTCTCGATTCAGAGGAAGAAAGATAAAAGTGCAGTTAATGAACCGACTCAGCAGAAGATTGTATGTTTTACTTTGTTTATTTAAATATTTAATATCTATTTTTTAACTTAATAATATATTTATATTTTTAACAGGCTGATTTATAGGTCCTTGATGCCTAGGAACCTAACAATTTGAGGCCAAACAATCACTTACATCAAGTGTTGGGAGATGAGCACCCTGCCAGAGTACGCTGTTGACCTGGGAAGAGTTTAGTCTTGATGAGGTATTTTACCTCCTTAGGTATGATTTTTAGTGCCATCGAGTTTCATCAGGTCAAGGCACATGCAGAATAGGCTGAAACAAGGGCCACATAGATCGCATGACAGTCTGCTAAGGCAAACACTGCATTTATGAAACAGATGGAAGTTTTACGTCCAACACTTCCACCAGAGGCCAACACAACTTGTGATGAATATATGTCATCGATGAATTCTATATATGGTTTACTAGGTGGTAGTTCTAGTGGTGTTTGAGATGATGGCGAGGAGGAGGCTGAGGCAGAGGAGGAGGAGGGAGAGGAGAAGGTCGAGGCGGAGGAGGAGGGCGAGGAGGAGGATGAGGTGGAAGAGGAGGGAGAGGAGGAGGCCAAGGAAGTGTACAAGGGAGAGGATGACGACATTGATGAGGGAAAGGATGATAATGGGGATGATGATGAGGATGGGGGTGAGGTTGCTGATGATGGTGAAGATAGTGATGGTGATGTGGGACAGATTGATCCATTACATTTATTTACTGATATTACAAACATTTGATGTTTGATGATTTGTTGTACCTGAATATATGTGTGATTAGGTAGGTCAAGTTATCTTTATTTATTTATCTATAATTAATAAAACTTGACTTGATGATTTACTGTGACTGATTCAACCCTCCTCTGGATCCCCCACCCCACTGGACCCCCACCCCCCTGGACACCCCCATCCACTGAACACCCCCTACCCCTGGACAACCCCTAACCCCCCTAGACAACCCCTTCCCACTTGGATATCCCCCACCCCTAGATACCCCCCCAATCCCTTTGACATCCCCAACCCCCTGGACACCCCACCCCTGGACATCGCCCCACCCCTCTTAGACAACCCCCACCCCTGGACACCCCCACCCTGGACAACCCCCACCCCTTGAACACCCCATACCCCCTTGGACAACCCCCACCCCTTGAACATCCCCGACACTCTTGGATATCCCACACCCTTAGACACCCCAACCCCCGAGAAACCACCCCACCCCATGGACACCCCAACCCCTGGACACCCCCACCCCCATGGACAACCCCCACCCCCTGGACACCCCCACCCCCTGGACACCCCCACCCCCTGGACACCCCCACCCCCTGGAAAATCCCCCAACCCCCTGGATAGTCCCCACCCGTAGACACCCCCTCATTGGACACCCCCATCCCCCCTGAACACCCCCACCCCTAGACACCCCCTACCCCCCCTCGACAGCCCCCGACCCCCTAGAAACCACCACTACCCCCTTGGACAACCCCCACCCCTAGACATCCCCCAAACCCCCTATATAGCCCCCACCCCAAGACACCCCCACCCTAGACAACCCCCACCCCCTAGACACCCCACCCCCTGAACACCCCTACCCCCTTGGACATCCCCCAACCTCCTAGACCACACCCAACCCCCTGGACACTCCATTCCCCCTTGGATATCCCCCCACCCCCTGGACACCACCCCACCACCGGGACACCCCCACCCCCCTGTACACCACACCCCCATGGAATACCCCCACCCCTGGAAATCCCCCTCGACTCCCCCACCCTCCTAGACACCCCTACCCCTTGGATAGATCCCAAACCCCCTAGACATACCCCACCCCCTTGAACACCACCCCACCCCCTAGACACCCCTACCCCCTTAGACACCCCCAACACCAAGACATCCCCCAACCCCCTGGACACCACCCCACCACCTAGACACCCCACCCCTGGACACCCCCACCCCCATGGACAACCCCCCCCAGACAGCCCCCCCCCTTGACAGTTCCCCTAGACACCCCAACCCGTAGACACCCCCTACCCCCTTGGACACCCCCAACCCATAGACACCCCCACCCCCTGGACACCCCCATCCCCTCAGATACACCCACCCCTAGACAACTCTACCCCCTTGGACAACCCCAACCCCCTGGACTAACCCCCACCCCTAGACACCCCCACCCCTGGACACCCCAACCCCCATGGACAACCCCAACCCTTGGATAACCCCTACCCCTTGACACCCCTTATCCACTTGGATATCCCCCCAACCCCCTAAATATCCCCCACCCCTGGAAACCACCCCACCCTCTAGACACCCCTACCCCCGTGGACATCCCTCAATGCCTCTGGACAACCCCCACCCCCTGGATACCACCCCACCACCTAGACACCCCCACCACCTAGACCCCCTACCCCGTTGGATAACACCCACATCCCCGTTGACTGCCCCCAACCTCGAGACACCCCCACCCCCTGGACACCCCCACCCCATGGACAACCCCCTGGACACCACCCCACCCCATGGATAACCCCCACCCCTAGAGAACCCCACCCGTTGGACAACCCCCACCCCCTTGGACTCCCCCTACCCCTGGATAACCCCCAACCCCTGGACCACCCCCACCCCCTGGACACCACCCCACCACTTGGACACCTCCACCCCCTAGACACCCCCACCCCCATGGATAACCCCCACCCCATGGGCAGCCCCCACCCCCTGGAACCCCCACCCCTGGACGACCC
Organism: Viscum album; assembly: GCA_963277665.1. Classification (NCBI taxonomy): domain Eukaryota; kingdom Viridiplantae; phylum Streptophyta; class Magnoliopsida; order Santalales; family Viscaceae; genus Viscum; species Viscum album. The sequence continues at coordinate 762,945,766 of OY728122.1, forward strand.
ACCACCTTGGAAAACCCCCTCAACCCCCTGGACAACCCCACCCCCTCGACACCAACCCACCCCCAAGACACCCCCAACCTTAGACACCCCCATACCCCCAGACACCCCACCCCCTAGACACCCCTTAACCCCTTGGACACCCCCCAAACCCCTGGACATCCCCCCACCCCCTGGACAGCCCCCACCCCCTGGAAACCCCCACCCCCTGGACACCTCGTACCCCCTTTGATAGCCCCCAACCCCTGGATATCCCCCACCCCCCATGTCACATTACCCCTTACTACAACATGGCATACCGCATTATCCAAAAATTCAAATATCATCTGAATTCACCCATGAATATGAACAAAAATTACTTATTCAGAACATGAAACTTGATTTTCTTATATAGGGGTTATTACATTCTGAATTCTAAATTCAATTCTATATGTGTTATATAAAATTCAATATTGTTTGTATCTAATTCAGAATTCTGTATTTCATAGGGTAATTCCCTTCTGAATTATGAATTGAATTCTTTATGTATTTAATTAACTTATGAATAATGTGTTAATGCTCTATGTGTATACTTGCTGTATGTGTATACTTTCTATAATTACCTTGTGAATTATGTGTTAATTCTGTATGTTTGTACCAGGTAATTAAATAAAGAATTGGAGGTATTCAGAATTCTGTATGAACTATGTGTTATATGAATTCTATATGAATTCATACATAATTATGTATGTATTCTGTAGTTTTTCAGAATTATATATGACTTCTTCATAGGGGGTAGGGAAGACTGCTGGTGGAAGTGCTATAGGTTCAAAGGGAGGAGGCAGGGTTGCTGCTGCATCATAAAGCCTATGCCAACGGTTGTAAACCATTGGCAAATGTGTGAAAACAGAACATATGCCAATGATTTATATGAAACCATTGGTGAAAGTATATACTAATGGTTTACAAAAATCTGGTATAGACCCTTTTACTTAACATTTAACAGTAGTTTGTGTGGAATTGTTGGTAAAATTCTATACCAACGATTTGGAAATTGTTGGTATAGACATGATTTTTGATATTTACAATGGTTTTAAACCATTGGTAAACATTTATACCAACTATTACGGGAAACAGTTGTTATATAGTCCATTTTTCATCCATATACCAATAGTACACATAGAACCATTGGGTTATGTCTATCCCCATGACTCCACACCCAACAGTTTGGACAACCGTTGGTATAATTTATACCAATGGTTTTAAACCGTTGGTAAAGGAAAAGTTTCCAGTAGTGCATGGTCCATTGTGCTCACCATTTACGTGGTACCTACTATTTCCCTCCATTTATAAAATAAGAAAACTTAGTGAGAAATGTTTTTATTTTAATAATATTATAACTCTAAATGAATTTAATGTGTTAAAACATGACACTTAAATATGTTATTCTTTAACAAAAATTACATTTTCTATAAATCATTCATAATGATCCATAAAATATTGTGATTAACCAAAAATATACCCCAGGAGTGTCAAACCAGGAGTATGGTAAGACCCATTGTCATTAACCTATTCCCATTCAAGTCTAGATCAAAGAGGGGTTTTCAGGTTTTACCCCAAGATACATCTATGCTACTTCCACATCCACTTATTCATATCTAGATAGAGATTTCTTTATTCAGAAACCATTAAATTAATATTTTACTAAAATAACAAGATGTTTTCCTATATTTAACTTTTCTCTAGGGTTATTCATAAATTTTTCGTATCCTAATTTCCAAAAATAACTAAACTATACTTTTATACCAACTATGTAATCCTACCTTTTTATTACATAAACTTTTCATTAAATTGAAAAAAATAGACTGTCTTTTAAAGTTTAGTTTCTTGGAAACAAGGTACATAATACATGAAAGAAAAAAATTATTATAAAAAATGATAAATTATTTTTCATTGGTTTATCCTATGTACTTTTACTACATCTCATTACCAGGGGACATACATCAAAGGAAAGGGTGAGCATAAGGCTGAGCAAAGGAAAACAAGGGAAATAGTCTACAAGTAATCTTGAGAAACATCAATATGAACTTGAGTATTATCATAATGGAATGAGAAAGATGCCAATAATAATAATAAGAACATGAATCATAACATGTAAATGTGGTTAAATCATATAAATGTGACATTCATAATTATATAACCATGGTTTTTCACTATGGTTCCATAAAAATTACCAAGTTTATTCATTAAGTAATCATAAAACATGTCATATCTAGACATTAAATTCTTTACCTAGTGTATTGGAGAACTATTAAGAAACGCCATTAATATATATTAATTAATTTTATCCAAATAGATCTTTATAAAACATTTGATTAAAAACCCATGGAGAATAAAATAAATGAGTTTCATAAAAAAATCATGGCATTTTAAGAAGTGCTTAAAGACGAGATCTTTATGTCATTTATAACCCACATAAAGGTAATGGGCGATTTATTTATGTCAATACCAGAATAAAATAAACCTTTTTTACATATTGTTTAATACCCCTAGAAAATAAATAGTTTTTGGTATTCACATAAAGAAAATAAAAGGGAATTTTTTGAGGAGAAGAGAGAAATTTTGAGAAGTAAAATCTGCAGTATAATGAATATAAAATATGGTTTTATAAATGGGTAAAAAGAGAGAGGACAATGATATACCATTGGAAAAAAAATAATTTTTCAGTAATGTATTTAATAAAAATGAAATAAGAGAGAGTTACCACAATATTCATAGGATATATACATAAAGAGGTTCTTAAAATGAAGAGAAAAGATAGATAATTCCCTCACATTGAAAAGTAACTCCTAAAACTTAAGGATTGGGACCTTGGGGGAATGAGGAAACTTTTTGAGGAATAATTGGGAGGTAAAACTATAATATATTCATATAGTATTAATTGGTAGTTTAATTAAATGGATTAATGGGTGGGTATTTATAAAAAAAGTTGAGTATTTTTTTATTTATTTCTAAATAAAGGCCTTAGACACCTAGTTAGTGGTAAATGAAACACCATGGGGTTTCCCATGGTATTTTACCATGGTATTTTACCTTGGTATTGGACACTTGGGACACCTATTATGTTATTTTAATATAAAAGAGTCGACAAAAATTTTATATTACTTATTTTGGAAAAGAAAATTAAAGTTTTCCCAAAATAACATGATTAATGTTAATGTTTCCATTTTAGAAATTAGAAAGTAAATTATAAATTTTTAAATTGATTTTGATATATTAAAATACTTTATATTAATAAAATGACATATTTTAAGTCTTGTATTGCAGTTAATTAGTTATTACATCACTATGACATAATTATGATGTCATTAACATATCAAACAACTCAAACTGTATTTTTACTATTCATAAAGAAATGTATTTTAGAAAATTATCATAAATTCACCCTTATCTAATTTCAATGTGATGATTTCAAAAATGATATTTATTTTCTCATAATAATTATCTAAATCCGAAAATTTTAACTTTTAAATAAAAATATTTTTTTATTAAAAATAATAGCGGATTGAAAAGGCATAGTGAAATTTCTAAAACATAAAAAAAATAAAATTATTTTATCATGAATTTTTAAATAATAATATTTTATTCATACTATTTCATTAAAATAAACATTATTCATAATACCGTAGTTTATTATAATAATTATATCTTTTCTGAAAAGTACAATTTCTGTCTAAAAAATCAATTTATCAAATTCATCTTATTTTTTATTAAGAAAAACTATTCTTAAAACAGAATTGATGGAAAAAAATTTAATTTATACAAAAATTTATGTAACTAAAGCATAGACACATAACCCCTCATAATACATGTATAGGATCTAATGGTAAGGTGTGATATGGTGATAAATTCTTGGGGAGACTCAGATAACATCGTCCAAGTGGTAATTTCCACTAACTTAAACTTCTTCCGTAGGATATTTCGTTCAAGATTCACTTATTAAAGATCGAATTGGGCTTGGTTAAGAGAAAATCCCAGTGACGCTACCTTCCTCCCAAGTTCTGAAAAATGGGCTTCGTACAACACAACTCTACTGGTCGAGGCCATTGTTTCTCTTTTCTATATTAATTATCCTTTATCATTTCTACTTATAAAATCTAAATATAACATTATTTTTTTTATAAATACTATTGTTTCCAATGGTCATATTGACCAACAGTAATAATTATCCAAAATTCATATAATGGTCTAAATTCAGATGGTCCCATTTCCCTTTATATTCACTTTTTTAAAAATGATAAGGTTTTGTTGCCAAAAAACATAATATAACACCCATTATTAACAAACAAATATTATTAAAAAGTTTGGGTCATTACAAATATGATGGGATTGTGGGTAGTGATGATGGCTTCGTGGATCCAAGATCTGAAGTTGATAAGGCAGTGATACAGGAGGTGCGTGAGGCAATGAAAACTTTGATCAGAGGATTAGAAATGCGATTTCTTGCAACTAAATGTCTATAATCGATGGACAGAGGAGTTTAACACGGATTTTGGGTGGTCAAATGGTGGGAATCATGATGATAAGCTAGGATATGGAAACCACATGAGGGATTCCTTGTATTTTTTGAAAAACTTGACTAAACACCGTGCAGTCTAAAGAACACAAGACGTATATTCCCCTAGCCACAACGGCTAGGGTTTCTGGGTGAGTTAAATATCACATGCTATGTCGGAACCCCATATTCCATGTGACCCTGTGCTAGTAACTCGACATGTACTCCAGGAGTATGCAAAAATAGACATGGTCAGACACACATCATATACTAGCACATGGTCAGTGTGCAAAAGCTTGACCAGGAGCACATAGCTTGACCCTAGGAGGCCGAGACACGTCGTGTAGTACCCTTAAACGTCATGTAGTACAAATGAACAATGATCTATGAACTATAAATGACCCGACCATGAGGCCCGATGAGGCCACACCCCGTGTGGACCTCCTTACACATCATGTACTTCTCGGTGAATCTTCCACCTCTCGTATCCCCTTCATTTTGACTTGGATTTTGGCCTATGATTAGCCTATCATGAGTGAATTTCTTCATAGAATGTGATGGTGACATTCATATTGGATTGTGAGATATGATACAAGATGTTATGTGCATGGTGCTTCAATAGAAGATGCATGATGGAGTTAGTGATTAGACATGATCAATGAAGAGAGACCAGAGTGGTACCCCCATTACGGATTAGAGTATGAGTTCTCTATCAACCTACTGAGTGGTACCCCCCAGATAAAATAGGGTGTGTGTCCTCTATCATTCTAACTAGTTTTTCCCCTTTAATAGACTAGGGTGTGGGTCCTCTACATAATGAGTGGTATCCCCAAATGAACTATGGTGTGAGTCCTCTATGTACCTATTGAGTGGTACCCCCCCTGATGGGATAGGACGCGAGTCCTCTACCTACTGAGTGGTACCACCTGATGGACTAGGGCATGAGTCCTCAATCAATATACACTACAACAAAACATTTAATATACAATGTTAGACTTTATTTGCGCTAGAAAAAAGCGATGATAAAGGGTAAAATTTATCAGTTCTTTTTTTAGTGCTTATAATTGGTAACATTTATCAGTGCATTTTCCAGCTCTAATAAAGGTTATGATCGCACGCACGAGACCCATATTGATATAACATATGTTTTTCTGCTTCTGAATATAAAATTTCACCGCATCCCAAGCTTAGAAGCTTATTGTAGGGATGAAATTTTGCAAACAATCTCCACACACACCCATAGTCCCCTCGGGCCCTCACGAGCCTTTTCCCATCCTATGCTGCTCACTAGCTTTATCCGACCCTATACACATGGGTTAGGTCCCCGCCCCCACCTACCCCACTTATCTGGGCATACACGACTTGACCCACCTTCCCATTCGATCCATGTTGTAACCTTCTATATATACCAATAAGAATAAAACAATAAAAAATACAAGTATTTAAAATATTAAAAAATTGAAATAATTAAACAAATAAAAATAAAAATGGAATAAATTAAAAAATATTAATTTTTTTATTAATTAAATAATTATTAATAACTTTAATATATATATATATATCTATTATTAACTAATCAAAAAAATTCATGTATTAAAAATATTAAAATATTGAGATAATTAAATAAATAAAAATTAAAAATGAATAAATTTAAAAAATATTAAAATATTATCAATTAAATAATATTTATTAACTTTAATATATATATATTAGAAATATTAATAAATAGTATATATTAAATATTGATATATAAAATGAATAAATTGAAATAATTAAAGATTTAAAAATTAAAAATGAGTAAATTAAAAAAATATTAAAAATTTTATTAATTAAATAATTATTAATAAAAATGAATAAATTTAATATACATATATATAAATTATAAGTATTAATAAACAATATATATTAAATATATATAGATAAAATGAATAAATTGTAGTAATTAAACAGAAAAATGAATAAATTAAAAAATTATCAAAAAAAATAATTAATGAAATAATTACTAATAAAATGTATAAATTTATAATATATATATATTAAATATATATAGTAATAAATAATATATATTAAATTTAAATATAGGGAATGATTAAAATGTAATAATTTAAAACATATTAATGTCTTATTCATTTTTATTTGGTTTTATACATAATTATTCATTAATATATTTAATTTTTTTAATATAGGAACATATTAATATATATTTCTATAAAGACCCCAACCCCAATAGCCTAGAGTTGATGCCTTACTTTATTACATTGATATAATAAATAAAGAAATCACATCCCGAAGGACTTAGTAGTTTAGTACCTTTGGAAAACTAGATACATGCATAATTGTTACATTATAACATGAAATTAAATACAACATAAAATATCCTTTGTAAACATCCCTATTCACCTAGATTATCCCTACTTGTCAATCAAAAAATATATCTTGGCATCTTGGGGAATAATAAAACTTAAGGGGTGAGCTGAGATGCTCAGTAAAGGTAATCAATACAACTGAAGATATCATACATAAATAGAAACAATTAGGAAAGGTGAATAACTAACAACACATACCTTTAAAAGATAAACATGATCATAATATGGAAGGAATAAAATATGATCAAATAAAACTATATAAATAATCACATGAGAATGATACTTAACCATGGATATTCTACTAGTTGAACAATCCCACGAATTATCAGGAACTAATCTCATAACGAGGGAATGCATAATGTGGGACATCAAAAACATACCATTGAGGCTTCACTCCAAGATTCTATTACTATTAAGTCTTCATTCTAGGAATCTAATAAATAGGTAATGCCTTATCCAAAACCCAATCTAGTTTGTCTCATGTGACCTATCTAAGAATTGAGGGGATATAGCATGCTCCACCCAACCCTTACTAAGTCCAACGAATTCCTCATATTAAAGGGGTGAAACATAATCAATATATACATTCATATTGAAAATAGAATATGAAATGTAAATAATTTTCCCAATCAGTAAACATAATCATAAATTATCCTGAGTAATATGGAGAATAGTATCAAGATAGTACATCCCCAAAAAAATGATCATAAACCATTCAATAAAATATATTAAATGGTATCATAATAAATCAACGTCAATTAAGTATAATAATTGAACATAAGGGCTACCCATGGAAAAAATGAGTATTGTAATCATATAATAAGGCATAAAAAATCGGCGTATCATAATGGTGTCCATGAAAGAATGCATTTAAATCATAAATGGATATTTATAAGAAAAAATAAGCATATATCCTGATAATTAATGTCCAAATGAATAGAAAACATTTAAAAAATAGTGTTTAAGAAACCTTATAAGTGAGCTACTTCAGTGCAGTTTACGGGAAAATATAAAAGTGTCATTAAAGAGGAAAAATTAATACTTGTTTGCATAAAACCAGAAATGAACTAAGATATATCTTCATGATAAAAAGAGATATTTTAGAAAAATATTTGTTTCTTAAAATAGATTATGTATTGTACTTAAAAATGGGTAAGAAATTGGGAAGTTCTCTTTAATTAGCCTTTCTTATCGAGAGGAATTAAAAAGAGAACCTTATAAAACATGTATTTCCCCATCAAAGAAAGAAAACAATATATAGGTAAATATTTTTTGAAAATACATATATAATTTTGGAGGAGATAAAAATATTCAAGAATTAAATTTGGGTAAAGAGAGAGAAAGTGTAACCTAAGGGAAAAATTGATGTTTGGGGAGAATCCCTTACATTATGTTCGAAACCATTCCACATTTGTGCTTAATTTAATAGATAATCAAATTAGATTCATTAATTACTTAATTGAGGGACTCTTAAACATATTTTTTATTTATTATAATTTTATTAAGTCCATTAATGAAATTTTTTCTGAGATATAATATTTAATTTCATCATATAGGAGTGCTTGTTTCCTTGGATTTCATGATGGGTTCACTTGTATGCATGTATAAAAGATCATGTAAAATGGGAATAGTTATCCCAAATTGAAATTATTTGTTATTAATGAACCTAAATTAGATTAAATGGTCAGATATATCATTTTTTTCTATACATTAGGATTATTCATTATATAAAATATTAATGATAACCATTTAGATTATTTTGGTGTTTTTTCGATCATCACTAACTAGTTTTTTATTAATTAGTATTATGTATATATACTGGTCACAAAACACCAAATAAGTTGTGATAAATTTTTTAAAATATTCTTTAACCATTATAATGGTTTTACGACCAACCTTCAATCCGTTATTATAAAATGAAAAATCATCGTCCATGAAGGTGGTGAATCGACACCACAAGGATTATGTTTTTGTTTTTAGAAAAAAATAGGAAGGGATGAGAATTTATGGTGGATATACCATTAACATATTAAAATTAAAGTTTATATATTATACTAGAGTTATAATGTTACTTTGGATAGGGTAGGTGAGGGTGAAATAATAAAAGAAAACAATTGAAAGAGAGGGAGGGAAGGTTTTACCTCTTGAGTGTCGTCTCCTTGAGAACCTCCTTAAGTGACTTGAAAATGGTCTTTTGGTGAGAAAAAAATACCATAATGTTGGGAAGAGGTTTGAGAGAGGAATTGGGAATACTATAATCAAGATCCAAATCTAATAAGGTCATACGAGAAGGTGTGGCGAGAGGTGGTATTTATAGCGGAGGAGAGGGGGTTTTTTTATTAGATTATTCATTAGTTTATTATTTTGGCTAAAGACTATCAATAGTATTGATTCTTGGGACTATATATAGTAACGAGAGTATTTTATTTATATATAATGTTATCTTACATAATCCATGACTCAACCATGACTCAAAAATTCATTTATTTACTTATAATGTCAAATACCATAAATTACCATATTTCACTATTCTCAAAAAAATCAACTATTTTAGAAAAATATCATCAATTTACCCTAAATATTTTTAAATGTGTAGATTTCAAAAATTAACTCCATTTTATATATTTTTTTTTCTAAATATGAGAAAATTAATTTTTAGATAAAATCACAATTTATTCAAAACATACTGATTTTAAAATTATAACAGATTTTATGATACTTTGAAAAATTAATTAAGGTCTTATAAAATTATCTTATAATCATAAGAGAACAATTTATTAATTTATGAATCTATTTTGTGAAAATAAATTTTCTTTTAAATCATTATATTAATTATAAAATTGTAAATAAAATTTTACGTTTTTAAAAAATACCAATACTTAATTTATCATTCTTAGAACATATATTTACTTTTTACATGATATAAATATATTATATTTTCATTCATAAGATAACTAAATTTTATTTATCTTTCATAGGTAAGGTTACTATTATATTATCCAAATTACTATTCCTAATGGTCACATTACATTTCTAATGACCATATTAATATTTAATAATATATCACAGTTCATTTAAGCTCGATGCATAAGCTATAGAAGATGTTAAATATAAAAAAGGCATACCATAAGATCTCAGGGTGTTACATTCTCCCCTACATAAAAAATTTCATCCTCAATATTTCTATAATGTCACCTCATAAAAATATTTGGGTAGCTTTTCATCATAATTTTCTCTGGTTTCCACATCGCCTCTTCAATTTTATGATTTTTCCCAAGTACCTTTACTAGATGAGTCATCCGATTACTCAATATCTATTCTATGGTTTCCAGAATGTAGATAGGATCTTCACAGTAAGATAAATCAGGTTCCAATTATATTCCTTTAGAAGTGAGAACATGTGTTGGGTCTGGCATGTATTTCCTTAAAAAAGATACGTGAAACACATCAGGCACTTTAGAAAGGCTAGGTGTAATTTCGAAATTATAAACCATAGTTCTAGTTATCTCTATAATTTTAGAAGGTCTGATGTACCTAGGGATCATTTTCCCTTCCTTACTGAACCTTATAACATCCTTCCATAGATATACTTCTAGAAAGACATGATCTCCCTCTTGAAACTAGAAATCTTCTCTTCAGTTTTCAAAATAAATCTTTTTCAGACTTTGATATGATTTGATGTCATTTTAAATTGTCTTTACCTTTGATATTGTTTCCTTCATAAGTTTTGGGCATACAAGCTTCCTTTCACTAACTTCATCCTAATAAGTTGGTGTATAAAATATTTTTCGATATAATGCTTCATATGGTTCCATTTGAATACTTGAATGGAAACTATTGTTGTAGGGAAACTCTACCAAATGTAAATATTGATCTCGCATACATTGAGAGTCTAGTGAGAATGATCTCAACTTATCTTCTAAAGTTTAGACGGTCTTTTCATACCGTCCATCAGTTTGTGGTTGATAAGTAATACTCAAATGAATCTCACTATCCAAATATTTTTAAGACTTTTCCTGAATTTCGATGTAAATCATGGATCATGTTTAGAAAAAAATTGAAATAGGTTCTCCATTAAGTCTTACAACTTCGTTAATATATAGTCATACATTGAGCTCTTGTGGTAAATCCTCCCTTATAATGAGGAAATGTGTAGATTTGGTAATTTGGTCAGAAATTACCCATATTGCATCATTTTTTCTTGGATTCTTTAGTAATCCAGTGAAAAAATCCATAGTAATGTCATCCCTTTTTGATGTAGAAATAAGTAGAGGTTTCATGACTCCTATCAAATGTTTTCTTTCTTCCCTCACCTATTGACAAGTTAAACATCTTGATACTTAATCAGAAATTTCCTACTTCAAATTATCCCACAAAAAACATTCCTTCAAATATCTATACATCTTAGTTCTACTAAGGTGTATAGAAGAAATCGAGCTATGAGTATCATCCGATAATTCTCATTCTATCTTGGATATAGAAGGAACACAAAGAGTCTTCCAAAATTTCAAATTTCCATCTTCATATATGAAGTTTACAAATTTCCCATCATTCACAGATTCAATTTTCTTTTGAAAATTATCATCATCCATCTGATAACTTTTAATCCTTTCCAATAAATAATTTTTGGAGACCATTTGAATAAGTAGCTATGTTTCACCTTTCTTGATAATTCACATATATATCGTTTCTATATCCATGTACATATGAGCCCTATCAATCCCCATTTTTTTCAGAACTCCATGATCCTTCCTTCTCAAGGAATCTTCTACCTTATTTTCATTCCCTAGGTGGTAGTGTATTGAAAAATCCTAATCCTTGAGTGGCTTGATCCATCACATTTTCCTCATGTTGATTGATTTTTGTGAGATGATATATTTCAAACTCTTGTGATCTCTGTATATATCAAATATTTCACTATAGAGATAGTGTCTCCATAACTTTAGAGAAAATATTACAGCTTCTAAATCAAGATCATATGTAGGATAGTTATGTTCATGAGTTTTTAACTATATTGATTCATAGTAAATAACCCTATCATTATGTATAAGGATACAACCACGTCCTTTATTCAATTCATTACTATAAATAAAAAATCCATCATTTCCTAATGGTAGAGCTAAGATTGGAACAATCACTGATCTCTTATTTAATTCTTTAAGTCATTCTTCACATTCCTTCCCAAATAAACTTAACCCCTTAATGAGTAATCTTGGTTAATGAGTTAGATAATCTGAAAAAATTCTGAACAAAATGCTGATACAAACCTGCTAAACCAATGAAACTATGCACCTCAGTTATGTTTTTTGGCATAGGACATTCCTAGAAAACCTTTTTATTTACATGATCAATTGAGATTCCATCCTTAGAGATAATATGACGAAGAAAAGAAGCATTTTGAAGCCCAAATGCATACTTTTTAAACTTACCATACAAGTATTTTTTTCTAAGAGTCTACAGAACAATCCGCAAGTGGTTCTTATGGTCCTCATAGATTTTTTAGTATACTAAGATGTGATCAATAAATACCACATCAAAAGTTTCAAGATACTCCTTGAATAATCTGCTCATTATATCCATAAAATGGTGCATTAGTAAAACCAAATGGAATTACTATAAAATCGTAATGTCTATACCTTGTTCAAAATACCATCTTTGGAATATGTTCTATTTTTACACACAATTGATGATATCCAGAACAAAGATCAATCTTTGAAAAATATTTAGCTCCATGGAGCTGGTCAAATAATTCATCAATGTGAGGTAGAGGATATATGTTCTGTTTCAAAATAGCATTGATCTCCCTATAGTCAATGTACAACATCATAGATCCATCTTTCTTCCTAACAAAAAGAATAAGAATCCACAAGGTGAAATACAAGGGAATATAAATCCCTTATCACTCAATTCATTAAGTTTTTTATGTAACTCTTATAAGTCCATTTTGGCCGTTTTATAGGAAGTCTTTGATATAGGTCACGCATCACAGACTAAATCAAGAGAAAATTCAACTACCTGCTCTGGAGGATGTCCAGGTAAATCTTATGGAAATACATCATTGTATTCATGTGATATGGGTAAATCCTCAATTTGAAGATCACCTTTTCCATTAGTAGGTTTTATCTGCTCTTATTCTCTAAGAATCTCATTTAGAAGAAATATTGGAAGTGTATCTAGATATGAATTTCCCTCTAAATATAAGAAATTCTATATCTTCATCCCAAATCATAATTTAATTATCTTTATAATAAATATTTTCATTATGTTTTTATAGATAGTAAATACTAAGTATTATATAAAAACCAACCATAGGTATGATAATAAAATAAGAAATTAGAGTATATTTATGTGTCATAATAGGAACTGCTTGATACATCTTCATTACAATATGGTTTCCACTAAGAGTTTTTATTGAAAACTTCCTTATTTAGGTGAATTGGAAATATATAATTTTTATAGAAAATTGGAAATTTATAAAATAAGGTGATGATCAAAAATCAAATAAAGATTTAGCTATGTTTGAGGAGATGATTAAAGTACCTGTCACCACATCATTAATAACTTCAATCTAAGTCCTTGTGGCTGCATAAGAATGGAATTGTTCAATATGAATTTTTTGAGGCAAGTTACCTTTATTTCTAGAAAATTCATTTGCATAGTGTCCCATAAATTTATAGTTAAATAATTGCACATTGATCACTTATTTATTTCCCTTGTAATCATGGGCCTGATGGATGTTTTCTCCACACTTGTAAAAAACTCCCATTCCCAACAGGAATGTTCCATGATGTTTCTTTCCAAATTTATTTAAAATTGGGCATTCCATTCTTCCCATATTACCTTTTTCCTTATTTCCTTTTCTATAGTACTCAACATCCCTCTTCTTATATTTCTTCCATTTGAAACCATGTTGATTAGAAAATTCTTTCTCTATCTTTATGGATTATGATACCATATCCTAGTATGATAGTAATGTTTGGGAGACTAGTTAACTTCATATAATTGGCTAAATAACATCAAAGAAATAGTAAATCTTTCTCCTTGGACTATGTATGTGGTCTTTGACATGCCTTTCTAACATTGTAAAGGTGGATTCATACTCATCAATGTTTTCATCATATTTCTGTCTTAGACTTAAGAATTTCCTCTCCATTCCTTCTCACTGTTTGTGAGAGAAATAATTTTCCAAAAAAACTTCTTCTAATCCTTACATTCATTATTTTCAATTTAATCCTCATCCTATGTGATTGGAATTAATGACCACCATTGATACACATCTCCCGAGAGATGATAAATAGCCATGATAACCTTACCACTTTTGTTACTTCCCAAAGTGAGAAATATATTCTCTAAGAAACTTATCTATTGCTCAGCTACAAATGGTTTTGTAGTACCATTAAATGATGGAGGTTGCTATCACATTAAGCAGTCTAACATTGTTACACTATGTTGTGGTTTAGGCTTATCCTTTTGAGTAAGGTTGTTTCTCATAAACTGAGTTAGTTTTCCCAATATTGTTATAAGTTGTTCAGATACAGTTGAAGCTCTAGTTCAAACGTCATTATCTTACATAGTGTATAGATGCCTACATGGAATATAAGAATTGTTATGGTTTCCATTACTTATACTAGGAACCATTTCCAAACAATGTCATACACTATATTAGATCATGAAATTATGAAACATAATTTTTAATCTAAAACTAGTAAAACACTTGATATAATTTGAAACTTTATGTATAACTAATCTTAAAATAAAAAGCTTGACTAATTTGGGAATATTATCAAATTTAGTTATAGGGTTATATTTCTCTAATCTATGTTTTCCTAAATATAGTTTCGAAAATTTCTACTAAACTTCCTCTCATACCAACTATAAAGACGTCGACCCTAGTAGCTAAGATCCAATGCCTTACTTTATTACATTGGCATGATAAATAAGGAAATCATATCCGGAAGTACTGAATAGTTCAATAGATTTGGAAAAATAGATATATACATAATTATTACATTAAAACTTGAAATTAAATAAAACATAGAAACTCTTTTAGAAACATAATTATTCTTTTACATTATCCCTACATGTCAATCGAAATTCACATATTAGAATCCCAGAGGAAAAAAAATATAAGAAAGGGGGGATATCAAATGATCAGTAAGGGTAAGAAATAACATGGAATATATTATAAATAAACACAAAAAATAAGTCAAGTTGAATAAATAATAACATATTCCAAAAAAACATAAACATCATAAAAATATTGTAAGAATAAAAGATGATCAAATAACTATATATAAATAATCAAATACGAATGATACTTACCAATAATATTCTACTAGTCGAAAAATCATATAGATTATCAATAACGAATCTCATAATGAGGGAATGAATATTGCAGGACATCATAAACCCACCTTCAAGGCTTCTTTCCAAGAATCTATTCCTATTAAGACTTCATGCCAGGAATCTAATAAATGGGTAATCCCTTGGCCAAAACCTGGTCTAGTTTGCCTCATTAGATATTTTGATGCATTGAGGGGATATAGAGGGCCCCACTAAAAAATTACTAAGTCCAATGATTTTTTCATATGAAAGGGCTAAAACATAATCAACATATAATTTCATATTGAAACTAGAATATGAAATGTAATTCCCTAAATCAGTAAACATAATCACAAACTATATGGAGTAATATGGAGAATGGTATAAAGATAGTACATCCCCAATCAAAATGATCTTAAAATATTAAACAAAATATTTTATATGGTATCATAATAAATCAACCTCAATTAAGAACAAGAAATTAACATAAGGGTTACCCATGGAAAGAAATGGGTAGCATAATCATGCCATAAGGCATAACAAATCGGCATATCATAATGGTGTCCATAAAAGAAAGGATTTAAATTATAAATCGAAATTCATAATAGAAAATACACACATATCATTGAAATTTATGTCCAATTGAAGTGAAAAAAATTTAAA
Source organism: Viscum album (assembly GCA_963277665.1). Taxonomy (NCBI): domain Eukaryota; kingdom Viridiplantae; phylum Streptophyta; class Magnoliopsida; order Santalales; family Viscaceae; genus Viscum; species Viscum album. The sequence continues at coordinate 762,961,648 of OY728122.1, forward strand.
AAGAGTGTTTAAGAGCCCCTATAAATGAGACACTTCAGTGCGGTTTAAGGGAAAATATAAGAATCATTAAAGTGGACATAGGAATAATTGTTTGTATAAAACTAGAAATGAACTAAGATATATTTTCGAGATCAAAAGAGTAATTTTATAAAAATATTGGTGGATTAAAATAGATTATGGAGTGTACTTAAAAATGGGTAATAAATTGGGAAGTTCCTTTTAATCAAGCTTCCTTATCAGAAGGAATTGAAAAGGGAACCTTATAAAACATGTATTTACCCATAAAAGATAAAAAATTGATCTAGGTACATATATTTTGAATACACAAAAATAAATTAGGAGGATTAAATGATGAGAATTAAGAATTACATTTGGGTGAAGAGAGAGAAACCGTAACCTGAAGGAAAAATTTTGATTCTGGGAGAATCCCATACCTTATGTTTGAATGTGTTCTTCACTTGTGCTTAATGTCATAGATAATAAAATTATATTTATTAATTACATAATGAAAAGCATAATAAACATATATTTAATTTATTATAATTTTATTAAGCTCATTTATTTCCTTTTGGTGAGTTAAAAGATTCAATTTCATCATTCGGGAGGGCTCGTTTCCTTGGTTTTCATGATTGGTTCACTTGTATACATATATGAAAGATCATGTCAAATGGAAATAGTTATCCAGAATTAAAATTATATGTTATTAATAAAATTTATTAATATTAAATGGTCATATATATCTTTTTTTTCTAGATATGAGTATTATTCATTAGATAAAATGTTAATGATAAACGTTAAGATTATTTTGGTGTTTTTTCGATCATCATGAACAAGTTGTGTTTTAACAATTAGTATTATGTATATATACTAGCTCTATAACACAAATAAGTTATAATATAGATTTTAAAATCAGTTTTACCCATTATAATGTTTTTATTACCATACTTGAATGTGTTATTCGAAATAAAAAATTCATCATCCACGAAGGGGGTTAATCAACACCTTACGGATGATGTTTTCATTTTTAGAACAAAAGTGGAAGAGAAGAGAATTGATGGTGGATATACCATTTACATTATAAAATTAAAGTATATATATGATATTGGAGTTATCATGTTAATTTGAGTAGGGTAGGTGAGTTAAAGATAAGAAATGAACACAAATTGAAAGGGTGAGAGGAAGGTTTTACCTCATGAGTGTCGTCACCTTGAGAGCCACCTTAAGGGACTTGGAAATGGGATTTTGGTGAGACCATAAAAAAAATAATGTGGGTAAGAGGTTTGTATTTGAATTGAGAAGAATATAAAAATATCTGTATCTTAAAATGTTTGAGGAGAATTGGTGGTGAAGGGTGGTATTTATAGTGGATGAACGAGGTGTTTTTTGATTATTGTATTTATTAGTTTATTATTTTGGCTCAAGACAATCAATAGTATTGATTCTTGTGGCTAATATAGTAAATATAGAATGTGAGTTAGATATAATTTCCACTTACATCATCCATGACTCAACCATGACTCAAAAATTCATTTATTTATTTATAATGCTAAATACCCTAAACTACTGCATTTCACTATTCACAAAAAAATCAACTATTTTAGAAAAAACCCAAAAAATAAACCTAACCATTTTTAGAAATTAAGATTTAGAAAATGGACTAAATTTTATGAAATTAATTTTCTAAATATGATAAAATTAATTTTTAAATAAAATCACCGTTTATTCAAGAAATACTAATTTTAAAATAATAACCGATTTGATGACACTTTGAAAAATTAATTCACACCCCATAAAATTATTTAATTATCATAAGAGAAAAAAATATTAATTTATGAATCTATTTTGTGAAAATAAATTTTCTTTTAAATCATTATATTAATTATAAAATTGTAAATAGACATTTACATTTCACAAAAATACCAATACTTAATTTATCATTTTTAGAACATTTATTTATTTATACCAAGATATAAATATATTATATTTTCATTACTAAGATACCTAAATTTTATTTCTACTTTTGTAGGTGCGATTACTAATTTATTTACCGAATTACTATTTCTAATGGTCACATTACAATTCCAATGATCATGTTAATATTTAATTGTATATCCTGGTCCATTTAGGCTCAATGTATATGCTATCGAAGATGTTAAATTTAAAAGAGACATACTATAAGATATCAGGGTTGTATAATATATATATATATATAAAAATATATATAATATTTCCTGAAATATTATTTATATAATACAAAATATTAATTAATACATTAAATAAGTCATATATTTAGTGAAAAATGTTTTATAATTAAAAATTAATATTAATTAAAAATATTGACTAATTTTATCGAGTAATGAACAATTAATTGAATGTAATTTGATTTCTCAATTTAATATATATCAATAATGTTACACTAATTTCACACATACATATACACAATTAATGAATTTTTATATACAACACACACACACACACTCAATATTTCTATAATTTATTCAATTTTAAATATTCATTTTAGAATTATATTTATTAACATAATATATTTAATATATATTATGTTTCTAATTTTTAATTTTTATCATTTTTAAAATTTTTATTCAATATATACTGTTTATTAATTTTTAATATATTTTTTAAATATATTTATATTATTTATTATTTATTCATTATTAATCTTAATTTTTTATTATTTTTTTCAATTTATTAATTTCCAATTTTTCATTGTTCAATATGTTTGTAATTTTATCCATTATTAATATTTATTTATACATTTTTATTCATTAGAATTTTATGTTTTTAATATGGTTGTAATTTATATAATTAATATATATTCATTTCCATTTTAACATATATAAATATTCATTTTTATTTTTTTAAATTATCTATATAATTAATAATAGTTATTCAGTTTTTATTATCAATTTCATTAATAGACTCTAAATATTATATAATTTCATTATTTAATTTAATATATATCAAACTTGTATAAACACACACACACATTAATTTAACACACACAAATATTTACATAATTAATGAAATCTTATACAGAAACACGTACACATAATATTTATGTAATTTATTCAAATTTTAATATTCATTTTAGATTTTCATTTAGTAACATAATATATTTAATATATTATGATTCTAATTGGTAATTTTTTTTATTTATCTTTAATATTATTATAGTTCGTATTGTTTATTCATTTTTAATTTTTTTTATTATTTAGAATTTAAACATTTTCTAATATTTATTTATACAAATATTTATTTACTATGTGTTAACATTTTCAATATGAATTCATCTTCATTACATTATATATCCCTATTTTATTTTTTAAATAATTTGTACAATTAATAAAACATATCATTTTTTTCAATATTTTTAAAGTATGGTCATTTTTAATTATTCAATTTAACTCATTTCTAGAATTCATGAATTTAAGATTATATATTCATTAATAATGTTAAAAATATATTTATAAATCAATATTTATAAATAAATATATTTATAAATAAATATAATTATAAATAAATATAATTATAAATAAATATAATTATAAATAAATATAATTATAAATAAATATAATTATAAATAAATTTATTTATAAATGTATATTTACTATATTTATAATTATAGATTTATATTTTTGGTAAAAAATATTTATATTGTTACAAATAAATAATTATATATTAAATAATTATAAAATTATAATAAATATATTTACTATATTTATATTTATATTTATATATATATTTATTAAATATATATATAATTATATAAACATAAAAAATGATATGAATATATTTATAATTATAAAATCATAATAAATAAATTTAAATAATGAATATATTTACTGTATTTATATTTATATTTATATATAATTATATAATTATATATATATATATATAATGATATAATTATATTTATAAATATTAATAGGTAATTATAAATGTATTTACAAATATATTTATTTATAAATATATTTATAAATTTACATTTACTATATTTATAAAATTATTTATTTATAATTATAAATAAATAAATATAATTTTTTAAAAATTATTTATATAATTATAAATGAATAAATATATATTTAAATAATTTTAAAATTATGATAAATATATTTAAATAATGAAGATATTTAATATATTTATATATATATTTTAAATATGTATATAATTATATAAATATATATAATAATATAAATAAATATAATAATATAAATGGGTTTATAATTATAGAAAAATATTTATAAAAATATTTATTTATAATTATTGTTATAAATATTTATCAGCGCTAAGAAATCATTGATAAAAGATATCTTTATCATCGTTAAAACTTTAGCACTAATAAAATGACTTCCATCAATGTTTGTTATTTTAGAGCTGATAAAACCTCTCTTTATGAGTATTTTTTTTGGAAGCACTGATAAAACCCTCCCCAATATTTTAAAAACAACCCTAACCGCACCCATTTCAGTCATGCTTTTTAAGCTCTTGTGGAATTCATGTGCCACCGCAGCTCCCCTCGTCATTCTCTTAGGCGAATCAAGCCTTAAATCTAAGGTTTGTTATTTCTTTATCCTCATATCTTGTTTCATGCTTGTTCATGTTTAGCAGTGTGTGATAGTGCGTTGTTATCTCGACTTGGTGGTCTCATGGATCCATGTTTAGGAGCTCTGTTGATGAATTCCCCACCATCATTCCTCCTCCTCTGAATGTTCCTTATTTATAGGTCTTTGTATTCCCGATTTTACATTACTATGACTCGCAAAGGTCCTGCTCAGTTCACGGTGTTGTGTTTTGGTTTTTTTTTCTACCAACCCACTCCATAACCACTAGATTCCTCCTAGTCTTAGTGTCATCCCATTCCAGGAGCTCTCTAGCACTACCCTGTATTGGTTCTCACCCACTTTTCCACTTCCTAGGCTTTCTTTGGTAGAGCGTGGCTACTGCCTCATGGTGAAAGATCATATCTCCTATGGATTTATTGAGGTTGGAATATATTTTAATAAATATTTCATATATTCTATCTTAGAACACATTTTACTAAAGTGTTTATTATTATCTACTAACCCTAAAATAATAAAACAAATATTTTTATGCTTTAAACATTAATTATTTTTTTTCTTTTTCACCAAATATCATATCAAACATAGAATATGTTCAATATAATTGAAGGCATCACCAATCAAGTCAAGTCCTTATTTGTTATGTTCATACACATATCAATTATCTCATATAGTATCCAACATAGTTTGGGGAGGGTTTCCTTCACCAATCTACCCAACAACATATATCTTCTTCAAGTGTCTAAAATAACCTCAACATATATTGTAAACTAATTGAATGAAAAAACTCTATTGTTTGAAATAATGGGTTAATATTAAAAATTTTAGATATTTAAAGAAACATTTGTGAGAGTACATTATATAAATAAATGATAGGGAAATAAATAATATTTTTTAATTAAATCCATTAACTAATTAGAAAAAATATTAAGGGTTATAAAGTTAACTACTAATTAATTATCCTTTCAATAAGATAAAAATTCATGGATAGTAAAATTTCATAGGTAGATTCAGATTAAATAGATATTGGTCAGCCTTGAATGGAAGGATATCTATTTAATGGAATGTATCAACATATTTTTATTTACTATATGATGTTTATAAAGATATCTATAAAAATAAAGAACAAAAAATCATAGGTTTGTATAGATAAATACAACTAGTGAGATGATGCATTAGTTTTAATATTTATAGTTTTAGTCTAAAAATTAAAAAAAATTATAAAGTAGAGTTCATGATATTTTAAGATATAAATAACTACCTTAGTTATAACATTATAATATATTAGGTTTAGAATGGTATGGAAAATTTTTTCATAGAAAAAGGTACCTAAACCTGATGGAATATATATAAGGAATAAAAAAATATATGAACAAGACATATGAAAATTTATAAAAAATTCACTAGGTTATGTAGATCATTATGTATAAAAATGACAAATATTGTTATGATTGTAAAAATATTATGTATTTTTTAACATTATAAATTTATAAAATGAATGAATAATGTATGAATGGAATGGAAAATTTTATCTTCCTAGAAATGTTTTGTTTAATTAAAAAGAAATTTGCATTTATATTACTAATTAAATAATTAATATGATATATGTTAATGATTCCAAATGATATGAGTAAAAAAAAGTGTTCAATCATTATATGAATTTACAGACAGTGATAAAGAACTCAAAGTTACTAAAAATATGAGTATATATTTAGAACTTATATAGTTCGTATGAATAAACATTATTCCATTAATTCAATTTCTATAGTAAATTATAGTAAGATGTAATGATCATTACCTTTGGTTGTTTTAGAAAGCCTCATCAAAATTAAAAATTAATACTCCTTTCATTAAGGATTTATTAGACTCTCATTTCAAAACTAAAATTTTATTTATATAATATTTTAATTTTAAAATATTTATTTTATATAAATGAAAAATGATTTAAAAACTCCAATTCTAAATTTCCAAAAACCATCTTGTTAGGGGATCTAGTTTTAATGATATTTTGATATGGAAATTAAGTTTGAGAAGTTTAAATCTTATCATTTTATGCATAAAGGGGAAAAATATATCATGTTATCATTTCATGTGAATTTTGGTAATTAATGTATTGAAAATATAGCTCTATTTTAGTGGATTTTATTTATAGAATATTTTAAGTTCAAAGGGATTCATGAAAATTTATACGATTCACCATTTTTTGTTTTAAATTTTTATAAGTGGTAGATTAATATATATTTTTGTTTTCATGTATATAACTGAATTTTATGATTTCTATGTATAGTGATTTTAAAAAATATTACCATTTAGTATAAAAGATACTTAAGTTATTTATTAAATGATTCTTATAATAAAATGAAATTTTTTAAATAAATATTTGAAGTTGGTTATTTCTTGAGATAAGTTATAAATTGGATTTAAATTGAGAAAAATTAATTATTATTGAATAATGTCTCATTTGTGTATATTAAACAGATTATTATTTTAATAAATATATAAATATTTAACTAATTTGATATTTTAATTGGTTTTTAAGTGATTATAAATTAAATTTATGCCTGCATTTATTTGGTTGAGAAGTTTTATTCGGAATAAAAATGTTTTATGAATTTTGATGCTCATAATTTCTTTGTTTATTTGGTGTCAAAGGTTATCTTGGAAATAATTGGGTTTCCTTATATTTTTATTAGTTTAAATTTTATTTATTTTTTTGTATTGAAATTATAATGAAATATTAAAACCAAGGTATGTGATCACTTGTGATCTGTTTCTCTCCGTCGAAAAATATGGCCGGTTTTCAATTTTCTCAAATGGTTTGGACAACACTCGTACAAGTGATCTTATTTTACATTGATCTACCTCATTTATTACCCACCCAATCTCTCTTTCCTTGAGCCATTTTTGGTTCACCCCCTCCCCGCCTTTACATTAATTTTCATTCATTCATCATTATTTCTCACTCCAATTTGATGGAGATCCTAGTTGTGCATAACAAAAACACTTCCCACTTTTCATGTAATGTGGTGATTGAAAATGATAGTTAGGTAGTGTTTTTGCGGTGCACATATGGTAATAATATCCAAGTTTCAAGTATCCCTTCTTCTCCCATGGATTAAAATCAATCAATTCTGCTCATTTTCTTCCATGCATCTCTTATAATCCTATTTATTAAAACCAAAATTTATTTTTAAAACAAGTCATTACCTTGTGTATTTTATTTTTAGCGACCATTATATTATCATCTTGGTATTTTTTAATGAAATTTAATATATGTTTTGGATATTATAGGATATGTGAAATATACCTAAGATTGATAACACTACTATTTTTGAAATAGGGTTTCATCAGTGGGTTATAGTACAAATATATTTTTTGGTATTCCTATAAGAGTTGGTCTAGAATAATCTACATAAATAGAGAGTAACATGGAATGAAACTTCACTTCTATCATTAATAATACTTTCATCCATTTGTTTCCTGAAATTACAAGATCCTCGACCCTATGTCAAAATATGGTGATTACATGACCTTGTATTTTCTGAGGAGAAATATTTTTATACAAATTTAGAAATATTTGCCACAATTAAATGAAAGGAAAGAACAATAATTTCAAAGGTATGTATTTCCTCCAATAATAAATAATATTTTTACAACATATTTATTACCACCTTATTGTCCCACACAACATCAAATCAAGAACCTGGACCAAAAAACCACATGTTTACCCCATATTGTTTCTTTAATTATCACTTTTGCGTTAAATTATAACTTTCCAAGAATCATAAAAGATAACATTCAAATTTTGGGTTCCCCTTATTAGAATTATCTATAACTTTCTCCTTTGATTATGAATTTCTTATGTGTATTTATTTATTTATTATACAAAATGAATATTTTATGACCCTAACAGGATGAACAAGGATTGAAAATGAATGCAATCTAATCGTATGAGAAAAGAGTATGGATATGGAGTTAAATAGTTCATCAATTTTTTAATAGAGAATACATAAAACCCTTCTCAAATACATTGTCTTTGTTTATATTGATTTTATTCCATAAAAATTAGTCTGAAAGAGTTGGAAGAACATTTGATTTTTCATTGAAAATATTAGTGATATAAGTGTTGGAATAGTCAATGGGAAAAGATGAATGTGAACACCAATGAGGATGAAAATGTGTTTTATTGATCATTTGTTATAAATACTAGTGTAAATGATGATGGATATTGTATGGATGAAATGACAATGAAAATTGAATATGAAATTCATGATTATACAATTTTTTTGAGAATTTAAATAACTATTCTAAGAGACTATTGTATACGGGTTGTTCCAAATACACTACATTGTTAGAAATATTGTAGTTATATAATTTTAAATGTGGTAGTGGATGGAGTGACACAAACATTACAAAACAACTTGGTCTCCTGAATAACTTGCTACTAGAAGAAAATGAAACTCCTTATCGAACATATAATGCTAAAATATTGCTACATTCAACACAATGATCTCTAAAAAATACATGCATGACCAAATTATTGCATATTGTTTCTCAATGAACATGAATCACTCATAAAATTCCCTAAGTGTGGAATGAATTGATACAATAAAGAAGTATCAATTCCTTTGAAAGTTTCATGGTACTTTTATATCATTCCACAATTTAGTGGGCTATATGGATTTTAGGAAACTATGAGACAATGCAAGAATTAAAGATGGGAAACTACATCTTATATAAGACTCTCCTCAATGGATGAAAATTGACGATGAGTATCCTAAATTTGGAAATAAGATGAGAAACTTCCTTCTTGTGATATATACAGATGACATAAATCCTTTTGGTGTACAAATTAGTAATCATAGTATATAACCAATTATGTTGGTAAATTATAACTTTCCTACATGGTTATGTATAAAGAACAAATAAATAATGATTTCTCTACTTATATCTAAACCAAAACAACTTAGTAATGATGTTGATCTCTATTTGGATATATTAATCAAATATATAAATTTGATTTGGGATATAGGTGTTATAATGTATGATGCTCATAAAAGTGATGTTTTCACATTGAGGGCCATATTGTTTGGGATGATAAATGAATTAAATTCTCATGGAAAATTTTCAGTATATTAAATTAAAGTAATTTTGGGGTGTCCCATTTATGAAGAATTAACACACTCAGTTCAGTTGAAACATTCCTTGGATAATGTTTTTTTAGAAAATCAATTTTTTTTACCTCAACGACAAAAATACTGATCCTAGATGACAATGGTCAATGGGAATAAAAAACATAGTACACCACCATATCCAACAATGGGTTATTAACTATTCAAAAATTTAAAATATATTAACACTCTTTTTGATACACCATTTTAGAAAAACCATACAAAATCAGGTTGTAAAAGAAGATCAATTTTCATTGAATTACCATAATGTAATTGTTTTTACACCTGAAATTTTCTTGATGTAATTTAGGCAGAAAAAATGTATTTGATAGTGTTATTGGGATGTTACTAAATATTCATGAAAAAAATATGACATCAAGGCTAGGTTGGACATTATTGACCTAAGGATAAGGGTAGATTTGGTATCGGTGAAGGGTAAAAGTCATAATTTTCTTCATCCAATAGCTAACACTCTATCAAAACAAGATAAATTTGAATTTTTCATTTTACTTAATGGTTTAAAATTTCTGTAGAGGTATTCATAAAATATCACAAATGTCATTTCAATGATTAATTTGAAGTTATAGGGACTAAAATCACACAACTACCACGTTTTGATGCAAGATTTGATGCCCATCTCTTTAAGTTTAATTTTTATTAAAAAGGTATGACATATATTAACCAAACTATGATTCTTTATAAAATCCATATGTAGTAAAGTTATAAACCTAAAAAAGATTCCAATCATGAATAAGGAGGTTGCAGTTATATTATGTGATTTAGATATGTTCTCACCCCCTCTATTCTTTAATATAATGGTCCAACTAATGGTTAACCTGGTTAGAGAGATTCAACTATGTGGTACTTTCCATTATATATGGATGTACCCCATGGAATGGTATATAAAGATTTTAAAAGGTAAATCATGAATAAAAGCTATCCAGAAGGTTGAATTGTAGAAAGATATATTATTGAAGTAACTATTGAATTCTGTAATGATCACTTATCATATGTTGATAGCATTAGTCTCCCAAAGTCTCATCACAAAAAACACCTTACGAGTGAAGGGATTTATATAATATATGTTGTTAAAATTACCATCATAGAGAGGGATCAATATAACCTTTACATTTTACATAATAATGAAGATGTTGATCCATACTTTTGAATCCCATATAGTAATTCTTAGAAATTTTAATCCATACAGGGATGAAGGATGGATATCAAATACATGTAATCAATAGTCTATATAATGGTTTTGGGATCATATTTATAAGAATTTATCTAAAAATATAATTTCAATTGCCGAACGACTTCGATGGCTATCCACGGGATCAAATATCGATGTTATATTATACACTATTTTTGTAATTAATGGTTATAAATTCTATAAAAAAGAACACGATTACCATAGTATGATGAAAAACAGTGAAGTTACACTTGTGGAGGAAGAGATGCACATATATGGTTCCAAGGCTAGAAATCCAAATTATGTGAATATTTCATATTTTTACATCATCAAACAGATATAAGAGTTGAATTATAAAACATTTCAAGTGTTGATTTTCCATTGCAAATGGGTTGACAACTAGACTGCAATAAAATTTAATGAAATGGGATTCATGAAGGTGAATTTCAGTATAGAAGGGTAAAAGGATGATCCATTCATAGTGGCATCAAAAGCAGTGAAAATATTTTATGTATCATATCCAAAAAATAAGAATTGGTCAATTATCCTACTGGTGACTAAAACAACTGTATGTTCAGATGAAAATTCATTTGAGGAAGACCCGTTAATTGTAAGATCACAATCATTTCATATCTTTACCATTATCATCAACATGTTATAGATTAGAGGGAACCACAAAGAAGGGATTTGTATTATTAATAGAGTATCCAAATTCCATCATATTTTAAAGAAATGAAAAAGAGTTCAATGAGTATATTAAATTGTTTTTAATATACTATACTTTTCCTCATAATATTATGTGTTTTCTTATGTATTTATTTAATATAAAATAAATTTTTGTATACTCATGCAAAAAATGACTCATGCACATGATGATATTAATAATCTCAGGGAAGAATATATAGTTGTTGTTGAAACAACATAATTATTATGGAATTAACACTATGTTGATGAAAAAAACAATAACACAACATCACAATGTTGACTAAAATAATCAATACAAGAAGTAAGGGTATAAGATTTTATGTTGGATGAAATCAACATGACCAACCTTTTGACCCCAATAATTCAATGTTCATTATTTATGTTGGTGTCAAAATGAGGACGAATGTGCCAACTCATATAGATTCATGGAGCCATGTCCAACCTATAACAAAGGAAACCCTTTGGGAAGATATAAAGGTAACATTTTGATATAGTTTGTCAATTTTACCAAAATATTATATAATGAAATGTTGATTTAAGTTTCATTATTCATTGTAGAGTTTGTTTATTTTAGATGATTTATGAAATAAAAAAGTCTTAATGTCCATTAGAAAATATTATGGAGGCTTACATACTCTTCTGGCCAAGTTGCATCATAGGGATGGTGAGGGGAAAGTAAAGTCCCACCCGCAAGTTACTTATGAACACATTATAAAGTAAGAATCATGGAATGGTTTCATCAGTCTTAATGATGATAAATCATTTTAGGTGAATTATAGTAAATAATATATTATTTAACATTATTTATTTTATCTAATTTAATTCAAAATTGTTAATTTATAAAACATAAAAAAGTGATAAAAATAAACAATGTGCATCAAAACCAATGTACCCCTATCACAAAGAATAGATAGGGTACGCTTCACTGGAGTATAAAATAGTATATATTTTAAATAAAGAATAAATGTTTTATATGATATAAAACAATATATGTTCTTCTATTTATATATAGTTTTATGAATCAAAATATGAAGTCACTTCTATCCCACATCATGTGCTATGGAAAGAGGCTTGCGTAAATAATGAGGGTAAACTAGTTTATGAAAAAAATAGTGTGGAAATCATGTGTAAGTATAAAATAATATTAATTCATTATTGTTTATAATATAATTACATAAAATTATCTATTTATATTCATATGTTTTCTATATGGTTCAAACACAAGAATCGAAAATGAATATACCGAAAGAAAAACTATTTTTAGCCGCTTTGAAGCAGCCAGAACCGTATGGTCATTTTAGAAGTGTAGGTTTTGGAGTGTCCCCTCAAACATATTTTAAGATGAATAAAACAAAAGAAGATACATATCATATGATGAAAGGATTTTAGGTGCAAATAGTTGCTGTAAATAATATTATTATCCAGTCTGGTTTGGAAGACCAATATAATAGACCAATATTTAATGGTATGTTTCTTATTAAATAATTTCAATTCATTTGATAAATTGTCATGGATGCAACATTAATTATCTGAGATTTCTTTTATAGGAGATAGTTTTAACCTAGCTGTTAAATTTATTTTTTCCACTTCTGTGATTTGAATTTTGAAAAATGGACATACACAACTTCCTTTAGTACGATATTTAGAGTCTGATAGGGTCATGTTTTTTTGTGAATAGTAACTTACCCTTATGAATAGTAATGTTACACTTATGAATAGTAATGCACCCTTATGAATATTAATAAGAGCCTTATGAATAATTACCTCACCCATGAAAGCATAAATATAATTTAGGCACCTTATAAATAAAATTGAATATTTTAAGAAATTAATAATTAACTCTTGGTATAAGTAAGAAATGAAAAATAAAAAGTCAGTTAATTTTAAAAAACAACATTCTTCAAGTAAATGATGATTTTAATTAAAAGTTAAATTCTCATATAAAAAAAATTCATAAAATGTAGTTCATTCTACATGTTGGAGAATGGGTTTGATGAATTTTTGGGATTTTTATGAAATTGTTTATTTTTTAGTGAATAGTAAAAAATATAGTTTTTTATAAAATATGGTATTTTTCATGAAATTTTCATGAAATTATAATGATATAAATATTTATTTAAAATATGTTATAACTAAATAATTATACTACATATGTAATATTTTAAATAATTAATTTATAACATAAAAATTATATTTTTTCCATGATAAGTATAAATTTCATTATCAATGCCAACACAATCCCTACATAGCCCAAAAACCAAGTCAAAATTGGTAACTTATATAATAATTGAGTGATAAAAATTATTTTCATGAGTTATTTATTAATTATTATTTATTATTGATGTCTTTTATTGTTAATTTCTAATTTTAGTGTTACATAACATGAGTATTATCTAAATGCTTGGGCAATGCTTGTGTAGGTGATAAAAAGACAAAAAAAAAAATAAGAAGATGTATTATTATGTATAAGAGTGAATATACATAATTAACAAATTTATAATTTTACTTTTGAACCTAATTAATTTATTTTTTGATAATAATTTATACTTAACTTTTATATTTGAAATAATTAACATTAATGCACATGAAATGTTGATGCAACGCTTGTGAAAGAATAATAAAAATAAATAATATGTTTTTAATTAAAATTATTATAATTATAAATGACCCACATTTTTTATAAAACATTTTATATAAGTAAGGTTTGACCATTATATATCTTTGATTTTATTTGGGGACACTTTGGAGACACAAATATCAATTTAAGGCCTTTAGAACACTCCATTTAAAAGTAAGTCAAGGTGTTCACACTATAAATAATAGTTTGTATAACATTTTTATTTATGGTTTTACAAACATGGTTTTTAGAGATAAATAGTGTTTTCAATGTTAATAAAATTATATTTCTCATATAATTTTATTTTTAATTTTTATAAAACAAATAAATACCCTAATGGATTTCACAAAATGATGCAACATTAATTTAATTAATGAATAAATTAAATTAATGATATTAAAAATATAGAAATTAATACAATTTTATATTTTAAAGCTAATTTAGGAATTACATAGATTTATAGTATAATTATAAGATATAATAAAATTGTATTCGAATTTGAAACTTTGTTTTATGTTTTTAAAGTCAAAAGTTATGAATAGTGTTTAATTTGACAAAATTATTTTTCATGAATATAATATTTAATTAAAATATATATAAAAATATTTAATAAAGCCAAAAATAAAAATATTTGACCGAATATGTGATATAATATTCTTTTTATAACATTTTAAAGTCTTAAACCATATATTATATTTATTATATTTTAATAATTTGTGTAATTCATAAGTTACCCTTCTCCTCAAATATAAATAACCCCCCTTCCTTTGGTAAACCACTCATTCCACCCTTTATAAATCCAAATATATATCAAAATACTCCCTATTAATCCTCTTAGAAATCCCAGGGACATTATGGATCCATCTAAATCTAATCACCAAGGGAGTTACAGGGTTGTGCAAGAGAAGTCACACTGGGGAAAGAGTAAGTCTCCACCAACTCCTCCCTCTTTTCTTCTTCTCCTTCTTCTTTTCACTTTCCTTTATAAATAATATACTCTAAAAACTATTTATGGATTAAGGTAACATTATATTAATTATTTTAACCTACTTCATGTATTATATATATTACATATATAAATCTTTCACTCCCGCTCTTATGACAACATACCATTAATGGCCAGTTAACCGCCTATGGAGACATTTCCAAATATATTTCTTATTACCACCTTCATGGATGGAAATATAGATTATATATAATATACAAATATTTAATTACATTTATTTTATGATTCTGGAATTATTTAAACTAATGTATAAATTATATCTAATAAAATAGCAAAATTGGTGCAAGACAGAAATTTTTAAGTAAAATATGATATCAAAACAATTCAATTTTTTAAAGGCCCGACATTAGTTGCTCGGAGAAGGCGCCTTATTACATTACATTGGCATGATTACAAGAAATTTTTATCCTAAGGGAACAAATATTTTACTAGATTTGGAAAGATAGATACATACATAAGTTCAACATTAAAACTTGAAATGGAAAAAAAAATAAGTTCCATTGGGAACATCCACAACTCTAAGATTATCTTGGTAAGACAATCATAATATACCTCTTCATGTACTAGGAAAATTGAAACATAAGAAGGGGTGAGCTAAGATTTTCATTAAGGGTAATAAATATAGCAGAAGATATTATAAACATAAATATTAGGCATGCTGAATAATTGAAAACACACGCCTTTAAAAATTATAAAATTGAAGACATTATGGCAAGAATATGATCTGAGTAATTATTGCCACAACAAAACATAATCATGGGTATTATACTAGTTGAATAACCACATGAACTATGAATTTAGAGCTTCATAATGAGGTAAATTCCTATTTCAGACATTCTAAAACATATAGTCAAGGCCTTTTCCAAGACATATAAAAATGATTAAGGCCTTGGCCAAAACCATATCTAAAAATGGGCAAGGCCTCAGCCAAGTCCATATCTATTTGTCTCATGTGACCTACTGATGCATATAGGGGATATAGAAGGCCCCAACCATCACATAGTAATCCCAATGAATTTATCATATGAATGCGGATAAACATAGACAACATATATATTCATATTGAAACTAACATATGAAACATAAGTATCTTTGTCTGAAAATTAAGCTTAAACAAATACCATTTAGAGTAAATTAGTGAATGATTTTAAGATAACACATAAATTGTCAATATAATCATAAAAAATTAAATTAAATGTAGAATATTATATCATAAATATTATTCCCAATAATATATAATAATAAATAGGAGTGTTGAAATAGATAAATATACCCTTATAAAACCATCGAGTAATTCTTAATATAAATACTCTTTTACTTAGAAAAAAAGAGTTCATTTGGAAATATGTTTTTATAAAACCAGAAATGAAGTAACATATTATTTTCATAATAAAATTAGTAATTTTAGAAAGATAATGTTCTCTAAAAATAGATTATATAGTTCCCTTGAAGATAGGTAAGAATTTGAAAAATTCCATTGAGTCGAGCTTGTATTTAAGGAAGAATTTTTGAAAATCCATTCAAAACATATAATTCCCCATAAACGAAGTATGGATTTTGGTTGGTACACATATATAGAACATTAAAACAGAATTTATGATGATTAAATATTAATGAATAAGAATTTAATTTAGGTAAGTAGATAAAAAAAGTAACCTGAATGAAAATGGGGTTTTGGGTGGAAAACCCTTACCTTAAGCCCGAAGTTGTTCCTCACTAGATCTTAATGACCCGAATAATAAAATTTAGGTTCATAAATTAATGATTAAATAACCTCCTATACATGTAATTGATTTATTATAACCTTATTGGGTTCATTAATGGACTTTTTATGGGTTAATAGATTCAATTTCATTGTTTGAGAGCATTTTCTACCTAGGTTTTCACGATCGATTTACTTATATTCATCTATAGATAATAATGTAGAATGAGAATGGTTGCCCAAAATATAAGTTTTATGTTATTATTTAAAAAAATATTATTACATGGTTATAATTTTTTTTGGTGTTTTGGAGTGAATATGAATCATTATATAAAACTTTAATGACAATAATTTGGGTTAATTGGCGATTTTTGGATCACAAAAAACTTATTTTGATTTATAAATTAATATCTTGTGTAAAAAGGAATAAAGATACTAAAATGAGTTATATTACATATATTATAGTCTTGTTATACCATCAAAGTGGTTTCATGACAATAATTGAAGACGGTAATAGAAATTGAAAACCCATCGTCCTTGAATGTAATAAATTAACACATCTCAGATGGTGTTTTCATTTCTTATATAAAAGAAGGGGAATAGAGAGATGATGAAGAATTATTACTTCATCATAAAAAAATTATAGTACATGTAAGTTATTGTATTCATCATAATATTTGGATGAAAGGAGGTGATGAAAGAAAAATAATAGAGAGGAACTGGAAATAATAGAAATGAAAAGAGTAATTTACCTCTTGAAGTAATCTTCCTTGAGAGTCTATTTAGGGGAGAGGTTTTGGTATTTTTATGAGACCAAGGTCTTATGGACCTGGGGGATGATATTGGGAGAATATATTACCATAATTTAGACAAGGAAAAATTCTTTATAGGAGTGAAGAGAAGAGGGAGTGAGGGGGGGGGGGGGGGGTTATAGTGGAGAAGATGAGGGTTTTCCCATTATTTTATTATTTTTCTAAATATGACCAATAGTATAGTTTTTTGTGACCAAGAACATTTTTATGTGCATATGAGTGTAAAAAATGTGTGATTAAATCATCCATGATTCCTAGAATAGTGAATTTAACTGATAATGTATATATACGGTAAATTACCATATTTTACTATTCCTTAAAAAATTTGAGTATTTCAGAAAAATCCAAAAAAAATCACCCTAACCATTTTTAAAAGTTTAGACTTCAAAAATGAACTCATTCTTTTAAAAATATTTTTTGTTAATATTTTTAATGTAATTTTTAAATAAAATCATAATTTATTCAAAAAACAAAAATTTTAAAACTATAATTCATTTTATATCACCTTGAAAAATTAATCAAGATCTCCATATCTTATAACATTAAGACAATAAAATAATAATATAATTTACTATTCATAATGTTCATATTACTATTCATATTACTATACATAAGGGTATGTTACTATTCACAAAAAATTAAGTTTGTCTTATCAGACTCCAGATATTTTACTAAACACAACTGTGTAAGTAAGTTTTTCAAAATTCAAATCTCAGAGGTGGAAAAATTATGTTTTCTGGTTAGGTTATAAAAAAGTGGTCTTTTGTAGAGACTTAGTGTTTCATGCATTCAATATTAAATTTATTTTAAAATTCTTATGGTCTTATAAATTTCATCAACATAAATGAAGAAATATGATCCAATGATTATAATTGATAAATGGTTTTTATAAAATTACTATAATTTACTTCTAGATCATTATTTTAATAAACATAAGTTTAATATTTAGGAGGTACAAAAGCGACGTAATTAAGAGGGACTTTAGGTAAGGGGTTTCCCATCTCACTTTTATTTCTCAGATATTTCCATATTTCACTACTTATTTCTTGTATGTTGAGTATGTATGCTACCATTTGATATATAATATCATTATTCTATTTATATTCATGGTATTCAATGATTCATTTGATGATTATTAATTTTTGGTCATTCCATTCGATTGATTACAATTTGGCAAGGGATTTTTCACAAATTTATTTTCTTTGAGAATTACTTAGTGTTGTGCACCTAATCATTATTATGTGGTGTAACTACTTCCCCTTTGGGGTCATTTATAATTTAAAGTTATAATTCTATTAAATATCCATATTATTGTGTCATGGATATTATTATTTCCTTAGACATATACCCTTTCATATACGGTGTTTATTTTGAATGTTGTTTTAACTGTGGAAATATTGATGAATCTGTATCATCTACTCAATACAGAAATTGATAAGGAACGTTGTTATGGAATTAATGCTTTGTATAAGATTGATTTGGACTGGAATTAAAGGGTGGAGCCTGTAATTCCCCCTTGATGCATTGATAGGTCTCATGGGACAAACAAGTTGGTGACAAACCCTTTGAGTTTGTTTCCAAAAATCAGACGAGTTTCTACCCACAGACTTAAACTGCATCGATGATATGATGGTTGATGTGCCAGATACATGATGTAAAAATAATAAGAATTCTCTTTATTCATTATTTAGTTATTAATATCCATGATGTTTTCAATATGACAAAATATATGGATGGACTTTCATTATTATTTTATTGATGGTGTGTGTTTTTCAAATTTTCACCATGCCATATTGATTAGGTCTAATTTATTATGATTCAATTATTATTGTTTCATGGTTCCTCTATATGTAATACATAATTATAATTTGATCTCACCCCTTTAATTTGTTTCCCTTCCCTAGTCTTTGAATAATAGATCATTTATTGGTTTTTCAAGGACGCAGTTTATTAGCTTCTGTTACATATTATATATTTTTTCCTTTCCCAATATAAAATGGGTTCCATGTAGGTATTTAGTTTCTTCAAGACTACTAAACTGATCGGTCCTTCGAGATTTGACTCCTAATAATTATGAAAGTGTAATAAAGTAATGTACTGGCTCTAAGATTCTGAGTTCGGGATGTTACAACCAATATATATGAAAAGATCAAAGTGAACTGGTAGTGGAACAAAGATCAGTTCATGAACAAACAAAAGACCCCACTATATTTGAGGCTCGTCTTTCCCATAAAATGAATACCTTACATAAGGTAATCAATTTTTTCAATACTATTTTTCCTAAATGTGAATCAAATAAATTTTTGATAACTTTATATTACTAAAGTTTTGTAGGGTAAAGGTGTATGTGATTTCTATCTATCTAGACCCATGAACCACCTTATTGTGAGGGGTACGGTCTATAATATCCTAGGAGGAAAGATACACAAAAAAGAAGTCCCAAAATATCACATGAGGTTGGGTATTGAAGTTTCTCAAGATCTAATTACTAAGTTTCCTATTCAATATGATGATCTAGACATACAATGGTTAATGATGCTATTGTAAATTTCATAACATGATTATCTAATCTTATAAGGATTCATGAGGTATGTAATTAACCAATTTTTTCAAATGAAAAAATTATAAAATTTGATGAAAAAAGTTTTGAAGTGAGTTATGCTATTACATTGGGATAAAATGATAGGGAAACATAAGGTCAAATAAAGAACATCTAGCGAATCAACCAAGAAAACAAAAAAATCTTCCGGGATTACCTTCTCTCTTCTAGTTCCACTGAAACATATATTATCATTATGACTTCACATAGAAACCACATTCAAATATAGAGATATGTCCTACATTCCTTATAAAGAATAAATATTTTAATATTTCATTAAATATGCGGTTAGTATTGAGAGTATAAATAGTATTCAGAATTTGGAATGACTGGGAGTAATAGTTTTGAATACATACATAATGTAAATTTTCATAATATGTCTATCCAAAAAATGATCTAATATGTTCATCAAAGTTAATAACTATGCATATTTTCTACTAGTGTTTGTATTAATAATATATAAAGGGAAAACACTATGGATAACATTTTAGATTCATTAATACCTGTATCGTTTCTAAAAGAATTCTTTGGAGATTAAAGAAATTGATAAGAAAAAATATGAGATAAACGAGGTGTTTGATAATAAAATAACAGAAATAATCTTATTTATGCTTACAATACAGGGGTAAAACTCTTCAATATAATCATATAAAATATATTTTTATTTTTTACATTACTTATTTGTTTTTGTTTTTTAGTAAGCATTGGATGATGATCACAATTAATATGGATACCCTAAATATTTAATTTTTGGATCCAATGTAAGGATTCCCAACAAACCAAAAACACCTGATTTGTATTGTGAATTTATAGTGAACTTAAATCAACATTTTAAAGATAAAATTAGAATAATATGTTTCATTTTGTGTTTTAACAATAATTTTGTTATGATAGAGTGATCTATAAATATAAGATAAATCATTGTATGAGGTCGATGATTGAGAATAAGAAGCCTACAGGTTAATTCAATTAGAATGTGATTAAGGCATATATAGAGATATTTAACTATTAAAACATATTTCAATGAAATTTACTTATTTTTTTTCAATATTTCTATAGTTTATAAAGTAATATAACTACATTGATTTTTTTATATTATGTTTGAAGATTTATGAAAGATATCATATTCCATTAAAATAATAGAATCCCAGAATAGGCAATTTTTTAAAGTAATTACAATTTCAATAAAAACATTTCTTAATCATTTTTGTCTATATTTTCTAAATAGAATGAATATTTCCAATAATATTCATACTCAAAATAATATGTAATTTTTTCTGATATGAGTGGCCAACATATATGGTTTCAAAATGATTACCGACATCAAATTTAGGTGATTACCTACTATTTTTGTGATCTAGTATGGGTATGACCTTATAAATACATGTGGGATGTGAATAATTAGTTTCATAATTCATATATATTATTTTTGATCCATTTCTCAAGGATAAGTATAATTGAAGGAATTTACTTGTTAAGAAATGAATAGAAAAAATACATGGTGTCAGAATTTATATAGACATCATGACCAAGTTACCTCTCAATACATATTTAGTTAATTTTCTCAACACATTATCTATTATTAGTTAATTTCATTATAATTTTTATCTAATAATTATTTTTTAAATTTTACACATTAGTTAGAAATAAAAACCACATGATCTAAAATAAGAAAACAAATTCTTATTATTTTGATACTTTAGGAAAATGGTCCATATTTCATTTTCTATGTGTAATAATTGACCCCACATCAATCTGGTAACCGATGTTCTTGGTATGACTTGAAGTGCATATTTTTAATACAAAAAATGTAATTTTACTCAAATTATGTGGTTTGAGTTTAAAATTCACATCTTAGTAACAAATACACGTGTCATTCTCAAAACCAATAAAATACATTTAGATTGTATTAATACTTTAGGAAAATTATCCATAAGTAATTTCTGATGTTATCAATCATCCAAATAATAATTTGATGTATAGTGTGACTGGTATGACATGAAGTTTATGTTTTTAGTTTAAAATGACATTTGAGTTCAAAACTCACATAATATAATCAAAACTAATAAAAAAATTCAAATTATTTTAATACTTTTGAAAAATGATCCAAAAGTCACTTGTGATGTATAGGAATCATCTTCACCTAAATCTGATACATGGTGTACCAAATATGACTCAAAGTGTCTGCTATCAGTTTAAAATTGATAGTTTAGTTCAAAACACATGCCACTCACTAAAAACTAAAAAAATGTGCTTATATTATCTTGATATTTTTAGATAGTGATTCATAAGCTATTTAGGATGTGTATGAATCAGTATCATGTCAAACTGACACATGATGTGATCTCTATGACTCAAAGTGCATTTCTTTAGTTTGAAATGACATTTTAGTAAATAATTCAAATGAAATACTCAAAACTGATAAACACATTCAGATTTTTTTGATACACCAAGTGTGTCTTTTTATTTTAAATTTATGTTTTAGTAAAAAATATCAGTAACATAATAAAAATAGGGTAAAAATTAAAATTATTTTGATAATTTAGTAAAAAAAACCAACAAGTCATTTGTGATGTGTAAAAATAAGCTTCCCCTCAATCTAATACATTATGTTCCATATATGGCTCAAAGTGAATTTCATCAATCTAAAATTGAAATTTTAGTTCAAATTTTTTTCCACTTGTTGAAAACATAGAATGCATGATCATATTGTCTTTATAATGTATGAAAACTATTCATATTTCATTTATGACATGTAAGAATCAGTCCCACCTCCAACCAACCCACAATGTGACTGGTATAACTCAAAGTGTGTGTTTTTTCAGTTCAAAATGACACTTTAGTAAAAAAAGTAAAGTGATATACTCAAAACTGAGAAAATGAATTTAGATTCTTTTGATACTTTAGGATAACAATCCATAAGTAATTTTTAAAATTTAAGAATCATCTTCACCTCAATTAAACATACAATGTGACCAACATGACTCAAAGTGTTTCTTTTCATTTAAAATATAAATTTTAGTAAAAAAGATCGGTGACATACTCAAAATTGAGAAAACACATTCATATTGTTTTTATACTTTAGTAAAATGATACATAAGTAAGTTTTTATGTGTATGAATTATCCAAACCTCAATTCGATGCATGATGTTCCCCATATGACTCATAGTGTCTATGATCAGTCAAAAGTTGAATTTTTAATTTAAAACACGTGTCACTCACAGAAAAATAGTAAAAGATGCATTTATTGTCTTTATAATTTATGAAAAATATCCAAAAGTCATTTTTGATGTGCATGAATTAGTCTTACATAAAATTGACACACGCTGTGATTGCTATGCCTCAAAGTCTGTTTTTTAGTTTAAAATATCATACTAGTAAAACATACAAGTGACATACTCAAAACAGAGTAAACACATTCATTTTGTTTTGATACTTTAGGGAAAAAATCCGCAATTAATTTGTGATATATATGGATTAGCCACACCTCAATATAATGCATTTCTACCAGTATGACTCAAATTTTATGTTTTTAGTTAAAAATCAAATTTTAGTAAAAATGACAAGTGGCATACTCAAAATTAAAAAAACATATTCATATTTTTTTTATAATTTATGAAAAAAATCCATAAGTAATTTGTGATGTGTAGGAATCAACTACACCTTAATCTGATACATGGTGTGACCGATATGACTCAAAGTGTCCATTTTTTGGTTTAAATTTCACATTTTACTTCAAAACGTGAGTCATTCACTGAAGACTGAGATAACACTCTTGGATTTTTTTGATAATTTAAGAAAACGATTCATAAGTCATATTTGATGTGTATTTATCAGTCTCACATAAAAATGACACATGATCTGACTAGTATGACTCAAAGTGTGTGTTTTTAGTTTAAAATGAAATTTATGTAAAAAAGACAAGTGACATACTCAAAATTGAGAAAACAAATTCAAATTGTTTTGATACTTTAGAAAAATGACCCATAAGTCATTTTTGTTGTCAAGGAATAAACCAAACCTCAATCCTATGCATGTTGTGACTGATATTACTCAAATTATGTGGTTTTAATTTAAAATTCACATTTTATATGAAAATACAAGTCACAGACTAAAAACCGAGAAAACATATTTTAATTATTTTGATACTTTAGGAAAATGATCCAAAAGTAATTTGTGACATGTAGAAATTATCCACACCTTAATCTGATATAGTATATTCTCAGTACGACTCAATGTGTTGGTTATCTACTTAAAATTGACAAATTAGATAAAAACATGTGTCACTCAATAAAAACTGAGAAAAAATGCTCAGATTGTCTTTATAATTTAGTATGATACATAATTCATTTATGATATATAGAAATTTACCACATTTCAATAAAACACATGATGTGGTAGGTATGACTCAGAGTCCTTGTTTTTAATATATAAGTTCCCTTTTAGTTTAACATGTGCATCACATCACCAAAATTGAGTAAACAAGATTGTATTGTTTTATTATCATTTTATCTACTGTTACATAATTAATCTCCTTATCATTTTTATCATATACTTATTTTGTTAATTTTCAAAGAGACAATTCTTGAAGATGAATAATAAATGGTGTGATAGTTGAATTCTTTTTCTCAAAAAGAAAGTACTCTAGAATTATCTCCCATACGTTGTGAGTTTTTTATCACCACAGATGAGAGATGATTCAAGAGAAACTACTTTTGAGAACAAAATTAAATGGTGTGATATGTAAGAATCAATCACAACTCAATTCAATCCATGGTGTGACAAGTATTACTATAAGTATATGTTTTTAGTTTAAAATTGACACTTTGTGTTTAATTTATTTCTTAATAGTATTACTTACATTGGAATTGTTTTCTTATATAGGTGCATTATTTTTTTCAAGATGAGGTGGTTTTTTTAGAAATAGCATGACCATGGGCTGGGGGACAAAGATAAAGGATCATTTATGTTTTCGAATTTCTTTGATAATTTGTACTTACTAATGTAATTATACAAAGTATTGTTTTAAATGTCTATAATATAGTGTTTTTTCTTGTATTTGTGAGGTAAATTTTATTCCAATTAAATTCTGTGTTTTCAATTAGTATTTTCTTTATTTTTTACTATTTTTTACAGCATTATTATTTAATTTAAACATTACACTCTAGTAGGATTCCCCTTTATCAACACTATTAATAACACCGATAAATAGACACTTTATCATCTCTAATAAAAGTGTTGAGTAATGGATCGTTTATAAATTCTACTAAAAGAACTGATAAAGGGATTATTTATTAGTGCTTTTTCTAGTGGTGACAAAGGATCCCTTTATCAGTTTTTTTTCTGTCACTAATAAATGGTACATTTATCAATACTAAATAAAAGCACTAATAAAGGGGGTCCTTTATTAGTGATTTTTTAGCACTGATAAAGTGTTCATTTATTAGTGTTTTTCTAGTGCTGATAAAGTCATAGAAGTATTAATCACGCTCTAATCATCATCACTTTTTTTTGTGTTGATAATGACCTATTTTAGCACTGTTAAAGGCCTTATTTTAGTTGTGCTACTGAGTGGTACTCCCTGTTGGACTAGGGAATGGGTCCTCTATCTACTGAGTTGTAACCCTAACACACTAGGTCATGGGTGTTCTACTGGGAGATTGTGCCCCTCAACTGTGCGACATAATGGGGAGGCGTGGGTTCTCCACACAGTTACAAATTTGGATAGACATGTGGCATTCCGATAATCCCTAATATACATTTTAGAACTGGTGGAAGACTCTTTTCTTGGCCTAGGTTATGAGATGGATATCCCCTTTCTCTCTTGTCTTGGTTTATTTTATGAGCATATATATCTTTATTGTTGTGTTTTATTTCCCACTTTCTTTGGGATGAGTTGTCTACTTCAATTATGTCTCCTATTTCCCCCTATATCTTTTAGGTAATCCTACTGGGTACGTATATACTCACCCTTGTATGGGATTTTCCCACATATGTCATGTCTTACGCAGATGATAGACAAGTAGATGGTGATTTCACAGGATCACAGGGATACCAAGGTGCATTTGACTTCATTTGTTTGTTGGGGCTCAAAGATTTGGATCCAGGATATCTCATAACTTATTTCCTATATATTTATAGTTTAGGAAATCTATTTTGATTGGGAGGGTATTTTTCCCCTTTACATTTTAGATTAAAAATTAAAACACCTCTGTATTCCCTAGAGGTTATTACATGCATGGTTTATTCTCTAGATATTGATTTACTTATTATTATTCCTCTTTACTTCTGCATGAAGATGGTTGGGTGAGTGCATATAGGTATTTTAGGCAAAGGCCTCCCATTTTAGTTATTCCTTTTAGCGCTGTTTTCAATCCCCTGGACTACGAAGGTGGGCATGGGGTAGTTGTGACTCGGACTTCCACTGGAAAGGTGGGACCTAGTTAGTTGGGTTGTGGTAGATTGGCATCAGAGGTGGTTCAACCTCAAGATAATGTTTGGATTTTTGTCCCCTTATGAGTTTTGATTTTGAACTTAGGGTAACAGTGTCAAAGCATTTAGAGTGTGAATTTTAGACCAGTGAACCCAATATTGGGGCGACATCCAAAATATCTATTCACCCAGACTATAAATACCTACTTTTCAACTTGACATATCGAGTCATTGGTTGCAGGGAAAAATAGTACATGCATCATATTTGATTTAATCCTTTAACTGTTCTTATTGATCCAGGTCCCATATATATATGCTTATATGACCTTGGTATGTCTTGATTAAATTTTTAGGATGCCTCCACAAAGACAACCATCAAGGTTTCGCCTTCATGATTGTGATGATGATCTAATGAGTATTGATGCCTTATTTTGGGGTCCATCACATGATATATTTCATCTAGGAGGTAACATTGAAGTACCCCTGCCTATTAAGCAATAGATTATACTAGTAGCGCATGATGAAGATGCATGTAAGCTTAAGGAACTCTATGAGTTCTAGTGAAAAAGGTCACTGAGGTTTTGTGGTGATCTATATCTCTAGGAAGTAGTGGATTGGATTGAGTTTATGATTTGATTATTGGTACTTATACAGACCTCAAATGACTGAATGGTTACAATGGAAGCCTATTTTTTCTATGAAACAATAGTGTGCTGGTGGAGTTTAGTCACATAGATGCATGATGAGTCAGGACTCTCATGGTCTAACTTCCAATAACTGTTTCTTGGTAAGTAATACCCTTAATTGTTATTCTCCATTTGTATTCAATATATTTTGAAGCTACAACAAAGAGGGAAACCATATTTTGATTATTCTACAAGGTTCATTGAATTTACATGGTTTTCCCTCAATGTGATTCAGGATGGTTACTTCTAAGTGCGGAAGTTCAGTCAGGGTCTCCATATATATATTCATTCTAGTGTATTAACCATGTGTATTCCCACATATGTTGGAGTGATAGAGTGAGCACTGGTGATGGAAATATTCCTATCTGAGGGATGACATTCAGCTTGACCTAGTATTTTGCATCATTAGGACGATTCTTCTATAGCAGCTAGAAGGTGTTAGTTAGTAGGGTCTTTGTGTATGATATCCCCTCATGTACAGACTCATACACATAATCACACAACACAAGGACTATTAAGAGGACTGGGGAATCACGAAGAGTGAACATGTTGTGCATGTGATGGGTGAGGTTACATGGAACATGATTTTAAAACCCAATGTGTTGAGGTGGGTGGACATATAGTAAACAAACCTCCATGATTGTGGTAGATCCATGATCATGGATCTCCTAATCATGGCTAGGGAGGCCCCTAAGGAGTCTGAGCTGGAAGAGGAGAAATTGGGGCTCCTAGAAGAGGAGTTATTGGTTGTTCAAGATGTTATGATCTCCTTCCCCCACCACCACTAGGAGGCCCACTCCAAGCTTAGGGAGTTGGTGGTTAGGGTTGTGGGTAGCTACATTCTATGGAGACATATGACCAGGAATCTCACAAGATTATTAGAGGTACAATATGTGTTTATTATACTCTTTCTTCTATACTAGTAAACACATGTGATAGTCATTATTTCAACTCCTTACTCTTGATGTGAGATATAGAGCTCCAGTTGATACTTTAGCCCAATAGATTTTCCTTTAGGTTCCTATGGGGAATTCTTCTTTAAAGTCATTTATCTTCTAGCTGTGAAAAATATCACTGGTTAGAGAGAGTTTCTCATGGGACCTCTTAGTTGTCATGATGAGACATTATGATGCCATCTTGGGTATGGACTAATTGTACATGGTTTGATTCTAGATTCACTATTACTGTAGATGAGTTAGATTCCTTTGGATGGATTGGATGAGGTTCTCCATTGTGGGTGAGAGAGATCTCATGGCGGACCAAGAAATTCTTATGAGTAGAAAGCTGAAACCCATCACCCATCTGTTGGTGAGTTTTTTCTATTGGCGTAGTGAGCTATTCAAGAATATGGGTTCCTTCAGTCATGGTGGATTACATGGACGTCTTACCTGAAGAAATTTTGTGAGTACCTCCAAGGTGAGAGATAGAAGTTTTTCATTAACTAACACCAAATAAACCCTCTAATATCAAATAAGGCATATTATATGGCCCCTACCAAGCTCCGAGAGTTGAGGTTGTAGTTGTAGGACCTTAGAGACAAGGGTTTTATCAGACCTAGTGTGTCCCCCTAGGCATCACCAGTTTTGTTCATAAAAAATGTGTATGGGAGATTGCTTCTTTGTGTCCCTTATCATATCCTAAACCAGGAAATGATAAATAAAAAATACCCCTTACTGAGGATTTATGTCCTCGAATGGTTGCGAGGAGTGATATGGTTCTCAAAGATTGATCTCAGGTTTGGCTACCACCAGTTGAGAGTTTGCGTGGCTGATATTCCAAATTTGGAATTCAGATATCGTTACAGACACTATGAGTTCCTCATGATGCATTTCAGGGTGATGAATCATCGTGATGTGTTTAAGGATTTGATTAACTGGATATTCCATCCATACATGAACTAATGTTTTTTTTCTTAATTGGTGACATACTCATCTAATCTATGTCAGAGGTGGAACATGAATAGAAATTGAGTGTGGTCTTATATTTTCTCTAAGAACACCAAATTTATGGTAATATCTCAAGTGCTTGTTATAGATCTATGAATCTCACTTTTCTGGGCATGTCATTTCTGATCATGGGTTAGCTACAGACATGGTTAAGATCAACATAGTTCTTTCTTGGGATCTACTCAAGAACATGAAAAAGGTGTGGAGTTTTCTTGGCTTTTTGAGGTACTACATGATTTTCATATTAGACTTATTCAGGATTCCGTACCCTTTAAATGACTTTACATAGGAAGGGCATCCATTTATCTAGAACGTGTAGTGTGAGAGATCCATTGAAGAGATGAAGTTGAGGCTGACGAGTGATCCTATTTTGAGACTACTAGAATAGGGCATGGAGTACCTAGAAAATTGTGATGTTTCTAAAGCTGGTATTGGATTCATGTTGATGCATGGGTAGATAGTTATTATTGATGGGTTGAGGTAGTTAAGACCCCATGATCAAAAAAATGTGACTCAAAACATAGATTTAGTAGTGGTAGTCTTCTCTATGTCATTGTGGAGGTACTACCTTTTGGGAGAGTTCTTAATTGTTTACTTAAACCATCTTAATCTTAGGTATGTCTTCACATAGAGATATTTGAACCTTATAAAGAGATGTTGGTTAGAGTTCCTATAGGAATATGAACTTGAGATGGTCTATTATCCTAATAAGGGAAACATTTTATTATCATCCCTTAGCAAGAAGTCTCGTTCTCTCCTGGTGTAGGAGGATTCTAAGTAGTTGGATTCCATATAGCTGACCTCGGTAGAGGAGGAGGGTTCAACTTTTTTTTTCCAGTTGATGGTGTTGACTCCTTATCTTCTCTAGTATGTGAGGGAGTCTTAGTTTGGAGACATAAAATGTGAGGTTCTCTATGACCAGATATCATCAAATGATTCACCAAATGGATTATAAGGAGGTAATCAAATAACCATTTTTCTAGGGATCTATGGAGGTTTTGGTCATGATGCAAGAAGAGGTGATGAGGCAGTTTCTGATCTCTCCTTTGGATATAAAGCTCAATGTAGATAAGATGTATAGATACCTTTAGTGGAATTTATAATGGGATGAAATGAGGTAGAGTGTGGCTGAGTTCGTCTCTCGGTGCCTCAAATTTCAGAAGGTGAAGGATGAGAACATGTTTATGGAAGGTTTTTTGTAGTTTCTTGATATCTCAGAGTGTAAATGAGATGAAATATCCATGGACTATGTGATAGGGATTCCATGGACATCATGAGTCTATGATTCCATCTGGGTGATAATTGACCAATTTACGAAGTCGGTGCGATTAATTTCTATGAGGGAGTAGAGTTTAGTAGAGAGTTTGGGGCTAGTGTACATATGAGAAATCATACTCCTTCATGGGGTGACATCAATTAATGTATCCAACTATGATGCATGGTTCACATCATGGTTTTGGAGATACCTCTATGAGGAATTTGAGATATGGATGTGGATGAGTACAACTTTTCCCCCACAAATGGATGGGTAGACCAAGTGCACTATCCAAGTGAAATAGGATATGTTGAGAGATTTTGTGTTAGGATTTGGATAGAGTTAGTAGGATTACTTACCTTTGTTAATGTTTACTTATAACAATAGCTATCACTCTAGTATCCACATGACACATTTTGATACCCTATAAAAGATAACTTGTTGGTAAAACATGTACTAGATTGATATCTGTGAGACATCTATTTTCAGGTCATTGATGGTGTAGGATAAAATAGAGAAGGTCTATGTGATTCATGAGCAGATGTGGACTACTCAGAGCCAAAACAAATATTATAATGAGTGACATCATAGGACCTTTGAGTTTAAGCAGGGAGACCATGTTTTCCTAAGAGTCTCCCCTTGATGAGGATTAGGGAGATTCATCCAGGGGTTAATCTATCCTAAAGGTTCATCAGGACATTTGAGATATTGTAGAGGGTTGGTGAGATTTGTCTACCACCTCACCTTACCCTCACAGTTGGAGTAGGTGCATGTCATCTTCCATGTGTTGTAGACAAAGAGATACATGTATGATCTTATGCACATTATTGAATGTGGTGATCTGGACATCGATGATGGAGCTTTCATCGTGGAGTACCTAGTGTTGGTTTAGGATCAATAGGATATAATACTATGTGTAAGGACATTCCCTTGGTTTGTGTGCTATGACAACATGGGAGAATGTAGGAGAGCTCTTAGGAGCGAGAGATCTAGATGAGGGATCAATATCCCCAAATTTTTTCTTAGTTTGTGATTTTTGGGGATGGA
The DNA here is from genome assembly GCA_963277665.1 of Viscum album. NCBI lineage: Eukaryota > Viridiplantae > Streptophyta > Magnoliopsida > Santalales > Viscaceae > Viscum > Viscum album. Next base: position 762,993,392 of record OY728122.1, read on the forward strand.
AATATTGAAGAGGTAATAATTTATGTACTCTATTTTTACATTATAAGGTATTGAAATATATTAAGAAATAATTTTAGAGCCAAGAATTGATACATCATGCCATTCCGACACTCGGTGAGCCTAGAACTAATTTTATAAAATTTTAAATGTATTTTATATCAAGCGCACAACATTTTTAATAAATAATGGTATATATCCTAAATGGAGTCTCAAATAAAAAATATGAGACCATGGTTGAATCTGGAGCACAGGTTTTACCCTAGGCATGACATAAAGTTGGTCTGTAATGGATGCTTGGATAAGGCATCTGTTGGTAGGTATGTTAAGTGAATAAATTAATTAAATTATTTAATAAATTAATTTAATACCCATAAACTATTTTCCCTCTATAAATATTTGGTTATTTAAAATTTATAGGGTTATTTTATTAACCGTAAGATCATTTTTAGGAGGATTCCACTGACCTTGATTGGCGAATCGAGGTTGGACAAAAAATAGATCAAGGTAAATTTTGGTGTAGCGAACAAAATAGATATTTCCTATCACTGGTGAATATATTATTCACCAATGAATGATGCATTCATTAGGTTTGGATTTATAATTGAAATTTCCAACCTTGATTAAAAGATTTATCATGGTTATATTTTTTATTCTTTGATCTGCATAAAATTTAATCCTTCTCATGAGCTTGTGTATCAAAATAATTTATTCATTCTGTTTATTTTTTATTATTCCAATGAATCAACGATTAAAATACATGATTCCTTGATTTTTTTTCAAGGAAACTTGACCTGAAACTTTATACCCTTTTTTCTTATGTCTTTCCCCCACTATTTCTTTACATTCTTCAACATTGGACCATGGGCTCATTATTCGACTATTTTTGGGCGGGTACGAGTGTGATCAGACCCTCGAATTCATGGTAGATAGGTGAAAAATGATTAAATTTTAGTTTTGAGGATAAATAAGAGGGGATTGTAGGTATTAGTGATAGATTTTTGGATCTTGGATCCTAAGGAGGAAAGGAAATAACATGGGAGGCATTCAAGGTGACAACTACTTTGAGAGGAGGATTAGAAATCTAATTTCTGACTATTGGAGTGCGATAATCGATGGATGGAGGATTTTTGCACAAATTTAGTTTGGTTAAATGGTATGAATCATGGTAGTAAGGATGGATATGGAAACTTCATGAGGTATTTCGTGGATTCTATGAAAAATCCAACTACACACTATGTAGTCTAAAGAATACAGGACTTGTAGTCCCCTACCCATGGAAGCTAGGGTTTATGGGTGAGTTAAATATTCCATGTTGTGTAGTAAACCCACATGCCTTGTGACATGATACAAGAGGAACAATATGTACTCTAAAAGTACATAGACATGGATATGTCTAGGAACAAATCATGTACTAGCACATTGCCAGTGTACCCGAGCATGACCAAGAGCACACGACTTAGCACTTAGAGGTTGAGAGACATCATGTAATACCATTACATGCTATTTAGTATGACAAGGCCATAGAGATATATAATAGAGAAGAAAAAAATATGATTCCATGGGAGGACACACACTATGTGAACCCCCTTACATGTTGTGTAATTCTATTACATGCTATGTAGTACATCATGGCCAGAGAGATATATAATAGAGATGACAAAAAGCATTATTCCATGGGAGGACACACACTATGTGAACCTCGTCACATGTTGTGTACTAAGGCGTGGGTCCTCTATCTACCTACTGAGTGGTACCCCTCCTGACGGACTAGGGAATGGTTCCTCAATCTATCTACTGAGTGGTTCCCCCATGATGGACTAGCAATTTATTCCTTTAACTACTGAGTGGTACCCCCTGATGGACTAGGTCAAGTGTCCTCTATTTACCTATTGAGTGGTACCCCTGATAGGAAAGGGTGTGGGTCCTCTATCGACTGAGTGGTTCCCCATAAAATACTAGGGTGTGGGTCCTATATCTACCTATAGAGTGGTACCCCTGGATAGACTAGGGTGCGGGTCCTCTATCTACCGAGTGATTCCCCCTTATCACACTAGGTAATGAGTATTTTACTTCGAGATTGTTCCCCCTTAACTGTGCGTCACAATGGTGAGGTGTGGGTTCTCTACCGGTTTACTACTTTAGAAAGACACATGATATGCTGGGAATAATTGAGGTACCTTTTATAACTATTGGAAGAATCATTATGGGCTAGGCTATGAGATGAATATTTCCTTTCTCTCTCATCTCAGTTTTTTATGAGCATACATATATCTATTTTAGGGTTTCATTTCCCCTTTCATTGGGTTGAGATGTTTACTTCTATCATTTATTTTATTGCTCCCCTCCATCTTTTGGGGAATTCTACTAGGTATGTATATACTCACCCATATGTGTGTTTTTCGCCTACGTTTCTTGTCTTATGAAAATAATGGACAGGTTGATGGTGATTTTAGAGGAGCATAGGGCTACCAGGGGTGAATTTGACTACATATGGTGGTCAGGGCTTGGATATATCTAACCAGGATATCTCAATATTTCTTTCCCTGATATTATTAGGTTCAGAAATCTGTTCTAGTTGGGGGTGTATTTTGACCCTTTACTTCTTGGATTTTATTATCACACTCTTTTTTATTCCCTAGAGGTTATTACATGCATGATTTATTCTGTAGATTTTGTTGTCTATATTATTATTACTCTTTTCTTTTGCATAGAGATGGTTGGGTATGTGTGTACAAGTAATTTAAGAAAAGGTATCCCATTGTTGTTATGTCTTATTTCATTGGTTTCCATCCCCTAGCCTATAAAGGTGGGATTGGGGTAGTTGTGGCTTAACCTTTTTCTATCCAGGTGGGCCTCGATGGGTCGGGTCATGAAAGGGGTGGATCAGCCTACTGGATGGATCATGCGAGTGTCATATTTTATTGAGCGGTCCATCCGAGTCCACAAAGAATAAAGAGTTAAAATATAAAGGTCTGACCCCATCTATGCAGGACTCATGGACTAACAATCCAACCTATGATCTGGAAGAAAATAATATATAATGTTCTCTTTTTTTGGTGAACCATGAAGAAGGGAAGAGGGAAAGGATACGTTTTTGATATTAGGAGAAAATATTTAATTTTCAATTGACAATAACAATCCTAACGACAACAACAACAACCCTTAAAAAAATTATATCTTTAATGGTTTATGTATGGTTATATTAGGTGAGTTTAAACTTAAACTATTTCTTCCACACTCATGTTAATTTATTTTATTACATTATTTTATCATATTTTTCAATCATAACTTTTTGGTGGATCACTTGTAATTATTGGATAAATGATACTATAGACACCCAACAGGCTTGTCCGCATGGGATATGGGTTGGCTCAAATGAATTCTAAATTTTTTGTAACCAAAATATTCAAAACCCCAACCCATATAAATCTAAGATCTAATATATTGACCTGCAGAATTGAGGGTTTCCTGATAGGGATAATAAACTTGGTGTGTTGTGTGCATTTTATTTTCCTTCCATGTAATATAATAAAATTTAATGTGTTTGAATTGAATTTCTTGTTCCTGCGATTACCTCTGGTGATATGCATCTCTACTTTCATGTTTGTATTTTTTTTTGAAAAAATATACCTTTAGTGGTATCAGAGCATTTGAAGGTGAGGTATGTCGAGATAAGGGTCTGTGAGATATATTTCCGATCTTTTATAGTAGTTAACGGAAGAAAAAAATAGTTAATCCCATCCCACTATTTCTATCTTTATTTTTCAACTAAAGGAAGGGTTATTTGGAATTGGGGAAATGTTTTGTTCATTTTCTTCCCATGTTACTTTTTTACTCCCATGACCCATCCTTTCAAATTTTCAATTTTTTTCTCCTTTTGGTGACCTCCAATTCCCATCCCTTAAAAAAATTCCACATCATTTTACTTTTCCCCCATTCACATATCTCTATTTAAAAAATAAAAATAAAAATAAAAATTATCAGGATAATTTCCATCCACATCCACATCTCCCCCTTTTCCATCACCTATATTTAAAGAAATTTCTAGACAACATCCTTTGATACCCCTCTTGCCTAATGTCTCTCATTCCTTTAAATATAGAAAACAATTATTTTTTAAAATAAATTTTTTACTAAGAAAAATATCTTTCTACAATTCTAAAAATAAATATACCAGTTTGTACTACTGAAAGAAGAGACTGTATCTACCGTTTTCAATCCAATATAATTTTTCTTCTTGGTGAAAGGGATTACACAATATTTGATCCAAAGGATGAAAAGGGATAAGTATAAAAATTTTTACATCCAAATTCAAGTTTTCATTGGCACCCAAGATGTCATGGACTTCATGGAGGATGGTTACACTGGGCCAGAATCGAAAGAAGCATGGCATTCTCTTCTGGATGTTCAAAAGAAAACTCTTCAGGTAGAACAAAAGTGGGATTGCAAGGATAAATCCATAATCTATTAAGCCCTTGATGAATCCACATTCTAGAAGTTATATTCATCAAAATCATAAAAGGAGATATGGTAAAACCTTCAAAAAAACATTTAAATAAATGACAATGTGAAATAGATACGAGTTAAATATCTACAAGGTGAGTTTGAATATGAGTTTAGGAAATATTCTCAAACCATTACTGAGTATCATACTCTTTTAATGGTTGTGTTGAACTTACTATGAAGAAATAAATAAAATATTTATAACATGCAGGTATGTGAGAAAATGTTTCGATCCTTAGATTCTAAATTTTATTAAATATTCATTTTCCTAGAATAAACTAAATATGTGGAGAAATTTTTTGTTGAAGAGCTCATGGGATCTCTACAAGCCCACAAACTGAAGGTGAATCACCAATGTGTCTCTAATGGAGTGGATCATGCCATATAATCAAATTTTTATCTCAAATAAAATGAAAATGAGTAATGGGGGAATTTTTATAAAGCTAGGGTAGAGGATTCAGTGGAGAAAAATATAATCCAAGAAGAGGAAGACAAGGTGGAAGAAGCCCAAATCGAGGAGGCTATAGATATCAAAATTATACTTCTTGAAAATAAATATAATTAATATGGTAAGGATTTAATAATTTCTTGATAAATTAAAAAATAATAGTTCAGTTTTACAATTGTCAAAAATATGAACAATATAGCAATGAATGTTGGAACATGCAACGCCTGGATAATGACATCAAGTAGGCTAATATATCAAAAATAGGAAATATTTTTGGAGAGTCCCATTTTTTGATAGAATAAACATTAACATAAAATCATAGTGTGTGGTATCATGAATCTAAAGATAAAAAACACACGATAAGTCATAAGTACTTTTTTAAAAACCTATATGAATGGGTTTGAGGATCTATTTCATTTGCTGATCTCTAGATAATAATTGTTTGAGGAAGAGGAGATATTATTATCAAGAAAAAGAAGACAATTATTCTTTAATCTATGATGAATACTATATAATTACATGAAGAACAAAATCTTGAGTCTTGAGAAATTGGTGGAAAATGACTTTTACATAATCCTTCAAAATTAAAAAATTGTGATTATTGATGATAAAGGAAAGATAGTCACAAAAGTACCAATAGAAAAAATCATGTTTCTACTTATGATCCAACCTGATGTACCATGATGTATGAAAAAGGTCATATATGATAAAGACTAGATATGAAATATCAGGTGTGGATATTTAATATTTCAATATTATTAGGAAGAAATAAGATAGTGAATTGGTTTCTTATCATTAGAAATCCAAATCAAATATTTGAAAGCACTGTTCTAAGAAAAAAAATAGAAAGAGATTTACAATGAAGGCCAACTGGAAAACTATTACACCACTGGAGTTACTCCACACCAATGTGTGTGGTCCATTGAATCAAAAATTAAATGGAAAAAGTAATTACTTTATGAAATTTGTTGATGATCAATGTAGTAAAATACATATATATGAAAAAACCATTTTAATCATGTATTTTTTGATATAAAATGTTACGTTTGTATAAATGAAATAACGAACCTTTCCAACATTAAATACTTTTTATGTTTTATGATAGGATATTTGTTTCGAAAAAATAACAAAAAATGAGATGAATTTAGTAAGTAGAAACTAGTTTGCACCATGTTGCTTCATGACACAAAGTGACACCAGATTTTTGATGATATGTTAAAGATGCGATATAGTCAAGGACCTATCCCAGAGCATAGAAATGAAGAAAAAAAATGAAATGGGTGAAAATTTATGGAAATAAATATTTTATGTTGTGTACTTAATTTCCACAACATGTAACTGGATAGATTTTTAGGAAGTGAAGAATTACATAATGTGAAGAAAACTCACGGCCCCACACATTACATATCATATACACCACATACACAACATTTAACCCACAATAAATATACAGAAATAGTAGTTTTTGATGGATTTTAATGAATCCTACACACCATTATGACATAGTATATTTTAATGGACCATTTATGATTCCCAAAATATGGATTAAATCCAATAAATAAGTTTCTAGGGTGTATGGAAAGAGGATCATTCAGTGAGAGATTATCTGGATGATGACTAGATACTGCACTGCACTACGGTTTTATTTTCCTTTCTTTTTTTAATTTCTTTACCATGATGTATCCCATCCACCACCTCAAATCTAATTCCCTATCCATAAAGGGGTAGTTTCTTTGAGTGATTTGGAAGGGAGGAGTGGATGGAACTATGTTTCTATGCTTGATTTTTCATGCCTAAATGAATATAAATCATTTCTTTTTTACTTCATTATGGTTTCAATTATTTATAGTATTAATCACCTCATGCAGTTGTGTAGGGATTTAATTTTTTTTTCATTTAATTGTCCCAGTCAATGATCCAAATCTCCCTCCTCCAAATTTTGATATGTATATGGTGGAACATTTTAGGGTTGGGTGGTGAGTGGTGGAATATTGTCATCACATGTGTGGAATTATGGTAGAAACTATTGGTTGATAAGGGATTAAAAAAATCTGGTAAGGGATTTCCCTAATTAATAAATCAGACCCACTATAATGAAAAACACATTGAAAGGAGAATAATCCAATATGATATTTCAGTTAGGGTTATTCTCATAGTAACTATCTAGACAAGGGAGTAGGAGGAATCAATAGATACTTCTCTCTCTTACTAGTGATAAAAACAAGAATTGACAATATTTGAAAAACTATGATTGCACTTCTCTATGTATAGTTAAACCTACTTTGTCACCTTCTCTATATTTTTTAAATTGATCAAATTAAACCATTTTATTATTTCAATTTCACAACTTTAAATTAAAATCAATTTTTTCTCAATCAAAAAAAGGGACAAACGTTTTTATGTGAACTTCTCTTTGTGAGAATACCTTGGGTTAACCACTATACTATACTTGGGTAATTAAAAATATTGTTTTTATACATGAAATGACTAGAAAAAATCAATATAATTTCTCAAGATGAATTTAGAAGTGTTTGTCGTCTTTAAATAATTCAAGGACCTAGTGGAAAATCAATGAAACCATCGTATAAAAACTTTGAGATATGACAGAGGTGGGGTGTAAACCCATGATGTTTCTCAAGAGTACCTTAAGAAACATGGAATTTAGAACCAACTGAAACTGTCTTACAAAACCCATATCATTGGAGTATCCTAAAGGAAAAATAGGACCATTATCAACATGGAAAGAAGCATGATGAATGAAAAAGGAGTGCCCCAAACTTTTTGGGATGAAGGGGATTTGTGCATGATGTGTCTACTCAATAGATTCCCAATAAATAACTCCAAGAAAAGAAACCAAATTAATCATGGAGTACTCACAAGCCAAGTGTAATCCATATTTGTATTTTTAGTATCATTGCCTATTTTAGGATCATAGAGGGAAAATGAACAAAGCTCTAGGATAAGGGAATGAAGTGTGTCCTTACGAGATATGGAGACCGAGTAATGGGATATTGCTTGTATAATACTATCACCGAGAAGATTATATTCAGTAGAGATAGTATATTTTATGAAAAGAAGTCTTGTAAATGGAATCAAGATGGTCATTCTAGAGAGGTGAAAATCACTCTAGAATATGAAGAAAGAATTGAATAAGTACCAATGGAGAAATGAGGAATTGAAGAACTGGTGATACCATCACCACATACTCCCATATTTAAAGACATCGAATGATAACTTTCTCACATACGTCCCAAAAAAGTTCAAAGTATTGTGGATGTATATGATAGAATGGAACCAAATTAGGATGATGTAAACTTTTAATGTATCCTCAATACTTCCGATTCAGTTATCTTCAAGGAAGATAAATATGATGAAATATAGAGGAAAGTGATGATGAGGAAATCCATTCCATAAATATAATTAAAGTATACAAGAAAAAGGAAGGTATTGACTATGGTGAAGTCATTTCACATGTTGATCAACCTCTAAGATATGAAAATAAATATGATTAAAATATTTGGGTCTTGTGAAAAATAATGTTTAAGGGGGGATGTTGTGAAAATAAACATATTTTTTTCTAGAAGAAACCAACCTTGACTACTGCAATGGAGGCTTGGAAACATTAAATAAGGATACTTAACGTGTTTGGTGCTTGTGACATGGGAGACACCTTCCCCAACAAATATACTGTCTTAATTTTCTATTTACATTCATTATTTTTTGGGTGTTTTTGTATCCCTATAAACAGGGTGTCTTTTATATATTTTATTTTCAATACAAGATTAAGCATTAAAATCTAGTGTTTTTAAATTTCAATTTTTGTTCCTATGATCACCTCTAGTGATCTTAATATCTTCTTCCATGTTTGTATTTGTTTATGAAAAATCCACCTTTATCCATAATCAAGGATAACTTGGTTTTGAAAAGTATTATTCGTGGTTGATCTACATTTTCACATAAGGAAGATTATCTCCATGTAAGATTTGGGCTAGAACAAAAGAATGAATTTCATCTTTGATATTGATTCATGAAACATGCATGTTTGATTGATCAAAACTCTCCTAAAAAATTCATTGGTACAAGGCACGATAGAAGTGTTAAAAAAATCATGGGTATGGAATGGAAGTAAGTGGAGCTACATAGAAGAAGGGGCATGCCAACAGATTGGTATATAATAGATGAAAATGTTCTTGCAGTCACTTGGATTTCTAGGAATGGATATATGGCCCTTTTTCAAATTTGTGTCTGGGAATGGATTATTTTCTAGGTGTGGTTTAATTATGTACGGATGGTTCGGTCATAGAATCATGGTCATGGAATAAATGATATAAAATCAATGACCCTCCATGGAAAACCATCTTCTTGATAGATTCAACAATTAGATAACTTTCATCATGTATTTTTATATAGCTTCCCTAAACACATAGTATTTGATATTAAATTATAATAATATATTAAAATTAAAAGTAAAGAATAAAAAAATGACCAAATTTTAAAATAAAAATATTTCCATGAAAAATATTAAATTTAAAATATGGTATGTGAAATAATTAATTTTAATATATCAAAAATTTTAAAAAAAAATTTAAAAAAATTCAATGAGATTCAAAAAATAAAATGTTCTTAAAATAATTGAAAAATAAATATATAAAAATATAAAAAAAATCATTAACACTTAAATTTACAATGATTAAAACCTCAAAAACTATAAAATTTTGTTACTAAAATATTGACACTCAATGTGAGGATCAATTGAGTTGTTCCACAAAAAAAACAAATTATTTTCAATAAAAATTCAAATAATTATAATTTATTAATAATTAATAAATTTCCATATATTATCTAATTAAAAGTAAAATTTAACATCCAAATCACTATTTAATCAAAAAATAGGTGTTGAAAGATGAATCATGAAAGGACAATATAAAATTCCCCCACACTTAATCAATTTCATCCTAGTCATTTTAATTTTTTTAAAAAGATACATCTACCTAGAATCATGTACTCAAACCAGTAAGGAAGGAAATAACTAAATATTCCATTTATTATAATATCATGCCTTCTATATGAATTAATTTAACTATATCATTACAATAACATAATAGTTCTAAGTCCATGAGTGTAATAAATACTCCAATGCAAAATTAAAATAATAACAATTAGCACTTCCATTTATCCCTCTCTTCAAAGTTCGATAAAATAAAGCATTAGTTTTAGCTTATTTAATATAACTAGAATGAGATTTTTATAAGTCAATTTCCTCCTTATTCATTTGGGTTCAATATTGCCTCACCTTCCTGAACCCATTTTTTTTTGACAATTAGTCACTTTATTTGAATTTTTTATTTTTGTTTTATTTTGTGTTTTAATTCAAGTATTTGAAAAGCAGTTATTATATAAATGGATTGAACTCACAAGCCTGGTTCCTAATACCTTATAGTTTCATTATGGGATCCCAATTTCCCATTTTAATCTAGTTACAAAGGAATTATATGAATCTATGTTGAGTTGGATCCCTTGGTTGTGGTCTTTAACAAAGGAAAAGTTTCCTTGAATTAAGTTCATATTTTTAGTTACTCAAGTTATAGTCTGAATTCCACAATGATATTTCACTTACAATCCCATTCATAGTTTTAAAACCAAATATCTATAAAAAATAGTCATTATATTCACTGAAAAATAATTTAATTTAAACATATTCAATGTTAGTAGAATCCCCCAACACTAGAATGGAATTTTTTCCAAGAAAGACAACATTTCAATTTTGTATGTTTATTTTGATGATCATAACATTGAATCATAGATCAAAATATGAATAAACCCCTCCCCCACACTTATAAATCATTATTGTTTCAAATTTTGAATTTTATAGTGGGAGAAAATGCTACACAATTCAATACTTTTTTTGAATTTTAGTATATCAAAAGTCATGTTTGAGGGGTAACATGAATGTTAAAAAAGAATAATTTTAATACATCCTGAATAGTTACACCAAATATATTTTTAAAAGTACATTATTATTCTTTTTAATTAGAGATAAAAATTCTCTATTAGTCTTAGGAAATAACATGGTGAAAAATGACGTACACAATAATAATTTTTTTAATACCAAATAATTTCAAGGGTGTTATCCAGGATTGAAATTTGTTTTAATTTGATTTTAAACACTCTAGATATCAATGATAAATACACCCAGTCAAATAAAATAGATTCAATTAATCCAATAAAAAAATAAAGGACATCCTTCCCCCATACTTAATTCAGAGTAGTATAAAGTAATAAAAAAATAGATTTACAACTATACTTCTGTAGTGTAGAAGATTTTTTAATTTTAGTACAACCACATGTATACCACATTTTTTTTCTTTGTGAAAGATCCATATATTCTCTAATAAATTACATAAAATATATAACAAAAATCAAAATTAGTATTAATTAGGATATGTTCAAATATAAATTTCAACCATGGTTTTATTTAGAGGGTGTTTTTTCTAGATAGCTCAAGCTTGTAGCTACAGTTGTTCATGAATTTTAGAATGAATCTTCCATGATTATTTAGCTTCATTTTGGTTAAAAAATCATACAACTAAAGAATTATTTGTTCCTTGTTGATCACTTGGGTATCCCTGGAATCCTCTACCTCATTATTTTCCAACAAGTAATAAAACAAGAAATAACTAACAAAAGAAAATTTAAATAGAAAAAACAAAAGATAATATTGGGATAACCCCCATGGGGTGATATATTTAGACTATCTATAACCTGATATATTTTTTGCTTTAACCCTTATTTGAATGGGTTTGTGTTTTCTTACTCAGGAACTAACCCATGTTCTTATTTACAAGTTTTTTTTGACTTGTACAACTTGTGAAGTACCCCATTTTCAAACTATTTAAAATCTCACTCCTTGGAAATAATTTTTTTGGATAAGAGAGGTAAGTAGTTTGTAGGGGCCCTTACCTTATTCTTCATGTTAAGATGTGCTCTATATAGGTTGTAGAAACTAGTCTATAAGATGTGAATTATCTTGTGGTTCAATCCAGAATAGTATTTCCTATTTTAATAAAATAAATATATCAACATCCACTTTAACCCAAGTGCACTACTAAAACATCTCATCTTCATCAGAAGCTCCAAAACATGAATTTAAATTAAAAATCATTAGTTCAAAATGTTTTTCAATAGGCGTAGTTTAAAATTCCCCTTGATTTTCTTAGAGTTTACAGAAGGTAACTAAATATTGAATATATTTATAGAAAAAATCAAAATCATATTCATTTTAAATTTAATTATTATTAAAAATAAACATTACTTCTTATATAATATTGTCATCTCCTTGAATCTGTGCAGATTTCTCTTCTTTAAGAGTAAGTTGTTCTCGTTGGAGTTTTTCATGTATTGGAGTGAGGTTGTTAAGATCTTCGGTCTCCCTTCAAAATAGAAACCTATTTTATAGTTTTTTCTAAGGATATGGATAATATTTCCTAAACTAGCTCGATCAGTTGAGTCATTGAAAAATCATTATAAAAATTATAATACATAAATAATTAAAGGAATTACTAGAAAAGAGATTGTTGAAACTTTGTCCATCTTATTGAAATAATACATATCCCATGACACTCTAGTGCTACAAATGTGTATCTTGGAATTATAACTTTGAATCCTAGACCATGTCAATATCATATGTGGATAGTTATATCTCTTGTGTATGTACAACCTTTGTGAATTCACTTTATGAGATCAATAATGGGCACTCCATATATCTTTTAATCTCTTGGACATATTCATGAAATGTTGGAAGGATGTGTTCTTATTTTGGATATCACACTTCTCTTTCAGAACCCATCAATAAAACTAAGAGAAAAAATGTGAACCATTATTTAGTTTTTTAAACAAGGATTCCAAAATATCTTGTTTAAAGTTTTATTTAAATTCTTCAATGAGTTATTTAAAAAATTCATCACTTAAATTCTTATACAACTCCATAATTTTATAGGGAAAACATGAAATAATGTTTTATGGGGGTTTGACAATATCCATTTTTTAAAATTATTTATTTATTTTTATTTTTTATGAAATAATAAATTATTTACAAGTGAAATATAAAATTAATTTCCTACCAAAATCTTAAAAAATGATGCCAACTACTGTCGTTTCCACCACCAACCATGGTCAAATACTTTTTTAATATAGAATGCAACTTAGTGGATATCCAGGTCCATCTCTCAAGGAATTTTTGGGTTGGTTCTTCATTAATATTATTCACTTATTGTATTTTTTTCATTTCCTTTATTTTGAGGGAAAAAATAAGAAGGGGATTGTTGTTTGATTTTGTAATTTTTTAGAATGGAAAAAATGCATGAAGTAAACACACAAATTTAGTAAGAAAAGGCCCAAAAATAGGTTAATTAAATCTAAAATACCTTTCACAGATCTTATGAAGGCCCAGATCATATATTATCAACCTCACTCAATTCCTGGACAATAACTCGACACACACACATATCTATAACCCAAAATGATGAGAAATCAGATATGGAATGACTTTCAGTCCATAAGAGCTCTCCCAAAAATGAAGAAATCACCCAATAGAACCAATAATGTCATGAATTTATTCTTTACATAAGTGATATTCATGGGATCATAAAACACCACCTCACCAAGATTCTTGGTCTTGTATCCTAGGAGAATATGAGGATAAATATCAGGGGAGAAAGAGTATCAAACTGATCTAATGAGTAGATATGATTATGTATCTCCTCTTTACCATCACTAATTTCTAAGAGAAAAAAAATAATGTCATGATAAAGCTGGTGATTGACCTCTAAACAACATCATGTTTCACTTTATAATTATAGACAAGAATATTATCACTCTTTTGATGAAGTTTGAAGATCAAAACATAGGGGAATAAAAATGAACAACATTGTTTTTAAAATTAGGAAACCTAATTACAAAGTTTAAGAAATGGGGGATAAAAAATGGAATTAGATCTTGCCTCTAGGAATTGAGATTTAATTTCCATGTACAATAATTACCATTATAGAGTGAGGATTGATCATCTTATTCAAAAAATAAATAGAAAAGTAGTGACATTCTAATTGGAAAAAAAAATCCATGAGGAGTAATCCCTTGTTCTCATAATTAACTTTTAGTGAAGTACAAGTGATAATATACATTCTCTTATAATTAAATGAAAAAACCCCACGTGGTCATAGATTATGTATCAAATGAGCTCTTGACCCAGTTTATTCTCCATCGGCTTTTATAGCACTCTCTAGAATATTTTATCTCCATGTAAGTATTTCTATAGTAAAACCTCAGTTGGTATAAATTTTCAAAACATTATTACTACCAAACATAATTGTTATATTTTAATTATATAAACATATGGATGGTTTTATTTAAATCATCATTTTCCTTTAAGATTATTTGTTCTATATCTATTTTTTTCAGAAATGACTTCCAAAATTTCTATTCGACATCAAATATTCATAAAAAATATCATAAAACCTATATTAGTTTGATATGATTCATTGAGATAAAATTTTGAGCACCACTCATAAACATAATTAATTAAAGGATTCATTAGAGATTCCCATAGACAAAATCAACCCTAATGGGTAGTCATCCACATGTAGGGATTTACCAGCCTCAAACCTCGACCGAATAGAGTTTTTGTGCCCATGAAAAAATCTTTAGATTTTTACCTTCATACCTAAACAAGACAATATTTGAAACTTCAATCTCCAAAATCATTCATCTTTAGTCACTTCAACTAAAAATCTTAGTCTCGACCAAATTTATTTAATCAAGCTGAGACTGACTTCATTTGGATAAATGAAACTCAAGGAGGCCTTCCAGAAAACACCAACATTAAAATCAATTTTATCATCTCAACTGAAACTTTGGGAACCACAAGGCCTCGTCCATCTTCATTTAGGTCTTGAAAATGGGAAATACCAACAAAAAAAGTCCAAATTCAATTGTAGAACCCCATAAAAGATAATACTCAATATTTATCCGAAGAATCTATGACATAAAATTATTGTTTTATCACCTCAATTGATCTCATGAAACTTAAATTCCTATAATTCAAAGTTCTAATATTGATCAATTCATATCAACACTCCCATTTCAAAAAGATTTCATCATTTCTTCCCAATCCATACTCGATTAAGATTTGGTGGAACCCCTAATAATTGATGGATATTTCCCCCTACCTTGTTAGGTGTATGGTGAACTAATTCAACCCACCATGGTAGGTGGGGATTTTTGGGGGTTAATGGGGGAGTTGTGTCAAACATGAAACTTCCCACTATTACTATTTAAGGAGGGCCATGGGAACATTCCACAATCATCATCTGATCCAAGATATCTCCTCTAAACAGAAAGAGATCCTTGAGAGCTCCATGTCAAAGAGAAATAGAGGTGTATAGAGGGAGTTTTGTAATCTTTATTCATGATTAAATAATGGATGGGTTATCCCTCCATTATTTTTATATTCATGATTAGAGAATCACGAAAAGTGGTATCAGAGGAGGTTTCAGCTAAATAGTGGAGAGTAGTGAAGATTTTCCACTAACCTAAAAATTTAAGCTACCTAGAATTTTGTTTTTAATAGATTCTAAAAGTTTGTGTTGAGGCAATTCCAATAACAAAAATGAAGTTGAAAGTAGAGCCAAAACCAGATCCCTAGGATCTGTAAAAGTTTGTTAAAAGTTCAGGTGCTATAGTACCACCTTTCTAGAGAAGACTTTACTATACTGGTTCCATTGAAATTTCTGATGAGATTTTGGGAGCTTCTCCAGTGCACCACATTAACACCACGCTATCTACATGTCAATGATTGATTGTAACGACCCAAAATTTCATTAATGGAAATTATTATTGATCTAATTAAATCATTATTATGGTTATATAAAATGTGTACTTCTTTGGTTTTATATTTCTGGTTTTTAAAATACTATTATGAATTGTGACCGTTGCTAATATATCTGTTGAACAGTGATCACTTGATTAGTATAAATATAGGTCTTTAACAAATACAATTTACTCAGACAAAGGAAGTGATGGCCTCATCCAGTTGACTTTCCCCATATGAAGCCCATTTGTAGTATATCAGAATGGAGGTGTCATTATTGGGCTTCACTTTTGACCAAGACCAAGCTGAGCTTGAACACCTTAAGTTTGGGCAGAACCGACTACAAAAGAAGTGGAAGTTAATAGATATTACCACCCGAGTGCTGTTATCCGAGCCACCCCAAGAGTCTTTCACCATCACACACCATGCTCTTCAATATTATGTTGGTGTTATACGGGGTTTTGTAACAAGAACCTATCACTATGACTATGAAAATTATTTTTTTATAAAGAATGTGCATTCATTTTATTATTGTTACTTTGTAAATAGTTTTTAAAGCATAAATTGTATTTTTAGTTAATATTCAACTAAGAAATCTATTATGATGAATTAATGGATTTATGAATTAAATAATATTTCAATAAAATATTATTACTATTATTAAATTAATTTTTATTAATTATAAATGATCATATAATTTTATGAATGCAATTGTAATTTTTATTACGGTTTGAAAGCAGTTTTTGTCAAAAACCATGAATTTTCGATAAATATCAGTTTTTATTTTAAAAGTAAAAATTCACATATTTATACAATTTTTTAGATAAAATGAATACTATTTTTTTAATCGGGATGTTAAAATTATCCAACGGTTAATTTTCATAATTTTTTAAGTCAATCGAATTTTTGGTTAAAAATTAATAACTGTTTAAATACATAACATGTTTTATGACTTCATAATTACCCAATAGTGATGTACTAAAATAATATAAAAATTATGTTCGGACAATATATGTTTTACCATTAAAATAATGTGATTTCGGGTTTTTTATTTATTTTACAAAGCTTTAGTGGACCCTTTAAGGATTATAAAACATTTGGTCTTTTAAAATTGTTTTCCTTGAGAGTGTGACTCACCTCCACATAATCAACCCTATTATTTTAAGAAGTTTTTCCATTTTCATTATAAAATATTGTTTTCCACTATCCTTGGAAAAAAACCATGGGCAAAAACCATTGGCTGGTTTTTGGTTTTGATTAGTTTAATGTGAGGTGTCCTAAACCTAAATAATAAGGAATTCCCTCTCCTTTCCTATATAAAACCACAAAAGAAACCACTTCCTCTTTACTCAAAACCTTTGTAGTTCAACTAACACATGCCCTAATTTCTTTATAATCCTCCAAAGGTGCCCCAAGATCCCAAGAAGCCTCTCTCAAGCCACTCCCAGGCCTTTTGGCTCACACTTCAAAGTATGGGATTTCTTCTTTTATCATTTTTGTCTAATATTCTTTAAGTTGTTGTGTCCTTTTGTTTTCAATTGAAAATTCTGGGGTATGATTTTTCTCCTCCCCCATATTGTCCTATTTATGTTTGGATGATGGGATACCCCTTTCTCTCTCATTAATTCCTCCCATGTACACCCGTTACCATGCCAAAATTTCTTGAGGGATTTCTCTCTCCTCTTTTACATCCAAGTAATTATTTTGTATTATGCATCTAAATTCCATTACGTTTGTTGGGGAATGTATATATATAACCCATTACTGTCAATTTCATGTATATATGATGAGACACCCTTTTCTCTCTCGTCAATCATTTTCATGAATCCTTATGTCACGCTGTTATGCTGCCGAAATTGCACCACGTTTTTCCAAGCCAAGATCATTGTGTAGTGAATACCATTCCCATGTCTCTATTAAGGGTATTCACCTTTATACACATATACATATTTAATTTTAATTTCATGTATTTATTCCACATTACTTAATTTTGGAATAACTTATTATGTTTATTGATTCCATGATCCATGTGGCACACTTATGCAAGAAATGAAATGTTTAAGAAGGTTGTGCCCTGATAGTGCTCCAATGAATTGGGTAAAGTATAGTATCATGATACATCAGGTGAAATGAGTGTTGAATAATTCTAATTAAAGTTCAATTAGGTTTTACTCATGCTTCATTTACAATTAGGGTTTAATCATGCTCCATGTGTAATGAGGCTTAGCTCATACTAATTCCATGTTAAGTGTTGTTGCCACATTTCCATGTTATGATTATCATAATTTATCGTGAATCTATGATCATGTTTCTCTTGTGCTCCATTGATATACCTATAGTCTAACATGTATTGTATTCCTCATGTTATTCCATGTTTATTCCCTTACTAGTCTTTATATCTCACCCTTTTCTTAGGAATTTTCTCAGGTTATCCCATGAAATGCTAAGTACGAGGGAATGTAGTGGGCAGGTAAAAGAAGTTTCCAATAAAGATGTTTTTTGTTTTTTGTTATAAGCTGTTATGTCATGTTCCTAAGCCCCAAATACAGTAGACCTCTTGATCTTCTATGTTATATTATGTTAAGATTTTATGTAATAAATCAGGTTTACATGTGTAATAAAAAATAGGGTTGTTATAGTTGGTATCAGAGTATAGGTTTAGTAATTTTGGGGATTAGGATTAGAAAAACCTAGTGAATAATTATAGATAAGAATAAGTATAATAAAAACATCCCTAAGTATTGGTGAGTATTGTGTTAGTGGTTTATCAAGAAAATACATCCCTGTCTGGATACGAGCAGGTAGAGGTGGCTCTAGCCCAGATGTATCCTAGAGGTAAATCCCAAAAACACCATTTGAGCTAGACTCAAATGGGAACTGGTGAACAACAACAAGCCCTACTGCACTCTTGGTTGTGACACTCCCGAGGGATATGCTTTGGTAAATTCACAAGCTTAGTATGAACCCTTATTAAGGGAATTAAATAAATTCCCCTAAGAATATATGTTAGAAAGTAGATCATGAATAACATAGATTTAAACCTATGGATTCATAAGTTAAGGAAATGAAAGTTATTTATAAGTAATCAGTTTTGTACTTGGATTACCCTTTATGTGCTACCCCTAACATTCATTTTATTCTAGCCAATGGCTGGTAATATGAGGACTCGGCTAACAACCGATGTGAAGATCAATGTGATGATTGTGCTAATGAGATTCCCAATCCAATGGGAGCGAGAATCGCGAACTTTGTCACTGTTCTCTCTCAGTTAACTCATGATTTGAATAGAAACATGGGTCAAGAGGAATGTTCAACCCCCCTAAGAAAGAAAAAGTTTCTATCGAGAGCTTCATGAGACAAATGCCACCTACTTTTAATGGATCATTTGATCCCTAAATCGTCGAACTATGGATCAACTCCATTGAAAAGTTCTTCACCATCCTTTAATGTTCTGAAAAAGAGAAGGTTCTCCTGGTAGCTTATCATATGAAGGATGAATATGATCAATAGTGGATGTTGATAAAAAAATACGAAGCTTGAGGAGGATATTGAGGCATTGGAATGGAAGGATTTCTAGAAGATGTTTTTCAATAAATATTTTCTGCGCACCCTCCGACTTAAGATGGAAAGGGACTACCTTTCCCTCAAGAAAAATGATGAATAATCTATCAGATCATATGAGGAAAACTTCATAAGGATTTCACAATTTGCCTTCAGCTTTGTCGTTACCTCCGAATTCAATGTTGACCGCTTATTTGGTGGGTAGAAACCTAGCCTACGGAAAGCGCTGGCAATCCGTGACTTCGACAGCTATGAGGAAATTGTCCGATCTTCCCTCAAGGTAGAAATTGAGATTGGATAATCTCCAGGGTATCATGGGGATAAGAAGCTTAAGGTGAAATTCAATGCTGGCAGTCCGATGGATAAATCCAACAGTGCTAAAAAGATCCATCACCCCACTTTCCAAAGGTACGGAAAGAAGCACCCCGGAAATTTCCTAAAGTGGACGAGGAAATGCTTTAGGTATGGAAAAGAAGGTCACCTAGATGTTAACTACTGATAAGAAAAACCCCTGGTTTCAATAGAGGAAAGGAACACACTGTTCAAACCTCAACACTTTGTTCATTTCAACAGCTACAAAGAACTAGGGCATCTTGCAAATCAGTGCCCTAAGCCAAGGGTTTTCATAGGAAACCAACAACCTCCAAGGCAGAAAGGGAGATATTTTTCCATCACTACTACTGATGTGAACCTCGAAAATGAAGTTGGGAATGGTAAACTAGTTATTCATTCAAGAATAGCGAACGTTCTTTTTTATTCCGGTTCTACACATTCTTTTATATCCCACAAGTTTAGTAGAACAATCCCAGCACCACCAGAAATCATGGAAGTAAAGATGTCTGTAAGTATGGAAAATGGGGTAATCATTTCATCCCAGGAATATTACTCCTCCTCTGTCATAATATGTGGATTTAATTTCTGGGAGAAACTCGTCATACTCCCTTTGGTGGAATTTGATGCAATTCTAGGCATGGATTGGCTTTCCTTATATAGAGCCAAAAAAAATTGTAGTGAGAGGGAAATAACTCTCCATGTGGAGAATCGACCCCCAATTCTATACAAGTGAAAAGAGGAATATTAATATTTTTTAGCTCCATCATCTCAAGTGTGGATATTACTTCTCTATGAGAACATGTATCTGGCTCAAATAATTGAGTCTAAGGAGGCAACCTTTCTTGAAGACATGCCTATTTTGAGGGAATTCGCTAAAGTGTTTCCCAAGGAATTTCCTGGTCTTCCTCCTATAAGAGATATTGAATTCTCAATTTATCTTATACCTAGGGAATTTCCAATATCCAAGAATCCATATAGAATGGTTGTTGTGGAGCTTGAGGATCTGAAAAAACAACTATAGGAGAGTCTGGATAAAGGGTTTATATGCCCAAGTGCTTCACCTTGGGGTGCACCAGTCCTCTTCATCAAGCAGAAATATGGGTTAATGCTCCTTTGCATCGATTATCATGATATTAACAAAATAAGAATAATGAAAAAGTATCCTCTCCCAAGAATCAATGACTTGTTCGATCAGCTATGTGGAGCACAATACTTCTCTTAGGTGGATTTGCGGTTGGGATATTATCATGTAAGGTTGAATAAGAAAGATATCCCCAAGACTACTTTTCGTACAGAATACAGGCACTTTGAATTCATAGTAATGCCTTTCAGACTCACTATTTCTCCAACAATCTTCATGGACTTGATGAATAGAGTCTTTAGGGATTACCCTGACAAATTTGTGGCAGTCATTATTTATGATATTATGATATACTCCAAAACTAAGGGGGATCATGAGGAGATTATAAGAACTATACTAGAGACCTTGTAGAAGGGGAATCTCTATGAAAAGTACATCAAGTATGAGTTATGGTTGAAGGAGGTCTCATTCTTGGTCCACATCATCACAAGAAATGGGATATCTGTGGATCCCTCCAAAACAGATGCAATTGAGGGAAGGCCAAGGTCAACATAGGTAACATATATCCGTAGCTTCTTGGGGTTAACTTGATGTTATCGACGATTTGTGAGAAATTTCTCACGATTTTCAATCCCTCTTACCAAGATAACTCGAAAGGGAGTAATGTTTTATTGGAGTGATGAATGCGGAGAAAGCTTCAAGGAGTTAAAAAGGAGGATTATCACTGTGCCCATGATCAGTTTACCCAGAAGTGGATATCTTTTGTGGTATTCAATGACTCTTTGAAGAAGGGGTTGGGATGTGTGTTGATGCAAAATGAAATAGTCATTGCCTATGCTTCAAGGAAATTGAATGTTCATGAGTAGAATTATCCAACACATGATTTGGAGTTGGCTGCGGTAATATTCACTTTAAAAATTTGGTAGCATTATCACTTTGGGGAGAAGGGTGAAATATATACGGACCACAAGAGCCTCAAGTATATATTCACACAAAAATAGTTGAACATGCACCAATGAATATGGTTAGAGCTGATCAAAGAATTTGACTGCTCAATCCATTAACACCCTAGGAAAGAGAACATGGTGGAAGATGATCTAAGTAGAAAGGACCCAATGATTCTATCATTGATGATAATTGAGATGGATCCAATCTTATTATATTTGATGAAGATGGACATGGGAATCATAATGAAGAGAAAATCATCAATCCTTTCACAAATGATTGCTCAGCCGTATCTTTTGGAAATGTTAAAGGATGCTCTAAAGGATGATGTGGGAATTCAGAAGAAAGTGGAAGCTATTAGAAGAGGTAAATCTTGGAGTCAATATTAATGAATAAGGAATTGTGAGATTTGGGAAAAGACTTTGTTGTCCATCATGTCCAGAGCTGAAGAAGGAACTTTGGGTTGTTGCACATAGTTTAAATTTATTTATTCACCCAGGAAACAAAAAGATATATTGAGATATCTGAGAGCATTATTGGTGGGATAATATGAATAATGATATCACTGAATTTACATCAAAGCTCCTAGTGTGTTAGAAAGTGAAGGAAAAGAGACAAAAGTCTAAGGGGATGATGCAACCATTACCCATGCCATCATGGAAATGGGAGAACATCACCATGGACTTTGTCACCGGACTTACGAAGGCATCCAAAAGCAACAATGTAATCTGGGTTATTGTGGATTATCATACTAAGTCTGCACATTTTATTGCAATTCAAGAGGATTTCTCATTGGATAAAATGGAACATATATATATCAGGGAAGTGGTAAGGCTACATGGAGTACCACTATCTATTGTATCCGATCGATATCCCAGATTCACCTCTATGTTTTGGAAGAGTCTTCAACATGCTCTAGATACTGAACTGAACTTCAGTAAGACCTATCATCCTCAAACTGATGGCCAATCTGAGCGAACTATTCTGACAATGGATCCAGAGGATATGTTAAGATCATTTTCTATGGACTTCAAAGGAGGGTGGGACCAACATCTTTCCCTGGTTGAATTCTCCAACAATAATAGTTTCCACTCGAGAATCTGAATGACACCTTATGAAGCCCATTATGGGAAGAGGTGCAGAACATCGACATTTTGGGATGAAGTCGGTGAGCGTAAGCTGCTAGAACTAGAAATGGTCGAAGAAATGGTGAAGAATGTGAAAACCATTCAGCAGCATATCATGGCAACCCAGAGTCAACAGAAGAGTTATGAAGATAACCATCAAAAATACCTTGAGTTAAATGTTGGATACATGTTATTTCTACGCATATATCTATAGAATAAGGTCATGGTATTTGGAAATAAAGGTAACTTAAGTCCTATGTAAATTGTCTCCTTTAAGATTCTTGATCATGTTGGGGTTGTGGCCTATCGATTAGCACTTCCATCTACCATGGCCAAAGTACATGATGTATTTCATATATCCCTCTTAAGTAAGTACATATCAGACCCTTAACATGTACTCTCTTCAGAGGCATTACAACTAGAGGATGATATTTCTTACGAGGAGAAACCAGTGAAGATCTCAGATTATAGAGAAAAAGTTATAAGAAATAAGACAATTCCCCTCATCAAGGTATTGTGGTGAAACCACAAGTTTGAAGAAGCAATGGGGGAATCAGAGGATGTGATGAAGCAGAGTTACCCGCATTTGTTTGAGAGTGGGAAAGAGAAATTTTGATGGTGAAATATCTTATGGGGGGAAGATTGTAACAACCCAAACATTCATTAATGGAAATTATTCTTGATCTAGTTAAATGTTTATTATGGTTATATAAAATGTGAACTTTATTGGTTTTAGGTTTCTGGATTTTAAAATACCGTTATGAATTGTGACCATTCCTAATGTATCCGTTGAACAGTGATCACATGATTAATATAAATATAGGGCTTTAACAAATCCAATTTACTTGGACAAAGGAAGTGATGACCTCATCCAATAGACTTTCCCCAGACAAATCACATTTTTCAGAGCTCAGAAAGGTGGTGGGATTATTAGGATTCACTCTGGACCAATCCCAAGCCGAGCTTGAATACGTTAAGTTTGAGCGGAACTGACTATGAGAGAAGTGGAAGTTAACCGAGATTACCACCTGAACGATGTTATCCGAGCCAACCCAAGAGTATGTCCCCATCACACACCTTACTCTTCGGTCTTATGCGCGTGTTATAAGGGGTTATATAAAAATACCCTAGCACTATGACTATGTAAATTATTTTTTTATAAATAATGTGCATTCATTTTATTATTGTTACTTTGTAAATAGTTTTTAAAGCAAAAATAGTATTTTTAATTAATATTCAACTATGAAATATATTTTGATAAATTAATGGATTTTTGAATTAAATAATATTTTAATAAATGATGATTATTATTATTAAATTAATTTTTATTAAATATAATTGATCATATAATTTTATGAATGCAACTGTAATTTTTATTAAGTTTTAAAAGATGTTTTTGTCAAAACCCGTGAATTTTCGATAAATGTCAGTTTTTATTTTAAAAGTAAAAATTCACATATTTAGAAAATTATTTAGAAAAAATTAATATTATTTTTGGAATCAAGATGTCAAAATTATCCAATTATGAATTTTTCATAATTTTCTGTGACAATTGAATTTTTGCGTAAAAATTAAATATCGTTTACAAATATAATGTGTTTATGACATCATAATGACCCAATAGTGATGTAATATAATACTATAAACATTATTTTCGGCCAATTTATGTTTTAACATTAATAGTTTTGGGTTATTTTATTTATTTTACAAATCTTTAGTGGACCCTTCAAGGCTTATAAAACATTTGGTCTTCTAAACTTTTTTGCCTTTGGAGTGTGTCTCACCTACACATAAGTAACCCTATTATTTTAAGAATTTAGTCCATTGGACTTATAAAATATTGTTTTCCACTCTCCCTTGGTAAAATCTATGCAAAAAAACCATGGGCCAGTATGTGGTTTTGATTAGTTTAATGTGAGGTGTCCCAAACCTAAATAATAAAGAATTCAATCTCATTTCCTATATAAACCCTCCCAAGATCCCACTTCCTCTTCACTAAAATCCTTTGGAGTTCTACCTAACCCTGAAATACTTTCTCTATAATCCCCCCAAGGTGCCCCAAGCTCCCAAGAAGCCTCTCTCAAGCCTCTCCCAGGCCTTTGGGATCACACTTCCAAGTAAGGGATTTCTTCTTTTCTCATTTTTGTATAATTGTTTTAAGATGTTATGACCCTTTGTTTTCAATTAAAAATGTTGGGGTATGGTTTTTCATCTCCCCATACTGTCCTCTTTTTTTTAGATGATGGGATGCCCCTTTATCTTTCATTAATGCCTCCCACGTACACCCATTACCATGCGGAAATTCCTTGAGGGATTTCTCTCTCCTCTTTTACATCCAAGTAATTCTTTTGTATTATGCATCTAAATTTCATTATGATTGTTGGTAAATGTATCTATATTACCCCCTTACTGTCCATTTCATGTATATATTATGAGAAACCCTTTTCTCTCTCATAAACTATTTTCATGAATTCTTATGTCGTGTCGTTATGCTGCCGAAATTGCACCACGTTTTTCCAAGCCAAGATCATTGTGTAGTGAATACCCTGTCCATATATCTATCAAGGGTATTCAACATTATATATATATATATATTGAATGGAAATTTCATTTATTTATTCCAAATTACTTAATCGTGGAATAACTTATGATGTTGATTGATTCCATGATCCATGTGGCACACTTATGCATGAAATGAAATGTTTAAGAAAGGTGCACCCTGATAGCGCTTTAATGCATCAGGTAAAGTATAGTATCATGATACATAATTTTCAATGGGTATTGAATCATTATAATTAAAGTTAAATGAGGTTTTATTTTAAAATTAAAAAATCACATATTTAGAAAATTATTTAGATAAATTGAATATTAGTTTTTGAATACGGACGTCAAAATTATCCAACGGAGAATTTTTCAAAATACCTTTTAAATATATTACGTGTTTTATGACATCATAATGACCCAATAGTGATTTAATAAAATACTATAAACATTACGTTCAATGAATATATGTTTTACCATTAAAATAATGTGATTTTGGGTGTGTTTGATTTATTTTACAAAGCTTTAGTGGACCCTTCATGGCTTATAAAACATTTTGTCTTTTCAAATTATTTTCCTTGAGAGTGTGACTCATATCCACATAAGCAACCCTATTATTTTAAAGAGTTAGGACATTGGACTTATAAAATATTGTTTTCCAATCCACTTTAGAAAAAACCATGGGAAAAAACCATGGTCTGGTTTGTGGTTTTGATTAGTTTAGTGTGACGTGTCCCAAACCTAAATAATAAAGAATTTCCTCTCTTTTCCTATATAAACCCACTCAAGCTCCCAATTCATCTTCACTCAAAGACTTTGGAGTTCAAAAAACCCCTGACCTTCTCTCTCTAAAATCCTCCCAAGGTTCCCTAATCTCACAAGAATCCTCTCTCAAGCCTCTCCCAAGCCTTTGGGATCACACTTCCAAGTAATGGATTTCTTCCTTTCTCATTTTTGTCTAATTTTCATAAAGTTGTTATGCCGTTTTTTCAATTTAAAATGTTGGGGTATGATTCTGGAACTCCCCCATACTGTAATCATTATTTTCGGAAGATGGGATAACCCTTTCTTGCTCATTAATGCCTCCCATGTACACCTGTTACCATGCCGAAATTCCTTGAGGGGTTTCTCTCTCCTCTTTTATATCCATGTAATTATTTTGTATTATGCATATAAATTACATTACGTTTGTTGGTACATGTACCTATATGATCCCCTTACTGTCGATTTCATGTATATATAATGAGAGACCCTTTTATCTATCATCAACCATTTTCATCAATCCTTATGTCACACCGTTATGCTGCCGAAATTGCACCATGTTTTTCCATGCCAAGATCGTTGTGTAGTGAATACCATACCCATGTCTTTATCAAGGGTATTAACCTTTATAAACATATAAATATTGAATAGTTATTTCTTGTATTTATTCCACATTTCTTAATCGTGGAATAACTTATGATGTTGACTGATTCCATGATCCTTGTGGCACACTTATGCATGAAATGAAATGTTTAAGAAGGGTGCGCCCTGATAGTGTCCCAATGCATTGGGTAAAGTATAATATCATGATACATCATGTGCAATGGGTGTTGACTCATTATAATTCAAGTGCAATGTGGTTTAACTCATTCTTCATGTGCAATGATAGTTTAATCATGCTCTATGTGAAATGAGCCTTGGATCATGCTAATTCCATGTTAAGTGTTGTTTCCACATTTCCATGTTATTATTATCATTATTTATCATGAATTTATGTTCATGTTTCTCTTGTGCTCCATTGATATTCCTAATGTCTAACATGTATTGTATTCCTCATTTTATTCCATGTTTTTTCCCTTACTGGGATTTATGGCTCACCCTTTTCTTATGCATGTCCTCTGGTTATCCCATGCAATGAAAAGTATGAGGGAATACAATGGTCATGTAAAGGAAGTTTTAAATAAATATGTTGTGTGTTTTATGTTCTAAGCTATTATGTAATGTTCCTAAGCCCTAAAGACACTAGACCTATCAATCTTCTATGTTGTATCAAGTGAAGATTTTATGTAATAAATCAGGTTGAAGTGTGTCATAAATGCATGGTTGTTATATTGATCTTAGTGATTGACACTAATTTGGTCATATCTGGATCAATAAGTGTCCAATTTAGATGATCCAAGAGTAGATTCCACCATTTTAGATCATTCTAGACCCAAAATCACACTCCATTTTTCTATATTCTATACTAATTTTTAATAATAGAAATTCAATGGAGGGACCATCCATTAGAGATGGTCGAGGGTTAAAAAATGGACACCAAATCTAGAGCATAGGAAGGTCCATAGATGGAAGGATACCATCATAAAAGTGATTCCCTTATGGAATGGAGGTACACATGAAGAAGAACCACTAAAAGTTACTATAATAAAAGGGGAAAGTAGTAATCAACAAAGAAGAAATGGAGAAACACATGTAAGAATTAGTAGATAAGTTGTGATTTTCACTAAATATGAAGAAGATACATTCTTTCATACATTATTCTAGGAAAAAAATGAGTTGTTCATACCGCAACATAATACCACACTACTAATAATCATGAGTATTTCTTGACTAATAAATTTGATGAATTTGGTGAAATCAAAATAGTGAATTCCAGTTCAGTGAAGATTGTTGGAATGGGAGTTATCCAAGTAAAGATGAGCATTGGATACAAAATAACACTAAAATATGTTCAACATGTTCCAATCCTTCATCTAGACCTTTTATTAGGAATATAATTTGACTAATAATTCTATGAAAAAATCTTATGCAATGAAGCATGTAATATAAATAAAGGTGCCACAGTCATCACATGAGGGCACATATGTGATATGCTTCACAAAACTCACATGAATATATATGATGATAGCATAAACATAGTGGAAGAAGTGACATCATCCAATATGTGGGATAGGGGACTTGAACACATGAGTGAAAGAGGATTATATACCAGGAAGAATAAGAAGCACATCAGTATTGAAAAAAATTCATCACTTGATCCTTACAAATATCACTTGTATGGTAAGTATCGTAGATTCTCACTCAATAACAATTCATTATGGAGATCAGAGTTATTGGATCGGTTGAAATCTAATCTATACAGACCCATAGAGTTGGATTCACTGGGAGGTCACAAATATTTCCTATCCTTTATTATTGTTTCATCTCAAAAGGTGTGGGTGTTATTGTTTTGGATGCAGTACCAATTACTAGACTACTTCAAGATGTTACATTCCATCCTGAAGTGTGCAACTAGAAGGAAGATAAAGTTTCTTTGTTCATAAAATGAAGGAGAGTACATATCCATTGAATTTTATTCTTATTATAGGAGTCAAGGCATCCAACATTTTATGATAGTCCCATACACCCCAAAACACCACATTGTTACCAAAATAAAGAACATAAACATCATGGACAAGGTCAGTGGCATGATGAATTTGGATAGGCTGCGTATTCCATTCTGGAGAGAAGCTATTCTTGTTTTAGACTTCCTTATCAAAAATCACCACTGTTCCCACTGAATTTTGAGATTCCACAGATGTGATGGTATGGTAAAAATCCATATTACTCTCATTTATGAGTATTCAGATGATTGGAATTTGAACATGTATTAAAGGATATTAGGAATAAGCAAGATGAGAGATTTAATCCATAAATATTCATCAGCTATGAAGATGTGGAGTTCAGATACATGATTTGGGACCCAAAGGAGAAAAGGGTGATCAGAAGTGGAGTTTTTATGTTCCAAAAGAACAAGAAGATTGAGAAAATTCAAAATCATAGAATGTATCAATGGGAAAGTGTCAAAGAATCAATTCTTGATCTAACACCTATATCAGCACCACCTATCATTGAAGTGGAGGAGGTTCAAGAAGACTCATCGACATTGGAAAAAGAGGTAGTGAAGGAGGATATTGTGTAGGGGGAGTCTCAATCCTCTCCACAAGAAGTAGTAGAACCATCATAGGCGTTAGGTAATTTTGTGCCTCCCAAACCTAACATTTCACAGGTTCGAATATCATCACAAGGAAGGATTATATCAACGAAATATTATGAGTTAGAAAACCTATTTAAAACAGATAATAGAGATCCATAAGGATACCAATAATAATTTAATCTTCCAAGAAAAATCATGTGGATACCTGAAATAGAGGATGATATGGTGTCCTTTATGAATAATAAGGAATATGATTTAATGGAACTACCCAAAGGTAAGAATGAACTAACAAACAAATGGGTGTTCAAGATGAAGAATAATGATAGAAAAAAGTGGTTAATTATAAATATTAGTTAGTAGTTAAGGTATTCCTTTAGAAGAATGGAGTTGAATTTGATGATATCGTTTCACCCATGGTAAAGATGGATTCAATTTAAGTATTTTTTAGAATAGTTTCTTGCTTAGAATTAGATCTTTAATAGATGGACATTAAGATATTTTTTTATAGTGACCTCTCCGAGGAGATATATATGAATTAGGATAAAGTTTTTGAAGTTTCTTGATAAGATATCCTCATATATAAATTGAAGAAGATCTTATATGGACTGAAATAAGATCCTAGAAAATAGTACAAGAAATTGGACTCATTCAGGGTGATTCATGTATACAATAAGACACTTGAGGACTGGTGTGTTTACTTTTAGAGATTTCAGGATGGTAACTTAGTTTATCTTCTGCTTTATGTTGATGACATGTTGACCATTGGGATGGATGAAATGAAGATAAAATAGTTAAATAAGGATTTATCTATGTTTTTTGAAATGAAATATTTTCATTCATATCAATAGATTTTAGGGATGTAGATCATTAATGATAGAAAGAGAAGGTTGTTATGGATATATTAAGAGAATTATATTGAACGTGTATTGAAACTATTCAACATGGAAAAATAAAAACTACTTAGAATTACTATTTTCATCCATTTGATGTTGAGAAAGAGTTCAGGTCCATCATCCAAGGAAGAAACTGAGGCAATGGAGAAGATAACATACTCTTAATTAGTTGGAAACTTGATGTACACTATGGTGAGTATAAGGCTAGACACTTCTCATGTAATGGTGATCATGAGTTGATTCTCTACAATCCTGAGAAGAAGAACTAGGATATAGTCAAATGGATTTTGAGGTAACTTAAAGGTACTTAAAATATATGTTTGTGCTATGGGGGAGATGAACCTCTCTGGGAGGGATATACAAATGCAGATACAAATAGTGATCCTGATTATAGGAAGTCTACATTAGGATACATCTATAATTCTTTAGGAGGAATCATATAATGTCCTTTAAGGTTGAAAAGTGTGTTTATTTATATGTGAAAGAAGAAGAGTACATTTCTTCTTTGGAATATTTCAAGGAGATGGGGTGGCTAAAGAATTTTCTCTAAGATCTCAGATTCATCCCGAAAGTATATAAAGTTCATTGTGATAGTCTAAGTTCTTTAGACTTTATTAATAACTCCATATACCATTCTCATATAAAGAACATCAACATTAAATATCATTGAATACATCAAGTGATGGATCGACATCTTCTTCGACTTGTGAATATCCACATGATGGAGAACATGTTGGATTTGTTGAATAATGTTGTTGCTTAGAAGAATCTATACCTTTTAAGATTCTCTAGTCGATGTAACTGAAGGGGGATAATAGATGGAGTTTTCTCCATACCTTGGTAGGTCGCTAGTACACTAACTCTACACAACATGGTTTGTGGGGATGGTGGGGGTTGGTGGGGGAGTTGTGTGAAACCTCATATCTCCCACCATTCATATTTAAGGAGGTCCATTTTAGCATTCCACAATCACCATCCAATCCAAGAGAGATCCTATATCTAGTAAGATATTATTGAGATCTCCATGTGATAGAGAAAAAGAGGTGAAGAGAGTGATTTTTCTAATCTTTATTCATGATAAAATATTGTTTGGTTTCTCCCTCTATTATCTTCTCTTTGTTATTACCGAATCAAAATAGTAATCTATGATTGGATGGATTCCCCTCCTAAAATTAGATTCATCTTCAGCCTCTTGATTTAGTATACATAACTTCCGAGTTGGTCAATTAATTTATCGTCAATAATAGTGTGTAAATTAGGAATTAACACCAGTCATGTTCTTTAACTTGGAAACAAAGATTGATATTATCCTCTATTAAATATTTCCAATATTTTATTTCTTTGTTTTTTATGGGTATTTATTGATCTCAGGTGTTTTTTAAGTCAATATTTTTGTTATATTGGATGTTTATTTCAAGTGGTTCTTTTGGAATTAATCATTGACTCCACATAACTTAGGTTCAATTATATAACTAAAGAAAATCTAGATTCCCTTTGTTTTGAAAAGACTCATCCATGGTTGACTAGAATTTTCACTTAAAGAATATTAGCTTCACAGAATCTTGGGTCTAGCACAAAAGAAAGTATTTCCTCTTTGAGGCCTATTTAAAAAAAATGTATAGCTGATTAATCAAAAATATCTTCATGAAATCATTGGGTTGTGGCACAAAATAATAATTGGATCATAGAAGCATTTACATGTCATTTAATAAAGAATATATTTATGGAATAAGGGGAATAAAAATAGTTTGGAACACAACAAATAGAAATATTCTTGTAGTCACATGAATTTCTAGGCATAAAAGGTTGTATCTTAGTAAAATTTGTGGGTAGGAACAAATGATTATCTAGAAATGGATAATTATGAATTGAAGGTTTTCTTAAATGTTGATGGAAAAAATAACTACCACATGGTTGGGGAACTCCTGAGAATTCTACAATAAGAGTTGGTGTAATGACCTTGAAATGGGGTAAGAACCACCAGGAGATAGCTGTTGGATTTTGGTGCCTCCCAAAAGAATTTGTAGTTGGTAGGTGACCACCAAAGGATACACATTGCAGGGGTTTGGTGTCACCTAGAAATTTTTTTAGTGTACATTTGAATTTATTACACCTCTTTTGGTATAAATTTGGATACAACTATGTGGGAAAATATGGGATTTGTAATATCTGTTCTCCCAATTTGGTAATTAGTGGAATAATTTCCTTCCTCATGGATGTAAGTCACCCCAGATGAACCACATTAAATAACATGTGTCCCTATTTATTTTTTAATTCCTTTCCATGAGTGCATGATTTTTAGTGAGGGTGAGAAATACCACACAAAAAACTGGTATCATATAAAGGTTATATTACACCGAAAGAATCATGATCCCAATGAATCCATTGTATGTGCATCTTCAATTTTTTTTCCACTTGAATGCACTCCCATGAATTACTATTTTTCACACTACGCCCATTCGAGCCCTCAGATCGGCTACCTAGAGACCTCCCTCCCAATGTGACCCCTCGACATCCAATCACAACCAAACCCTTCTCTAGTTTGATCCCCTTATGTTTCCCTCTCCACTGTGTATGTTCTTTTTTCCTGTAACTATGGTGTAAATAGTTTCATCAAATTGGGGGGGGGGGGGTAAATAATACAAGCAATGGAGTTTATGGTGCTATTCATGGAGAAAAATGAAAATGGAAAAAATATAGAAAAGGGGAGGTGGCAAGTGGTGTGATGTGAGAATAAAATAAGTTAAGGAAAAAGGAATTGGGGCACTTGGAAGTTGGTGGTGAATGGGGAGACACCCCACTTAAAAAAGTAAATAAGGTATTGTTTTTTAAAAATGAAGAGTTTTAATTTGTGGAATATTTGGAAATCAATTTTGGGAAGACAATTTTTTCTTTCATTTGTGCCCAAAATCAATTGTTCCAATAGTAGATTTAAATATTTTTTTAATGTTCTAGATTTATTAGCTCCAATTTTTTTTTTGTAAATTTTAAATTCTTTTTAATGAATTATATCAAAAGAGGATGGAAATTGTGGAGCATGTCCCCATAATTCCGTTAAAAAAATAGGAGTGTGCCAACTATCATAAAAATGGGCATTGAATGAAGGGTTGTCCCAAAATTAGAATACAAAAAAATAATTTCTATAAAAAAACTAAGGATTTTAAGAATTAAATTTTCTCAATTCATAAATGACCAACTACTTTGAAGGTTGTATTCTTTATTATGGTTATTCATTCCATATATATGGGAATAGAGATTTGTTTTCAAACATTAAGAAAGAAGATGAAGGTGTAATCCTTATAGGAAATAACCATCATTTCCATATGAGAGGAATTAGAATAATATGGATGGGGATTAATGATGATAAAACTCAATGGATTATTAATGTATGATATGTACCAGAATTGGAAGAAAACCTCATATCGTATGGATTCTTGGATAAGTTTAGTTAAAAGATAACCATTGATGATGGAGTGATGAAAGTTATCAGTGGTTAATTCCTTATGATGAAAGGTACTCAAAAAGATATTTTTATTATCTAAATTAAAATATGGTTATAGGTGGAGAGTATATATCAAAAGAGAGTGAGCCAAACACTTCCAAATTGTGGAACATGAGACTCAGACATACCAGAGAAAATGTCTTGCATATTTTAGTAAAGAAAGATGTTTTTAAAGGATAAAACACATGAAAAGTAGTGTTTTATGAGAATTGTGTAATGGGTAAGTAGACTAGAGTCAATTTCAGTAATAAAACCCATCACACAAAGGGAACACTTGACTACATTCATACTGATGTTTATGTACTATTGAAAAATGATTTATTGGGAGGTAATCATTTTTTTCCACATTTATTGATGATTAATCATGATATTCGTAGGTTCATTACCTTAATCATAAATATGAAGTGTTGAAATTATTCCTTAAGTGGGAAAAGATGATTGAAAATTAGTCAGGAAGGAAAATCACGTGACTGAGAATAGATAATGGTGGAGAATACACATTAGATTCCTTTAAGAAATTTTTTCAAGATAAAGGTATTGTGATACACTTTGAAGTTCATAGAACATTGTAGAATAATGGAGTAGTAGAATGGATGAACCATACACTATTTAAAAAGGTATGGTGTATGATATCTCATTATGCTTTAAAAAATCATTTTGGTTAGAAGAATTTATGTATATAGTAAACATTATGAATCGATTACCTAATTCCATAATTGATGATAATGTTTTTATTGAATTTTGGTATACTGAGAATATTTTTGATTAAAACAAACTTCATATCTTTGGTTTCACTTACTATTTTCTGTGAAATACTCGAAGTTGGATCAGATATTGAAGTAAGTTGTATTTGCTAGATTTAGTGATGGTGTGAAAAATTTTCACTTTGTGATATAGAAGAAAAAAAACACCATTTAGAGTTGTGATGTCACATTTTATGAGTTAATGATGGTGAATTCAAATTTTTATGGAAAATAGAGAGATGAATAAATTTAAAAAAAAAAAGTGAAAAAAGTCCTCCATTGACTAATTAGGACCCACAAGAGACATAGTGCAGTGAGCATATGGATATTCTGACTGAGGAAGAAGTACTAATGTAGGAGTATACTAATCACGAGGGTATCACCACTAGTAAAAAATGAAGGACCATATGAAGACCTTCCATGTTTGATGATATAGTAATATATGATCTTTCTGTAATTGAATATCTTTTTCTAGATATCTATGGAGATGTTTTGGATAGAAATGAAAGGAACCAGTGGAAGTTAGTTAAGGAAGGATAAATGAGTTCACTACATCAGAATCAGACATTTGATTTTGTTCCTCCTCCGAAGAACATGAAGATAGTTACATGGATCAAGTTCTAACACTATTTAGACATGATCAACATATCTCTAACTTGAGATACTTGTGGGAATCAGGAAGGTAGCAAGAGGAAGATTTGTTTTAGTAGTAGGAATAATTTTTTGAGTAGTAAGACATTGATATTTTTCATCATGGTGGATATTATTGAATGTTGATGGAAAAAAATCTCTAACTAATGTTTAGTGGGAACTATATAAGATCGAAAAAGAGTTTTTATCACCCAGTGATGACCTAAAAACGGGATTAACACCGCTTGAAAACTGCAACTAGAGTTTTGTGCCTCCCAGAAAAATTTTCAGTAGGTAGGTGACCGCCAGAGGGGTCCCACTGTAGGGGTTTGGGCATGAAATCACGGGAACATAAGCTAAGGAACTAAATTAAGGAACCTTTAAAAAATATTAGATTATCAACAACTTCATCACATAGGTGAATTTTAGAACACATTTTTATAAAACTACACAAAACACAAAAAATTAAATATGAAATAAAAATATTCTATTCAAATTAAAATTCAAGAATGAAAAATCACCAAATATTCAAATAAAAATATTTCCATGAAAAAAATTAAATTAAAAAAAAATAGAATATTAAAGATATAATTTTAAGAGATAAAAAATAAAAAAAATTATTTTCAAAACAAAATTTCAATGAGATTCAAAAAAATATTGTTCTTAAAATAAATAAAGAATCCTAACATGAACATTTGATCTGTTTAAAATAAGAAAAATCACAAAAAAATCATTAACACTTATATTTCCAATGAATAAAAAATTCAATGATAAAAAAAGTTTTTCCTAAAATATAAACACCCTATGTGATGAAAAATTGAAAAATTGAACATAAAAAAATCAGTCATTTTTATAAAAAAATATTAAAAGAATTATAATTTCATCATAATTAATCAATTTCCCAAAATTTTCTAATTAAAAGAAATCCTTCACAAAAAAATCACAATTTAATAAAAAAAAGATGTGGAAAGATGAATTAGAAAATTTTCTCATCATATTCCATCCATTTCCACACCATATTACATCATCTACCAATATAACCACATAAAACATGGAACCACATGACTTCATTCCCACACTACCGTTTATAGTCAACCCAACATTCTAAAGGCATGTATGCATGGAACATCCCATGTCCTTTGGACTTCCACTTCCCTTAACCAACCACTGGACCAACATCCTGATGAAGCCAATCCTCTACAATACCTATCCTTCCATAATCTCGACCCTTTGACCCCAACATAAATGGAAAAACGTTTTCCCCATATGATGGTCTCACAGACCATCATTCATGGCCTTATATGATGATAAAATCCTCTATACTAATGGTTAACACCATCCCCTATCTCACATAATCTACAGAGGACTCCATGCATGGTGAGTGGTCAAAACCACCTCATTGGCCCATATCCTATGTGAGCATGATCCTGAAGACATCATCGACCAACCATGGTGAGTGGAATCAACAACAATTCAGGCCACACATTTAGTGAACCTCATTCATAACATGAGAACCAGGACACCCAACTGTGACACTGGTCAACCCCATCTACCTCATCCCAATGAACAGTGTCACTACACTTTTTGTGATCAAAATCACCCAAAACCCCTTAATCTATTCCCAACATGTTCCCATGAAACTAGATAATCCACAACATCATTAAATGAGTTTCCATAATCAAAATAATTATGACCCACCGACCATCATATTGAACCTTCCATGACACACCTGGATCTACCGTACCATTCCATACATGAGTCTACCCTCTGGTATCTTCTTAGAACCATGAACACTCAAAATAGCATATAGACAATCTCATTTGGACCACCCCGCTCATGCCCATTTACCACACATTAGATAACACATGCATAAATTTAGGAGGAAACTAGGAACCGAAAACGTTATGATCTTAGATACATACACATAGAATACCAAACAATTATTTGATCTAAAATTATGGGAATCAGAAAGGAAGATAAAAACCCAAAAAAGAGCATAATGACCATAAACTGTGAGAACTTTAAAGGTAACCAATGAAACAAAAAAGATATTCTTATGTACTATTAACCTTTTCCTAGATCACCTTTTGTGATGAATGATTCTTGATCTTGATAAATAATGAGTTATACCCCTCACTTGGGACCAATTAAAAATTGAAGGAGGGACATCCACTACTACTGGCCAAATGGCCTCCTCCATTCCCCCCTTCTGCCCTTATTTTCACATAAAAACAAATTACCCCCTTTTATCTTTTTTCCCTCCTAATAAGGTATATAGTGTGAATTTCATGTTCACACCATGATACATCAAGACATGGGACCCCTACTTTTTCTATATCTATCACGCCATGATATAAAGTGACATAACATGAATGGATATAGTTTATAGCTATTATAGCTACATAATTACCTAATTCACCCTTAACGCTTCCCAGGTCACTCCCAACCCTAGAAACAATTAGAACCTGATAAAATACATAGATTAAAGTAAAATTTAAAAATTAATATACCTGAAATTAATCCCGTGGATTTACACCAACCCTACTATATAATATCTCATCCCGATAATATTTTCACCATACACCAACTCAACCTATCATCCATCCCAGACATCATACTCTATACATTCCGAAACACTAATACAATACTGAATAAATTCATATCATTACCAATATTGTATACTACCCCTTTTACTCAACATAATAGACAAATTCCTTCAATGGTCACTCCACACCTTAGGAATCACCTACTTAGTCCCTCCCCAAGAGAAATTCATGATATCCCAATGTTCCCACACCCACAATCATATAGGACACCAATCTTCCAAACACCATGTACCATTGATATTACATATTCATTCATTATTTTACATTACTCCCATAACTAATTTTTTTTACCAAAAATTGACTAATTTTTATGAATGTTCATATTTTGATCATAAACACATAAGGAGATAATTGTTCAAATTTTCTCAATTTATCCACATCTTAAGATCATACCATATATCTCAAAATACTAATCCAAATGATGTTGTTATTATTTTTTATTGATTTTAATTTTAATTTATACAAGTAATTAAACTATATATTAAGTCAATTCATCCATTTGAAGGGCCATATGGACCACACAAGAAGGCCCAAAGAATCTATCAAAGAAACTGGGCAAACTGTGATGTTATATTTTTTGGGCGTAATCCAAATGTCCAAATTCATTTATTCTCCACCCAAATTCATATAAAATTAGATGAAAACTTGGATAAAAATTCCAAGTCCCAACTCAACCAACAATAGTCCTAATTGAAGCATGTACATCCTGCACAAAAATATACCCAGGATATGAAAATAGCACACAAATATTGACTTTTCTCTAAATATAATCGCCTAATTAATATGATAATTTATGGATAGAAATTCAAGATACCATATAAGAAATTTTTAGTATAAATTATTAAGATTTTAGGGAATATTCCTAGCGAAAAACCCATTCACATTGTTTCCTTTAAAAAATTATGGATTAAAATGGACAAAAACACCTGGGAGTTACTAATGAAATATTGAACACTATATCAATGAGATTTTGTAATGATCATAATCCTAGTTAATGCCTGGATTAAATTCAATACAATTTGGAGTTACTATCGAAATCCCCACGTGAAGTGGATGTTAATTTAATGAAATATTTTGAAAAGGTCAAGGATATCACAATATTAACTCCATAATGATGAAATCATCCCAATAATTATTAAATTTTTAAGTAAATTTTAATAAAACAATAATTTCATATATGCCATATAAACAAACCACCCATTAAAATGGAAATAAAAAAAGTAATCAACTTCAAAAAAATATTCCCATCATTGAAGATTTAATTTGAGTGCTGATATACACGTTACTAGAGCATCATAACTTTGAATAGTCGATATGTGACAATTTTATACACTTCAAATGGACCTCTTTTTAATGACTGTGCATTAATTAGTTGGTCATATTTTATATTTTTTGAAAAAAATTCAAAAAAAAATAATTTTTTAAGAAAAACACAAAGAAAAATCTACCTTCCCCTAAAAATAATAAATAAAATGATCACAATGAAAAAACCACCTTTATTATCCTTAAAATTTTCTTTTTAATTCATTTTAGCCTCTAAAAAACATTAGATTTGTTTGACCCAAAATTCAAGAAAACTCTTCACTGACTTTGAAGGAACATTATAGATAATCAAATAACTCATGAACCATTCATTACTCATCCAGTTGGACTAGATATGGATAATCCTAGAAAAAATACCTTAAATAACTCACTACCGTTAATATTAATTACTAATCACTTGGTATTAAATATCCAAACATTGAGGTAGAATTCAAACTCAAATCAAGTTTATTAGTCTTCTACCTCACTTATATGGTCTAGCCAGCGAGGATCCTCATCTTCACCTCAAATAGTTACAAGTGGTATACTATACTATAAAGCCTCACAAGGTTTCTAAAGAACAAATCAAACTTTTAGCTTTAAATTTCTCTCTATATGAATCTACCAAGTATTGGATGTGCTACCTCCCCCTAGTTACATAAACTCATGGATTGACATGAAGTATCCCCTTTTAGAGTAATTCTTCATTTCTTCTTTAACCGATTCTATCCATAATTAAATATGGGGTATCTATAAATTCCTTAATTAATCACCCCATGAGTATTGGGAGTGGTTAAAAAACACTGTCGAAACTTTTTCACACAATAATATCCCTAAAAAACTCTTGATACAATACTTACATAAGGGGTTATTAGATATGGAGTTAACTCTCATCAATGCCTCATGTAGTGGTGCTCTTGTTGAAAAAACACCTACAACTTCACATTATCTCATTAGTGACATGGCTACAAACATGTATCAATTACATAATTTAGAACATGCTCAATTAAAACAATTCCAAGATAATCAATCCATAGGTCCTAATAAGATGATCGAGTGGATGAGTGAACTTACAGGTTTTTTACGACAACTAGTGGCAGATTCCAAAGCCCCAAAATCATATTCTCCAAAATCTCTTTTCCTTGGACATATCAAAAATTTTAGAATATATTTATTACTATCTCATTAAACTGATACATTTTCAAAAAATTAAAATGATCAATCAGATTCTTATAGTCCAATGGATCTTAATGTAACATTTTCTTAGAAGAACACCAACCCTAAAAAATCTGGTCAGTTCATTAAAATCTCTACCCAACCCCACTCAGATCCTTCTCTTCTACATATAACCTAAGCCTAAGGTATAGTTATCACATATCACATCCCCCTTAGTTCCCTCCTCAAAATCTAAACCAATTCCAATATGGTCATGGTGGTGGTAACTTCCAAATACCATATACTTTTGTTCCTCCACATAAAAGGAGAAATCCACCTCATGGTCCTCCTAGTTTCCACTATCCTAGTGATCCTTGTAAATTCCCAAAACAATACAATTGATTTCCCAAGAACCCAAATCAAGGAAATACCAAAGAATACATTCATCTTCTTCTAAAAAACCATGGTAAAGTGCTATGGAATATCTTTCTTCATTCACCCATTCTAGCCTAAAAAACATTTAAAAAAATTGGTCAAATTTCATCCCACCTTGTCTAGAAAAAACAATCCAATTCTTCTAGACTCCCAGCTCAACCATTTACCAACCCCAATAGTAATGTAAGTGAAATCTCACTTATATAGGGAAATAAAATTTCTATTCCCCATGATGAATCCTCAAAGTACCCTTTAATTTTTGAGCAAGAAAAATAAAATAAAAAAATATAGAAAATGAACTTGAATCCATTCCCTCCCCTCCTTCCATTCCTCTAAGGAACCCCATTTCTTTTCCTCAAGCCATGTGTACGATAAATAATCCCTTTAAACTTGATTCTAGAATACTCAACAGGTTTAGCTATGTTGAATTGAACATTTCCCTCTTGGATTCCATAAAAAAAATCCCTAAGTTTGAAATGTTTATTAAATAATTGTGCACGCATAAGAAATAACTTAGGACTATTGAAAATGTTTTAACCCAAACATCCATTCCCATGATGTGAAAATATATATTGAACATTACATTTCCATTTCAAATAGGGAGTTCCAACATTGATTATGCACTCATATACCAAGTGGAATCTATAAATTTCATGCTAAAATCCATCTTCTCCAACCTTCGTCTTGGTGACTTGCACCCAATGAGTGTTTTCATTCAATTAGTCAATCAAAGCACTGCCCATACTAAGGGAATAATTAAGTATTTCCTTGTTTGGGTAAATGATCTTATATTCCCTTCCAATGTTTTAGTCCTTGACATAAAAGGAGAGATAGATTCTTTCCATTATACTCTGATTCTAGGAAGACCTTTCCTCATGATATCTAGAACCAAAATTGATGACAATGCTAAAATGTTATCCATGGAATTTAGTGACCAATTAGTCAAGTTAAATATTTTTAAATCCATGAAAAACCTTTTAGAGAATCAATATATATTCTCTATCAATGATTCTAAAAGTCTCTCTAAGATTGTTTTGAGTCATGATCCATTATGATCCTCTTATTCTAATGGTAGAGGTGTTTATGAATTTTTCATTCAAATTAACTAAGTCATAAATATCAAATTTAATGATGAACTTTCACGTGTAAAATCTATTGATCTAAAAGATCATGAAAACTATTTTTAATTCAATATCACATCTAATCTTCACTACT
The DNA here is from genome assembly GCA_963277665.1 of Viscum album. Lineage (NCBI taxonomy): Eukaryota > Viridiplantae > Streptophyta > Magnoliopsida > Santalales > Viscaceae > Viscum > Viscum album. The sequence continues at coordinate 763,035,234 of OY728122.1, forward strand.
CCAACTTGGATGGTAATGAGGATAAGGAACTATCATTCTCATTTATTGATTCAAATCAGATTATCCAACATTCATCATTTCCTATCCATGATTCCAAACATTATCATATAAATGAGGTGAACCCTTATAAAATTTACTTTTCTTGTTCCAATGGGAGTGATGTTAGTGATATTTGTTCAATATTCAAAAAAGTGACCATTGGTGAGGTTTAAATTGACCATTATTTGGAAAAAAACATTGATATAGAGGATCTTGAAAAATCTGTTGAGTCTCATGTACCCTTTAATATTCAATACTATGCATTGGAAAGTAATGGAAAAAATGAGCTAAAAAATGGGATCTCATAATATTATTTCATATTTTCTGAATCACACATAAATGCACCCTCAGAATTGAAACATCTTCAAGAACATGCAAGAATATAAAATGAACACTCAGTGGACTATATCATTCCCCAAGTTTAAGTCCAAAGGGAGGATAAACACATTCTATTTCCAACCCATTAGTCTATAAGCACAAAAAAAAGGAAGGGGATAAATTATCCAATGAACAATTAGGCCTCCCAATGGATAATTTTTTCTACAAGAACACTAAAGTTGAAAAAATATGGTGTTCGTAATTGTACTATGGGTAGTTCACAACAATTGTACAGTTTTAGAAAAAATAAATGTAGTTATTATTGGTAGGAAAACCAAGTTGTTATTTACATTTTTAAAATTGAAATTTATTTTTATCTTTCCATTAAATTAATAATTATTTTTATTTTACATGTAATTGAAATTTTCCAAATCATCTCCAGAGAGGACACATACCCCAGGAACCAAATTGACTTCCACTAGATCCCGAAATACTATTGAATATCCACCAATGGTTGAAGATATTGACCCAAAAAATCCAAACTAGGGGTAACTATTTCCCTTTTACTCCGTGTTCCTCTATTCTTCCTCATCATCTTATGTGTCTCTTTATTATTATTCTTCTTCTCTCATTCCATAATTTTCATTTTTTTACCACTTTATCCATCAAAACATTTTTTCTCTTTCAATTTTGTCTGGGTGTGTATTAAAAAAAACAAAAAGTGTAAAAATTACTCACCACTATCTTTTTAAATATTTTTCCAACCATTTTGGCAAGTCCAATGATTTGTTTTAACCTCAAAATTTTTGTATTTTCATCATAAATTTGGATAAATAATTTTTTTTTCAGGACCTATAAATTTTGAATGCTCAATTTTTGATTTGGAAAATGATTCATCTTCAACCATGAGGAAAAACATCATTTTTCATGCCAAGGTCACCTATGATCATATTTTCATGTTGTGTGTTTTTTACCATTTATTTTGAGTCTTGAGTTTATAGAACTTCAATATGAATTTCCTACTTTAGTGTACATCAATACAATAGAGTAATTTTATGAACCAAATGAGAATACAAATACCCAAATATCCGACCATTAACCTTACATTCATCCTCCTTTTAAAATCCCATTCAAACCTATGAAAACCCTATTTTTTATAGCCACATTACAAGGAAAAAAACTTGTTCCACCCAGTATATCCATAGATTTACATTGAATAATTTATAGAAATTTAACTGTAGGGTAATGGATTTCATTTTTGGTATCATTATTTTGAACCTTAAGTGTCATAATATAATTGAGGGAAAGCATACATTTATGTTAGGGAGGAGATTTTCATTTATAGTGTTTTTGGGAATGGATTCATGTCTATGTAATTTTTCACATTTTATTTAAAAGTGTTCAAAAAAATGAGAAAAATGAATCAAAACAAAACAAAAGTTAAAAAAATAATGGTTTATTTATTGGGTAGGTCAAAAATCACTATTCCTAAACCCTTTATCTTGTTATAAATATTAAAATTAGTGTTATGAGGAGATCCCTTAAGGGTTGGGAGATGAGTGTGGGATTGGTTCCAAGTTCAACTTTTGAAAAAAGAGAAGAAAAAAAGAACACTTGTATTCCGTCACAAAATCATTCCAATTTTAATATTCGTTTCCATTTCCTTCCATCTATAATTTAAAAAATAATTGTGTATTTCTTTTTTACATGTTGATGTTTTACCCTTATTTTCTTATTTTCTGGTTATTATTGTCCAACCACCCCGTAGCCATTGAAACCCCCTAAAAAAATACCTCCCAATTATTGTTCAATTTAGAATAGGTAATTTAAGCTGAGATATCTAACAAAATTTATGATTTCACTTTTGGTTGGTGATTGAGTGAACTTCCATAACTAAATTTTTATCATCTTGAGAGGATTGAGTTCTAAGTGCCCAAATTTTCCAATTAAATTTTGGGATATTAAAGATTATTTTTTTGATCCATTATGGCAATAATTTTTTTATGTACTTCATTGTGGTGAAGTGAAAAAGTCTACACCCCCATGATTAGAGAAAATATAATTTTAATATTTTTTGGTGATTAAAAATGATTTTTTATGTTTTTCTATTTTTGTGCCTGAGTACATGAGCTATATTAAGTGTGGGGGAGCTGATATTACATATTCATTCATGATTTGACATTACACCAATCACTAATTTTTTTTACTAAAAATTTATTAATTTGTATTAAATGTTTATATTTTGATCATAAACACATAAGGAGAGCATAGTTTGAATTCATTCAATTACACTAAATCTTAATGTTTTGATCATATATTTCAAAATAATAATAAAAATTATGTGATTATTATTTTTCAATGTTCCTAATTTCATTTTAAACAAATAATTATACATGATCTTAAGCCAATTTATCCATATGAATGGCCATATGGACCACACTAGAAGGCCCAAAGAATATTTCAAAGAAATTGGACAATCGGTGACGTTAGATTTTATGGGCTCAGTCTAGAAGTAAAAATTGGGTTATCCTCCTTAAAAAATCCACATAATTTTAACTAAATTTTGGAAAAAAATTCCATGTCCTAACTCAAACAATAAGGTTCCTAATTGAAGCATGGAATTCCAACCCACAATTCTATCTAGGATTTGAAAACAAGCCCAATTATTGAATTTTCTCCCAATCCAATCATAAAATTATTATGATATTTTGTGGTTATAAATTAAATATATAGTCTCCCAATTTTTTATTAGAAATGTTTTTTAATTTAGTTTGTATTCCTTTCCAAAAAACCATTCACATTGTGGCTTTCTAAAATATCTGGATAAAAATGGACAACATCCCTTGGTTTAAGAAATAAACCATAACTTTGGATAAAAAAGTCCAATGGAAGGAAACATTTTCTGGTAAAATTTCAACATAAATATATAAAACAATTAATAATAATTTATATTGAGATTATAATCTCTAAATAGTAAAATTGGCAAGCTAGTTTGAAGGCCAGTTTTGGAATTCAACCAATACACCACATTTGGCTAAAAATTCACCCCCTCTTCTCCTTACAAGGGGTTGGAACTTCATCACTTAAAGAGGATATTTGGAATGAAAATAGCCCTGAAAAGGTCCTAGTGTGACTTTCACTAATCTTGTATCAACAAGATATATCTCTCCTCTATGATTGTTTTCATGTTTTTTTCCTTTGTTTTCATTTATTATCATGTAAGTTTGTTTTATTTTCAATTGAATATTAATGAATGTTTATTAATAATAATATATAATTCTCATCCACAATATATTGTGAAATTTTAATGATCTAAAAATAGTTTAAATCAAGTTAAATCTCCTTTCTTATTTTTCTTTCTTATTCAATTAAAAGTTTTCATTTACGATCTCCATTGTTTGTGTGTGTGTTCAACCCACAAACTCATTTCATGCCATTTTATTTTTCTTAAAATTTTAACCCATTTCCATAAAAATCATAAAATAGATTATTAACTTCACAAATGGATGATTAAATCTATTTTTGTGGTGAGTCATAATTTATGGATGTTAATTGATTGAGATCTTTCACTCATTTAACATTCATTGAATTAATATTGTGTATTTCAAACAAAACATATTGTTGATTAATGACATGTTTTTTTGACATGTGGATGCCATTTATTATTTGAACCAAAAATATTCATGGGTTCATTAATTATTAAACATTACATCAATGAGATTTGATAATTATTAGAACCCTAGTTAAGTCCTGGATTAAATCCAAAACAATTGGGAGTTCCGATGGAGATCACGTCGTGAAGTGGAGGTTAATTTAATGAAATGTTTTTCAAAGATCTTGAATATCAAAAGATTAACTCCCTAGTGATGAAATAACCCCAATAATTATTAAATTTTTAAATAAATATTCATAAATAAATCATTTCATATAAGCTCTGAAAATAAACCCCCATTAAAAAGATAATAAAAAAATCAACTCTAAAAAATAGTACCATCATCGAGTATTTGACTTGAGTGATGCTATAAACATTTCAAAATAACTATGACCTTGAATAGATGATATGTGACAATTGGATGCACTTAAACCATCACCCCCACATCCCATAAGATCCTAATCTCGTAACCACATCACACATGATGCCCATAATATCTTGCATCATTCTCAATGCTCACACAAAACCGACATCACACCTAATGAACACAAAAATTATTAATCACTATAAATTCCCACATAAATACTAGATCATACATGATTCTCACATAAGGCTTGAACCACTTATAATTACTATATAAATCTTGTAATGCTCCTAATTCCCCTATATTAACCAACTATAGGTTAATTAACTTATCATACATAAACCTTGTGCACCAGTATCCTTCATACAGAACCCAAAATACATAGTAACATGCTCAAGAAATACCTATTACAATCCTTATTTCTTTGACCTACTCTAAAAATTTTATCTCAACCACATGTAGATAGAAAAAATCCTGACTTACCAGTGCCTATCCTCTCTATGGATATATACTCACTGCTGGCCACTTCCTCCAATAATAGGTATCTCTATCTCGACCATGTCCTACACATGCAATCATATCCTAGATACCATCTCTTGGAACTGCTCATAGTCCTACCTTAGATCCATGTGCCTAACTCGATCCCTAAATCCCAACTTTTCATGGGTTTTTTTCGACACAACCTCTCAAAATATCCCATCTATACACATGCCTGACACTCTTTCAAAGGAAAATCACACTTATCCCGAACGTATCCCATTTTACCACACTGGGAAAATAACATTTAAAATCCACTACATAGTGGAATCCTTGATTATCAACTCTAACTACTCTGTTGGGTCTCCTCATGATATCTATTTGAGATTCCTGGAGCTCTACTATCTGTCTTTCTTGGAACCACTATTTGGATCAGTATAGACTCGTTGTCATATTCTACTCTACTATAAGAACCTAGTTCTCTACATTTGAGAATGAGGTCAACCTGATGATTTTTACCTCCACCCTGATAGAATTTTGTAAACCATCCTTGAATATTTACACTATGGAGATGTCATTTCCCACCATAGTAAGTTTTAAACAAAATAGGTTTGTAAACCTTATGGTATAATCTATGATTGAGGTATTTCCTTAATGAAAGTGAATAAACTCGCATGCTCAATCCTCGCTTAGTTCATTAGGAAAAAAGTTCTAAAAAAACATGTCCTTAATTTCCTTCCACATCATCCCATTATGTCTATATTCCTATACTTATACATCCCACTAGCTCTTCTGTATCCCTCTGATCATATAAGTGGACAAAATTACCCTGCACCCAAGGAGTGTCTCAATATGATAAAAAATAGTCTACATAGACTTTTTCAAAAACTATACTTCCTATGGTCTACCCTATCCCAAGAACAAAGAGGGGGGATTTGAATGAAACTCCCACATCAAATACACCATAGATATATTAGCTCCATAAGATCCCTAGTCAATGATCTAAATGAATCAAACCAAAATTTCTCAAAGTTACTCATCTATCATTAGAAAACCCTCCTCTACTTACCATGGCCCAATATCCTCTTTCTTTTGTGGATTTCCTGCCTACCTTGGTTTCTCCACCCATGGATCACGACCACCTTCTCCCTTAGGGTCCTTATCCTATTTATACCTTGGAGACACCCCATATTATCCCTGTTTATGATCCAAAAAAGGAAATCTAGGTGGAATCACATTGAGAACCAAATACTATAATCAACAAAAATATAAAAGTCTAGATATCATAGATTGGGAAAGCTATAATCCTTACACTTCCTTATCACACCCATATCACATATCATATTGCCTTATTCCCCCATTACTACCCATATTAGAGTCAAGAACCATATATACTATATAACCAAAAGATCACACACCAATCAAATCAAGAATCACATACCTTGGCTAGATGAGTATAATTCCACTTAGAGACTATACTAGAAAAAAATATTTAGTCTATTTTTGACACATTAAGTAGCCTGGTCCTTTTTATCTCTAGAACCACTACCTTTCCCAAGGTAGGTGATTAAAATTCTACCATGTTACTATGTTGTAAAACATTGTTTATTCTATTGTTTATAATTTAAAAATCTCACCCATTTCTTTCATTCAAGGATCCATGAAAAAATTATAAGGGAAAACATATTCCATGTGAGCCTTAAGTGCCTATCATGATGCATGGATACTCACTTTTACTTCCTAGTCCAATAGTCCAAAAAAAGTCAAAGACATCAAATACCAGTTAGTCCAAATGAAATAACTAAAATGTGACCACAAAAAGATAAAACCCTAATCACATTTCCCCATATAATATGAACATAAACTCATATAGGTGCTGGAAAAATATTCAACATAACATCTATCCCATGTTTCGACACATTCTGAGGCTCTAGTCGACCACAACCCAAATAAAAAAACTCTTTTTAATAAACCACCATTAATAAAACCAATAAATCAGTTGAACTTTATTACCACATTGTAATCAACATGCTCAAATATTATCATGTAATTCAAAGATCTTTGATACTACCTCATAAAAATAATAATGTTGTAATGCCACTTTGTAACCAACATTCTTTGATACCACTTTGTAACATCTTTCCACCCCAGTTTACTCAGAATAATAACCAGATTGGAGGTCACCACATGTACTTAGAAACACCTCCCTAAATAAGATGACTAACACTGAGGGTATATTGGGTTATATCGGGGATAATATACCTTATGGTGATAATAATAATACCAATAAAACCACTTAAGTGATTATTCAAACATAATGGATAAAATTTGTAAAAAAATTGTAACAATCAAAAATACACATTCTAACAACTAAATAATATATACTTGTCATACCATTCATATAATAATAAGTAGGATCTATCACGGGATAATAGTATTCATAGATGAGCATAAACAACCCAAAGGATCACCAACCCACCAACGATGAACTACCAATACCTTCTTCCAAAAAAACCATTCTGTCAAGACCATGCACCATTAGTATTCCCCTTCTCACTAAGCTCTAGATCTTGAGTTTGATCCCTTTCTTGTAATCAAAACCATAAAGTTTATATGCATCCCAAAGGGCCTATATAGAGTGTGAGTATAAACTCAATAGGATACCACCAACATTTTCCATAACTCACATCCATACATATAACAGTGTATGAAACAACATGAATAAAAGAAAATAAAAACATATCACATAACCCACTACATTTTTGCTCAGTGGATACAAGTGAGCCTTTATCTTCCTCAACCAATACTAGGGTGGAATGATACATCCTTGGGTTATCATTCTAGAATATTCCTTAGTCTTCCAACCAATTACACACCACATGTAATCACATACCAACATAACTAAATAAAATAAGATACTTCATTCCATCATTCCTACACAACAGTTTCAGGTAGACCATATATCCCAAAGGCTCATCCACAAGGAACATCACATGTCCTATACACTTATTCTTCCTTTAACCAACTATTGGATCAATAACCTAATGAAACCAAATAATGACAACACTTATACTTATAGAATTGAAACCTATTGGAACCAATATAAATGGATATTCTTATCCCCCATCATATGGTCTCATGAACCATTAGTCATGGACTTCTATGGAAAGTACCTACTCTATACTGATGGTCAACACCACCCCCCTATCCCATGTGAACCAACACCAATGACACTATCAACCAACCACAATGAGTGGAATCACCAAAAAAACTAGGTAATACCATCATATAACCTTCATCACCACCTATGAATCACATATCCCAACCGCAAAAAAACACCACCCGCCTCATCTTAACGAACCATGTCACCTCACTTCTAGAAATCAACATCAACCATAGTCCCTCAGACCATGCTTAATACATTCCCATATAACCAATTCATCCATAACATCATTAAAAGAGTTTCAATAAATGGATCATAATGTCCCACCAACCATGGAATGTCATATCACACATTCAATGTCATACCTAGCACAACCATACCATTTTACACAAAATCTCCCCAGAACCACAAACACTCAAAGCAAAACTTACCTGATATCACCCAGAGTACCCCTTCCACACACATTTACCATGAATCGCATAACATATATATAAATTTAGTAAAAATTCTGGTGACACTTACTATTTGGTCTTAAATTCCTACACATTTAATACCAACTATGATTGATCTCAAATGGTGGGAATTGTAAAAGTAGATAAAAAAACATAAAATAGGGATTAATAGCTAGAAACAATGAGAATATACTAGGAAAAATAATAAAGAGAAAAGAGATAGTTATAAACTATTAGACTCACCCTATTATACCTCCGTTTATAATGACTTGTATTTTCTTGATTTTATTTTTTGAAATTATTTATGAAAATTAAGAGATCAGGAGCTAAGACGACTTGCGATTCTGAGGCCCTGGGTTCTCGGAATAATTCATTGAAAAATGTTAAGTTTTAATAGACTGTGAACACAATTTTTTAGAAAAAGTGGAATTTGTTTTAAGAGGGTGGCTGGATTAGAAATTTGAGGACACCATTAAGCTTAGAATGGTGGCTTTACCCTATGCACGACCAAAATTTGGTCGGCGCGGGTCATCAGAAGAAAAATAAACCAAGGACGTAACCATAAATAAAATTATTGAATAAAATTATTTTATTTTAAAATCATATTAATACATGAATAGTGACTCAGATTGGAAATACAAGACCACCACTACGTTCATAATGTAGTGTTTTCCCTAGGTGGGGCCTAAAATTGGCCGACATTGGTCAGCTATGAAAAATTGTTTTTGAATGTTTTAATGAATAAATAAACTATTCATTTATTTTATTTTTAACATTAAATAAATGCAATGATGTTGTTTATTTTAAATAAAGATGTTGGATGGGACACAGTGTCAGGATTATAACCTTGGAAATTCTTTGGAGGCTCTATAGAGAATCCTTGGAGAATTATCTCGGTAGCAGCAAAAAACACTGGGATCATATATCATTATGGACGTATCACCAATGAAAATGAATCCCCAACAATGAATGATCCATATCCCAAGAAGGGAATTTTATTTCTAATTTATTTTTCCTGCTCATTATTTCCATGATGAATACTGGTCAATCTACAAATAGATTTATCCATGATTTGATTGTTATTGCGGGATGGGTTATTATTATGGGATTATTGAGAGATTAGTTTATCCTCTTTGTTTATCCTTCTCATGAAAATTAATTGAGGTTGACCTGAAAAAAGGCTAAGGTTCATTATTCATGAATTCTTATGATTTCTCTAGCCCTTTCTTGGTGTTCTTCACCATTGGATCCTCATGATCGCAGATCGACTTGCCGAGAGGCTTCAAATGGAATTAGACACCAGATTGGAGGTAAGAAAAAAAAGAGGTCAGATTGGTGTATCTTGAGACCCAAGGATCATAGATGTTTTTTTCATTTTAGATATTGGAGTACCATAGAAAGGATGACATAACTTGGAAGGAAGGGAAACGATGGTGTGGCATGTCCAACAGCCACATGACTTGACAAGGTGGCCATGTAGACTGGCAGCAGTCATTGTGAGTGACCATGTAAGATGGACTGACCCAGAAAGTGGACTGGGTTGGGCGAGTTGGTCTGGCTAGTGTAGTGGGCGAGGCCGATGAGGTCGGTCGGGCCCAGGCGGAGTGGGATAGGTCGACCCAGTAAACTGGGTTAGACCTAGTGGTTTAGGCTAGACCCCACAGGTCAGACGAAGTTCGGTCAGACCCGGGCGATCGGACTGGGCCACGGTCGGCTGCCATGGTTAGTTGATAGGCTAAGTGGCCTTCCCCCTTTTGAAAATTCAAATTGGCATAACTTTCAAATCAGATGTCGGTTTGATGAGTCGTCTACGATTTTGGGACCCTTATGAAGAGACAATAATTTATATATATCCTAATTGGGTTTTATGGGAGTGTGCATACAACCTAATTTCTTGGGGAGCGAGTTCTCCTGAAACATGTGTGATTTGAGAAGACATTTCTATGGAAGGCTGCAACCTAGAGACTGTATGTATTACGGAGACTGTGTGTCTTAAGGAGATTGTGTGTCTTATAGAGACTATGTGTATTATAGAGACTGTGTTCATTATGAAGACTATGTGTCTTATGGAAACTGTGTGTCTTATGTGGACTATGTGTCTTATTGAGACTATGCTTCTTATTGGATTGAGTATATTTGGATGTTCTTGCTACATGCGTGGTAGAAATACATATGTGTGGAGAATACTGTGAATTTCCTTCATAGTATTTACTTCATCATATTTCCTTTATGGTACTTTCCTTCATGGTAATTACTTTGTGGTTTTGGGGTGTCTTATAGAGTATTGCTTTAATCACTCATGCACGGGATTTTCCCAGGCGTGTCTTGTCTTGTACAAATGATCAGCCCTTTGACAGAGTCCTAGGTGGACCAGGACCAGGTGGTGCTTAGAAATACCAGATAGATGAGGTGTGTTCCAGTGGTTCAGATAGTAGTCCCAATACCTCTTTTCTTATAGGTTGGACTTGTGGTTACATAATCTTTTTGTGGGATTATTTTCTGTCCCTATCAACATTACCGTACTTCCTGTCATACTCTGTTGTGTGATCCTAGTGGGTTGCATTCGTTTTTTACTTAGTGTTTTTACATTTTAGCATTTTTGTCTTAGGTATTGGTGTGTTCATATAGGTACTTAGGAAAAATACTCAAATTTGTGGGATATTTTTATTCTATTCTAGTCATAATCCCCTATCCTATTGAATTCAGGCTTTGGGTAGTCATGACATGGGTACCTATGGGATAGGTCATGATAAAGTGGTATCAGAGGATGTCATTTCTAATTTAGGAATAGGAGTCTATGATATTGGTTTGGGGAAATAATATTAAGTGTTTTGAGTTCAGCTTTTAGTCTAGGGAATCCAGTATTGGTGTAGTAGCTGATGTATCCATACACAAGACTCTAGGAACCTACTTTTTTAATTGGAACATGGAAACACTAGTGAAAAAAAAATGATACATTCATCATATAGGAATGGGTTGTGTCTTCCATGTACTTCTTAGTCTCTTGACTGTGGTACATCTTGTTTTATTACAAGATGGCTCCACACAGATAGCCAAACAAGATTCAGTTGCATGATCATGAGTATGATATGCCTAGCGACGAGGCATCGATATAGGGGCATGTACCGGAGATAGAACCTCCAGGTGGTTTACTAGCTATACCACTACCCATCAAGTAGTAGATACTACCAACACTACCAGCTAAGGATGCACGCAGACTAAGTGCATTGCATGAGTTTTATAGGGAATGAACTCCCATGTCTCCGGTGAGCTAGACCCCCAAGTAGCTGAGGATTGGCTAGAGGAAGTTACCCACATCTTCCACCATGTGAGAACACCATCCAACCAGATTAAAATCCTTTCCACGAGTCATTTTTGGGCTCTTCAAGATGACGGTGAAGTGTAGTGACCCAGACACATGATGAGATGACTCTATATTGGGAAGAATTTGAGACTATCTTCATATTGGAGTTCTTTCCAACCATGTTATAGTTGGTGCACATACAATACCTTCTTTATCTATAGTAGGGTAGTTAGGCTGTGGATTAGTATTCGACAAGAGTTACCGATATTTTGTGCTACCCCACAGATATGCTAGGATACCCATTCTTCAGGGCTCAGACCTTCGAGTAGGGATTACACTCGGAGATCAATGCATCCATTTTATCCCTTAGAATTCCTACCCTTGATGGGTTACCTGTGTGAGCCCTACTAGTGGAGAGATTTCTAGCAGAGCAAGCACCAAAAGTGGGAGCTACCAGCAGGCACCAGGTAGCTAAGATTTTGGAAGAAGGTAGCCGACGATAGTCATAGAGACTCAATTAGGCTAGGTGATTTGGGAGATGATCCCTGGACAAAGTATCAATGGTGTGGGGATCCTAGGATATCTTGAGTCATCTTAGGGACACGCTATGTTACTCGTGCGGTGGTCGGGGACATCTGGCACAAGATTGACTAACTCGTAAGAAGGTAGATTAAGAGAAAATCTATGGGCCACCGATGTAGAGGCAACGGTAGGATACGAGTGGTCTGTAGGGTGATGGATGTGGAAGGGGAGTGGGTAGGGTGACATGAGGTGGTCAGAGGTTCAAGCTATTACCAACACCACACTCAGGTGGTCCAAAAAAGGATTAGGGAGTTGGTTGATAGGGATGAGGCTAGCTACAAGTGATGGAGTCTTATGACCCTAAGTCTCCAGTGATAGTTTGAGGTATGATCTGTGTCATTTCCACCTTAGTTTTGTTTTTATAGACACTTTTTTTCCATTATTTCTTTTACATGAACCTTATTAGAGACTCATAGATTATTATTGAACCATTGAATCGGCCCTTACTCATAGATACTCCTAAATGAGAAGATTCTATGATCACAAGCTAGTGATTATAGCTTGAACTTACTCTTAGAGGTAAGAGTTTTAGTTGGGATCTCTTGGTTGTAGCATCAAGGCGTTACGATATCATTCTCGATATGAACTGGCTATCCACATTTCATGCATAGATTGATTGATTTAGGTGTAGAGTGTTGTGTTTCTGTAGTTATGGGACTAGGTTTTCCATTGTTGGTGAAAAATAAATGCCTGCAACACCATATGTTATCACATATAGGAGGTTCAAACCGATTACTCATTAGTTGGCTAGCCTCACCCTCAGTGTAGTGGATGATATGAGTCCTTAGTTTCCCATAGTAATGGAGGATTATGGGGGGATATTTTCTAAGGATGTTCCAAGTTTACCTCTCTATAGGGAGATGAAATTATGCATTGATATACACCCTAGGATGATGCTGATATCTATACCTACATATTGGATGAATCCTGTAGTACTTCGTGAGTTGAGGGTGCAGTTGGAGGACTTGTAAATGAAGGGATTTATGAGACCCAGTGTTTCACCCTAAGTAGCCCGAGTTTTGTTTTCCAAGAAGGTAAGTAAGAGACTGAGGTTATGTGTGGACTTTTGGTGACTAAACCAGGAGATCATAATGAATATGTATCCACTACTGAGGATCGATTACCTCTTTGACCAGTTGAAAGGGGTGTGGTGGTTATTGAAGATTGACCTCAGATTTGGATATCACCATCTATGAGTACAAGATGAGGATATACTAAATATGTCCTTTAGATGTCGTTACGGACAATATGAGTACTTGGTGATGCCATTTGGAATGAGGAACATCCCATCAGTGTTCAGGGGACTCACGAAAAGGATATTTTAGTCTTACTAGGACCGGTTCGTGGTGGTCTTAATTAATGACATCCTAGTGTACTCAACGTCCAAGGGGAAGCTTGCGAGACACTTGAGGATGGTCCTACACACACTATGAGAGCATAATCCTTATGAGAAGATCATAAAGTTTTAATTATAGATTTGAGAGGTCCATTTTCTGGTACATTTCATCTTAGAGGCTGGATTTGGAGTAGATCTATAGAATGTGGAGGCAATGCTTGCTAGAGATCCACACAATGGTGTTACTGAGATGAGGAGTTTCCTTGGTTTGGTAGGGTACTATTTGAGGTTTGTACCCAACTTATCTCGAGTTGAAGAAACCTTGAAATTTTTAACATGAAAGGGAAAACATTTCATGTGGATAGAGAAGTTCCAAAAATGCATTCAGAAGCTATGGTACTGGTTGATGTGTGCTCCCGTCTTTTGATTACCTGCGGAGGGTGCCAAGTATGTAGTGTTATGCGATTCATAATGAATAGATATTAGTTGTGTTCAAATGCATAAAAAAGATGTGATTTCCTATGGTTCAAGATTGTTGATATCACCCAAGAAGAACTATGCGACCGATGATCTTGAGTTAGTAGCGACAGTCTTCTCTTTGAAGATGTGGCAACACTGCCTAGTGGGAAAGTGGTTTATCATATTCTATGACCACAATTATAACAAACCTGCTCTTTATTACATACTTAAACATGATTTATTACATAAAATATTCACTTTATAAAACATAGAAGATCAATAGGTCTAGTGTCTTTGGGGATTAGGAACATTACATAATGACTTAAAATATGAAACACAATATCATTATTGAAAACTTCCTTTACATGACCACTACATTCCCTTGTACTTAGCATTGCATGGGATAACTTGAGGACATGAATAAGAAAAAGGTGAGATATAAAGCCCAATAAGGGTGTAAACAAGCCATAACATGAAGAATACAATACACTCTAGGAAATTGGCATATAAATGGAGCATAAAAGAAACATGAACATAAAGGAAAGATATAACATGATTATCATAACATGGAAATGTGGCAACATCACTTAACATGGTATTAACATGATCCAAGTCTCATTGCACATGGAGCATGAGTAAAACCTAATTTCACTTGAATTAGCATGAGTAAACCCCTCATTACACTTAAAGTATCATGATACTAATCTTTACCCAATGCATTGGAGAGCTATTAGGACACACCCTTCTTAATCATTTCATTTCATGTATAAGTGTGCCACATAGATCATATAAAATGGATTCATTAAAAATTTTAATTTATTACACGATAAAGGAATGTTGAATTCATACAAGAAACTATATAATCAATAGGTAAATGTGCATAAAGGTGAATACCCTTGATAGAGAAATGAGCATGGACTTCACTACACAATGACTTTGGCTTGGAAAATCGTGGTGCAATTTCGACATCATAACGACGTGACATAAAAATTCATAAAACATTTGATGAGTGGGAAAGGGGTGTCTCATAATATGTACCTGAAATGGAATGTAAGTGGGTAATATAGATACATTTACTAACATATGTAATGTAATTTATATTCATAAACAAAATAATAGATTGAATGTAAATGGGGAGAGAGAAATCCCTTAGGGAATTCCGGCACGGTAACAGGTGTACATGGGGGGAATTAATGAGAGATAAAGGGGGTATATCTCCATTAAAACATAAATATGGAATTATGGGGGATTTATTAAACCATACCCCAACATTTTAAATTAAAAAAATGGTATAAAAACATAACGAAATTTGGAAAAAACTGTGAAAGGAAGAAATCCCTTACGAAATATCGGCATGGTAACAGGTGTACACAGAAGGCATTAATGAGAGATAAAGTGGTATCTAATCATTCAAACATAAGGAGCGGAATATAAGGTAGGTAAGAAATCATACCCCAACATTTATAATTTAATATAAAAGTGGATTACACCATAAATAAACACGGATAAAAATAAGAAAGGAAGGAATCCCTTGGAAGTGTGATCCCAATGGTTTGGGAGGGGCTTGAGAGAGGATTCTTGGGATATTGGTCCCCCTTGGGAGGAATATAGAGAGAGGAGGTAAGATCTTGGTTGAGAGCCAAAGGCTTTGAGTGATATGGAAGTGGGAGCTTGGGTGGGTTTATATAAGAAAAGGGAGAGGATTCTTTATTATTTAGGTTTTGGACCTAGACATTAAACAAATCAAAAACACAAACCATACCATGTTTTTTTACAAAGGGGATTGGAAAACATTATTTTATATAACCAATGTCAAAAATTATTAAAATATTATTCTTTATTATGTGGAGGTGAGTCACACTCTCAAGGAAATCAATTTAAAAAGATAAAATGTTTTATATGTCTTGGAGGGTCCGCTAAAGGTCTATAATATAAATAAAACAAACCTAAAATCACATTATTTTAATGGAAAAAATATATTGGTAGATAATAATGTTTATAGTATTTTATTACATCACCATTGGCTCATTATGATGTCATAAAACACATTATATATTTAAACAGTATTTAGTATTTACCCAAACATTCGACTGTCTCAGAAAATTATGAAAAAATCACCGTGGGATAATTTTTACATCCCGATTCCAATAATAATAGTCATTTTATCTAAATAATTTTCATAATATTTGAACTTTTTATTTTAAAATAAAAATGTATTTTTATAAAAAATTCATGGTTTTTGACAAAAATTAGTTTTCAAACCTTAATAAAAATTACAATTGTTTTCATAAAAATTATATGATCATTTATATTTAATAAAATGTAATTTAGTAATAATATTGTATTAAACTATTATCAAATTAAAAAAATAAATTAATTTATCAAAATATATTTCTTAATTGAATATTAATTTAAATTCTATTTGTTCATTAAAAAACATTTACAAGGTAATAATATTTAAATGAATGTGTATTCTTTGTTATATAAAAAAATAATGCACATAATAATAATGATAAGGTCTTGTTACATAACCCCTTATAACATCTGAATAAGACCGAAGGGTATGGTGGGAGATGGTTTCAGAATATTGGTGTGGATTGGATAACATTTCTCGGGTAGTAATCTCTATTAACTTACACTTCTCCCGTAGGCGATTCTGATTGAGGTTAACGTGTTGAAGATAGGCTTGGTCTTGGTCAAGAGAAAATCCCAGTGACACTAGATCTTTTTAGAACTCCAAAAAATGGGCTTAGTACAAAGAAATTCTACTGGATGAGGCCATCGCTTCCTTTATCTGAGTAAATTGGATGTGTTAAAGCCCTATATTTATATTAATCATTTGATCACTATTCAATGGCTATATTAGAAACGGTAACAATTATTAAAAATATTTTTAAATAAAAAAACCTAAAACCAAAGAAATGCATATGTTTTATATAACCATTTTACATAATAAGACATTTTATTTGATCAAGATGAATTTTCATTAATAAAAGTTTTGGTCGTTACAATCTTCCCCTTAATAAATTTCTCTCTCAAAATTTCCTTTTCCCACACTAAAACAGACGTGGGTAACTCTTCTTCATCACTTCCTCTAATTCCCATGTTTCATCTTCAAACGTGTGGTTTCACCACAACACCTTGATGAGGGGCATTGTCTTATTTCATAGAACATTTTCACTATGGTCTAAGATTATCACCGGATTCTCTTCATTGGAGAGGTCATTCTCCAATGGTAACACCTTTGGATTGAGTACATGCAATGGGTTAGGTATGTATTTGTATTTCCTCAAGAGTGATACATAGAATACATCATGTACTTGAGATTGGTTCGGTGGGAGTTCTAGTCGATGTGCCACTACTCCAGTGTGATCTAGGATCTCAAAAGGGCTGATGTACCTTTGAATAAACTTTCCCTTCTTCCCAAATCTCATAACCCTCTTCCACGGTGATATGTGGAGGAATACCATGTCTCCGAAATCAAACTATAGGCCTCATAAATGATTATCAGCATAGATATTTTGTTGACTCCAAGCATATTTAATGTTTTTATGGATGGTCTTAACCTTCTCCAACATTTCTTCGACAATTTTTGGACCTAGGAGTTTTCTCTCCCCAACTTCATCCCAACATGCCAGTGTTCTGCACCTCTTCCCATACAGGGCTACATAAGAAGCCATTTGGATGCTTGAGTGTAAACTATTGTTGTAAGAGAACATTACCAGAGGAAGATATTGATCCCATCCTCCATTAAAGTCCAATGAGCTTGCTCTCAACATGTCCTCTAGGGTCTAGATTGTCCGCTCATATTGGAAACCATTTTGAGGATGATAATCCATACTGAAGTTCATCTTACTATCAAGATCTTGTTGAAGGATATTCCAAAACATTGAGGTGAATCTTGGATCTCAATAGGATAAAATAGATAGTGGTACTCCATATAGCCTTACCAGGTCTCTGATGTATATCCATGATCGTTGATCTAGTGAGAATTCCTATCGAATTGCAATGAAGTGTGCAGTCTTTGTAAGATAGTCCACAACAACCCAGATAGAATTGTTTCCTTTGGATGTCTTAGGAAGTCCAGTAACAAAGTTGAGGATTATATTCTCCCATTTCCATGCTGGTATGGGTAATGAATGCATCATCGCTTTAGACTTCTGCTTCTCAGCCTTCACTTGCTGACATACCATGCACTTAGATGTATACACTGTGATATCCTTCTTCATGTTATCCCACCAATAATGATTTCTAAGATCTTGAAATATATTTGTTTTTCCTGGGTGACTGGAGAAATTTTAACTATGTGAATCATCCAAAAGATCCTTCTTTAACTCCGAATTCAATGGAACAAATGGTCTTGACCCAAATCTCACAATTCCATCTTCATTGACATTGAACTCTGAGGATTTCCCTTTTCTGCTAGTTTCCACTTTCCTCTGAATTCCCACATCTTCCTTTTGAGCATCCTTTATGCTTTCCAGAAGAGACAATGGATAAATAATTTTTGAAAGTCTTGATGATGTTCCCATGTTTATGATTATCATGTCCATATTCATCAAATATAATAAGATTGGATCCTTTTCAATTCTCATAAATGATAGAATCAATGGGTCCTTTCTACTTTGAGCATCTTTAACCTTGTTCACTTTCCCGGGGTGGTAATAGATTAAGCAGTTATAGTCTTTGATCAGCTCTAACCATCTTCATTGGTGCATTTTTAACTATTTCTGTATGAATATATACTTGAGGATTTTGTGATCCATGTATAGTTCACACTTCTCCCCAAAGAGGTAATGCCACCAAATTTTTAATGTAATGATGACTTCCTCAAACACCAGATCATGCATGGGACAACCTTGAGGTAGAGGCAATGAATTTTTCCTTTTTTCCTCAAATTCCATCAAATGAAGCCTTTTAAAAATTTTAAGAAGAAAATTCCCACAAACTTCAACATGTGGTACAATACTTATAGAAGTTTTTTCCCTAATGATTTAATATCATTTCTTTTGGGGACTCAAAGTTCCTATAAAACATAAAATATATACTAATAGGACAAGAATTGAAATACATTATGACATACACTACTTTTAAGTAGTGTTTAAATGAAAATCATTCATAATTATCCATATTAGCATAGTACTTTCTATGCTCCCTTGATCAAGGATATTGTTGATGCTCATCTTGCTTCTCAGCACTTACAATAGAGAATCATCTTGGATAATTCCCAACTTCTCCACATTTATGAAATAGAACCATGTAAGTTTTCTTAGATGGATATTTGTTTCCATATATCACATTATCCATCATTTCAAGGCAATTGGATGCTTTGTTCCCTTCCTTTCCACACTTAAAGCATCTCCTAGTCCCTTTATGATATTTCCCATGGGGCCTCTTCCCACATTTGTAGCATGAAGGAAATTGGGTCTTCTTCCCCTTATCAAATATATCAGACGGACTTTTAAGAGATTTCATCTTCCTCTTCCTTGATGTCATTGGGAATTCAAAAAGGTACCAATTGTTAATCATGATTTTTGATAGTTGTTTTGGAATAATCACGATATATCTTACTTGAGATCCCATTTGATTGGGAATATTTCTAAGACATTCACCACATAGCCCTTAACATCAGTTTTTATCCATATTCCTCATATTACCAGCCATTGGCTGGAATAAAAGGAATGTTATGGGTAACATAGAAAGGGTAATCCAAAGAAAAAACTGGATGACAGATAAATTACTACTATTTCCTTAACTTATGAATTTATAGGCTTTAATCTATGTTATCCATGATCGACATCCCAATATATATTCTTTGGGAAATTTCATTTTATTTCCTTAATAATGGTTCATACTAAGATTATAAATTTACCAAAGCATATCACCCAATAGTTTCATAACAAAGAATCCAGCAAGGCCCGTTGTCATGCACCAAGATACCCCAGGTCAAGCCCGAGACTTCTTGTTGGAGTTTTCACTCCTAGGTACATCTGTGCCAGTGCTTCCTCTACCTACTCGTATCCAGACAGGAATTTATTTTCTAGATAAACCACATACTCAATACTCACCATAATTTAGGGATGTTTTTTGTAAGAACCCTATTATTATTTTTGAGGTACGAGTTTCTTCTTTTCTCTTTTCCTTAAGTGTTTTTGAGAAAATAAGGAAAATGGGAAAAAATCCAAAATCTTGGGACTACATGCCGTGTACTATTCCACACACCGTGTACTTTGGCCATGTGGGATGAGTACACAGAATGTGTAGCCCTGTCGGCGACAAAAGGTGTAAAAAACCACTACACGCCGTGTAGTGGGTATTTACAGGTCGTGTAGTCAGTCGGCAAGAAAATAGTAAGGTGGTGGAAGCAGTCGCCAACAGAACTATGGTACACGCCATGTAATTAGAAATACATGTTGTGTACTCATGTCGACGGATGAACAGTGCGGCGGTGCTGCCAAAGGAACAATTAAATGATAAAAGTACACGTCATGTAGTCAATAGTACATGCCATGTAATTGTTTTTCACTTAAATGGGTAGTAGCCTCCCCTGTTCATAGGGAAGGTTTAGAACCAGAGGAAGGAGTCGAGAGAGGAGGCCAGACCTTTTAGGATCTCCAAATCGAGCGTCGGGAATCTATTTTCACCTCCGACGATCTCATTGGAATTGCACAGGTAAGACCTCCACTCTCCTTAATCCGTTCTTGCCAATTCTTCCTATAATGGATGTTAATTAGGTTTGAACGAGGTTTTCTTTAACCTTAGATCTACATCCTTCTTGGACAATTTGAGGATTGTCATTCGTGTATACCATTTAGGGGTCTTTAAGGCAGGTAGCTTGGTGTTTAATTTCCAACTGTTGTGCATTTTTGTGAATTGTTGAGCTAAGAACCCATGTTGGGTGTGTCGTGTGGCTGAGGCCTTGTCTTTTTAAAATACCTAGAATTGTATAGGTAATTAAATGTGATTGTAAACTTCTATTTGGGATCGATTCTTGGATCCAGGACCACCCCGGGGGTGTGTTCCTCTGTTTAGCCATTTTTCCAGGATACCCGAGGGTATGCCCTTATAATAATGATTATAGAATTACCTTGAGAGGAATTGTATGTGTATTTATTGTTTATATGTTGGGAATGGAACAATTACTTGTTTATCCCAAGGGCAGTGTTTTACATAGCCTGAGGGCAGTGCATCTTTTAGCCTGAGGGAAACTTCTTTCGTGCCTGTGGGCAATAGACTCTATGCCCGAGGGCGACACTTTGTACGCCTGAGGGCAATATCTGTTATGCCTATGAGAAATTACCCGTGGGTTATGTTTCTGATTACCTGAGGGTAAGGGTTTGCATGTTTGAGGACACTGACTATTTACATGGAAATTCACTGTGGTGGTTTCCTTTTAATGAACGATTAAATGAATAATAAAATGGAAATATAACTGGTAAAGTTAGTCAATTTTGAGTACTTCTTAGTTTATTGCATTTACTACTGCATATTGTTGTTGCATATTTTCACATAGTTGGGAACAAGCCTTTGGTGGGTGCCTACCAGGATTTATTTCTCACACCCTGTTTAGGTCATGTCTACGGCCCAAACAGATTGCATTTCTGCAGGTGTGGATAAGGGAAAGGGTCCTTATACAGGTACGTGATTGCTGCTGAGGAGTAGGGGAGCATGGGACCGGGCTTAGGCTCACGATGCTACCGACTGTTTTGTTTTGGTTTTGCTGTACTCTATATTGTATTATATTTTATTGTTGTGTAACATGTTCTGGTTGTTTTCTTAGAACATAAGACATGTTTCATCATCATCTATATAACTGTTGGTTATCTTTTACTGCAGTTGTTTATTTTAAATGGGTATGGTTTATTTCTTCTACTATTGTTGTATGCTTTCGATTTTATTCCGCTGCGCTACACATTGACAAATGAGGGCATAGTTTCCCCTCTATTAGACATGGGGCATCACTGCTAGTCAGCAGCCTCTTGTGTTTGGGGAAATGTGCTTGAGGTCACGTGGCGAACCAGGTTCCGGGCACCCGTCGAGTGGCACCTAGAACCGGGACGTTACAAAGTGGTATCAGATGAGTTCTTTTATTTGACTTACTATTTGGAGCCTTAGTTAGGGATGGGACGGGAATGGTAGTTGGTTATAAGTTGTGTCCGGGTGTAGCTAACCCATGTACAACAAAAATCTAGTCTACCTCATATTTTTGCAATTTTTTTGATTTTGAAAATTTTACAGTTGATTTGATTTTCACTGTTGGGTGACGCACTAGTGATTGTGTTGTTTATATTTTATTAATGGGCTCTATTCAGTTACAACCCAATGAGATGAGGGTATGCCATCTCTTGCAGCATTTAGGAACATGCTAGAAATCACATGCCATGCATAGTTCCATGCCATGTAGGTGCATTAGAAATTGCATGTTGTTGTAATAGTTGTTGTGCTAGAAAAGCATGTTGTTGTGATAGCTGCTTGATAAATACCTACTATGTGATAGGGTATCTTGGTATGAGTCTGTTGATAGAATGGATGCCAAACATTGGGTTTTGGGGAGTATGGCCCCCCATTAAACGGAATTTGGTGGATTATTGACTGTTTATTTTGTTATAACACATATAAGATGCCAAAATTTGATTCACGGGGAGTATGGCCCCCCACGAATCGGAATTTGGAACTTAGGTGTTGTTTTTTAGTATTTTCTGGATTCCAGAGTAGTTTCAGAGGTGTATTGTCCAGAAAACCCAGGATACACACCGTGTAGTTCCGCGGACACACGCTGTGTGTTCTTCTGTTTGGGAAGTGAATAAAATTTTTTGAGTACACGTAGTGTAACCTAAGTACACGCCATGTAGTCGCTTCCCGTGTCAAGGATCGTGTTGGTGGGGACACAAGGAATGGAAATTATTGGGGCGAACATGCCATGTATCGGATATTCACACCGTGTAGTGTTGATCCAGAGTCTGCCCGTATAACTAACAACACGGACGAAGGAGACCTTAAGACATACACACCGTGTCCACTGTGGAACATGCCGTGTAGTCTGACCTGGGGACCCGACAATGTAACTAACAACACGAGTCAGTGTAATCCTTTTGTGTACAGGTCGTGGGTATATGGAACACGCCGTGTAGTTTGATCCGTGTATCCGGCTGTGTAACTAAAAACACAGGTCGGCGAAGCTCGTTTAGTACACGCTGTGTACCTGTGGAACACACCGTGTAGTCACGTCCGAGGACAAACCTTGTGGACTTAGCCATGTAGTAGGGAAACAGGGTAGTGTACACACTGTGTGTGGGTGTAACACACCATGTAGTATCAAGCCGAGTAGTCGTCCGTGACACAAATGACACGGGAATTTTGAAATTACAACATACACGTCGTGTTGCTTAAATACACTCCGTGTAGTTTTGTTTAACGGTATCCATGTGGCTCAGCCTTGTAGAAGGACCCGGGTAGGGATGAGAAGTCAGGTAAACACTGTGTAGTATTGTTTTTCAAATCTTTAATGCCTTCTTCCTCTTGTTCCCCTTTTGGTTTCTTCGTTTCTTAGTCTTTGATAATCTGGATCTAAGGTGTGCATTTGACCTTGTAGAGTGATGTCGTCGAGACAACCACACATTATACGCCAGGAGAGCGACAATGATTATAATCTAGAGATGGTGGGCCATGGGATACCAGTGGATTCTCCAGCAGAGCCAGATACGACGCCAGCTGTTATACTGAACACAGGCGCAGAAGCACAGTTCCGTGAAAGATTTATGCGGTTCATGCAGACCATTCAGGAAGCACCGCCAGCTGCCACATCTATAGCCGAGCTGACTCGTATCTTTCAGTAGCATCATCCACCTACGGTTTCAGGGGATTACGGACCATAGGCTGCTGAGTCTTGGTTGGGGTCTATGCAGACTATCATCGAGCATCTTGAGATGCCTCCAGGATGGAGGGTCAAGCTCGCGACTTATATGTTGCGTGATTCCACCAAGAGGTGGTGGGATGTTACCACCCAGTTAGAGCATCACATAGAGATGGAGTGGGAAGATTTTTAGGTAGTATTATATGAATTCTTCTTTTCTGATATGTTGAGGGCAGATAGAGCTCGAGAGTTCATGAACCTGCAGCAGGGCTCTATGTCGGTGATGGATTATTCTGCTCATTTCACCGAGCTTCAGCATTTTGAACCCGTTCTTGGGGGTGATGAGACGTTGAGATCCAGATGCTTTTAGGATGGTCTTTGATATGACATCTGAGCACTAGAGAATGTATTTAGGTTGCCTACAGTACATGATATTGTGAACCAAGCCTTGATTGTAGAAAAGAACCTTTGGGAAGCTAGTGGTGCAAGCGAGGGAGGTTCGGAACCAGTTTCTAGTACTATTTCAACTAGAAAGAGGAAGAGACTGATGTAATTCTCTCAGGGTGGCAGTACCAGCCAGAAGGATGTTTCAGGTGGCCAAGTCAGGTGCTAACATTGTGGTAAGGAGGGGCACAAGAGACCTCAGAGTCCACGAGACCCAATAGAGTGTCGAGCTTACAGCAAGATGAGTCATCTGCTATGATTCTGAAGGGTGTTTCTATCAGTGGCTAGTGAGAGGGGTTCTATGGAGACTCTGCATGTGGGAGCAGGACCAGAAGCTTCTTACCATTCGGGAAACCAGAATACGTTAGGGTGTGCAGGCAGGGATGGTGGTCATGGTCGTAGTATCCAGACACCAGGATCTCAGAGGCAGCAGGGCGGGACAGCTCATCATAGCCAGGCTGTGTCGTAGGGCCGCAACACTGGGCAGGCATATGCAGTGCAACAAACCCAGTTGGAGAAGGATCCCAGACCTTCTACTGTCAGAGGTACTATTCTAGTAGCTTCTGTCTTGTCTTCAGTACTTTTCGATATAGGTGCTACACATAGTTTCATATCTGTGGTGTTTGTGGAGAGCCTTGGGATCTGTGGTTATTCTTCTTCTGCTGTTATGACATTAGACACTTTGTTGGGGATGAGAATAGTTGGTGTGCATCAGTGCAAGGAGTGCCCCCTTGAGGTTGGGGGTGTCAATTTCTTTTGGACATTTATGTCTTAGAGATGATGAGCTATGATGTCATTCTCAGAATGGACTGGTTGGTTCCCTTTCATGCCTTTGTAGACTACTATCATCGCAGGGTGAGTTTCACGTCACTAGAGGGTGGAGAGTTTCTATACAAGGGCGAATGGGATGTTCAGGCGAGTCGAGCTGGACCAGAGCATCATGGGCGAGGTGGAGTCATAACCCAGATTACGAGTTTATATCTGGATGATCTGGGGACTTGTCAGTAGGATTTTCTTCCTGTGGTTGATCGTTTCAAGGATGTCTTCCTGGATGACTTTTCGGGTCTACCTCTGGAGCGTGAGGTGGATTTTTCTATTGATCTTATGCCAGGAGCAGCGCCGGTGTCCATTCCTCCTTATAGGATGGTCACGCCTGTGTTGCAGGAGCTCAATAGGCAGTTAGAGGATTTACAGGAAAAGGGTTTCATCCAACCCAGTACTTCTCATTGGGGTTCTCAGGTCCTTTTTATGATGAAGGCAGACGGTACCCTCAGACTCTGTGTGGATTATCTGAAGCTTAACCTGTTGACAGTTAAGAACCGATATCCCTTGCCGAGGATTGATGATCTTTTTGATCAACTTCATGGAGAACGAGTGTTGTCGAAGATTGACTTGAGATCAGGATATCATCAGCTACATGTGAGACCATCAGATATACCACTTACAACTTTTCGAAGCAGATATGATCTGTACGAGTACTTGGTTATGCCGTTCGGACTCACGAACGCTCCAGTAGTTTTTATGGATCTGATGAATCATGTGTTCCATCCCAATCTGGATTCTCTTGGGGTAGTATTCATGGATGATATCTTGGTGTACTCTCACACTCGACACAGCCATGCCACCCATCTTGAGATTGTATTGAGTACAATGAGAGAGCATCAACTATATGCTAAGCTCTCAAAGTTCCACTTTTAGAAGGACCAGATTCACTTCCTTGGTCATATCATCTTAGAGGCAAGAGTTGCAGTAGACCTAGAAAGGGTGAGAGAATTAGTTTCCTGGGAGTAGCCCAATAACATGTTTGAGATACGGAGTTTCTTGGGGCTCGATAGTTACTACAGAAGCTTTATACAGGACTTCTCCTTCTTAGCAGCGTCGTTGATGGGTTTGACTAAGAATGGTGTGAAGTTCGTTTGGTCAGAAGCTTGTGAGATTTCCTTTTAGGACCTGAAAGGATGGTTGACATCAACTCCAATCCTGATACTACCAGAGCAGGGGAAGAGCTATACAGTTTACTGTGATGCATCAGGGATTGGGTTGGGAGATGTGTGGATGCAGGGCGATCGAGTTGTTGCGTACGGGTCTCGGCAGTTGATGCCACATGAAAGTAATTACCCGACACATGATCTTGAGTTGGATGTAGTTGTTCATTTGTTTCACTGTTGGAGACATTATATCTTGGGAGAGAATTTTGTGGTTTTCACTGACCACAAAAGTCTCAAGTATACTTTTACTCAGCGTGACTTGAATCTGAGGCAGTGAAGGTTGGTTGAGTACCTTCAGTCCTTCGACTTTGATCTTGCCTATACACCTGGTAAAGGTAATGCAGTAGCTGATGCACTAAGCAGGAAGACTCAGATACAGGCATTGCAGGAGGCTAGTGGTGAATGGCAGTTGATGGATTTGTTCTCTGAGATGCATTTGGAGGTGCACAACAGTCAGGGGTAGACCTATCTTTCATCTTTAGATGTGACCTCTACCCTCCTGGATAGAGTGAGGATGAGATAGATATCTAATTCAGAAGGACTAGTTCTACGGGAGTCAGTGTCAAGTGAGGACCCTCCTCTTAGGTGGACGATAGGCGATGATGAGGTACTGCAGTTCCATGGAAGAGTATGGGTTCCAGGGGATATACGTGAGGAGTTGATGTAGGAGTTTCATGCTTCAGTTTGGGTAGTTAATCCTGGAGTTACCAAGATGTATCGTGACTTGAGATATCAGTATTGGTGGCCAGGTATGAAGAGAGATGTATCTGGTTTTGTTACGAGATGTTCCACCTGTCAGTAGGTGAAGGCGGAGCATCAGAGGCCAGCTGGATTGTTACATCAGTTACCCATTCCAGAGTGGAAATGGGATGATGTCGCGATGGACTTCGTGACCAGGTTTCTGATTTCACCTCGAGGAAATGATTCCGTTTGAGTTTTTGTGGATAGACTCACGAAGGTATCTCACTTTTTTCCAATCAAGGAGACCTTTGGTGTTGATGAGCTCGAGAAGTTGTATATCATAGAGGTCATACGTCTTCATGGGGTCCCTCGTTCTATCATTTCAGATAGGGATTCTTGTTTTATGTCTCACTTCTGGAAAATATTTCATAGGGAACTGGGTACACAGGTGCTTCTGAGCACAACATACCACCCTCAGACTGACGACCAGTCAGAGCGTACGATACAGGTGCTAGAGGACATGCTGCGTGCATGCGTCCTAGAATTTGGGGGATCTTGGGAGAAACATATACCCTTAGTCGAGTTTTCATATAATAATAGTTTTCATGCAACTATTGAGATGACACCATACGAGGATTTATACGGTAGGCCATGCTGATCACCCATGTGTTGGTTAGAGGTAGGTGAGGTAGCTTTACTGGGACCACGTCTCATGCAGGAGACTTCTGATTAGGTTTAGTTTATTCCGAAGCGGATGGCTACTGCGCAATCTTGTCAGAAATCGTATGCTGATCGCCGTAGACGACCCTTAGAGTTTGTGGTCAGGGATCTGGTTTTCTTTCATGTTTCACCAAGGTTGGGACACATGCGGATCAGGAGATAGGGTAAACCTTCACCGAGGTATGTGGGGCCATTTGAGATTCTGGAGAGAGTCGGACTGGTTACCAATCGGTTGCAGTTACAATAGAGGTTCCGAGCCATGCACGACATCTTCCATGTATCTCAGTTGCACCGCTATCATTCAGACCCATCTCACATCTTTCAGCCCAAGGAGGTTGAGCTTGAGGTAGATGCATCCTTTTAGGAGCATCTGATTCGTATCGTTGATAGGAGCACGATGGTTCTCTGAGGACAGTTAGTTCCTCTCGTATGGGTGCTATGTTAGCATGGCCAAGTGCAGGACGAAACCTGGGAGCTGGAGACCGACGTACGTGCTCAGTGGCCAGATTTGTTCTGAGCTTTATCTTCGCCACCTTTGGAAGGGAAATTCGGGGATGAATTGCTTTAATGGGGGAAGTTTGTAAGAACCCGGTTCTTATTTTTGAGGTACGAGTTTCTTCTTTTCTCTTTTCCTTATGTGTTTTTGAGAAAATAATGAAAATGGGGTAAAATTCTAAATTTTGGGACTACACAAAGTGTACTATTCCACACGTCATGTACTTTGGCCGTGTGGGATGAGTACACAGAGTGTGTAGCCCTATCAGCGACAAAAGGTGTAAAAACTGACTACATGCCGTGTAGTGGGTATTTAAACACCGTGTAGTCAGTCGATAGGCAAATAGTATGGTGGTTGAAGCAGCCGCCAGCAGAGCGACAGTACATGCCGTGTAATCAGGAATACACGCTGTGTACTCATGTCGAAGGATGAACAGTGCGACGGTGCCTCCAAATGAACAGTTAAATGAGAAAAGTACACACCGTGTAGTCAATATCACACGCCATGTAGTTTTTTCTCTCTTAAATGGGCAGTAGCCTCCCTTGTTCACAAGGAAGGCTTAGAACCGGAGGAAGGAGTTGGGAGAGGAGGCCAGAACTTTGAGGATCTCCAGATTAAGCATCGGGAATCCGTTTTTGCCTCTGACGGTCTCGTTGGAACCGCACGGGTAAGACCTCCACTCTCATTAAGCCGTTCTTTTCAATTCTTCCTATAAGGGAAGTTATTTAGGTTTTAACTAGGTTTTATTTCACCACAGATCTATGTCATTCTTGGACGATTCGAGGATCGTCATTCCCGTATACCTTTCAGGGGCGTTTAAGTTATGTGGCTTGGTGTTTAATTTACAACTGTTGTGCATTTGTGTGAATTGTTGAGGTACGAACCCATGTTGGGGTGTCGTGTGGCTGAGGCCTTGGCTGTTTAAAATACCTAGAATTTTATAGGTAATTAAATGTGATAGTAAATTGCTGTTTCGGATCGATGCTTGGATCCAGGACAACCCCAGCGCTACGTTCCTCTGTTTAGCCATTTGGCCAGGATACCCAAGGGTATGCCATTATAATAATGATTATATAATTTACTTGAGAGGAATTGTATGTGCATTTCTTGTTTATATGTTGCGCATGGCTCGGTTACTTGTTTAGCCCAAGGGCAGTGTTTTACTTAGCCTGAGGGCAGTGCATATTTTATCATGAGGGAAACTTCTTCTATGTCTATGGGTAATAGAATCTGTGCCTGAGGGAGACACTTTGTATGCCTAAGGGCAATATCTGTTATGCCTGTTGGCAATTACCTATGGGTTACGTTTCTGATTACCTGAGGGTAAGGTTTTGCGTGTCTGAGGACACTGACTGTTTACATGGAAATTCACTGTGGTGGTTTCCTTTTAATGAATGATTAAATGAATAATAAAATGGCAATATAACTGGTAAAGTTAGTTAATTTTGAGTACTTCTTAGTTTATTTCATTTACTACTGGACAATGTTTTTGCATATTTTCACACAGTTGGGAGCAAGCCTTTGGTGGGTGCCTACTGGGATTTATTTCTCACACCCTGTTTGGGTCATGTCATCGGCCCAAATAGATTACATTTCTGC
This sequence comes from Viscum album, assembly GCA_963277665.1. Taxonomy (NCBI): domain Eukaryota; kingdom Viridiplantae; phylum Streptophyta; class Magnoliopsida; order Santalales; family Viscaceae; genus Viscum; species Viscum album. The sequence goes on from OY728122.1 coordinate 763,065,161, forward strand.
AGGTGTGGATAAGGGAAAGGGTCCATATACAGGTACGTGATTGCTGCTGAGGAGTAGGGGAGCATGGGACCGGGCTTAGGCTCGCGATGCTACTGAATGTTTTGTTTTGGTTTTGCTGTACTCTATATTGTACTGTACTGTATTGTTGTGGAACATGTTCTGGCTATTTTCTTAGAACTTAAGACATGTTGCATCATCATCTATATAACTGTTGGTTATCTTTTACTGTAGTTGTTTATTTTAAATGGGTATGGTTTATTGCTTTCGCTGTTGTTGTATGATTTTGATTTTATTCCGCTGCGCTACACTTTGAAAAATGAGGGCATAATTTCCCCACTATCAGACCTGGGCCCTCACTGCTAGTCGGCAACCTCTGGCATTTGGGGAAATGCACTTGAGGTCATGTGGAGAACCGGGTTCAGGGCACCGGTCGAGTGGCACCCAAAAACGGGACATTACATTATTATTATACTTATTCTTATCTATAAGGATTCACTAGGGTTTTCAAATCATAATCCAAATATAACTAAACCTATCCTCTGATACCAACTATAACAACCCTGATCTTTATTACACACTTAAAAATGATTTATTACATAAAATATTCACTTTATAAAACATTGAATATCGAGAGGCCTAGTGTCTTTGGGGATTAGTAATTTTAAATAATGACTTAAAACATGAATCAAACCATCTTTATTGAAAGATACCTTGACAATACCACTATATTCCCTCATACTTAGCATTGCGTGGCCTAAACTGAGGACACACATAAGAAAAGGGTGATCTATAAAGCCCAGTAAGGGAGTAAAAAATGAATAAATTGAATAATAAAATACATGTTAGAAATAAGCATATCAATGGAGCATAAAAGAATCATGAACATAAAGGCAATATATAACATGATTATTATAACAAGGAAATGTGGCAACAACACTTAACATGGTATTAGCATGAGCCAAGGATTATTACACATGGGGCATGTGTAAACCCTCATTGAATTTGAATTATCCTTACTAAATAATCATTTCATTTGATGTATCATGATACTAAACTTTACCCAATGCACTAGAGCGCTATTAGGGCACACCCTTTTAATCATTTAATTTCATGCATAAGTGTGCCACATGGATCATATAACATGGATTCATTAAACATATTAATTTATTCCACAATAAAGGAATGTGGAATTCATACAAGAAACTATAACCAATAAGTAAATGTGCATAAATATGAATACCCTTGATAGATAAATGGGCATGGTATTCACTACACAATGAATTTGGATTGGAAAATCACGGTGCAATTTTGGCAGCATAACGGCGTGATATAAGAATTTATAAAATGGTTGATGAGAGAAAAAGGGGTGTCTCATTATATTTACATGAAATATACAGTATGTGGGGTCATATGGATACATTTACCAACATATTTAATGAAATTTATATTCATAAAGAAAAAGAATAACTTGAATGTAAATGAGGAGAGTGAAATCCCTTTCAAAATTTCAGGATGGTAGTTAGTGTACATGGGAGGAATTAATGAGAGATAAAGGGGTATATAATCATTAAAAAAGAGAGAGAAGTATTGGGGAGGTGAGAAACCATACCCTAACATTTTTAATTTAAAAAAATGGTATAACAACATAATGAAATTTTGACAAAAATGAGAATGGAAGAAATCCCTTACAAAATTTCAGCATGGTAAGAGGTGTATACAGAGTTTATTAATGAGAGAGAAAGTGGTATCTCATCATTAAAACATATGGAGGGGAATATAAGGGAGGTTAAAAGACATACCCCAAAATTTTTAATTTAGATTAAAAGGGTATTACAACATAAAGAAACTTGGATAAAAATAAGAAAGGAATGAATCCCTTACTAGGAAGTGTGATTACAATGGATTGGGAGAGGCCTGAGAGAGGCTTCTTGGGAGCTTGGGGCACCTTTGGAAGATTATAGAGAGAGTAGGGAATAGGTAGTTAGATTTTCAAATGATTTTATTGAAGAGGAAGTGGGAGATTTTGTCGGTTTATATAGGAAAATGGCGTGGATACTTTATTATTTAGGTTTTGGACCCTAAACATTAAACTAATCATAACCACAAACCATACCATTGTTTTTGCCCTTGTTTTTCTTCAAGGGGGAATGGAAAATTTTTTTATATGGCCAATGGACTAACTTCTTAAAATATAAGGCTTTCTTATGTGGAGGTGAGTCACACACTCAAGGAAATCAATTTAAAAAGTAAAAATGTTTTATAAGTCTTGTAGGGTCCACTAAAGCTTTGAAAAATAAATAAAACAAACCTAAAATCACATTATATTAATAATAAAACTTATATTGGCTGATAATAATGTTTATAGTATTTTATTACATAACTATTGGGTCATTATGATATAATAAAACACATTATATATTTAAACGGTATTTAATTTTTACCTAAAAATTCGAGTCTCAGAAAATTATCAAAAATTCACCGTGGGATAATTTTGACGTCTCGATTCCAAAAATAATATTAATTTTATCTAAATAATTTTCTAAATATGTGAATTTTTACTTTTAAAATAAAAACCGACATTTATAAGAAATTCATGGGTTTTGACAAAAATAGCTTTCAAACCATAATAAAAATTACAATTGTTGTCATGAAAATTATAAGATCATTTATATTTAATAAAAAGTAATTTAGTAATAATATTTTATTAAACAGTTATTTAATTCAAAAAAATCCATTAATTTATCAAAATATATTTATTAATTGAATATTAATTTGAAATACAATATGTGCTTTAAAAAAAATTATAAGGTAACAATAATAAAATGAATTCATATTATTTATTATATACAAAAATAATGAACATAATCATAATGATAATTTCTTATTTCATAACCCCTTATAACACCCACATAAGAGGAAAGGGCATAGTGTGCAATGGTGAGAGACTCTTGGGGTGGTTCAAATAACATTTATCGGGTAGTAATATCTATTAACTTCCAATTCTCCCATAGGTGGTTCCACTCAAGCTTAACATGTTAAATCTCAGCTAGGTCTTGGTCAAGAGCGAAGCCCAGTGACACCACCTCCTTTCTAAGCTCTGACAAATGGGCTTCATACAGAGGGATTCTACTGGATGAGGCCATCACTTCCTTTATCTGAGTAAATTAGATTTGTTAAAGTCCTATATTTATACTAATCATGTGATCACTGTTCAATGACTATATTACCAATGGTAACAATTCATAACGGTTTGTTGAAATCCAAAAAACATAAAACCAAAGAAGTGAATATGTTTTATATAACCATTTTAGATATTTAGAAATTTAATTATATCAATAGGAATTTTCATTAATTAAAGTTTGGGTCGTTACAACAAGATTATTAAGTATATATTCTATCAAAATGATATGAACTTGAGACATATGAGATGACTGGAGTTCCTCTAGGACTATGAATTTGAGATTGTCTCTACTCCTCGGTAGAGGAATTTGTGGGTAGATACTCTCACCAAGAGATCCAGTTTGTAGTTAATAAATGAGGAATTAGAGCAGTTGGAATCATTGCAGTTATCCTTTGTGGATGGGAATGGATAATCTTACCTCCAGTCGATGGTTGTTACCCCTCCTCTCTTAAAATTATTTTGGGAGGCAGAACTTGGGGATACCAACTATAATACATTATGTGCTCTGATGTCTAATGGGAATTCCCCTGATGTATATTCAAAAGGTTGTGAGCATGTCATTATTTTTAGAGGGCACACAATATTACAAGTGGAATTACGGTTGGAGGTTTTGAGGGAGTTCCATACACCCCCTTTTTCGGTACATCTAGGTGTGGTGAAGATGTACCCATACCTATAACGTTATTTTAGGTTGATGGGAATGAAGAATGGAGTTGTAGAGTTTGTTTCTCGATACATCACTTTTTAGTAGGTGAAGGCCAAGCACCGAGTTCCATAATGTTTGACTCAATCCCTTGAGGTTTCGAAATGAAAGTGGGGTGGGATATCCATGGACTTCATGATAGGTTTAACACTTATGTCCGTGGGATTTGATACCATCTGGGGGATCTCTAGCCAACTCACTAAGTCAGCCCACTTCCTAGCTATTCAAGAGTAGAGTTTAATAGAGCATGGTACACCTCTACATGCATGAGATAGTTCGACTCCATTGAGTTCCATCAATGATAATATCAGATCATGATGCTCTATTTACATCACAATTGTGTAATGGATTTAAAGAGACATTTGGGAATCAGTTATTCTTGAGCACAACATTTCATCCACAGACGGATGACAAGATAGAGTAGAACATTTAGGTTCTGGAGGACATGTTATGGGCTTGCATGTTATATTTTGTCCATAGTTGGGAGGATCACCTACCTTTGGTGGAGTTTGCATACAACAAAAATTAACATTCCTCCATTGGTATAGAACCATTTGAGGCCTTGTACGAGTGACCGTGTAGGTCACCAATTTTCTAGATGGACCAAGGAGAGTCAGTACTCATGGGCCTGGAGTTGGTGTTGGAACCTATAGAGAAGGTGTAGATCATCGAAGAGCAGATGAAGACTGTATAAAGAAGAATTCTTTTGATGATAGGTAGCATATTCCTTTTGAGTATATTAAATGAGACCACATTTTCCTTTGGGTCTCACCTTAACGAGGATTATGGAGATTTGGTGAGGTGGCATACCACTTGGATCTACCTCCATAGTTAGATAGTGTTCCTGGATTATTCCACATGTCACAACTAAGTAGGTATGTGCATGAGCCATTACATGTCATTGACTGAGGATATATGGACATTGACTATTGGGATACTTTTACTGAGTACCTGGCAGTGATCAAGGATCAATAAGAGAAGATCCTTCATGAGTGGTTGATTCACCTAGTGTGTGTTCAATTGAAGTATAATAATATCCCGGAAAGAACATGGGAGCGTGAGGATATGTTTCATGCCCAGTACCCTAATTTTTTCTAGTTTCCCTTGTTTTGGATTTTCAAGGATGTAAATCCCTAAGGCAGGGAGAATGTAATGACTCAGATTTTCTATATTTTTTATAGAAATTATTCGGTAAAATTATGAGACTTGGTTTTGAGACAGTGTGTGATTCTGTGGCCCTATGTGCCCAAAAAAATTTGTTGAAAAAGTTTAAGTGTTAATATCATTCTTTTACTGCTTTCCTAAAAAAGTGGAATATATTTTAAATGGATGGTCGAATCATAAATATGAGGGAATCATTGAGCTCGAAATGATAGCTTTACCCTACCAGCAACCAAACTTTAGTTAGTGCGTGTCATGACCCGTCCCTCGGGGCCCGTGCTGTGACTAACCCAAGTCCGCCTTCCATAGGCCAGGGGTTGACGACTAGCACCGAAAGGCGTATTCCCTAAAAATGGGAAGGCATTTCCTTTATAACCTGTAAACACACACAACCAAGAATACAAAAAGATAAAAGCAACAAGTAAACTGTATAACAAAAGAGTGATGAAAGTAAAAAGGGGTCGGATTACAAGCCCAACCGTAAAGTACAAGAAAATGAAAGTACATGATAACATATAGGTAAAAAGCAGCTCCAGGATCATCCACCATGAATCCTACCTGAAGGGTAGGTACAGCTCCCGAATGACCATCTCCGCGGTTCACCTCGTCTAACGTCCACCTCCGAGCTACCTTCAGTCCTGGTACTCTCATCCTCCATCAGCGCTGTCCATCATCTACACCAGACACAACAGCGTACAGGCATATCCCGTTCGTGGGTGAGTATAACGATACTCAGTAGGGACCCCGAGTCCCTCAATTTCTCACAAAATTAACAAAGGATAAACCACAAAGCATGAAGTAAACTGACTACCCAACTTAGGTATATGACTATAGATATACCTATGTTATCGTGAATACCCATCTCAATCCAAAGGAAAACATAGAACCCAACTCAAATCCAAAAGAACCACGAAGCAAAGTACCACACAGGTACACCACACAGAAGAATACCACCAAGGTATTACCACAAAGAAAGTACCGCTCTAGTAAGAACTTAGCTCACACTAGGTATAACTTAAGTACAGTAGTAGATATGATTAGATGTAACTAATGAATCATCTAACTCTGTTAAGAGGTAGACCCACACAGGATCACTCAGTGTTGACCCATACAGGATCGTTCGGTGCTGACCCACCCAGGATCACTAGGTGATAACCCACACAGGATCTCTCACTACTGACCCACATAGGATCTCTAGGTGGTGACCCACTCATGATCGCTCAGTGCTGATCCACATAGGATCGCTAGGTGCTGACCCACATAGGATCACTTAGTGTTGACTCATACAGGATCCCTCTTCATTCTTCACGCCACAACCAGCTACAGGGTTCCCATGCAAATCTCTATCGTCTCTGAGAGGGTCCTCTCCTCATGCCACTGGTCGATACTCAAACTGCCTTGAAGTCCCATGAAGAAGTATCCCAAAGGACCGCCACATCATAGGGGTCTCAACGCAATAGATGGTGCGTCAATCGGTCACCCAGTCTGTGAGTTATTAGCCTTTTAGTCCCAAGGGCCCTGTTGGATTTGTGCTTGATCCAACCTGACCATACTCAAACTTTATCCAAATCTCTATAGTGGTATACTCAAAGGGACCATCTTGCTCCACGATTTCTAGCACTGTTGACGGTTCGTCAAATGAACGTATGGTGCCAAAGTTATAGCAAAAAGAACGTAAATGGGTCGTAGTGGGTCCGGGTCCAGTCCGACCTGGTCTTGGATGACCTAGTTTGGGTCAACCCAGTCTGAACCTCTAGGTATGGCCCGACCCGTGCTAGGTGGCCTGGCCCGCTGGGTAGTTCGGCCTACACAAGGCAGCCCGACCTGGCGGTGCGGAGGCTGTGGGGCTGTGAGGGTGGCAAAGCTACAGTGGGGCGCGGCGGGGCCATAGACGGCGGAGATGATGGGAAGCACAGCAAGGCTGCATGGCTGTAAGATTCGAGGCCATGGGGCCGTGAGGGAGGCCAAGCCATGGGGAAGTGCGGTGGGGCGGTGTACGGTGGAGCCACATGGCCGCACGATGGGGCTGCGGGTAGCATGGCGGGGACGCGGACGGTGGAGCGCCGCGGGGCGCAGAGGCCGTGGTGTCCACTGGAAGGCGGAACCCCATAGGGCGCGGAGGCCGCGAGTGGTGTGACTGTAGACAATAGAGCACCACAAGTGGTGTGGCCGTCGATGGCAGAGTTCCACGGGGCACGGAGGCCGCGAGCGGCGGGGCTACGGAAGGTGGAGGCCACGGGTGGCGTTGCCGCGGACAGCGAAGGCCGTGGGCAGCATGGCCGCAGACGGCAGAGCGCCGTGGGGCGGCGGAGTGTCGTGCCTTCTTCAGTGGATGGCTTGACCGACCACCCTTCGTTCATTTCCTTCTTCGTGGTTCTTGAGTTCCTCTGGTGCCAACCGCCGACACTGATCACCGACACCATCGTGAAGTACAAACAAAAGAACCAAGATTTACGAAGAGGATGAGCCATTTTTGTTTGGCCTGCACTCTCCCCATTAAGGTGGTAGCTAGAAGTTATAATTTCTTCATTGATTCATGAATAATTGTCATGAAAGGGAAGGAGAAAAATTCAAACATTCACCCTACCTCGATTTGTTTGTTGACGTCGATGAGGAGGGAAGGACCGTCATCGATTGAAGACACCCTATATTGGTTTCCTCCAAAAGGGGCTTCCGATCCGGCCCATGGTTGGTTTCATCATTCTTCGATCTCCAATGGTCATTCTTCATTGGGAGGTGAAGTTCTTCATTGGATAACTTTAATATTCACAAAATCTATCTCCTTCTCCTTTGCCAAAACCTTCCCCCAATACACCCAAAAATAAATTAGCCAACATTATAGAATATGTTGGCATAATTTAAAATTGGAATAATTAATTAATTTAGTTGGGGTATTAATTAAAGGGGTGTGGCATAATTAATCAATGGGATGTTCAAGAGGCTTCCCCTCATTTAAGTGGGAGGTTCAAAGGGTTTTTAATCTCGGTTAGTCCCCAACACCATAACCTATCATGGGAGGTTTTAGGTTTAGTGGTACCCACCTCTATAACCTCAAGGGGAGGTTTAATTCTGGTGGTCCCCACCTCCCAACATCCACAAAGAGTTTCAAAGAAAATAAAATGTTACACCATTTTATTTTATTTTATTCTTTCACAAAAAACCAAAATTCTATCTTTCACCCTCGACCTACTACGGTCGAGGTGAAGGTCCCCTTAAGTGAATACCGACACTGTGAGTTCAACAGTGCCCTCAGATTTCAATTACAACCACTAGTTCAAAAGTTACCAAAACCCGCTCGCACGTTTACTAAACATACCTGGAAAAATGTTCAGAAATTCATTCCGGGCACACCGGGCCTCTGAATCACGCGCCATCAATTTTCACAGCCTCGTAAAGTTTCCATATACTAAAAAAAATTACATGGAAGTTCCTTGTCTTTACATTATCCCCACATTAGGGCTTTACATCCCCATAATACACAACTCAAAAATAGGAAAAAAAGTGGGGGTACTGAGCACGAATCTGAGCCTCCCGCTCCCATGTGCTCTCCTGGAGGTTTCGGTGCTACCAACGAACGTGCACCTGAGGTATCGACTGCCCACGAAGGACCCACTCCTATCGATCCTCAATCTTTAGTAGAACCTCTGTAAAATTATCCTTATCGTCAATGTCCAACATTCCATGGTCGATGATGTGAGAAGGGTCGTTCATGTATCTCCTCGGCTGGGATACGTGGAAGACATCGTGCACTCGGTGCAACTAAGGTGGAAGAGCTAAGCGGTAAGCTAACTCACCAACTCTACTGAGGATCTGGAATGGTCCAATGACTCTCAAAGATAACTTTCCACCTCACCCAAATCACCGTAAACCTCATCGGCGTGAGACCTATAGAAATACGTGGTCACCATCCTTGAACTCCAGAGGTCTCCATCTCTTGTCAGCATAAGACTTCTGCCTGCTATGTGCAGTCTTCATCTGCTCCTAGATGATTTTAACTTTCTCTCTAGTAGCCCATACCATCTCTGGTCCCACTAGTGCTTACTCCCTTGGGTCAGTCTAGCACAAAGGTGATCTGCAGGGTCGCCCGTACAATGCAGAAAAAGGTGCCATCCCAATGGTGGAGTGATAGCTATTGTTGTATGCAAAATCAACCAAAGGAATGTGATCCTCCTAGCTATGACCAAAGTTGAGGATGCAAGCACGTAACATGTCCTCGAGGGTCTGAATGGTCCGCTCAGTCTGACCATCCGTCTGGGGATGGAAGGTGGTACTCAAATGAAATTGCATCCCGAAAGCCTCCTATAACCCCTTCCATAGCCAGGAAATAAAATGTGTATCACGATCGAAGACAACCATCGAGGGTAATCAATATTTCCGCAATATCTCTTGCACATAGAGGTATCCCAAGATCTCTATTGAACCATGCACTCTGATCGATAGGAAGTGGGCCGACATGGTGAGTTGGTTAACGATCACCTAGATAGAGTCATGACCTCTAGATGTATGTGGAATTCCTATCACGAAGTCCATGGATATCCCATCCCACTTGCACTCTGGGACCTTTAATGGCTGAACCAAGTCTGCTGGTACTTGATGCTCTGCCTTCACTTACTGACAAGTGAGGCACCAAGAGACATATTCTGCTACTACATTATTCATTCCCGGCCACCAGTGCTATTGTCAGAGATCGTGGTATATCTTTGCCACTCCTGGATGTACCACTAGAGGGGATGTGTGGAACTCCCTCATAACTTCCTCCTGAAGCGACACTGGTACCATGGTACTTCCTCTAAAGAGTATGACATGATCCCCACCTTCAGAAATTCCATCAGGTGCCTGTCCCATGGATATCAGAGTACATCAAGCCTCACAGTCAGTATCCCCATGCTGCGCCTCCATGACTCACTACAGAAGTGGGGGAGTGACTGTAAGTGACTGAAGAAAAACTGCTCTGTCTCTCTCCCCAAAGGATATCTACAAAGTGGCCAGCTTCTTCATCACCTCACCTAGAAGCGGTATAGCAAACCTTCTACTGAGTGCATCTACTGCAACTTTCCCCTTCCCAAGAGTATAGAATATCTCAAAAATCATAGTCCTGGAGGAACTCAAGCCAACGTCGTTGTCTCAAGTTCAGGTCCTTCTGAGAGAAGATATACCTGAGACTCTTGTGATCAGAGTAGACTGTAAAACGATCACCCATAAAATAGTGTCACCACATATTCAAGGCGAAGACCATGGCTACTAATTCTAGGTCATGGGTAGCGTAGTTCTACTCATGGTGTCTCAGCTGTCAAGAACCATATGCGATAACCAATTTCTCCTACATCAGGACACATCCAAGCCCAGTCCCTGATGCATCGCAGTGGAAAACGTACCCTATGCTCTCCTCTGGTAGCCTCAGGATGGGTGCACTAGTCAGCCTCTACCCCAGCTCTTGAAAAATCTGTTGGCATCCCTTCGACCACACGAAGGGTTTCCCCTTCTTCATCAATACTGATAGAGGTACTGCAAGTCTAGATAAATCTGTCACAAACCTTCAGTAGTATCCTACCAAACCCAAGAAACTTCTTACATCCATCAAACTCCTAGGTGGATTCCAAGGAAGTACCGCCTCAATCTTCACTGGATCAACTTCAACTCTAACCTCCGAGATGAGGTGTCCCAGAAAGTGAACCTCTCGGATCCAGAACAAGAAGTTCGAGAGATTACCAAAAAGCTGGTACTCTCAGAGTGTGTCTAGTACTACCTGCAAATTATAGACATGCTCCTCCTCCGTAGTCAAGTAGATCAGTATGTCGTCGATGAAGAATACTAAAAAGAGAGCAGGGTATGGCTGAAATATCATGTTCATGAGTCCCATGAACACTGTTGGAGTGTTGGTTACACCGAATGGCATAACCAAGAACTCATAATGGCCATACCGACATATGAAAGTCATCTTCTTCATATCCTTGTCTCGTAATCTGAGCTGGTGGTAGCCTGATCTAAGGTTTATCTTCGAGAACCATCGTGCTCCCTTCACCTGATCAAAGAGGTTTTCAATCCTCAAAAGTGGGTACTTGTTCTTCCCGGTCACCTGGTTCAGGTTCTGATAGTCAACAAAAAGTCTCAAGATACCATTCCCCTTCTTGGAAAATAGAATCGGGGCTGCCTAAGGAGAAACAATGGGCCAAATGAATCCCTTCCCCTGAAAGTCCTCTTGTTGTACCCGCATCTCACGATGCTCCGCGAGAGCCTTCTGATACGTTGGTGTTGATATCCGTGTCGTACTGGGGTACAAGTCAATGTAAAAGTCCACCTCTTTGTGAGTAGGTAGACCCAGAACATCATCAGGGAAAACATCTGTATACTGGTCCACCACTATAAGATAGAGAAAACTCTCCACATCAACTACTTCGAGGGTAAGGCCAGTCAACAGATTAGTCATCGGCTGCACTCTCCTCAGGGTAAGTCCATCCAGTGCTGCAAAGTCTCCCTTCTCACTAGTGAAGGTAAACCTGGTCCCATCCATGTGGACACATCACACTTTTTTGCCTAATACAGTCAATCTGAGCATGGACTGTAGATAACCAGTACATACCCAAGACGACATTGTAAGGCCTCGACGCCACTACTAGGAGATCCCATCCAAAGTTCTCACCTATTAGAGTATGATCCCACTATCGAAACCAATGCGTAATCATCGAATCTACTCCCATAGGAGTCTCTAACTATAAGGATTGAGCTAAAAGATCCATCAGAATCTCCGAGCTCTGAACTAGGGCAGTGGAAATAAAATAATGACTGGAACCAGTGTCTATAAGTTCTAAAGATAAGGTGGAGTAGACACAGATCGTACCTCGTATAATCTTCGGAGCACTGTGATATTAGGCCTCATCTGCCTGGAGTTGAGCTCACCCCTTTCCTCATGCTCCCTATGGTCAGGGTGGACCGCCTGGTGGTGGTGGCAGTAACATCTCAAATCGTCGCCCACTGCCAGCTGCACGATCAGCTCTTCTGCCACATCCGCCTGCTTCCTGCAGACCTCCTTGGTCGAATCTCTCTATCTACTTGGGCAGTCCTTCGACCATCTTCTGATCGTCCGTACAGTGGGTCGGACAGTCATGAGCCATGTGACCCTACTCGCTGCATGCGTAACACTGCCCGCTCCTAGCATGACCGTCTCTACCTTGGGTTCCCCACAAAACTGACTCTAAATCATGCGGTCGTCCACATGAGGTCTTTTCCTCTTGGACCTCTGTGACATTTGTCTACTACTAGATGTAGAATAATATGCTACATGATGTCTGGAGTTAGGTCTCATTTCTGGTGACTGATCAGTAAGAAAAATTTCCACCAAGAGGGCTCGCTCTAACACCCCCTCCTGCATTGGGATGCTGAATGTGATCATGGAAGCCCTGATCTCCCACCGGAGTCCCTGATAAAAGGTCTGAGTAATGAAGAATGGGTCCCTCACCATATCTATGGAGTATCGTGTGAGGTCAGTGAACCTTGTTGAGTACTGAGACACAGTCATGCTGCCCTGTTGTAAATGAAGAAGCTACAGAATGGGCATTGCGCGAAGAGTCACTGCAACAAACTCGGCCCAAAACAGGCTCTCGAATTCTGTCTAGAGAAGCGTCACCTCATCATGAGCCTAGAGCATCAAGATCATCCATCTGCCTACTGCTTACTATATAAGTCTGGTGGAAAGGATCACCATGAGATCGGTTGGTGTCTCTACCAGTTAAAAAACACTCACCATGGCCTCCTTGCAATCCTTAGCCGCCTGTGGGTTCATCGCTCCCCTAAAACTGGGTGGTCTCTGGTGCTAGAACTCTTGCAATGCGTTCAAGTGGCGTGCACCCTCTATTTTTGGGGCTGGTGGCATCTGTGGCCCAACGAGTACTGGTACTGCTTGTGCCTCCGCTGGTGCCTCTAATGGAAGAGGGACCAGCACTGAGGCCTCATTCCTCGTTGGGCTATCAGTGTGTACAACTCTTGGAACCCTAGAAGACTGTCTTCATAGAGGAATTCTGAAAAGAAACAGGTGTTCCACGGTCAAAAAGTTATACCTGGTGAGCTGACTCAAAGAGATCACAAAGAAAACTCTTCAAAACACACACGCAATCAGTGTTTTCATGCAATGATTCGGAAATCAGAAGTCAGGGTCCTCGTGTATGGATATGTCAGCCTACGCTCCAACCCTGGATTCCCTAAACTGATAACCACACTCACTAGAATTAATACTATTACTGTTAAAAAGATCAGGGTCCTATGTTCTATGGTAAAACTGACTCCTCTGATACCAATTTTTCACGACCCATCCCCCGGGGCTCGTGCCGTGACTACCCCAAGCCCTCTATTCATAGGCCAGGGGCTGGAGACTAGCACCGAAAGGTGTATTCCCTAAAACTGGAAAGGCATTGCCTTTATAACCAGTAAACACAGACAACCAAGCACAAAACAAGATACGAACGAAAATTAAACTGTATAACAAACGAGTGCTAAATGTAAAAAGGGGCCAGAGTACAAGACCAATAGTAAAGTAAAAGAAACTAAAAGTACAAGATAACTGATAGGTGAAAATCAACTCTAGGATCATCCTCTACGAAACCTACCTGAAGGGTAAGTACAACTCAGGAACAGCTGTCTCTGTAGTTCGCCTCGTCTAACATCCACCTCCGAACTACCTTCAGTCTTGGTACTCTCATCCCCCGTCAGAAATGTCCGTCATCTGCACCAGACACAACAGGGTGTGGGCATAGCCCATTCAGGGGTGAGTATAATGATACTCAGTAGGGACCTTGAGACAATCAAGGTCTCACAAAATCCACAAAGGATAAACCATAAAGCATGAAGTCAATGGACAACCCAACTTAGGTATATGCCCATACACATACCTAAATTATCAAGAATACCCATCTCAATCATGAGGAAAATACTGAATCCAACTCAAAGACCAAAGAACCATGAAGGCAAGTACCACACAAGTATGCCACATAGAAGAATACCATGAAGGTATTAACACAAAGGAAAGTACCGTTCAGGTACAAACTCAGCTCACATGAGGTATAACATAAGTATAGTAGTAGAGATGATTAGAAGTAACTACTAAATCATCTTACTCTGTTAAGAGGCAGATCCCCACAAGATCGCTCGGTACTTACCCACACAAGATCGCTCAGTGCTGACCCACACGGGATCGCTTGGTGCTGACCCACACAGGATCACTTGGTGCTGACCCAAATAAGATCACTTGGTGCTGAACCATTCAGGATTGCTCAGTGCTGACCCACACAGGATCGCTCGGTGCTGACCTGCGAGCAGTGTGGCAATGGGTGGCGGATTGTCATGCCTTCATCAGTGGCTGGATTGACCAGCCTCCCTTCGTTCATTGCCTTCGTCATGGTTCTCGAGTTCCTCCGGTGCCAACTGCCAGCACCAGTCATCGCCACCATCATGAAGAACACACAAAAGAACCAAGATTTGTAAAGTGGATGGGGCATGTTTTTTTGGCCCACACTCACCATGTTAGGGAAGTAGAAAGAGGTTATAAATTCTTCCTTGATTGATGAAGAATTTTCAATAACGGGAAGGAGACAAATTCAAACATCTACCCTACCTCGATTTGTTTGTTGACGTCGATGAGGAGGGAAGTAAGGTCATCGATTGAAGATGTCCTACATTGGTTGCCTCCAAAAGGGGATTCCGATCTGGCCCGTGGTCAGTTTCTTCATTCTTCGATCTCCGATGTTCGTTCTTCATTAGGAGGGGAAGTTATTTGTTGGAGAACATTAATTCTCCTAAAATCTATCTCCTTCTCCTTTTCCAAAAACCTTCCCCCAATCCACCCAAAAATGAATTATCCAACATTATAGAATATGTTGGCATAATTTCAAATTGGAATAATTAATTAATTGAGCTGGTGTATGAATTAAAGGGGGTGTCATAATTAATCAAGGGGAAGTTCAAGAGGCTTCCCCTCATTTAAGTAGGAGGTTCAAAGGGGTTTTAATCTCGGGTGGTCCCCACCACCATAACCTCTCATCAGAGGATTTGGTTTGGTGGTCCCCACCTCCA
This sequence comes from Viscum album, assembly GCA_963277665.1. NCBI lineage: Eukaryota > Viridiplantae > Streptophyta > Magnoliopsida > Santalales > Viscaceae > Viscum > Viscum album. The sequence goes on from OY728122.1 coordinate 763,080,268, forward strand.
TAACCTCAAGGGGAGGTTTTTTTCTGGTGGTCACCACCTCTCAACATCCAGAATGAGTTTCAAAGAAAATAAAATGTTACACTATTTTATTTTATTTTATTCTTTCACAAAAAACCAAAATTCTATCTTTCACCCTTGACCTACGCGGTCGAGGTGAAGGTCCACTTAAGTGAATACCTGCACTGTGAGTTCAACGGTGCCCTCATATTTCAATTCCGAGAACCGGTTCAAAAGTTACAAAAACCCACTTCCACGTTTACTGAATGTACCCAAAAAAGGTCAGAAATTAATTCCAGGCACACCGGGCCTCAGAATCACGCACCATCAATTTTTTCAGACTCTTAAAATTCCCATATATTAAAAAACATTTTCAAGGAAATTATGGGTCTTTAAAGTGTGGGTCATCTGAAGAAAAAGTCCCCGAGGACATAACCATAAATAAAGTAAATAAATAAAATTATTTTATTTTAAAATACTAATTACACATGAACGGTGACTCAGATTGAAAATCAGAGACCACCATTGAATTCATAATATTGTTTTTCCCTAGGTGAGTCCTAACATCTGTCGGCACGGGTCAGTTGAGGAAAATAGTTTTTGGATGTTTTAATGAATAAAATAAACTATAAGTTTGTATTATTTTTAATATCATGTCAACACATCAACGCTGTTTCTTTTAAGTGAAGATATTTCTAGAAACCCAAGGCTCGGATCATAACCCTTGATATTCCCAAGAGGATCTAGAGAGAATACCTAGTGAATTCTCTTGGAAGTGACGACAAACACTAGAATCATAGATAATTCTTGAAATATCATCAGTGATAATCAATCATTGAAAATTAACGATCCATATCCCAGGTAGTGAATTTGATTTCTGATTTCTTTTCCCTGTTATTTATTTCCACTATGAATTATGGTTAATCCAAAAATTGATTGATATGTAGTTCGATTGTTATTGAGGTATGGGTTATTGTGTGGTATTATCAGGATTTTAGATTATTCTATTCATTTATCCTTATAAGAAGAAAAAATCGAGGCCTACATGAACAAAGACTAAGGTTCGTTCTTTATGTGATCATGTGATTTCTCTCCCCTATTCTTATAATCATTCAACATTCGATCCTCATAATTAGAACTTTACTTTTTAGGAGGCTCTGAATGCAATTGGACCCCTGTATTTGAGGAAACATAAAACAGAGGCCGGATCAGTGTAGCTCAGGACCTGAGGATCACAGAGGTGTTTTTTTTTCAGATATTGGTGCACCAAAGGAAGAATGGAGGGCTACAGAAGGAAGGGAACTGACATCTAGCAGTGCATGGAGGCACCCAACGGTGTGGTGTGTCCAGCTCCGCATGGGATGCATTATCCGTGAGATGCAGCGGCATGATCGATTAGACTGGGGGAAGTCTCCACGGGAGACCATGTTCACCGGGATGACCAAACAAGCAGACCGGGTTAGGCGAGAAAGCCAGTCTGACATGGTAGGATGAGCTAGTGATGTGGGTTTTTCATAACTAGTGCAGGTTGAGCCTAGTGGGCCGAGTCAACCCGACAAACTGGGTCAGACCCTACTGGTCGGTTGGATCCAGGTTGGATATGGGTAGCCAGACTGGGCCATGGTTGACCAAGCTACCATGTCACCGCAGCCTCTTGGGCACGGTTGACTACCACAACAACTCGAACTTCTATAGGGCAGTTGACCAGAGGGGTGGCCAGACCAGTTGGTTGACCTCCATGGTTAGTGGACCGACCATATGGTTGGTCCAAAGTCCTAGTATCCTTCCCCCTTTAGAAATATCAAACAGGAACAACTTTCAAACCAGACATTCATTTGGAAAGTTGTCTATAGTGTTGGGACCCTTACAATGAGAAGGTCATTTCAAGGAATCCTAAGTGGGTTTTGTGGGAGTGCAAATACGACCTAATGTCTTGAGGAGTGATTTCTCCTGGAAAGAGTGTGCTTCGAGAAAACATTTTTGTGGACGGTGTGACCTATAGGCTATGTGTCTTATAGATAATAAGTGTCTTATGGAGAATATGGTCTTATGGAGACTTTATTCCTTATGCAGACTATGTTTCTTATAGAGACTATGTGTCTTATATGGGATACATGTGTTTTTGAGACCATGTTCCTTATTATGTTGAGTATATCTGGATGATCTAGCTACATGTGTGGTAGATATACACCTGTGTGGAATTTACTGTGCATTTCCTTCTTAGTATTTACTTTGTGTTATTTTCTTTATGGTAATTTCTTTGTGGAATTTCTTTTGTGGTTTTGTGGTGTCCTATTGAGTATTGTTTTACTCACCCCTGCATGGGATTTTCTCGAACGTGTCGTGTGATGTGCAGATACTAAACCCTTTGATGGAGTTCTAGGTGGACCAAGACCAGGCCATGCTTAGTGTGGCCATATAGACGAGGTGTATTAAAGTGGTCCAGACAGCAGTCCCAATACCACTTTTCTTACAGGTTGAACTTGTGGTTACAAACTCTTTTGTTTGGCTTGTATTCTGGACTAATTTACTTTATTGTACTATCTATCGTACTCTGTTGTGGGATCTTGGTGTTTTTTATGCATTTTTTTATATAGCGTTTTTACATTTGAGAATTTTTTGTCTTGGATATTGGTGTGTGTGTATTGGTACTAAGGAAAATGCCTCCCATTTGTTGGATATTCCTACTTGGTGCTAGTCACCTTCCCCTAGCCTATTAGATGTGGGCTTGGGGTAGTCATGACATGGGCCCCTTTGGGATGGGTCATGAAAACTATAGTGAATTATTCCTAATTTCGATATGTAATGATTGAGATCCCTCACTTGAGATTATGAATAAATGGAAGGAGGGTTGTCTACTTCTCCTAGTCGAATGGCCTCCCACTTATGCATTTATTTCATTTTTTAAAAAATACCATTTTTTTTCTTTTTTACCCTCCTCAATGGCTCATGGTGTGAACTACATATTCATTCTATGATATATTAGTAAAGGGGAACCTCTCTGTTTGGATCTTTTATGCATTGACACATAGTGTCATGATGTGAATGGTTGTACTATGCAACCATTTTAGAATCACACCTTCCCGATTCAACTGTACCTTTTCCAAAGTCATGCTAAACCCCCAAAAAACATAAAACCGTATAAAATATAGGGGTTATGAAAATATTTAAAAGGATATATCACTTATATGAAGCCTGAGTTTTTACATTTATGTCTCTAAATCTTCCCCTCTAGACTTGCAGTTTGGATTCCTTGACTGTGATATTTCCTTTATAACTACTTATTAACTTTTACAAAATATACTTAGTATCTTGGAGACTCATTACCCTTAAATAAAATTTTTCTAAAAGTTACATAATATTACATTTTTTTTTATTTTCCACAAAAATCCATATTTTTTTATCAAAAAGTGTCATAGTATCTCCTTTAGCAATGGGTGAAATGTAACACCCAAAGAATTGAGGATATATTTATCTTTAATAAATTAGATGTGTTCGATAGATTGTGATTCATGAAACATTGGAATTGAGGGAATAATGATTTGTTATAATATAAAATCAAATACATTATTATATAGTTAAATGAAATTTATAAAATAAATGAATTTGTAGAAATGGTCAATTTCACTTAAGGAAATTCTATTAATTCTTGTGAAACTATTTTGTTGAATTATCTAATATTTTTAAAATTAATACTTTTTAGGAATGATATAAATAAAATTTATTGAAAAAATTTAATTAATAATTAATAAAATCTATTAATGGTATCAATTAAATGTTTAAGTAATTATAATGAATAATAGTCTAATGATTCTCGGTTAGATGAAATTGTTTTTGTTTACAAATATTGATTATTTTTTTTAAAAGGATGGGGCTGAAGTCTCATTTAATATTAAAGAAAAGAAAAGACATATTTGACTGGGTAGAGGGAGACCCATTACATATCCCGAAGGCCCATTGGTCATTTATCCCATTACATGGCCCTTAGGCCCATTTTTTTGGCGCAAAGCCCATTCTGTGAATAGTACTGCTACAGTACCCACACTGCTACAATACTACACAATACCTGCCACTACTACAGTACTCTAACGCTGCTATAGTGACCTACTTCCACTACAGTTCCCACCGTTTCTACAATACTGCTACAGTACCTATGCCCAATGGGTTTTGAACCCCCATTTTTCAGGTAGAATTAATGGGTGCTTACCACTAAGACAAACCCCAACTACTCAAACATTTATTAATTATTATTTTATATTGATTAAAATATAATTTATCATATATTGAGTATTAAACCTATTGAATAATATTTTTTATATTTTTATAAAAAATCAATTATCATTCATTTAATTTTTATTAATTGGATATAAATAAATATAAAATCAATTGAAGGTAAATGTGAAATTATTCCGAAAACAATTTTTATATGAAAAATGTATTTTTTTATTAATAAATTAAAGTAATAACTATTGAAAAATTATTTTAATAAAATGTATAGATAATATATTAAATAAAATAAATTATCATCCATAAAATGGTTGTTATTCAAAGAATGAGGAAAAAATCATTTTATGCTTAAAAATATTTTTTTCTTCAAAAAATGGTTTCTACACATTTTTTGTGTGAATATTAAAATTAATTTCCACCACCTATAGAAATTAAATATTATATAATTAAATATATATTTTAAATAATCATAATAAATATTATTTAATAAGGTTATCTTAATTTTTAGGCATAGAAATAAGCTAACATGGTAAAAGTTTGTCACCACAGTATGGGTTAAAAGGGTCGGGGGAGGGTGAATCAGTATTCTACTCTTACGAATTACTTATTTTAAACTCAAACTATTGGATTATATAAGACCCAAAATCACACGATATAAACTCTCAGTCTCAAATAATATTTATAATAATTAAATTGAAGCTCAACACATAGTATATACAAGGTTCATAAAAAATATTATACTCATTTCTATGATTGATTATTCCCCCAATCATGGATTCTTCCACTGTATCTGCAAGTGGTTACAACCAAGGACCTTAAAATTATTATAAATAAAGTGTCATACAATTTTCTATCTCCTAATTCAAATATGATATTTCTATAGCTTCACATTACACCACTATAAGATTATGATCCAAACAATTAAAGATCTACTTTCATTCTGACCATCTTGTGTGCCACTTGATGAATATCTACCTCTAAAAATAGGTTAAATCAACTAATTTAATTGTGTACACATTTTATTCAATACGACTATGTATTATTTAGATCACGGTCATCTAAGTTTCTCATATTTCTCAGATATTCACATTATCTATTTTCTCTTGAGAACTCTGAATACTCAAGAATAACTTGTTTCTTCCTTTTTAATTTCTCCTAGCTTTAATATAAACCTCTAATACTATAAATTATTGAGGATCTTGGAGTTTTCTCCCTCTATATTTGTGATATATATTTTTCTATAATTTCAAGTGCCACAAGAAATAATTTCTGTGCATTTTGGAACATTAAATTCCCTTAATGTCTTTATATTTAATCTCATTTAAATACCAAGATTATTGCATCTTTAAAATTTTTTGAAGTCTTGGTCAAGAAACTCAATGTGGTATTTGAATTATCAAGAATTTCTCTTCTATAAAAACCACATAGATTTTAAATTTATTTCAAAACTACATGAATCACGAAACAACCTGAAATTTCCTACGACATGGTGCTCCCCGTGCTAGACCTTGTTCTACTTCCATATTTAAGGACTTCTCAAAACTGCCACTGATACAAGACTACGATGCTGTCCTCCCCAGTTTTAATCTCATAACTTATCTTCTATATGATCCATCATGACTTTGAACATGACATGAACCACAAAATAAATTATTATTTGTTTCTCATAGGTAATCATGTTACCTGAAATTCTAATCCTTATGATGTGGTGTCTATCATTATTCCATTTTTTCCTTCTGATTTAAAGATTCTATAATTTAACATGCTTCTCAAACTCAATATATTGACCACTAAAATTGAGCCTCTATCAATAGATTGTTTTACTTACACCATGACCTTCACTATAGTGTGGATTATATCATAATCCCATTTCACAGTCTCTAAGTCTATATTATGATGCAACATGGGATCCATTTGATCTCATATGAAATCAAAAATTTTATTGTGATTTTTTATTTTTTTAAGAATAGTTAAAAGAATCATATGAATTAATTCTCTTGGGAATATATAATTTTGAAATTTAAAAAATCAACTGATAAAAAAATTCTCATTTTCCACAAGGTATCGCACTCATGATGACCTTTGTGCTATTATAGATAACCTTCATATATTAAAAAATGACCTTTATATAACTCACTTTAAGATTACGTAGATCTAAACTACCATTACTTAACTACTATATTACCTTTATGTAGAGATAAAGTTGACCTTTATATAGATCAAACTACCGATCTACCTTTATAGTATGAGTGTAATTTATAGATGAAACATACAAAAATCACTATATTTCAAAGATACCTTTATATAATGAAACATTCGTCCCTTAATTAGTAATTGTAATTCCATAATGACCTCAACAAAAGTTAAAATTACCTTGATACAGATTCTTCACTTTAGTGTTACCTACACATACGTTGAATATGACCTCCACATAGGTTGCAGCATATTGAGGTTACCTTTATGTAGTTAACCATTTTACTCCTAATTTCACCAAATTATTCTTATGTATTAAAAAGAACTAAAAATATTCATATGAAAGGTATTTAATACCTATTCACTTTGATTTCTTCATAGATTTGTCATCAGCACACATTGACATATACTTCAACACCAAGCATCCTTATTGACAAAAAAATATAGTCCAATTCAATTAGAAAAACTGTATCAAATCGAAATTCCCATTAGATGTAATTCAATATGTTCGTGTACAACTAAAATCATTTGATACCAAAAGTTTATAGTATTCACTATAGAAGTGAATGTTTCATTATAATCAATATTGAGTATTTGTGAGAAACCTTGAGCAACTAGTCATACTTTATATATCACAACATTATTATCTTTATCTCTCTTTATAAAAAATACCCATTTATAATCAATATGTTTAATCCCTATTTGGGTTTTCAAAATCAACATAGAAACCTCACATCAAGAATGAAATTGTAATAATAATTGGATGAAAACATTAAATTTATCCCAATTTGGTCTATCATGAAATTCATATACTATTTTAGATTATTTATTATCCTTAATAATATCATGTGCCACTATTTCCAATGCTTTACACTTGGGCCATGTGTCGTGCATCCTTCCTTTCCCCTCATTCCTACTTTCCAAAGTCAGATGAATTCCATCAATTTAATCAGTGATGTGGGATACATGATTGAAATGGGATGATGGGATGTTGTTCCACCATCCTTGGATTCCTCCTTGGAGCTCATCACCAAGTGTGGGTCTCCTTCATAGATTTAATTCATGTTTATTGAGATGACCTGGACCTAGATGCCACTTAATGGGTGCCCTAAGCCCAGTGGGCCCCATGTTCTCAAGCCCATCTTCCTGAACGCCTGATGCTACTGACTAGCAGCAAGTGCCTAGGGTGGGTCCATGAGAATCCAATGCCGCCATTATTAGAGTGTATAACAACCAAAGGTTTATAATTGAATAGTAAACAACGTAAATATATAAGTAATCAACGATAAACAGCGGAAGCAAACTAATGCAACAGATAAATTAGGATAATAATGATAACTGTATCAACAAGAATAGTGATGATGTAATGTAATGTCATTATAAAACTAAAAATCATGGATACAAGACAATAGGTATAACATGTTACACAAGGTAAAAGATAATGAATTATACTCCAAGCATCCTGAGATCCTACTCAGTCATCTGCCCTCAAACTCCATCCTATCAGCACAGAATAATATATTAGAAGATGTTTGCTTCCCTTTGTCAATAACTGCAACCATATAATCCACTCTGGGTACCAAACGGCTCCATGAGAGGGTGTCAGATAAATCCCAGTAGGCCACCACCAATGGTGTCTATAACATCTAGACCATGCAATGGAATATAATAGTGTGCATGATTTCATATATAATGTAATGTAAGCAGTAAAATATAACTAAATAACCAAGTACTTGCTTCAACCCTTGGTTGGTGTATGAACATATAACTAGTTCATTAATTAATAAATTACCATTTAATGTTAAAAGGTCACATGAAGCATATCCAGCATTGACATCACCTCATGATAATATAAGTTGTGAAGGTCCCAAGACATGACAAGCCAACCTAAAAATGATATCCCATGAGGGAGTTTAAGGGTAATAACCAATGTAATGCAAATCTCACATACTTCTATCTCAGTAGTATCTGAGTCTTTCTAAAAGGGTAAGAGTGTAATCTAAGGATAGTAATCCAAGGCATTCCACAATAAGGAACCTACCGAGTCTAAAGTGTTCGTCTCAGGTAAAATGGGGCTAATTAAAGACAAGGCCCTATGCACTTTCACCATGGCACCTACTAGTCAATGCTGGATTCAAGGAGTGTATCCAAGGTATCCTATAATAATGAAAGTGACCCAACTATAGAATATTGGGAATCCAAGGAATAGATAAGAACAAGATTCAAGGTGGTTTTCAACCTAGGAAAGTTGTATCCTTGAATCAGAATGGTGTTCCAGAGACCCAAGGTATCCTCCTCTGAAAATCCAAGGTGAGCTCGAGTCAGTCCATTCCTATTTGATATTTTAATCATGTAATATTTTATTTGGTTCAAGTCTTTCCTTCTATTAGTGTGGATAGGTCCAGTAGAGTTGAAACCATTTATTTATTGGTCCAAGTCTTGTCTTCCATTAGTGTGGATATGACATGTGGCATTTCAGCCATTTAATCAAGTCTTAGTTAAACATTAAGGCATATTCAAATAGAGAGGTTCACTCTGCTACCTTCCATTAACATGGAAAGGGGTTCTATAGACATGTGACCTTTATTAAATATCATTTATTAAGGCCAAGTTATATACTTAGTATACTTTCCATTTCACATTTCACATTTCACATTTCACATTTCACATTTCACATTTCACATTTCACATTTCACATTTAATACCATTTCGGAAGCACTAACCTTATATGGGTAAAGTGGTGAGAATACATGGTACATACCATTTTTTAATTATCATTAATAATGATTCATTTAACATAGAAGGATCACCTTTAAGAAGTTCAAGAAAAGGCACACCTGAACGGTGACTCAAACATACCGAAACACTAAAGACCCAATTTTGGCATAACATTCAACATGGGGAGGATTGAGTTGGGGGTGTAACTACTAACAAATAATCACATAATTGGAATGAGAATACTCATAAGATTCTAATAAGTATAATCATGGAATTTAAATTTAAGAAATGGTTTCCAATGAAATCGATGGACCCCACACAAACATTCAAAAAACAAAAAACATTAGGGATGAGTTATAGACCACCCACCTTTGGGTTTTACGAGCCTTCTCCTCTAGTATCAGTCCTTTATTTGACTTGGATCGGATTAGATCTAATAAAAGGTGAAAAAATGATCACATGGAGATATTTTAGTTGAGAGTGAAAGAGAATAAGAATGGATAAAGAGGACTCAAGTACTTATCATTGCACATCCAAAGTGATGAACATAAGATCGATTGGATATCAGATGAAGGAGATCTCTTGATACCTAGATTTGGCCTTCAAAAATCCCCCAATGGGTGAAAAAAGAGGGAAATCCCATTGGTTATTGGGATAGGAGGAATTGGAGGATTTATAGATCATTAATGGAGTTTTGGACATTTTACACTTGTTTTTATCCTATGCACGATTTGTCAAACCGTGCACAAAACACGTGAGATGACTCTACCTGAAATGTATTCATATGCATGTCTTGATCAAACCATGGACCATCCATGCACGATTACCTTAAAAAATGACATTTTCATGGTTAGGCTACCTAGTCGTGAGCCAACTGTGTGAGGTGCCACTATTCAAAAAAACACCACCAACACGGTTTGACAAACCATGCGAAAATCCCACACAATTTACTCCAAACCATCCACAGGGTCTATTTCGTAAAAAAAGATAGATTTTGGGATCCAAAAAATCCCCACTAACCCTCATAACCTATACTAACTCATTAGGAATCCTTATTAGGTCCAAATTAAGGTTTTAGACTGAAAATTAAAGGATCTATACTTTAGTGAAAAACTTGTTCTTACAGTCTTCCTCCCCTAAAATAACTCACCCCAAGGTCTCTTTAAAGGGTAATGAGACACTGTCTGGGAACAAATATAGCCACTGGGAACATACACAGGCTCCCCTCTCCCAAGTATCATCCTGTACTAGGCCGTGTTTCCGTAGCACCAATATGATAAGGATAGACTTGCCTCGGAGAGACTTCGTGTTTCTGTCAATGATGTGTACTGGATATTCCTCAAAAGTAGCATCGTCATATCACTCAACTTCCTTGGGATCAAAGATATGAGATGGGTCAGCATGGCATTGGCTAATCCGTGAGGCAAGAAAGACGTCATGCATGGGATGATACCTCTGAGGTAGTAAAAACCGATAAGCTACCGATCCGACTCTCTCTAGAATTTTAAACGACCCGACGTGATGATGCAAAAACTTTTCTTGCTTATGTAACCATATATGCCCAAGCCAAGGTGATATACTAAGGAAAAAACCATGCCCAACCTTGAACTCAAGAGGTCGTTGATGCCGATTGACATAATATTTATATCTATATTGAACAATAGTCATATGCTTCCTGATCAGCTGAACTTGCTCTAAAGTCTCCCGAATGAGACAAGGACCTAGTAGTACTACATCACCTACCTCTAACTAGCACAAGGGTGAACGAAATGACCTACCATATAAGGCCTCTAAGGGAGACATCTGAATTCTCACCTGAAAACTATTATTATTAGCGAACTCGATGAGAGTAATAAGCTTCTCCCAAGAACCTCCAAAATTAAGGATGCATTCTCAGAGCATATCCTCTTAAGAAAGTATTGTTTTTTCCAATTTTCCATTGGTATAAGGGTGAAAAGATGTTCTTAGCATCACTTGAGTTACCATTTCTTTCTACAAACCCTACCAGAACCATGAAGTGAAACGAGAATCCCTATCTAAAACGATTGTATGATGAACCCTGTGTCTTCCTATGATCTTACAGACATATAGTCCTCCCAGCTCATCAATTGAGAAATTATCCAGAATAGGAATGAAGTGGGATGATTTTTTTAGTTGGTCAATGACTACCCATATAGCATCACATCCCCTTAGTGTCCTAGGTAAGCCAACTATGAAATCCATATCAACATATTCCCATTTCCATTCTAGGACTGGATGGGGCTGTAACAAGCCTCCAGGTCTCTGGTGCTCTGCCTTCACCTTCTAATAGGTGGAACACCTAGTAATGGAACCTACAATCTGAAATTTCATCCTAGGCCACCAATACTGGCATTATATATCTCAATACATATTTGATATTCTTGGATGAACTACCTATTGGGAAGCGTGGGACTCCTTAATAAACTCATATATCACATCTACAAGAACCCAGATAAATCCATGTAGATACAGGTTGTCGTCTCTATCCACAAACCAATCTGGAGGTTGATTATCTCCTAATATACTCTCATGGAGAACCAAACCTTCAGGATCTGAAAACTGCCTACTCTATACCTTCTCAAGGAGGGAAGAGGTAACTATTAAGGTTGATAGGTAAGACTGCTCATGACTGTCAAGAAACTCTAGATGAAGTTCATAAAAGGGGGCCATCAACATTCATTCATCACTTTATTCCTATACGACCTGCAATTGAGTTTTTTTTGACTCAGTGCATCTGCAACCACATTGCCTTTTTCATGTGTATATGCATGTTCAAAATCAAAATATTGTAGATATTCGACCCATATTTGATGTCAAAGTTTCAAGTCACACTGAGAAAAGATATACTTGAGGCTCTTGTGATTTGTATACACCATAAAGTGCTCACCCAAGAGATAATGTCTCCAGCAACGTAAGGCATGGAAAACAGTTGCTAGCTCGAGGCCGTACATCAGGTAATTTCTCTAGTGAGGCCTCAACTGATGAGATCCGTACACAAAAACATTTTCTTCCTGTATCGACACTACTCCTAGGATAATTCCTGATGCATCATAGAAGATGATATAACCTTTACCAGGTTCTTGAAGAATTAGTATTGGTGTCAAGACAATCCTACCTTTCAGCTCCTTAAAGGATTTATCGCATGCTTTTGATCATGTGAACATAACACCATTCCTTGTAAGTCTAATGAGAGGTGAAGGATGATGTGATAAGTCTTGTATGGAATGCCTGTAATATCTAGATTGCCCCATGAAACTAAAGATATCAAACCCATTCTTGGGATTCTCCTAGAAAACTACAACACTATCCTTTTTGGGGTCAATGAATACTCTCAATTTTGAAATAATATGACCCAAGAAGTGGACCTTGTTGATCCATAAGTCACATTTAGCAAGCTTGGAATAATTCTCATGCAATCTCAACGTACTCAGAACGATCTCAAGATGTTTGGCATGGTCGTTATGAGTGTGCAGATACACCAAGAAGTCATCCAAAATGACCAGGATAAAAGATTCTAAATAGGGATGGAAAACCCTATTCATCAAATCCATGAAAACGGATGGAATGTTCAAAAGACCAAACAACATAACAAGATACTCATACAGACCACACATGATACAAAAATCTAAATGAGGTATGTATGATGGTATGACTCACACCTGATGATAACCCGATCTCAGGTTGATATTAGAGAGAACCTATGATCCTCGGAGCTGGTCAAATACATCATCTATTCGAGGAAGTGAATACTGGTTCTTGACTGAAATCTGGTTCAACCTTCTATAATCCACACATAAATAGAGATTTCCATCCACTTTCTCATCGAATAACATGAGTGAACCCAAAGAGGATGTACTAGGCTATATAAATCCTTTTTTCCTCTAGGTCCTCTATCTGCTGCTTAAGCTTCAGAAGCTTAGTAGGTGCCATCCTATATGTTGTAATGGAAATTGGAGCTACTTCTGGAACATGATCAATTGTAAACTCTACCTCTCTAATTATAGGTAATCCTGAAAAGTCATCATTAAAGACTTCCCTAAAATGATCAACTATTAGATGGAAATTAGTTTGATGTAAACCCTAATCCTCAATGAAAATATTTTCAATATGAGTAGTCACTTCACTTTCCCCATGACACTTCAGTCCCAATCTCCCAGCCTGGACCTCCCACTAAACTTTAAAAAGATAATTGTTGCCTTTTGGTGTTGTAAAAGAAACCCTTCAGAGATAAAAATATACAAAGGTGTGATAACGGACCAACCAGTCTATCCCCAAAATGAAATTGAAGCCCATCATCTTGAGAACAAAGACATTCCACAAAAATGTAACTACATACCTCAAGGGGGAAGTCCTTGCACTGGCATATACCCTCCACCCATATTTCCAATGGTGTATCGAGGGTCATTACACCATAGTGATACTGTATCTCTAGTTTAAGACATTAAATGTTATATATTGAAAGAAAAGAGTTTGAATAAACTGTATCAAACAAATTAGAGACAATATTAGAGGATACTATAATAGTACATCGTACTTTAGATGGTCCCATAGCCAGATCCTCAGGTATCAGATATAAGACATGTGAAATACATGATCCACGACCCTGTGCAATAGATGGAGTACCACAATCATGACTGCTCTACTGGCACTGATGGTGATCAGGGATTATACTACCACGACTATGAACTCCTCCTCATCCAGACCTGCCAGTGCTACTCCAACTCCCCGCTTGATACAGTGCAAAAGAATTCACTCCTAAAGGTGGAGCTGACACAAACCGTTTTCCACTCGAAGCTAGAGGAAAGGTCCTGCAAAATCACTGAATATCACCCATACCGACACAATCCCGACACTCCATAGGGTCTTTATCACATTGGGGATTCTTATTCCCTGGTCTTCTACACTAATGTCACACTATAGAACTATCAAACTTGATACTTTGGCTGCCACTTCCCTGGAGAAAAAACTCAAGGGAATCTTTCCTGCCACCAGAAGAACTACTGGCCTGCCTCATCACTAATCCTTCAAACCCAATACTTGTTCCATCCCTCATGTTATGCTCTATAATAAGGGACTGATAAAATATTACTGAGAAGGTAGAAAGGTGAAATACATTCACCTGATTTCAGATGGCATATTGAAGCCCATCCTCAAAACTTCTATCACATGAAAGCTCATCACCTGTTAGAAGCGGTGAAAAGCAATGTAAATTAGTGAAACAAGCTGAATGTTCCATAACTAACATAGAAACCTACTCAAGATTCATGAACTCTCTGGCTCTATCATCTCTCAGTGACTGAGGAAATAACTAATCATTGAAGGAAGTCTATAAGTCAACCCATAACATGCCCTGATGACGCTCGACCTAGGTAACAACATCCCACCACCGCTTGGTTGAATCCTAAAGCATGTATGTAGCAATATTGACTCATTTCTCTAGAAGAATTTCAATATGTTCAATGATAGATAGTACAGACCCTATCCAAGACACAACAGCCTAAGATTTTCCATCCCGTGAAAAAGTAGGGGGATGATGCTGCTGGAACTCGTGGGTCAGATCATCCGTCGTAGGTGAAACCCGTGGATCATCTTGCATAGACTTCATCAGATGTAAGAAACTACCACAGTCATGGGAATATATTCCCAGATTAGGTAAAATAGGTGGTGCCTCAACTATCGGTCTTGGAAGTAAGACTGGTGGCTTAGGTCCCACAATGTGTAGAGCATGGTTATCACCACCCTCTTGGAGAACGACACGAGGACGTCATGTTGACATTGGTCTACAAATTCCAAGCACACACCTAAAAAAAGAATAGAAGCAAAATATAGAAACACTAATGGAAAATGAATGTAATTAAACTCATTAACCTAGGTATACTACCCAAACTACCTTCTTAGACGACTAGGTATCAGTAAGTTATCAAGTATAAGTTTTATGTCATTTTGCAGATAATTTCTAGTTTCACTCCTTTACCTTTCATAATCATGACAAGTTGGGATAAGGATGTTCAACCAATTAATTTTAGATTTCAAGATTCACTTTTTAATGGATATCCTTTTATGATGAATCTGCACCCTTACACCTATCACTATAAATGACACCCATTTATTTATAGCGTAATGGATCAACTTGGTAAATTGCTCATCCCAGCCCATGAGGGACCATGCACCTCATGAACTGAGGTAGTAAATCACTTAATCAAAGCCAAAGTAAAAGTACATGTAACTATCAAAACATCACTCAACAATTACATGCATATGAAGTAATGAAAATTAGTGAAATGCACCTATATCGCATGGAAATATGCATGCCATGTGAATTCAAGGTGCCTATAATGATGTATGTTACAATGCTCCTTGCCCTTATATCATCGGCTAAGGATGAAATAAATTATGAACCTGAGTAAAAATCAACAACACCACACAACTTGTGATTCACCCAATGGTGAAATAATATCAATTATAATAGGAAAAATAGAACAACAATTGCATTTTGGGTATCTTGGATTTTACCCCGAACATGGGTTTGAGACTCCCAAGAAAGGCTTATGAACAAGTCCCAAGAGTCCCTATTATCCAATATGTTGTCTCCAAATATTAAATAATGAAAATAAACCCCCTTTTATACCACTTTGTGACGACCCAGACCAGAGGGCCACTTAACGGGTTTTCCGAGCTTGGTGGGGTACATGGCCTCAAGCGCATCTTCCTGAATGCCAGAGGCTGTCGACTAGCAGCGAGGGCCTAAGGATTGTCCATGAAAATACTATTACCTCATTATCAGAGTGTATCATAGTAGAAGGGATATAAAGGAATAGTAAATAGCTTAAGAAATATAAGTAAAAATCGATAAACAATGGAAGCAAACTAATGAAATAGATAAACGAGGATAATAATGGTAACTATATCAACTGGAATAGTGACGATGTAATTTCATCTCACTAGAAAACTAGAAAGCATTGATAAAAGAAAATTGGCATAACATGTTCCATAAGGTAAAAGAAAACAAAGTCTACTCCAAGCATCCCAAGATCCTACTTGGTCATCTTCCATCAATCTTCATCCTATCTGCACAAAGTCGTGTATTGGAAGCTGCATGCTTCCCTTTTTCAATACCTACAACCACATAATCTAATCATGGTACCAAATGGTGCCCAAAGATCATTTGAGATAAATATTAATAGGCCACCACCAACGGTGTCTATAACATCTGTCCCATGAAATGGAATATAGCATTGTGCATACATGTATATATAATGTAAAGTAAGAATTACAATATAACTAAATGAACAAGTACCATCTTCAGCCCTTAGCTGGTGTCTGAACATGTAACTATTTCATTAATTAATCAATTACCATTTATTGTTAATAGGTCACATTAGGAATAGCCAGAACTAGCATCACCTCGTGACAATATATATAGTGAAGGTCCCAAGACATGAAAAGGAAACCTAAAAATGATATCCATTGAGGGATTTCCAAAGTAATAACCAATGTAATGTAAATCTAACGGAATGATAAGTCAGTAGTACTTGAGTCTAGCTAAATGGGTAAGAGTGTAATCCAAGGAGTGTAATCAAAGCCATTCCACAATTAGGCACCCATCGAGTCCAAGGTTATCGACTAAGGTAAAATGAGGCTAAGCAAAGATACGACCCTATGGTATTTCACCATGGAACCTATGAGTCAATGATGGATCTAAGGAGTGTATTTAAGGAATCCGATAATAATGAAAGGGTCCCAATGGTAGAATACCAGGAATCCAAGGAATATACAAGAACCAGAGTCTAGGTTGGTATTATCCTTAGAAAACTGTATCCTTGAATCAGAATGGGGTTCCTGAGACCCCAGGTATCCTCCTCTTAGAATCCAAGGTGAGCTTGGGTAAGTCCATTCCTATTTGATATTGTAATAATGTAGTAATTAATTTGGTTCAAGTCTTTCCTTCCATTAGTGTGGATATGTCAAGTAGAGTTGAAACCATTTATTTATTGGTCCCAAACTTGAATTCCATTAGTGTGGATAGGCCAAGTAGAATTGAAACCATTTAATCAATTCTTAGTTAACCATTATGGCATATTAAAATAGATAGGTTCACTGTACTACCTTCCATTAACATTGAAAAGGGTGTTATAGACATGTAGCCTTTATTAAATATAATTTATTATGTCCAAGTTATATACTTAGTATACTTTCCATTTCACATTTCACATTTCACATTTCACATTTAATAACCATTCGGAAGCACTTACCTTAGACAAGTCAAGTGGTGAGCATACATGGTAATGACATTATTCAATTCTCATTATCAAAAAGTTATTTACCATAAAGGCTTTCCTTTAGGAAGGTCAAACAAAGGTACACCTGAACGATGACTCAAATGTACTGAATCAATAAAAATCCAATTTTGGCATAACCTTCGACATGGGGTGGGTTGAGTTGTGGGTGTAACCACTAACAACTAGTCACATAATTGGGAAGATCATAATCATACTATTATAATAAGTATAATCATGGAATGTAAATTTAAGAAATGATTTCTGAAGAAATCGTAGGGCCCCACACGAACATTCAAAAAATAACCAACTTTAGGGATGAGTTATAGAATACCCACTTTAGGGTTGTACGAGCCTTATCCTCTAGTATCAGCCCTTGATTTGAATCCAATTGGAGTAGATCTACCAAAAGGTAAAAAATGCTCACTTGGAAATATCTAGGTCTAGAATAGAAGAGAAGAAGAATGACTAAAGATGAATTGATTACTCACCATTGCATATCTAACATGATGAACAGAAGCTCGATCAGATATCAGACGTAGGAGATATCTTGATCCCTAGATTTAGTCTTCAAAAAGATCTAAATGGGTGAAAAATGGAGGAAAATCCCACCGGTTCTTAGGTTAGGAGGAAGGGGGAGGATTAATAGACCATTAAGGGAGTTTTGTACATTTTACACATGTTTTATCCTACACATGGTTTGTCTGCACGGTTTGTCAAATCATGCTCAAACCGTGCGAGACAGATCTGCCCGAAAAGTCTTCCAATGCATAGTTTGATCAAACTATGTGCCATTCATGCACGATTAGGTGAAAAAATGGGGCATTCTCATGGTTAGGCCGCATGACTGTGCACCAACCATGCAAGTTTCTATTGTTTGAAAAAAAACCATCTACATGGTTTGGATAACCGTGTAGAAATCCCACACTGTTTACTCTAAACCATGCGCATGGTCTCTTTCCCCCAACAATATGGGTTCCGGGCTCTGAAAAAGCCTCGAAAACCCTCAAAACAAATACTAACTCATTAGGAATCATTATTAGGTCCAAAGTAAGGATTTAGACTAAAAATTAAAGGATCCATACCTGATTGAAAAACTGGGTTCTAACATTCATTAAAATCATTCCCAGTGCCTTATCACAGTGGATTCTAGTAAATTATGATGCTTCTATATTGAAAGGTAACCAAACTTTAGTTAGAGGAGGTAGCAACATTGGGAATGTATGGATGTTGTTATGAATTTTAACCTCTTTCTACAAGGGTGTGGTGCTGTCCATTTTTATGTATTGCAACTCAGATATGGATGGGTATTACACCCTGAGGGGGACCATGTCAAGGTAAGAGGAAAATATAAATAAGGAACTCTATACCAATATAGGTAAGTCATTTCTATCAGTGATTCCACCTTTAGGGCTAACGTGTGCACTGTTCAAGTGCCTCTAGGCTAGGCATTGCGTAAACACTACTATAGAGGAGTGGAAATAAGGAGGCCCAAAATTAGGTTACATAATATTAGGATAAAAGGAATTACGGTACCAATTATTAGAAGAATAAGGTATGGTAATGGACCATGACACAGTTTATGTAATGTGGGGAAAGAGAAGGGTGGATGGTATCAATATCACAGGGACTTGGGTGTGTTTTAACTCATCCTAGATTGGTTTTGGGGCCATGGGATCTCAACATTCATGAAAGAATATTCGATGAAATGAGGCACCATATGGAGGCTTGGAGGATGAGTTTCGTAAAGTTTGGGGTTTAACAAATGTTCGAGGATTTGAAAAGGCCAGGGATCTCACAGAGGTTAGGTGTCTCATGAAATAATATGTTTTTTGAAATAGGGTGACCCTACCTTGGAGTAAAGTTTGGTTCACATGGGGTGGGTTTCATGAAGGATAATTATCTCAAGAAACCTCAAGATCAAAAAAGAGATTTACTTTTATAATTGTTCAATGTAAATTCATGAAATGCATCTCCACAATGGGTTGAGGTTCTCAAAAACCCATGGGAGGTAGTTTCACAATAGATGGATACCTTTAGAGGTCCATCTCCTCTTATTATCCCGATTCTTTTATGTTTCACGAATTTAGAGATTTTCTAAGAAGCTGAAAGGTCATGTCTACTTGAAGGTCCAACATAAGGGGTATTTCTAGGCCCTATAGAGGCATGTGAGTTGGTTTTGAAAAAGATGTAGGATTTTGTGGAAGATTATGTTCTTTGTGAATTGATGAGGATTCATGATCCAGAGTTATACTATGACAAGGTTACCACATAATCTATGTGTGGCTAGGGAAATCCATTAAATAGAGCTCAAAGATGTGGAATTACATTTCATGAATGTTACATCAAATATCCACATGGTCATGGACCTTTGAAAATCAAATATGTCTGCGAAGCTTTTAAACTTTGCAAACCAGACCCTTAAGTAGATTATTGGGTAGTTTTGACTTGAAATTTCATTGAAAAAGCTATGCTTTTCTCAATATATCTCGTGGAACACATATTTAGATAAAAAAATTATTCCCCTTATAATTGGATCAAAAGTGGGAGAAGAGGCTTGGATTCTAAGGAAAAACTAGAAAAATTAATTTTTGGAAAGACGTAATCCTGAAACGTAGTCTGACCGTAAGCCTGTAAATAGGGGTGGGGTCCCTTAGGGGACCATTATATTTTAGATAAAGATAAGAAAGTTCTATATTTATGTGTAACTTAGGAATTTCATGAGATTTTGGTGATTTTGATCCTCAAAACTCATGAAACTCATATCTTCTATGAACTATGGTTCCATGAACATACTTCTGTGAATATATTTCCATGAACAGACCTATGAAAACTTGATCTTTATAAGAAAGACTCCATGAAACAACATCAATGAACCATATTAAAAAAATAATGTCTTGAATAGTGGATGTTAATGTTTTTGTTGATTGATAAAGGGGGGTGGCTGGGAACCCTATGATTGGGGAGACCTTCTAGATTGATTCAAACCATGACACACTCACTGTACTACTAATAGAGGCTCAACAGGAATACCCTATATGAAAGAGGTTACCAGTGCATGGTTTTGGGATGTGGGATTATGTGTTCATTCCTAGTACTGACCGGGATTTTATTTCCTACTAGTTTAGGGTCATGTATATATTTCACTAGTGGCATAGGGTTGTTAGGAGACACATCATGAAAGACCATTGATCACTTACTATGAAATCCCAATGGATCCATGTGAATAATGAAAATGGGGAGTCAATGGAGGTAGATGAATCTAACACATAGTATGAGAATATTCTCAAGGAGGGTCTGAAGAACCATCTCAAAGTTTGGAATGAAGAATGGGACCTACACCAGCGTGGATACTTCAGGGATGAATGGGCCTATTAATATTGGGTATGCCCATCCTACCATGAATTTATGGTATAGCTAATGTGGGTTGGACTTTATAAGGTGACACAGTCCTCACAGTTCCATGTCTACCATCACTTGGACATTATGATGGAGCTTTTGAGTTGGTAGGTGGTCATTAGGGAATAAATCATTCAAGAAGCATCATTGGGAGGTTGGAGAAAACATGTGGGATCTATAGTATATTGATGGGATCCTGATCCAAGGGGCCATGTATAATGAATTACTACCTGTAGGGAAAATTTTGGAGGACTAGGATCACCTACTCGCTATAACCAGGGTCTTTCTATTCTTGGTGCAGGGGATAAGTGAGCACACACTAGGGATGAAGGACATCAATTTCAAGTAATTATCTTGGTATTTTCTAAATTAACTAGTGAATAGGATACTATAGAGGCCACACCAAGGCCTTAAGTCATTCATGTGAGGCAAGGATCACTCATAATAGAGTATCACAGAATTAATTGAATAGTAGTTTTGGGGATACATCGTGAACCTGTAGGCTCTCGTGGTCAAACTAGTAGGGTTTATAACCACACTAATCTATGGGTGGATTCACCTAATGTGAGCTACACACATGGGGGTGTATCTGAGCACCCTTGTTATGGCGTTGATGCTAGTGATGTTGAGAAAAATCAACCTCAAAGTCCCAGTTTTGGTGAAACTATACAAGTTTCTTGACCATATCATACAGGGGAATGCTACCTTTCATATATATGGGCCCTTTCACTTCCAATATGGATAGGTATCCACACACATAGGGGGTATGTATATCCAAATCCTAGCTCTACTTCCAAAACAAACTACCATCAATAAATCCTGAACATTTCTGGGAGTCTCCCTTTCAACTTGGCCTTAGTGTATGTGTTGGAAGACCACATCATCTTTCACCTCTTTTCCTTTCCCATAGTAATGGTGACCAATAATAATACACAAACCATTGAATAGTGGTCGTACCTATTACCCTTTTGAGTTGGGGTACTAGGGGAGAGGTTAGACTACAAGGTGATGTATGATTCATACACCCCACATTAATTCATTAGGAAGTTATGATGCCTTCAGTAGTTGTCCCTAGGGGTGTAAATGGGATTAAACATTGAATTCCAACCATTTGTACTTAGAAAGATATAGAACATATTTACAAGTGAATACAGAAAGGGGAAGAGTGAGTTTTCACTGCCCACTACTGCTTATGGGCTTATCCATGATTATGCCAAGAGTAGGGAGAGCATGTATCTTGGGGACATGATGAGTTGGAATAACACTTGGGTTGATGAGGAATAATGGTTCTCTTGGCTATGGGGTTGAGGATGAGTGGTGGGATGGTTATGCTATAAAGGTAGAGTTAGTCCAGTGGGTGGAGTAGTGGTTGCGATGTTGGCAATTCTTAGTCCTACACTAGTGGGAACCATAGGGAGGGGAGAAAAGGAGGATCGATTCTCCTAGGTAAGTGGATTTAGGATGAAGTCATACCCTATAGGGATGTCTCAAGGGAACACATCCAAGGTCTAGGGAAGTGACTATGCCCCCCAAATGTTCCATGTAATGCTGTTTCATCCAATGCCTGTGAGAGTTAGGTTATCCATAGAAAAATCCCAACTCTCCTTGGGATATGGTAGCACCTCAACATATATGGGATATTACTCACTAAATTGGGTCATGTAATGGGATAATTATACATCCCCTGATAGGAGGTAGTGAAATACATGATGGGGTTAGAGGAATTCGTCTACTATTGGGGCACTGTGCATCCCCTGATCAGTCGAGAGAAGGTTTTTTGGGCCTGAAATCTTCTCCACATCTCTCAGAAAGTGAGAAAGCTACACAAAATCCTCTATAAGAGAGGTTATTGGAGGATTAATAGGGAATATATTTCTATCAGGACTCTTCCACGGATAGAGGTCCTATAATTTATTAGTTAAATAATCTAATCTTGTGTAACATGAATATAACCCATCCTTTAGAATTGATGCCAAAATCCATTTTCACTTGGGTAGGAACTGAAGAGCATGAAGAAGGGGTAGTTTCATCTTGAACCTCCAATAGAATGTGAGGGAGCACCAAACCTGAGGGGGGGGGGATTAAAGGACTCTTTTGATGTTACAGCAACAGTTGGACAACTATAAGATGAAGTATCACCTAAAAATGAGGAGAAAACCACTAGGGGAACACCATTTCTAGAGTGATTTCCAATGAAAATGTCTGAACTACTCATTGGTATATATCACTCTTGTAACTCCTTTATTATTTTTACATTTTCCATTATGTTTTTACTTTCATAAGTCCTGCTTGTCTAACTATATGACTTAAATGGAAGTTTAAACCATGTTTGGATCTCATCCTGTTTTGGAAATTCTAAAGCTTGAAATAATAGTGGTAGACGATTATATTCCTTCAAAAAAGGTGGTTGAAAAGGTTATAATGGTCACACCATCCATATAAGTTCCACATGAGGTTGATGGAGGAGTAGAAGCCACAATAGAGGAGGTAGAAAATGCACTAACAGTTGAGATGATTAGGGAGGATATGATAACTACTACTATCCTGAAATCATCATTGGTAGAGACTAATGGAGTTAAGGCCTCAACAAAGGGGGTCAATAACGTGGGCCCAAAAAATTAGGTAAAGGAAACTAAAGTGGATGAACCTACTTTAGTGGTGCCACATGAGATATCTTGGGATCTTGTGATAGGTGAATGATTAGTTGAGGATTCATTTTCCCTAGACTTGGGGATCTTCCTGCATAAGGATCTTCCTATTGACAAATTGGATACTGATGTTTTAGTGGTATTCCTTCCATATAAGCCTACATTACATAAGGAATTTGAGTATTCCAACTAATAAATCACCGAGGAGAACCAATTCATCTGATTCAAGGCATGGAAGAGCATGATGAATTTTATTACACGCACTCCACTGGCTGATCTTCGAAACTTGGAAGGATCTCTCCACAATTGGCTAATCATCCTTTGTACTGGCATGATGGACTATAGTGGCCTCTATCCACTAGATTGTGAATTTCTTATTGGATGGTAACATTCCTACTGGTTGGAGTTTCATGTCACCTATAATAAGAAGAAGGTCATGTGAACTCATGAATTCCAGGCCGCTGAAGAGGAGATTTCTTGCCTAGAAGGGAAGACATGAGGGAATATAGCCATATTAACTAATTAATAAGAGATCACCAAATAACAGAGGACTCAATTGGTTATGGATGAAGCTAAGGTAGTAGAGGTGGCTTCTTTTTTGGATGAGTTTCTGGCCAAATAGGATCGGGAGTACATCAGGTCTGAAGAGGTTCACCCCATCATAGAGGAAGATGTGGTCAATCCAGTGGAATGGAAGAGGATCCTAGAGGATATTAAAAAGAGGCAATCCAAACTCAAGTTATCAATCACTAGGGTTAATCCTTTGGTAATATCATCATATCCTAAAAAGAAGATAATTCGACATATGGATGGACCTCTTGAAATTTGGATGTTTTTTGAATCCCCAATGTTCTTTTAAAAACATTTCTTTTTTCTATATCTCTAACCATATTAACAAGGAAACTAATGATTAATCCATAATCCCTTGTGAGTCATGGTCAGTGTGGGAAAGAAGGGGAAAACAAAATATTTCTCATTTATATGAGTGTAATAGACAAGGGTCGAACACACAGTGTCTAGACTCACTTATTGACCACCTGGGAGTGTCCTGAATGAGAATGGTTTGGCTAGAGCATGAGACTCTCTACACAACCAACTTATTTATCAACATGCAATGATTCAAAAATTGGGTAATTCAAGGGACAGTTAATTCAACCAAAAAAAGGGGTGATGAAGAGTGTGAATTGAGATTCCCAAGATTTAGAAAAAAAAGGGGGTGGCGTGACAATGGAGGATAAATACTGACAATGTCCAAAACATAGAATCCATTATTATTTTTCTAATTATGTGGAGGAAATGTAGTTCAACCACTGACCATGTTTGAAACATTGGACCTATCTCAAAATGTAATTATAAGACTTTTTAGGCATGTTCCCAGGATGGTAGGTGATCCATCGTGGCTAGACACCATTACCATTAGGGGGGGCATTCATACATGGAAGATGATGGGGATCTAAGTCAATGAAGATGTGTATAGTGGGGATGAACTGAGGGAATTTTCAAATGGATTTCAACACTATCTATATTATTCCACCATGGATTTGATCACATTGGTAGGTGTATTAGTCTAAACAAAGGTCATAGTCATATTCTAAGGGGAGTGTCATATTGGGTGTTGAGTGATGGTTGAGTAATAGGAATGATGCGGTAGGTGACCATCACTAAAGGGGGAAATACGCTTCTCAAAAAGGTCCTAATATGATTTTCATTTTTATGTCATTAAATGAGGATAGTGCACAGGAAGTTTAACATCATGTTATGAAGATAATGTAAATGCAGTTTTAATGTCAAGTGGTGAGGATGACAAGTCATATAGTTGAACATCTTGTGATTAGGATTTTCAAAGAACGGTTTAGTGTCTTCTCTTTTGGATATGTGAACCAAGCTGAATAACACCCACCCAGTCGAGGTGGGTGGTGTGTAAGAGGGTAACAAAATGGGGGTACTCCCTAGTGGTGGTCATGGGGAAAAGGGATCTTAAGATTTGGATCTAACTTTTCCTGAACTGAGGGGTCCAGTGAGCACAACCATTTTTTATGGGGTCCATAGTAGTTACCCACTATCTTTTCATCTCTTTCTTTTTATCCATTTATGTTTTGATGAAGTCATGAGAGTGACCTGGTAGGTGGGTGTGTGACTTTTCATCTGGTTGACCCTATGGGTTTTTAACTTGTCCGACATTTGTGCCTCTTTCATTTGTAAGTTAAAAATTATACCATTTAGACCAAGAAGTTGAAAATAGTTTAATTTCATAATGCTTGTACCATGGAGTTTGAAATAGTTTATGGTCATAGTGCTTGGAACATGACTCCATTTTAAAGTTGTAGAGATTGTACCATGGTTTTATAAATAGTTTAAGATCTTAATGTGGAAACATTAAGGGGATCTTCCTAGAAAAGGTTCTTATGATGCCAAAGGGTTCAAAATTGATGGTAATGGCATTCCTAGGAGGCCCTAAATAAAGAAAAATAATACGGCGGTGTGTCACACATTGTTTATGGTCATGATTCTTGGACCATGGTTCATGTATTTCAAAGGAAAGTGTGTAGGATAGGGGAGAGGCAACCTAATGTGATTAATGATACTTGGAGGCCTTAACACATGGAACATCGCTAAGGGAAATTGCACAAAGTTTTAGGTCATGATGTTTGGAAATGGGCTCCTAGATTAAGGTCATATTTTTAGACCAATTTAAAATAGTTTAAAGGTCATAATTCTTAGATCATGGTTGTGTGTCTCAAATGAATATTTGTGGAATTTAAGAAAGGATACCTGATGTGAAAGGAGGATCCGTGGAGGTTTTCTGATGTTGTAAAAAACACCTCAGAGACAACTTGGACATGGTTTAAAGCTATGATTATTGGGATTTGTATCCTGATTTAAGTTATTAGAGTTTGGACCATAGAGTGAATTCCTTAAAAGAACATGTGTAGCATGGAGATTGGATACCTGATGTGAATTAGAGGCCAAGAATCCCCAGTGCCACATGACACATTACCAGGGTGACTTTAACCTAGTTTAAAGTCATAATTCTTGGACTTGGGATCTTGGTTTAATCTTTTAGTGTTTATACTGAGAGTTCACAAATAGATTAAATATCATAATTCTTGGAAATTATTGTAAAACATCTAAAAGGATTGTTTATCGAATAGAATGAAGGTTATAGGATGTGAATTGAGTGATAATAAGGCCTGACACCACATGGAACATTCCCAGGATGACTTTCACATAGTTTAATGTTGTGATTCTTGGACTTGGGATCCTAGTCTAAGGTTATAGAGTTCAGAAAAAGTGGTAGAAAATAATTTAAAGTTCATAATAATAGGACCATAGGGGATCACATCACAAAGAAGTATGTATGGAATGGACGAGAGGTGACCTGATGTGAATTGAGGGCTAAAAAAGCCCGACCCTACATGAAACATTCCCAAGATGACATTCACACAGTTAAAAATTGTGATGCTTGGACTTGGAATCCTATTTTAAGGTCTTATATTTCCGAATAAATGTATCAGTACATCTCAAACTTTCTTGAGGAAAAATCCATCCCAGCTCCTAAGCATGCATGAGCCATGCTCAATGTGAGAAACAAGGAGTGGTAGGGAGTTCCGATCATTTGTAGGGGAGAACATGAAAATGGGAAAAAGTGATAAAATTAAGGAATTATCATGAAGGTATTTCATGAATTTCAAGACATATATAATAAAATTGGAATGAAAAATGGGTGGGGAATTACTGTTAACCATGTTCGAGACAAATTTTTTGCAATGACACTAGTCAAGGATAGGGAAATCAAATATGGGATCGACCATTGATTGAGTTTGAAACATGGGTTATGGGTGGTTTTATGTTGAATTCATGATTGATCCCAAATAAAGAAGGTCTAGACATCATTACACATCCCATGATAATGGGAATCGATCCACATGTAGTTTTGGAAGGTGGTGTGGAAAAGAAAAAATATTAAAGGAGAGGATACCCTATTTGATTAGTATGTGACAACCGTTATGTAGTTTAAATGTCATGCAGAAAGATTCTAGCTACATAGTTTAAGGTCATGTGGCGAGGACCAAGGGGAATTTGGAAAACAATTGAAAGTAATAATTATTAGACTATGAAAGTTTTTATTTAAAGGGTGTTTTTATAGATTTAAAGAGGTAAAAACCAATGTGAAATGAGGGATATGTTAATCCATGTTCCATATAAATATACTAAAATAAACCAAACATAATTTTTGGTTATAATATTTGGACCCTAAATGGGTACAAATGGAGAAATGTTGGTGAACATAATCCAACTTAGGAAAGGGTTTATAATGAACTGGTGGATGGGATAAAATATAGCAGGTCTTGGTGTCACTAAATATCTCATGGGAATTAGAATCAATCCATATATAGTTCAAAAACTTGGTATGGTAGGAGACCAACATCAGAAGGGGTTGTCCTATCGAGTGAGGACATGAGGCATCCCATTATTTTTGTGGGGAATCCCGTGTTTATGTCCCAGGGTAGGGTAATAGTTTATCATCCTATGATGAGGGTGGTATTTTTTTTATTCCCTCACACTTGGTATGTGAGGCATCCAATATTTATTTCCTAGGTTAATACTTCACTTTAACATTGTTCTATAATGATTTGGGGATTTACATTTTAATTTCATATAACTCGAACTATGGTTTCTACCTATTTGAGGTCATGGAGCTCAGACTATGGGGGATAAAAATAGTTTAAGGTCATAATGAATAGAACTAATAAGATACTGTTAGTTTAAGGTTATAGATACCAGACACTAATTTTTGTAGTTTAAGGTCACTTAAATTTGACCACGAATCATAATTTAAGATCTTAATGTTTGGGCTATGACTTATATTTTGAGGTCATAGAGTTTGGACTATAGTTTCGTATGAATTATTGCTTGAGAAACTTGGAATCGGTGGGGGTGTAATATTATCTTTATCCATGTTTATTAAAGATTATTATCCATTGGAATAAACCTTATGGATAATGTAAGGTAATTCTCACTTGGGATGGAACTTTGGATTCTTTTTGTGGGGTATCATTAGCGAATGGAGAGCCAGTACCATGTCACCTTGGAAGAATGAGCAGAGGTGAACCTTCTTATTGAACACTCTTTATATCATGTTCCAGTACCTCTCCGTGTTAAGAAAGTTGAAGCTTATATTCCTAAAGGGATTACAACATATCTAGATGAAATTATTCGATTATATCTGGTGTCTTATGGTCATAAATAACCATTCATAGCAACAAAATATAAAAAAATGTGTTTGAATACCTCTATTACATATATTATGGAGTATACAGTCACCTAGATTGAATTTTGAGTTATATTTTGATTATCCCAAAGGGTATTGGGTATCATTTTGAGACAACTATTTTTGTCTATGACCCAACTTTTTCTACATGATGTTATAGAGGGTCTTACTGAAATCCTCAATCTTCCTATTTTCCTTCGCATAATAGTGATAAGTATGGTTGGACCATATGTTAAACTTGGAATAAAATATCTTCACCATGGAATCCTAGAAGTTGGTTCTATTGTCTGTGAGAATATTTTAAGGAACCTCAAACCTATATAAGATGTGATAGATCAAAAACTCAAACATAGACTAGGTTTTTACTTATTTGAGGAGAATCTCTTCTATTAATTTTGAAAAGAAGTATGTTGTGTTCAAAATGATCCTTCACTATCGAGTTGTTGCTTGAAGGTAGGATCCCACAACTTTGATCCCCCATACTACAAAGGTCCAAGAATAATAGGTAGTGTGGATAAGCTCTAATGGTCTATGCACAATTTTAGTGTGGATCTGACATGCATGACACCTCTTGGATAACTTAGTGCAATCCTAAACCATGGTGGGAAAAAGTATCCCAACTTCTGAATTTTGTGGGAGATCTCCGATCCTTCTTAATGGGAACCACAAGACTTGGAATGGATCTCCTGAAAAACCTATGGTATCACATTTAATTGGATGTAATGGGTGATAATTCCATCAAACCCATTCATGTAGAGGGTTTTACTATGGTTAAGACCACTTTGGAGGGTAAAATGAACTACACACTGTCATATTCACTCACGCTCAACTCAACATGGAGGGGGAATTTCACGATAGAGATAAATGATGAAGGAAGTCATCCAATAAATAATTTCCATTCCTAGTGGGGATTCGAAGGTAAGTTCATATAATTACCAGTAGACAGCTGGCATACTAGATGATTACCATCATATGAAGTGGCAGGAGTGATGAACTTTCAGTTTGTGGCATTAATGTCTTGGAAATCATTTACAGGTTCTGCAAGAGATGTAACTTGTATTTCCAATGCATTAGATCAACCATTTTATGATTGTGTAACTTGGTCCACCTTCAGTTGGGAAGGGAACTAGTCCATCAGTTGATGTGTATGCTTTTATAGGGGCACTAGTTCTTTCTTTTTGACAACGTAGTTACCCTTGATCTTCTTGAGGACTTACTCAGAGACTCCCTTCATGTGTAAATAGGGGAATTAAATCTTGAGCTATAGATTGAGACCAGTAATGAGAGCCTGATACTTTTCCTTGTTGTTTTTGTATCCTTCTAACAATAGGAATGAGTACAACAAGATGACCATTGATAGAGTGATGGAGATGATACCCAGGCTTACCTTATTAAGCTTGGGGTTCTCTAGCCTTCTACCACTCGGAATTTGGGACACACCATCAAAACTCATCTTCCAACATTGTATAACTTGGTGCACCGATAGAATAGCTTCATCCAAAAAATAGAAATCTTGGATAAATTCTTCAGGGGATGGATGTGTGGCTAGAAATTATTATAGTTCCTAGAATTTAACGACCATTTTTGGGACAAACCTGATGTAAAAATAGTATAAGAATACCTCCCAACACATGAATCATCCTTTTAGCATGAGGCGATTGAGGATATACTTTAGCATGTATACCCAAGACACAAGTTGTATCTCATGGTGCTCAAAATAATGTCATAAATGGTTTACTACAAAAACTAGTGTGATACAAATCTTCTTGATGGGTGAGTATCTGGTCTCCATGTTGAGGAGAATTTATCTGAGATAGTATAGGTTGTTTTACATTCCCTCGATATTTTTTTAGGCAAGAGGGGTGTTGATGGACCATTTTAGATAATTCACATAGAGAACCAAAGACTTTCCTGAGATGGGTGGCATCATAACTGGAGGATATAATAGATACTACTTGATATCATCAAATGAAGTATGATAGTCCCCATCCCACTAATAGAAGACACCTTTTTTCATGTGTCTCAACAAGGGATTGAATGTTCCGAATTGATTTATAATAAATCAGTGTATGTAGGATAATTGGCCATGGAGGTCTCACAACTCCTAAATATTTCTTAGGTGGGGAATTTAATTGATGGAATTAATCTTATTTGGGTCAATATTTATGCCTCTTTACTATTCAAAAAATCCAAAAAGAATATAGAGATAACCACGAATGTGCACTTTAGGGGGTTCATCTTCATGTGTTGGGAGGTGAGGAAGCTGAAAACATTCCTAATATCCTTGGGATAGTATTAACATTAGTGGGATTTTATAACCATATTATCCATGTAATATTCCAACAACATCCCATGAATTTTCTTAATGATGTGCTGCATGGCCAGCTGGCAAGTGGCTCTAGCATTTTTCAAGCTGAAAGGCATTACATATAACATTGTGTTACTTACTTTTAGGTATTTATCCCCTCTTTTATTCTCTTTCCCCTTCATTTTGTTGAGTCTTGGGACTCTCAATGATGGAGATAAATTTCGAGGGAAAATGTCCTAAAGTTCAGGAATGTATTTTTGTTTGAATTAATGGAGTTCATGTGTAAATTTGTAATGTATTTGTGGGTTCTCCCTGAGTTCAGAGAACATTGAAGGTGGTTTTGGAGTTTTTAGATAGAAACTATATTTTTTACAATCTATTGGAGAAATACACACTAAGAAATGGAATTACACATAGTTTTATTCCTTCCTGGATGATGTTGTGAACTTGGTTTACAACGTGAAAGGATTACATGTTGTGTAAAGGTTTCATACTATGTAAATGGTAAATAAATGGGTTTTTAATAAAAAGGAGACTAGTTGTTTTTGGTATAATTTATCTCCATAGATTACATGACATGTAATTATATTACATGCCATGTAAATCTCATGAATTAGTATTTTAGTGTGTTTCACGACTGATTAGTCATTTTATTCACCCGAAACCTCATTTTTGTCGACCTTTGAGCCCTCCCTTGGTGATTTTGGAGATGTTTGACCCTTCTGAACTATTTTATTCAATGGTTGATCATTGTTGTGGTTGCAGTGAGTTTTTACAGGTGAGTAATCTTTTTTTCTTCATTTCATTTTATTTTAGTTGGGTCTTTTTGATTCATAATTGTATTTTTTGACCCAATATGATGATCCTCTTGATTACTTTCTAGATCCATCGT
Organism: Viscum album; assembly: GCA_963277665.1. Lineage (NCBI taxonomy): Eukaryota > Viridiplantae > Streptophyta > Magnoliopsida > Santalales > Viscaceae > Viscum > Viscum album. The sequence continues at coordinate 763,112,219 of OY728122.1, forward strand.
GTTATCTTGTTCTGGGGTAGGATCCTTTGTTGGTTGCGGTGTGGTGAGTTTTTTTTCTTTGAGGTATGTTGTGAATTGAATTCTACACCAATTATTTTTTGTTAAATAAATTCTTTGATATGTGGAGTTGTTTTAGGGCCTCTGTTTTCATCATTGTGTTCTTCTTTGTTAGTGGATCCCATTTTGGGAATGTGTGACCCATATTTTGAGGTGGGTGGTTCCATCTCTAGCCTGTGTTGGGGAATTTCATTTCTCTAGATTATGATAAATTGTTATATAAATAAAATTTCATGATTGAATGATTTTATTTAAGTTTGTGAAAATGGGTTTTTAATAAAATGGGGGTTCCCCTAGTTTTTGGTAAATTAAAAGGTTTCTTTAAATCCTTATAAAATGCTTTAAAGGGATGATATTAAAATAATTGTTTTTTGTAATGGTTTGATGAAATGTCTTAAAAAATTGATCACATGGAAAGCCTTGGGTACTTAGGTTTAAGGTGTAGTAATAGACCCCATACACTATCTAAGGGTTTACTCATGGAGTGTTCCTATGCTCTTAAGACCTGTTATTCTTGGGATTGTTTAGACCTATTGGGGGGTAGTGTTAACTTGTTTGGGGTGTTTGTATGCTCTCTAGTTTCGATGAATATGTCTAGAGTGTTGATGTGTGTGATCGTATAAGTTTTTGTATGAGTTTCCGACCTAGCCTAACCTATAGTGATCATTGGCATGATGTTACCCATTCTTTGTTTTGGCTACTTAGATCCTTTTGTGTTAGACTATTTTAGTGGTACTTCCATGGATTTATATGATATATGATACATGATTTGGTTTTATTTGATATATTTGCTACGATATACGTATATAAAATACTTTAAAACCAATTTACCTTTTTTATTAAGAAATGTGGAAAATGGGTAATTATATTGTTTTTCCTTGATTTTGATATAAAAGTGATAAAATATATATCTTTCCTTGTTTTATTTAAAGTTAACCATGATTGGTTTAGGGTATAGATAATTTTTAAGGAAAACCTGGGTGGGATCCAACTAAACCTGTTAGCACACACCCTATTCACCCCTTTGGTAGTTCATACAACTTGTTATGTCTTTCATTATAGGGAAATTCAAGGCACTACAGTGAGGTATCTAAGTTTTCTATCAACTATAATTGGGTAGTTTTTGAAGAGATGGTTGGGATTTTCTCATGCTATCATATTGATACTATTAGAGTATCTATTTTAGTTTTATCATCCTTTATAGTTGGACCTGTCTCTTGGAGTTTTTTTCTACCATTTCATTTGTATAACTTCCGTTGTTCTCTATCTATTATGAAATATATATTCATGCTTTCTTCCACTATTTATTTATGTATATGTACATATTTTTTTTTCTGCCACAGGTTGGGATAAATTTTTTCCTATGGTTATTTTTTAATTCTCAAGTGTTAGCCAGCAACCCTTGGGGATTGGGAACGCCCTTCGAGTTTGTGGAAATCCAAGTTAGGTACCGGTTTGAGGGGGTATCCAGGTTGGTTTCATCATAGTTTGGTATCAAAGGGAGGTATTTATTCTAGCTTCCTTTTATTTGGTCATTTGGTTTACTAGAGATAGGGAATTGGGGACATGAAAGGTTGGTTGTAGTGTGTACTTTAAAATCTCATTCCATGACGAGACTCAAGTTACCATGGGCTATGGGGATTTGTGTATCATGTTTTTAATTCACGAATTTAATCTTAACTTTTTATTATGGGCTTCTGGTTTGTATTGATATTTTTCTATTGTTTGATCATTATTATGTTTTGGTTTTCCTCCGTATACCATAGAGGCATCTTCCATGGGATATAATAGAGGTTCCAATGATGTTTCTCAATGGAATAATCATATGAATCATAATTTTATTAAGGCTATCATGCAGTAATCTCGTACTGTCTACCAGAATGTACCACAAGTCTAGAATAATGTTAGTGAGGTTGATACAGGAGGTAAAGGATTAAGGGATTGATTGTGAGATTTCTTGAATGAGAATCCACCAACCATTAAAGTTACAAATGAACCTCAAGAGGTGGAGTACTGGATTGAAAATATTGATCATACTTTTTAATTCATAGATACACTTGAGATTATCAAGGTGAAGTGTACAAAATTCATTCTTGAGGGTCCCAAAAAGCATTGGTGGGATTATATGGTATATGTATATTGGAATTTGAGATTATAATTGAATGGTTTTAATACTACATTCTTCCAATAGTTTTTTCCTAAGTCACTAATGATGGAAAAGTATCGGGATTAACTCTATTTGAATTAGTGAGAGTGTTCAATATTGACGTAAAATAAATTTTTTGAGGATATGGTTCATTTTTCACAAGTGGTTATAAAAAATTACCACCATAAAGCTCATAAGTACATGTATGGTTTGTGATCAGATGTCAGATTGAAAGTATTTATGATGAATATTTTGACCTATGTTGTGATAGTGGATAGGTCTATGATGGAGGTGATTACTATAGAGGTTGTATATTCTTCCCCTTCTCTTATACATAGTGGAACTTCAGTGGTGCGCTAGGGGAAAAGAGGAATTGAAAAGATCATCATTGGAGTGGTGGGGGTGTTTCTCAGCTACATGCCTCCTCTACATGTTATGATAATGTTTGTAGTGTTCCCCTGACTTACTATATGTGTGTAAAGGTTATAAACACATGATTTTATTTTCCTTGAACAAAAAATATGTTCAATGGTTGTGGAAGTTATGGTCATTTTCAATGTTTCTATCAGGATATGTCTACTCCTCAATATGGTTAGAGATCATTACATCCAAAGGATACTACATTATAGTCAGATACTTCAAAAACTAAAAGGATCTGTCCATATGAATCAGGTGTTAAGCACCTTTATATAGTATATGAGTTTCTCATGGAGTTATATGAAGGTCTAATGACAGTAAGAGGAACCATTTTTATTTCATATTCAATAGTGATTTATTTATTTGATACTGGGGCTTCCCTCTCATTTATATCTAGAAATTTTTTGATATGCTTAAACTTCCAATGGATCACATGTCCTTTTTGGTGCAGTTGGAAACAACTATTGGAAAGAGGAAAGTTTAGGGGTTTCAATGTCCTTCTTATGAACTATTGATAGCTGATGCTGAGTTAGTATGTTATTTTCTTATTCTTGATATTGATCTTTTTGATGTCATTATTGGGATGGATTAACTTGTTGCTCATTGAGATGAGGTTGATTGTTATCATCAGTGTGTCTCATTTCTTATGTTTAATGAGATATCACAAGTGTTTTAGGGAGAGTGGGATCCAATGTATGGTAATACATGAAATTATCACTGAAAGCTCATGAATTTGTTGCCGGGAGTAGAATTTAAGCCCAAGGATGTTTCTCTGGTTGTTTATGTTTCCACTATTGTTCAATATTTTCTTGAAGTTTTCCTAGAATATTTCTTTGGGATTCATCCAGATAGGGAAGTGGAGTTTAATATTGATTTGTTTCTAGGTAATCATCTGATATCGATACATTCTCATCATATGGAATCAGTGTAGGTAAAAGATCTCAAGATTATGTTGGATGATCTAATGGAAAAGGGTTTTGTTCACCCAAGTGTTTTCCCTTCAGAATCCCTAGTGCTCCTTGATAAGAAGGAAAATTATTTACTCTGATTATTTGTGGAATATTTAAATTTGAACTAGGTAATAGTTAAGAATAATTATCCTTTTCCTTTTGTGTATGATTTGTTTGATCAATTATGGGGGAAAGTGTTTTTTAAATATCAATCATCAGACATGTTTTCATTAGCTCACAGTTTTAAAGTATAATATAAGGAAGATGGATTTTAGGAGAATGTATGGACATTTAAAATATCTAGTGTCACTCTTTGGTATGACTAATTATCCTACAATTTTTATGTCTTTGATGAATTGTATGTTGCATCAGTAAATCAAATCTTTTGTCGAAATATTTTTGGATGATATTTTTGGTTTATTTGAGACCCGATTGTGATAATGTGAACCATCTGGGTTTGGTTCTAGAAATCATGAAGAGTCACTATATGTATTAAAATATTTCAAAATGAAATTTATAGATCTATGAAGTGTTGTTCTTGGGGAACATGATTTTTGAACAAGGAATATCAGCTAATTTTGAGAAGGTTAAGGCTAATTTTTTATTGTAAGATCCAACAAATGTCTTTGAGATTTAGATATTCCTTGGTCTTGGTGTATATTATCAATGGTTTATCAATGATTTATCAAATTTTTCATCACCTTTGAATAATATTACCCGGTAAGGGGTGAAATTAATATGGGATATGAATTTCTTATCTTCTTTTGATGATCTAAAATGAATTCTAACTTCAGTTATTATTCTAATATTAACTAATCCCAGTAAGGGGTATGTGGTTTTTGTGATGTTTCAAGTGTTGATTTGGGTTGTGTACTCATGTAGGATGATTCTCTGGTAGATTATAGATCACATATACTTTGACCACATGTAAAGGTTAGATGACTTGCTAATATACATCATGTAACAAGATTACATATTATAATGAGATTACACATCTTTTAATGGGATTAAATTCTATACAATGTCTTATGAGTATATTTGTTTTACTTGGTACACAATGTGAAATAAGTACATGATGTGTAAAGGGTTAATTCCATGTAAATGATAAAAAAATGATTTTTAATTAATAGGTGATGGGTTTTTAGCCTAATTAATAAACATGGATTACATAATGTGTAATGAGATTTCACACCATGTAAATATTGTGAGTTTTTCTTTTAGGGTGCCTTACACATGAATTTTAATCTCATTCATCTGAATCCTCCTTTCTCTAGACCTAGTTTCTATACCCAAGTGATTTTGGTGAAATCTAATCCTTATGAACTATTTCATTTGGTGATTGATCATTGTTACAGTTATTGTGCATTTATATGGGCAAGTAATACTTTATGTTTCTTCATTTCCTTTGACTGTAGAAGCGTAGTCATGTTTTTATTGGATTAATTGATCTGAGATGATTATTATCTTGATTCCTTTATAGATCCTCCATGCAATCTTTTTCTAGGGGTTAATCCTTTATTGGTTGTAGTGTGGAGGGTGTGTATTCTTCAAGGCATATTTTTAATTTTCTTCTCCGACAACCATTTTTTTGTTGAATCCATTCTGAGATGTCTGGATTAGTACCAGGGCCTCCTTAATCATTGTTTTTTCTTCCTTATTGGTTGATCCTATTGTGGGTTTGTGGGACTCAATATTGAGGTAGGTGGTTCGATCATTATCCCGTGTTGGTGAACAAAATTTATCTTGATTGTGATAAATTATTTTATAAATTAAATGACATGACTGGATGATTTTATTTGTGTGTGGGGAAATGGATTTTTGATAAAAATATGTTTTTTCCCAAGTTTTTGGTAAATTAAAAGGTGTTTTCAAAGTATCAAAAAATGTTTTTCAAAGCATGTTTTTGATTAAATTTTTTGATTAAATGGTTTGAAAAATAGAGAAAATGGGAAGCCTTTAGTACTTAGGCGGAAGGTTTTATAATAGGAGTCATCCACTTTCAAGGGTTTCCCTCATGTGGTGTTCCTATGCTCCCTTGGCCTATTGTTCTAGGGACATTTTAGACCCATTGGGGGGTTCACTAACTGGGGTGTTACTCTGCTATCTAGAATCGATGAATATGTATAGAGAATTTATTTGTACAATTTTATATGTTTAAATATTATTTTCATATATACCTTGTCCTATATTGATCCATGGAGTGATAATAAATGTTCTTTGATTTGGCTCCTGGGCTGATTTTGTCTTATACTATTTTAGTTTAATTTCCATTGATTTGATATTACATATGATAAATGATTTGGTTTGATTTAATATATGTACTTTGATATATGTACTTTTATATACGTATATGAAATTCTTTGAAACTAATTTACTTTATTTTTTAGGAAATGCGTAAAAGGGGAAAATAATTTTTTTCCATGATTTTGATATAAAACTATTAAAATATATATCATTCCTTATTTCCTCTAAAGCTTCTCATTCTTGGATTATTGTATAGAGACTTTTTATGGAACTTCTAGGTGGGATCCTACTAAGTTTTTTAGATCACACCCTCCACATCCCTTTAGTGGTGCGTAAACTTTGTTATATCTTTCGATGTAGGGAAAGACAAGGCACATTAGTGAGTCGAAGAGGTTTTCAATCAGATGGGTTTGGGTAGCTGGTGGTGAGACGATGGGAGTTTTCCAATGCTATCTCTTGAATACTGCTGGAGTATCTATTTTATTTTTTTCAATCATTTATAATTGGACTTTTCTATTGGATTTTTTTCTACCATTTCAGTTGTATCACTTCCTTTATTATCTATCTGGTAATATATTTATGTTTTATTCCACTATTTATTTCTATATATGTATCTATGTCATGTTTTCTACTTTTGGTTGGGTGAAATTATTCCCTGTGGTTGTTTATTTATGCTCGGGTGCTGGACTCTAGTATGTGATGACCGGGAACTACCTTTAGGTATATGGAAATCCAGGTTAGGTACCAGTTTGAGTGGGTATCTAGGATGGGTTCATCACATTACCTAATATAAGAAAACACGATGGGGAACCCTAAAGGTGTTAGAATCCTCCTTACTAGTGGAAAATAGATATAATTCTACATGAAGTATCCTTCAATGAGGGAGAAGTCCTAAAACCCATCCCTAACATAAATCAACGACTTTGTCATCACAAGGGAAAAAAGATCCTTTAGAAAATGGTGGTTAAAGTCCCAGAAGTTGATGCTAACTCTAATCTACCCATTATTCTTCCTGACTGGGATAATGTTGGATAGCCACCTAAGGTATTATACCTCCCTGACAATGTAGGATTTAATAAGTTTTTCATGTTCAGCCTCGACCATAGAAACTTTACATGGTTTCATCTTTTTGGGAGGCCTTTTGAACCTTTGATGACCCACTAGGAGGCCAAGGTGATGAAGAACAACCTGAGGATCTAGCCCTGACATCTCATCACAACTTCAGGAGAATTCACCATGTTGCTATCTTAGGAAGGCCATATGCTACCTTTGCTCTTCTGGGGACGTGGTGGTACAAATCATTGTCGACCTCACATATTCCTTAGTACTAAGGTTCACCCAAGTTAACTCATCAATATTTATGGATACACTCCCTTCAAATGGAAGAGGGGAATATTCCAAATCCTCTTTTTCTACTGAGACAGGGGGATCAGAGGGAGGAGATGTCTCGTTTAGGCTATTTTAACCTAGGGGAGCACTAGTGTCTGATTTAGCAGATACAAAATCCTTGCTATGGGGTTCCTATTCTACTAATACTATTATGAAAAAATCCATCGAGCTAATTCCATTTGGTTTCTAGATGAGATATGCACTCTTTATATCAAATCAATGGTACGAGTTGACCATCATCGAGTTAGTCCTACTTTTTGGAACATCTTGGAATTCTGTGGATCAATGGCCATGGGGACAACTTATTAAAACATTATAGGAATAAGGTCTTCTGCTATCAGCCCGACCTATCTGTTTTAGTGTACATAGTAATATGTTAGCACTCTTTTTTCATAGAGATCAAAAAAAATCTCCCCAAGTCCAGTGTCATGGTCTCTAAACGATGAATTGGGAGGATAAAGATATATTTCAACTCTATCCATGGATCATCTAAAGTGGAAATTATATCATTATGAGAATTTAGGCACTTAACCCTATCAGTCTAGACATTATTTCCCTCAATTTTTTAGTAACCATCTTCCAGATTATTTTCCTCAAAGGAGTCAAAGGGGTATTCATCACCTTGGAGTACCCTTATACGACCATAAAGGGAGTACTTGAGGAATTGGTGGTATAAGGTGGGGTTTGTTTCATGAAAATGAAGCCATGGTATTCCTTGTAGTGAATTATAGACAATATCATACTAGACTACCATAAATTTAGTTCTTGATACTTGGACAATGAATTGAATCTTAAACTAAATATTTCCACATGGTTTTTCTCACTCTTAACATACCTCTGAATTATCAAGTTTGATGGATTTAGGTCTTCTTTTGTAAGACCCATCTTAAAGAGCATCATAGTTTGAATGAGATTGATCCCAAATCCAGTATCCACTAAGCAGTGGTGAATTTTCACTCTATTACACTGAACTGTGATATAAAATGGGAATATGTACCCCCAAATAGTGACAACCTCACCTTATCTAGAAAACAAGATAATGGCTCGACATTCCTCTTTCTCAACCTCCTCTATGTATTAGGAATCAATGGTACCTACCTCAACCTCGAACTGAAGCAGGATTTTCAAGGATCCAGCAAGGTACACTGCAAAAAAGGGTAATTCATGACAATTTTTGTGGAATAGCTGTAGTTTAATCCACAATGTATTGCACAGTCGCTAGTCATTTAGCATATGTTTCAATATTTTATTTGTGTTTTTACTATGTGTCATTTTTTGGAGTATTTAATGGTGGTTTTTTATTTAGTAGGGGTTTTTTATAAAAAAATATCCTATGAAAATATTTAAGAAAAGTAAAGAACTGACAATGATATGTTCAGCAGTGGTGAATCTTAACAACATCAAAATAAATATTATTTAATGTATTTAGCAGTGGTTTCTAAAAAACCACTACTATAACATATTTTTTTCTAAAATATTTAATAATAAAATTTAAATATAAAAAAGTGACACAAAATAAACTAAAACATGAATATATGATAAACCATTATACATATTTCATACATCCAAAACAAATAAACAAAAATCCATAGTCATCATAACCTCAATATCAGTTTATACATACATCTATCAGACAATACATCTATCTGCCTCCACTACATCCATGTCATGACCAATATACATCCACATCATGAACAATATACATCCACATCACAACATCCACTACATATGTCTACCTAAAATGCATCTCATCAATTGAAACCAACCATAATAAATCACAATTATAATAGAATAAATGATAAAATTTTAACAAACCATAGAAACTAAGAACCATCATGAATTCCTTCTGAAGAATGTAATGGATTAGAGCTATAAATCTCCTACCTAGTACTGGAATATTCAACCTACAATGGAAATAAGAATATTTAAGAAAAAATGTGAAAGAAAGAAGATACAGAATATGTTCGGAATACTACACATAAAATTTATTATTTTATAAAAAAAACAAAAGAAATTTTAACATAAAAATTAATATATAGTTTAAAAAACTTTAAAAACATAAACTTACATATTTAAGATAAAATTTGACACTTGAAACTGAAAAGGGATAAGTAAATATTCTAATTTATTTTCAAAGTGATGTATGATGTGCTTGAAATTTACTCAATAATTTTATTAAAGATGTTGATTTCAAAGAATGTCATATATTTCAAAAATAACTTAAAAGTGGATTTCCTATCATTTTACATCAATATGTGGTTGTTTTATATGGTTTTGATCATTCTACACATGTTTTAGTGTTTTAAAACACTAAAAATGTGTTTACAACCATAATTGGAAAACCATAATTCAGAATGAAATACTATATATTTTCAAAGCGATGTAAGATGTGCTTGTTTTTAATGATTTTTGTACCATGAAGAAGTGGTTACTGAGTAATTGCAATCACACCACAAGTTATATTGATGTGTCATTGATGTGTACACATCAAAAATAACTTAGTGGTGGTTTTACAATGATCTGACATTAATATGTGGTCATTTTCTATGGGTTTGACCTTTCCAGAAATGTTTTAGTATATTCAAATATTAAAAATATTTTTATTTCCATAATAGGAAAATAATCATTCAGAATGATATTATGTCAGTTCCTACATTTCAAAATTAAGTATATGGTAATTTTCCCATGTTGTTTTGGGAAATCTAACATTGTTTTCCTATTTTTGACCACCAACACTTCTTTTTAAATGTTTTTACATTTAGAAAGAGGTTACTAAGTAATTCCAACCACACCCCATGTTTTATTGACATGTTTTCTATAAATACCCATGAAAAATAACATATAGGTGATTTTATAATGATTTGAAATCAATATGGGGAAAGTTTCTTTGGTTTTGACCATTCCACGGACGTTTTAGTGTTTTAAAACACTAAAAACATATTTAGGGACATAACTATGAAACCAACATTCAGAATGATGTGTTGATAGGTCTTATATTTTTAAAATAAATATACAGTCGTTTTACCCTGATTTTAGTGGAATCTAACATCATTTTCCTTATTTGAACCCCCTGACACTTTTGTAAAGGTTTTTATACAATTAAGATGTGGTTACTAAGTTGTTCCTACCACACCACACAACAAATTGAAATTTTTCTATGTATACACATAAAATGTTACTTACCTATGGTTTTCAAATGATTTTATGTCAATCTATGATCATTTACTCTGATTTTTACCATTTCATGAATGTTTTAGTGTTTTAGAACACAAAAAACATGTTTACAACAACAACAGGAAAACCATCATTTAGAATGATGTGTTTTCATTTACTACTTTTCAAAATTAAATATAAGGTCGTTTTACCTTGATTTATGGGAAATGATACAATGTTTTCTTAGTTTGACCCCCAACACTTATTTTTAATGGTTTTTGTATGTTTAATAAGTGGTTATTGAGTCATTACAACCAAACCACATGTCTAATTGATGTGTTTTCTATGAATACACGACAAAAATAATTGAATAGTGGTTATATAGTTATTTCACATCAATATAAGTTCATTTTATATGGTTATGACCATTCCATGCATGTTTTAGTGTTTTAAAACACTAATTTTTTTATATCCATAACTTGAAAACTACCATTTAGAGTGATGTTTCATATGTTCCTACATTTCAAAATTAAATATTTTGTCATTATACCTTAATTTCAGGGAAATTTGATGTCTTTTAAATGGTTCCCCCCAACACTTGTTTTTCAAAGTTTTTATACCTTTAAGAAGTTGTTACTGAGTTATTTTGACCAAACGACATGTCATATTGATGTATTGTCTATGTATAGATGTAATAAATAACTCAATAGTTATTTTCCAATGATTTCAAATTAATATGAGGTTGTTTTCAATAGTCTTGACCATTCAACTCATGTTTTAGCGTTTTAAAACACTAAAAACGTGATTACAACCATAATGGAAAAACCATCATTCAAAATGATGTGACATCAGTACATATATTTTAAAATTGAACATAGTGTCATTTTCCCATGATTTTATGGAAATTTGATATGTTTTTTCCTGGTTTTGACCCCATGACACATTTTTCTAAAACTTTTATATCTTTTGAAATTTCCTATTTAGTCATTTTGAGCACACCACACATTGAATGATTTTTTTCCTGGTACATGTCCAAAATAATTAAATGATTGTTTTGAAATTATTTAACATCAATAAGCGATTTTTTTATTGTTTTGATCATTAAACAGGCATTTTAGTGCTTTAAAACACTAAAAACCTATTTACGGGAAACACATTAAAACTGTAATAAGGATTGATGTGGTGTCGATTTATACATTTTACAAATAAATATTTGGTTGTTATCCTATGAGAACTTTGGTAATCATTTAACAGTTTTTAAAAATAAAATTTTTATAATTAATATATTATTAATAAAATTAATAATTTTGCACACCCTACCCGGTGGTGTACTATTTCACACCCTATCCAGTTACACCGCCCATCATGCCTTGTCCAGTCACAACAGACATCATGATTGGTATGTCTCTCACCTTCACTGCATTCTCCTACCAAAGGAGCTGGGTGCTCGAAGCTATTACGAGAGGTTCACTACTAAAAAACCAGGTATATACAACAGTTTTTTAGTACTAGCGGTGGTTTAAACATCCAATATATTTTTAGTGTTTATTTAGTAAACCATTGTGTATTTCATGCTAAAAATAATTTAGTAGTGATTTTTATATTTGATCAATTTTTTTATATATTTTATTATTTTGGTACTTAACAGTGAGTTATTATTCATTTTTCAACATTTATTTGGACAAAAAATAGAAAAAATGTCATTGGGGAAGATAATGGTAAAGCTCACCATCTCAAAATCAAGATTCCAAATACTTTACCTAAATATTCTAGAAGCATCAACATCTTTCTAGCAGTCACAAGTACAACAAAATGACTAGGATCTACAGAAGATGATAGTGGTGGTGGCATGCTCTAAGATGATGATTGGCTAGGATCCATATTTTTTTTTGTTTTCAGAATTCCTATATTTGAAATCTTTAATGTATATTGAATGTATAAAAAATAAAAAACTAAATTTTTTACAAAAAAGAAAATGAAAAAAAGAACAATGTATATATGTATGAAACACTTATCAATGATACATTGTTACATATTTCCAAGACCAATTTATACATTCAATTATCTTAATATTCGTTATCTTCATTGTTATCAACAACCATTATGACAAGTCCTTCATTTTCACCCTCTCTTGCAAGTTCTAATATTTCAATTCATGAAAAAACTATTCAATGTTTTATGGTCAATGAGTTTCACTATCACAAAGAACTAATTGATCTTCCACTCCCATTTCATATAATTCTATTTTCTTTAAGTGTACAACAACACTCCAATCTTCATGTATTTCATTATCCACAGAATAAACCATATTCACTTATAATTCCAAGATAAATGGATCATTTTCTTCACACTCAATAGTATCCATCAAAAAATTGAAGTTAATAAAAGTAAAATATAACAAATATTTCATTATACCTCTGTCAATGTTGACCCCATTGAATTTGAAAAAGATAACTAAACACTTTCCATGATAGTTTAATTCAATTATATCATTCATATTCTCATATTATCCCACCTCTGTAAATGTAAATACACCACTATTATAAGTTTTCAAGTCTTATTCATGATAACTTGTATGAAACATGAATCCATGATTAATATAGGCATCGTTTCTCTTAGCCTTCCGTAGTGGAACTGTAGCAAAAAACATCAAATCATTTGATATTTTTGCTAGATTGTTAATTTTCATTATCTAGGAAAAAATATATAAGCTATTACTTTTAACACAGACAAAATAACTACGTGTCAATAATATGAATATGGATATATACTTACATGATGGTAGAACCATTCGATAAGATTCTTATTTACATTTTTTTAATTCCATGTAATTTAGAGAATTACCTTTTAGTATCCTCTTTGTTTTCAGTAACAATTATTCAATAAATAGATACAAAATAACATTATTGAGTAGCAAATATCTATGTTCTTGTAGAAACACTAATTCAGTCAGTGTAATATTTTACCCCCTTTTAATTGGTCTTCCAATAGTTAGAAGCATCGTTGACTAATTTACAGAATGAGAATTAGTGGAGATGTTATCAGCACTTCCAACATGATTGCATCTAGTCCCATTCCCATCAAAATACTTAGATCAGAAGTTCAATCACTCTTAAACCATGTAACCTTCAACAATAAATCCTTCTGGTTGATATTTGTTCCTCACATATGATTTCAAATGACCTAAGTACTTGATTTAAAAAAATAAGAAAAATATCTAAAAATATTACAAAATGATTTGATAAAATCGAATTCACTAATGAAAATAAAAAATATATCAATGTACCTCTCTATTGTATACATCAATAGAAAGTATACTGATCCACAAAGTCTAGATTCTCCGACCAAATTAACTGTAAAATGAATCATGTATCTGAAGAATAAAGGGGAAAATAACATATCTCAATGACATAGTGTCAAAATAATTATTTATTGAAGTATATCATGCTTGGTTGGATTTATAGTTTTTTCACAAATCTCTCTGAAAAAGGTATAAAACACAACTAGAACCACATTAACTTTTTAGGTAATGTATTATGCAAATCTAATGGTAAAAACTACTCCCTAAAAATATACGAGTCATGAATTTTTAATTAATGTAACTTTTGATGTTCTAAGTCAATGCACCACGATATGTTACTTGAATATCCATTGGGGACTTTTTCATTATTTAAAGTTTGAAGGAATATGAATTTCTCATGATTTTTTGTTGTAAAAATAGCTGAAGGGTACTTGTAATTATCATTTTCCCACAGATCATGATTTATATTAATTGACTTCAAATCCTTATGAGAATTAAGGTGATACTTCTATTTACCATTATCATTAAGCAATGTAGAAATTACACTTTCACACAAATTCTTCTCAATAATCATTACATCAAGATTATGATGTTTCAAATTAAACTCTAAAAAAGGAATTTTTAAAAATATACTCGTTTTCTTCTATTTTGTTGATCGCACTTCTCCATATACTGAACCTTTAACCCTTTCCCCCTTATTTAATGTGAAAATATTTTCTGAATGATTTAGTGACATTCATTAATTGTACCAAGATATTTGAACTAGATAACACCTTTGGTGAATTTCTCATTTCAATATATCTATTTATTCATGTCTTGTTAAACCTGAATTTATGAGAAGCATCAAAAAATTGATGATGACACATAAAACACTATTTTCTTCTATAAGGTAATCTTCGAGGTTCAAAACTGAAATTATAGATTGGAAAAAGTCAAACCAATATGAGTGTTCCAAATAGATACATTTCATAGTCTAGAAAAGTCACAAATTGTCCTCATTAAAGCATCATGAATTTTTAATAGTTGTCTCATTGAACCATCATATGTTTCTATAACATCATCCTATAATTCTCAAAATTCTTTTATTAGAGGTTGAAGGTATACATCAATGTCATTTCCAAGAATTTTATTTCTAAGAATAATTATCAAAATAATGAAATAAGAGTTCTTCATACACATCCATGGAGGTAGATTAGAGGGTATCAAAACAACTAGAAAAATGCTATAATTAGTACTTAAATTACCAAAAGGTTTAAAACCTTCAGAAGCTAATGAAAAACATACATTCCTAGGATCTGAATAAAAATATGGATATAGAGAATCAAACATTTTAAATGATGTTTAATCTTTTATATGTCTCACCAAGACATCGTTACTATCCTTAGCATGCCACTTCTTGTCATATACAGTCTTAGATGACATGAATAATCATTGAAAGCATAGTTTTAGGGGAAAATAATGCAATACCTTTACAATACTTTTCTTCTTATGTTTCTTCCAGGGGATGCATTGATTTATACTCTCATTTTTGTTCATTTAATTCAATCTTCTTGTATGAAATATTGTTCATTCTTCTTTATTAGACTCTTCTCCCTAGTAAATCATGCATTCATTAGGGCATGCATGTATATTTATATAATCAAGTCCATGTTTGTTGGTGGCATTATTCATCTCATAGAATGATGTAGGGATATTAGCTTCACTAAATGAATCATGAAGCAACTGTAAAATCATAGACATTTATTTGTCAGTAATTCCAAAAATATAAATGATATGATACAACTTCAATAAAAAAGAAAAATTTGAATGCTTGGCACACCCTTCATACAGTTCTTGTTGTATCTCTTCAACTAATTCATAAAAATTAGTCTTTTCACTAAATTTCTGATAATTATTAACCTTATCATGATCAAATAAGGGATCTTTTGATTTATTAAAATATTGTACATTGTATTCTAGAAAACCAAATGCTTTATTTAACAAATTTAGAATTGAATTCTCTTCTGTTGGGTCACATTGTATTTTATTGATAGTATTTTCATTATTTTTACTTTCTATAAAATTTGATTCACCATGAAAAATCAGACATAAATATATAGAAGGAAAATGTTTTAATATAAAATGATCATATAATTCATTTCTATTCAACCATCGCTTGAATTTACAACCAGGACACAAAGAATTTATTCTACCATCCACTGATCGGTTTACGATTGCAAAATCAAAAAATTATTCCAATCCCTTAACATATTGTGGTGTGTTTTAAGGTAAATTAATCCAACTTCTATGCATAGGTATTGGATTTTATTCTCCAAACACATTCAAATATAAATATATAAATGTTTAATCAAATAGGTATAATCAAAATTAAATAAGAACCTATACGGGTTAGAATAAGACTCAAGAGCATGGTATTTGAAGATAGTCACATGCTTAAAACAATTAATATTTAAGGATAAATGTGTGGACAACAACCTCTTTATAAAATATGATAAAGATGTATAAATTTTTGATACTTTATATGTATATGATATTATTTTTATGGGGAAAAATAATGGTGTATTCTACTCTAGTATTGTAACAAAGGAGTGTTCCTTCCAATGAAAAATTTGATACATTGATCAATGTATGAACCATTTCCTATGGTATAACTAATACTAGGAGAAAACTTTTCAAAATATAAATGCAAATTATACTTTATTTGGATGTCACACACTATCGGGCCTCATTATCTAGGCTGTTCTCGGGCTCTCTCCTCGGCTCGACTACATTCTCTTCCAAGGGGTTCCCCTCTCCCCGATGATGTTGGTTGTTCTATTTAGTTTTCCATTCTCAATAATGATTGTTCTATTTTCCTCTCCCCAGTTAGATCTTCCTCTAGCTTCCATTCTACACTCTGGCCTTAAGCTCCATTGTTCATCTCTAGGACATATCTATAAGGATGGACACATCAAGGCTCTAGGATTTGGATTTGGTGGAACATTTTATTACTATTACTTCATTAGTTCATCTCACAACGTTGGTGGGTTTCAACAGATTTTTAATGGATTTCACCTCTGGGTCTGTGGTTTGGGGCTGGTGTCAATGGTTGCCTACCCTGGCTGTTTGAGGAGGTTGTTTCTGAGGTCTGATTTCATCCAGTTTTTGTTATGTTGCTCACGAATCCTTGGATGGATGGTGTTCGACTCCAGTGAGGATGGGTTCGTCTCCATCGATGGGTGACGCGACTGATGGTGATGGATGATGCATGCGACTCGTGGTTTGGGAATGGTGAATATGAATCCTTTTTAATT
Organism: Viscum album; assembly: GCA_963277665.1. NCBI lineage: Eukaryota > Viridiplantae > Streptophyta > Magnoliopsida > Santalales > Viscaceae > Viscum > Viscum album. The sequence continues at coordinate 763,129,169 of OY728122.1, forward strand.
CTAATTTTTGAATTTTTGTGATCATGTGTTTGATGTGGGATTAGTACCCGGGTGGAGTGCGAAGCACAATGATGTTTGAATTTTTGAATTTTGAAATCTGTAAGGAGAACTATGTTTTTGGAGGGTCAATTTATGTTGCTGCAATGAATGTTATGTATGGTTCCCAAATTTCCTTAATGTATCTTCTTAACAAAATAAATAAATGATTTGGACCACACACTATTGGATTGATTGAACACATAAACACAAATGTTTTAGGTTTTTATATGTGCTTGTACTTCTTTTAAACAATTAATGTCATTTTATATGTGCACCTAAATTTCCTAAAAAACTAGTCATAGCTTTCCATGTTATAAAATAAGGGTCACACATCAATTATCACAAAAAAATAAAGTAAACCATTTCATATATAAGCTCACCCCCACCTTTATAAACCCTTCCAGAAACATCCCCTTATCTCTCGTTGTGAACAATAATCAATATGAAAACCCTCTATGGGAAATAAACACAACATAACATTTCAATTTATAGAATATATAAAGGGGCATGGTCTATGGTTATATCTTATTAATATTTATGAAATGTTATATCCATAAAGTTGAATGCACTTTGGGGAACCTCTTTATAAAATTCCCATTGAAATGTCAAATACTCAATCATCATAAAGTCACTATATTCAAGGTAACCAAACATTAGTTCTTGAGAATCCATGCACACCCTTGGAATTCACAAGGTTCCATTAAAAATTATATTAAGGACCAAAACAAATATTAGAGTGTTGAAATCACATAATAAAATAAATTCTACTATTTTATAAAATGTTAGGTGTTCATTGTAGTTGAAAAATAAAAATAAAAATACATGTTTTCATATAAAAAACCTTTTCATTCAATGTAAAGAAATTTAAACATAGATTCCCTTTAAAATTGACTTATATAAAAATATAATAATTTCATTACGAATCTAAAACCTATCTTAAAGAGGTATGAAATCAGTGTTTATTAATTTAATGAACCATGCATTAGAGAAAAACAAATTGTGATCTTCCACATCCACAAAGCGTGACACTAAATCTACACAACAAGGACAAAGAATCCTCTAGAAGAAAAGAGGAGGGAAACCGAGCCTATGAGAGGGAGGTCGGGGGGGGGGGGGGTCACGTCACATCCGGGGAGGGGAACCGCCCTGGAGAGGGAGGTTGGAGGGGGTTTTGCATCAACACTAGGAAGAGGCAGGTCAGAGGGGGGGGGGGGGGTCATGGGGGTTAGGGTCACCACTAAGGATGGATGAGGGAAGTCAAATAGAGGGGGGGGGGGTCTGTGTCTCCTCTTGGGAGAGGGAGGTTAGAGTGGGGGGGGGGGTCGAGGGCTTGGGGTCATGTGGGGGGAGTAGAGGGGAGAATGTTGATCGGGAGAGGGGAGGATAAGGGCTATGGTCGCATTGAGGGAGCAGGAGAGAGGGATGAAATATAAATTTTTTAAACATTTCAGGATGAATAAATAGAAACCCCCACTAATTATTAAATTAAAAAATATATAGAGGTGGTTTGACTAAACCACCACTATATTATTATTATTTTAAACTAGATTTATTTCACAACGGTTAATAGAACCACCACTAATAAACCACTGCTAATCAATGTTTTTTTAGTGGGCCTCACACATTTCCATTGACAATCATAGGACCTTATAATCGAATGCCTCATAGTTATTCTAGTGAGGTTCTTTAGTACCTCATATTTCCATGATAGGGGCAGATTTTATCCTTCATAAGGTCATTCCTTGGCAGGGGGTATATCAGATGCTATTGGACGAACCGCTGGGGCCTGGCTAGTATGAGCGATATTCTGCTACTAACTAGTTGGTCTGCTCTGAACAAGTAATTTATGAGTGTCGTTCAGATGGGATTTGGCCCTGGTTGTATGAAACTTATCACAACATGCTCATGGTTGAGCTACACAGTCAATCAATTCAATTGACTGCAGAAGAATACCTGATGGTACAAATTAGGAGGGATGTGCTTTTTGATCCTTTCACAAGGCTTGCTGTCTGGTCTCAGTAGCATGAACATCCTAGTTTGAAGTGAAAACATGAGAATACCGTCTTATGGAATTCCCTCTACCTATCAATCAAGGACATCATCCCCAGGCACCCGAGGGGTGTACATGACATTCTTTCCTATTGGGAATTATGAGATAGTCCACTAATTAAATTACATTCATGGAAATATGTACAACATCTATTCTTATGAGAATTGCTAATGGTGAGAGAAGGATTTAGCTCATGTGGAGGATGATAATTTCCCTTGATCGAACAACATATATTATTATGAGAATTGGAAATATGTACAACAAATGTGGTGGAAAAGATTATAGGAGGCATGAAAAACATAGATGGTTTTGGCCTGGTTAAGTGGGAACATATGATTCCATGGGCGAATACAAATATCTTATGATCCATCTGATCATATTACTTTTGTGTCTGATGTTTTTTAACCTATTTCCAATCACCAAAGTGTACACTATCACTGTCGGGGGTAGTAAAGACATGTGTCACCTACACTAGAATGACACCAAACTTTACTAATCTATGATCTACTTGGTCCTAGAGATAATCTTTGAATAAAAATAATTATTTTATGGGGTGTCTGCAGATCCTGTGATATGGTCAGTGATAGGTGAAAGAAGTAAGTTGTCCCTCCTAAGGTCTATTTTATTCTAGAAGCTTTATGATTCCATTTTATAGGGTACAAATGAAATATCTAGGTACTTAAGATTCCCTAATGAAATTGTTCTTGTTCCTTATTTCTATAAAAGGAAACCTGGGAGCCTGGCCATGATTGGGGGATGGAGCCACATTACCTTTTCAAGGTAGTTGTTCCTAGTAAGGATGTTCTTAGAGGGACTGTACTTAATATGGATGATCCGATAAATGGGATAATAGGTGTACCATCTCTTGGATCTATGCACGAACATCACCAAATGTCTCTTCTTTTATAATTATTTCTATGGGGGATGTAAGGGGTTATGGATGGGACTATTGTTTAGTCCACTACAAGGATTATTCTAGGAATTTATCCTTTTCAGAGAACTCCCAAAATCCTCCTGGGTAGTTCAGCGAGATGACAGTATGGAAAAAATCATTTATGAAATTCTCTATACACAACTTAAGAAGTTGTTATTTGGATAGTGAAATGTTTAGCAAGTCAATAAATCACTTTCATTGAGTGATGATGTTGGTGTATTTCCCATCTATCATATGAATACATTTCAAGAGTCCAGTGGTACTCATTTTTAGTTAGGTGGAGTGGAACTGGTAGATGAACTATCCTCATTGTTCCTCGCATTTGAAAATGTACCCTATGGGTAACTAATTGTTCTAGATGAATGAAAGTTCTTCTAAAGTATAGAAAAAGCATCAAAACATTGTGGATTCCTGCAATTTTAGAGTCCCCAACATTGGACCCCACTTTGATATGAAGTGGTCCACATGCTGTAGTGGGTTAGTCATCCTATTAAATAGGGTGAATTTGGGATTACCAAACTATGGGGGTTCTCAAACATGACCACCCATATTGGGTACAACTATCCTTTAGGAAGAACATAATCCTATCATGTGTCTAGAGCCTCAAGATGGGTGATGAGAGAAGTTATCTTCTTTTCTTGTAAAGGATTTATAGCCCATAATCTATTGAAAGGATCAATGAATAAAATATCAGTACAACCTTGATCCTAAGGTTCATAATAACACTACACATGTGGGGTGGGTGAATCATATCCTCTCCATTTTCTATATCCCCTAGATTCTACCCTAACTAGGTGTATGGAGTCACCAATTTCAAATTGGGGTGTCTGACCAATGGGGATCAGGTGCCCCACTAGAGGAGAGACAAGGTCCCTTATGGGGTGGTTCGGGTTTGGACGCTACTTGGAAATAAGCTTGAAAATGATCCTTTTATATTCCTTAAGTTGTTAGAGTAATGTGTCTGTCCTAGGGTATGAATCATCTTTTAGCATAAACAGAGATGGTTTAGCAGTCTCAGCATACACATTACATTTGTTAAAGAACAGACAGGAAGGTAGTAACATTTCATTTGGGGGACTTCTAATGCACAATTATTTTCTATGATGACAAGTGTGGATGCCTACCCGGGGGTCTATTTGGTATCTTGTCACCCCTTTAGGTGAGTTTTCCCTATCGTTCCATACATCGGAAACCATGTTCCTCTAATCCCCTACTGGGTTAGGGGTGACAACCTTAACTATGCTGGTAGTCATAAGGTAACTTTCTTTATTGACTGATGGGATGGATTGAAGTTATCATCACTACCATAGGATAAGGATATAATAGAGGGTGACATAATACCCCCAAACTCTTATCTTAACAAATAGAGATGCCTCTTCCTTGACCTTATATAGTAAAATAAGGATCTTAAAGAAGGGTTGTGGGAGAGTTTTGTGCTAGCCAAATGACTCTAGATGCTGAGTTACTAGGAGTGCCATGATCTCAACCCTCTTACATTATTGGTGAATGGAATCAAGGTACTTTTGGATTTCTGGGTAAGCTAGATAATGTTCATAGAAGAGGTGACGTGTCTCCCAAAAAATTTGGAAAGAAAAAATTTCTTTTCCCTCTGTGAGAGACCTCTGGATGAGAAAATCTAGAGTTGTGGGGAGGCTAAAATATGACTGATAGATGGTCAATGGCCAGAATCTCCAAGAAGTCCTCGTCTTCACTTAAAGGGGAATGGTAATACTTTTTTTTGGCCTAATTACTGATTGAAACGAGAATAGATAAGGGTGGTGGAACAAATATAGAACTAATTTTCTACTACTGGGGGCTCCACACCAGTCACATATTTGTTGCATGTTGCGATATCTCTTAGAGGCAGAGATAAATTCAAGATTATATCCTTGTAGGAAGAGGTGTTTACCACTTCCTCATTTGAGAGGGAGGCAACATCCCATTAAGGTTAAGTGGATTACCCACCATATTCTGAGGGTGACATCCTATACCCTAACATCTCTCAAACATCTTGTGTGGAGGTAGAGTGGTAGGAAAATGATGGAGATTGAGATGGTTACACCGTAAGTCCTTGGAAGGAGGCCATTACTTCATCCACCTATAGGTATCTATAAAGGGATATAGGTACCTTTTATACCTCATATTATATTATTTTAAGCCTCAATTTATAGGCATATTCCCCATTATTTGGTAGAATGGGTAATGTTTCAACCATTTATTCATCAATCAATTTAGTGTTTGATAGGTCGATGATGACATGATGCTTCCTAGGGTCCTACCTTTTATGGTCTGAGACTCATCCAAGCGTAATCTATTGAGAAGTGTTGGGAGGACCTTCATACTAGTTAATGGTGGTGTAAGGAGACACATCACCTTGATTTATGGTAGAGCAGGGAAGACATCTTCTTGGTTGGTGATTATGCAAGAAGGTCATGTGAATTTGTTGGTGATGGTGTATGGAGAACCACCATATTGGTTTTACTCAGTTGGAGAATCATCATAATAGATTTTGGTGGTTCTAGAGACTGAGAGAGAAAACCTGACCTACCTGTGAGGTGGTTGCGGTCTCTATCCTAATTGGGCGAAGAAAGATACTCCTTCACTTATTTCCGGGATGTGATGGGATACAATGATAGTGGAAGGGGCCCCTGGAGATGCAGAATATTCCTCATTTTAGGAAATGTTTTAGGTCTACCCTTAGTGTCGATATTTGGTGTTCTAGATTGTGGTCAGAGGAGTGGGGATAGAGTCAACTAGTTCATCAACATGTGAGACTAGTCTTGTTGGAACATACATGGCCCAGTGGGATCCCTCTTGGGTAGTCCCTGAGTTGTGTATGTTGCCTGAATGATAGAAATTTACCCTACCTCATTTTCATAGGGTAGTAATTTATTTGATCTCTTCTAGGATAGGCTTCAGAATCGATTTGGTATTAGAATGGTGGGAGGGGGGGTTCCCCCTTCGTAGGCTTTAGGGGAGACGATTTCAGTGAGGCACCAACACCTCGAGATCTTGGTGGTTCTTATCCCATGTGGGAATGACCCATTTATTCTTGTATTATATAATGATACATTCCTATCATAGGATGTGGAAAAAGAAAATTTCTATGTTTTTTCTAGTGCAACACAACAACTTACCATGGTTCTCTCACTTTGGGTACTTCTCAGTTTTTCTACTTACTTTTTCTAATTCACCTAAACTACTTATTTTTTATTTATTATATGAAAGTAATGATAAATGTTTTAGTTTTTATTACTTCATAAAATATGGAAATGATAATAAATTCTACATTACTATGATATTTTTAAAAGAATGAAATTAAAAAGAAAAAACTTAGTCCTTGGTTCAGTTATGAGTTCTATCATTATTCTCCTTTATTTTTTTAAATTAATTTTGATAATACAATTATGAAATTATCATTCATGGATTACTATCATTTTGTCAATTTTTGTAAAATATTGAATGATTTAAGAAATCTAAATTATAATTCCTCTTATAATCAAAGTTGATGGAACACCTCAATTGAGAGTGTGACATCTTCCAAGACCCAACTCCATTGTATTTAATTTCATCCATTGATCAGATCAAATCTATCATGTGAAAATATTATGATAAATATAAGAGAGGAAAACGGTGAAAATAAAATAATAGAAATACAATTGAGTTTCATTTCATAGTGGAAAATTTCTACACTAATGCATTCTAATCTTATATAACACAAACATAAAATAAAAGAATAGAAATATATGTGAGTGTAATGCATGGGCATGGAAATTTTCCACCATGACATGAAACTCAATTTAATATCTATTATTTTATTTTTATATTTTCCTTCCCTTCCATTGAACATATTCTCTTCAAATGATGGAGTTGGTCTGATCAGTGGATGGAATGACATACGATATAGTCAGGTCCTCAAAGACGTCACACCCTTAATTATGGAGTTCCATCAACATTGATTACATTAAGTCGTTTAATTTAGATTAATTAAATTATTTGAGATCTCAGGAAACTGATTAAAAGGATAGTAATCAATTCATTATAATCTCATAATTTCAGGATAAAACCTAATTTAAACAAATAATGGAGAATAATGATAGAAACAAAGACCAAAACTAGGATGGAGTTCTTTCTTTCTAATTTCATTCTGTTTATAATTTAATGGTAAGATAGAATTTATTTTCATTTAAATATTTTATAAATTAATAAAAACAAAAAAAAATTATCATTGGTTTCATATAATAAAAAAATAAAAAAATTAGTTTAGGTGAATATATTAAGAAATTAGAGAAGCTGAGAAGATTCTCAAGTGAGATGACCTTGTTCAACTGTTGTGATGAACTAGGAAAAACATATAAATTTTCTTTTTTCCATCCTCCATGATATGCATGCAACAAAACTGGTGTTGTTTATATGGCGGTGGTGGGAATTCATAGTGAGAGATTTAGCAATGAGTGGTAGTGGGGTGTGTCTAAGTGGGGGTGTGTGTGGCTGGAGAGAAATGAAACCATGCCATTAAAGATGAATAGTGACCGGGTGAAACTCATCACACATTGAAATTTTTAAGTGAGGGTGCACTTTTATATAATAAAATAGGTGATTGATATGGATTAGAAGCCTACAACAAGGTGGGATCCCAGATACATACATAAACACAATAATGGGTTGATCCACATCGCATAGCCCTTATGGGCTTTGGCCCATCCCTACTCATGGGATAATTCCACGGGCTCACACACATACCTTCCTCCTCAGACATGCTCTCCTAGGGGCCCAGTTGGCTGGCCAACCTCTTAAGGAAGCTGGCTAGGTGGCTTGTGGGCTTCCAGGATGAGGAATAACCCTTGAATCAATTTTTTATCTCTGGAAATATTAACCACACTTAATATAAGTTCAAAAATGTTAAAATAAATTCCAAATTTAAAAATAAAAACAAATTCATTAATTTCAAATAATTTAAAAATCATTTTCATAATTTCCGACATATTAGTAAAACAATCCTTTTTATTGGATAATTAATTAAAAACTGTTGAAAATTATTAAGAAAAAACATAAAATTATGCATGAAAAATGGGTGTATCAATGAATAAGGTCATCAATAACCCTCCTCCAAATGATCTAGAAGGGTTAAATATTTTGTGGTATACCAGTAGCTAATGGAATGATGGCTATCATTGTTCGATTATAGTTATATGATATTTCCACACCAATATTTCACCGAACCCTGTGCCTATTGGTGTTTTCTCTCTGGTTTTTTGTAGCTTGATTCCTATTAAGCATGTTGATTCAACCATTAGTAAAAATATTGTGAATGTGATTACCAATGAACCAATGTTTTTCATTATTCCTAAAATGGAGGTGATCCACTTTCCCTATGCTTGTTGTTTTTTGGTTTCTAGTTTCTTATAGCTTGATTTATGTATGGCATATGGATTTAGCTGTCAGTATAGATATAGTGAAAGCGATTCCTAATGGCCCAAAATCATCCATTTTTTAGAAAATATAGTAGGGATTCATGTTGATGATGTCACAGATTGAAGATTCCCAACATTATCTACCCCAAGTTGTAGGAGAGTTTCATACTAGGACACTACTTTCTTGGTGAGAATTGGTGCCAAATATTTTGATTTGGTGATATTCAAATCTATCTATGTCTAAATGCTACTAGTAACCATAGTTTAAGGAGAATATATTGAATTAGGGTTCACCATTTTTATGATTCCTTCTAGCTGGGCCACACACCATGCACATTTCCTTTCCCAAAATTTTTCTTTCCAAATGTGGTTGGATTTCATCACTATAATCATTGATGTCATCACCTTGATTGAAATAGGTGATGAGATTTTAGTTCCTCCTGCCATGTATTCCTCCTTGGATCCCATATCCTAGTATAATATTGCTTATAGTTAGAAGTCATGTTTTTGAAACTCATTATCAGTTCCATCTTGGTGTGGATTCTAGTTAATTACACCACTTATATCTTGATAAGGTAGAAACCTTCGGTCAGAGGAGGTAGTAATGTTGGGAACACTGGACATGTTTGAACATAGGGTAGGTTGGGAACTGGTAAAGGAAACCTCTTTTAGAGGTAATATCATGTATGACACATCTTAGGTGTGGAACCCAAGGCATCCCATATCGGTCATGAGGTATTTAACACCCAGGGAATAATGAATTTGATGATTTTTACCTCATGCATCCCATGTTTATTGTATGGGGTGGATATTATGTATCAGGTCATAAGTTTATCATCTTTTGGAAATAGATGGGTCATAGGTTCAATATCTTGCAGGGATAGGTGGATGGTTAAGTGTGTCCTTATAGGGAAATATTTCACACTTGGGATTTGGTTATGTGTGTCCCCAAGGGTGAATATTTCACACTTGGGGTTTTGTGGAATGTTTTCCCCCCAGAGGTATGATTTCAAACATGGATATAGTGTAGTGTTTCCCCTAGGTAGGGGGGAGATTTCAAACTTTGATGTTATTAGGATTGAACAACTTAGAGGCATTATATGTACCATGTTGGTAAACTTGTATAAAAATCCACATAGTTTGATGCTATAGTTTATGTTCATATGGCATGACAATCCTATGAAGTTTGATGTCGTGTGATAAGGATTCTTGTATTATATAAGGAGCATCAATGAGGAATGGTGTGGGGATTATGCATAGAAACTATTTAGGGTAGGAGTTTCATCTCATGGTGAGGTAGGATAGTGTGGGGGATAATGCATGGAAACTAATCAGTGTAAGGGTTTCATCCCATGGAGTGGGAGGAGGTGGCATCTCATGATGATGATACATGGGGAATCCTCTGTTTATCACATAGGGTAAGGATCCAGTTTAATATCATATTTTGAGGATGTTTTTGTGTATTTTAATGTCGTACGACTAGGATTTGGAGTTGAGTAGTTTTATATCTTGTTGCTCAAACATAGATGAGTTTTAAACACTAAGGATTACCCTGTCAAGGAAAGAGGTATAAATAAAGAAATATCTACTATTGAAGGTAATCCATTTCCCTCGGTAATACCACTTCTATGTCTTATGTATCTACTAATCAAGCTCCTTTGTGTATGGAATGGTGTAAACAAAATTGTGGAGGAGTGGAAATTAGTAGGCCTGATGTTAGGGTACCTGTGATTAGGATAAAAATTAATTAGGGTAACAATTATTAAGATCCAAATGTAGGGTAATGGTTCAGGACACACTTGAAGTAAAGTTGTTGGACACAAGTGCAGTTGGAACTAGTCACACAGGGACTTGGGGTGTGTTTGAACAAGTCCAGGATTATAATGGGCCCCCACACTCTCAAAATTTGTGAAAGGGTATTGGATGAAAGGATGAATCATAAGGAGGATTGGAGGACATGTTTTGTGAAGGTTTGTGTTTCATGAATTTTTGGGGAATCATGAAGTCCAGGGGTCTCATGAAGTTTAGGGGTCTTATGAAAGAATATGTTTCTTGAAACAGGGTGATCCTACCTTAGAGTAATGTCTTGGATCTTATGGGGTTGGTTTTATGAAGTATAATTCTATTATGAAACCCCAAGATCCACAAGTGGATTTTTTATTACGTGAAGGTCATAGACCTTTAAAAAAAGAATATCCACCATGGGATGATGTCCTGAAAAACCCATAGGATGTAGGTTTGTGAAATATCCCAACCTTTGGAGGTAAATATCCTCTTTTTATGAAGCTTATGAGTTTTGTAAATTTAGATCTTTTCTATGAAACTAAAAGGTTGCGTCCCCTTGAAAGTCAGACATATGGGGTATTTATAGGGCCAACAGAGGAAAGGGAATTGGTTTCTTGAAATATGGAGGCTTTCATGGAAGATTATGCACTTCACAAACTAATAGTGTTCCACAAACCGACATTAAACTGTGTGAAGTTTACCATATCATCTCCACACCACCGAGGACATCTGCAAAATGGAGCACCACAATGTGAACTTAAAATATTTGAAGGATACCATCAACACTCTATGCTACTGGGGACCTCTGTGAATCAGATCCATTTCATAAGATTTTGATCTTTGTGAACTAGATCCTTGAGTATATTTTGTGCCATTTTCACTCATATTTTATTCGAACAGACCACTTCTTCCATGACCTCTGCCATGAAAAGTGTATTTTCGCATCAATAACCATATTATATGAAATTTTTTAATTGATAATGGTTGCTAATTTATCCCAATATCTTTCAGTTCTAGTAAAATTTAAATAAATTTATTCTTGACTGTGATCATGTACTTTTGGTATGTAGTTTTATTGAGTAATTTCATGATTAAGAAAAATTTAATTCTCCCTAAGTTCTTTTATTTATTCAACGAACATGGGCTATTTTTTTTCCTTTGATGATGTTTTTATCTTTTGAATCAAGAATATTTTATTAATCCAGAAAAAAATTTTAATCATTGTTGATAACACTAATGGATTGTCCTTTTCAGAATTATATTCTTAATCTTTTCATTTATAATAAGTATATATGTTTTTGTAACCCATTTTAAATCATTTAATGCATTGAATTTGTTATTCTAAATTTTGAAAATTAATGATCTTTTTATCTTATAGGTCACTCATACGTATATGATGATCAAAATGTAACAATGAAATAATTTTCCGTGTTGATAGATTCCCCATTTTAATATAGGAAACATTTTTCATCAAAATAAAAATTAGTATATATTATAGTAAATACAACGGATACCATTGTCTTGTGATACATTATAATCAAGTTAAATTCAAAGAATATTAATCTTGAATCTTATTTGGGGTCCCCGTTTTTCATTATAGAGATGATACTAGAACATATAAAAAACAATAAAATGTAATTAATGCAAAATAATTGATTCATAACCACAATATAATTAAAAAGGATGATGTACATGGTAAATTTATGGTATTATTTAAATTACTTATTCTAGATGAAAAATTTCATGTACCTGCACCCTCTAAGAAATTGTATATTCATGATAAGGGTCTTGCGATAAGTTTAATCACTTTATAAATGATTCATGTTGACCATTTTGAGTGTGAAAATTTTTTATATGATGTTTAACTCTAATCATATTCAACAAGAAATAACTATTAAAATCATGTGATAAATATTATATACCATTTTCAATCTAAATATGGATGATTGAATAATCTTGGAATTGTTTCCTTAATGTTTTTTTGGAAAGAAACTTCAAAAATGATAAGTCATGAGTTTATATTAATAACCCATGAGAATTTATATTTTATCCATTGATAAAGATAATCAAATATCTAAATGGTCCACATAGTTGATGAAATGGACCACATATTTTAATATGAATTCTATCTAAGAATACAAGGGATTCAATCGTAATTTTGGATGGTGATGTTCTTATAATTAATTTTCCTAGAGAATAACCAGTTTAAAAGAAATACTTAGGCGTAAGAACCTTTTTATCAACCAATGGATGAACATACATATATTTAATTATTTTCCCTGTCATTATTGATCTCTAATGACCCAAATGGTTATTCAATACAAAAAAACTATCATGGTCAATAAAATTATAGTTATATATATATATATTTATTGGGTATAATCCAAAGGGAAATCCTGAAAGTTTCTTATGAATCAACTTGTGATCATTATTAATACTTATTATACAGAGGTATTCATCACCTCATATATCCATAGTCTCAATGTGATACCCATTTTAATGGATATTTTTAATTATTTATAAATTTCATTGATACTTAAGGTATAAAAATCATTATTTATTAAAATTTTCATACCACTAATTATATATATATATTTCTTCTATAGACTTCAATTAACTTCACACTACCCCTTAATGTACCCATATGAGAATTTCCAAATTTGAAACTGCTAAAATATTTCTCTTATTAAAGAATTTCTTGAATTATGGAATTATCAATGAGAAAAATGTCTTCATCATGGGAATTATTTTTGATAGAGAAATTCATAAAATCTATTTATATTAAAAATTAATCAATAAATTTATATATGAAATAAAATAAAAATTTACAAAACAAAGTACCCAATATTCATTTAAAATCATTCCAAAAATAAAAGTACATATCTATTATATAAATTTATAGTTTATCTATATTCTTGATACCTTATGGGTTTATAAAAATATCAGATATTTAAAAATTCATAATATTATCATCATACATCAACTCCAGGTCAATAAATTTTGTTTTAATGATATTTTATTTCCTTTTTGTTGATAGATAAAAATCATCATCAAAATACTTTAGCTTATGATATGCATGTGACTAGTTCCCCTTCATAGTACATCCAAAGCATTCAATTTCACCATTATTTCTTTTACTTACTCATGGTTGTTCATTATTTAATAACTTATAGTGTTTCCCTTTCCTATTCTCATTGAGTGTAAAGCATCTCAAAGAAATTATTTTCCTTAACCTCAACCATGTTAATGACTTTTATAACCATGATTATGTGTAATCATTTTCATTTCAGGGAATATATGAAAACCATTTGATCAAGATTCATGGTTCCTTATTGTGACACCCTAGACACACACTCCAATATTTAGTTCCATAAACACATACTTTATATTCTTGTTTTGATACCAACTATATATTCCCAAATATAATTATCCCATAATTACACAACTTAAATAAAATATTGAATTACATACATTCCCAATACCTTTTTGGTTTATAACATTAGATAATTAGGAAAAAACATAAACTAATAAAGACTTTGTATTTCCAAAGTAATGGATATTTTTTTCCACTATATAAGGAACTACTTAATACATAAGGATTCTTTAACATTTCCCAAAAAATATCACACAAACTATTATATTAGACATATATTATATGTAATTATTTTCTTAATAACTTTGGATAGTGGAATCATAAGAAAGGATTGAGATCAAATGACCATCAAGGGAAACATATAACTAAATCCATCAAAAACATAAGCATGGTGTATATAATATGGTATGAATAAATAAAACAAAAAAAGGAATTATCAATTCAAAATGAGAGCATTATATATCCATGAAAGTAAACTAAATGATGGATATCAATAATACTAATATTATACTAATGTGATTTATAATTTTGGACATAAAAAACATAATGTTAATTATTTATTCCAAGACAATATATTGATATGGGGAGAGGCATGAACCAAAAACCAAGATATATTGTCTCGTGATACCTATCAATGCATCTAGGGGATATATAATTATGGGCCCTAAACATTTCTTATTTTAGTCTAGTGAATTCTCCATACGAGTCAAAAAAGTATTTCATACCATTCTCTAAGGAACATGTAGGTAGATAAAAATTTAGCTATCAATATAATGATTAATAAAGAATTTCAATACATGATCAAATTGAATTATAAGTTAATAATTGTCAATAATTTCAATACTTATGCCCAGGTCAATAAAAAGTATTACAAGTTCATAAACTATCTAGAGAAAAAAGGTGGATAATCAAACAATACATAGTAAACATTCAAATAATCATTCATATTGGCATAAAAATATACATAGAAACAATAATTTTCCATATGAAAATAAAATAGATAACATGATCATAACCCATACAAAGGAAGAAGGTTGACGAAAAAATGATATATATCAATTTTCTCATAATCATACTTATTTCAATAACAACATAACTATCATCATCAATCCATTTTTTGTATTTTATTGAAAAAACCAGTTTAAGGGTGAGTGGAAACCAAATTAAATATTCCTTGAAACATCAAATCACACCGTCACAAAACAAAAATTACATAATTCAAATTTAATAATAACAAAAAAACCATATCACCCCACGAAGACTATCATTAGGAACCCTGTTTCAAAATTCAAAAGAGACTATCATCACAGCAGATTCCGTGAGTGGACTGAGGAAACTGCATCACGAACCCGACACACTGACCCCGAAAGCACATTGCTGCCTCAATCCAACACCTAGAACCAGCATCCGCTCGACCAGAACATCCCAAAAACTCTTTGGAAACCTTTTCACCAAACCGACTGGGAGAGGAGCCAAGGAACCAAAAGAAAGAGTAGAGATCGAAGCGGGCTCGAACGTGACACTAGGACACAACCTACACCATAATTTTTATCTCTTTTCAGACCTCCCGAGATTCTTCAATGAACACCACCATTATCTTACAAAAAAAAAACAAATCGACAGTAACAAGTTGAAAAATGGGACCAAACCACCTCTATTCAGTGCTGAATGCACCAGTAATGAGCCGAAATATTCAATAACAGAGAACACACCATCTTCCATCCCATCCAAAAAGAAAACCGACCGAGGAAAAAAGCCAAGAAACACCAACACGCCATCAAACCATCTAACCATCGCAGTAAAATAACAACATCACCAGGAACCTAAAACAACAGATGATGAAAATCAACACAGGGCGTACTGTTTCCAAAACTGAAGGGAACCACCGAGGTCGGATATAGAATAACAAGAGATGAGAACCCCCGCATTGGGCTTGAACTTAAAATCTGGTAAAGATAAAAAAACCGAAGATGAGAGATGACCCAAATGGTGAGAAAGCCTGGAAAATTGGAGAAACAAAAACAACCAAGAACCGAGACGCCAGGGGAATGGGAATCCAAGAGCGAGACCAAGAACAAAGATTGGGAGAGAAAATAGAGGAATATATTAAAGTAGAGGAATGAGGGAAGCCAGAGTAGGAACCCAAAAATTGGAAGCATGAGCAAGAAACCCTAATGCGCTTGGGAGAGGCAGCCGGGAGAGTGTGACGTCATCCTCCAATACTTTTCCCCATATTAATAAAAGGGATAGAAATGTCATTAACCATCTGAAGAAAGAAGGTGGATGGTTTCAAAATAACATAATACTTTTTTAAAAAGGAATACATTTAAATATTTTTAAATATATGAAAATGATCCTTGAAAAATAATGTTTGAATGACACCACCTAGAAAGGGATTAAGGATTTAACTTTTTTAGTACCATCAGTTCATTTCTAAAAAAGATAATTATATATTATAGTTAAAATTTTGAAACATAAACCTTATTATGGTAAATAATTTTTAAAATTTAAATTTAAATTTAAATGATAAATTAAAAGATATTTTAGAAAATATATTTAACATTGACATAAAAGACGATGTTATGGGCCACTTACAAAATTCTTTTCAAAAAGGTTGAAGTGAAAAATATTTGAAAACCATTAATTTTAAAAATAATATTCAATAGTTGGGCCTTGAAATTATATAAGCTTTATCTTTGAGAACTATGGAGAGGAAGAAGAAACGTATGAAAGCCAAAGGAAAAAACCCCTTTTAATATCATGTAAAATAACTTTGTTCAAAACTCACATTGTAAAAAGATTAAAAAAACATTATTTTGATTCAAAATATATTTTCACCTTATAGGTAGATAAATTACCATAAAATAAAATATTAGGGTGGGAGAAATCAAGAATGGAAGAAAGAAGTCTATGGTGAAACTATACAACTCAAGGAAATGAGACTTTAGTTATAAATATTACTAACAAGCAACATACTCCTTGAAGTAAAAAATATTTTAAAAGGTTTATAATGTGGTAAAAACTTACATTCATTAGAAAAGATATAATACCACATAATATAGTTAATTTTTATAATGTACTGAAATTTTATGTCATAGAGGAGGATCATAACTCAATGAATGAAAATTCAGTTACTAAAAATATTTAAAACTAATTAAATAATTGAGTAAATTCCATTTGATAAAAAATTACTTATTTAGATTTTTATTTATTATGTAAAAATATATGATAAACACAAATACATGGAATTTGAATAAACTATTCAAAGGAAAACATAACATATAACATAAATATGTCCTGAGGAATTAAATTTTATGAAAAATTACCCTTATGACTTGAGAAACATTTTAATCAAACCCCTTAAAATCATGGACTTGTAATTGAACATAAAATACTATGATTAAAAAATGATTCATTATTTGGTATCTCAAATAGGTATTATATTTACCATTCTAATGTAATTAGGTGAATAATACCCAATATGAATCAAAGAGATGAATTTGAAATGAAACCCTTACCTCGGTCCTCACATGTTATGAAATTGCACCAGACAACCTGACTAATTTAATTAAGTTCATTAAATACATACCAAATAACCTTATTTATAACTATAACCATTTATACTCCTCATTTATTGTCATTATATATATATATATAAATATAAATTAGCTATTTTTTTTACCAATTTTGAACTCCAGGAATGAGTAATATCAATCGCTAGACCTAGTTTCAATAAAGATGTGTTGGTATCTATTATTTTTTCAAAGTGAATAATTATTATACAATAAAATTCACTTTAATTATTATGCCATGATATTTGAAAAATATATAATTTCATTTCATATTAGTTTTGGTTACTATACATGATGATAAAATCATTAACGAGCATGTTTTGATGATTCATAATGAATGAATGGTGATTTCGTAATTAATGAGTTAAATGTCGATATAGTAATAATAGAAATAAAAAATTAAAATTATTTACATTTTTATATAATATTATATAGTAAATAATTTTTCATATTCATCCGTGTTAAAAATTCATAGTTTTGGCTCAAGAGTTTCACTTCCCAAATCCCAAAATTACATTTTGAAAGCTTCACTTAAAGTCTGTTATCTATCGATATTTCTAGGAAAACTCTCAAATGATTCACATGTTCCTCCCTAGTTTTAAAGTAAACCAATATATCATCCATAAATACCACCACGATCGGATCGAGTTACTCATAGAATAATCTGTTTATCAAAGTCATAAAGACTGTAGGAGAATTATTTTGGACAAAGGGCATAACAAGATACTCAAAGTGACCAAACTTTATTTTTATAATAGTATTTATAATATTATATTATTTCATTCTAAATTGGTTATAATTAGACCAATGAAAAATCTTTGAGAACCACATTTATCATATTAAATGATCAAATAAATCATCAATTTGTTGTAATGGATACTTGTTCATTAATATTTCTCGATTGAGTTTTTGGTAATCAACACATAGGAAAAGTGTTTAGTCATATTTCTTTACAAAGAGAATAGATTCTTCCCATGGTGGTACACTTGGTCATATGAATCCTCTATCTAACATACCATCCAACTGATTCTGTAACTCATTTAACTATACTAGTTCCATATAGTAAGAAGGAATAGATACCAGTACAATAACATAAACTAAATCAATAAAGAACTCGACCTCCCTTACTTGTTGGAAAAATAGAGAAATTAGAAGGAAACACATTGGGAAACACAATGATGATTCGAGGGAGATCATCACTCAAATATTATTTCTCCAAGTCAAAAGAAAATACCAATATCACCATTTAAAATTCAAAATAAATGACATATTTCTACCTGACCTCAGGTACCATTCTCCCTGGATGAGACAAAACACCCCATCAAGCATTGTAAAAGTGTCCCACCAAATATAGTAGTCAATTTTGGGATTATTATAAATTATACAATCCATATTGAGGATGATGTTCAGAGGTTTAATATCAAGAACCATAAAATTACAAGGAATCTCAATATTTGATGAAGAGAAAACACAAATTGGACAACAAAGACTGTTATCTCTATTCATTATAAGTGGCATTCTAATATTCACCACACAAGACAAAAGATTTGTAGGAATATTTATTAGGATCATAATATGATTTGATAGGTGAGACACACCAGTATAAAATAATTAGTTACTAAAGATTAAGCTATAGTGATGGTTCCTCTCACAATCACTAGACATGTATCAACATCCTATGGAGACTCTTACACTATGTGAAGAAGCTTCCCTATGAAATTATATGGCTGGATGACCTTAGATATCAACCAAATGATTACACTGTAGTAATGTTTAGTGATTATGATCACATGCCACTGCACATAGAAGAAAATAAATCGAAGAAATTCTGTAGATGTCTTGAGAGACCACTTGAACTATAGATCTTTGGGACCTCAGTATAAATATGTTTCAAATTCCTTACCTTACCACACTAAAATCATGCCAGTGGGATTATTCTAGGAACTTCAGGAGGTCAAGAAGATTCCAACTATCTTGAACCACCATGAGACACATCATGCTTGCTCTTTCCTTTAAAGGAACTCACATAACTTCCATTAGAATAAAAATTAACTCCCATCAACCCTGACTTACTACCCAGTTCCGGATCATGCATAAGTGCCCCATCGAACACATCATCCTAAGATTAAAACTTTAACAAGAATATATGAGATCGAATGTCCGATTGAAAACCCATCTCAAATCTTTCTGCCTTCAGATTCTCATTAGTCACCACCTAATGAGAAAATTGAACAAGATCCTCAAGGTGGTTTGTGTACTGAGTCACAGTCATGTCACCCTACTGGAGATTAAGAAACTACATGGTTTTCTCCAAGACTAGAGATTTTGAATAGAACTGAATGGAGAAAAGAGTGTGAATGTATTTCCATTTCAAAACATCATGATTTTTTGCTATCACTATTTAATACCACCATCTCCTTGTAGGACCTTAAAATCAAAGGTATTGAATTTCACCTTAATAGCTATAGGTGTTTCTAGGAACTCAAAAATATTCTCTGTATTTATGAACCAATTATTAAACTCTTGATGATCATTATATCCTTGAAAAGTCGGGGAATTCTAGTGAATAAACTCTTAAGAGAAATCATGAGATTCATCCCTTCAAGGTTCCACAACAAGATATGAAATGAGAATGAGTGTATGAACTTGTCCTAGATATTGGAAAAATAACATCACTATGTTGACAAGAATTTGGTCCACTGAAGGATTTTATTACCATGGTTCACCATAAACATCTTTCAGAAGTCTATTCAAACATCTTCTCAGAGGGTAGATTTTACGAAATACCAACAGAAAACACTAAATACTTCATAAAGGATACATATATTAGCAACTCAGATAATATATATTGGAATGTCAATTCCATTGAGTAGAAAATTAAAGATTTATATTTCAAAAACTTAGGTCAATGTTAAGTAAACTATTAGAATTAGATCAAAACATTCCTCAAATACAATTTTACCAAACCCCCAAGGTTAATTAAGTCTCATTACAATGAGAGATAGCTATAATATCACTCAAAAGTTCCTTTTATGTCCCATCAAGAAATCAAAAACCACACACTGAAATTGAGTAATGATGCTTAACCTACACCTTTGATATCACTTTATCACAAACCATCTTGAATACCCTAGTTCTTTGATACTTGGGATGTCTCTAACATGGCCCAATGTGTGCTATTAATACCTAATAGATGGTGAAGAGCACTTGGAATCATATTAAGATCAAGAGGGAAATGATTTACCAAAAAATAGTGTAATATAAAAGAAACAAGTTAGTACGATCAACTATCCAAATAGAGATAGTACCAGAAAAAATAGTTAAAATAGTACTCGGATAGATAGGTAAACATCCCAATGGAAATCAAAATATCAAGTAAAAACAAGTCTAAAAAAATCCCTATGTAATAAGTGGACAATAACACCACCAATCACTATCAACATTCCATAATCCCATGGATCAAGAACTTCCATAACCTCTAAGTGGTGCTTTCCCTTTACTCAGACTTGACATATGAAAAACTACAAAGGAGGAAAGGAAGTGGTATGGTTAGAGCTATAATTCATACTAGGGTATCACTAGGTGTTCCATAATCAATTATATAATAATTATACCAATTATGATTAAATTTAAAAGGAACTAAACAATTCATGGTGTAGCATTCACATATTTTAAACCAAAACATTCTTTCATAACAAATGAGATATAAGATACATCAAAATTAGTCATGATGAACATTTTATATAAAAAACTTATATAAAGTAATTAGTACAAAATAAATAGTTCAATAATCATTGGCTTGTATAATAAAGTAAAAAAATCATAGAACCATGTAAAAAATCCCCATGGTATGTCAGTTTAGGTAATAAGATCCTCACGCATCTCAATAATGATATCATCTCTATATAAGTGTCCAAACACAAATTAATCTACACCATATTAGGGGAACCCTCATGGGTAATCTACACACCCTAATGGGAACCCCCTTGTGCATTTATGCCCCAATTGTTTAGTAAAATTTGTTATTGTCAATCCATTTGGAGGGAGTCAAGGTCCTTGTGTGCTTGTTCCAGTTACCAATAATTACCCTTTCTAACATATCATTCAGTAATAATACAATAAAACATGGGAAAATAAAACATTTTAAATCATTTCTAATTACAATTTCCAAGTTTTCAATTTTCAACAAGCCTTTCTCTTTTTAAAACCAAAATAGTTGTTTTCATCAATTCATTCCTTTTAAAATCATACTACACCTTAAGAAATTTTCATAAAATTCAACATCAAATTAAATTATCAAATAAATTTAAAAATAAATGCATTATTTTCCAAAAAGCCTCCACAAATTTTGATTCCATTAAAATTGGGGATTTGTTTCTGTAATTTACATTCCATTTCAAATAAAAAATCCTATAATTTCACATCTGGATTTTTAAATCAATTAAAAACTTGATTCAATTTAATAAATAAAATTTAGGTTTCAATTACGGTGAAAAGTAATATAGAGCTACCTACATTTAATCACATAATTAAAGATGACACCCGCAAAAAGATCTCCAATAAAGAATAAGGATAAGGAGATCAATAAACACAACCTATAACCATGATAAAAAATGGAGTTTAGATACATAAATAAAATGATGATATATTAAAATCTAAGTATGAGAGAAATATAGATCAATGGAAAGAACACAATATGGGATTGAATTAACTAGAGGAGATCAAACAAGAACAACAATTCTTCGATCCACATAGAAAAGGGGTTTGAGGATCCAAAATCACCACTTTGGAGACTTTAAAGACCAAGGATTTTAGTTAGGGTTGAAATAGTGTGATTAGGGTTTATAATGTAAGGTTTTGGGATTTTTAAAACAAAGAAGGGAATTAAAACCCTTATGCATGGTTTTATAGGTAGGGCCACATGTTTATCAAAACCATTATTGGTAATCACGAACCTCTATTTTTATGGTTCATGATTTATCCTAGGAGGTCACATGGTTTTCAAAACCATATTATAACTTTGAAATCTATCACTATTTGAGGTTTCACAAGTTAGAGGTGTTGGTCGCGTGGTTTGGAGAAACTGTGCACCCCCTTTTAGTGGATCACAATAGGGTGCACGGTTGCTGGGCTAAACCGCCTAGTTTTTCTTAATTGTGTGCCAAATATGCACATCCCCTTAGGCCTCCAAAATTTTCCAAATACTCTAGGAAGGGTCAAAAAATATACCTAAATTAATGGTTTTCAGAACAACGGTTGAGATATACATGATAGAAGGTAACAAGATATTACAACCTCCCCACCATAAATGCTTTATATCCCTATAATTCCTATCAAGAATGTTACTTGTTAATGAGATAATGAAAATTGTCTCTCATCAACACCTCAGACTCCCATGTCTCATAAAAATCAGAACCACACAACCATAGAACACCTGCAAAAGGTTTTTTTCCACCCAAAAGTACATTTTTCTTAGAGTTAATGATCTTGACTGGATGATCAGTGATAGATCAATTAGGCTCAACATCAAGATCCTCCAAACTCAAAACATGAGATGAGTTAGAAAGATACTTACAAATCTATGGAACCTATAACACACTGTGTATTGATTTTAACTATGGAGGAAGTGATAAATAGTAACACACTTTGAACACCTTCTCAACAACCTCAAAAGTTACCCCAAACTGAGGTGAAAGATTCCCCCTTTTCCCAATCCATCAATGACCAAAATGGGGTGAAACTCTCTAAAATACCTACAAACCATCTGAAATCTCCAAAGTTCACCTATAATGGTCAACATAATATTTTTACCAGATCTATGCCATCAACATTATCTAATGAATCAACTAAATATTAACCATTATTTCTTGGAAAAACTTAATCCAACCAATGAACTTTCACCAATATTCAACCAACACAAAGAATATTTACAAGGAAAACCATGAAAAGCTAAAAATGATTTATTTTGATAGAGGAATGGTAACAATTGTTGTAAGTGTACTAAAAAAATCTCAAATGTACATACCATGGTCCAAAAAATTAATTAATACAAGTATGGAGCATGTATTCTAGTATCTATATAGATTATTCTGTCTAGTCATAATTCTCTAGATGATATGTCATTCTTAAACGTACTTGATATCCCATTACCTCCTAGAGGCCTATCTAATAGTGATATGTAAAATGGGGATCCCTATTATAGACTATAAGAGAATAGACTCTATGAAATCTAAAAATACCATGCACATAGAGATGTACCAATTCCAAAACATTGGATGTATCATGAATGTGTAAGAAGTGAGTCGATTTGGTTAGTCAATCCATCAAAACCCATATTGAATTATTTCCATGTGGGTTACAGGATAACCCACCCGCTAAGTTTATATAGATCTAATCTTACTTCCAAGTTTTCACTGGAAGTGTCTAAAGCAAACCCAAATGTATCTTATGCTCGTATTTGACATTCTAATAGGTATAATAATGAGAAACATATTCAGTGATGTCTCATCTCATATCTTCCCACCAGAGTCATCACCACACATCATAAAATCAAAATATTGTAGGTAATATTTCCAACACCTCTGATGGATGTTTAAATCGTTTTGAGAGAGGATACAACTAAATATTTTCCAGTGGGAATAAAAAGTAAACTTTTTAATGAAAATATAATGCCAAAATATTTTAAGAGAACACATCAAAACCATGAGTTCAGGATAGTGGGTTAGATAATTATTCTCCTATTTCATAAGCTATCCAAATCCATAAGCTACCATGTGATCACCTTGTTTTAGAAGACAACCCAATCCCAAACCAGATGTGTCATAGAATACTACGTAGCCCTACCCAACCTCTTGAAGGTTCAACACTAGTGTAGAATTCAAAAGATGTTTTAGCTCAAAAAATAGAGATCTGGCATTTATCATTCCAAAAAACATCTCTCTGTTTCAATTGAGAGAGGTCATTGCAAAATCCAACTTTGAGAGATATTTGAAAAACATGTGCTAATACACCATGAAGCCTAATAATCACCATATATAAAAAACATTACCTGGTTTTTACCATGTAATAATAGATTTCACCTTATTAGTATCAACTAAGATACCATGTTATGACACCACGTGCCCCAAAAATTTCACTTCTTGAATCTAGAAATAAAATTTTGAAAGATTCATGTAAATTTTGTGATCACACAATTTTTCTAGGATAACTCTAAATTGACGTATACAATCCTTCTCAGTTTTGAAGTAAATAAAAATATCATCCACAAATAACACCATGAACGAATCAAGGTACTAATGGAATATTTTTTCCATCAAATCCATAATGACCTCGAGATAATTGGTCATGACAAAGGTTATAGCAATATACTTCATGTGGCCATACCTATTTCTGAATACAGTCTTTGGAATATCATATTAATTTGTTCTC
Source organism: Viscum album (assembly GCA_963277665.1). Taxonomy (NCBI): domain Eukaryota; kingdom Viridiplantae; phylum Streptophyta; class Magnoliopsida; order Santalales; family Viscaceae; genus Viscum; species Viscum album. The sequence goes on from OY728122.1 coordinate 763,153,764, forward strand.
AATTGGTGATAACCAAACCAAGGATAAATCTTTTATAACCACCTGATCCATTTAAAATGATCAAATAAATCATCAATATGGAGTAATGGATACTTGTTCTCTATTGTAAATCAATTGAGTTTTGATAAAAACCACATAGGGAAAGTGTTTCAATAGACATATTTGCAAATTGAATAGGTTCCTCCCATGGTTAAAAACTCAGGCATATGAATACTTTCTCTAATAGATCATCCAACTAAGTCTTTATGTATTTAAACTCTACAGGTTCCATATGGTAATAAGGAATAGATACTAGTAGATTACCAGGTACTAAATCAATACAGAACATTACCTCTATTACCGATGGAATACCAGATATATCATAAGGAAACACATCATCAAAATCAATAATGATTGGAAGGAGATCATCACTCAAATATTCTTGCTCCAAGTAAAAAAGAAAACATTGATATTTGCAAAAACATTTATAGAATAGATAGTTCATCACTAATTGACCTCATTTCCCATTATCCCTGAAAGGCTTGAGACTCCCCATAGAGAACAATAATAGATACCCACTGAAGGTAATAGTTAATTAGGACTTATTAGAAATTAGTTAATTCATCTCAAGGATAACTTCAAGAAGTTTCATTTTGAGAACCTAAAAATTCCAAATAAGAACTACCTTTGACAAAGAGAGAACACAATCAGTATATCAGAAACCCTAATCTCTCTTCATTTTGAGGGGTGTGGTAATATCTATCACTTAAGAAAAAATATCCATCAGAATATTTGGAAGGTTCAAAATATGAGTTGATATAAATGAGGGGGATTCACCAGTATCCAACTAATAGTTACTGAAGATGAAGTTATAGTGATGGTACCTCTCAAAATCACTAGACCTATATTATATATCTTCATTTATACAATCGTACACTGCATGAAGAATCTTAGTTATGTATACCTATGGATAGAACACTTTAGATCTCGAAGCATCTGATATCACTATAGTACCTTTTGGAGACAAAGATCCATTTCCACAACAATGAGTAGAAAAGAAATGGTAGTAATTCTTTATATGTATAGAGAGACCACATTAACTACAAATATTTGGCACCTCAGTATTAAAAAATCCCAAATTCCCAACCTTAACACACAAAAATAAAGTTAATGGGTCTCTTACAAGAAAGGTAGGAGGCCTAGAAGATTCTAGATTTCTAGAACTACTATGAGACTCGTCACACTTTATCGTTCCAATTAAGGTACTAACAGAACTTCCAATTTGTTAAAAAGTAACTCCCATCAACCCTAACTTACCTACCAAGTCAAGATCAACCATCAATTTCCCATCTAACACATCATCATAAGAACCCATATTTAGTAGAAAAACCTATGATAAGATATCAGATCAAAATACCCATATCAAATAGTTGTGCCTTTATATTCTCATTAATCACCACCTTCGAAGAAAACTAAACAAGCTTATAAAAATGGTTTTCATACCGAGTCACTATCATATCACCCTGTTTGAGTTTAAAAAAACTCAATGGATTTCTCTAAGACTATATATTTTGGAAAGAACCGATTGTTGAAAATATCTTGAAAGTATTTTAATTCCAAACCCTTATTATTTTTCTCTGTTACCATTGAATCCCACCATCTCCTACCATGTACTTCCAACTTAAAGGTATCACATTTCACCTTAATTTCATTAAATGAATCTAGGAACTCAAACAGAAGTTATATCTTTCTCAACCAATCCTCAGCTTCTTGAGGATCATTAGATCCTTGTAAAGTAGGTGACTTTTGGTGAAGAAACCTTTAATCACTATTATGAGATTCTTCCCTTCAAGGATCCATTATCGGAGCCTAAATGGAAATGAGTGTAGGCACGTTTCCTAGAGCATAGACAACCCACATCACTATCCCAACAAGATTCTGGTTCACTAGAAGATTTTATTACGATGGTTCACCAGCAACTTCCTCATGGGGATTATTCAAATGTATTATTATATGAATGATGCTACATTACATAAAGTGAAATCACTGAATACATATTAAAGGATACATAGATTATAAAATAAGACAAGAGATATAGGAATATAAATTCCATTGAGTATAAAATTTAAGATTGGGATTCCAGAAAAATATTATCAAAGGTAGAGAAAAGTATAGAATAAGATAAAACAATTCCTTAAAGAAACTTTTCCCAAACACCCATAGTGACTTAAGTCTAATTATAGTGCATTATGGATAGTAACTCACTCACAAATACCTCCTATGTCCCATAAAAACATAGCAAACTGAATACTGATATCATGGAAGGATTCTTAACCTATACCTTTGATACCACTTTTTCATTAACCTACCAGAATACCCTAGTAGTCTGATACTCAATATGAATCTGACATGGAATGAAGGGAATTCCTAATCCCCAATGGTTTGTGAAGATAACCTAGCATCATATCAATATTTTGAGGGAATTTGTTTTCCACAAAATAGTAGGGGATAAAAGATTCAATTCAGTATTCTCAAAACTCCAAAGGGGGACATTATCATAAAAATATTTTAAGTAGTACTCGTATAGATAGGTAAACAACCCAAACGATACCAAAACATCATGTAGGAAAATGTCTAAAAAATCCCTATGTAACAAGTGTTCAAAAGCTCTACCAGTCACCATAAACACTCCAAAGTCCCAAGGATCAAGAACATCCCCACCTTCAAGTGGCTCTTTCCCTTTTCTCAGACTTGGCATATGAAAAAACACAAACACTAAAAGAAAAAGTTAGGGTTTGAGCTATAAATATCAATAGGGTCTCAACAAGGGTTCCATAATAAATTCCATAAAAATTAAACCAAGTATGCTTACATTTAAATGGAACTAAACAAGTCATGGTATAACATTCACACATTATAAACCAAAACATGATCTAACATCACAAGGGATTGTAGATACATAAAAATGGGCTTAAATGAACATTTTATATAAAACAATTATATAAATAATTTGGCATTAAATGAATAGTTCAATAATCATTGGAATGTATAATCACATCAAAATATCATAGAACCATGTAAAAAAATCCCAATGGTATGTTAGTTCAGGTAATAGGATACTCACACAACTCAATAATGATCTCATCTCAAGATAGGGATACACACATAAATCAATCTATAGCCTAATTAGGGAACCCTAATGGTCCATCCACACCACCAAATGGGAACCCTCTCGAGCATTTGTGCCACAATTGTTTAGTAAAATTTGTCATCATTAATCCATTTCAAGGGAGTCAAGGTCATAGATTTCTTGTCATAGTTACCACTAAATACCCATGATAACATGTTATTAAACAATATATAATTAAAACATGTGAAATAAAAACATTTCAAATCAAATCAAATTAAAATTTACCAATTTTCAGTTTTCAACATGCCTTTCTAATTTCAAAACCAAAACTAAGGTTTTCATCAATTTAGGTTGTTTCAAATCGTATTTCACATTAAACCAATTTTCTTGAAATATAAGGTTAAATAAAATTATAAAATCAATTTCAAAATAAATCCATAATTTTCCAAAAAATTACCCCACATTTTAATTCCATTAGAATTGGGTTTTCTTTCTATATTTTCTATGCCATTTCAAATCCCACGTCAAATCCTTTAAAATCTGGGTTTCTAAATCAATTAAAATCTAATTTCTATTCAATCAAGAAAATATTGGTTTCAATTATTGGGTAATGTAATATGGAATTACCTGAATTTCATCACACAGTCAACGAAAACACTGACAATGGGATCCCTAACGAATAATGAGGTGAAGGAGATTAAGAAATGAAACCTATAATCAAGATAAAAAATAGAGTTTAGATCCATTAATAACATTATGATCTATAAACTCTAATTATGAGAGAAATAAATATAAAAGAAACCACATGATAGGATATCCACTCACCAGGAAGAGATCGAACTAGATCAACGATGATTCGACCCACCACGAAAATGGGGTTGAGGATCCAAAATCAACTATTGAGAGACTTCAAAGACCAATGATTTGATTTAGGTTTAAAATATGGTTATTAGTGGTTACACTATATGGTTTTGGGAATTTCAAAAAATTTTAGGGGCATTAAAACCCATGAACATATTTTACAGGGTAGGGCCACAGAATTATCTAAACCATGAACCTTAACATTTCATTACCACTAGTATGGTGTATAGTTTCTCCTAGTAGGGCACATAGTTTTAAAAACTGTGTGCCAACCATGAAAAAAAACCTCTTTTGTGATATTGTATCCTATGGTTTGGTTCACACCCAACTAGGAACCAACACAAAAGGTGATATCATCACTGACATCATTTAAACACCCTACCAAGGATAGAATCTTCACTAAGATCCCAATCAATATGAGGATTAATTCATAAGGAATATACCATATTTTCAACCAGTTATCTCCTCAATCAGATCCTAATATCTATAGATACCACCCTATCATTTACCTTGATGGTTCATCTATGGTGAAACCATCATCAAAATCCAATTCCATTGACCCCCATAATCTAACACCTTATTAGAGGTATTTTTATACTCATAAGGTTTTACATTATTGATCCCATACATAGGGTGTACATACCATGTACTGGTAGTCTACCATGTAGACGAGTACCCTTCTAGGATACTCGTGTATGGGTACTTTTACATGTAGAGTACATGGCTAGACCCCATTTGGGTTTCACACCGTATAGAAGTACAGGAAACGACCAAGTACATGGCTTGGTCCTTTGAGGGACACATGAATGTAACTCGTGTGGGGTAAATTCCATGTACCCGTTTTATATGTTGTGTACTTGGGAATTTATATGACAAGTGTGGTTAGAGTATGTGCCCCGGTGGGGCTTCGAAAGTACATTTCATGTTCTCAAGGAGACACACTTTTTTGCTTCCCCATTTTAACTCTTTTTGGGGTTTTCATATCTTTCTCACATGAGTCATAATTGGATCCATTAGTAGTATATTCTTAGTGTATTTTCATTTAATCCATGATGGAAATACCCATAGGTTGTTTTATGAATCTTAGGTGGGGTTTTAGGCTTTTCCTAATGGAGAGGTTCTTCCTCCAATAATTGAATTCAATCATCTCCTAAGAGATACTTGAAGTGAGAATGATTAGTTGGGTGTCGAGATTAACATAGTTTGGGAAATTAATTTGAGATGGGCTATGAGCTATCTCTATTGGATGTTTCCTTCATATACTTCATTTTAGGATGTATCCCTTGCGATATGTACCCTTCTGACCTAGGAGGCCACGATACAGAATGTTCTTAGGATCCTTTATGGGATTCCACTGCTTAAATTTTGACTTAGGGTATCCCCTATAGAAGCCTATATATTCTTTCTGTACCAAGGATCCCCTAAGGGATTACTTTTTCATATTTTTACTTATGGATCCACTTGTAGGATTGCTTTACCTATGAACCATTTCGAGGATCCAAATTAGGAAGCCTCTTAGTGTTTTACCTTATGATCCCAATTAGGATGCCTCTTTGTGCTAGAATTGAAGGACCTAGTGGGGTCCCCATGGTTTGACCAACCCAGAGTTTATATGTTAGTTTTGGGTATATATGGTATTATGTGTCACCTTATAACTCATTCTAGAGATTTAATCCCATAGAGATGTGTCACTATAGTGTTGGGTTTATGCATTCATCCAACCTCATTCATATGTTTATGCTTTCACTTATTTTTTTACTAATGAAGTGATGTTATCTATAGGTGCTTACTATTTCGTGGATGATGAGTCTGATGTGATGAGTTGCTTGATAGGGATTCCCTGAGGTGCTTCCCAGGATTTAACATCTGAGGATTATTTTTTGGTATTTTCAGAGGTGTTATTGGAATCCCGTTGTTGATCCTTACATGATGTATATAGGATGCCTTATACATTTATAACTCCTTAGATCTTGATGATTGTACACCTTGAGTGATACTTGGATACCCATTGTAGGAATTCCTTGGAAAAAATAATTGTCTTAATGAAATGTATGCCTTTAATGATACTTGGATTCCCAATTATAGAAATTCCATTAATGGACTCACAGGATAGTTGATTTTGGTAAGGGATGCCTTGAATAAGCTCCGTGTACTTTGGTTCCATTAGATTCCACGGATTTGTTTCACATGGATCTTGATTACGGCAGTGGACTATATAAATGAGTTTGTAATTTGGGTCCCGATTTCATAGGATTCCTTAGGCCTTACTACCCCTTATATTTAGATAGCTTGGGATTACTTTGGATATGATATTTTTACATGATCCTTGGACCCCACCCAAGTCTTTACTGAGTTTCCATCGATAGGCTCTTGGGAATTGATGAGGATTACTTGGTCTTTTATACCTTGTATCCATCACTTTATGGTATGAAACTTAATTATATGACACGTCCATGATCGATTTTATTCATGTGATTACATGGTTTAGGCAGATGAGGATTCCTTGGTCTTTATACCATGGATTTATCCATTGGGGTTTGACACATGATTACTCGGCATAGGTCATAGTTAGTTGCTGTGAATTATACATGATTAAATGTCGGTATACGGTATCATTATTTACAGTGATTGGAGGCAAGTACTGGAGAACCCATCCATAGGATGAGTACCCCCTATGGTGATGTAACTTGCTCTTATATATTTCTGACGTTGGATTAAGAAGGTACATATAGATCGAGATTACGAACCCTAGGATCAATTATTGGTTGGTTTTTTCTATTTCCTTAACTTACACATGAATATTCATAATTATGTATATATGTATAGGTATGGTAATATACATGTATACATATGTAGATGTTGACATACATGGTGTTACTTTCCCAGATGGCTGGTATTACAGACTTGGGGTTCAATAGTGGTTTCATATTTTGGATTTACTTATCATTTCAGTTGTGTATCAATTAGGTTGTGTAGTTTAATTCTTCATACAATTATAGGAACATACCTTATTGGTTCATCACTGGGGTGGCCAAATAAGATAATACATCACCCCTGTAAATTCACCACAATGTACATGTAGACCTTTTTTCTTCTTTTTAGGTTGTCCACAGTTGCGTGATGGATATGGCTAAGGCCCAGTCTAGCTTGTTCGAGTGGAGTTACTCATGTGTGTTCTTTTGTTCGGGATGGTGTAGTTCGATAGTGTCTAGAGACATGGTATTTGGTTTGGATCAGATTTAGTAGTTGATCCTTATAATTTAATTTAAATTTATTTTACGTATTCATATATCTATATGGTCAACCTAGTGGGTGACCAATGTTGTATGTATGACATAGCTATTTGAGCTTTTATAGCCTTTTCATTTATTATTACAGCATGTTCTATTTCAGTTTAATTAATTCTTCCTCACTCTGTTTATTTTTATAATATGTATTATACTTATCTATTTATCCTATTATTTAACCTAATATAAGGGAATATTATCCCCAAGATCACACCCTAGGACCTCGTTTCAAGTTAGTATCCCTTGGATTATGGGGAGGTAAACATGAGGCTTTGTAACCGACCAGCCCATGGTATAATTTTAGTGGCATACAGATTGGGACATTACATAGTGGCATCCAAGATATTCTTTTCCCAGTCCTTACTATTTGGGATATGGTAGATTTGTGTATTATTAATGTGTCATAACCTTTGTTGGATATCAGACTGGTGTGTTGAGAACACTTATTACAATAAGAAAGCATATTTTCTAGGGTATGGGATTGTTGTTATGATCTATGATGTTACAACTGTATGTGTTTTTTTATTGAGCGATGAAATTTTTTTATGGATATTATGATTTATTTTAAATTTTTAATATTGGATTTAAAGGGAGAGGCATCTCATGAATCATATTTTTCACTTAGGATTCACATCATATAGGTCTGTTCTTGTGTGATTTTTACAAATGATTAAGGCCTATCTAATTAGTCCTACCTATGTGTATATATTTAAATCTGATGGTATGTTATGTGAATCTATATTGAGGCCTTTGTTTTGAGTTTGACGAGTCTTTACTCATTCACATGATGTTAAACAAACCTAGTAGTTTGATATTGAACGTGATGCCTTTATGTTATACACTTTGTTAGGTGTTGTTTTTCAGGTTGTGGTTGTTTAGTTGGATTAAAAATTATGATGCTGATTGATACCAAGACCTTTCTTGTGAACTAGACCTCAAGGGGGTATTACTGTATATTGATTCCTAGTGAGTGTCATGTTAGTGTCATTTTTCATTAGCATCATATCCTCCAAGGAGCAGTTCTTTATGAGGATGATCGGTGAGGATCAAGCCCCTGCAATCCATGTTTTTTGTTTTTTCCCTTGTAGGTTGTTGTGATCTTTTCCATATTTAGAGAGGTTTTATCTTTAGAGCTAGGTGGGAGGCATTGAGGAACTTATTTTGACTTAGAACCTTTTAGGTTGATGTCTATTTTGTTTGAGGGAAACCTATGTGGGAGAGGTGGTCTAGGGTTTACACATTCCTTTTAGGCAGTGATTTGTCCATATGCTCTTTTTTAGAATAAATCATGGTAGGTACTTGAGTTTTGAGTTATGGGATTGTTGATGCCTTCAACTTTTGGTGAGCATCTAGGGTGATTAGTTTTCAAGACTGGTTTCGACATGTTAGATTGTTTAGGGGCCGATCCAGATCAACCAATGTTTCCACTATTTATAATGTAGTTAGAGTGTTGGTAGAATCTTGTGATTGAAATAATGTTGTGTAACGAGAGGTCATGGGCATAAACCATGGTGCAGGTGAGGGTTACAATTTTGAAGGTGAGTTCCAAGGTAGCTTCTGGATTAATGAACTGACATTCCATGTATCATGATCATCTTAGACTTGTAACAGACAACTTTCTATGTACGATGCAGGTCATAAAGTCACATTCTGGTTCACGTGGTATTGTTTAATTGAAAATCGATGAGTGTTTGGGTGTGACTTGGGGACAGATGGTTTCATGACTTTTCATTGTAGGGTTTCATGGGAGTTATGGTTATGTGGAAAATTTTCCTCCATGGTATAAGTGACATCATGAATGAATTAGGTACCATGAAATGGTAGAAATGTGTTGATCCTCTACATGCACTTTCAATTGACATGGGGTCAAGTGTTGGTTAAAGGAATGTATAGCTTGTTTTGTTATGAGTGTGTCTTGAAGAGAGATGTATGTTTCCTTTTTTAGAATCTTAGTGTATTCCTGTTAAATACTATCATTATCTATCTTGAAATTATATTGAGTACATTGAGAGTGAATCAGTCCTATATTGAGCACATTTTCTTTCCAAATGTTTCCCCTAGATGGAAGAGTAAACCTATTGAGGTTTTGCTCGAGGAGTGGTGTTAGGTAAGATATTTGGTAGGGAGTTAACCATTGGATATTTGAGGAAATTTAATCTCTTTTTCCATTTAAATTTGGAATTTCCATAGGATGTTGATCTTGAGTTTTGGTTTTGAGATGTCGATAAGGTAATTCATATGGTGGGGAGTACCAGATCAGACACTGTTAAATGTATTCCATGTAAGAGACAATTGTTGGTTCTATATGGATATTCATTGGATAATGTAGATAACTTGTTTTTTAGATTTTCAGGTTTAGATCATGGCTATTAGTTTTACCACTAGGCCTCACAGGTATGATAAGTTTTATAGTGGGGAAATTCTAAGGACCCTTGTTTTTATGGATTGTAATTTTGAGAAAAAAATTTAAATTTTTCTTTTAGATTCTTAGAAGGGGTAAAATTTTCTTTTACCCCACGAATATAATCTCAGATAATTTTTCTTACCCCTCCATTGGTCCTGAAATTTTTGTGTTTACCCTAGGGGAGGAGTTTTTTGGAATTTTGGGCTATTTAAATTTTAGGGTAAAAATTAATATTTAATAATTGATTAAATATATATTAATTTATTCATGCAGGTTTTTTCAGAGATATATTTTGAATGGAGCATCATATTGAGATTCCATCTCCTATATTGAGTATGAAACATGGATTTTTTTCTAAGTAAGGCATAAACTCATGTTGGGAACTGGGGTCGATCTGGGCCCCTTTTTCTTTTCTTTTTATTTCTTTTATTTTCTTTCTTTTTGTCCTCCTTGGGCTTCTCACATACACCCAAGGGGGATCCTCCTTCTCCATGCGACTGATAGGGATAGTATAGGGAGAGATAAAGTGATAGAGGGAGAGAGGGAGGTACTGCCTCAAAGCTCGAGATGCACCAGATAGATGTGCGACAACCGTAGAATATGGAAATGGGTTACGTTTTAGAGGATTCTACCCAAAGGCATGACATTTTTATGTTTTTTCATAAATCCCCATAATTTTTTTTTTAAAATTTTAAATCCCCGTATATTCTTGATTATTGACCCTTATGGTCTGATAAACACTTTTTGGCATGAAAATGGTGGTTTTGGGGTGATCCAAGGGTTTTCTATTTGGGAAAACCTTTCTATATGTTGTGTTGTTCAGGGAGATACACCATGTGTTCTTCTTTTTTGGGGAAGATAATGTTTTTGATGTACAATCAGTGTACTAAGGTGTACACATTATATTCTATTAGTCGGATATGTATCCAAGTACCTGGAAAGAATACCCATGTAGGAGTACATGGCCATGTAGAGTACAAGACCATACCCTGTGTGTGTCACACGCCATGTAGAAGTACACAACCAGGCTAAGTACATGGTCAGGTATTTTGAGGGACATGGGAAGGTACCCCATGTAGGGTACACTCCACATACATATCATACATACCATGTACTTGGGAATTTACAAACCATGTCCCGCCAAAGGTCACACCTAGGTGGGGCTTCAGGAGTACGCATTGTGTGCTCAGGGAGAAATGATGTGTACTACCCCCTTTTGAACCATTTGTGGGTTTTTCATGACTTTCATCCTAGAGTCAGAATTAGACCCATGAGTAGTCTATTATGAGTATAGTTTCTCATATATCATGATGGTAAGACCCATGGTGTGTTTTGAGTACTCCTAGGTGGTGTTTCAATCTTTAACTAATAGATCAGTTCTTCTATTAGTAATTAAATTTAGTTGTATACTAAAAGATACAAGAATTGAGAATGGTAGATTGGGTGTTCAAACTAACCTAGTTTAGGACCCTGATCTGGGATGGACTATGAGATTTCTCTATTTGTTGTTCCCTTCATTAATTTCCTTTTATTAAGTATCACTCCTGTGATGTTCCCTTCTTTAATAAGAGGTCATAAGACATTATATTCCAAGGATTATTTGTAGGATTTCTCTACTTCTGTTTTAGCTTAGAGGATCCCCTATAGGATGCCTCTATCTACTTTTTATACCAAGGATCCCATGAAGGATGCCTTTGTTTTTATGATGAGTTAGGGAGTCCCATGTAGGATCCCTTTACCTTTTCACCATTATGAGGATACCAAGAAGGATACCTCTTAGTGTTTGACCTAAGTATTCCAAGTTCGATAAATCTCAATGTTTGAATTCAGGGACCCAATGGGTTCCCTATTGTTTGACTAACCTTGAGTTCATATGTTGGGTTTGTGTTGATATGGTATCAGGTGCCACCTTAGAACCCATGCTGAACATGTAATCCCATAGGGTTGTGGTAGTATTGTTTTTAGGCTTTTAGACTGCCACTCTTCTATTTATTCATTCACTTGTTTATTGCTGATGTAGTGATGCTAGCTAAAGGTGATTCCTGGTTGGTGGCTAATCAGCCTGACGTGATCCACTATTTGAAAGGGATGCCTAGAGGTGCTTCCTAGAAGCCGACATCTAAGCCTGATTGTTTTGGATTTTTTAGAGGATTCCCTAGAATCTGGATGTCAATCATTACATGATGCATATAGGATTCCTTATACATTTATACGTCTTTTTATCCTGATGATTGTACACCTTGATTGATACTTGGATTTCCATTGTAGCAATGCCTTGGATGGACTCATAGGCCTGATGAATTTTATGCCTTGATAGATACATGGATTCCCCATTGTAGGAATTCATTGTACAGACTCATAGGCTGGTTGATTTCGACAATGGATGACTTAGATGAGATCCTTGGATCATGATTCCATTATATGCCATTTAAGTTTTTCCCATGGATGTTGATTACGATAGTGGTTGCCTTGGATGATTTTTCTCCTTGGGTATTGATTCTGTCAGATTCGTTGGTCCTTTCTACCCCTTGGATATGGATTTCTTAGGCTCCCTTTGGACACGGTCTGTTGACATGATCCTTGGACCCCACCCAAGTCTTTACTGAGTTTCAATTGAGATGTTACTATCACTGGATGAGGATTCCAAGGACTTTTATACCTTGGATTTATACCTTTGTGGTCTAACACTTTAATATACAGTGCAACCATGATTGATGTTGTACATGTTATTACATGGAATAGGTTGAGGGGGATTCCTTGTTCTTTTTACCATGGATTCAACCATTGGGGTTAGACATGTGATTACTCAGCATAGGTCATAGTTAGGTTCAGTGACCTTTACAAGATTGACCATTAGTATATAGTATCCTTCATTATTGTGATTAGTGGTCAGTATGGGTGAACCCATGAATAGTATGAGTATCACCCTGTGGTGACATAGCTTGTTTAAATATATTTCAGGCATTAGCTGATGCAGGTACATGTAAATCGAGATTACAATCCCAAGGATTGACGGTTGGTTGGTTTTAGGTCATTTCATTCCTTTACCCACAAATATTCATATTTATCTATACATATATAGGTATGTGAATATATATGTTTACGTAATTAGATATGGACATTCATGGTGTCACTTTCCCAGTTGGCCAGGATTGTTGACCCAAGTTTCAATTGTGGTTTCACATTTTGGATTTACATATCTTTTCAGTTGTGTCTCATCTAGGTTGAGCAGTTTACTTTTTCATAAACTTATAGCATTATACCTTATAGGTTCATTTTTGGGGGGGCCTACTGGGATTATTTCTTACACTCTTATGAGAACCTCTATGTATGTGTAGACATTATGAGTTTCATGGTGGATAGGCCTGAGGCCTGAAGTTACTTGTTTGAGAAGAGCTTCTTGTGTGGGTTTTTCTCTTTGGACTGCTGCAGTTTTACATTGTCTAGAGACCTAGTAAATGGTTTGGATTGTATTTAGTAGTTGAGATATGTAATTTAATTTTAGTTTATTTTTTATTTGTGTATCTGTATGGTTGTCCCAATGGGTGACTGGTGTTGTATGTATGACACAGATGTTTTGGATTTTATAATTTTTTCATTTATTATTATAGAATATTATATTAAAATTTAATTACTACTTCCACACTCTATTTATGTTTTTAAATATATTATAATCAACTATTTACACTATTTTATTACCCTAATATGAGGTCATATTCTCCTCACGATCACATCCCAGTCCCTCACTACTAGTCAGAAGCGTCTGGCATACGGGAAGGCATGTTGATGCCTTGTAACCAACTGACTATGGGCACCATTTTAGTGGCATCCAGACCGGGATGTTATAATACATCTACTACAAAGTTTTTCCAATACCTTTAGATAGAATTTAAATTCCCATGACCACATGATGAAATATTACTGAGCCCATCACTATGTATATCCTAAACTAAATCATAAGCCTTAAAAAGATTCTTATAAAAAACCCGATACAAAAATTTCTTCCACCCATATTACCCATAATTCCATGGTCCTTGGACCTTGAAAAACCCATTTCCAAAGAATCCCACAAGTTTCCAATCATTAAAAAATGTCACCAAAATCCCACCCACTTTTATCCTATAAATAATTAACCCCTAATAAAGTTAAACCCTTTAATTTTAGTATATTAGTATCATTTTTGGTGTATTTTGGGTTGATGGGGAGTTAAAAGTGGGGTTGGAGGAGTTTGAGAGTATACATGGTGAAGATGGGGAGGTACCCAGATGTTGGATGGATCATGTACCCTGTGGACAATCACCAGGTACCCAGTGGAAGACCAGGGGTTACATTGTCACTATCAGTACCACTGGATACCCGGTGGATCTGTACTAGAATCATAGTGTATTTTCTGGTATTTTTTAGTTGGGGGTGAAATTTTTATTTCACCCCAAAACATAAACCCCTAAATTCAGTTTAAAACCCGATTTTCATCCCATACATCATTTGTATGTACCTATCAAGATTCAATGTCCCTCTTTTTCAAATCATTCTAGTCTTTAATCAAACATTGTATAAGGATCTATGATTTGTTGTGACATCATATAAAAATAATAAAAAATCAATGTTCCTATTCTTATATTCTTCCTTCCCCATCCTCTTCATATAAATGTACTAAACCCCATTGGTTCCATGAATAGGTCCCAGGAAACTAATAAAATCCCTTTTTTTAATTTGAATATTATTATTATAGGGGTTCTTCTTGGGTGAGTTGATGGTAAGAACACTTATTTTCTATCCAAATTTGAAATACACTTTATTTGATGATAAAAAGTCATAAAATCATTTATTAAACGTTAGTTTTTTGGATAATAAGTGGAATATATTCTTTCTTAGAAATAAAATTGAATCATATATTTATTTTTGGTAGTAATACCCATATTTCCTCCCACACTACTTAAGGTATAGGCTAATAGTGGAATTGTTTTGAGTTAATTTAATAAAATTAAATGATTTCAAAGTAGGTATTTTTTTAAAATTATTTCCAAATTATTAAAAGATCTTCACTTGATTTCTCGTTGATTTGAATTTGATTATATGCATTCCTTGAGTGAAAATTGTGTTTATCTAATTCATGTTCACTTTCTTTGCATGTTATTGTTTCACCCTTGAATTATTACAAGTCAAGTTGATTGATATGATATGTCTCCCTAATGTATTCAGAAATTATTTTTTAGATTGATATAAAATTATTCCTTTAAATGTTTAATATCATTCTTCAATATATTGATTCTTAGATTTATAAAAATATTATCATATGATACTCAATTACATGTAATTGTTTTATAAGGGATAGTTTGATACTTAATATATTATTAAGAATATACATATGGTTATGGAGAATGATGATGGGATAGTCTTTCAATTGCTTGTTTTTTTATACCTATTCCCCTTTCCCACTGTATAGGCTAAGGCCATGAATTTTTGTAAACCTTCCCCTTCCTAAGGGATAAGCTTATAACCAGACTCCTGTTGTTCTATATCTAGATGGGATGGGATGAAATATTTCCCTACCTCCATCAAAACATCAATATAAGTATTTCCTAATATAGGTGAGATCATGTAACTATCCTTATAATATAGGGCATAATGTTTTAATAATAGGGTTTTTGTTATTTAAAAGTATATTAATCATTTTGGATTGTTAGTGGTTATTTTATCTAGTAATATATGATATTATATATGAACATGAGGTTATAATAAGTAATTAGGGGTGGGTGGTGATCAACTACTAAGTTTTATGATCATTCCATACATTTTTCCTATGAGAAATGTGTGAAAATTATTTTTCATGACTTAGGTAAGGGAAAAGTGCCTAAAAATGGAGGTTTTCACACTTGAATTCTTTTGTTTGGAGGGTATTTTTTTCACATTCTAGGGAATATATGATGTAGAAACATGGGGTTTTCCCCAGAGTTATACATTGGATATCTCATTTGATAGTCCTTTTTTTTGATCCAAGACCTTTTTTGGATTGTATTTTAACTGCATATCACATTTTCCCTTAAATGTGCACATAATATAAACTATTTGGACACTTTATTTATAGTTTTGGTTTGTATGCATGTTTATAATGTTAGTGATCCTATTATTGTTTGTGTGTAAATATAAATAGGTATCTATGGTGGAACCAAACACAATTTGGGCATGAATGTTCATTGAACCTAAGGATCATACTAAATTTTCAATATGTTTTGATAGTGTTATTTAGTTTTCAAGGGATAAAATAATCTCCTATTAAAAATTTATTTATCCCTTGAAATTTACAGCAGTCTTTAGGTATTGATACATATTCTTGATGTATTATGGTGGAAAAAAATTTCACTGTTCATGCGATCAGGTTATGGTTATTGAAAATGGTATCAAATCCCATATTAAGCTATATTTGGTATAAGAATTGAGTATAACTAGGATACAAGACTATCAAGACTCCAAAAGTGACCAATAAAAATTCCTAGCCATTATAAGTATGGTTAAAGTTTGAGTTACTAGGTGTAGTATAGGATTTTTCTTCTCATCATTATTCTTTTATCTGTGTTAGTACTGGGTACATTATTAAACTATGATTGTTTATTAGGAAATAATAGGGCTACATGACATTTCTCATTCTTTCTTGTATTTTATTATATTATATTGGGGATCAATTGGAAGCCCATAATAACAAAGAAATTATAATAAATAAATAATTTTTTCCTATATATCTATTCTTAATGAGTAGGTCAATATGAATCAATTTTTAACTCCTTGATCTGAAATATTCTCTTATTTAAAAATAAAACCATATTTACTAGGATTTTAGCGTTGTGTTTAAAGATTTTATTATATTATTTTAAATTTTACCTAGATATTTTTTTTGAATCCATTAAAATTATATTTATGCATTAATGATTAATGAAAAAGTTATAGTTAAAATTTTTTTGAAAATAAAGGTGTTTTGATTTATAAAGGATGGAGGGTTTGAACTAGTATTTTAAAATTGTTCTAAACATTGTGTTATGGATAAAGTGGAGGAAATTGAAGTTGTCATCTACTCGATTATAGAGTATTCCTCTAAGAATACCAAAACCCATCGACTAGTAAAGAGAAGATAAACAAGTTCTACTAGATCGAATAGTGGTGAATCCTCTGTTTCTAAAGGTAATTTCACAATTACTCCAAGATACTAATCAAGGGTTTCCATTAAAGGTTCCAATGACTTCAGATGCCATGGAAGACTTCTAATTTAATCATCCTCTTTTATTTCAGGGTGAATCCACTCCAAAAGATGCTGATGAGTAGATCATTCGAATCTAGTGAACCATTTAGAGAATCGAGACCTTAAATAAGCATTGGGTTAGGTTATGTAACTTCATGTTGGAAGGTTTAAATCAATAGTAGTGGGATGTTATGATAGTGGTTAATAAAGATCAAACAATCACATGAATGAATTCACAAGAAATATTTTTTTGAGAAATTCAATCCTGATACTTTATGTTAGGTCAAAGTAAAAGTATTTTTGAATATTTAACAAGGATGGATGAATATTATGGAGTACAAATCCAAGTTCAATGATCTAATTTTATTTTATCTATACCTGAGTTTGGGAAAGGATTATAAGGTTAGGTGATTTATGATATACCTATAAGATATCTTATGGACTTGGGTGATGCTCTTCAAGATGCCTTCATTTTTGAGGCAGTCAAGATGTCCATGCTGATTAACATCGGGTGTAAAGAAGATATAAGAGCAGGAAGATCATCAGTTGTCTATGTTTCTGGATATTCATAAACTAATGGATCGTTAAAACAATGGGACGAGGTTAATAAGTCTTCTTCACATTAGAGGGCCATGTATGCATAGTAACTTTATTTCCTTGTCCAATGATACATCTTATTTGGTGCTATTAGTTTTTCCATATGAGGCATATCAATATAAAATACAATTTAGTGGATAAGTAGTGTCACTCCTGTAGATAGTTGGTCACCTTTAAAGATTTTGTTGACATGGTGTATTTGAGATCAATGGGTAGTGTTTATAGCTGACTAAGGTATCAATAGTCTAGTCAACCACTCGATCGATTGATGGTAGTCAACCACCTTCTAGGAGATCTAGTTAAGGAGGATTTCAGGGTAGTTAAGTCCATTCATCTACTCTGAAATCTTTAGTGTAGGTATTTACACCTCTAGATTATAATAAGGTTCATACATTATCTATATTACTAAAAAATTGATTATTGAGAGAAAATTGGGGACTTTTTATATTGGTGGAATAATTTGGTGTCTTTTACTTTGTCCCATACCTTATTCGATATTGTTTATTTAAATTATTTTATTTTTTAATTATTAATTTTTCTTCCTGTTTTAAAATTCGATATTTCACCGATCTATATGATTTTAAACACACCTTTAAGATAATGAATAGATCTATAGAGTAATTTATCTTCTTATGCTTTGGTGTTGGATTCATTCTGGAATCTATGAGGTCTTATGGATATCAACATAAAACCATTCGATATCATTTTGGGTATGGATTAGTGGAAATTTTTTGACCATGCATTGAATAATATGAAAAATTATATATATTTTGAATCTCACTAAAAGATTATGATACACACTCTATGTAGATATGGAATATCAATCCATTCATACTAAACCTAATCAAGGATAGGTGGGAATGATCACTTCCAAAATGGACAGACTTGTCATGGTAGTAGTGGAAGACAAAGGGTATAAAATATTTTCATTTTTAGTGGGGTTTTTACCCTAAAATTCTCCCATAGGTTTTTATTGACTACACATGGAGAAATAGGTTGAGTTTACTATTTATCTTCTACCTATAACTGAACCTATCTAAATTTCCTTATATTACATGGATCCAACTGAATTGAGGGAATACAATATAAAAATAATGGTGCTAGAGTATAAAGGATTCATTAAACTAAGATCATATCCTTGGGGTGTTTTGGTTTCATTTAGAAATACGGGCAATGGATGTCTATGCCTCAATGTTGACTTCAAGAAGTTGAATAAGGTGAAAATTAAGAACCACTATCCACTACATATAATTAATGAATTTTTTAACCAAATTAAAGATGAAAGGTGGTTCTCAAAAAAATTAACTATATTCAAGATATTCATAGTCGAGGGTCAAATAAAAAATAAACCCAAAACTGCTATCTAAAGTTAAATAAAAATTTTTAAGTATCTAGTTATGCCTTTTGGGATAAACAATTCTCCTATTTTTCCTTTGAATTTATTGAATATGATTTCATACATTAATTTATTTTTTCATTGTATTATTTTTGAAAGATATTTTGATATATTCAAAATCTATTTTTGATCATGCTTGACATTTCCACATTGTCTTGGAGACTTTATGAGAACATCGACTATATGATAAGCATTCAAAATTATTATTTTAGATTAAGGGAGTAAATTTCCTCAAGTATATGGTCTTAGATGTTGGTATCTCAGTAGACCTAGAAAAGTTAGAATATATCAAGTCCTAGAAATTTCCTTCTCTTATATGTGAGATTAGAATATTTCTTAGACTCGTAGGATATAATCACCACTTCATCCAAGATTTTTCATGAATAAATAATCTTATAACTACTCAAACAAAGAAAAATCACAATTTTTATATTTATGTCAATGTGAACAATATTTTTAAAAATAAAATAGGATGTTAAATTTAGATCCTATCTTTATTTTACCTCTTCCAAGTAAGGGTTTTGAGGTGTAATATGATTCCTCATTTGTTATACGTAGTTGAATAATAAAAAAGGATCACTAGGTCTTAGATTATGGTATAGGAAACTCAATTTTCATAAATAGAACTATCCCAAACTTCTCCTAGAATTATCCACTATTATGTATACACTAATGTTGTAGTAATATTATATATTTGGTAAATTATTTTTTTTGTTTATGTACTAGAAGTTCCTAGAATACATTTTCTTTTAGTGGGAATTAACGCCTATGAATTTTCATTGTGTGTAATATTTTTAATCATTAATCATTACCTATTAATTATCTTCTAATAAGGGAAACATAATTGTTGATTCCATTTTCTTGAAAGGTCACCCTCAAAAGGTATGAGAGACTAAAGAGGAATGGTGACTCATATCACTTATAGATGAACTTCATATGGATGTGGGGTTCCATCTAGGGTTCCCACATGGTTGGCACATGATTTTATTAACCATATGGCATAGCCATGAAATATTCCTAGTGTTAATTTAATAGTGATTTTATTATTTTATTCCTGTCTGATTTTTATATTTTTCCTTACCACTCTTCCTCACCCCTTGGG
Source organism: Viscum album (assembly GCA_963277665.1). Classification (NCBI taxonomy): domain Eukaryota; kingdom Viridiplantae; phylum Streptophyta; class Magnoliopsida; order Santalales; family Viscaceae; genus Viscum; species Viscum album. The sequence goes on from OY728122.1 coordinate 763,173,754, forward strand.
CCAATCTTCGACACAAGAATGGAGAACCTCCTCTTCTTTCTTATTCTATTTTGGCCTTCCCACTTTGAACCCAAGTGATTTTCCTATGGTAATAATTATATCGTTATCTATTATTCCTCTTCTATTTTCCCAACATCCATTATATCTTATTTTCTATTTCCACCTCAAACCCTAAGAATTTGTTTTCTCATATTAGAGTTCAGGATAGTTTTAAGGAAAGTTTTTGGGTATTTAGGGATTTTAGAGGATATTCATTGCTTTTTTGGGTCTTTTCCTTTAAAGTAAACTCATTAAAAAATGATCCTGCGTGATTTTAATTTTGAGTGTTTATATATTTATTTAAAATGACTTGTTATTAAATTCTTGATGGTTTTTAATTCCTTGTTTTTCCAATTAAATCTACACATAATGGTTATAATAGAATTTAATAAATGTTTAATGGTTTTTTAACTTGGTATAAAAAACACTTATGGTATTTTTATTTATCTAAATTAATGTTTTGAATTCTATTTATTTTTAAAAGTTATTAAGAGGATTTTAAAGTGACTTTTGATGATTAAGTGTATTTTACCTTATCTGGTTCTTAGAATGGGAAGCGTGTTGTTTTAGAAGATGGAGTTGGTGTTGGGGATCATAAAATAGTTTGAATTAAATAAGAAATGAATTTTATGTATTTTATAATTGGTTAATGTGATTTGGGTTCTTTATTTCAAAATTTATTATCTAGGTTTATTGATAATTTTGTTTTAAGGGATGTTTTCAAATGATATTTCAAGTGGTGTGAAATGGATTGGAATCTTGAGATTATTTTTTGATGGAAAATTTGGAGCCTTTAAAAAAGTTGTTTTTATAATATGTTAGTTCCTTAATTGTACCCCTTTATATATGTTACTTAATACATATTGCTTCCTTGTGAATGATGTGAATGGGTGAAGCTCCTAGTGGATTTTTTGGTCTTTTTTTGAAGAATTTGGATTTCCTACTGGTGGATGGTTTCTTTCAAGAACCAATACATAAAATAGGAATAATAGGGTTTGAAAACCTATAAAATATTATTTTTGGTGATTTTAGAGTTTTGGGGGGGTTTTTAAGTGGTATGGGGTTTGAAACTGGAAGGATACCCAAAGAAGAATCCTGGAAGCTATAGAAAAATAGGTTTACAATGTGAACCTTTGTGTCAAGCTATGAAATTACCAGGAAAAGCCACGAAAGGGTCATGCCTCTATATATTTAGAGTGTGAACCAGTGGTTCAAACAGTTAATATATCCTATGTAGTGTTTTTGAGGGTTTAAAAATACAAAACTCTCCCAAAACTCCTTCATTTCCTACCATCAACACCCCTTATGATTTTGGGTTGAAATGGACTATTTTTTCTTCTGGAAGGTACTATTCACTCATTTATTGATAGATTGAAGTAATATTTGATCCTATGGAATCCTCTTGGTATGTATAACCCCATTAATTGATTATATCTCTTATTCTATATTTATTTCAGTTTCTCCCTAATTTGGTATGAACCGAGTTAGGTTTTAATGTCAATTTCACTAAAGCAAGGTGTAATCGATCGAGGAGGATGGGGATTTTGTGTAAAGTGGCTAGAGGATGAATCAAGAAGAGAATAAATCATAGTTTATCATTATTTCATTTTAGGAAATCTAATTAACTCTTTTATTTGTTATTTTTGTGGGAATTATATGAAATTAATGGTTAACCAGGTGTTGAATGATGGATATTTTGTTTAGTATGATTCCAGGGGTGTTCCACATGCCTTTTATGGATGTTTAGTCAAGATTTCAGTGTGATTAAGGTTCTAGTGTGTTTTATATCAGTGATTTCTATTTGGTTTAAATAAAATTATTAATTATAAATGTTTTCAATTAATTATTTATATTTTGGGGTGCGAGGAAGGAGTTTTGAAGTTAATGTGGTATTAGATTTGGCAAAACCGAGGATTGTCAAGGTGGTATAGGGATTTACTTAGGTGATATTTACATTTCAAAGGAATATTTACCCTATAATTATAAACCATATTTTTTATACAATGGAGTTCATTCATTCATGCTACATGGGGTTTTGGTATGATGTATAGGGATGAAAAGTATCCTAGTAAATTAGATAGGTTAGCGCAAGGCCACCTATGTTTTTAATGATTTCTTTTGTTTCTTTACTTGGTTAGGCTTTACTATAGATTATGGCCCCAAGTAGATCAGTATTGTGTTTAATTGATGAATGATCTTTGGGGGGGGGGTGTTTGGATGTGAGTTGAGATATAGAATGGCCTATTTTGGGTTCCTAGGGCTAGTGGGAGGGCATGGAAGTCTTAGGGAAGAGTAACATTCATTGGGATAGACATATATCTAACGAGTGGTGAGGAAGTCCCTCCTAAGGTTTTAGATATGTCTTTATGTGTTATTAGAGTGAGATTAGTCATTAGGGACCTAAAATATTTGACATATAGGGGTTCACTCTAGGTGAAAGGGTGGGAGATCTCCCTTGGAAGATATTATATGAGACCCTTGTGAGATTCATGAGAGTTGTTTAAGACTTTTAATTGGGATTCCAATGGTGATTTGATCAGGAATTGGATCATTCCTATTAATTCTATTTAAAGTTTTTGGTATTGGAATGATCCCCAGGTAGTGAGATAAGGAAATATAACGAATTAAGAAAGGTTATATCAGACCTGAGGGTCTAGTTTGTGTGAGGCTATGAATTATAGTGTCACCATCTAGCAATGAGTATGAGGTTTATCGATAATAAGAGAGTAGTATAGGTATAGAGGACCTTGTGGATTCCCTAATGGGTGATTTTAGATGAATATTTATGTAGGGATAGGTCTTGTGTGATTAACACCTTAAAATTAGCAATTGATCTATGTGATAGAATATTTATATTTCCTATGCTAAATGTTCTTGATGTAACCTACCTAATAAATAAGGTATGAGTCAAGGTATATAGACTTATGACCCTTTCAATTTCCCTTAGGTAGTGGGTTGTAGTGTATGATGTGTGACCATGCCTTGTCCATTCAGGTAGTGGGTTGGGGACCCTATAAGAGAGGTGTTGGTTAGCTTTATTAATGGAACCTCCCAATGGGAATAGGGATGTTTTAGTTTACTTGTTGGACCATTCTTTAAGAAGGCTTGGGTCAAGGACCTTACAATGATTAGATTGGGTCATGTACATGAATTGGAACTTTCTTTGCATATACTTGGGATGGGAACCACCTTGGGGTTTGGGTCATGGTGCGATGTGATGCATGGATGATAGACCATACCTAGATTGATCAGGTAGTGGGTTGAGAGATTGATGTATACTGTACCCCATGTCTATGGGTAATAGTTCGAGGTTTGGATACCAACCTACCATGTTTCCTCATGTATGATCTTATAATCAGTCATGATGTTATGGTGATACAAGTATAATATGGTATAACATTGAAGAAACTATGACTAGGTGTAAAGGAGTCTTAGTTAGTAGTTGACGACATGAATTGCATGTGTATCATATCAAGTTTCATAGAATCCTAGTTAACATTTGACAACTAAGAGAGAATGTGTATTTATTTCATTTAATTTCCTTAGGTATACAAATGAATATGATGACTTGTATTAGGGGATCATGGTGATACCCAACCAAGTTATATGGTCAAAGTTTAAATATTAATCTTGATGTGTTTATAGAACTTGTTTTTTATTTAATTTGGAGAATGAGATGTATAATGGACCAGGCTAGTGAAACATGATAATTTTTAATAAAGTGTGTGTGAGGCCCAAGGATGGTTGTAGGGAAAGTGCACATGTGTTGTATTTTTGGTTTATTTTTTCTCTAGGATCATCCCAATGGGAGATCAGTGTATATATACTTTTTCATAACATCATGTATAATATTTGATATGTTTATTATTTATTCTCCATACTTTGATGTTTGTGGATTTGTATGTTTTTTGTTATTTTGACTAAAATTTAAAACTAAGATTCATGGTAATAGACTCTCCAATTTATATAAAAGGCCTTCATTTATAGGCATTAGCCTCTAATATATGAGTTATCATGAATTAATCCATATGGGAAACTCATTGCATGAATAGGGGAGTGGTCCAGTGATAGGGTGTCACAAAATGGTATGAGATAATGTGTTTACATGTGTTTAGTATCATAAAGTGGAAATAATATTTATTTTATTTTATTATTAGGGGACAAAATAGACAAGGGATCAAGAAATGTGACAAATATTGTGAAGTATATTATACTAGTGCATTGAAAAGACCTTTTCTGATAGAAATTATTGGTTACCAAGGGCATGACATTATTTTTCAGGGTTGTAGATATTACAGTTATCAGATTTCATCTTAAGTGGAACCCATGGAACTTTGGGATTTATTATTTATGGGTTTCTTCCTCTTAGTCTGATGGAAATAGGCTATTTTTATGCATCCTAACAAGCACATTGGATTCACATGACATGCACGTGCTTTCATATGATTGTTGACTGATAGGAGGTCTAAATATTTAATGTTTCAAAAACAACTTATATGATTATTCCCATATAAAGTTTTGGTGGGATTATACACTGCTGTACTATAAGTATTTCTCATTTATGGAAGGTCATATAGATCTTATATACTGAGGTTATCTAGTGATGGTAATATAGTTATTATGCTAAGAGGTGCGGGGATACCAATCATAGGTTTGTGTATGAATTTGATGCCTTGGTAATTGAACCCTATAATGTTTAGTATAGGCATGTGATAGTTGTTGAATGATCTGAGGAATAACATAGGTTTCCCTAATAATGATAGATCCTTATGATTCATTAGAACTATTTTAGTTATTTAAAGTTTTAACAAAAACCAATATGGAATTTTTTTATATATTATCATTGTGGAACTGTAGTCAACTAAATTGGGTGGTCCTAAAAACCATGAGGGGTTGTAGAGAAAGGAATGGTAAATGCCTTAGTATTTCAAGAAGCGAAGAGCTGAGAATGTTTTTGGTGTCGAAGTTGAGGTTTGACGGTAGGACCTGTTAGATTTCGGACCCAATAGTTTTTTGTTGCAATTTTGGTGGTTTTGTGGGAACTTGGGTAGATTCCTATGGTTTTGTAATGACAATCATTTGGAAGGTGATCATTTCACTAGCCTTATCATGAGATATGTCTGAGGATATAGGGTGAGACTAACATGCATATGGGGTATGATCAACAAGTTAGGTGTGTGAGGTTGGGTTTGATGGGAAATCACACATGGGAGCATGATTCAGGATATAAAATTAGGTTTCATGGGAACATGTGGTTGTTGGGTTCATTTGAGACTAATTAGGAAAATGAGTGAGAACCTATAAAAGCATGTTCATTAGATCACTCTTTATCTATGATGAGAGTGAGTGTGGAAGATGATTCTCAATAAAAGTTCTAGTGTGCGGGTGGAGGTTCATGGTGGTTAAATTTAATGGAATGTTTAGTTTTTAATCTATGAATGGGATATTTTTATATTTACTAAGAAAGGTTCAGTTTATGGATAATTCAAGTTGTCCTACGGTGGAAGTAAAGTGGTTAGAAGCTCACGGGCATGGAAACTGGAGGTTTAGTGAGCTGGGCAACATCACTCAGCACTGAGAGGTGGCATTAGTAATGGGTTAGGGTATCATGATATGGTTGATCTATGGTTTTAATCCATTTCATGTATTTAATTTATAAGGGGGTGTAGATTGGGAATAGTGACACACATATAGTGATTTATTGATTACACTATGATTCACTATTTTATTTCACCGCTATACCACTGTGCTAACCAAATTTTATATTGAAAATTATTTTTTAAAAAAAAATTGAACTTATTGTTGATTAGTTTTTTAGCATTTAAAAAAATATGTATTTCAATTGTTGTGGTGATTTCGTTGTAGGTGGAGGTGATTTGGAGATCTCATGATGGAATTCAAGAAGAGCAGGCCATACTATGCAGGAATCCAAGCACACATGCAGACTAAACTGCACATGACAGATAATTCATGCATACTATTGGGCTTAATTTTTTTTCTAATACAAAATTTAATGGGATAAAACTCTTATAAAGGATACCAATCAGAATTATTTTATTAATGGGTCCAACTGAAATAATCTATATGAGGAAAATAATGTCAATGAAATCAAAAGTTTAGTTCTATATTTTTGAAATATGTCCCATTTTATTTGTTAAACATATGAAAAATTGATAGGGATATACTAAATTGGAAGGTTAATAATTTTTTATTTTATTCCAAAAGTAATATAAGGATTTTTACCATCCCAAAACCATGGCTTAATTATTTTATCGAAATCTATGTGCCCAAAACCATCTTTCAAATTGCCTATAAATTGGCACCTTGGAAGACCCATTTTTAATCTCAACAAAGGGGAAAATCTCTACCTTTTTAGTGAACCAAATTAGTCTTATCATAACCCTAGATGTTTTGGAGTCCCTTATACTCATATGGGTATCAAGTATTATAGAAAGGTTCTAATTGAGCCTCCTCCTCTTAGTGACGAGCTAAATGTTGGACATTCATTTTCAGAAAGCTACCCACATTTGTGAGGGAGTAATAAAACATTTAATTCTACTGGTTTTGTGTAATTTGAGTGATAAATATTTCAATTATATATTTTTTTATTAAAATGATTAACCTATTAATAAGTTTCATTGGTATAGTTATGTGAAATAGTTTTTATTTCAAGAGTAACTAGGTTGATATTTAAGTGTGAATCTTGGGTTATTCAGATTGGACAAGACAATAATCATCTTTATCTCACACATAGATGAGATATTAGTATGATTTGTTATCCCTCATTTTATTCTTGAGTTCCAAACATTGATAACATGATTTTTTTGTCAAGGTTTTGTTCATTATGCATAATTTTAAGAGACAAGAGTGGAATCGATATCTTGACAGACCTCAACCAAACAATTACATTAAACCATGTGTGTTTTTAAGAATGATGAAATAAAAAAGATATCTAGTGAACATGAAATGTAATCCTTATCTCATAATTATAAAAACACTAAGTTTCTTTATCATCAATTAAACTCTTTTATTAAGTAATTTTATTTTTAAACATGTTTTCATGGTTCTTTTTAGGTCAGTTCTCAAGGAGTTGTGTAAGGAAATCCAGATGACGGGGAGTACACTATTTCTTACTATAGGATGTGATGAAGCTTTTAGGGTATTTTTTATTTTCAAGGATGTCATTATTATTGAGATAGGAATGGGATGCATTGGTGTTTCATGTTGGAACTCAGGTGAGAGTGGGAGAACCACACATAGTCTTTGTTTCCAGTAATGGAAGGATGATGAGACATGGTGATTGGTGTTTGGTATAATTTGAAATGATAACAATAATCTTATATAGTAGAGTTTCATATATTTCATAGGTGGAAAATCCTCATGAGGGATGGGCTGTGAGTGCAGTGAGATTGACTGGTGGATGGTCGAGTTGATATGAGGTACCTATGTGTAAAATATAAAGTGATATTTGGTTCCTTGAGTAATGCCAAAATTTTAAATTTTGATATGATTTTGGATGGATTTGGATCATTGGAATCAATATTGGGGTATTTTAGGAAATTAAAAAGTAAGTCAGATTAGGGGTGAGCCGATAATTGATGTTGGGATTTGGTGTAGTCTTGAGGTGAAACATGATTCATAAAATGATTCATGGGGTGATACAATATTCATTACATGTTTTGGGAGTTGAACTATGATTTTTGACATGTTATTGGTGTTGATAAATGGTTTTTAGCATTTGTGGGGCTTGAACCATGATTCATGACATGCTTCAGGGGGTGAACCATGATTTGTGACCTGGTTTAGGGGGTGAAAATGACTCGTCATGTGATTTTGGGGGTCAATCATGCGATCAAATGTAGTGAAGGTGTCCAGTTGGAAGAAAATTCTTGTGAATAAAGGGAAGTTAGTTCCATGGTTTTGGGAATGAGAGAGACACCATGTGTGTAACTTTTAGTGAAACTATCGAGTCGGAGGTAGGTGTTTATTTTGAAGTCACATCGTGTGATCGAACATTTTTTTTGAAATGTAAGCTATAAGAGTTTTTAATTTCTTTTTTATGTGAAATTATAAGTCGTGAGGTAGGAAAGACCTTAAGAGTATTGTTTGAATGTAGTTGGTGGACAACTAAAAGGGAATTTTAGTAGAAGATTACTATGGTGGGGAGCACCATGGATCAAAATAAACATTTATAAGTAGAGTTTTATGTTGGGGAGAACCATAATATTCAAGAAAAACTAGTTATAATAATGTGGTGTGTTAGAAGAGATAAGTATAGTGAGAACTAAATCAGTGTTATCACTTTTTGAATGGAGTTGGATCAAATTTTATTGAATAGTATGTTAGGTGTTTGGAGTTACGTAACAGAAGCACGATTGGATTTCGGGAGTAGAACACTTTGAGTTCTCGATGAATGAACAACCATGCCATGTTGGGAGAGGTGGTTCAAGGGCTACCAAACCTTCTCAATGATGATAATATTTATGTTTGTGAGTTTTTAATTCACACTGGATTATTGGGTCATTCAATTTTTTGAGGAATTTGAATTTACCATTGGTGGATTGTTCATTTTCATAACTGGGGATTTTAATGTGAATATAAGGGTTTTGACACCTCTATAAGATGTTTTTGGTTAGGTTTGAGTCATTTTTGGGGTTATAATAGGTTAATGGGATAGAAAATGAAATATGATCTTGGGTAGTATCCAAGATGATATAATTGAATTAGTCCAGAGTGTGAACATATGTGTCACGTTGTGATCCTAGTAGGAACAACTATAAAAGGCTCCTACCTTGATACTCTTAGGGAGTTAACCAGTGGTTCACACAATGAAAATCTTCCAGGTAGTGTTTTTAGTGTTTTATAATAGGTAATCTACTTTGAACCCCCTCATTTCCTCCGTTCAACAACCCTCATGATTTTGGGAAGAAATCTAGGGTTTTGTCTTTCGATATCTCCCATGACCTTGTTTCTTTATGGATCAAAGAACCATTTAATATTATGTGATACCCTTGGTATTTCTAGACCCATTCATTCCCTTTATAACTTATTCCTCATATTTTTTTTGTTTCTCACAAATTTGGTGAAAACCAATCTAGGTTTTCAGGTTAATTCCATCTGAGCATGGTGTAATTGACTATGTATGATATGGATTTTGTATGCAGTGGCTAGAGGAGGACCTGAGAGTTGGACCATATATGATTGATTATATTTTAGTTTGAGTTAAACTAATACCTCTCTATTTAGGTTTCTTTATTTTTTGAAATTAGATTAAATTAATAGTTAACCAGGTGATGCGTGATATGGAATTTGGCTAAGACTGTGTCGGGGGTGCACCACATGCATTGTGTGAGTGATTGGTTGTGGATTTTGTGTGACAGTTGTTCCAGTAATTTTTTTTCAATAATGAATAATTGATTTAAATTAAATAATTAATTATAAATTTTTATAATTATTTTTTTATTTCACATGGTGGGAAAAAGGATCTAGAGGGATAATACATGCTTGTATAGGGTAAAAATGAGCTTGGACAAGGTGGTGTCAGGATTTGATGGGAAGGTAAAACCATTTTAGAGGTTCATGGCCCCTATAAAACTAAAATATATATATTTATGCTTGAGTGAACATGATTTAATACTACATGAAGTTCATCAATGGGATACTAGGACCAAGAGTGACGTAGGTGAATGAGATTAGATGACACTAAGCCTCCTGTGTTTGGAATGACTGATCTTTAGCACATTTTATGGGTCATGATTTCCTAAAGACTATGTATCCAAGGGGAGGTTTCTTGGTTTGAACTTAAGAAAGACCTATTAGAGTTACTAGGATAGTATATGAGATCCATAATGACTTAAGTTGGTTTTTTAGGGCCAGTGGGTAGGCATGAGAGGCTTAGGGTGGAGTGACGATGAGAGAGATGTAGGTATGTGTCGCAGGTGATGAGGAACTCCCTTTGAAGGTTTTAGGTGATTCATGATGTATTTTTAGAGTAACTAGTGTTCTTATGGACTTGACATATGTGATAGAGAGGTTTTAACTCTAAGTTAAAGGCTGATAGATATCCCTTGGGAGATGTGAGATGAGACTCAGGTGAGGGTCATGGGAGTTGTTAAGGAATTTATAGTGAGATGAAAATTATGCTTTTCTATGAAATTATACCCCTCATTTTGAGTTTAGGGTTAGGTAGAATGTGAGGTACTAGGACGATCTTGGAGTAATAGGACCAAGAGTGATAAATGGTTTTTCCAGGTTATATTAGACCATGGTGTATGGTTTGGGTGACCCTACGGGATGTGGTGTCTTTCTAGAGTAACAACCATGATTTTTATTGATGATTATAAATTAGGATGGGTTTGGCGGACCTAGTGGATACCTTGATGGGTAATTTTAGACATTTTGTATTGAGGTGATATGTCTAGAGTTTCTATTACCCTAGAATTAGTCCTCAAGTTGTGTGATGGCCTACAGGCCCTACCTATGTTAATTGCGATTTATGGGACCTCCTTAAGTGATAAGGGATTCATTGAGGTATATAGATGTATGACCCCATCCTACTATCTAGTATAGTGGTATGATATTAATGATGTGTGACTATGCCCTATCCCTGCGAGTAGTGAGTCAAGGACCTTGCCATAAAGGCTAGGGTTGGTGTGATTGATGTGACCCCCCTAAGTGTGCGAGGATGTGTTACTATGCTTGTCAGACCATCCCTTGAAAATGCTATGGTCAAGGACCCTTCCATAAGTAAATTGGATAATTTTTATGAATTCTTCCTTTCCTTGTATTGGTTTTGGTCTAGGACTACCCTAGGGATGGGTTGTGGTGTAATGTGATAAGTGATCGATGGATCCCTCTTGGCGTAGTCTCGAAGTGGGTCTGGATTTGGATATACAATAATTTTTAATGTCTTCAAGTATTTGGTTGAGTCTTGGATGATACCCTATCCTGTGTCTTTGGGAATCAGTTGGGAATTATTTATTATGGAAAGAGTCAATTGGTAGATTTTTTCATGGATCTAAAGTAGGTATGGTCAGGGTCAGGGTAGCTTAGTTAGAACTCGATGACCTAATGGGTAGGTGTATCTTGTTGAGTTATATAGTAGCCTATTTGGTGCATTAAAAAATTATGAGTTTGTTGATTTATTAAGTTTCATTTAATCATGAATACACACATAGATAAAAACATATATTTGGGGTGATTAGTGAGACATTACTGAGTTATAATATGATCACTCACTATAGAGTCATCTCGGTCCATGCGTTAACCTTATGTTTCTTCCAAGCATGAGAGTAGAATGAGAAGTGGATTAGGTTAGTGAAAGTCAAGTGGGTTATTGAAAAGGTGTGTGGGGCATCAGGATGGTAGTTGGGCTAGTTTTTGTCCATTGTATTTTATTTTATTTTTTTCATTGGAATTGTACCAGTGGGTGATCTGTGTATGGATGTTTTGTATGACCTCGTATTGTATGACATTAGATATGCTTACTATTTATTTAGTATATTCTGATATTTCTGAATGTGTTTGATTATTGTTATTTAAACTTCATCATATGACTTTGATTCAAGGTCATAGTATCCCCATTGTATATATTAGTCCCTCACCATTAGTTAGTAGCCTATAACATATGAGGAATCTCAATTGAATCCATATATAGACCTCGAACCAGGTAACACTTTGTGGACATGGGATAAAGAATCAAAAAATAGCACCAGAGCATGTGTTTATGTGGGTATAATATCATAAAGTGGAATAATAATGTTTTTTATTTTATGTTTTGGGGAGATGGAAGATATGCGGCCTATTAATTTGGTGAGTATTTCGATGGATATTGGACTGGTGTATTAAGAACTCATTCTATGAAAGGAAATCTTGGTAACCCGGGGCATGTGATTTCTATTTTAGTTTTTTGATTTTATTGTTTCTTGATATCACCTTGAATTACACACATATAATTTTTAGATATAAGATTTATGGATTTTTAGATCTTGGCCTAACAGAAATAGGGATATGACCTAAACATTACATACAACAATATTACATACATTTAAATGAATATTCAATAAACCTAATAATAATACATGCCCCAAAACTATAAAAGTTTTGTGTATTTAAATACTACATTCATAAACATATTATTTCATGAAATATATTTAATATATCCAAAAAATGTCTTCTTGATATACTTCTCAATTCTTAACTTTTAATGATCACAAACAATCTTTAATATGTTTAATAATTTCATTTAATTAATTGGCAGTTAGTCTTGATGAAATAATGTTATAATATCATTAAAACTTGAGGTATCCTTGATTAATTTTAATGTATGTATCGAATCCTTTTATAGTGGATAAAATATCCTTAGAACTATTTTTAAGAAAGTTTTGGGGACACTTGTTGAAGTGGACCACAACAGTCTTAACAGACTGTCTAGTGCCAATTTTCTAGAACCTATAAAGTGAATACCCACTAAATAGACAATGTTAATGGTAAAATCAATATAATACTCTAGGATTCAACCATATACCTAGTGGATTAGTATAGGATAGGAAGTGGTAGATCTCGAAGTGCATGGTGGTCTAAGTCATCCACTAGAAACTCAGTGGAGGATACCAGGTAATCGATGGTGTCGTGGCAGTAGATTCGATCAAGGCTTTTTTGATGGTTAACATGGAATTAAATTGGTCTTATTCATCCTAATTACCCCTAGTGAAATCCAAACGTTTTTGGAATATTTTTTGGCTATAAAATGGCATCTTCGTGGCCTTGGCAACTAACATTTTCATACATTCTCCAATTCCAATGTTTTACAATATACAATTAAATCTTAAGTTATCTATTTTTCTAAATGTTTCCTTAAATAATATATAATGTATGATTATTTTAATATATCTTCAATCTAATAATTCTTTTTTCATTTTCTCATATTATATTTTCATATTATTTTGATAGAATCAATAATGTACTAAAAAGTGATTACTTCTAAGAAATCCTTTCTTCTTCCTATTTATTATATCATTATTTCTCATTGAATTTAAAGTGAGGTATTCTATTTTTTTTTAAAATAAGAATTAAAATAAATTTTGAATATTATGTTTCATGTTTCTAGCTATAGCCAATAAAAATATATTATCGATTATAATTATAGTTTATTTATAAAACCTAAATAGGAAGGGAGTTTTCATATCTTTGATATTGTTAAATCCAAGATACTAACACATAAAATATTTGGAAAATTTAGGTGGTAGATACAAGGTCTCTTATTGAACTATTTCTAAATATCCTAAAAAAATTTGTGCCTTTTTTACCTTCCAAATTTTTATTTGTTTATCACTTTTTTTCATCTAATTAATAAATTAATAAATCCATAAATTCACTTTTTCATTTTACAACATTGTAATTTTTTTATTCTTCCAATTTTATAATATCATATAATTTCACATTATGTTATTATTTGAACTTGAGTTTTAATATTTTTTGTTAGTATTTGAACTTGGGTATAAATATTTTTGGTTAGTATTTGAACTTGCCTATTAATATTTTATTAGTTTGTTTTTATAAATTATGGACTCTTCTAATTTATTTAGTTTTTATTTTTTGTTTTTAAATTATTATAAATTTTAGGGAAGACTCATGTATCCAATTTCATCTACATATACAATTTAATTCAAGTAGCTGAATCACACAGTTATTTCAATCGTGTGGCCATTTTTACCATGTATTCGTTTCAGCATTGTGGAGAATTATGTGATGTAGTCGATTACCATATAATCATTTCATTTGAAATTGTTTATGAAAATTTCTGTTGATTGACATCATGAGTTGTTTATTAAAGTTACAAATTATTTTTATTGTATTTTTATATATTTATATCATTGAATTACTATAATTTTGAGGTATTTTTTTTATCATTTTATTTTTTTGAAAAAATCTCATTTATTGTAATGAACATATTTGAAGTTTTTTTGATGAGTAAATACATCAATTAGAGAATGCCAAAATTATTTTATGAATAATAAAAATACTTAAACTATTAAGGATCTGTTTCCATATTTTAAATAATTCTAGTCATTGTATAGCGATGATAAGTTTAGAAAAATAATGGTCAATAAGAATAAAAGAATGTATAAAGATGATCATTCAAAACAAATTCATAAATAAATATTGAGGAATGAAATTCAAATAACTACTGGAATGGTACATCATACATGATTAAGAACTTCTGAAACTACAGTTACTTTATTGGAATCATTAAGAAACTTCAATGTTCATTCATTATTACTAAAGTGGTCAAAATGTCATGAGCAACATCGACTTTGAAATCTTCTTCTCTATGATAATCATCATTGTTTTCTAGTTTTTATTTATTAATTATTTTCTTATTCTTTTGTTATAATGAGGTAATTTATGATTTTACAAATTAAAAGAAATTATGGAATTGGTTATTATACCAATTAAATGTAAGTATCATGGGTTGTGACTCCTGGAGAAAAGTAAAATAATGTTAGGTTTTTACTCCTGTAAAAATTCTGGTATTAGTTATACCTCAGGTTAGTGTAAAAGGAAGTGTTTGTAAATAGGTTATCACACCTTTAGAATTGTTCTTTTATAGTGGGTACTGATCATCTTATATAGTAGATAAGATTTAATATTAGAGTAGTGTATTGTTGATCTAAACTACTATTAAAACATGATGTTCATTTTTTTATTTCCAAGTCATTATATTATGACCACTACACTAAAATATTTGATTATTTAACAGTAATATATGATTGATTATCTGTGTTAAAAGGTCTTACATGACTATTCACCCCCTAAATTCTATTATTTAATTCTATAATGGTCTAAAAATTGGTATCAAAGGTCAGTTCATTTGGATATTAGTTCTATTATATATATATATATTTGGGATAACTTGAATATCCTAGTCCTAAAAATATAAGGAGTAAAGATTAGTTCTTGAAGAAGGCATGAATTAATAAAAATGATGGATGGATTCATCAAAAGAACCCATTTTTCAATAGAAGTGATTATATGGTTATTGGAATGATTGAATGGAAGAATACCTGAAGAAATAAACTGTGGATCACTAGACAATCATGGGGAAACCATATAAAATTCCAAAAGATGATCCAGAGACACTTGTAGGTAATGATATGTAATGATATTTTTAATTATTACTTAAATAACATTTTTTACTATGATATAAGTTGAAGTGTGTATATCCATGTTTCATCCTATAACACAACCCATGGAATTTAGATAATTCTAAAAGTTATTCACTATTGAAAAACAAGCATAAAAGAACCACACTGGGAAAATGTCATGTAGAATAAAAGGATTTCCAGATAGGAGAGGACGAGTCAGTGAAGTTGATGTTTCATCAGTTTACAAGCATTAAAAATGGAATGTATCAACATAGTGAAGTAATAGAAAATATAGATCCTTTTGAAAGGTTATTGAGAGAATTACAAAAAATATTGAATGAAAAGAAAGTGTAAATCATTAAATGTTAAAATTTTAAAGAGTATATTTTAGATAAACTATTATGTTCTTTATATTTGTATTAACTTTCATTAAAAATATAAATGATGAGAAGTATATAAAGAAAAATGGTATTTATTATAAATATAATGTTAATGAATCCGATTAATCTTCTAAATTTATGTTCTAAGAATGTGAAAAAGTGATGGATTATTTTAGCAAGAAATTATTCTTGTTTATGAAATAAAATAGAGGAAAGAGGTTGTTCAAAAGAAAAAAAAAGTGTAAAAGAAAGTTAATACTACTAATAATAAAAAATATTCAGAATTCACTTCTTTTTATTTTAGGAAGAAAGTTAAGATCAATAATGATTGTACCAAACTAAGTCACTCATAAAAAGACAAATAAAACATTATAGTTGGAAAGAAAACATTTTTTAGAGGTTTTTATTTTTCATTTAGTTAATATTCGATCCATTACATATGAAGTGAAAAGGAGATAGAGAACCTTTGTTTTATTCTACAAATTATGAGGTAATTAATTCCATTTTCACTCAATTTATATCTCTTTATGATGTTTATCATAATGAAATGACAAAAGATAAAAAATAAACTAATTTTTATTATACTTCTTGTTTGGACTTGGAGAATTATAAAGTCGAACAATTGTATAAAGAGAATGAAGAGTTAAGGAATTGTAGCATCAATATTATTGAAAAATATACTAATATAAAAATTAAAAATATTAATTTAGTTAATGAAAATGACAAATTGAAAAAGGAATGTGAAAATATGAATATCAGTGTTTTATTTAATGTGGAATAAAAAAATAATTGTGATTCAGAGATATTGAAACTAGTTGAAAAGATTTATAACATTATATATTTTCAAGCTATAAATGATAAGTACCATGAGACAAGGTTTAATTAAGACTTGTAGGATTGAATAATGTTTATAATGAGTGTAATTAGCTTAATAAGGAAAATAGAAAATTGATAAATAAAACTTCTGGTAGTAATGAAAAATCCTATAATAATTTAAAATATATTCAAAAAGAGAATATGGATTCCAAAAATGATTTTTCTAATGTTAAAAAAAATATTATCTACTTTTGTTACAGGAAAAGGGAAATGTGATTAACTGATGTCCATGACGAAATAAGACTATAAGAAAAATGGTGATGTTTGGGAAGTGCCTGAGTGGTATACCCCTTAAGTCTGCATCTGAAAGACCTATGTTCAAAATTGGGAAAGGGAGAATTCTTGAGGTGTTATAGAAATACAATAGTACTAAAAGAACTATAAAAATGATGACACTGCTGTAGTGGTTGGTACTATAAAAGATTTGGTAGCGGTGGTGGGTGTTGTAGAATTTACTATAGTGGTGCTGGTACTATAGAAGGTGTGGTAGAAGCTAGGGTATTGTGGAAGTACTATTCATTAGAGGGAACTTTGGGCCAAACAAATCGGATTTTAGGCCTAGAATTAGGGATTTGATGTTTTAGGGCCTTCATGAAATGTTCATGGGACACTTGGTCTCGTGCCTATAGAATATTTAAGGGGTCTCCCTCTATGCATATAAAAAGAGGTCTTCGCCTTCATGAAAAAAAGTGGATTGGACCCGAACTAAAAAAACCATAACAAAAATGGTTTTGGTTATAATATCTTTTCACCAAGGTTGAATAAGACTAATTTTATTAAAATAACATAATGAATAATTTCAAGGTTTATATGTTTTAAATATATAATGAAAATTAAATATTTAAATGAAGGCTCTTTGAGGTTTACCCAATCATTTGGCCATACTATTTTTTTTAAATATATTTTTTATAAATAGTCCAAAAATAGATGTTTTATATTTATTTTGATTCCAAAATGTTTTGATACTAATCTAATTAGACTAAATTTTGCACTGGTACCCAAACATTCTACTCGATTGATTCATTTTAGGAAATATACATTATAAGTAACAAATATTCAATGTATATTGATAATGGGTTTTCTAGAGACATGAAATTTGATATTTTAAATTTTCTATATTTAATTCATGTGATGGAGGCCTAGTTATATTTTGAGAATACATTAAATGAAAATTAATGGTATTGGGGAAGTTGGTTTTTATAGAATTGGTATTATCTAAAAATTATTATTCATAGATGGTTTAAAAAACAAATGAATTAGTAAATCACAGATCTATGATGATGTATTAATTTTTTTTAAAATAATTAATTTATAGTTTTGAAAAATAAACCTATTTTCTCTGAAAACAAAACATATATTTTTTATGCTATTGATTTTGCAGATCTACCCAAATATAAAGTTAAGTGTTCAAATTATATAGAAGTAGATGATATTTTTTAGCATTGGAGATGTGGACAAGATAAATTTAGACTATTACATATGTTGTCAAAGAATGAATTTGTTCTAAAAATTCCAATGTCAAATACAAGTAACTATTTTATGTTTGATCAATTTTTAAAGGGTAAGAATCATAATGAAATATTTAAATATGTGAATGATATTAGTACTATAGGAATTCTCAAATTGTTACATCTTAGCTTATTTGGTCCATTAAAACCTACTATTTTAAGTAGAAAGAATTATGTATTTTTAATATTTTATGATTACAGTAGATTCATCTAGATTTATTTCTTATACTATAAATATGAAACCAAAAATATTTTTTTTATTTCTTTAAAATTATTCAAAATTTCAAAAATTATTCATTTTTATGTATCAAAAGTGATAGAGCTGGTGAAATTTCTAATTTATAAATTGATATATTTTTGGAAGACAATGGACATAAATATTATTTTTCTTCCCCCATGACACCACAAAAAATTATTGTGTTTGAAAGAAACAATGGGTCAAATTATGAAATGGCTAGATCAATTCCAACTGAGTTTGATGTGTTTAAATATTTTTGGGTGAAATTTTTCAATAAAACATTTTATGTTTTAAATTTATTTTTTGTTTATAAATTTTTAAATAAAGTACCTTATGAATTATTTGAATGATATAAAACTAAAATTATACATTTTTTGGTGTTTGGTTACAATGATTTTATTTTAAATACAATGGATAATTGTGATAAGTTCAATTGTAAGAGTGATGAAGCAATAATTATAGGTTATTTTGATTATATAAAGTTATATAGATTTTTTAAATAATAGAA
The DNA here is from genome assembly GCA_963277665.1 of Viscum album. Taxonomy (NCBI): domain Eukaryota; kingdom Viridiplantae; phylum Streptophyta; class Magnoliopsida; order Santalales; family Viscaceae; genus Viscum; species Viscum album. Next base: position 763,192,449 of record OY728122.1, read on the forward strand.
CATTAGTTTTTGAGGAGTCTATGGATGTCAAATTTGATGAAAATAATGATATCAAGATGAATTCGTATTTAAATAATGATGATGATGAATTCAATGTATTTTATTTTTGTGATGGTAATGTTCAAGATAATGATATTGCATCAATTTAGCGGGAAAAAATATCTTCTGAAATGGATCCTAAAGAGTTTATAACTCTAAATTTTTCCCCCTAATAAAATAATTAAAAATGTTGAATCTTGTATACAAACCAAGAAATTTGTTTTAAATTACTACATTTATTCTTCATTTTTTATAATTTGATTATAGTTAATACTGATAATACTTTTAATGATTCAAACCCAATTAATTATAAGGTTGAATAATTAAATCAATTAGAAATAAATAAAGTATGAAATTTGGTTGAATTTTCAAAAATAAATAAATAATAAGAACCAAGTGTATTTTTTTAATAAACATGATGAAGTTGGGAATATATTTAAAAATAAAGAAGGGCTAGTCCATCAAGATTATTCTTAGAGAGATGAAATTGCCTTTGAAGAATCTATTTCTCATGTTTTTAAAATAGAATATATTACAATTTTATTAGCATTTCCTTATTTTAAAAATATACAATTATTTCAAATGGATGTAAAGAGTTCATTTTATATTTAATAATTTTTGTGGAAGTATTTTTTAGAAAATCCCATGGATTTTAAAATTAAAAATTTCCAAATAGTGTTTAAAAATTAATAAATCTTTTTATGATCATAAGAAAACTCATAGATCTTGGTATGAGAGACTCACACAATTTTTATTTCAATACAATATTGTTAAAGGAAAAGTTGATCTTACATTGTTAATGAAGAATGTTTCAAATGATATTCCGATTGTACAAATATATGTTAATGATATAATATTTGGTTCTAAAAATTATTTTATTTTTAATGATTCTATAAAATTAATGACTAGTGAGTTTGATATTATATTAATGGGGGAATTGAAATTTTTTCTTGGCTACAAAATTAACCAAATAAAAGATGAAATTTTATTAAATAAATATAAGTATGCTAAAGAATATGTAAAAAGGCTAGTCCTTGATTTATGTAAGTCTATGGGGACTCCAATTATTACCAATTCCAAATTGGATTTATATGATTTTGGAAATCATGATTATGTTAAACTATATAGAGGCGTGATCAGGAGATTATTACATTTTACTACATCTTGACCAGATATATTTTTTAGTGTGTTTGTGTGCTAGATTTTTGTTGAATCCCAAGGAAATTCATCTTAAATATGACAAGAGAGTTATTGGGAATAATAAATAAATTGTTATTATGGATTATTTTATTCAAATAATATATTTTTTGATTTATTATGTTATTATGACTTAGAATTTGGTGGTTGTAGGGTTGAATAAAAAAGAACAAAAAAATATGGACATTTTATAGATAAGAATTTAATTTCATGGAGTTATAAGAAACAACTTTTAGTGGCATTATCTTTAGATTATACTGAGTATGTTTCTTCTACTAGTTGAGTTTCTGAATGTATTTGGATTAAAGAGAATATATGAGATTTTAATATTTGTTTTGATAAAATTACAATGTTCTGTGATAACTCTAGTATTATTTATATTCCTAAAAATCATCTACAAAAATCCTAAACAAAATATATAGATGTTATATTAAATTTTTTAACGGATCATGTAAATAAGGGAAATATTAGTTCAGATTCTATTCTAACTAAAAGAACTCCTTGATATATTCACTAAACCATTAGTTATTATAATATTTGTGAATATGAAGTTTAAACCTGGTTTACTAAAATCATATTGATCATGGTACATTAGAAGAATATTTTTTTTTATTCATGAGTGTTATTAATTTTTAATGAAAATGTTAAAATATTTGTTATATAATTACTAATTCTATTAAATATTTTTCATTGGTAACTTTTTTAGTGGTAGTCCATATTTTTCTGGTGTTTAACATAGACTGAAATATATTAGATGATATTTAATACTTACTTACATATCTGTTAAATTTTAGTATACATGTCATATTTAATATAATATTATATATGCATTTATATAGAGGTAGGTATATGAATTTAATCATGTGTCATTATAATTTTTTAATTTATGAAAATATAGGTATTTTAACTATTTATCATTTAAAGGGGAGAATTGTTTTTTCGATTTAATAACAATTTTCTTAATTTTGGATAAATTTCTTGAATTAGGAAAATATTAGTGTTTGAAATAAATGATTAGTTTTTTAATTTTAAAAAAAACCACGATATCAAGGTATTTCGAACTTGGGTGTTAATATTTTTTTTTGTTTTTGAACATGGGTGTTTATATTTTTTATTTGTGTTTCATCTTTGGTGCTAATATTTTTTATTAGAATTTGAACTTGGGTGTTAATATTTTTATAGCTTGTTTTCATAAATTACAAACTCATCTAATTTTTAAGTATATATTTTCTTGTTCTGTTAATTTTTGTATGTTTTATATTTAATGTTCTTTACAATTTTATTTAATTATAAATGTTTAATTAGTTTTTAATGTTATATTTTTATAATATATATTCACTTTATATTGAATATCTAATTAGTGGTGATGTATTTAAGAAGGTATTTAAGTTGGATAAAGATGTTTGGAAATTATTTTAGTTATAATTCACATAGCTGATTTCATCTGCATGGACAATTTCATTTACATAACCGAATTATATAGCAACTTAAAACAATTTTCCATTTTTATCTCGTACCTATTTTGTGATGTTTTCATCACAATGATGTGGCCTATTGTGTGAGATATTCAATTTCTACATTACTGATTAAGAACCATGAAGAAGATTAACTGTATGATTTAATTCTTAATGTTATATTTTTTTATTTTTTTATATATTTATATCATTTAATTACTCTATATTTGTGGGATTGATTTTTTTTATTTTTTTTATTTGAAATATTAAAATTTGTTATAAAAAAACTAGAAGTTGTTTTAATTAGTTCAATGTTGGAATTAGAGTGCACCAAAATTATTCTATTGATACACATAATTTTGAAATATATAATTAAATATTTCTGTATTTTAAATATTTATAACCGCTATAAGGATGTGATGAGTTTAGGAAAATTCCAATTAACAAAAATTTTATAAAGGATAAAAATGATAGTTTGTGTGTTTTTATAAATAAATACCACAGAATTAAATATAAATAACCACATCTATGATACATCATTGATGATTAATATATTATGTGAAAAATGTTCCATTAGGGAGATCATGAAGAAAATAGAAAGTTCATTCCTGATTGCTGAAGTGATAAAATATAGTGAGCTACAACAAATTTTACAACTTCCACTCTCCGCTAATCGTTATTGTTTCCTGGTTTTTCTTCGTTAAATATTTTCTTCTTATGTTTTTTAAAATATTTGGTTTATACTATTCACAACATAAAGAAATTATTTTATTGGTTATTATACCAATTAAAAGGAAGGTTCTTGGGTTGTGACTTCAATAGAAAAGTAAGTTCAGATTAGGTTGTGACTTCAATAAAAAGTCAGGTATTGGTTGTGCCTCTGTGTATTGTAAATGGCAGTGTCTATAAATAGGTTATCAAACCTTTAAAAGTGTGGTTTCATTATGGGTACCAATATTCTTACTAAGTATAGAGGATTGAATAATATAATAATGTCAAAGTGATCTAAACTACTATCAAAATACTTTGTTCCTTTGTTTTATTTCCACTACATTATATTTTTAACACTTAATTATACTATTTCTTTATTCATTAATAAATTTTGATTGATTTTTTGTGTAAAAATGTATTAAAGGACTTCTCGCCCCCTATATTCCATTATTTCCATTTATTTTGGTCCAATACTTTCAAATTTTATTTTTTATAACTCTTCAAAAAAAATTAATTACATTCAATCTATCAAAAATTGTTTTTAGTGTTTAAGTCTTTTTGTTATTTCCATTGAGTTTTTAAAGGGAAAATCACACATATCTTTCCATTTTACCATCCTATGATTGATATTTTCTACTAGAGGGTTCTTGAATTGGTTAATTTATTTAGATTCCATTGTTTTAAAGATTAATTTTGTTTCAATATAATTCAATGATTTATCAGGTAACATTTATTTCCTAAATGGGTCTTCTAAACACCCAAATTTCTCTTGGTATAACATCCCAGAACCTAAACTCCTAGATCCTGTGATTAAATGATGAAATTTACATCTCCAATTTTAATGTGGATAATTGTGACTCAATTTTTTTTCATCTAAAACATACAATATAAAAATTAATTTTGTATCACTTATAACCATGCAGAGCTATTAGGTTTAGTGTTTTATATAATTAGTAGAAAATCCTATATAAATAATTCACATGATTTTAAATGATCATTTCTCCCACTTAACCTAGATTTATTATTTCATGATAAGCCATCAAGATCATCCTTATGAAACACTATATAGAGTTAAATCATTCAACACCATTCTTTATAACTTGGGGGAAAGTAAAAATAAGAAGAGTGGTCTCAAATGAACAATAAGGGTAAACATATGAAATAATAATAGAATGTAATCAATAAGAATAAGAGTTCAAAAGGGTACGATGACATAATCAATCTGCATGAGAGAATCATAAAAGAACTCATACCCATAAATACCTTGACCATCAAACCTGAAAACATGAAAATAAAAGAGTCATCAGAATTAATAATCATGTGCCATGTGATATAAATCTCAATCATGAGAAGCATTATAAACCCATGGAAATAATAAAGAAAACATGTACATAACTTGGGACATCATTTTCAATTTAATATTACAATATCCATTAAAATTGGAATAACCATATGAATGACCTTCATACCCAATGCATAGTATGGATATCATGAACCCACTGATATTTGGTTTATCACAGAGCCTCCCAATATTGGTTTATGATGTTTCCACCCATCAAATGCCCAAGTATCCTTATATAATCATATAACATAAAATATTTCATCTCATGATAAACTCATAAGAAAAACCATTATGAATTTCAAAACATGATTAACTCATATAAAATAAATGGGTTCCATAACAATCCCATTCAAACATTATTAACCCATGGAAAAGAAATGGGTTCCATAACAATCCCTTTGAAACAATCTTTATCCATCTCGGTAATGAGGAATGATGGTATCAATAAAAAATATCAACAATGGTAGATAAATAAAAATATGTTTTTTTACATTAATGAATGGAAATACCATTAAATTATCATTAAAAAATTCACGAGGAAAATATCGTATTCATTTTGTATAGAATTTGTAAACATAAAATGTTTTGAAAATATTTTTTTTGGAAAATAGAATTGAAATATTTTAAAAGAATATTTTAAAAAACATTTAAAACATTTAATGAGGAAAATATACTATATTACTTTAAATAATCATTTAAAAACATTTTTTAATATATTTTTATAAAACAAGGTTTTGGAAGAAAATGAGTTTTTGACCAAAATGAGGATTTTTAATAAAAACAATATTTTGAAATACTGAGAAAATAAAGAGAGGAAAATGAAGGGAAAACATATAATATCTTGAAATAAACATAGCATAGTAAAATTAATGATAATTATTTAGAGTTATATTATATGATTTCAACATTAGAGACTTAATGACAAACAATCCTTACAATAGATGAGATTATATCATGAAACTCTTACTACTTTGGTAACATTGAATCGTAATCCCCATGAAAGTGTAACATCAAATACAAGATATAATATAATTGAAATAAGGATATTCATGATATTACATGGAAATTGGGTATTATATATGCACCTCATAAAATAAAATAGGAGTATATCATAATAAGAATCTCAAAGAAAGAAAATTGAGACAAAAAACTCTTACTAATTTAGTAACTTATAACTATACACCCCATGAAAGAGAGATAAAAAAATTGATATGTAAATATAAATTACATTAGGTAGAATAATCATAAAATAAATTCATGGGTAATATATACACCACACACTAAAAAAATGCAGTGAATTTGGATTGTATCTCAGAGAAATTAAAGTGAGTCCAGAAAAAACATAACCTATAGTTTGATTTGTCATTCTTGTTCTTTATCTTCTTCAATAATAAACATATTTTAATAATTTATTTTCTTGAGAAAATTTACCAATTCTATTATTAATTTTATCTAACTTATAAACAATTTATACACAAATTGTTAATAAATTATATTTACATCAATTTTTTGACCATATTTGGATTATGTGTCAAAATTGGCTTTGGTAGGTTGACTATGATCATAGAGGTCATTATATAAATATCTATAAAATAATAATAAGGAAATAACTATCATATTTACACCTAAATTATACTTTTAAAAATAATCATGGCATATGGTTATTAAAAATTAATCATTGTTACAATCATTAAGATGGTGGACCGTACGTACACATGAGTAACATTTCCATTTTTCAATAATCATTATGGAAATAAGGTAAGTAGAATTTATATTTACACAAGCTGTGAGACCTCGTCTCCAAAATCCCGACACCCTGGTCTGACATAGCAAGGAACACCTAATAGTCAATCGACATCGTTGTCGTCTACAATCATTCTCTGATAGTCGAGAGAGTCTGAGACAACCAACACAACCCATCATGAGACTTCAATTGAGAAAACTAGTGTCACGTAACGAGAGCTCCAACTAGTGCTCAAAGCCATAGAATGCTCATACTTTGATCATGTGATCAAATTATATATAATCAATGAAGTCCCTTCGATAATTTTATGACTATGATCCCTTCCGTATTTGGTATAATTTTTCATCTGAATTAATTCATATTTATCCGATCATCCCAAATCACTAAAAAAAATCAAAGTGATGAAGATCTGGAAAATACGTCTTATGGCCGCATGATGTCGATCTCATGAAATATCTACCTACTCATCTAGTGCATGTGGTATTATCCATGTAAGAATTGGCGATACTCTCAGATTGGCCTCACCTATAAATACCCCTCCTCCCATTTAAAAAACACACATGCGAGGGAAGAAAGGGGAGCTGTGAAAAATAAGGAGAGCAGAGGAATTGAGAACTCGGATGATCATCCATGGAGAACCTCCTCAGGTGATCGTAATAATCTATTGTATGACCTCTTGAAGATAAGGCGATCACATTATGAACTGAGGATTATGTGACACATGGTTCATATTGGGTATTCATGTGATCTCACGATACCCCTTGATGGTTTTGTGAACTTCACTGAACAGGACCTTCATCTGCATGGGTAGTCCTGACATACACCAAGTGAACATGCATTTTGTGATACTATGAACCCTAAGTCTCATTATACTTTAACACATATTTAGAATTAATGGATTCAGTGCGCAACACCTTGCAGGTCCCTGGTTATGTAAAGGAGACACCGATAGTTTGAAGCACATGCATAAAAGTGGGTCAAAAGTCGTCAGTCGAGGCCCTTGTCTGTGTAGGAGGATCCAACAAGCATCCTTATTGCATGTCTTCATATTCCATTGCATGATCCCTTGGAGATCATGTGATGTATGGGTGAGTTTTGAATAAACTTCTCCCTATCATGCAAAACTAAAAAGAAATACCATTGGTCTTGTGATGTACTTTTCTCAGCCTCACTGTGTAGAATCGAGAACTTGTTCCACCCATATTCTATGAAACCTCCTTCGTTATATAGTGAAAACCTTCATCTATGTATGATACAACATTAGTGGGAACCCCCTACATAGAACCATATAATACATCTCAAAATCTTTTGAAGGTCCGGAGGATCGCATTGGTGTAGTGTAATTGTAAAGACACCTATCGACATGAAAAATACCTTGTAATACCCCATTTGGAAATAATGAAAATCACATGAAAAAAGGATCCTCAAGAAGATCCTATATTGCCAGAGATATTCTCGCAAACCGACGATCATGTGTGACACCACCTCTCGCTTTGAAAGCCTAGAAATATAGACCCCAACACTTTCCATCAATCATTCGGTGGGAGGATCCTTTGTGTATTGTGATACCTACATGCATCTTTAGAAGTGTCCACCTTGACATTCAGCATCCCCACACACACCCCCATCATGCAAGGAAATTATAAGGTCATGTGAATCATGTGTCATGCACTCTCTCCATGCATTCTGCACCCTCATCCATATATACAGAGGTTGTAATACACAACCACTATAAATGACTATGGAGACTTCCATAAGACCTCATTAATGACAAGAAGATCACATTAATGATGGAGCTTCATGTGACCCACTACCACAAATGGGGGCAAGATAGGCGCTCGGGTTTTTTAGTGCTAATAAAAACGCAATGATAAAAGTTGTATTTTTATTAATGCTATAAAGAAATTCAGATAAATATACTCTTTATCAATGCTAATATTAGCGCTGATAAAAGTTTTCAATAGAAAATCTGATTAATTTATATAAATGTTTTTTAATTATATTCAAAAAATAATATTTATTTGTATACATTAAATAAAAAATGCATGTTTATTATTTTTATTGTGTTTATGTATTATTTATGTTTATTATGTTTATTAGTTTTAGTTATACTGTCACTATAGATTTATTATACTATATGTTTATAATATTATATATAATTACATTTTAATATATATATATATACAAATACTTATATATATATATATACAAATACTTATATATATATATATATAAATTTTTATTTCAAAATGAATGTGTCAATTGATGCGTACGTTCATATTCTAATGAATATATGTTCATTTTTTACCCTAATGTTGGCCAAATATACTATAGTACTATATGGACTTGGTGTATTCATTCATTTCTTATATATATGATGCTTTATCTTCTCATAAATACTTTAAATCATGGTAAATATATTTAAATAAACAATAAATGTATTTATTATATTTAAAAATACAAATATTTAGTTATATATAATTATATAAATTTTAAATATTTTATCTATAATTATAATTATATATAACTAATTAAATATAAATATGGTTAAATAATTATAAAATTAAAAAATATTTTTTAAAAATGATAAATATTTATTTATTAATACCTTATGAATATATATATTTACAAATATATGTCTTTAATGAATATATACACAGACCTATAAATATCTATACATATCTACATATATATTTAAATACTTATAAAAATAAAAATAAAAATAATATATCAATGTATATTTATATATATTTAATTGTAATTTAAATTATAGAATTATAATAAATATATTAATTATATATATTCATAAAATTATAAATATAATAAATATATTGGTCAGAATTCTATAATTACGAATAAATAGTATGTTTTAGCCACGCTAATTTAAAAGTGCTGATAAAACATATATTTGTCACCACTTTTTTAGCGCTTATAAAGATCGAACATTATCAGCACTAAAAAAAGCACTGATAAAGGCATGTTTTATCAGTGTTTTTAATTGTAACACTGATAAAACATACTTTTATGAGCACTTATTTAGCGCTGATAAAGATGGGCCTTTATCATCGATAAAAAATGATGATAGAGGCATGATTTGTCAGCGCTTTCAATTTAAGTGCAGATAAAACATAATTTTATTACAGCTTTTTATCTAGTGATGATAAAAGTGTCACTGGGTTTTGTAAATAAACCCTAACTTTCTCCTTCCCTTCACCCCTCAAGCTCTCGCAGAAGCCAATCCCTATCATCATTTACACCTCCTGTCCTCCCCCTATCCTGCATCCTCCTCCTTGGATGCCGACTCCTCTTCTTCCACCAATCGAGCTCTGTCATGCCTCTCCTCCACAAGTGGATATCCTCCGTTGAGGCTCACATCAAGCATTGCCTCTACTATGTCACGACTTTCCTCCGCCCTGCCTGTCCTACACCACGAATGAACCTCTATCGCATTCCTAACCGCACCTCTGTGGTTAGTTTTTCTTATTTCTCATTGGGTTCACATATTACAGTTTCAAATTGATGGTGATGTTGTGAATTGTATGGGCTAAAAATCCTATGGAAAATTGTGGTCATTGGTGGTCCTTGTTTTCACACTAGTTATATTTGGTGAAATTCAATTTTTTAATACCATATTTTTAATTGGTTCATTTAAAAATCTTCAATGCAATGTGGGTTTTCATCCTGGTAGAATATAACTATTGTTATTTGTTGAAACTTATGAATTTAAGTTGGTGAAATGTATTTTACTGGTATTATTAGCCTAAAATTTTGTTTCCTAAATATAATTATGACACAATGGAATATATTTTTTGATGGTATAATTCTATGTGGTAATATTAATCCCTAAAAATATTTTAGAATTCTGTAATATTTGAAGAATTTTCTTAAGCTTGAAACTCAAATTTAGTATTTTGTTAAATAACTAGAGAATGACTTGGAAGTTACAATATTTGTGAAAATTATTGTAAAATGGAGATCCTATCCACTATAAATGTGATGAAATGAATTTTATAATAATGTAATGGAAGATTTATTGGTGATTCCTCAGTCTTATAAAAAGCAGTAGAGAATATTTCCATAAAAATAATAGTACTAAACCTTTTTGGACACTCCGAGAATAATTAAAATGAGAAATTAATATAATAAGTGTCATCATGTGTGTCACAAAATACTATTATAATATTTATCATAGGATGTGAAGATTATATTTTTTACATAAATACCATTTTGGGAGAGTGATAATGTACTAGAAAGTGACACCCTTATTTTATAAGGTAGAGGATTTATCAAAGACTATATTTTTCTTTGATGATGATTGTTTCTAAGGAATTTTTGTGAAATGGGTAGTAGGAACCATGATGAATCCATGAATCTATTGGTCCCTTAATTTTGAAGTAGCATTCATGATGTGATGATGTTTTGGATTCATGATAGTGGTGCCAAATAAGTAATAGGGGAGATTTTCAGGATTCAATTGATAATTGGTGTTGTTATTGAAACTATTGGAAATGTATAGATATTGTATTTATTGGATATAGGTTAGTATTGGATTTATTGTTAACATGTTGGTGATGGATATATTTGGAAAATGTAAAAAAACTATGCTTTATAATAATGGATAGTGAAAATTTTGTTTTCAACATATGTTGATTACTTGAGTTGGATTTATTACCAACACATGATTGGTTATTGGATGTTGTTCTAGAAGTAGATGTCTGGAATAATATATGGTTTTTTGTGAAAGTTATTATAAAATAAGTATTTGATATTTTTTGGAAGTTATTATATAAGAGTGGATGATGATGTTCAAAATAAAAATTACAGAATTTTGATAATGCAGATGAGTTGGATGGAGTACATTTGATAATTTTCAGAAGTTGCAAAAAATACCATGGAGTGAGTATAAGTGTTATACCATGAGTAGAGTTCCTTGAAAAATTAAAAATGAATAATAATACATGTATATATAAAATTATGTTGTCCACATTTTTAATGAAATGGAAAAGTATTGAGAACCTTATAGTGATACATGAAGGTCACATGTACCAATGTGCAAGGTACTTCCAAAAGAGAATATGATGTCACTGAGAAGGATGATGGAGTTTTGGATGGTTTTGGGAAGTAATTATAGAAATTATATATATAGGATACAAGTAACATCATAACACCCTAATTCACTCTGACAATTCTACATCATTCTAGGGTTGGTTTCACGGGGATTAATTCCCACCATGTAGAGGTACCCATGAGAATTAAGATCCAAGATGTTTTTAAAGGTGACTAGTTGATCACACTATGGGAGATAGAATATAAATATTCTTGAAATTTTTAATGGGAATATAGATAATTCCAATTATATATAATATTAATTCATGTAATGGTAATAATGGACACACTATGAGGGGAATGTGTAAGAGTTATTCATGTCATGGGGAGTTTATACATATTGTTAAGTGGCTTAAGAAGACCTTGGTGGTTCTACCTACTTTGTGATTTCCATGACATATAGGACATCTAAGTATGAATTATTAAGTATACTTGGATTCCATGTGAATACACTATGGTGGAGAAAGCCATGTTTTCATGTTCTAGTAAGATGATAATTATGAGATATTCTACGTAACATTGTTTTGTGTGAGAAATAAAATTTTGAGGCTAGAAATTACAATATATAATAAAGAGTATCACACCATGTAGTATATTAAGCACGAGCCTCTAGTTTTAGAAGATAATGGGATTCAGATGGTGAAGAAAATGTTCATTCTGAGAATTTTTAATGTGAATATAGGTAACAACCTGACACAGATCGACATGACAAGTCAGCCAAGATGGTTTGGTACAGGGACTGAAACTAATTCCAGATCACCATGGGTTAGAGATAACCAAATGGGTATCAACATAGATAACTATGGGAATGATTTCACCCTAAAAGATAATAACAAAAATCACTTAAAAGAATGGATGAAAATAAGGAATAATGCACCTAGAATGTCCTATTCCATTATAATCTACCCCTATAAGGACTTATCATCCCTAATATGTGTCTCTAGAGGTATTTCTCGACCATCTTGGGCCACTGAGCCTACACATCAGACTCCAGATTCCAATATTCTTCTTTAATATGCCCAAGAACCAGAAATCTCAAATTTTAGGTATCATCTTCCTTCTCAATAAATTTCCAATCCAATCAATAATTCATAGTATATGTTTCTAAGACGATGACTAAAAAATACCATGTTTTCTTACTTTCCAATGTGTAGATGTATAATTAAAACTTCATTATGATTTGTCACATGATTCAACCCATGAACTAAGTGACAAACTATACACACCACTCCAAATGTGCACTAAGAAATTCCATCACTACTAAAACATAATCTTGAACATATCTAATTGTAATCTAAATACTGAAACTCACAATCATTTCCAACAACTCCCTTACATGTTCACATCACTAAACCCAATGAAATAACTCAAGGAACCATCCACTTATCCATACATGAATCTTACAGTTTGACTCTCCACATCCTCACATGGGCCTTTTAGTGACCAAAAAAATTATAGGCTTTCCATGAACCACAACTAATCATTACAATAATTACAAACTATCATGATGAGCTAACACCCATAGTGAATTTCAAAACATGGATTTCATCACCACACTATTCATCCCTTGATAGGTCAGAGATTGTTCCATAAACAAACTAATTTTCTCACACACCTACTACACCATGTCTTAGGGGTCTGTTATTTACCACATTATATAGGCCTTTACCCATGAATACATTACGTCCTTTTCATGTTTTAATTATTAAGGATTCTATTAAAAGTAATAAAATTTAAATTATATTTACTTCCCATTTTTAAAAACATTGTATCTATCTAATTACATTTTATTAAGAACTATTTATAATAATTTTTCTAATAGTAATCTATTTCCCTTAAAAAAATTAAATATAATTCTCAGTTCAATGTTTTATAAAATTGTTGTGAAATGGTTTATATTTTCACTTATATTTATTTTCTTCATATTTCTTTGCATGTAGTGATATTTTAGTAATAATTTATACATTATTATGATATGATTTATTTTGGAAAATTATAATTATAATATTCTATGATTTCTTAAGTTCGTGTTATGTCATTTTTTTGAATTATTTAAGAAAAAAATTATTTTTACATTTGAAGCATTCTTCCCACTATTTCTCCTTAATCTACCCCATCATTTTTCTCTTATATATTTCCCATAGGTTTCTACTTCTCCCAGGAACTAAAATTCATTTTTCACGAGGTCTTATGGCTTTAGGTTTTTTGTGTGTTTTACATGGAAGGTGACATGTTGTGTATTATTTACCATTCAATTTAAAGAAGGTGTTTCTTTTATCTTAATTTATTTTATAATTCATGGAATGTGTATTCTTTATAAATTCATTTCCAATTAATATATAGTAATGTATGGGTTTTTGTGTGAAATTGTAAAATTCTTTCTTAAATTCTAGGCTTAGCATAAGGATTTTTTCAAAAGAATTTCATTTACTATTTTTAAATTATATTAATTCTCATGAAAAGAATTCTTAAAAATGTTCATAGGGTTATTTAAATGTTTTTAAAGTAAATTTAGATCTTATTCCTTTTTTGGTTTTTCCGAGGAATTTTCCATGTTCTTGGAGAATGATTTAGAAAGAAAAAGGTATTTTTTAAGTGCTTCCAAAATCATTTAGATGACATGACATTAATAAATGGTAGTGAGACTCAACATAATAAGGTTTATTTCATATGAAGAACCATTTTTAACTTCAAAATGTAAATGGTTTATTTCTCTTGTGACCCTCAATGATTTTCCCTATACTTGTTTCAACAGTTTTGGGTTATTGATTATTTATATTATGCTTGTATAATGTGAAAAAGGGATGTTATATGTGATGGTGTTGGAGGTGATGTGAGAGAAATTTTTTTGTAATTATCTTGATTTATTTATAACCTCCATGGCTATTTTTTATGGTTACTTGGGGGTCTAGGTGGGAGGTCTTGATTCATGCTACCCCAGTTGGTACACACACTTCTATGGTCCCCTAGTTGTGTTTTAGACAAGGATAGGGGGAAGGATCCAATATGGTGATTTTAGTATGGTTTATTTGGGTGGATAATGTTATTGTTGGATGAAAAATATATCATATATTGGTCCATATAGTTATAGTGCCTTTTTTCATCATCACACACTATTACCTAGGGTATATCCCATGATATTTTGTTCCTTGATCAGTGGTTCTATATAGAGGATTAAATTATTATATTGATTACATCTGCCTTATGCTTTCTTTATTAGTGTAACTATTAATATTGGTTTTATTAACTCTTATATTGTTCCTGATCACATGGTTCTCTTCTTCATTGTGAATTTATTTTCTCCTATTGATATGGGTTCTTTATGAGATAATGAATTTTTATTTCAAGTGGAAATAAAATTTATGTATTATGAGATGGATAGTAAATACATTTCCCACCAATTCATTGGGTAAAATATTATATATCATGATATATAAATGGTATGTGAAAAGGTTAGTATGTCTATAGATTCAAAAAGGGTTAATGTGATTGTGTTAAGATCTACTCATAATAAAACATGTGAATAAGTTAGAATGTTTCTATGTTCATTGGTGAGTGTGATAGTGTTAATCTCTAAACATAATTTTAAATGTTAATATTGTTTTGAGTAGCCGGTGGGGGGGGGGGGGTTGGAACTCTAAAAAGGAGTTCACCCACCAGTGATAGGTTGGCCAGTTCATAAGGTTGATGGGAGGAACACTAAAAACTAGTGATCAGAGCTAGATAGGGGGTGTCATGAGACATATGAGGCATCCAACCATCAATGAGTTTCATTGGATCGATAGAGGGAAGTGACAATGACATCTAGTGATTTTGTTAGGGGTTCAATTTTAAAATGATTTAAGTGGTTTGAAATGTATCTTAAAAAAATATATGGGTTCAACATAACCTATTTTGGCTTTAAATTTATTTAAAATGGTTTAAAAAAGTATTGGGATTTTGTGAAATGATGGTTGGAAATAATTGGATTATTTTAAAAAGTGTTTGTTATTTTAAAGAGGAATTTTTGTTAATGGTTGGTTTTATAATGGGATTTCCACTGTGATTTTATAAATGGTTTTCCGAGGAGACTTAAAGTCTATAACTTTTTTAGACTTGGTTAATTTTTTTATCAACGTTTTGTGTACTTATTTTGTTAAATATTAATATCACCTAATCAAATAGGATGTATATGAATAAACAATGGATAGGTTGCCAATCGCCTGACAAGAGATAATGGAGATGAAGAGAAAGATTTCATATAGTTTTAAATAGATAATTAATATGATCCTTCTCAAATGCTTTGTCCGTGTTTACACTATTATTATTCAAGAAAAGTTAGTCCATAGGAGTTTGAAGAACACTTGATCTGTCATAGAATAGATCGAAGTTATAAATTTTCTAATAAACACGGGGAAAAAGTGAATGTTGTTAATGACTGGGATAAAACTACGTTTTATGGATCATTTGACATGATTAAAAGTATGAAAAATGAATAATACCAAATCAAGGATGCGTTTACAGATGTTCATGATGATGAAGATAATATTAAGAAAATGATACGGACAGTTGAAGATAAACTTTGTGATTTTCCAAAATTGTTTGAGTAGTTAAAGGGTTGTGCAAAGATGGCAATGTATCATGGTTGAAGTAAATATTCAACATTTTCCATCATAAAAATATGTATAATTTGAAATTAGGAAATGGATGGAGTGACGTAAGTTTTAAAAAATTAGTTTCTCAATTGAATGACATGATACCAAAGGATAATTAGATCCCAATCCAAATATACAATACCAAATGAATGACGTACTTGATGGGTATGATATCTAAAAGAATAAATTCATATCCAAATGAGTGTATACTATTTCCCAAGGACCACAAATCACATATAGAATGAAAAAATTGTGGTTCTTATCAATACAATAAAGATTAATCTGGTCCAATGAAAGTTTCATGGTAATTTCCAATCATTCCAAGGATTAGCTTACTATATGGAATTGAGGAGACTGTAGGGAAATTGAAATGGCATGTAGAAATAAGAAATAAAGATGGAAATATAAGGTATCTTTCAGACTCTCCTCACTAGAAGAGAATTGATCAAGAGTATCCTGACATTGGAAACGAGCTGAGAAACTTTCATCTTAGATTATCTACAAGATGGAGTGAATCCTTTTGGTTTTCAAAGTACCAGTCATAATATATGGCTGGTAATGTTTGTAAATTATAACTTTCAATCATGGTTATGCATGAAATGAAAACATATCATGTTATCTATGCTTATATCAGGACCAAAACATCTGGGTAAGGATATTGATGTTTATTTGATTCCATTGATCAAGGATTAGACATTATTGTGGGATTCAAGTGTTACGATGTATGATGCTTAAAGAAATGTATATTTCATGTTGAGAGCCATGTTTTACGAGATGATAAAAGACATTACTTCTTATGGAAATTTTCATGGTCATAGCATTGAAAGAAATGTTGGGTGTCCCATCTACAAACAAGGTACACAATCAATTAGTTTGAAACATTCATAAAAACCCGTGTTTCTTAGACATCCCTGATTTCTAACCCAATTAAATAAATGTTGATCTTGGATAACATCATTAGATGGATGTTTAGAATAATGTAAACCACCATCTCCCCTAATAGGTGATAAACTATTTGATAAAGTTAATTATGTGTACACTACTTTGGGTAAATTGTTTTTGAAAAACCTTACGAAAACAATATGAAAAAAGAAATCGGTTTTTGTTGAATTACCATAATGGAATTGTCTGTACGCCATACATTTTCTTGATATTATGCATGTTGAAAAAAATTATGTGATAGGGTCATCAGCACGTTTCTAAATGCTCCCGAAAAAAAGGATGGAATTAAGGATTATTTAATCATGGTTGACATGGGAATATGAGAAGATTTGGCATGGGTGAATTGTGAAAAAATGAACATTTTATCCTCCTATTGCATGCAATATTGTCAAGAAGAAGAGATATCGGTTTTGAAACTTCTTTAATGACATAAAGGTTCTAGAGGGGTATTTATTGAATATCAAGAACATCGTGTCAATGAGCGATTTAATGTTAAAAGGCCAGAAATAACAAGATTTCCATATTTTGATGTAAGATCTATTTCCTATATCTTTGCGTTGAATTTTTCCTAGGAATGTCTGTCATACATTAACGAAGCTCTGTTTCTTCTTCAATGCTATATGTAGCAAAGTTATAGACCCATTGAAATTGTAGACTATGGAAAGAGAAACTGTCATCATATTATGTGAATTGGAAATGTTTTTCCCACTGACATTATTTGATATGGGGGTTTATTTGATTGTTCAATTCGTGGGAGAAAATTCGGCTCTGTGGTCTTGTGAACTATAGATGGATGTACCCCGTTGAACTGTATATATTGATTTTGAAATGTTATGTCATAAATCAATGTCAGCTAGAGGTTTGTATTTCAAACCAATATATTGTTGAGGAAGTCGTTGAATTCTATACCGAATACCTATCTTGTGTGAACATCATTGGTCTAAATAAATATCATCACATTAGGAGACTTGCGGGTGATGTAATTTCTAGAAAGGTGGTCTTCACAATCAAAATTGCAGATCTAGAGCATTCTCACCTTTACATTTTTTATAACAGTTTGGACGTTGACCCATATATTGAAACCTAGAAAGATATTCTTATGATTTCGAATCCATCAAGGGAAGAAAAATGGATATCAAATAAACATAATCAATATTTTATAGGATGGTCTCCAGACCATATTTTTAAGGAGTTAAATGAAAATCAAGACCCAATTTCAGAATGACTTCGATGGTTAGTCATAGGACCAAGTGTGTACATATTATCTTACAATGCTTATGTAATTAATGGTTATTCATTCTATACCAATGAACATGATGAAGATAGTACCAGACAGAATAGTTTAGTTACACATGTGGATTAAGCGATGTATATTTCTAGTGCTCAGTACAGAAATCCAATTTACGTGAATATGTCATATTTTTGAAATTATAAAAAAAATAAGGGTGTAAGATTATACGACGTTATGAGTGACGATTTATGAATGCATGTGAGTTGATAATAGAGTTGCTGTTAAAATTTATGACTTCGGATTTGTGAAAGTTGATTTTAGTAATGTAGTTTTTAAAGGCAAACCGTTTATAATGGAATCACAGGTAGTACAAGTATTTTATATTCCAGATCACGCAAATCAAAACTGGTCTATTGTTCTATTATCAACCAAAACCACTGAAGAGTTAGGTGAAAATTCAAAGGAGGATAAACCTTTCAGTGGGATGTCTCAATAATTTTGTAGCAGTCCTACTGTATATGGCGTTTCTTATTTTAGAGGAGGCCACAATGAAGGGATTTGGATAGTCAATAGAGGGTTCAAATGCCTTCAACCTTTAAAAAAGAGAGTTTAATAAACAAGTTATATTTTTTCTAATATACATCGTGTTACTTTATTTTAATATCTGTTCACTATGGATTTTATGATATCTAAATTAAATGTCCAAAAAATTTTTTAGATAATTACTTTTACAAGTGATGATGCTCCCAATCACCAAACAGAATAGGTTTCTCAACCTGCTGCTGCTCGTAGTGCAGACGAAAAACATGTTTCTCAACCAGTTTCCCTATGTTAATATATGTTACTTTTTTCTGTTATGTTATCTAAATTAAATGTTAAAACAAATTTCTAGATAATTTATTCTGTACATGATGATTCTCCCAATCCCCATGTACAACAAGTTTCTCAACCTACTGCTGCACGTAGTGCTGATGAACAACATGCTTCTCAACCTATTTACTTATGTTGATATCTGTTTGTTTCAACTTTTATGTTATATAAATTAAATGGTAAACCAATTTTGAAGATATTGAATTCTACATGTGATGATTCTCTCTATCACCAGACACAATAGGCTTCTCAACCTGCTGCAGCTACTCATAGTGCAGACGAACAACAAATTTATCAACCTGTTGCTGCTCCCAGTGTAGAGGTACAACCACCATCTTCACATGACGATGCATCCCTCTAGAGCTAGAGGAACATATTGATAATGATGGATTCGAGGAAATGAAATGTGATGAAACCCTGATGACATAGAAAAAACCAGTAGCTCTGTAGTTTGGTATTATTAGGAAAAATCATTAAGGCTAAAAATAAAGGAATCAAATACGAGATTATATAGAATAAGTGGGGACATCATGTTAACCCCAACTAGGCCATGATGAGTAGTTACATTGGAATCATCACTCAGAAACATGTGGAGATTGATGAAACTTAATGGAACCTTGTTGTGGATGAGATTGGGTGATATTATGGTAACAACATGATATCATTTTTTCTAATTTACTAAAAAATAAATAATGAAATATGGACTTAAAATTCATTATCTCTTGCAGAGTGTATTTATAGTAGATGGATCACTCAAATACTATGTCTTAAGGGTTTCTAGAAGGCCTCACAGGGGTTTTCACACACTTTTAATGAAATATCATCTTAATGATGAAAAAGGGAACATAAAACTGCACCCACATCTTATTTATGCACACCTTACAACCCAAGCATCGTGGGATGTGTTTTCTAGCCATCATGTAAAGTAGCCTTTTCAAGTACATTGTAACTGGTAATATGTTGTTTGTTAGTACATGTATTCATCACTTTAATTGATAGTGTTTTATTTATGAAATAACATCTGAGTGCTGAAAATAAACAACGAGCATCAAATCTAGTGTACCCATACAATAAATCAAGGATGGGGTACACATCACTTGAAAAAATTTGGTACATATTTTAAATCTACAATAATACTTTTATGAGACATAAAAAAACTCAATAACTATGCTATTTTGTTTATCTGTAGCTTGAAGAGTCGAAATCCACAACCACTTCCATCCCATGCCATGTACTATGGATGGAGGCATGTGTTTCTAACGATGGAAAACTAATAGATGAAAACACACAAAACTGTAGGAAACATTTGTAAGTATGACATAATAAAAATTTATTTTAATTTAAATAACTATTACATAAAAATTATTACTTATTTTCATATATTTCTTCTCTCAAATAGTCAAAAGAATCAACAAAACCCACACTAGATGTAGAGGTACTTTCAGTTTCCTTGAAGTAGCTAGAAAACTATGGCCGCATCAAATGTAGGGGTTTTTGGGTAAAACCCTGAACATATTTTGAGAAAACAAACAAGCGGAAGATCAAACTAAGGAAATAAAAAATATGATAGAAACATTAGCTATGTTTCAAAAATATTTACAATACCAGGGAGAGATGATATCAAGCTTGATGTGGAGAGGAAAAGATAAGAAAAAACTCAAGAACAACCCATGCGTGAAGATAACACCCCACCCCAACCAGTTTTGTGGTGATCCATTCCCCTGAAAACAATTATTAATTGAGGTAGTAAATTTTATAATAATTGTTTCTGTGAAATGTGAATTAGATAGGCACTATGAATTGATACCTTTACTGTATTGATATTCTACAGGGTGAAAATGACTATGATTTATATCTATCAGCACCCACAAATCACCTTGTAGCAAGGGCTATAGTGTTCAATATCCAGAATGACATGCTACACAACAGAATACTTATAAAAGATCATATCAAAGTTTTAATTACTATATCCCTAGAGTTTAGTGTCGAGCTACTTATTCCAATTGATGATGCAAATATTCATATGGAGGAACTATCTCTTGGAACATTCATCACATGGTCATCACATCTGTTAAAAAAACATGTTGATAATGAGGTATTCATTTACAATTTAATTTTCGAGATAATCCTTAAGCATTTAATGAAAAAAGGTTTGAACAGATGCATGTTATTCAAAACAGACAAAGGGAAGGGGGTGAAACAAAACAATGGTTTAAAACCATCTCAAGGATCAACCAACATATCAAAACAAACTTTCCAAAGCACCTTAAGCCCCAGTTATATATCCACATTTATTAACATTGAAAGCTCATGTGGATAAAAAGTTTAAATATGGTAGTAATCACAGAATTTATTTTGAAGCATATATGTATAGAGGGGAATATCCAGACTTCATTGGTGTTGAGTGTGTAACTGAAATCCTCAACTATGATTGGTTAGGTGGATCAGTTGTAAATGTTTACAAGATGTATGTTTTCAATAATTGATTTTCCAAAATATGATATTATATGATAATTATAAATAAATACATTTCATATTTTTCACAGGTGTATATATGAAAAACAATTGAAGGGATTTCCCCATTAACAAAATTTTTTACTTTTTAGTCCTCTAGTCACCTCTAAAGAACAATAAGACATAACATTCAAGAAATAGGATGAAATAGTGGAAGGATTTCTCAAGTCATTTATCATCAAAATCAAGGATGATAGACTCTTCTTAATACTAATGATGTAGGGGAAAAATCCAGAATTTAATTATAGCAATTATATTTTAACCTCCATCATTAATTATTCATTTTTGTGTTCTTAAGTAGCATTAGATGATCATTGTTGTCAATTTGGATACTCCAAAGATTTATTTTCTAGATTAAATGCATGGATATCCCACAAACCGACCACAAATGATGGCATTAGTCAATTTCTAATACAGTACATCTAATATTTTAGAACTAAACATAGAATTATATAATTTATATTATCATTTCATGAGGATTCTATTATCATAGGTTGGTTCATGAATATCATCTATATCATGGAATGAGGTTGGGTAAAAGGACAAGAAACCTGACAAGTACTACGACAATATAAGTATTCGGGTGTATATAGTAAAATTTCACTATCCAAACACATATAAAAACTTACTTATTTTTTCATAGAGTTTCTGTAGTGCCTAAAACAAACAAATGATAAATAATGTGGTTTTTCTGTTTGTAAATTTATGAAAGAGATCATATTCCATAAACAAACCTACATCCCAAAGGAGGTATTTTACAAGATAGTTTGTATTTCATTTAAAATACTTTTTATTCCTTTGTGTATTTATATTTTTTCAGTACTACCATAACTTCCAAAAAACAATGATATTCACAATATGATATAGATATTACTAGGAATGAATGGGAATCATACCTGATAGATGAATATACAAATTTAAAATAAAGATAGTAACCTTATAAAGAAATAGACTTTAATAATATTTTTTCCCTCATCTTTGTCTTTGTTTGATGTTAATGTGGTGATTTGTACGAGGTAAATGCCCCACTAAAAATCATGGACGTTGGTGGTCCTTGTTTTCTTACTAAATTAATTGCATATAGATTCATTTTTTAAGAGAAATTGGCTGTCCTCATTTATAGGGTATGTGTGTTATTGATAGACCACAAAAGATAAAGAGTATCCAGATGGGGTTTCCCCATCCCTTGAGTTTTTTTGTAACATATTGAGACATAATAGGCATAGGAGATTACTCCACTCTTCTCATTTTCAACAAGAAGAATGGGTTTTCTCCGAAAAACATCGATTTAATATGCAACATTGGCAGTTCCCATCTTTAGTCGACCAAGTGAGAAACCAACTATCATATAATCATTCAGAGGTCTAGAATATATGATAGTTAGTTCTTAACTGGGCTGAATAAAGATATGTTACAAAAGGAGGTTGTTATTCTATGTCAACTGTATAGGGACCACATGTTTTTCCATAATCCTTCTAAACTGGGTAGATTGAGTATATTGAGTAGGCCATGTCTCTTTTTTAGGTTTCATAGGTATGGGTGAATTGATTTTTAGGAAGAAAAATGAACTTAAAATTTGTTCTCATACTTTAGGAAAATGATGCATGAGTCATTTTTGATGTGTCAGAATGAATCAAACCTCAATTTGATGCACAATGTCATCAATATGACTCTAAATGTGCCTTTACTTAAAATCGACATAAATTCAAATAAAAACACACACCTGACATACTGAAAACCAAGTAAATGAATTTTTATTGTTTTGATACTTTAGGAAAATGATATATTAGTCATTTGTGATGTGTAGGAATCAATCACACCTCAATCCGATGCACAGGGTCACCATAATGACTCCAAATGTGTTTTGATATTTAAAATTGGCATTAATTCATGTAATAAAACTAAACTAACATACTGAAAACAAAGAAAATGCATTTGGATTGTTTTTAAAGATTTGTACAATGATCCATGAGTTAGTTGTGATGTGTAGAAATCAACCCCACCTCAGTCCGATGAATGATGTGACCGATATGACTAAAATTGTCCGCTATTAGTTTAAAATTGATATTTTAGTTCAAAATGTTTCACTCACAAAAAAAAAATAAAACATGATCCAATTGTATTCCAAATTATGTTCTGAAATTCTTAAGTCCCTTATGACTTGTATGATGCTGTATCACACCAAACCGACACACGATGCAGCCATTATGACTAAAATTACATGTTTTCCATTGGAAATGACTTTTTATTTAAAAAACAAAATTTTC
The DNA here is from genome assembly GCA_963277665.1 of Viscum album. NCBI lineage: Eukaryota > Viridiplantae > Streptophyta > Magnoliopsida > Santalales > Viscaceae > Viscum > Viscum album. Next base: position 763,216,500 of record OY728122.1, read on the forward strand.
ATACTGAAAACCAAGGAAATGCATTCCTATTGTTTTGATACTTTAGGAAAATGATCTATCAGTCATTTGTGACATGTTGGAATAAACTGAACCTCAAAAAGATACATGGTGTGACCAGTATAACTCCAAATGTGTATTGTTATTTGAAATTGACCTAAATTCAAGTAAAAAACACAACTGACATACTAAAAACTAAGAAACCACATTCAGATTATTTTAATAATTTATGAAAATGATCCATGATTCATTTTTGATGTGTATAAATAAGCCCCACCTCAATCTGATGCCCTGTGTCATCAGTATGACCTAATGTTTCCGTATAAGTTTAAAGTTTACATTTTAGTTCAAAACATGTCACTCACTAAAAACAAATAAAATGCACTCCAATTGTCTTAAAAATTAATTACAATGATTCATAAGTCCTTTGTGATGTTTATCAAGCAATCTCACATCAAAATGATGCACGATGCAACTAGTATTACTCAAATTGGATGTTTTCGGTTTGAAATGAAATTTTAATAAAAATCATAACTTACTTACTGAAAACTAAGGAATTGCATTACGATTGTTTTGATACTTTAGGAAAATTATATATCAGTAATTTGGGACATTTAGAAATCATCTTCACCTAAATAAGACACACGGTGTCACCATTATGACTCCAAATGTGTCTTTTTTATTTATAATTGACATTAATTCAAGCAAAAAATAGAACAAACATACTAAAAATGAGAAAAAAATTCATATTGTTTTGATACTTTTGGAAAAAAATCCATGAGTTAGTTGTGATGTGTAGGAATCCACCCCACCCTAATCCAACACATCATGTGATATGTATGACTAAAAGCATCTGTTATGAGTTTAAAATTGATATTATAGTTGAAAACATGTCACTCACTTAAAACAAAGAAAAGACGCTTCGATTGTCTTCCAAATTATGGACATAGATTCCTATGTCCTTCATGATGTGTATCAAGCAGTCTCATGTGAAACCAGCACACGATGCGACTGATATGACCCAAATTTTATTATTTTAGTTTGAAACGACATCTTAGTAAAAAAACACAACTAACATATTAAAAATTGAGTAAATGCATTCTAATTGTTTTGATACATTAGAAAAAATATATATTAATCATTTGTGGCATATAGGAATCCACCGAACCTCAATCTGATGCACTGTGTCACCAATATGACTCCAAATGTGTCTTATAATTTAAAATATGCTTTAATTCAAGTAAAAAATATGCAATTGACATTTTGAAAGCAAAGAAAATGCATTCAGATTATTTTTTATATTTTAGGAAAAATATCCATGATTCAGTTGTGATGTGTAGGAATCAACCCCACCTTAATCCGAAGGACGGTGTGATCAGTATGACTAAAGTGTTCGCTATTAGTTTAAAATTGACATTTTAACTCAAAAAGTATCACTCTTTGAAAATCAAGAAAATAGACTCCGATTGTATTCCCAATCAAGGAAATAAATTATTAAATCCCTTTTGACATGTATGAAGATGTCTCACATCAAACTGATGCATGATGAGACTGGTATGACTTAAATTGAATGTTTTGTGGTTTGAAATGTTATTTTATTAAAAAAATAGAACTGACATACTGAAAACTGATGAAATGCATTCTGATTGTTTTTATACTTTAGGAAAATGATCTATCATTCACTTGTGACATGTAGGAATCAACCACAACTCAATACGATGCACAGTGGGGCTACTATAACTCCAAAGGTGTCATTTTTATTAAAAATTGACATTTTATTATTTTATTCTTCATATTAATGTTTAATTTATTTCTTTATATTATTACTAATGTAATATTTATTTTCTTAAATAGTTGGAACCTTTTTCTCGAGATTGGATGATTTTTTCGGTGGCTATTACCATCAGACGACATTTTTTGTAGCCGACCAGAAATGTTAAAAGAGAAAACATTAATGTTTTTAACTATTATTTAGATATTTCTAAATATAATTTTATAAAAAATTATTCAAAATGTATATAGAAGTGTTTTTTTGGTATATACAAAGAGTGAATATTTTTGTATTCATTATTTCAATTAAATGAATATAGCATTGTTTTCCAAACTTTTGTGTGTGTTTCTTGTTCTTTCTTCATTTACAGCATGTATGTTGTTCTTTTGTATAAACTATGTGTGGTTATTTTTGAGAAGTTTTTTTCTAGTTTATGCAGGATATTTTTACTGGATTGGTTGTTTTGGTGAGCTATTTATTTTTTGCATGTTGATGGGCCTACTGTTATATAAATAGTTTTCCAAGATAGGGAAACCTTTATCAGTTCTTCAATTAGCGCTGATAAAGGAACACATTTATCAGTGATAATTAAATCACTAAAAGGGGTCATTTTTTAGTCATTTGAATAGTTCTGATAAAGAGGACCCTCTTTAATAGTGTATTGATTGAGATAACTTTTTTAGCACTCATAAATCCCTTTTTAGCGCTGATAAAAGCCTGTTTTGTGGTAGTGACTCCTTCATGAGAACATTACATATCTTTTACATGAACTTGAACCCCAAGAGATGTCTGGGGAAGACCCTTCCATAGCCATTAATCCCTCTTCCTTGGAAAGTTATTCTCCATATAGACTTAGGGAATGATCCATTTATCCCTGAACCTATGACATTTGAAGAAAATCAAGATCCTAAACATGTTGGCGAGACCCCAATATGAAAATATTTTGATTTAATGTGGTCACTAGATCTTGAATTGTCCTAGGAGACCATGTACTTGTCATGTTGTTCACAAGACAACCCTTTAAAATATTAGGTTGATCTCATGAGAGCTAATTGTTATGTTTTAAGACAAGCCAATTTGATCAGGCGATGACCTCTTGAAATGTTTTCATTATCACAAGATAAACTCTAGAAAAGTTTGGATGATATTGAATAAATTTATTGACATGTTTAAATGATCATGAGATTTTCCACTATCAGGTTAGCATTCCCATTTGAATGTGTGAAGACAAGTCAGTCTGATCATGCGACAATGTATAGTCATGTCTACTTCATTCATGAGGAAGATCGCAAACATGTGTTCTTAGGTTATACGAAGCATCTTGAAAATGTCATCTTTTCTCGCGAAGAGAGATCCAAGATGAGTTAGTTGATCATGATAAGGACAATAAAAATGTCTTCTTAGATTATTCATATACATCCACAAAAAGTCAATTGATTGGGAATACACCATTGGATGTATCTTCCATGATAGGAAGACACCTCAGACATATGAAGTGGAAAATCAAGACATGTCCAACAGGAAGCCCAGGGATGTTAATAAAATACCCTAATACATGTCTACTTTGTAGGGAAGACCCAATTAGACTCCTATCATATCGTCCCTAGCTAGAAACCTTCAGCCGCATACCACTTTTAGAAAGTAGGTGTCTTTGATGAGTTCGGGTTACACATTCATGCAACTCTATTCATGTCTTGATCTTAGGTGGGCCCTCCATGCCATGCTAAGAATTTCTATAAAACCTTTCATGGTCATTATAATCTCTCTTTAATATTTTATAATATAAATAATGAGTATGGAAAAGGGCAGCCTTAGTGTGTGAGTCCCGATTAATAGGGCATCCATACTAGAGTAAGCACCCATCATTTTTGAAACCTCAAAAAAACAATAATGTATTAGAGCGTGATCATCCACCTTATCCCATCAGTGGGTTAAGGGATTAATGAACTATGAGAACTCTAATTCATGCAATAAAAAAAATATGCAGGATGCCTTTCTATGGTGTGAGCTCAAATATTGATCCACTTTGGTGTAAGTCCCCTCATGTATCTGACATTTTAACCATCAGGATCCAATCATTCACATGGGATGATAACTCATCCTTATCTATCAGTATATGATAATATGGATCACACATGGGCATCATTTTAAATATCAGTCTTAATCATTCCCTAAAGTACATCTAACCCATCAGTGGGTTAGGGATGAAATTAACTATGATATCTTTGATTCTCACCATAACCAAGATACATAAGATTCCATATTAAGATTTGAGTTCCATACCACATCCTCCATAATATGGTTAACCATGCCTCTCACATGACACAAAATTCAAATTTTAGCATATGTTTCCTAAACTACCACTAAAATCAATTGCCTGAATTTAGTTGTAGTTTTAAAAAAAATACTAATAAATATTAATAATTTATTAAAAAGTGAATATTTCTATTGAAACCCAAACTTCTCCCCTGAACACCCCTACACCAAACCCTAGCCACCTCAACCTATCTGAGGGTTCAGTGCTTCTACCCTCACCAACAATCCTCATTCCCCTGAGCTCCCCCGCATGCTCATGACATGGTGGACCTCACCCTCGCCAGCAATTGAGCACTACACCCTTACCACTGCTCAAACCCTATGCCCCCACTAGTGCTCTGGCCTCCCAAACCCTCACCTTTGATATAATTCAATCCTCACCCTCACTTGGATATACAGTTTTCCCCCACCCCCCTTTCCCTTTTCCTCACCCTCACTCATTGTGGGTAATTGTTTTCTGTGCAATGTAAATTTTTATACTTTTTCCACTATACATTTTGACTATTACTGCAATATAAAGTTCTAGATGGAATGTATTTCTATAGACTATTAGGACTAGGTGATTTACACATTTTTTTCTTAATATTTGGTTTCAATTATCACTATCTAGTTCTTCATTTCATTGTTAAATCCTCTAAAATAGAAATTATTTAAGGTTTTATAATGTAAATTTTATATAATCATGTGAGTAATTTTATAATGTCATGAATATAATTCAGCATACAAATTATTGTTGAATCTAATTAATTTATTTCATATAAGGGAGTAAATTAATGTTATGTTGTCTTTTCATGATGTGTTAAGTAAATAAAATTATATGATATAAAAATTAAAATAAGTTATCGATATAGAATAATTTTTTAATAAAATATAAAGGTTGCAAAAATTCTTAATTTTTGACATTGATTATATTGAATTGGTTGTAATTAATATAGTATAATTTTATTATATAACGTTATGGATGATTCTAGGTAAATTTGGAAATTCATATTGAATAATATTATTACCAAATTTATTAGCTGTTTTGTAAACATTTTATTTTTTCAACATATATATTAATTGTTTTTCAAATAATTTGAAACAGATAAATTACCTTGGGTTCATGGTGGTGTGATCAAAGATCTTTTGATGTTCTAATACCAAACTGGTGATGTGCCACATTCTGTAAAATTTTACCAGAACATTCTCAAGACTTACAAGGGATCCTATATAACGTAGTGCTAAATTTCCTTGGGTTCATTAAAAATCAGCATGATGATGTGCCAAATTCAAACTCTATTCAATTTTATCAATTTTTATATGGGGTAGTTCCCATTTAAAGAAGGCATTGTTTTTTATATATTTTTAAGAGAGGTAATCTATATTAGATGGAACCAAATACAAGATTAATGAGGTTTATTTATGAATAAATGTGATAATAATGATGGGAATAATTTTTTAATAATATGGAATGTTATAGTACACAATGATACTATGAATGGAATGTGGTGAAATGAATGTTAAGAAGATAAATATGATCTAAAAATAATAATGGGATGATGCAGAAGGATTTTTTTGTGGATGTGAATATTAATTGGTGTTTTGAAATAGAACCATTTAATTCTAATGGATGATGGTTTTATTACAATGTTTAGTAATTGATAATGGTCCTTCTAGAGAATTATCAATGTCAATTACAATTTAATATCAACAATGTTTCTTAGTAGTTTACAAAAAATTTATGTTTTAATTTTATTTTTGTCAATTTATCTTAACTCTGGACAATTTGTGAGGTGTTTCCTTCCTAATATTATCTACTCAATTAAGTGATATGTGTCTGGGAAATAGGTAAGTGTAATGGTCAGATTTTGTACGCTTGAAGTTTCTTAATGTGGTTTAATATTTATAGTGGTATTAATATATTTATTGAATTATTATTTTTCTTTTGTAGTTCGTACTGATAATGTTGATTCAATTTTAGCTAAGTAATATATTTTTGGTTTATGTGATATAATGTTTTGTAACAATTTTTTTAATGGAAGGGTTAGTGAGTGATGTGATATTGTTGTTTTTTATGGATAATGGATCAGTTGGTTTTGATATATCTAGTGTTGGTATTTTCTAATTTATTTGTTCATACATAGTATCCAATGATGTGTAATGGTTATTTTCTATTCATTGATTGATTTTTTTCACCTTGTAAAGTGTAGGAACATTGTGATATATATGGATAAAAGTTGGATCACATTACCGAGGAATATGCCTTAGTATTCTATGGGTTATAGGGAGTTTTTAGATTTTTTAATTTCCAATTGATCCATTGATGGGATAATAAGATGCCCATGACCTAAATGTAAATTTAGAAGGTGGTTTAAGAGAGATGACATTTATCGAAACCTGATATTGAATCAATTACCAACTCAATATTTAGGTTGAATTTTTCATGGAGAATCAAACATTAATGATAGCTTAAGCAATGATGTCAATCAATAGTATGAGCTCCCAACTACGTCTAAAATGGTAAATGAAATGAAAAACCTTATAAATGACTCTTTCAGCATTGGAAGACAATAAAATCAATATAAAAAATATTAGAACAACCAGTTGAGGGTGCTATAAATAGTAACTTAACAAGTGATGTTTTGGTGACTATAGGACAACTAGATCAAGATTGTAACATATAATTAGATTCCCCTCTGGATTTAGTGGAGATTAATGTATGAGAGAACTTCACTAAGAAGAAAATTCCATTTCAAGATTTAGTTGAAAATGGAATTCAAGAGTTGTGTGGGGGATGTTTGACATATTCAAAATGTTATTTTCTAAGGAATTTGTATCATATAAAATGTCTATTAGGAATAAAAAATATGGTGATGTCTGAGATATTTGAATTGTTGCATGATGCATTTCCTAAATCTATGATCCCTGAGTATTTTCATGATATGGAAAATGTTGTTAATAAGTTTGGACGAAATTATACAATGATACATGATTATCCCATTGATTGTATGATTTATTAGGAAGAGGATTGGAGTATACAGGATTGCAATGAATTTTCTTTTTCTAGATGTAATTCTATGGTAGATGTTGTAATTCTGAATCAACATACTTCTATGATGAAGAAGAAAATGAAAACACTAGAAATGGTTTTTCATTACATCCTTTTAAATCCTCGATTGGAAATATTATTCATGTCTTCGAAAACTGGTAGACACATGAAGTGAAATTCAATAGATAATAACATTGACAGGATAATGTGACATCCCAGTTATTCAAAATCATAGAATACATTTGATTCATTACATCTATATTTCTCATATGATCCTAGGAAAGTGAAATTAAGATTAGATACTGATGGATTAAACTCATTAGGGACTCTAAGCACCAGTTATAGCATTTTTATGGTTGTTTTGATTTGTTAAAATATGCCTCAATGAATGTGCATTAAAAAAAACTTTTACAACTTTGAGGATTATTACTGGAAATAATATTCGTGGAAATTATATTGATGTATACACGTATCCTAAAATTGAGTAATTATAAGAGTTATGGAGAAAAAGTGATGAGAAATATGGTACTTATTTTAGAATAATGTTCAAAATTAATGTTGCTCTAATGTAGACCACTAATGACTTCCTGGGACTTGGGAACTTATCTGGTTGGAACACATAAATGGGTTTGGATTATCTTGATTTTAAATTTTATTAGGTTCATAAATTACTACCTTAAAGTAAAAAAGGTTCTTTTTCTCTCATCAAATATTTCTTGATGCATCTCAATGATTTTTGCTAAACAAGTCCAAATTCAATAGTTTTATTGATCAGATATCACCTCTAAATTTTTTGACAGGTCATGAAATATTGGAATAACAAGGAAATTCTAAAATAGAATTTGGGAAGGTGAAAAATTTTAATGATAGTGGGAAAGGAGTTCTATGTTCAATGTCAAGTGAAATTAGAATGCAACAATGGTAGAGAAAAAGTTTATTTTAAAAATTATGTATTGGTAATATTAGTTTGTAGAGACCCAGTTTTGATCTTTCAAGAATTTGGTATATTTCAACATATATTTCAAGATCCCAGGGTAGAGATGACATGAGATTCTGAGGCCCGGAGTTCCCAAAATAAATTATACCAAAATATTAAGTATATTGTATAGTTTGGAGATGATAAGAATTGGATATCACCCAAACGGTATCTCAGATCATAAATCTGAGACAATGGTTGACTCTGGAGTGTGACATTTACCCTAGGAGGGAAATAACATTTGTTTTCATGATTCTTCTATAGAAAAAGTCACAGATGGTATTTTTAAAAATAAAGTAATTAAAATTAATTATTTTATCTCGATCGCTGTAGAAAATAACTTCTAAATGTAAATTTATATTGGAAATATAAGAGCACCGTTGAGTTTTTAGCATGGTGTTTTTCCTTGGGGAGACCTCAGGTGATAGGTCGCGGGAGGTTTGGATCTCGCGACAACTGACAGTTTCCTATAAATATGAGCTTAAAGAAATGAGCAGGGGGTTGGCTCATTTCCTCTCAGCCCTGAGAAAAGTTCCACTATCCCTTTCGACTTCGATTCGACATCCATTCTTCATCATATTGTGATAAAACTTAAGGTTCTAGTAGATCTAATCACAAAAAACACAATTATGGAACCAAAAATCTAGGAAGGATTCTTATTTTAGACTCTATAGGTCCCTACTGTAGAAATTATTGCCAAAATAAATTCTTTCATTTTTCACCGCGTTGAATCCATTTATCGATGGCCAAACTAACAACGTTCATCATCCAATTGAATTTTCGATTGACTATTGTTCACGTTATTTGTGTTATTAATCAGTAAAAATTTTTATCCAACAGATAATTGATGAATCAATGAGAAAGACATATATTTGTGAATCCCTTGATATGAGGAGTGTAGATGTATGACTGGTTTTGAGTTTCTAGCGCTAGAGGAGCCGTGACAGTAAGCGGAAGTGGGGAAAACTTTTCACCATTTAGAAATAGTGACGATTTATTGAGTAGATGTTACCGATATGTAGATCATATTCTGTTGATCCCAGATCTGGTCTCGGTTTCATTTTTGGATCACTGGAGTGATCATGGCTGCCCAGAAAAGTTTCCTTGTGATAACCGGTGACAGATGGAGTACCGACATAACAAAGCTCCGATGGTATAGAGGAGGAGCGAAGAAGGCTGGGTAGCATGCGGTTGAGTGACTTGAGCAAGGCTGTGGTTTAGGTTGACTGGACATTGGTGCTAGCGAGCATGGGCGACACACATGTGGGGTCATCCATTGCGACCAGTTGTAGCAAAGCAGGGTCAAACCATGATGGTGAGTGGCCAACCTATGGCGGAGGTCGGGGTCGTGTGGTGACGGGACTATGGGCCACATGCCAACTAGAACGGGAAATATCTGGTGGGATAGTCTTGCTGGACCAGGCCTGTCCATCCTAATTGGGCCCATGTAACACCCCAAGATTTCATAGTACATTATTTATTCAAAGTAATTCAATAACTTGCACTACACGCAACATCGAGTTCAAGCACATCACGACTTACCAAACTAGTCGTTCAAAAGTGGTAATGAATAACTTTAACTGAATTTAAAACTTATATAATCCTTATAATTTTAGAATCCATATTATGAGTTTCTTAGACATAATGTAAGAACTAATTCATTTTTTTCAGATAAAAGAAGTATTTTTCCAAAAATGCACTTTTACCGCCTTTTAATGGTGAACCCTTCTTAAATTCAATATTTGAAACTTTTATATTTTAAATTTGATAAAATAAACTTTTTCTTTAGAATCAGGAGAAAAAAATTTAGCTTCGATGAATTTTTGATGTTTTTCTAATAACTTTCATATTTTGATGAATATTAAAAATTACTAAATTTTTATTAAGAACAAAATTTTTAATCGAAATAATTAATAGGGATAGATTTTGAATTTGAGTGATTTAAAAGTATAATTAGATTATATTTTTACCATTTAATCCAATGTTGGTCATTGGAAATAATTTCACATTTAAACTGGACATAAGCAAGTGACAATCTTTTGATAGTTATTATATCTTAAAATCACGTTTTTTGTTTTGACAACGAGAATTAATTTTAAATTAATTTCTGCCACTTATGTGTTTTGAATTTAAAAAAATGGATTCCATATTTATAATTATGAGGTCCAAATTGTGTATATAGGTAACTTTTATTTTTAGACATTTTTAATAATTATTTCAGTAAATATTTTATTTACCATGGTTAAAGGGTAAATATAGTAAATAAGGGTAATAAATAGTATTATAATAATATTAAATCACCCTAAAACGTGACATAAACCTATTAGTTGATACATGTCCGACCATGGGAATCTTTGGGTCTATTTTGAGACCCCATGGAGCCACTTGTAAGTTATAATGACACTTTATATTAATTAAGTTAAAGTAAATGCAAAAATGACATAAGCATATATCATTTTGAAAAACAATTTTTACATAAGGTTATATATGTTATATTTTAGACTATAAATATTCATTAGAAAAATAAAAATAATTCATAAATAATGGAGTTTTATTTATAATTTTTAGACATTGAATAATTAAATTTATTTGTGACACAATAATGATGCAGTGTTTTCCTTATTAATGAAAGAATCAAATAATTGGTATTATAAATGTTAAAATAAATATAATTTGAAAGTTTTGACGACATAAACATATTTTTTTGTTAATACGACATGTTATAATTACTTAAATGAATTTTTTTTGAATTAAAAAAGTTGTTAAGACTAAAAACAAATCAATTATTAAATAGTGTCAAAACTGACATAAAAGAGTTTTTAAAACAAATATTATATTATTAGTTGATATTATATTCTTAAAAATCTAAGGATCGGCCAAAGGACTTATATTATGATAGTTGTATCATTAATGGACCACTTGGGGGTTTCTTGGAAGTATATAGTAAGTTTATTAAATATATAATATAAAAATACGAAGAGACATGGTAAATGTCAAACTATTTAACTAAGAGTTAAATAAGAAAGATAAAGTTAATATACTGACCCAAACCTATCTAAAACCTATAGGTTGAGTGTTTTTCAACCTATACCCACCTTAAACTTTAAATAATCCAATTTGGATCCATTATAAACCGAATATTAATTTATTATAAAATAATATTTCTATCTTTTCCAAAGGTGCCCCTCACCACTATTGTAAAAGGGAACTCCCCCTTCTCTCTAATTTACACATTCAAAGCCTTTTGGCTCAGCCAAACCCAGACCAAATATTCTCTAAACTTTACTCACTTCATCCTAGAGGCCTTAGTTGTATCAGAAACCCAACTCAAGTTGCCCTTTTGACCACATCAAAAGTAAGAACCCGAAGAAGAAGTAATAATTTCACCACCCTCTTTCAAGTTACTTTCTCCTTCCACTTATTTATTTGTTATTTACATTCTAAAATAACAAATAAAGTATCTTCTCTATACTGTGATGTTATTATAAATATGGTACAACCATATTCATTATTCTATCCATCCTTTGAATGAAATGTCACCATACGTGCGTACGTACAGCTTACCATCTCCATATCGTGGTGTAATTGTTATTAAAAACCTTATTATTTGGATGGGTATGATAATGATGTGTAATTGATTGAAATAATAAATATAACATGATAATTATTCTTTATATATGATATAATATACCATTATATATTATTTTAATATCAAAAGAATGATATTGTCGCTCGTGCCTACATACGGACTACCATCTCCATGAACACGATGAGATTAATTCCCCATCATATCCATTCAAGTATAATTATCATTTAATGAATAAAAATAATGTTTAAGGACATGATATAATTCGGTATATGAATAAGATACAACCAATCCATAACAAACATGGCTTATGTAATAAGACATATAAAAGAAAACGAGTAAGTTAACACCTGAAACGATGATAATACTAAGATATTATAAACAAAGCAATGTTAAAAGATCATATATGATATCATATTAATGTATATGATTCTTGTATAATTTAATAACAATTATTTCACCATTATACAGGAGGTTAAACTACCCTCGACCAAGGAAAAGTACAAGGTAATGGTTAATTCTACAATCTCTTCATTATCCGAGGTTGTTTTTATGTAATTATCTACTGGGACCTCTTTATCATCCATATCCACGTTTATTAAAAGTGTATTTCAAAACATCCTTACTATTTTATAGACTACAGGTTAAATTCATTTATACCATTTTTTGAATTTTTATAAGATGTTTATAAAGGAATATTTCCGTTGTTTGGAAACTACAGGTTAAATTCATTTATACCATTTTTTGAATTTTTATAAGATGTTTATAAAGGAATATTTCCGTTGTTTTCCAAACAAGGTCCTTTTTTACCTTTTCAACAGAATTAAGGTAAAAATGTCTTTTTTAACTTATACGGCAGGTGTGGCTATTTTCTGCCATTAAAAAACCATCTAAGCATCCCTTACAATCTTATAAGAATATTTCCAAAGTAAATGTTTTATTTTATAGTTATGTTACTTTTAAATGATTTCAATAAAAAGAGTTATTTCTCTCAAATAGTTTTGATTTCATCTATGCCAACATCCCTTGATGGATTTTTAGCTTATTTGAAGTTGATTTATTATGATACAAAACATTCATATTGTATTTAAGGTATTGTGATATGTTTTACTGTGGATGTGTTATTTTTATAACATTCATGGTTTATGGAGAAAGTATTGACATTTTGTATGCTAGTTTTAATACGAATATTTATGTTATGTTTAAACCTGTTCATATGAGGAATGCATTGGACCTAATAAGTGAAGGGTGGAGCCCGCTATAGCTCCTTGATGCATCGGTAGGTCTCATGAGACAAACTAGTGTCTTGACACAAGGCCTTGACAAAATCTTATTTGTAGTTTTGGCACAAGGCCTTGAAAATGTGGTTATGATAGTCTGGAATTATGCATTCCATCATTATGAAAGTGGTTATTGATATTGCATGTGATTATTCAATTAGTAGAATATCCATGTGAATAAGTTAATGACATTATTTCATTTTATTTTTTCCATATTATTCTGAATTTCAAGTTTAAAAGGCTTTTGTTTTAGTTATACATTGCCTTAAATTTTTATGCTTATTTATGAAAGTTTCTGCTATACTTTTATCCTTACTGGGCATCTGATCTCACCCCTTTGTATGTTTTATTTTTCCCAGGATGGGAATAAGAATTTTATGAATGACCTGTAGGGATAGTATGAGGGGATATGAGTGTGGTCTATAGAGACAATATGTTGTTGTAGTTTTTCATTTTATGATGTAATGTAAACATTATGAATGTATCTTGTGATTCCAAGGCTACTAAACTAATCGGTCTTTCGAGACATGATCTTTTGTGTTCATGTGAATGTTATGTAAAAATGCACCGAATCTGGGTAACTGTGGTAGGGGAATTATAGTTGGTATCAAAGGAAGTTTAGTACAAACCTTGGAAGCTAGATTTAGATAAACTCTGATTAGAGCACATAGTCCTAAGATAGAATTTGAGGATTAGTATAGAAGCATTTCCTAGAATTTTGGTATTGTAGAGATTTTGTGAGTTTTCTGAGCAATACATCCCTTTTTGGATATGATCAGGTAGAGGTGGCTCTGGCACAGATGTACCAAGGGGTAAAACCCAAAAACACCTCTTTGAGCTAGACTTGAACGAGTACTAGTGCACGAAAACAGGCCTTGCTGCACTCTTGGTTATGACACTCCTGGGCGATATTCTTAGGATAATTCTCATTTTCTTTACAAACCATTATGAAGGGTTTATGAGTATATACTTTCTCAAAGAAAACATTTTTATGATTATGGATTATATCGATAAATTGTTCAATTCATGTTAAGGGTTTTACAAGTTTGGATTCATGTATTGCGATTAATAAACTAATCTAGTGTATGCCATTATTTAGAAATGGCGCCCAGTAGAAGGAATGTGAACTCTAGAAATACGTATGATCCAAAGAGTAACAAGGATCATATCTTTCATGGTATTAAGCTAACATTTAGAAGGGAAATAGTCTCCCATGTATTCTCAACATATGAAGAAATAGTATCATGTGTTAATAAGATAAGTAAAGAATTTTCTGAGTCCTATGGCTTTGAAGGGAAGCAAGAGAAGAAAAGGATGGAAGAGAGAAATATGGATAAAGGGAAGAGGGAAAAGAAGAATTTTCCCATATGTCGTAACTATGGGAAGAAACACCCTGGAACTTTCCAGAAGGGAATTGGAGTTTTTTATAAGGGTGGAGAAAAAGGACAATATGTACGTGAATGTAAGGGTAAGAAAAAGGTTTAAAATGTATAATGCTTCATCCGTAAGGATTTGAGACACTACAATAACCAATGTCCAAATAATCAGAGTATTCCTCAAATGATTCTATTGGATAATAATCAAGTTATGATACTACCACAGATGAGGAGTAATGATTAGTGTTCTTATGCTGTTATTAAAGAATTATGTCATTTGAGTGTTGTATCAATGATGTACTGGTTATAATAATTATGGAGTATATAAGGATTTTACTGTAGTACTATTTCATTAAGGACTTGAGATTGTGTGGAACCATGAAAAGTGAGTCAATAGCAGGTTAATTTTTTTGGAAAATTTATGGTTGAGAGAAAGATAAACCATAATATGGTTCTGATACCGAGGTAGTGATTTTGGAATAATACATGATAGAATTGGATAAATTATATTGGATATTCTTGACTACCTTGATACTGATTAATGATTTGTATATTCCATCAGTATTGGAGTTTAAACAATTTTTGGATAGAAAGAATATATCCATTATTCTATAAGTAATAAGGGAGCATGAATTTAATCAATATGATTTTATGGTAATTCAGGATGTTTTAGTGTTTTAAAAGAATACATGATGAAGGTTTTAACATGTTATTATGTAGAAAAAAGGATCTTCATTATGTTTAAATAACTTATAAATTTTGGACTGTGATTTTGGACAGATGTATTTTGGATAAGTCTAGTTTGAGATTATTTTTGGATTGCCATAAAAAGGATGACCCGGAGGTCGGGCGACAACCCTTCCTGTCCGGTAAGGCCACGAGACTTGAACCCGCAACTGAAGGGTGAAAAGGGCGTATCACCTTCCACTGGCCCACATGATGTCCGAGATTCAAAAATGTAGTTTAAAAAAAAAGGTTTGCTAGATGAATTATAAATTAATTTTTTGGAACCCTATATGAATAGGATAAATAGAATATTTTTTTAGTTCTATTATCTTTTAGAGTGAAAGATGAGTTTGTGGTAGAAATTTGTTAAAGGATGGAACTCTACTTTTCATGTATATATTTTTCTTCTACCTTTATTCTATGAGGAAATTAATTCTTAAACATTAGTGAAGGGATCTTAAATCCATAAATGTGTTATTCTAATACCTTATTTTTGTTGAACCGATGGTATTTTAAATCATCATAGATTGATGAATTTATGTCCCTCAATTTTACAATTTTTTGTGATTGATGACCTCAATAACTACCTATAAATATTTCTGTTTTCCACCAATTATATGTCTCTAATTTCCACCAATTATCTCCTAATCGAGATCATAATTTCGTGGTGACCCTTTCATTTTCCTTTTCCTCTTATTAAGACTAAATTTTATTAACCTAATTTCTGATGTGGGTTTTCCCAAAGGTATTATCTATTTTCAACCTTTTATTTTATAAGTTTAATTTAAAATTGCAAGGATGCAATTTATTGAAAGAGGGAATAATGTAACACCACAAGATTTCATAGTATGTTATTTCTTTGAAGTAATTCAATAACTTTCACTACACGCAACACCGAGTTGAAGCGCATCACGACTTACCAAACTAGTCGTTCAAAAGAAATTATTAATAGTGTTAAGTGAATTTTGAACATTATACAATCCTTATAATTTTAGAATCCATATTATGAGTTTCTTAGACAAAATGTAAGAACTAATTCATTTTTTTAGATAAAAGGAGTATTTTTTAAAAAAATTCACTTTTACTGCCTTTTAATGGTTAACCCTTCTTAAATTCAATATTTGAAACTTTTATATATTAAAGTTGACAAAATAAACTTCTTCTATAGAATCAGGACATAAGAATTTAGTTTCAATGAATTTTTGATTTTTTTCTGAAAGCATTCATATTTTGATGAATAGTAAAAATTACTAAATTTTAATTAAAAGCAACTTTTTTAATCGAAATAATTAATAGTGATAAATTATGAATTTGAGTGATTTTAAATTATAATTAGATTATATTTTTAACATTTAATACAATGTTGGTCATTGGACATAATTTTACATTTCAACTTGATATAAGCAAGTGTCAATCTTTTGGTAGTTATTATTTCTTAAAAACACGCTTTTTGTTTTGACAACAAGAATTAATTTTAAATTAATTTCTGCCACTTTTGTGTTTTGAATTTAGAAAAATGGATTCAATATTTATAATCATGAGGTCCAAATTGTGTAAATAGGTAACTTTTATTTTCTTGACATTTTTAATAATTACTTCGGTAAATATTTTATTTACAATGGGTAAAGGGTAAATACGGTAAATAAGGGTAATAAATAATATTATCATAATATTAAATTAACCTAAAACGTGTCCTAACCCTATTGGTTGATACATTTCCGACCATGGTTATATTTGGGTCTATTTTCGGACCCCATGGAGCGACCTTTAAGTGATAATGAAACTTTATATTAATTAAGATAAAGTAAATACAAACATGACATAAGCATATATCTTTTAGAAAACCAATTTTTACATAAGGTTATATATGTTATATTTTGGACTATAAATATTTATTAGAAAGATAAAAAATTTCCTACATAATGGGATTTTATTTATAATTTTTATACATTTAATAATTAAATTTATTTATGACACAATAATGATGCAGTATTTTCCTTATTAATGAAAGAATCAAATAATTGGTAATATAAATGTTACAATAAATATAATTTGTATGTTTTGATGAAATAAAAAAATATTATTGGTCTATATGACATGTTAGTATTACTTAAATGAATTTTTTTATAATTAATAAAGTTGTTATGACTTTAAAAATATCAATTATTAAATAGTGTCAAAATTGACATGAAGGAGTTTTTAAAACAAATATTATATTTTTAATTGATATTCCATTCAAAAAAATCTAATCTTCAGCCAAAGGACTTATATTATGATAGGTGTATCATTAATGGACCACTTGGGGGACTCTTGGAAGTAAATAGTATGTTTATTAACTATATAACATAAAAATACAAAGAGACATGGTAAATGTCAAAGTATTTAACTAAGAGTTAAATAAAAAATATAAAGTTAATATAGTGACCCAAACTAGTATAAAACCTATTTGTTGAGTGTTGTTAGACCTATACCCACCTTAACCTTTAAATAATCCACTTTGGAGCCATTATAAACTAAATATGAATTTATTATAAAATAATGTTTCTAGATTTTCCAAAGGTTCCCCTCACCCCTCTTATAAAAGGGCACTCCCCCTTCTCTCTAATTCGCACATTCAAAGCCTTTTTTCTCGGCCAAACCCTGCTCAAATATCCTCTCAACTTCCCTCACTTCAACCTAGAGGCCTTAGTTTGATCCTAAAGCCACCCTATGGAGCTATTTTGATCAAATAAAAACGAAGAACCAGAAGAAGAGGTAATAATTTCACCACCCTCTTTCAAGTTATTTTCTTCTTCCACTTCTTATTTATTTGTTATTTACATTATAAAATAATAACTCCAGTATCTTCTATATACTATGATGTTATTATAAATATGTTACAACCATATTTAGTATTCTATCCATCTTTGAATGACATGTCACCATACGTGTGTATGTACGGCTTACCATCTCCATGTCGTGGTGAAATTGTTATTCAAAAAATTATTACTTGTATGGGTATTATAATGTTGTGTAATTGATAAAAATAATAAATATAACATGTTATTATTCTTTATATATGATATAATATCCAATTATATATTATTTTAATATCAAAAGAATGATATTGTCGCTCATGCGTACGTACAGACTACCATCTCCATGAATTTGATGAGATTCATTCCTCATCATATCCATTCAAGTATTATTCTCATTTGATGATTAAAAATAATTTTTAAGGACTTGATATCATTCTGGATATGAATAAGATGCACCCTATCTATAACAAACATTACTTATTTAACAAACATATAAAATAAAATGAGTAAGTTAACACCCGAAACGATAATAATATTAAGATATTATTAACAAAACAATGTTAAAAGATCGTATATGATATCATATTAATTTATATGATTGTTTTATAATTTAATAACAATTATTTCACCATTATACAGGAGGTTATCCTACCCTTGACCAAGGAAAAGTACAAGGAAAGGGTTAATTCTACAATCTCTTCATTATCCGAGGTTGTTTATACGTAATTATCTACTGTGACCTCTTTATCATCCATATCCATGTTTCTTAAAAATGTATTTCAAAAAATTGTTACTATTTCATAGACTATGGGTTAAAGTCATTTATACCCTTGTTTGAATTTTTATAAGATTTTTATAAAGGAATATTTCTGTCGTTTTCCAAACAAGGCCCTTTTTTAACCTTTTCAACATAATTAAGGTAAGAATTTCTTTTTTAACTTATACGGAGGGTGAGGCTATTTTCCGCCATTATAAAATTGTTGAAGCTTCCCTTATAATATTATAATAATATTTTCAAATTAAACGTTTTATTTTATAATTATGTTACATTTAATTGATTTCAATAAAAAGAGATATTTCTCTCAAATAGTTTTCATTTCATCTATGTCAACATCCTTTGAGGAATTTTAAGCTTATTTGGAGTTGATTTATTATGATAAAAAAATTCATATTTTGTTGAAGGTATTGTTATAAGTTTGACTACGGATGTGTTATTTTTATACCATTCATGGTTTATGGAGAAAGTGTTGACATTTTGTATGCTAGCTTTAATACGAATGTTTATGTTATGTTTAAACCCGTTCATATGAGGAATTAATTGGACTTAATAAGTGATGGGTGGAGCACGCTATAGATCCTATATGCATCAGTAGGTCTCATGAGACAAACGAGTGTCTTGGCACAAGGCCTTGACACAATCTTATTCGTAGTCTTGGCACAAGGCCTTGACTATGTGGTTATGATAGTCTGGCGTTATGCATTCCATCATTATGAAAGTGGTTATTGATGTTGAATGTGATTATTCGATTAGTAGAATATCCATATGAATAATTAAATGAAAGTATTTCATTTTATTTTTGACATATTATGCTGAATTTCAAGTTTAAAAGACTATTGTTTTAGTTATACATTGCCTTAAATGTTTAAGCTTATTTATGATAGTTTCTGATATATTTTTATCCTTACTGGGCATTTGAGCTCACCCCTTTCTATGTTTTATTTTTCCCAGGACGTGAAAAATTATTTTATGAATGAACTGTAGGGATAGCATGAGAGATATGAGTGTGGTCTATGAAGACAAGATGTTGTTGTAGCTTTTCATTTTATGATGTAATGTAGACATTATGAATGTATCTAGTGATTCCAGGGCTACTAAACTAATCAGTATTTCGAGACATGATATTTTTTTATCATGCCAATGTTATGTAATAATGCACCGACTCTGGGTAACTGGGGTCGGGGCATTATAGCCCAGGATACTTCAAATGCATTTTACCCAAATCCAGGCATATGTTTCCCATGTCGTCTGTGGTGATAAGACCTTTTCTTTGAGGCAGATCTTTTGAGATGATTTTAGGAATTTTTAATTTCTATGTTTTGAATCTCAGTGACTCAAAACATCGTTTAAAAAAATTAATTATTATTAGTTGGGGATTCCAATTTTGGGTAGTACGTCTGCATAATATGTTTAATGGATGTGACGTCAGAGGCAGTATGACCCTACAGTTGCAGAAGAGTTCTCATGACCAATTTTAGTTTCTAAAAGAGAAAGTGTGGTGTGGACCCCATGAGGCTCGTTTTGGTCATTGGTGGTGAATTTGAGTTTCTTCACTGAGTGTCTATTTAGAAAATTTGAATAGTCAATTTCTAGTGATTTTTTAAGATGATCAAAACGGAATGATCCATTTGATGTGTATAGGGATCATGACATGGCTGCCATGTAGCACTGCTCATGTTTGGTGCAGTGAAATGCATCTTTTTCACCTGGTGTACTTTTGGGATGAATGAGAAGTCATTTCCGCATGTTTCTTCAAGAGGATCACAATGGTGTGATATGTTTTTCTTATTATATTAATGAGGCGTATGACCCACGAAGCACCATTCGTGTGCAATGTTGGGAGATACATATTTTCACCAAATGTCTGATTCAGGAAAATAGATAACCGATCATGTGTGATTTTTCACAAGGATCACAACAATGTTTTTTTTTGTTTGGTTAACTGGGGATATACGAGGAGTCATATTAGTGTAAATGAAATTTTTTCCCTTCAGACAACTGGTGACCTTCGAGTTCTTATCTTCCCCTTTAGGTCAGAGATTCCATGTACTTTGGGAGTAAATGGGCATGTCTAGGGGTTCTTGTTCGATAGTTTACTACCTGATCATTTCTGTGTATATGACTAGGATATGAGATAGGGCCCCACATGAACCATGTACCTCTCTACGAATCTTCTACCTTTTTCATCTCCTTATTTTGGACACAAATTATGGCATGTGAGTAGTCTATCCTGAGTGTTTTTCTACATATAATGTGATGGTTCTCTCCATAGTGGCTTTTGAGATACATTGCGAGATGTTTCGGATGTGACACCTATTCATGCGATGTCCGATGATGGTAGTCATCATGTGCTGAAATATTATTACTTTTTGAGAGGCACCATCTAGAATGGATGACCAGTGTAGTTCCTTGATACCTTTTGAGTGGACTCCCCCAACTTGTTAGGGTGTGGGTCCTTGATGACCAAGAGCGGAATCCCCCATCGGCATGGGTGTTGGTCCTCTATGAGTACTATGATAGTGGAATCCCCCTAACGCACTAGGGCATGGGTCCTCTATGAAAATAAGTGTATAATCCCCCATTGGCATGGGCATGCTCCTCTATCTGCTACTTTGGGGTGGAATCCCCTTGGCGCACTAGGGTGACGATCCTCAATGAACAAGATTGAAATACCCTTGATGCATCGGGGCATTGGTCATCTATGATGACTATTAGAGTGTAATCACCATGATTTTATAGGGTGTGGGTCCTCTACTTTGGGTTTAATCTTTCCAGCTATGGATCAGTGGCGAGACATGCTTTTGCATTACATTGGAATCATGAGTAAGATGGATGCTTTCTCCACTGAGACACATCCTTGGGATGCGATCTAAAATGGTGAGGGTGAGAAAGACCCACCCATAGTGGAAATTATCAAAGTGTGGTGATTGATTCCCTTTTAATTTTGTGTTTAGGGATGACATGAGGGATGCTAGGCATCACTGGTAGTTACTTCTAGATCTGTTGGTGACTCTTTTTCTAGGATGAGCTGTGAGATGGAGATCCCCTTACTCTCTGATTTTTCCTTCTTTGACTGAGCATATATATGTATCCTATTTCATTACCCACTTCCTAGGTTTCAGTTACTCTCCTTTTACTAGAGGTGATGATGAACAAGGTATACAATGTGCTTTTAATGTCAAGCTTACCTTTATTGGATGTGTCTACTCTCCTACTATAGGTAGTGAAGACTCAACGAGAAGTTCATCTTCTTACAAATTCTTGATCAGTGTGTCTTGGATGAGTTTACTTTACTCTCTTATTGTGTTGATCAGCACTTTATTTTACCGTACCGTGTTTTATCTTCTTCTCCCCTCTTAAGTACGTCATTGCTTCTCCCTTGATCCTTCGAGGCATCCTACTGAGTATTTTTTTACTCACCACTGCTAGGGATTTTTCCACACTTGGTGTGCCATTGAAGATGACATACAAGTTGATTGTGACATTAGAAGATCCTAGGGATAAAAGGTTCCTAGACTATGTGCGGTGGTCGTAGCTTGGGTTTCAGGAGTGGGGATCTCATAGCTCTTTTACTTTTCCTCTTATTGTCAGGTTGTGGAACCTTTCTGATTAGGTCTGTATTTTCCCCTCTTTTATTTTCTGTTTAATTTTATGTACTTCTACTACTTATAGGTCAATGCATATTTTTGTTTTATATATAGGAGTATTTTATTTTTCCTTTTCCTATTGAATTTTTCATTGAGTTGGTTGTGTGTGTGTGTGCAGGTTCATAGGAAAAGGCATCAATGAGTTTGGTGTGCATTCGGCGCTAGTTGCTGCCCCTTGAACTATATCGGTGGGCTTGGGTTAGTTGCAGCTCAAGCCCTGGCATGGGTCGGGTCATGAAAAAGTGGTATCATAGGTGGTTCGACCCTTCAGACATTGTTTAGATATTTCCCTAAAAAGGTCTTGGTTGGGATAAGTGAAATAGTATCAACGTGTCTCAAGTGAAACTCTAAGGATAGGGAGTCCAGGGATGATGCAGCACCCGACATAGACATTCACCATGATACTGATTACTCTCTTTTCGTCTCGTCATGTAGAGACATTTGTTTCAGGGAACTTTGGTACATGCATCATATAAGATTGAGTCTTTAACTATCCTTATTTTTAACAAACTAATGTTTTATAAATGGAATCCCTTTATTATAATTATGCCTTATAGTATAATCACATTAAGAAGAATGGTGACATATAATGATAATAAATATTATGCAACCATTAACCATAATTTTTCCACTTCTGTGTTTTGAATTTCAAAAATCTGATATACACGACTGTGTTTGGGATGATTTTTTTGAGTCTAATAGAATAGACATAATTTTTGGTGAATAGTATCATACCCTTATGAATAGTAACATACCATTATGAATATTAATATAACCCTTATAAATATAAAATCATCAAAATTAATAGCAACCTTACCCTTGAATGATTAAATGCACTTTGGGTATCTTATAAGTGACAAATTGACCTTAGTGAAAATATTTGTATTTTTGTATGTCATAAATAAATAATTATTATTAATTAATTAATTTAAAAGAATATGTATTTTATTAAAATGTTTTCATAAATTAAAAATTCTATGTATTTTAGTTTTAAGATAATTTTATAATACCTTATGTAATCTTTGAATGCATTATAAAATCAGTTTTAATTGTAAAAACTGTGTTTTCAAGTAAATTATGATTTTACTTAAATATTAATTTAATCATATTTAGAAAATTATTTTTGAAAAATGGATTTCTTTTTAGGGATTCTACATGTCTAAAAATTGTTAGGGTGAATTTTCTTTATATATTCTAAAATACTTCAATTTTCAGGTGAATAGTAAAAATACAGTTTTTTCATATAACCATTGTATCTTAAATTGCATCATTCATGATGTAATTATGACAGAAAATTTATAGAAAATTATATTCACACATGTTATATTTAATTTCATAAATGTTTCCTTAAAATACAATAAACTCAATTTCCAAACATAAAAGGAACTTTCTAAAGCCCAAAGTCAAAAGGTGATTCCTTAAAGCATCCTTTTCTATTTCTTCCACTTTTCTTTTAATAAATAAATTAATTAAAATTATAAATATGATTTAAATTATAAAATGGATTATATTATATTCATATATGATTTATAATGTCAAAAATTATTATTAAAAGTCTAAAATTTGATAAATTATTTCATTTAATATTTTATTCTAAAAACACCTCTCCTCATGTATAAATTACCCTTCTTCCTCCCCTTACCAAACCACACCTCCCAAGCTTCAATATTTCTCTAAACTCAGACCAAGAATCAACCATAGCCCCTTTTCCATGTACCGGAGTTTTTGGTCTCATCAAGGCACCAATCCTATCTTCCTTAAGGAGGATCTCAAGAGGAAGATTCAAAAGGTAATTCCTTTCTCTCTATCTCTCTCTCTTTTGCTTTAATTTCCTTTCAATGTAAAGTTATTTTATTATTCTATCCCCACATATATTCATCCAAATGGTATGGTAACTCGATTATAATACAAATAATATAATGTTATGACACTAATGGGATATTATATCATCCAACCCCCTTCCCCTCTTTTTTTTGTTAGAAAGGAAATCGTTGTTTGTGAGGTGTTAATTTATCACCTTCAAGAACGACATGTTTTATTTTTTATTTACCGCCTTTAGATATGGTCATGAAAAAAAATAATGGTTGAAATATAATATGTTTTATGTATTATATCATATTTAATGTTATGTAACTAACTTATGAATATATTACTAAATAATTAAAAGAAACATGTGCGTTGGGGATGAAAAACCGCCGAATTAACCCAAACAATCATCATTAAGATCCTATCTAATTATTCATTCACATGGTATATAATATAATCAATTATAAGATCATTTAAACTATTGGAATATAATTAATAAAATGTAATATCAGTTCTTAATTTTTACCCACATTCTACATGAACTTCCATTTATGAATACAATTGAACCAATCAAGAACACCATAAAATTGAACATTCCTAAACAATGTATTTGAACTCTATAACTCATCCAAAGGCCCATATAATAAAATAATGAAACTATAAAGAACAATATTAATGTAAAAAAAGTTATGTAATTGATAATTAATGAATATAATGGGGGTATACATGACATTAAGTTGAAGAAAACATCCAGATACTAGGTAAGGGGAAATTCTCAAACCCAACTTTCTTTCTTCAGGTTCTCCTTATTTCACTCCATTTTTGGTATGGTCACTCAATAAAAAATCTTTTTTTTCTTATTTATCTTACCTTTACATGGATATAAAAGTTTTCCAATAGAGTTTATGTCATGCAAATGTTTTTTTAAAACAACTATTCTTTTATAAACACCCCATTTATTTCTCACTCAAGGTTGATGGTTATTGTATCAAGTATGTTATTACCACTTTATTTTTTGAATAAAATGGTTACGAATGTGTTCATATGATTTGAAACCCATTCCTTTCTATAGGGTTAGTTATGTTCATTTTTTGATACATGTTCTACATGGCATGATTGATAATGACAATGTTATGATGTGAAGGGTGCACCCAGAATTATGTAGCGCAATATGAATGTTTGAATGTGACAGGTGCACCTAGAATTATAGAACGCTCCAATGAATTGGGTAAAGTGATGAATATCATGATTTAAAGTGAAATTATTTTTGAACAAGATGCTATATTTGATCACAAGTATGTGTGGAAGTTAACCACTAAGACATG
Source organism: Viscum album (assembly GCA_963277665.1). Taxonomy (NCBI): domain Eukaryota; kingdom Viridiplantae; phylum Streptophyta; class Magnoliopsida; order Santalales; family Viscaceae; genus Viscum; species Viscum album. Next base: position 763,241,910 of record OY728122.1, read on the forward strand.
ATGTTTCAATTTTATGCATTACAACATTTGATGTATTTTTTTATGATTCCTATCATGTTCATGATCCTTTTCCTATGTTATGATTATGCCCACAAGTTTTTATATTGTTCATATATATCCTCTTACTGGGCATTTAAATCACCCATTTTTGATGTATATCCTCAGGTTACTACTTGTACTAAGGAGAGGTCAAGTGCTAATAAGAAGCTAGAGAAGAAGGAATTAAATATATGTTTATGTTTGATATTGAAAATGTTATGTATGGTCCTAGTTTTACCAAGGCACTAGACCTTCGGATCCTCTATGTGTAATTATATTATGATTTTTATCATTATAATGATGTCATAGTAATGTAATAAAAGGTAGGGTCACTATATTATTGAATAAAATCACTATAGTTTATATATATATATATCCTCTTTGACTACGATAATCCTTGATGGGTTTAGGATGCCTCTTTGATGACATCCATCCCGGATACTAGCTCTGGTTCGTGATGACGATTTCATGAGTGATGAGTCCTCAGTTCTGCATACATCAAATGATTCCCATTTCTCAAGGTGGGCAGATAAAATCACCTCCATTTGTGGAGCAGCAGTTTGTACTAGCAGCACAATTCATTGAAGAGTGCAAGTAGAGTGCACATCATGAGTTCCAATGTTAGAGACCACTGAGGTTCTGTGGTGATCCATACCCTTAGGAAGTGGAGGTTTTTTAAAGTCATTGGTTCAAATCTTCAGGATTTTTCATATAGCAACACATCAGATGGTGTCTTTGGAAGCCAGTATTTTCCACAGGATAACTAGACATTTTTTTTTCATTCTGGTGACTTGGTTTCACGATAACTCGGTACTCTCATGGGATGAAATCTATTAGTTGTTACATGGGGAGTACTACCCCTATACCTTATAATCTATTCATGTTTAGGAGCTTCAGGAGATTCAACTGGGAAGAATTATAGTGATAGATTACGAGGCTCGGCTCACATAACTTACTCTGTACTCTTTGGATGTGATATGTGACAACAACATCCGGGAACCAAAGTTTGAGCATGGGAAACTTAGAGAGATCTCTGTCAATGTATTGACCATGTGCATCCCCACCTATGACGAGGTGACATATCATGAACTATTTATAGATAGATTTTTTTCAGATGGGATACATACTGTTGGTTGTGGTAGTGGGTGAAATAGAGATAAGACATCTGCCGTGGTTAGCAGGCATCAAACGAAAAGATCTCAACCTAGGAGGCCATCCCATAATCAGTATCAGGAATGTAGCCATATGTTTATGGGGAAACATAAAACATAGGGATAACCTGGGGAATGCCTATGTTATGCTTATGATAGGAGATGCCACATGGAACGAGACAGCCTAACCATACGTGATGAGATTTCCATGAAGATAGTAAACGAACCACCATGGAAGAGACAATGCTATGATAAGGGATATCCCCAGAAAGAGTAGGGTTTTCAATAGAGAGGTGGTGCAGGTAGGGGAGTATGAGGAGTTTTGGTTGGTGGATGATGCTATGAGATCCTTCAATTACCTCAAGGAATCCCACGTCAGGCTTAGGGAGTTGGCGGTTGGGGGCCGCAGGAAGCTTCATGTTATAGATGCCTTTAATCCTACAATGCATGACTTCATAAGAGATATTCGATGTGTCTTTTATAACATTTTGAGTAGAAATTTTTAGACACTGGGTGAGGTACTCCTTTCTCCATGCTTCTTTCTTAAGGTCTTACCAGGGTGACACGAGGCGTCAGTGTAACCCTACGTCAGTGTTGTTCGATGTAGCTTGGAATGCATGAGGAAGAGGGGTCCCTCCCCCACTGAGAAAAGTTTTTGTGATGCAAGAAAAAACATTAGGATGAGTTAATTCTGTACAAAGAATATAGTATCTATGTGTGGTGGATGAGTCCCTTTTACTTGTACGTTCATGAAAAGGGAGCGTATTGGAGTGTCGAAGCAGGTCTTGGAATTATCAGTGGAGTTAAACTACTTGACATCCTTTTGGATGGAGATGCCACTAGTGAGTGTATAGGAGTATCTGGTTTAGGGATTACTCGTCTTCCAAGGTAATAAATGAAACGTGGGGCATTCCACATGATTTTTGTGTCATGATTCTTATGGATGGACCAGTTTACTCACCTACCATGTTCATTGGCACCTTGCATGGTCAACATCAACCTTGATACAACAGTTATCATGTACATGTAGAGGTGATAGAGATACCAAGAATAGAACTAATCAACTCACTAATTGGTGCTAGATGTGTTGTTCTTTTCCCTCAGAGTGGGGATACATGGACTTTTTGGAGAGCGTTTTGTGGTTTGGACATACCACTAGATTCTCAGGTGAGTCTTCACTCATAAAGACCTGAACTGGAGGTGGTGATGCCGGTTGAAATTCCTACTAGATTATGAATTTGAGATAGTCTATATTTAGGGAAAGTGGAAAATGTTTAGTAGATTACCTTAGTATTAATTCCCATGCTTGATTATTATAAGAAGATTTGGAGCAGTTAGCTTCCCTACAATTGACCCTTATGGAGCGAGAGGTTACAATTTTCTTTAGTCAATGGTGTTGACTCATTTAATTATCAAGCATGTGAGAGAGTCCCATATTTGAAGCACTGATTGTGAGATATTTAGTGACTCATATGTCCACATGAAATGTACCAGACAGATATTGTGAAGGATTTAATCTCAAGATCTTGTTTCAGGGGAAGCCAGTGGTTCTGGTTGTGGTCCAAGAGGAAGTAACGTGAGAGTTCCACTTCTCCCTTAGCTATACATCCCAGTGTGGGAAAAAAGTAAAAGGATCTTTATTGGAGGTTCTTATGGACTGAAGTTAGATGAAGCATAGCTGAGTTAATCTCCCGATGCCTCACCATTCAATTGGTGAAGATTGAGCATCGAGGTCCAGCTGGTTGTTGTAGCCCCTTGAAATCCCAGAGTGAAAATGGGGTGAAAAATCCATGGATTTCAACATAGGGATTCTAATCATACTTAAGGGACATGGAATCATGTGGGTGATAGTAGACCGAGTCATGGATTCAGCTTACTCCCTTTCTCATGGAGTCGAGCACGTTAGATCATCTTGGACAGTTGTACAGGCAAGAGATCATTATGTTTCACGGGGTACCCTAGACGTTAGTTTCTGATCATGAAATGTGGTTTATGTTTTGAAAGTAGAGAGGACTATAAGAGGTGTTTGGGAACCAGTTGTGGATGAGTACATGGTTTCACCCCAGAATGATGGGTAGACTGAGCATGATATCCAGGTGTCGGTGGATATGATAAGGGCTTGAGATTTGGTTTTTAGTTGAAAAGGTGAGTTACCCATGAGGTCTAGGAAATTTGAGATCATGCTGAGTGGTTAGTGAGGTTTTTTACCACCATTCCCTACCCTCATAGTTAGAAACGGCATATGACGTATTACACATGACAAAAATGAGAAGTTGTGTGCATGTTTTCCTTTGCATGTCATCGAAAAGAGTGGATATTAGAAGGATGGACTATCCCCTTGGTTTGTATGATGTGGAAACACATAAAGGTCCAGGAGAGTTCCTAGGATGATGAGATCCAAGTGGGAGCTTGGTAACGTGATTTGTCTTCCTTAGTTTTTCTTTTCAGGAACAAAAATATTTAAGTAGGGAATGATGTAGAGACCTAGTTTTCTCCTTATAAGTCTTTCGAATTTTTATAAAAATATTTCTAGATCCAGGAACTGAGATGACATGAGATTCTGAGGCCCTGATTTCCCAGAATAAATTAAAAAATAATATTAACAATATTATATACTATCCACATGATGGAAATAGGATATCTATCAAATGGTATCTAAGATCAGAAATCTGAGGCCACAATTGAGTATGAAGCATGGAATTTACCCTAGGTGGGACATAACTTTTGTTGGAACGAGTCTTCTATAAAAAAATTCATAGAATAAATTTTCATAAATAAAATAAATAAATTTAATTACTTTATCTTCAATGATGAATCAAACAAATTCTGAATGGATATTTGGATTGTAAATCCAAGGGCACCGTTAAGTTTGAAGCGCGTTGTTTTCCTTAGTGGCGACCTCAGGTGAGAGGGTTTCAGAGGTTCAGATCCCACCACCATTGAACGTTTACTATAAATAGGACCATAAGGAAATGATTAGGGGTTTGGACCATTTCCTCTCAGGCATGGGAAAAGTTCCACCCTCCCTTCCGATGAATATTCTTCATTCGTTCTTTGTCGAATCGTGACAAAACTTCAGGCACAGGTAGATCAAAGAGCAACGAATATAATGATGAAACCAAAAATCCAGGTGGGATTCCTATTTCAAATTATACATATCCTAATGATTGAAACTATTGTCAAAAATCTTTTATATCTATTTTCACTATATTGAATCCATTTCTCTATGGCCAAACTAACTATAACCATTGTCTGATTGAATTTTCGATTGCCTGTTCTTCACGTTCTTAATCCTCCAACTCATTAATCCATCAAATAATCAATGAATCATAGAGAAAGGCCTATGTTTGATAATAACCCAAGTTTAGGAGTCTGGAACTATGTTGGGTTTCAAGTTTCGGGCACCTGAGGAGATGTGGAGACGAGTGGAAGTGACCAAAACTTTTCACCGCATTGAAATAACGATGATTCTTCGAGCAGAGGTTACTGCTGTGTAGATTGGGTCCTGAGTTTCCCAGATCTAGTATCAATTTTCTTTTTGGATCACTAGAGTTATCATGGAAGTCTAGATAATTTTTTTGGTGATTACTGGTGGTGGAAAATAGACCGGGATGGAGAAGCTTTGATGGTGTGCAGGAGTAGTGACGATAGACACGTAGCGCACGACGACGCGGCTTGAGTGAGGTGACAATGCTTGGTCGACCAGGATATGGTGTTGGTGAGACTGGGAGGCAAGGAGGAAGGGTCATCCAAGGATACCGGAGGCAGTAGAGTAGGGTCAATCCACTGCGGAGCAGTGTCAACCCACGGTAGTGGGCCGATCTAGCATAATTAGGCCAATTGGGCCCATGCAACTTCAAATGCTTGTTTCTCACAATCCAGGCCTTCATTTCTTGTGCCGTCTATGGTGACATGACCCTTTCTTTGATGTGGAAATTCTGAGATGGTTTTGGGAATTTTTAATTTCCATGTTTGAAGTTTTTTTGGCTCAATACATTGTTTAAAATAATACGAATTTCATTATTATTGTTTGGGGTTTTCTTGTTTCGAGTCATATGTCTACGTACAACATCTGATCGAGGTATCATCTAAAGTTTAATGACCCTAGAGTTGATCTGAACTTTTCAATAACAATTTTGGGTTCTTAAAATGAAATCATGGTGTGGGACCCATGAGGCTCGTTTTGGGAAATGGCGGTGAATTGGAGATTCTTCAATGGGTGTCCTTTTAGGATAATAGAATAGTTGATATCGTATTCTTTTATGAGAGAATGACAATGGAGAAACCCGAGTGATGTGAATTGGGATCGTAGAGTGGGTCCCATGTATCACCGCTCATGTGTGGTATGGTGAAATGCATCTTCTTCGTGAGGTGTCCATATGGGATGAATGAGTAGTCATTTCTGTGTGTTTTTTTGAGATGATTGAAATTGTTCGATCTGTTTGGATTGTTCCAAGACTGAGGCATGGGCTCCTTGAAGCACTGTTCACGTGTGATGATGGGAGATGTAGCTTTTCCACCGAATGCCTAATTTAGGTGAATGAATAGTTTATATGTTGCAATATTTCCCAAGGATCACAACAATGTCTTTTATTTTGTTTCCCAGGGCCATCTGATGAGGCCAGTCAGTGGAAATAACAATTTTCCCTTTAGACTAGTGGAGAGAGTCAAGTGCTCGTCTCTGCTTTTTGGGCCAGAGATGCCATGTACTCTGGGAGTATAGGGGCTTTCCTAGGGCTACTTATGCAGTATATCAGTACCCAAGCATGGTTGTGTACATGTCTATGAGATGAGATAGGGCTACACTTCATGTGGGACCCACATGCGATGTGCACCACTCTACGAATATTATATCTATCACATCTCCTTCTTTTAGAATTACATTTTGGAATATGAGTAGTCTATCCTGAGTGTTTTTATATATAGAACACGATGTTTCCCTCCATAGTGTATTTCAGGATACAATGTGAGATGTTACATATGTGACACCTATTTAGGAGATGTACGATGAAGGTAGTAATTAGGCACTAACATATCAATGTTTTCTGAGAGGTACCGTCTAGAAGGGATGACCATTGTAGTTCCTCAATACCTTTCTAGTGGACTCCACCAACTAGGTAGGGTGTTGGTCCTCAATGATCCAGATTGGGATCCTCCATCAACATGGGTGTGGGTCCTCTTTGACTACTATGAGAGTGGAATCCCCCTATAACACCAGGGCGTGAGTCCTCTACGATAATAAGAGTTGAATTCACCATCAGCATGTGTGTAGGTCCTCTATCAGTTACTTCTAAGTGGAATCCCCCCTGACACACTAGGGTGATAGTCCTCGATGAACAAGAGTGGAATCCCCCTGTTGCCTCTAGGTGTGGGACCTCTAAAAGGACTATTAGAGTGGAATCCCCATGATGTACTAGGTTGTGGTTACTCTAATTTGGGTTTACTCTTTACAAATATGGATCAATGGCGATACATGATTTGACATTACTTCGAACTCATGAGTAAGAGATACACTTTCTCCACTAAGAAACTTTCTTATGATGTGACCTAAAACCATGCAGGTGAGACAGACCTGCGCAAAGAAGATAGTATCAAGGTGTGGTGATTGAGTCCCTTGGATTTGCGTTTTCAAGGCAGATGTGAGGGATGCTGGGCATCGTTGGTGGTTACTTCTAAAGCCATTAGAGAATATTTTCCTAGGCCGAGTTTTGAGATGGATATCCCCCCCACTCTTTCCTTTGGGATTCTTTGACTGAGCATATATATGTATCCTATTTCAGTACCCACTCCACAAATTTTAGTTAGATTCATTCCAAGAGAGGCAAATATGCATGGGGTATGCCACATGCTTTCAATGTCTATCTTCTCATGGTTGGACAAGTGTACTCTCCTACTATAGGTAAGAAATACTCAATGATAATTTTGTCTTCTCACCATTTCTAGATCCTTGTGTTTTGGATGACTTTACTTAACTCTCTTGTTGGGTTGATCAATAATTTAGTTTTCTATAACTTCTTATATCTACTTATCCTCACTTTAGTAAATATTCTCTACTTCCTTAAGCCTTTAGGGCATTCTACAGAGTATTTTTATCATCACCCCAACTTGGGATTTTCCCACACTTGGTGTTCCCTTGAAGAAGACAGACATGTTGATCATGACATCAGAAGAGCCTAGGGATACGGGGTGTTTGGACCACACGTGGTGGTCGTAGATTGGGTTTTAGGATCATGGATCTCTCAACATTTTCACTTTTCCACTGATTGCTGGGTTGTGGTAACTTTTGAGTAGGGCATGCATTTTTCCCATTTTTTCCATTCACTTTACTTTTTTGTACTTATACTATTTAGAGGTAAATGACTATTTATGGTTTATATATAGAAGTTTTGTGTCTTTTAATTTTCCTCTTCATTTTATCATTAAGTTGGTTGTGTGCGTGTGTATAGGTTCCCAGGAAAAGACATCCCTAAGATTTTGGGGACTTCAGGACTAGTAACCACCCATGGACTATGGGGGTGAGATTGGGGTAGTTGAGGCTCAAGCCCTAGTGTGGGTCGGGTCGTTACAAATTTGGTGCAACAAAATCTAGATGTTATGCATATTGAGAAGAGTTTTTGTTAAAATTTGATATTCACAATGCCAAATGAGCATAGAAAATTGAAGAAACATCAAAATGCTCAGAAGGACTTAGAAACAATGAACATAAAGCATGATCTATGGCTTGATGAGAATGGAAAGTTTTCTCCAACAATTTTTTTTCAATGAATAATTGGGATAAATATACATTTATTTTAATTTTAAAACATGTGAACATATATGATGGGTATTCAAGTAACATCTCATGGCGTGTTGAGTTAAATAATCATAGGTTACATATATTTAAAATTAACGATTCACATATTTTGTTAATATAGTTACTACCATTGGTATTGAATACATTCTTACATGAAAAGGTTACTATTGTTGTACTCCAATTTTTCACATTGTCCAAATAAATATGTGAGTAAGACTAAAACCATTCGAACATGAAAACCTTCAGGATAGATTTGTTTTGACACTTTTTGAAATAGAAATGATCTTTAGTCCCTCATTTTTTTACTATCATGATGGATATAACAACACATTTGGTTGAGGAAAATAAATTAGGAGGCCCCATAAATTATTGATGGATGTATCCAATTGAGAGGTAATTATATATTTATATATTTTTCATCTTATGAAAACAATTTTTGTACCTTAATTAGATACATAATTAAGTTTTATTTATTTTATTTCACAGATATATTGGTTATTTGAAATCACATGTGAAAAATATAGCACAGCCTGAAGGATCTATTTTGGAATTTTATTTGGAAGAGGAGCTTCTAACCTTTTTTAAAGATACTTGGATGATATTGAGACAATATTAAATCAATTTGGAAGTGTGTATGACACATAAAATCATTATCAACTACATTAGAAATCAACAATCATTCAAACTATTGGATGATTAGTTGAGAAGAGCTCAAATGTTACAGTTAAATAAATGAAATTATTATAGACACATAAATATTTTATGCTGAATAGTGAAATTGTAGATACCTTTATTTAAGTGATTAGGATACAAAAAATAGAGACTAATGAGAGGCTAAAAATGATATGAGAAATGTATAACAAAAGTTATTAATGAAAATATTGTGGAATGATTTTCACATTGTGTACGTTCATAAATACTTCTATCAACATGGATATTCGGTTGATGCAAATATTTTCTAAATATAATTATGTATATTACTTTTTTTAGATCATGAATACTAATACTCGAGTTGAGTTGTTTGAATATTCGAAGTATTTAGGTCGAGGTCCTCTAAAAAAGGCTAGAAATTATGATGCTTACAATGAGAATGAATTTTAATTTCATAAAATCAATCAGGAAGAACAGTTTAAAACACAGAATAATGATATATTTATAGTTGGAGAATTGGGATACTATGAAGAGTTGTTAAATAGTATTGAATTAAACAACCACAATTTTGTTTACAGTTTTTATAAAATGAAAGTGGGTCGATATTACCATGGGTATTAAAAGATATTCCTTACAATTTAACTATTTAAAGTTCTATTTCTTGATGGATATTGGATATCATGAATAACAAAATCTATAAATCTTATCACCACAATAGTAAATGGTATATTATGTTGAAGGTGTCATTAATGTAGGGTGGAGTGTAGTTATTCACATGAAACAAATAGACTTATATGATATGGGTATTAAAGTGTAATATTTTACCCTCTAATATTGAATCCCATTAACAACAAGAAGTTAACTTATATTTCCATCATGATATTTAAAATATTAGTCTTACAAGTGAGGATAAAGTAGATGAAGTATTGATGGATTAGGATAACAACATGATTGATGGAAAAATGATTGTATGTGCAGTGATCCATTAATTTGTCAACCACTTATGTTATATTTACAGTCATTCATTATCATATCTATGCATTTGTTTTGTCAGTACTATGCATATATTACCATTTTTATTTTTTTTAACATGAATTTTTTGAAAGATATGTTCTGATGTAAATTTTGTATGATTAAATGATAGGAATGTCAAGAAGGAAGCATTTCATTGATCCCAGTCGACTCTCAACATCTAAGACAATTCCACACCATTTAGAAGCAAGGGATCAGTTAGTCACTCCTATTTCTTAGTGATAATTTTGGACGGTTACTATTATTGGTACACATTTTAATGTGAATAAAGTTGTTGAAATTTTTTTTACAAACTTTTTTTTTTCATAAAATATGAGAATAATGTTACCATAGAGTGAAATAAGAACAGTTCAAATTATTGTAATAAGAACATATTGAATATTATTATACCATTTTTCTATTACATGATCCATATATATGATACTACGGGATTATTTGGGCACATTCTAGGCTAGGTGGTCGTAGAGCTGGTTTCCCTTCTGATTACCTATACAAATTGGAGGCTTGTGCCTCAATCTTGGGACTATGAAGACTTTAATTCATAGATAAAGGTAATTTTAACATATTATGATGTAATTGAATGTCATTATCTTATTAAATTATAATATTTTAAAAATTAATATCTTTGTATTGATGTTATTCCACTTTAACGTATCCGATTGGGAGCGTGTTGTAATGTAATGAAAAATTTAGTAACAGGTGGATAATATAAATACACAAGATACAATGATCACCACCCTACAGAATTAATTTATTGAATTATATAAAAAGATAGATGGATCTATCCTTGGTGATATTTTTTCAATGGATGGTAGAGAGAAGGTTAATTACACAACTTCTTAATCATTTGGTACCCATAATTTTATTGATTTTTAGTTTAAATTTAAATATATAACACTATTTAATTTTCAATATATTTTTCATGAAGCTTCTGATAGCATGAAGTGGAGATAGATATTGAGATGGTGTATAGTATAGTATATTGGGATGATACATTGAGTAGTGAATTTTGGACACAAATCAATGTGAATTTTGATAGTTTCATAAACATTTTCAATCGTGGGAGTGATTTCTTAGGGTTTTTGCACCAGATTTTTCGAAATTCTTTAGATACTAAATTTTATCAGTGTTTTATATTAGGAACACATATATTTGGTGTATTTAATTCAAACTTGAGATGGTAGAGCATGTGTGTTGAAAAAATAGTGATTATTTACATCTTGATGTGTTATAATTGAATTTTTTTGCTGTTCTGGGGCTGCAAAATACATTTTTGTATTTTTTAATTGATATATCATGGTGGTTTAAACCAACACCATATATTCCAAATTATTTTTTAGATGCTGTTTAAACCTCTTATATTTAGGTTGGATCTTTTTTTAGAGATAGTTATTTGGTTTTATCGATGATTTCGCCTCCCAAAAAATGAATGTGAGATAATGGTGGTTTAAAGTGGCACTATCCTTTAGGCATTTTTTAGTAAAAAAAACTACCACTAAAACCAAAAAAATTCCCCTAAAATAACTTTCTACGATAGTTCATAGAAACTAGTGCTAAATGGGTGGAATTGACACAAGTTGAATGATGTCAGAAACTTTAGGAAAAGTTTTTAGATCCTTCGAATAATCATATGGTGGCAGTTTAAACTACCACTAAATAAAAAATAACTTCCTCCATATGTCTATTTTGTTGTTGTTTCAAAGTTATACTTAAATATGAAAGGCTCATATTGATTTCATCTCTTGAAACATGATCGATCTTTTCTTATCTATTGTTTGTCACACTGAAAGTGACTCACATGGTATTAGATTTTGGTGATGATAGTACCAATAGTGTGGTGAGGATTCTCTAGTACGGAATCATCATTAGTGTAACAAACCAAACCTTTTTTAATGAAAATTCCCCTTGATATAATTAAATGTCTTAACATTTAAAATTGTAAAATAAAATATGCACTTCCTTGGTTTTATGTTTTTGGATTTCAAAATACAATTAATAGTTTTTACCATTTCTAATATATCCATTGAACAATGATCACATGATTAGTATAAATATATGGATTCAACACATCTAATTTACTCTCAAAATGGAAGAGATGGCCTCATATAGTATAATTTCTCCATAAAAATCCCATTTGTCTGAGCTTAGAAAGTAGGTGGTGTCATTGGGATTCTCTCTTGACAAAGACCATACCGAGATTCAACATGTTAAGCTTGAATAGAACTACCTATGTGAGGAGTAGAATTTGATAGAGAATACCACCCAAGCGATGTTATCCAAGCCACCCCAAGAGTCTATCACCATAACACACCTTACCCATTGGTCTTATATAGGTGTTATAAGGGGTTATGTAACAATACCTTAACACTATGATTATGTTCATTATTTTTGTATATAATAAAAAATATACATTCCTTTTATTATTGTTACTTTGTAAATGGTTTTTAAATTGTATTTTTAGTTAATATTCAATTAATAAATCTATTTTTGATGAATTAATGTATTTTTGAATTAAATAATATTTTAATAAAATATTATTAATAAATTAATTTTTATTAAATATAAATGATCTTATAATTTTTATGAAGACAATTGTAATTTTTATTAAGGTTTGAAAGATGTTTTTGTCAGAACCCATGAATTGCTGATAAATGTCGGTTTTTGTTTTAAAAGTGAAAATTCACAAAATTAGAAAATTTGTTTAGATAGAATTAAAATAATTTTTGGTATCAGGTCATTGAAATTATCCAATGGTGAATTTTTTATAATTTTCTAAGACAGTCGAATTTTTGGTTAAAAATTTAATACTATTTAAATATATAATGTGTTTTATGATATCATAATGATCCAATAGTGATTTAATAAAATATTATAAATTAACGTTTCGGAAAATATATGTTTTATCTTTAAAATAATGGTATTTTAGATTTTTTTTGATTAATATTATGGTGCCTTAGTGGACCCTTCAAGACTTATAAATCATTTTAATTTTTAAAATTGATTTCCTTGAGAGTGTGACTCAGCCGTACAAAAGCTTGATTAATATTATAAGAAGTTAGGCCATTGGACTTATAAAATAATATTTTCAAATACCCTTTGGAATAAAAAATGTGAAAAAACCCTTGGATGGATTGTGGTTTTGATTAGTTTAAAGTGTGGTGTCCAAAACCTAAATAACAAAGAATTCCCTCGCTTTTTATATATAATCCAACCTGGGATCCCACTTCCTCTTCACTGAAAACCTTTGGAGCTCGACCAACCTATTCCATACTCTTTATAGAATCCCCCACTAGTGACCGAGCTCCCATGAAGCCTCTCTCAAGCCTCTCCCAATCCTTTGAGATCACACTTCCACGTAATGGATTTATTCTTTTTTCATTTTTTCCATGTTTCATTATGTCATTATTCCGTTTTATTTTTAATTACAAAGGCTGGGTATTATTTTTCACCCCCCATAATACCCTCATTTTGTTTGAATAATTATATTCCCCTTTCTCCCTCATTAATTCCTTTCATGTAAACCCATTACCATGTCGAAATTCTATAAGGAATTTCTCTCTTTGCATTTACATTAAAGAAATTATTTTGTATTATGAATATATATTCCATTAAATATGTTGTGACATGTGTCTATATGAACCCCTTACTATCCTTTCTCATCAACCATTTTAAGAATTCTTATGTCACGCCGTTATGCTGCCGAAATTGCATCACGATTTTCCAAGACAATGTTATTGTTTAGTGAATACCATGCCCATTTATCTATCAAGGGTATTAACCTTAATGAACATTTACTTATTGATTATATAGTTTTATTTATAAATTCCACATTCCATTATCATGGAATAAATTATGATTATAAAGGTTTCACCCTGATAGCGCTAATATCATGTTCAATGTTGTAGTCACATTTCTTTGTTATGTTAATCATGCTATATCATGTGTTTATGTTCATGTATATCTTATGATCCATTGATATGACTATTTCCTAAATTATATTGTGTTATTAATGTTATTCATTGTTTATGCTTTAAATATAATTTATAGATCACCATTTTATTATGCATGTCCTCAGGTGATCCCATGCAATGCTAATAATGAAGGAATGTTGTCATGACAAAGAAGTTTTCTATAAAATTTTTGGGTTTTATGTTCTAAGTTATTATGTAATGTTCCTAAATTACCATGACACTAAACATCTATATCCAAAGTGTTTTCTCAAGAGAAGTTTTATGTAATAAATAATGTTTAAGTGTGTAATAATGATTAGGGTTCTTATAGTTTCTATCAAGTGATAGGTTTAGTTATTTTTGGGATTAGGATTAGAAAAAACTAGGGAAATACTTAGGTATAAGAAAATGTATAATGGAAACGTCAGTAAAATTTGGTGAGTATTTAGAAAGGGGTTTATCTTGAAAATATATCTTTTTCTAGATACATTCATGTAGAGGAAGGTCTGGCACATATGTATCTAAGGGGTAAACCTAAAAACACTGCTTTGAGCTGGACTCGAATGGGAACTGGTGAACAAAAATGGGCCTTGATTCACTATTGGTTAAGAAACTCTTGGGGATATGATTTTTTAAATTCATAAGCTTAGTATCATTATTAAGGATTTTTTTAAAAAAATCCCCTAATAATATATTTTGAGAAGTAGATCACGGATAACATAGATTGAATCCTATAAAATCTTAAGTTAAGGAAATAAAAGTAATTTATAAGTCACCCATTTTTGTATTTGGATTACCCTTTATTTGTTACCCTTAACATTCCTTTTATTCTTGCCAATGGATGGTAATAGGAGGACTCATGATAAAAACTGATGAAAAGATTAATGTGATGACTGTTCTAATGATATGCCCAATCTGAATGGGGTGGGAATCATGAAACTTTTCATGATACTCTCTCAGTTTACACATGTTTTGAATAGAAACATCGGTCAAGAGGAATGTTCAAACCCCCCTAGTAAAGAACAAGTCACAATCAAGAGCTTCATGAGACAATGGCCTCTAACTTTTAATTAATCATCTGATCTCTCAATTTCCAAACAATGGAACAACTCTATTGAAAAGATCATCCACATCCTTGAATGTTCCGAACAAGAGAAGGTTCCTCTAGCAGCTTATAGTATGGAGGGTGAATCTGATCAATGGAGGACATTGATAAATGATATGAAGCTTGAGGAGGATATTGAGGCATTGGAATAGATGTATTTCCAAAAAAAATCGATAAATATTTTCTCCACACCCTCCAACTTTAGATGGAAAGGTACTTCCTTCACCTTGAGAAAAAATATAACAAATTCTTCAGAGAGTATGGGGAAAACATCATAAGGCTTTCACTAAATGCATCTAGATTTTTGATCACCCCCAAATGTAAGGTTGACCACTTCTTTGGTGGGCTAAAACCTAGACTATGGAAAGACCTAGTGATCTGTGACCTCGAGAGCTATGAGGAAATTGTCTGATGTGCCCTTAACTTAGAAATGTAGATCAGTGAATATTATGTGTATCATGGGGATAAGAATCTTAAGTAGGACTTTAATTCTGGTGGTCCAATGGATTAATCCTACAAGGCTAAGAAAATCTAGAACCCGAATTGCCAACGGTGTGGAAAGAAGCCCCTCGAAAATTGCCTGAAGGGGACGAGGAAACACTTTATGGGTGGAAGAGAAGGGCACTTGGCATGTAACTTCCAACAAAAAAACCCACGACTATGATATAAGACAGAAACACTCCATTAAAACCTCAACATATTGTTCATTGCTTCAACTATAGAGAACCAGGTCACTTTGCAAAGTAGTACTTTAAGACAAGGGTTTTCAAAGGCAACCAACAACCTCTAAGGAAGAAAGGGCTAGATTTTTCCATCACTACCACTGAAGTGAACCTCAACAATGATGTGGTGATAGATATTATAGTTATACATTCAATAATAGTGAATATAATTTTTTGTTCTGGTTTTACGCATTCTTTTATATCCCAAAAGTTTTGTAGAACAATCCCAACACCACTACAAATAATGGAAGTAAAGATGTACGTGGGAAAAGAAAATGGGGAAATCATTGAATCCCATGAATATAATTCCCCCTTTCATAATTTTGGGATCGAAATTCTTAAAGAATATCTTCATACTCACTCTAGTGGAATTTGATGTAATTATTGGCATGGATTGGATTTCCTTATATAGATCTCACCAAAATTTCCGTGAGAGGGAAATCACTCCCCATAAGGCGAATCGACCCCCAATTTTGTACAAGTGAAAGAAGGAGTATGGATATTCTTTAGAAAAATAATCTCAAACATGGATATTACTTCCCTATGATCATATGTATCTTTCTCAGATTATTGAGTCTAACGAACCATCCATCCTTGATGACATTACTATTGTGAGGGAATTCACTAAAGTTTTTCTCAAGGAATTACTTTGTCTTCCTCCTAGTAGAGATGTTGAATTCTCAATTGATCTTATACCAGGGGCATTATCAGTATACAAGACTCCATATATAATGGTTTTTGTGGAGCTTTAGGAGATGAAGAAACAACTACAGAAGAATCTTGATAAAGGTTTTATATTCCTAAGGGCTTCACCATGGGGTGCACCAGTCCTCTTCATGAAGAAGAAGGATGGTTAAATGCCCCTTTTCATTAATTATCATGAGGTCAAAAAAATCACAATAAAGAACAAGTATCCACTACCATGAATTTATGACTTGTTCGATCAAATATGTGGAGCACAATACATATATTTTGTGGATTTGAGATCGGTATATTACCAATTAAAGGTGAAGAATGAGGATATCCCCAAGACTACTTTTCCTACAATATACGGGAACTATGAATTCATAATAATGACTTCTGGACTCACTAAAGATCCATAAATCATTGTGGAATTATTGAATAGAGTCTTTTGAGATTAACTTTAAAAATTTGTGCTAGTCTTTATAGATCATATTCTAATATAATCATAAACCAAGTAGGATCTTGAGGAGAATCTATGAACTGTACTAGAGACCTTGTGAAAGGATAAGCTCTATGAAATATACAGTAACTACGAGTTCAAGTTAAAGTAAGTCTCTTTATTGGTTCATATCATCACAAGAAATGGAATATCTATGGATCATTCTAAGAATGATGAATTTAAGAGATGACTAAGGATAACATTGGTGACAGAAATCAGTAGCTTTCTAGGGTGAGTTGGTAATTATCAATTATTTGTGAGAAATTTCTCACGATTGTCAAACTTTCTTACCAAGCTAACTAATAAAGGAGTCAAGTTTTCTTGGGGTGGTGAATATGAAGAGATATTCAAGGAGTTGAAAAGGAGGCTTATCACTACTCCCATTCTCACATTACCAACAAGTAGAGAACTTTGTCTTGTATTTTTTTATGCTCCGAAGAAGGGAAAGGGCTGTGTGTTGATGAAAAATGAAATAGTAATTTCCTACTCTTCAAGGAAAATGAAAGTTCATGAGAAAAACCACCCAACAAATGATATGGAGTTGGATATAGCAATCATTGCTTTGAAAATTTAGCGACATTACCACTTTGGGGAGATGTGTAAAATATATACGGACTAGAAAATCCTCAAGTATATATTCCCACAAAAAGAGTTTAACATGATCCAATAAATATGGTTAGAGATGATAAAATACCATGACTTCTCAATCCATTACCACCTAGGGAAAGAGAAAAAGGTGGGAGAAACTCTATGTAGAAAGGGCCCAACAATTCGATCATTGATGTGAATTGACAAGGATTCATTATTCTTATATTTGATGAATATGAACATGGGAATCATAAAGAAGGGAACATCATCAATCTTTTCACAAATGATTGTTCAACCATATCTTTTGGAAATGTTAAAGCATGCTCGAAAGGATGATGTGGGAATTCAGAAGAAAGTTGATACTATCGGAAAAGGAAAATAATCAGAGTTAAATGTTAATGAAGAAGTAATTGTGAGATTTGGGACATGACTATGTCTTCCATCAAATCTAATGTTAAATAAAGATCTATTGGATGATGCACATTGTTCAGATTTCTCTTTTCACCCAGGAAACACAAAGATGTATCGAGATCCCAAAAATATTTATTGGTGGGATTCCATGAAGAAGGAGATCACTGAGTATATATCAAAGTGCTTAGTATGTCAGCAAGTGAATGCTAAGAGGCAGAAGTCTAAGGGGATGATGTAACTATTACCCATACCAGTAAAGAAATGGGAGAAAATAACCATGGACATTATCACCGTACTTCCGAAGAAATCCAAAGGAAAAAAGGCTATCTAGTTTTCTATGGATCATCTTACGAAGACTATACACTTCATTGAAATTCGAGAAAATTTCTCATTGGATGAACTGGCAAATATATATATCAGAAATGTGGTATTGTTTCATGGAGTAACACTATCTATTGTATCCAATTGAGATTCAAGATTCACCTCTATGTTCTAGAATAGACTTCAATATGCTCTGAATACTAATCTGAACATCAGTATGACATATCATCCTAAAAATGATGTCAAATCTGAGTGTACTATCCAAACACTAATGGAAATGTGGAAAACATGCTTAATGGACTTCAAAGGAGGATGGGATCAACATATTCTTATAGTATAGTCCTATTATAGTAATTGTTTCCACTCAAGCATCCAAATGGATCTTTATGAATCCCTGTATGGGAAGATGTGTATAACATTTGAATGTCGGGATGAAGTTGTGGATCCAAAACTTCTTAGTCCAAAAATGGTCTAAGAAATGGTGGAGAAGGTTAATTCCATCCAGTAGCACATTAAAGCTACTCAGATTTTAAAAAAGTGCTATGCTAATAATCATTGATGAGACCAAGAGTTTGATGTCAGAGACTTGGTATTCCTCTATATATCACTATGGAAGAGAGTTATGAAATTGGGGAAGAATGGAAAGCTTAGTCCATGGTTCATCAGCCCTTTTCATATCCTTGATCGCAATGGAGCAATGGCCTATCGACTAGCACTCCCACTGAACCTATCTCACGTACATGATGTATTCCATGCATCAATCCTAAGGAAGTACATATCTGACCCATAACATGTACTCAATCTATAGGTGGTACCATTGGAGAATGAAATATACCATGAAGAGAAGCTGGTGAAGATCTTAGATCATAAGAAAAAGTTCTACAAAATAGAACAATTTCCCTCGTCAAGGTGTTGGGGAGAAACCCCAAGTTTAAAGTGGCAAAGTGGGAATCAGAGTAAGTGATGAAGTAGAGTTTCACACATCTATTTTAGTGTAGGAAAAGGAATTGATGGCCTCATCCAATAGAATTGCTCCATATGAAGCCCATTTGTTGGAGATTGGAAAGGAGGTGGAATAACTAGGCTTCTCTCTTGAACAATCCCAAGCCAAGCTTCAACACATTAAGCTTGAATGGAACCTCCTACAGGAGAAGTGGAATTTGATTGAGATGACCACTCAAGCGATGTTATCTAAGCAACCCCAAGAGTCTGTCACCACTGCACACCTTACCCTTAGGTCTTATTCAGGTTTTATAAGGGGTTGGGTAACTAGAACTTAACACTATGATTATGTGCATTATTTTTGTATATAATAAATAATATAAATGATTTTTTATTGTTCCTTTTAAAAGGGTTTTATATACTATTTTATGTTAAAATTGAATTAAGAAATCTATTTTGAAGTATTAATGGATTTAAGAATTAAATAAAATTTCAATAAAATTTCCTCAGTAAATTAATTTTTATTAAATATAAAGGATCATACAATTTTAATGAATACAATTGTAATTTTTATTAAGTTTTGAAAGCCGTTTTTTCAAAATGCATGAATTTTCAATAAATGTCGGGTTTCATTCCAAAAGTGAAAATTAACATATTTAGAAAAATATTTAGATAAAATGAATATTATTTTTGGAATCATGAAACTGAAATTATCCAATGGTGAATATCTCATATTTTTCTGAGAGAGTTGAATTATTGGGTAAAAATTAAATACCGGTCAAATATATAATGTGTTTTATGAAATCATAATGATACAATAGTGATGTAATAAAATATTATAAATAGGTTGTTTGGCCAATATATGTTTTATCTTAAAAATAAGGTTATTTTAGATTTTTTTGATTAATTTTATGCTGCCGTATTGGACCCTTCAAGACTTATAAAACATTTTATCTTTTTTAAATTGATTTCATTGAGAGTGTAACTCACCTCCACTTAAACAAGCCTAATATTTTAAGAATTTCGGCCATTGGGATTATCAAATAATGTTTCCTACTCCCTTTTTGAAAAACCATGGGTTGGTTTGTGGTTTTGATTTATTTAATGTGTGGGGTTCAAAACATAAATAATAAAGAATTTCATCTCATTTCATATAAAAACCCACCCAAGCTCCAAATTCCTGTTCACTCAAAACCTTTAGAGATCGACCAACGTCTTCCATCATCTCTCTATAATCCTCCCAAGGCGCCCCATGCCCCCAAGAGGCCTCTATGAAGCCTCTCCCAAACCTTTAGGATCACACTTCGAAGTAAGGGATTTCTTCCTTCTCATTTTTTTATTCCCTTTTATTTTCAATTAAAAATGCGGGGGTATGATTTATAACTTCCCCATAATTCCCTAATTATGTTTTAATGAAGATAGACCCCTTTATCTCACATTAATGCCTCCCATGTATACCTGTTACCATGCCAAAATTCGGTAAGGAATTCCTCTCTTCTCATTTACATTCAAGAAATTATTTTGTATTATGAATATAAGTTCAATTAAATATTTTGGGACATGTATCTATTTTATCCCATTACTTTCCATTAAATTAAAATATTATAATACAAACCTTTATCTCTCATCAAAATTTTTATGAATTATTATGTCACGCCGTTATGCTGCCGAAATTGCACCATGATTTTCAAAGCCAAATTCATTGTGCAGTTAATACCATGCCTATTTCTCTATCAAGGGTATTGAACTTTTTGAACAATTACTTATTGATTAAAGAGTATCATATATTAATTCCACATTAATTTATCATGTAATAAAGGATTATGTTTAATGAATCCATGTTTTATGATCTTTGTGGCACACTTACGCATGAAATGAAATGATTAAGAAGGGCCCACCTTAATAGAGATAAAATGCATTGGGTAAAGATTAATATCCTGATATATCAAGTGCAATGAGTATTTACTCATGATAATTCAAGTAAAATGATGATTTAATCATGATTCATGTGCAATGATCCTTGGTTCGTGCTAATATAATGTTAAATGTTATTGCTATATTTCCAGGTTATGATAATCATGCTATATCATGCCTTTATGTTTATGTTTCTCTTATATTCCATTGATATTCATATTTACTTAAATGTATTTTAGTATTAATTTTATGACTTGTTTACTCCCTTTCATGGATTTATATCTCACCGTTTTCTTATTAATGTCCTCAGGTTATCCCATGCATTGCTAAGTATGAAGGAATGCTGTCATGAAAAATAAGTTTTCAATAAAGATGTTGAGTTTATTGTTTCTAAGTTGTTCTGTAATGTTCCAAATTTCCAAAGACACAAAACCCCTTGATCCTAAGAGTTATATTAAGTGAAATTTTATGTAATAAATCATGTTTACGTGTGTAATAAAGAGAAGGGTTGTTATAATTGGGATGTAAGTCTGATTGCACCTCATCTTCTCTAAAAGGAAAATACTCATGAAAAATCAATCCTGGGAAGTATAATATGAATAATTACAACTTACGAACACTATTTTCATACCTCTCATGACATATAAACCCTTTATAATTACTATTTAGACTTTTATTCTAGTTTCAAACTAGATTTTTAGGACACCTCATTGAGGTCTGAGAACAATATTTACGTCCTTACCACATGAAGTTAAACTAAATGGATGCTTCAAGTCACAAGACCTTAAACTGTGTCAAATGTAATATGTGTGTTTGGATTATTATTTTCATAGGATATATATGAATCCTCATAGATGTCCAATACTATCTCTATGTCCTTGACCTCCTTCTTGGATGTCAACAAACTCAAGAGTGCCCAAATATATCCATAAAAGAAAGCATCATAAATAAATAAGAGAGAAATAGTTAACTCGTGATATGAACATAATTTTTCATATAGAAACATGTTCAGGATCAAGTCATTGAAACTAGGGTAACCAGTCCTGTATCAAGGTTTGGTAATGATTTCATAAACATCTCTGAAATCTATAAGAGAATATTGGAGTATGCAATAATTCCCCATCAAAATGGTGTGATGAGACAGATATCCCATATTATCAACCAATACAAGATCCTAAGCATCATTGGTCATGACATAATAAAGGAACACCTACCTTTATAAAGAAGATCCTTACTCAGTTATGGATGTGGGATCCATTGAGAGTTTCTAGGGAAGACTAATCAAATGGTAATCTCGATGAGAGCGATTGAGAAAGGTATTGAACCCACTGAAATTAGATCATCAAACCAAATACCATAATCATCTCTTTATAAATGATATAATCATATATAAATAGTATTTTCAATATAATTCCCAACCACAATAGGTGGTAAAGTAAAAAACAAATGACATTGTTTCGTGAGATGGTAGTCTTGCATACACACGATATTGATTTCATAACCCACTTGATGAAAGTGTGTGTGGGCATAGGTAATAAATTAAACATATTTTTTTTATTATATTTAGGATACTAAGGTTATTATATAAAAATTTTATAAGAATAATTTAATGGGTGGAGAAAGAAATAAAACAAAAGTGCTTTTTGATGAATGTTACCTCTTCTTCGGGTAACTCCTTTTGTTTGGAAAAGAAATCCTTCCTTGGTTTCATTTATGTCCAAAAAACATCTAAAATTAGTGGATAGATGTTTATATTTTATTTTGGTAGAGTTTGGATGATGAAAAAGTCTTTAGCAGTTTGTATAATTGGGGATAGTGAATTCCCTTTTATATTTGAGGGGGAGTGGTATTCTTATAAATACAAAAAATAAAACACTATTGGGAAATATACCTTATATAATATACCTAAAATAGTGAAAAAAGTTGTATAAAATAGTTAATATGGTTTAAATTTTGACATAAAAGGGTTTTGGACAAGTTTCTTGGTCATTTGGACCCTTAGGATTAAATTTTGACCACTAAGAAAAGTTGTTTTTACCTTAATCACTATAATTAATTTAAATTTAATTCAATAATATTTTTAGTAAAAAATATTTTTAAATTACTAGAAATTATAAAAATTTCTGATTAAAAATATTTAATCCTTTATTCCAAATGCAATTCAAAAAAATTAATAAAATTATTCTAAAATTAATCCAATAGATGAGATGAGAATGTGGGTGTTTAAAGTGAAAATGTTCAAAGATTCAAATTTTTTTATATGAAAAATAAATATAAAAAATATTAAAATGATCCGAATTGGATTAATATATGTAAAATTTAATTAATTTTACTTTTAATCCAATTTAATATATAATTTAACATTATAAATTATTTAGATGAAAAGTTAGTTTTTATTTAAAAATCAGTATTTTTCATTATTCATAAAAAAATGAAATGTCTCAAGAAAATATAGAAACATAATTCTATGTTAATTTTAAGATTTATTTTTCAAATTAGTATATTTCTTCCATAAAAAAGTATAAAAGTTCCAAATTTTCATTTTAAAACAAGTGTGGCATTAAAAAGTGTCAAAAATGAATTTTAGAGAAATATAAATTTTTATGATTAAAATTAGATTTTTTGTTATTTTATTACAATAAAACATAATGGATGGATGTAAAATAATTTGGATTATTATATAAAATATAAATTTAATTAAAATCTCTCTCAAATACTGGTTAATTTAATTTATTATAAAAAAATTCCTTTGTGGGAATAAAAATAAAAACACATCTTTATTTTCAATTGGTTTTTATCTTCATTTCTAATTAATTGGTAACCCATAAATTCATTTAATAACCATGTGTAAACCATATTTTTATAATTCTATTAATATTATTAATTACCACTATTCTAATGGCTAGGTGATAACTATTATGTTAAATAATAATATTAATAGTATATTATTTTCGATTTAGTCTTGGCTTTGCATGTAACACCAGTTATAGAAGAAATATGATGTCACATAACATAAAAGTTAAAATTGGTGTCGTATATAATAAAATCTAAACTATTATGTATGTGTATATCAACCTATCAATGAATGTAAACTAATTTGAAAAAAAATATTTCGTAAAATCTCAGGTTGTTACATCATACCCACCATAAAATGAATTTCGCCCTAGAAAATGGTCTTGGTTATCAAAGGATTAACATTTTTTAGAACTCATGTATTAAAACCAACATCGTACTAATTAAATAAAGAAAAAAACCATAAAAGAGAATGTGAGAAACATAATGGTCACCCAAATTTATTCATAACTAGGATTCCATATAGAGATAACATTAGTGGGAAATTAAAATATATATTTGGGAGGGAAAACTAATTCCCATGGACTAATAGAGAGAAATATAGGACATGGTCAGGAGGAAGTCAATGAAAAAAATACACAAGACAAATATGTGTGGAAAAAGTAATTGATATAATCCAAAAATACGGTAATAGGAAAATATTTTATTTCAAGATCCTTTTTCTAAATTTGAAGGTTTATTTCACCATCTAGACTGAAAAAAATTAAATATACTTACTTGAAATGTAAAATTTCATCATTTATCCAATTTCCACCAAAATGTAATTTTTTTCTCTAAAATTTGATTATTCAAGATGAACTTTCTTACACTTGATGTACAAAAATAAAATTTTAAAGACCACATAACCATAATGATGAAAACAAGATATTACTCCTGTCCTTAGAGATTAACCAAAACCATAATGGTTTGCACATGGTATGATAATTCTAAAAAATGATTAAAACTTCATATGATACATTAAGCTTCAAAATTCAGTAATAATAACAAAATTTCAAACCATATGATTCCATAAATTACAATGCTTAAAACTCTTCAAACATTTCATTACTATGTTTTAATCAAAAATATTAGATGGTTTTTATCACATATTCCTCTAAGATAAATCAACCATGACTACTCAAATAAAATCCCTTATGTTTCCAAAATAATCTAAATCGTAACCTATAAAAAATTTCATAATAATAATGAAATTGTGTTAGATAGTAGTAGGTGTGAAACCCTTATCGTTCTTCCCTTATGGGTTCAAACCCCACTACCTTTCTGGATGCGACATTTTCTCATCTATAACACAAGTAGTAATATTTTTAAACATGAAAAATAATTCCTCCCTAAATAAAACTTCCTATTTATCTTAGTGATAAAAAATTACTAAACCCAATAAAAAATCTCTAAATAATGTCATGAATCACTTTAGGATCTCATCTCTTAAAACCTCAAAGGGGTTTGTAAGACATTGAAAATATTATTATTGTAAATTTCATAGGCCTATTATGGAATCCATAAATCTTACGATAACCTCACATGAAATAATTATAATCTCAAAATTTATCTAATCTAACCATCGATACCAACTATAACTTCCCAGAACCCGCACTCCCAGGTCCTATAATGAAATCATGAAATTTAAATTTTTGGCATTAATGATAATAATTTAGACCCAATTTGTTTCATCTAAAATTTAAAAATAAAAATGAAAACTAGATCACATACAAATATGAGGACCTTTTAGGTTTAGAGTATTAAATAATTAGGAAAAACTCATACAAAATCAATAAACATGTCTTTAATTTATAATTTATCTTATATAACCAAACTTTTCTTATTTCAATATAGGTAATCAACATCATCCTTATAAAATACTTAATAGACATAAATTTTTCAACCTCAATATTTATATCCTAGGGAAAAGGAAACCAAAGCAGGGTGAGCTCAAATTCTCAACAAGGGTAAACATAAACATTAACAATTGAATGTCATCAACGATCATAAGAGAGTTTATGGGTATGATGACATAATCAATGTGCATGAGAAAATAATAAAATAAATGATAAAAATAAATACCCAAATCATTAAAATGAAAATATGGAAAATGAATGAGTCATAAGAATCAATAATCATGATCCATGTGATATCAATCCTGATCCTAAGAAGAGTTGTAAACCCATTACAAGCATAACGAACTCATGTATGTAACATGGGAAATAATTTTAACTTCAGTCTTACAATCACTCTTACAAATTAAATAAACATAATACAAACTTATGTACCCAATTTATTTTAGGGATATCATGGACCAACCCACCCTTGGTTTATCATGAAACCACCCGTCATTGGTTTATAACATAACTACTGATTAAATGTCCAAGTAGAATTACATAATCATAACACATAAAAGTTTGAATATTTTAATAAAATTATAATAAAAAACTTTATCCCTTTCATAATTTGGTAAACCTATGGAAAAGAAATAGCTGCCATAAAAATCCCTTTGAAACATAATTAAACAATGGAAAAGAAACGCAATCTATAATAATCTGTTTGAAAAAAAATAAATAAATCCAAAGAAAGAAGAAGGATTGTATCAATACAAAATATACCCTGGGTGGGTATGTTAAAACAAGGGTTTTTTATGCTGATTAATTTAAATACCATTAAAATATCATTAAAAACATTCCCGAGAAAAATATTATTTTCTTTTTGGAAAGTGATTTTTAAACATAAAATATTTTGATAATAATTTTCTTTGAAAAAAACGGTGATTGATTTTAAAGAAATAATTTTAAAAAATTTAAAACATTTCTTGGGGAAAATATCCTTTAATATTTAAAAAAAATTTAAATCATTTTGAGGACATTTTTTGAAAACATGGTTTTGTAAGAAAAAGAGTTTTCAAGAGAAATGTCTATTTTTAATAAAAACATTATCTTAAAATCTAGAGTAAATAAAGAGAGGGGAATGAATGAAAAAATGTAATATCAGAATATAAATATAGGATAATAAAATTTATGATAATTATTTAGAGATTGATAATAAGATTTCAATATTTTATTCTTAATCACAAACAATCGTGATAAACGAGGTGATTGTAACATGCAACTCTTAACACTTTTGTAACATTGAATCATAGTACCCATAAAAGAGTAACATTAAATTAAATATATAATATCATGAAAATAAATATATTCATGAAATTACATGGAAAATGAGTAGTATATATACATCTCATAAAATAATATAGGTATATAACATAACAAACTTCTCATAGAATGTAAATTGAGGCAAAAAATACCCTTACCACTATGGTAACTTTGAAACTATTAACCACAAGAAAGATAAATTATTAATGGATATATAAATCCCCAAATATTTATATATAAAAATCATAAAATAAATTCCTGGGAATTATATACACCACAAAATAAAAATAAGTGGTGAATATGACATGAATCTCACAGAAATAAATGTGAGACGAGAAAGAACCTTACCTTGAGTATGATACATCATGATTTTTATTGATCTTAATGAATAATAAACATATGTTAATTATTTAATTTATTGATAAACTTTTCCAAGTTTATTATTACTTTTATTTTACTTAAAAAAGTTATATATAATTACTTAATCTATTATGTTTACATATGATGTTTAGACCTTATTTGGCTTATGTGTCAAAATCAAGTTTGGTTGGTTGACTATGGTCAAAGAGGAAATTATATAAATATATAAATAATAATAATCATGAAATAATTATAATATTTGAACCACAATTATACTTTTAAAACCAATATCAAAATATGGTTATAAATATTGAAGCAACATTACGAACATGGAGACGGTAGGTCGTATATACGCAAGAGTGATGTTTCCATTTTTCAATGATCATTATGGAAATAAGGTATGTAACATTTATATTTTCAAAATTTTAATTATATGATCAATATCATATTATTTAAATATACTTATATATACAATTAGTATGTGGTGATGAAAACATAAGAATCACATCGCTTCAAGGAGGTGGTAGATCACACATCCAAAAACGACGTTATCAGTTTTTAGTGTGTGAAATAAAAAGAATAAAATGATATATTATATTTAAATAAATATAATTATGTCTATAATATCATAATACTTTAATTTACATAATATATAAACATTATATTTACCCTTATTTCCTTCCATGTGACACATTAGTGAAAATGATTCACATCGCTTCATGAAGCGGTAGTCCATCGTACACACGAGCGACGTTATTGTATCCCCTACGGTATGAAATTTGAAATGGTTTTATATGATATAATAACTAAATATGAGTTAATATGTTATAAATATGATATATATATTATATAAATAGTATTTACATCATAATTACAACCCATGAGAGGTGGTAAAGGAAAAATGAATCATATCGTTTCACGATGTGGTGGAACACCATACACACGAATAATGATTTCATAACCAATTTATTGGAAGTGTGTTTGGGTGTAAGTCACACACTTAACATTAATATTTTATAGTATATTTAATATAATGATTTAATTATATAAAAATGGTATACTAATAATTAAATGTCTAAAGAAAGAAATAAAAAAAGTGCTCTTGGATAAACATTACCTCTTCTCAGAGTGACTCATATTGCTTTATACCAAAATACTTACTCGGTTTGATTTATTTCAAAAAATAAAAAAATTCTAGGATGATTTATATATATTTTTTTGTTTATTTGGGTATGTAATAGATGATACAAAACGTTTTGGAGGTGTGTAGAATAGGGGAGAGTGAATTCTATTTTATAATTGAAGAGTGGGATTCTTATAAATACTAAAAAGGAAACACTATTAGGAGCTCATACTTACAAAATTTTCCACCAATAATGAAACATTGTTTAGAAAAAAGGTCATGGTAGAAATAAGTCTCAAAAATGGTTTTTTGAAACTTTTATAAGCCATTTGGTCCCATAAAATTTAAGTTTAACCCCTAAGTAAATTTGTTTTTACCATATTCTTTAAT
Source organism: Viscum album (assembly GCA_963277665.1). Lineage (NCBI taxonomy): Eukaryota > Viridiplantae > Streptophyta > Magnoliopsida > Santalales > Viscaceae > Viscum > Viscum album. Next base: position 763,270,575 of record OY728122.1, read on the forward strand.
TATTTTTAATTGTTTTCTAAAATACTTTTCTGTAAAATAATTAGTTGAACATACTAGAAATTATATAAATTCATGATTAAAAATATTTAATCCATCTTTTCAGATTTAATTCTCATAATTGGCTGAAAGTAATTGAAAATTAATATTGTAGATGAGATGAGAAAGAAGTTTTTAAAGTGAAAATGTTCAAAAATTTATATTTTTTTATATATTAAAATTAATTATAAATAAGATTCAAATGGACTAAATCGGATTAATATATGTAAAACAGAACTAATTTTACTTTAGAGAAAATTAACATTTAATTTAACATTATAAGTTTATTAAATTAAAATTCAGTTTTCAATTAAAATTTAGTATGTTCACTATTCATCAAAAAAAGAAACTTCTATGAGAAATACCAAAACCTCACCCCAAGATAATATTTAAATTTCTATTTCAAACAAGAAGTTTATTTTTTAAAATAAAAATTTTTAGAATTGTTATATTTTAGGTTTAAACATGTGTGCCAATAAAAGTAGGAAAAATTGCCTTTTAGAAAAATATATATTTTTATGCCTACAAAACTTATTGAGTGTATTTAAATTTTTTTGATTGAACATATAATATATAAATTTCATTAATATCTCTCAATAATAGTTATTAATTTAATATATTAAGATAAAATTCTTTTTTGGGAATAAAAATAAAAACATATCATTTTTTTCAATTGATTTTTATCTTATTTTATAATTAATTAGTAACCTAAGAATTAATTTTATAGTAATGTGTAAACAATATTTTAATAATTCAGTTAATATTATTCATTCCCCCATTACAATGTGTATGTGATAACTATTATGTTAAATAATAATAGTAATGTTATATTGTTATCTAGTAAGACTTGTTCTTGCATATAACCCAAGTTATAGAAGAATCTCGATGTTATGTGAAACTCAAGATAAACCCAGCATTATTTATAATTCAATATAAATAGGGAATTATGTGTAACTCATACTATAAAAAATTCTAAACTATCTTTAAAGAAGTTATTTCATTAAATCTTAGTATGTTACATCCTATCCCCCTTAAAATGAATTTCACACTCGAAATTCATCTCTGTTATCAGAGGATTAAGTTTTTTATAATTAATTTATTAAAACCCACATCATAAAAATGTGATTAATAAAACATATCTTAAAAAGGTAATGTGGGAAACATAATGTTTACCCAAAGTTATGATAAACTTGGATTCCACTTAGGGAGAATATTGGAGGTAAATTAAAAGATGGATTTAGAATGGAAAACTAATTCAAGTTGACTAACAGATAGTTAAAGAGGATGTGGTAAATAGGTAGTCAATGAAAAACCCACAATCAAAATAGTTTTTAAATTTTTCATTAATATCATTAGAATGATAGTAATAGGATAACATTTTACATCAATATCTTTTTCCTAAAGTGGAAGGATTATTTTACCATATAGACTGAAAATATAATAAAATATACCTAGTTGAAAAGTAAAATTTCATCCTTTAACCTATTTCCACCACAATCACATATTTCTCTACATGAGGAGTATTGAAGATGAACATTATTATGCACAAAGCACAAAAATAAAATTTTAAAGACCACAAAACAATAAATGGGACAACAAGCTATTCCTCTTGTCTTTAGACATTAACAAAAATTATAATGGTTATCACACGATAAGATAATTCCCCAAAATGAATAAACCATTATATTATATGTTATTCTTCAGAACTAAATATTCATACCAAAATATCATACCAAATCCTTCCATAAATAACTAACCTTAAAATTCTACACACATTTCCTAACTATTATTGAATCCCAAAGATTATAAGGATTTGATCATATATTGTTCCATGATAAATCAAAAAATATTACCTGAACAACACCTCATAATTTTCATAAATAAAATTAATACAAACGTTTAAAATAATTTCATACTTTCTAGGAATTCATGTATGTCAGTGGTAGGCATGAAACCATTACTGTGCTCCGGTCATGGGTTTAAGTCACTCCACCATTCCAGATGTGATGGGTTGTCACCCATCGTACAATTTGTATTCTTTTAAACATGAAAAATATTTCATCTTTAAATAACACTTGATGTTGATCTTAGTGGTTAAAAATACCTAACACCAATAAAATATCCCCAAATAATGTAATTAATCACTTTTGGATCTCATCGCTTAATACCCAAAAGGGGTTTCTATTAAACAGAAATTATGATTATCCAAAATATCATAGACCTATGATGGTATAAAAAAATATTAATATAACCTCAAATTAAGTCATCCTAATCTCCAAAATTATCTAAAATGACCTTTGATACAAATTATAACAACCCATTACCAATACTCCTATATCCCATGTTGAAATCATGAATTTTAAATTTCTAGATTAAATATCGATAATTATGACCCAATTTTTTCTATTTAAAACAGACAACATAAAAAGGTTAATTAGATATATTAAAACCTCAAGGACCTTTTAGGATTATATTTTTAGATAATTAGGAAAAAATCCAACATAAACAATTCACATGACTTTAAATTAGTATTTCTCCCACTTAACCCAGGTTTTCTTAATTTATAATAGGTTATCAACATCACCATTGTGAAATAATTTATTAAAATTAATCTTTCTACCTCATTATTTTTTACTTGGGGAAACCGAATCATAATATATCTAATCTCAAATGATCAGTAAGGGAAAACATAAGCATTAACAATTGTATGTCCTCAATGAGAAAAATGGTGCATAAGGGTATTATGAAATAATCAATGTGAATTAGAAAATAATAAAATAAATCATACCCATGAATACATAGATAATAAAATAGGAAAACATGTAAAATGAAATAGTCATCAAAACTGATAATCACATTCCATGTTCTATCAATATCAATCAAGAGAACAATTAAAAACCCATAACAAGAATAATGAAATCATATACTATAATGGCCCGGACCTCTCGGGTCTATTCCTTTGCTTAAATATGGTGTTTGAGGTGTTTTGGGTGGTCAAGGTGACATATCCCAACAATTTTCCAAATTTACAATTCAGTGTATAGTGTCAACGATAACCTTATGTGAACAGTGTCATTGGTAGGCTTATGTGAATAGTGAAATGGTGAGGTTCCAATGGTAGCCACTTTCCTTTTCCAAATTTTGATTTCATGAACAGTGTTTCCAGAATGATGAGGTTCCAATGATGACCTCTATCATTTACCAAATTTTGAGTTCATAAACAGTGTTTCTAGGACGGTGAGGTTCCAATAGTGACTTCTTTCCTTTGCCAAATTTTGAGTTCATAAACTGTGTTTCCAGAACAGCGAGGTTTCAATGGTGACCTCTTTCTTTTGACATAAAATGTATTTAAAACCTCATTTTAAGGACTCTAAGGACGATTTAATGGCCATAACTCCTATATTAGTTTCCCTAATGCTCGATATGCTTTTACATGTTCAAACCATGTGGTTTAATGTGGTCCTATTTTAATGGAAAATCCAGAACATCATTAACCACTCCTTCATTAAATCTACTAAAGGGATGATATATCTTCCTCCCTAGTTCTTCCTCCCTGTTCTCTGCTATGAGATTCTTGAACCTTTCATTCCCTACCATAGGAGTTTCACAATCAATCTTTCCTCCTTGAATTGGTTCCATTCAGTTTTTATGGAAACAAGAAGTATCGATCAATATTCAATATAAGGTATTATATATCATCATTCTTTTGTTTTCATCTACTTCTATTTCACCTTTCCCTTTTATGAAATTTTACCCCATGCTTTTAAAGGAATTTTCATGGGTGTTGGCTGATATGGTGGTTTCTCTGCATCCTCAGGTGGATAACGTTGTCACAGGGGAGGAGATCGTAACATGTCAAGTGGCTCATTCTCGTATAAAGAACGTCAATAACCGTTTGAGGTAGGTGATTCATTGAATCAGTTTTCTTTTACATGAAACTATATATTTATCATGTTTTATACCACTTGATCAAAATTAAATTGACATAATAGATATTTGAACTAGATAAATAAATTGATATCGATCTAATGCTATTGCCTCTTGTTTTTCTAGGTAGTGTGATATATGTGCTTGCATTTTTTAGCTTTTAATTCTTGATGGAAATTGGTAAATAACGTAAAGACGAAATTAATCGATAATTTTTTGGCTAATGATAACGAGGTATGTAAATGAATCTGGTTCTTCTTGTTGTAATTTTATATTAATCAAATTGGTGCAGTAAGCATGTTTAATCAATTTTGGATAGCTTAATGTTTAGGTTTCCTGAAGTTGGAACCTATGAATAATAAATCGGTTTATATATGATGGATTAAATAACTAGTTTTTTGATAAAATATTATTCATTATAGGGTTCTAGGTTATCCTCTTGCTTGTTTAAGGGCCAAGATCCCAATTGATATGATTTTTGTTGTCCTGATACTTGTGTTGTGATTTGATCCTGGATTGTTTTTGTGATATGTTGGGGCATGGAGGCGTACTAGTTGTGGTAGTAGTTGATGCCTAGAGTGGCGAGATGCATCAGTTTATGCATGTGGGTGTTAGGGAGGACACCAGGGATGATAAAATGGGTTGGATGTTAATGTTTGGATTCTTACTGATTCTTATTGTTTTTTTATCAGCTTTACAATCCCCACTTCTCAAGGAAGTTGGTCTTGATTACCATTCTTCTGAATGGGTTGATGATTCGTGGGGTATGCCACGTGCTTTCATTTCTTTTATTCTTAAGGGAGGATGTGTCTACGCTCTTGCTATAGGTGTCAAAGACTCAATGGGTAGTTCATCTACTCACTGTGTTGAGCCCCCATGTGTTTAGTCACATAGATTGTTTTTCTAGAATGCCTGGGTATATGGGAAAGTAATGCTGTAAATAAATAATTGAATAAATGATTTTAAGAAATGGGGTAGGAGCTTGCTGGGATGCAATGCGGAGGACATCCGACTTTGGTTGTGAGGCTAATGAAATTTAATATGGAATTGTTACTGGTTAATTAATGTTTAAAGAATTAATTAATGTAAAACGAAACTAATAAAAAGAGAATGAAGTAATGTAATAAATCTCCTTAAATGGTTTTGTTCTAATAGAATACATAGTCTTAGAAGTGGCAGCCGAGAGTTTGAGAGATGTTAGTTTTTGTTGAGTCTAAGACTAGGTTATGCCCATTGTGTGGTTGTGAGATATAGTATATTCTGTACTTTTTGTGTTTCTATATGCTACTCCACCCTATTAGTTAGGTCATCTAACACCCCAGGGATTCTAATCCAAGAGGGGTGTTTTCCACAACATTCTGGTGGGAGGATGGATTGATGACTACCCCCTTTGGCCCCACTCCCTTATATTGGGATTTACTTATGATGGAAGGCACAATAGTTAGTTTTCCACATATATGTGTGTAGAGGGCTATGATGGTTTATGGTTATTCAAACACATATATTGTGGATATAATTTCTTATGGACTACTATATGTATAACGTGTATAGGCTGTGATGTATTGAGTATCATTACTTGGTGTATGTGATGTAATGTCTTGAGGTATAATGACTGATGTATGATACACATTATGTGAGCAGTGGTGGCTCTCGGAAACTACTTGGTTACTTTCTTGTGTGGGCGTGCTGGTTTTGTTGAATGAAGTTCATGTCTTGGTTCTTGGCCCAAGTGTCTGTGGGTAAGCCTTTTGGAGAGAGATGCTTAGGACGTGCAACATTAGGGAAAAGTGGCAAACTAGTGGGGAACTAGTAGTGGGGTACCCTAGATATTTTTTATTATATTATATACTCTTGTATGTGACTCCTGGTGAGAGTATCCATAGTGAGGGTGGGAACTTAGTATACCTGTTTAGGTGATGAGTTAGTTTCACTTGTTGTTAACAGTTCTTTAGCATGCTTTCATTACTTTTTCACAAGAGGATTCAGGGCAGATCTTACTAAGTATACTGTTATACTCACCTTATGAATATATAAATTATTTTTCATTCCACTTGAAGCAGTTTGAAGATCAATCTATTTTCCACTAGATTGGGGTTACAAGAGTTGTTCGGGCTTTTGGTTGCTGTTGTTCCTACATTCTTTTAGGTATTTGCAGTTTTTCCCCTTTCAATTGTAGTAATTTTTCATGAAATTACATATGTGTAATTTGGATTTCTTTTATATTGCAGTCTGATTTGGAGTTAGTTGGGGTCTATCTTATCCATATCCTTCGCATGTGTTCTCTTAGAGGATAATGCCTCCCATCTGTTTGTTTAATATACCCTCAGTGCTAGTCGCCAACCTAGGGCCCACTGGAGGTGGGACTCTGGATTCATTATCTCCCTTCTCACATTGTAATCCCAGGAGGGGTACACTTTATGGGGAGTGGGTCATGACATATACGTAACATGGGAAATATTTTTCAATTCACACTTACATTTACTCTAATAAATGGAATAAACACATGGTCAACTTTAATACCGAAAATTTTAAATTACCATTAAATAATCCTAAAACATAAAATAAATAATTTCATAATAAAAAAATTATAAAAAATACCTTTCATAACATAATTACCCTATTGAAAATAAATCAGTTCTATAAAAATCCCTTTAAAACATGATTAACCCATGGAGAAGAATTAGATTCCATAATAATCTATTTGCAAAAATATTAATCCATCCATAGAAAAAAGAAGGATGGCATTGAACAAAAATATCCCTAGGGTATGACAATTAATAACAAGGGTTATTGAAATTTATGAATTAAAATACCATTAGAATATCATTAAAAACATTCTTTAGTAAAATATCCTTTTCATTCTGAAAAAAAATTAAACCTTAAATTTTATGAAAAAACATTTATTTAAAAATAACCTTCAATTTTTTTTAAAGATTTTCATTAAAATAATTTCAAATATTTCATGAATAAAATAATTTTTTTTCTTTGAAAAACTATTTAAAAAAAAATTGAAAACATTTTTAGAAAACATGTTTTTGAAAGAAGAAGTGTTTAGGACCAAAAGGATGGTTTTTAATAAAAAAATTATTTTGATATCTTGATTAAATTTAGAGAGGGAAATGAATAGAAAAAATATAATATCATGAAATAAATATTGGTTAATAAAATTCATGATAATTATTTATAGGCAGATCATAAGATTTTAGTATTGGATACTTAATCATAAACAATCATAATAAATGATGAGATTGTAAAATGAAACTCTTGCCACATTGGTAACATTGAATCATAATACCCATGAAAGAGTACATTGAGTGAGACATATAATATCATAAATATAAATTTATTCATGATATTACATGTAGAATGGGTTGTATATCAATATATCACAAAATAAGTTAGGTGTATATCATAACAAATGTCTCAGAGATAGAAAGTAGAGGAAAAAACCCTAACTTCTTTGGTAACTTTTAAAATGTAAACCCAGTTAAATAGAGATATTAAAATAGATATGTAAATAAAAAAAAAAGTTAATTATAATAATCATAAAATAAATTCATGGGTAGTATATACACCCCAAAATAAAAATAAGTGGTGAATATGACATGTATCTCACATAAATAAAAGTGAGACGAGAAAAAACCTTACCTTGTGTTCAATTCATCATAATTTTTCATAATCTTCTCGAAGAATAAACTTATTTTAATTATTTAATTTCTTTATAACCTTTAATAAGTTTATTATTACTTATATCTCACTTATAAACATGTTATAAATAATTACTTAATCAATTAATTTTACATCATATGTTTTGACCATATATGGCATATGTGTAAAAATTGTCTTTGGTAGGTTGACTATGGTCAAAGTGGTCATTATATAAATTTATAATGAATAATAATAATTTAATAATAATAATAATATGTATACATAAATAATTATTTTTAAACCAACTAGAAATATGGTTATGAAAAATGAGCCAATTTTATGATCATGGAGATGGTACGCCATACGTACACAAGAGTAACACTTCCATTTTTCAATGATCATTATGGAAAAAAGGTAAGTAAAATTTATAATTACATATTTATAAATATATACTAAATTCGATATTTTTTAAATATACTTATATATATCATTATTGTGATTTGGTGATGAGAAAATAAGAATAACGTCACTTTGAGGATGTTGTAGTCCACACATTCACGAATGACATTATCACATTTTCAGTATATGAAATGGAAAGAATAAAATGATATATTATATTTACATAAAAATAATTATTTCATGAATATAATAATTATTTCATTTATATCATATATAATTGTTATATTTTCTATTATTACCTTCCAGGTAATAAGTTAGTGAAAATGCTTCGCATCACTTCGCGAAGTAGTAGTCTGCCAAACACATGAAAGACATTATCATATCACCTACAATATGAAATGTAAAAGGGTGTATATTATATAATGAGTAAAGAGATATTATTATGTTATAAATATCATAAATATCATATATAATAAATATTTTTGTCATTATTCCCAACCATGAGTGGTAGTAATGGAAAAACTAGAAATATCGTTTCACGAGGTGGTAGTCCACAATACACACGAATGATGACTTCAAAACCCATTTTATGGAAGTGTGTATGGTTATAGGTGTTATAATAAAAAAAATATAAGTATATTTATTATACTGTGGTTTTTATATAATCATGGTATAATAATAATTTATAGGGTAGAGAAAGAAATAAAAAAAAAGTTTTATTGATGAACATACCTCTTCTTCAGGTAACATCATTTGTTTTTTTTTTCAAAAATAAAAACATTGTTTGATTTAGGTCATAGAAAAATATTATTATATTATGGGAGGGATGTTAGGAGTTTATCTTTGCATGTTTTTAATGATACAAAAATCTTCATATGTGTGTAGAATGGGGGAGAGTTAATGACCTTTTATAATTGAGGAGTGGAATTCTTGTAAAAACCCAAAATCAAACACTATTGGGAGGTCTCCCTTACATAATGTACGTTCAATAATAAAACAGTTTTTGGTAATATAGTGTTTAATTGTCAACATATTTCCATAAATTGGGTTTTTGAAAAGTTTATAGATCATTTGGCCCCTTCAGATTAAAATTTAACCACTATATAAATTCATTTTTACCTTAACCATTGAAAGTAATATAAACCCATTCACTAATATATTTGGTAAAAAAATAATTTGATCATAATTAACATTATAAATTCTTTTTATTAAAAATATAGAATCTATTTTTCTAAATTAAATTTATAGAAGTGACTAAAATTAATTTAAAATTAATCTCACAAATGAGATGAGAAAGTGGGCTTTTAAAGTTAAAAAGTTAAAAAGTTCATAATGACTTAATATCAAAATTCAACATAAAAAATATTCAAATGAACTTAATTTTTTTAATTTAATTAAAATATAAATAATGCTAATTCATAACCAATTTAAAATATAATTTAACATTATAAATTATTTAGATGAAAAGTTTATTTCCAATTAAAAATCAGTAATTTTCCCTATTCATCAAAAAATAAAACTTCTCAGAAAAATAAATAAACATCACGCTAAAATAATTTTGAAAAATTTATTTCAAATAATAAGTTTATTTTATAAAATAAAATTTATAAAAGTTTAAAATTTTATTTTAAAAAAAAGTTCACCATTAGAAGTTCATAAAATTACCTTTTATAAAAATATAGATTTTATGCTTAAAAGTGGATTTGTTCTTATTTTATTATTTTAAAACTTATTAGATGGATGCCAATTTTTTTAGAGTATATATTATATAAATATCATTATGATATATCACTAATAGTTATTAATTTAATTTATTTAAATAAAACTCCTTTATGGGAATAAAGATATAAAGACATCCTTTATTTTTAATTGGTTTTTATCTTCATTTATAACTAATTGGTAACCTAAGAATTAATTTTATAAACATATGTAAACCATATTTTTGTAATTTAATTAATATTATCCATTAATTATATTCAAATGTCAAGTGGATAATTAATATTATAAATAATAAAAATAATAGTATATTATTATCCAATAAGACTCATCCATGCGTACAACACAAGTTACAGAAGAAACTCGATGTTATGTGCCACACAAGATAATTGTTTTGTTATAAGTAAAACAATATAACCTGGGTATTGAATGTAAATCAAGATATCAAGTAATTTAAACTAATTTTAATGAAGGTATATCATATAATATCAGGATGTTACACAATAGGGATACTCTATAGATCATGCTTCCTTTTTTATGGTAATAATTATGGTTATTAAAAACCTCATATGTATACCGTTATTAGATATAATGGTTATCCCTTATGGAAGATTATTATTCTTAGTTTTATCCCTACTAGTTAATTTTTTTTAATAGACTCCCAATTATATTTCTTCTCTCATATTAAATGGTAAGGAAAATAATTCATTTCATTCCAATTTTGATAAAAATGAATTAAATAAAATTTATACTTACAAAACTTCTCATGAAATTTGGTAATTATTATATGTAACCCATGACGAAATAAAAAATTTCAAATGTATAATATTGGATATATTTACACAATATTTTTAAATATTTTCTATACATAAAAATGAATCTATTATTGAAATGTTTACTCAATTAATTGATATTTGTAATGGGTAAAAGGCTCTTAGTGATGATATTTATAAAAAAATTATTCTAGAAAATAAATGGAGTTTTACCAATAAATCTGAAACCTAAAGTTACCAAAATCCAATAATTTAAGATCATAAAGAATATTATGGTTGAGGAGATCCTCAGTTCCCCCATGACGTATGAGATAATAATGAGACGACATGCTGAAAAGGAGGCAAATGAGTTCAAATAAACTAAAAAGAAAATTTAATTCAAAACAATTAACTATGAAACATACAAAAGTGAAGGAGATATTTCTAATATTTCTAAGTGGGTGAAAAAATAAATTAACAATAAATGATATAATCAACACATCAAAAAGTTAAATCAAGAATTTAATGTTACTTTCTTTGGTTGTAAAAATAAGGGGCACATCAAGCCAAATTTTCCCTTGAACAATAGCATGAATAAAAGTAATAAATAAAAAAATGTTTCAACTTGGATTTATATCTTGGATAAACTTCCAACATATAAATCAAGCGATGAAAGTCCTAAGTGCCTCATAAATAATGTTAATTTATGAAATGATGTAAATTTATCATGTTCTAGTTCTTACTCTTATACATATTCAACCTGTTATTTTAGTAATGAAGATCATATTTATGCTAACTATCATCTACAAGAAAAATTTATGAACATGTTTCAAAATTTAAATAATTTAATAAAAACTATAATCTTTCTAATTTTGAAAAGATCAAATTTTAAAATAAATAAATGAAATGGTTTTAAAAATAAAAGAATTTTTTTTAGAATATTTTATTTCAAATAAAAGGTATCAAAAATACCATTTCTCTTTTTACAAAAGGAGAATAAACCTTGAATATAAATTTGGTGCCTTAATGTTTTGTTAAAAGTAATTTTGGGATTGGTTTTTTTCTAAAAAAATCTAATTTTCCCAAAAATTATTAAATAAATACTTTTGAGAAATGAGTATTGTAATTTTTTTGGAAATGTTATAAGAATTTTTTTTATTTTTTATGAATGAAATTTTAAAAATCCAATATTTGGTAGACCTAAATGAATTTATCTTTTATCTAATATTTATAATGGAAAAACTTATTTAGTTATGATTCCAAAGACCGTATTAGATATTTTAAGTGGAACCAATACATGGGTTTTTTAAAATAGTTTCCAAAAATAAATCATATCAAAATCATTGATGGCAGACATGTCACTTTTAGAGATGACTCAGAAGAAAAAATTACTAATGTTGGTTTGATATATTTCTCCAATGCTACATTAATTAAATTATAATTATTTTTAATTGATTAAAGTATAAATTACTTATTATTATTCAAATATGTGATATTGGTTTCAAAATTACTTTTTAAAATTATTTTTGTAATGTTTTTAATTTAAAAGGAATGATTTCATTTACTGCATCTCATTATTTGAAATGTATATATTATATATTGAACATATATTAAAATTCAATTTTTTAGGTATTTAAGTGAAAAAGAAAATTAATTTTGGATTTGGAATGAAAACTAAGGTCATTGTAACATTTACTCTCATGTCAAGCTCAATATTAACATACTCGAATGAGATTTAACAAAATATTATTTCAAAGATAAATTAGTTTGTGAAACTCTACAACTTGGAAATAAACTAAAATCTTATTAAAAATATAAAGAAGTTTTTTACTCTTATAATCCTTATTACTAGTTTACCTTTACATTTTTGGACTAACTCAAGTTTCCAATATTAGAGGATAAAATTACACAATTTTAATTTTCAATGACTATTCTATATTTACAATGGTTTTCTTATTAGATCACAAAAATTAGGCTTTTAATGTCTTTATCATCTTATCAGGGATATTCAAAAATGAAAAAGGCTACCAACTCTTTTCCCTTGGAAGTGACCATTGTGGGGAATTGGACAATAAATGCTATTTTGTTTTTTCTTCTCAATATTATCTTCACTCATTCAACTCTCCTATAACAACTCAAAAAATAATGTTTTTAAAAGATAAATTAGAACCATCCATGAAATTTATTAGACTCTATTGAAAGATTTTATTCTTCCTTATATATTTTGGACTAATGTGATCAACACCACTTTATTTATCCGTAAATATGTTTTCATAAGACCCATCTTAGTATAAATATCCTATTAACTTTGGAAGAAAAATTCATAATGTCTTTTTCTTTAATGTGTGTGGTTATAAATGATTTATCCCTAATACCATAGATAATCACAGAATATTTTACCCTAAATATGATTAGGGAATATTGATTAGGTACTCAAAACTAAATTAAATCCTTAAAATTCAGAAATAACAGGAACAATACCTTATAATAGGTTAATAAAATGATTTATTAATTATCTCCAGAAGAGTAGGGAGTGCTGATGGGGATTGAGAGACCTCAGGGCATGGAAGAGGATAACCTCCTTTGGTTGTCCCTATACTCTCATTGTCTCATTATGGAAGTGGAAAGTTCAAATTGTTTCTTTTGTGATATGTTTGAGCTTATCAACATTATTTATAGATAATCAGAAGACCAATTTATCTGCATCCTTCCCTTTATGCTAAAGACCAATATTAGAAATTCCAATCTTTCCCATTTTTTGTCCTCAGTGATGGTCATTGAAATCATGTTTCTAGGTATATGGATACATTGGCTCACCCTACATGATATTTCATATTCCAAATTGTTTTGGCATTGTGGTTTCTTTGTATTTTTTTAATCTATCTGTGTTGGTAATCACTTAATGCAAAAAATATAATTTTACCAATTAATAAAATATTTAATTTAGTACCTATCTATTCACATGAAATTTTATGAGAATCTTCTTATATCACATCCTCAAATTGATGATGATGTTGACCAACATATTTTCATCTCGCCAAAACCTCAGCCTTCTAAATTAATTGAATATGATCCTGAACCTTCTTATATATCATTACCCAAGGAATATAATCAATATAAATACCATCCTATGGATATTATTACCATTGACTTACAATCCAGAAATCATAACTGATGATCAACCTTAAATGTTCTCAAACATAAAGATTTTGTCTCTATCCTTGAACATCATTCCATAGATTATTCTATTAATGATGATAGTTGGATAATTTATATGTAAGAGGAGTTGAAACTACTTCAAAGTCATAACATTTTGACTCCCCTAGAATGAACTTATAATTATCCTATTGTTGGAAACAAGTGTTTTTTTTGAAAAAAAACTCAATGACAAATAAAATATCATCCATAATAAGGCTCGAATTGTTTCTAAATTATGTGATCAATATGATAGTATTGATTATGGTGAAAACTTGACACCCATTTCTTGGATAGAGTCTACTATAGTCTTGTTGATTTTCCATAATCATTTTAATTTTAATCTTTTTTGAATGGATATCCAAAATTCGTTTCTTAATGGTTTTATTTTTGAAAATGTTTTTGTGGATCAACCACCTAGTTTTTAAAATATTAAATTTCCAAATCATTTTTTCAAGTTGACCAAATATATACATGGCTTAATACAATCCCCTTAAGAATAGTATGAGAGGTTAAATAAATTCCTTTTATCAAATTATTTTAAAATAGAAAATCTAATTCTACTTTTTTTCTAAAAACCATTTAAAATGATTTATTAATTTTTAAAATTTAGGTTGATGATTTTATTTTATGTTAAAAAAAATAAAAAAATTGTTCATATTTTTCTGATAAATATTTTGAAATGTGTTTTATGGGATAAACTAAATTCTTTCTTGGTTTTCAAATTCCAAAAAATTTGGATGGAATTTTTTTAATCAAATATAAATACAAAAATAAACTTTTATAGAATTTTTGCATAGATCATGATAAGGAAATTAGAACCCATATGAGTATAACATATAATATAATGTTGGTTGAAGCCAACCACATGGTTGATAAAATACATTATAGAAGTTTTATTTTAAGTCTAATTTACTTAACTGTGACCCTATTGGAAATCAGGTTTAGTGTTTTACTTTATGAAAATTTTCAATCAAATCCAAATGAATATCATTTAAAAACATCAAAATAAATTTTCAGTTTTTGAAATAAAATAAAAACAATGGATTATTGTTTCGAAAGGAAACATATTTTTAAGTTACTTATTTTTCAAATACTGGTTTTGGAGGATTCTAACTAGATAAGAAAAGTATGAGTACAACTTATCTTCTACGATGAAAATACCTTGTCTCATGTAGTTACAAGAATAAAAATTCTTTTTATCTTTCTACAGTTTAAGTATAATAAATATACATTGGGAGTCAATATTCGACAATAAAATAGATGAAAGATACTCTATTATATTTTGGGATAAAATATAATTACATACCTATCAAGTGTAACAAGACTAGTGTAAATAGTATCTCTAAAAATTCTATCCAACACTATCACACTAATAACGTTGATTCAAGAAAATATTTCTTATGTGATAAATTTAAAAAATGTGATATCATTCAAGAAATTAATTAAACCAATATTACACTCTTTAATATATTTATTAAACATTTCTTCTTGATCACTTTGAATTCATTAAATGTGAGATTGGTATGATTATATAGTGAAACTTATCTGTTAACCTTGGAAATCATGAGAAATTTATTTTAATTTTTCATTCAATATATATATTTTTATTTCAAAAACAATTCAATGGTTTTGGTAATGTTAGGTATGTGTAATACTCTAATAAAAAAAATCATATTTAGATAGAAAAAATGTATTTTGTTTTAGCATAGATACACCTAGAGGTTGTTTCCATGATATGAAATAGTTGGATGATTAATTTAATTTTCACCCTCGATACGAGTAGTGGACTTTTAAAGTATCCCATGTTTGACACTACCCGAGAATTTTCAATGATTTGATAACATAAAATTTTCAAAAACATAATGATGGATTTTTTTAATTTTTTATCTAATCTCTTTATTTATTATTTTAGTATTTTTACTAAATATGATACCTTTATCACACTTTTTCATTATTTTAGGGGGATCTAATCTTGTGAATACTTAAATTATCCTACAAGGGGAAACGTTCTTCCAATTTTTTTTAAAAAAATTTATTTTAACATTTTAAATTCTTAGAATTTTTTCTGTGTTTTATTTATCTATTGAGAAATATTTTTAAAATAAAAAATGTATGTTTTGTTTTATATAAATATTATTTATAAATATATCTTTATTTATTTTTATGTTTTAAATTTCTTAATTTTTTTTCATATCTCTTAAGATATCATTAATGATTATAATCGTAGTTTTAAATAATAATTATAATTTACTTTGAAACTATATATGACTGCTTTTTGATAATCTCAAAGGGTGAGAAATATTATAATATGGAGACATCATGGATATTAGGAAATTATAATATATTGTTTATTTTTGTAGATAAATATATTTCATATAATCATGGGGATAATTCTTGTCGTTGTGGTGTGAATTCTTATTGTTATTTAATTATGGGAAGCGTTATTGTTTTATTTAATGATTGGGAGAAATTATAAAAATTATTATGGATGATAAGTGATATTGTATATTATAATTATCACCTTACTATACTAGTAATATTATTGTTTTTATTATATTATTTTTATGTATTTGTGATCATAAAAGGGGTAGATTTTTATGATTTGCATGTTCTTAAATTTTAATGATAACAAACTCTTAAAATAATTTGATAATATTATTTCACCGATGGGAAGTTAGGCTAGATTACATGATGTTAGAATCTTTTTTGAATATTGAAGGATTATTTAAGGATAATAATTAATTCAATGAATTATTGGATGGAGTCTAGAATATCCATAAAACGATTTTAAAGAAAGTGTTGGTGCCACACGTTTAATTGGATATTTGTAATTTGCAATAGCTTCGTAGTGAAATTTTTTTCTAGTACCAATGAAGTATAGAAGGCCCACTATCTATCCAGTGGATTCACACTAGATTTCTAGTATTTATGTTAGAATCATGCTCATCCGTCAAGAGTCTACTAGATTCCCCACGGAAGATAACCGACTAGTTGGTGGTAGCACCAGAAATGCATGGAGTTCTAGGTAGTCTACTAAATACATAGTTGAGTATACAGGGTAACTAGTGGAATATTGATAGTATCAATAACCTAACATTTATTTATGGAAAAAATGGAATTAAATTGGTATTATTTGGTTTAATTAATCACTATGAATTTTATAAAGATCCAATATATTTTTGAAGATATAAATAGACATCCTGATGACCTTGGAAACTATAATTTTCCTATATTATTCAAAGACAATGTTCAGTCATCCCTAATTTTATCTTATTTTCCCTATTTATATAAGTACATCCTTTTAAAATATTGGGTCTATGATTATTATAATATCTTCTCACTCATATAATTTTTCTTTTTCTCAATTAGTAGTTTTTAATACAGTTTTTAAATAATCAAGATTGTAATAAAACATTGTTTCTTCTAATAAATCCTATATTTTTACTATGTATTATATTATTAGTGATCATTGTCTTCAAAGTGATGGATTTTGGTTTTATTTCCATAAAAAATAAAAGGAAAGGGACTATTCACTTTTAGGATTCTAGTTATACCCCTTAAAAATACAATGTCGATTAAAATTCTATTTTCTAGCAACAAACCTAAAAATCAAGGTAGATTTGGTATATTTTTTACCATTAAAGAAAAGGGACTAACATATTAAATAATTGATTAAATGACGTGGAATATTTATGGGATCTTCTTGAGATTTTATGGTAATCCATACATAATTTTGTGCCTTATTTACTTTCTATTTTTTTAATCACATTTATTAACCTAATTAATAAATTAATAAGTCTATCAATTAAATTATTAGTTTTATGAACTATTAATTCTTCTATTATTTCTATTTTATAAACATATATGATTAAAATTATAACTATAATTCATTTTTCTCTTCAAAAAGTTTTAGTTATATTTAATATTTAAAAATAGGATTTTAGTCTTTTAGTTTTTTTGTTGTTTTCTTGGAATTTCTAAATATAAATTCACCAATATTTCCATTTGACCCTAATCTTACCAACACTTTTTGCATTAAACTTTTTAGTTATAACTATTTTAAAACCTTTCTATATAACATGGGAAAAGGAAACATATGGAGGTGTGAGATCAGATGTTTAGTAAGGGTAATCATGGAAGATATCAGTTAATGATCATATATAATCATAAAATGATCATATGGGTTTTATAATAGGAACATATCATTTTAAAATCATCCAAAAAAATCATAAATCATAACAAAGGCATACAAATTTAGCATTTCATTATACACGAATCATAGAAGAATCAATGATCTTAACCCGTGAGATCCTATCATAAGAAAAAGAACATGAAATAAGGAGAAACATAAAAAGTGTGGAATAATCATAATCATATAATTTATATGTAAATGATACCCAAGAAGACATTTTTCACATGTTAGGATTTCTCTAACCACAAATGTATCTACTTCGGTCTTGGTATAACCACAAGTGTACCCTATTTTTGACTTGGGATAGACAACCATGTACCCTTTGTGATAAAAAAACATTAATAATTACCAAATTAAATGGAGGGATATAATAGGCCTACCAATTACATAATAAAAATCCATTAATATTCATTCCATAAGACCATGAAAATATTTACCATTTCTTTATAGATTTACCCATAGACAATAAAATGTGGTTCATCAATATTTTATCATTAAAATTAATAACCATATAATGAAAGAATAAGGATGGTACCACATGATCATATCCCAAGTGAATCATAAGAAACATTAGTGGTTGTTGTTATAGATGAATATACCGATTAAATATCATTGGAATATCTCTTTTGAGAAATACAATTTTACTTTTAAAATCACATATTTAAAATCTAAAAATTTATTGAATATCAAGAAAGAACATTGTTTGAAAAGAACCATGAAAACTTTTAAAGGAATATTTAAAGGAATTAGTATTTTTAATGGTGAGAAAAATTGTTCATTTTGTATATATTAAAATAAACATTCCTTTAACACTCTTGGTAAAAAGTACATCATTCGAAAGACAAAAAAATATTATTTTAATTTTTTTATAAATTATAAAATATTGGTAAAAATAACCTTGATAAATTATTTTAGAATATTAATAATATTCAAGAATTTTTTTAAGAAAATGTGGACATATAATAGAAATGATTCCTGATCAAAGATAGAAATATAAACAATTTTCCTTAAAATACATTCTTTTGTACTTTTGAGTACTTAAAAAGTGAAAAGTGAAATAAAAAATTTAATCTAAAAAAATAACTATAATAAAATAAAATAAATTATATTTCATGAAATATAGATCATATAATTTCATCATTATAAATTTCATTATAAGCAATGCTGGTAAATAGTTAGATTGTAACATAAAATGTAGAGCTCAAGTATACCATACTTTTCATGTTATTTAATCCTCCTTTATAAAAAATTTAAATTTAATATAATTATATTATATAGAAATATATATACTTATAATTATATACATATTTTACTTATATAATATTATCAGTAATTCATTAATAATATTTCATAATCATCATCATTACAAGTGTTATCTTCTTTGTTTTTTATGTATGTTTCGATTCAATAGTGGTGTTTCTTACATCTTGATCATGGTTGAGTCACATATAGAATATTAATCATGATATAAATATCATATATATTCAGTTAATATAATGTTATAACCATTCATAAAATATGGATATTGAAATTTAAAAATATCACTCATTAAGATGGTGGTTTATAAGTACCCATGAATGATCCATTCATTTTATAATGAGAAAGAGGAAAATAATATAGATAAAATTTTATCACTATAGAATTATTATTATGAAAAAAAATATAACATATATTAATTAAATCCATCATTATAAACTTACATGAGATTAAGTGATGTAAAATGAATCACATTGCTATGTGGAGGTGGTAGTATGCACGTATTTTTGAGTGACACTTTCATTTCCCATTTGATAGAAATGAGGTAGAAAATATTTTTCCCATTATTATAGTAAAATATAAATATTGTTATTATACCTATTATTTATGTTAGGATGTATATTATATATTTATAGGATGTATAAGAAAAAATAAAATTTTAAAGAGTCAGCTAAGACGATTACCTCTTCTTTAAGAGACCTCCCTTGTTATACACATCAAGACTTCTTATGATGGTATTAGTATTAGATAATGAGATAAGAAAAATAAATAAATATACAATAGTTTTTTGTTAGGTCTTTCTGATAAATAGGTATCCATTTTTTTTTATAATGGAGGACAACAGGTTCCTTTTTATATGTGGGGGGGGGGGGTCACACATGAAAATACATAAAAGATTTAAATAACATATAGTAATTTTCTGATAAAAGTGCCAAAAATGGGAAATAATTTGAATTTATGATAATTCTACTTCTAAATATTTTCAACAAATAATATTTATTCATGTTTAAGTGGAATTTTTACCCTTATCTCTTAGTTTAAACCCCCCAATAATCCCTTTTAACCTTAACTGTTGTAATTGTTTTACTGCTTCTACTGTTCTTTATGAAAAAATAGAAGTAGAATCACTACCTAATTTTGAAATTGTGATTCAAAAAATAGAACAAAATTTATAAAATTTAATTTCTAAATGTATAATTATTTATTTTTAAAATAAAAACAAAAAACAATCGAAAAATCTTTTTTTAGAAAAATACATTTTTAAAAATAAAATAGAGTTTAATTTCATTCATTACTTGATAAAAACTATTAGGTGAATGTTAAAATAATTTACTGAATATATATTATAAAAATTTATTTTAAATCATTAATTAATATTGATTTATTTAGATTATTAATATAAAACAAATTTGGTATATAAAAACTATTTATTAAAAAATAACTCATTTTTTACATTAACTGATTTTATCTTCATTTTTAACCATTAGATAACTAATGTATGAATGATTAATCATAAATTATAACTCAATTTGACCAAAATAATTTTCAAATAGTGATAAGTATATATAAATAAATGATACATTGAAAAATATAATTCATTGAAAATGAGGTCCTTTAATCATGAAGTGATTGTATTAAAAATTTAAGGTTTATTTCTTATGCATTAACCAATATATTTGAATTAAAAAAAATCAGTATATATTTCATAATGTGGTTAATATTATTCATAACCCTCAATAAAACATTTAATATTTAATAGTTATAATATATCATGGTTCAGTTAGACTCTAGGTTTCTTATAAAGAAAGAAATAACAACACCAAATTCATAGTTTATCGACGGTTTAGTAAATGACTGCTAAAAAAATTAATTTATTTTAGTCATGAATTTTTAAAAATTGCCACTAAATATTTATAATTTCTTATAAATATATTTTTCTCCTGACCCCACCGTATCTCTCTTTTTCACCCCCATTCTCCCCCGAGTACCCCTAACCCAAATCCCAGCCACCACCCCCTCACTTGTGGTCTGGTCTTCCCACCCTCACCAGCACTCCTCTTTCACTCAAGCCCCCCTCACGTACTGAAGACCATGTGTCCCTCGCCCTTTCTAGTACTCAAGACTCACACCCTGACCACAACTTGAGGCTTATTCCCTCGCTAATGTTTAAGCTCTACAAACCCTGACCATAACCAATGTTTGAGTCCCACATTTCCCCTAATACCCCCTTTCCCTTAGTCTCTCCCTACCTACTTACTGGTAAATTTTATCAATACAATGTATTTTTTTTCCATTTTTTCAACTATAAATTTTGAGTATTACTATATGATGAAGGGATGGTTAGAGTGTGTTGCTATATAACATGAAGTATTGGTGAGTTTCACATGTTTTTTGATAATTTATTTTCCAGTATCATTATCATGTTATTCATTTCAATGTTGAATCCTATAGAATGGAAATTCATGATGGTTTTACAATATAAACTTTATATAAGAAAGTGATTAATTTTATAATGTTAGTAATTTTATAAAACATGCAGATTATCGTTTTCTCTAATTAATTTATCTCATATAATGGAGGAAATTAATGATATGTTTTCTTTTAATGATGTGTTATGTAAATAAAATTTTATGATATAAAAATTAAAATAAGTTTTCATGTGGGAAATAATTATTAATACAATATAAAGGATTCATAAATTCCGAGTTTTTTGAGATTTATTATATTTTATTGGCTGAAATTAATACAATATAATTTTATTAACATAGTTGTTGAGTTTAAGTAAATTTTAAAATTCACGTTGAATAATCTTGTTACATAATTTATTAGTTATGTTGCAAGCATTTTATTATTTCTACTAATATATTTACTATTTTCAAGTAATTCAACATATATAAATTGCCTTGGGTTTGTCGTGGTGTTATGAAAAAACACAATTATGTGCTAAAACAACACAGGTTATGTGAAAAATTCAGTAAAATTTGACTAAAACATTCTCAATACATACATGGGATCCTACATTGTATAATGCCAACTTTCTAAGGGTTTATGAAAATTCAGCATGTTGATGTACCTAAATTGAAAATATATTCAACTTTATCATTTTTATATAGGGTTGTTCTCAATTAGAAAAGGAATTTCTTTTCATATATATTTTAAAAGAGAAAATCTATATTAGATGGTCCTTAATACATGAATAATGAGGTTTGTTTATGATGATATTTGATAATAGTGAAGGGAATAATTTTTAAATATTATTTAATGATATATTAAAAAATGATGTTGTGAATGGAATGTGGTGACATGAATGGAAAGATGATAGAGATGGTATAATGATGATAATGGGATGATATTTAAGGATTTTAAGTGGAAGTGAATATTCATGGTTGTTCTAAAATATGACAAGTTAATGATGGTGGATTATATTTTAAGTAACATTTATAACCTATGGGGGAATCATGGAGTGGCTACGGATATGCTGCCCTAACCCCAAGGTTCCCAGTTTGCGTCCTCACAAGGCCATGTTTGTGATGCCTTTAATAATGAATTTCAGACCCTTTAACCCATTGGGAACTGGCCCGAGAGCAAGCTTGGCCACTGTGGGCCTCACTGGGGATGTGTGGTGAGTATGTAGTGAGGTTGCACCAATAACTCATTACTCGAATACATTTTTTTTCCATGGGGAAATGGAGGAGTGGTTATAGTTGTGGTGACCTAACCCTGTGGTTCTGGGTTTGAGTCCTCGCAATGCAACGCATGTGATACCTTTAATAATCAATCATGGATTATCTACCCCATTGGGAATTTTACAAAGCACAAAGTTGGCCACCTTAGGCCTTACTGGGGAAATGTGGATGATAGGTTCTGAGGACGAACCTGTACATAATTTCACAAATATACATTTTAATGCTTCAGGAGTGGAATAATGATGATGGTGAGGGGCATAAATCATGTGTTCTTTGGGAGGTTCAGGGTTCGAATCATGGGAGTCCGCTTTCAGGGTGAGCCTCATCCATGAGATCCACCAATATTTTGGGGTCACTGATTCTTGTATTGGGCGGGAGATATTAGGCACAACCCATATGTGAGGATGGATTGCTTTCGAACCATCGCTACTTAGGTTGTTACCCTCTGAGATGCTCTTCCATCTTGTATGGTAACGACTCCTTCCTGACTAGGGCACATTCTCCGGAGAGTGACCCCTTCATGGGGAGGGTTGTTTTTCATGTATGATGTGCTTGAAAGGCTCCCATATTGGAATTACATTCTCTAATAGAAAAGTATAATTTTAATAATTGATAATGGACCTTCTAGTTAATTATCCATGGTGCACCAAGTTTAATATAAATAATGCTTGCCAATAGTTAACAAAAACTTATGTTTTAATTTTAAATTTATATTTATGTTAATTTATCATATCTCTAGTAAATTTATGAGGTGTTTCATTCATGATATTAGCAACCAAGATCCGAGGATATCTGTCTAGAATACAGGTAAGTGAAACTGTTAGATTTTTCACCTTGATGTTTCTTAATGTTGTTTAATATTTCTTAATGTATTAATATTTTATTGAATTTTTATTTTTCTAGTGTTCTTCATATTCACAATACTGATGTGATTTTATCAAATTAAAATATTTATGGTTAATGTGGGAAGAATTATTTGTAATAATTTTTTTAATGGAATGGTTGAGGAGTGATGTGATATTGTTTTTTGGATAATGGATTAGTTGGTTTTGATATACCTAGTTTTGATCATTTATAATTTATTTGTTTATAAATATTATCTACTGATGTTTAATAGTAATTTTTTATTCTATTATTGATTTGTTTCACCTTGTAATTTGTAGGAACATTGTGATATATATTGATAAACATTGGATCATGTTACCAAGGAACACTCCTAAGTATGCTAATGGTTTGGAGGATTCTTTATATTTTGAAATTTATAATAAATCCATCGATGTTACAAAAAAATTTTCATGTCCTAAATGAATATTTAGAATATGGTTGAAGAGAGATGATGTTTATAAACACCTAATATTGAATCAATTCCCTACTCGATATTTGTGTTGGATTTGGGATGAAAAATCGAACATTACAAGAAGATTTAGAACGGATGCAATCAATATAATGAGCTCCCAACTTCATTGTTAATGGAAACTGAAATGAAAAAACATATAAATGATGATTTCAACATTGAAATACAACAACATCAACATAAAAACATATCAGAACAACTGGTTGAGGGTATTACAAAGAGTAACTTGATAAGTAATGTTTTTGGGAGTATTAAACATCCATATCAAGATTGCAACATATTATTGGATCCCCTTGTTGATAATGTTTAGAAAAATATAACAAATAAATTCATTGATAAGACAAATTTTTTTCATGATTTAGTTCACGATGGAAATTAAGCGTTTTATATTGGATGTTTGAAATATTCAAAACTATCTTTTCTACTGATGATTTATCATATCCAATTACAATGAGTAATTACAAATTAGGCAATGTCCATGATATTGGAATTGTTTTGGGATTAATTTCTTCAAGCTAATATCCTTGAATCTTTTTATGATATGAAACATTTTTTCAATAATATTGGTCAGAATTAGAAAAAAATACATTCTTCTCTTAATGATTGCATTCTTTATTGAAAAGATCTTTTAAGAAGACCATATTTCAAAAAATATTATTCTTCTTGATATAATTAAGTGGGTTATGTTTGAAGTATAAATCAACATACTACTATGAAGAAGAATTGAAATAACACACCTGGAAGTGTTTTTCATTACTTCTCTTTAAATCCTTGGTTGAAAATATTATTCATGTCATCATAAACCACTGAGAAAATAAAGTGGAATTCTATTGATAATAACAATGATGGGTTAATGAAACATCCAAGAGATTCATAATTATGGGAGAATTTTTTTTAATTACATATATATTTACCATATGATCTAAGGAATGTGCTATTAGAATTGGATACCACTGGATTAAACCCATTTGGGACTTCAAGAACCAGTTTTCTCATTTGGCCAATTGTTTTGATCCGTTAAAATATACATTTACAGATTTATATACAAAAACCTTATTTTAAAATTTCGATGATTATTCATGGATTTTTTTTTCTAAAAATAATTTTAATGTATACTTGCAACCTCTAGTCAAATAAGTAACAGTGTTGTGAGGAAATGGTGTTGAGGAATATGATAAATCTTCTAGAAAAATGTATAAAGTGAAGGCTACTATAATGTGGACTATTAGCAACTTACCAAAAGTTGGAAACTTATCTAGTTGGAACACTTACAAGAGTTTGGATTTTTCCTATTTTTAACATTGATTTTGAGCCCAAATGACTACCTTATAGTAAAAAATGGTTCATCTGGTGTTATATAATATTTCTCTATGTATCTCTTATATTTTGGTTGAAAAAGTAAAAATTAAATGGTTTAATTGATCAGAGACTAACTAAAAGGTTGTTAATAGGTTCTGAAATATTGGCACAACTTGGAAATATCGAAAGAAAACTTGGGAAGGTGAATCATTTGTATGATATTATTAAATACGTTCTATGTGCATTTCTAAGTGAAATTGGAAGGCAAAAATAGAATAAAAAAGTATATTCTACAATCTTTCATCTTGGGAATTTAATTTTTTGCAACATAATCATGATGTTATGAATGTTTAGTAGAATATTGATGATAATCTGATCTTCACATTGCTTAATGAGGATGGAGATTCAAAGGACCATCTCAATGTTTAGATGGTCATACAAATAATGATCATAAAGAATTATCTCTGGATAGGTGAGAGTGGAATTATTTCTCCAGAAAAATTTTCAATGAAAAATAGGGATAATGATACATTCCTTAGAATTTTAAAACATGTGATGGTATATGATGGGTATTCAAGAAATATATCCAGGTTTTTTGAGTTAAATAATCATAGGTTACATGGATTGAAAATTCATGATACAATTATTTTGTTACAAAAATTAATACCAGTGGAATTTTTTCATTATTATGTCAAATGTTTTTTCTTTTTTACTCCAATTTTTCACATTATTCACCCAATTATGTGAGAAAACTCTACAACCATCAGAGCTTGAAAACATTCATGATATATTTTTATTGAAACTTTTTTCAATTGGTATGATCTTTCCTTTTTTTATTCTTTACGGTCATGATGCATTTACCTATGAATTTGGTTTAGGAAACTAAATTTGGAGGCCCCTTACATTGTAGTTGGATTTATCCAATTCGGATGTACTTTATTTATATGGTTTTATAATTAAGTGAAGAATTCTTGGCACATCACTGAGTAAATAATTATGTTTTATTTATTTTATTTCATAGAAATCAGGGTAATTTGAAATCATACATGAAAAATAAAGCTCAACCTGAATGCTCTATTTATAAAGGCTATTTGGAATAGGCGTGTGTTAACTTTTTTGTAGATACTTGGATGATATTGAGACAATATTAACTCAAGTTATACATGTTTAATACACATAGAATAAATCTTAACAACATGGTAAATTAAAATATTTCCTAACCTTGGACGATTAGTTAAGGGGTGGTAAGATGTTACACTAAAAGAAATGGAATTATTACAGTAACATAGATATGTGCAACTAAATTATGAAATTAAAGACCCATTTATTGAAGAGAGCAGAATAAAAAAAATAGATAAATGAGATTCCAAATATGAAATGATAATGACATAAAAAATTATTAATAAAGATCCTGTAGAATGGTCTCCATGTTGTTTAAGTTCATAAATATTTCAATCAATATGGATATTAAGTTGACGTATATATTTTGTAAAAATAATAATGTATAATCATGAATACTGATACTCAGACTGAGTTATTAAAATATTATAAGCTTCTTGGTTGAGGTCCTCTATAATAGGCTAGAATGTTTGATGCTTATAATATGAATATATTTAAATTTCATACATTCTATTGGGATGAGGGATTGAGGACACTGAATAGTGGAATATTAACGGTTGTTGAATTTGGATACTATAAAATGATGACTGATATTGTTGAATTAAACAACCATAATCATTTTTCAAATATTTTATTCATATGAAATTGGGTCGATATTACTAGGGTATGAAAAGACATTACTTGAAATTTACAACTTTGAACTTCTCTCTCTTGATGGATGTCGGTGACTATGAATTACTTGATCCATATATCTTATCATTATAAGAGAAAATGGAATAATATGTGGAAGATGGATTTAATGAAGGTTGGAGTGTAATTATTCATGTAAAATGAAGAGACTTGTATGATATGGGTGATGAAGTAGAAGACTTGACATCAAACATTGAATCCAATAAAAAGTAAGAAACGAACTTATGTTTTCATCTAAATATTGAAAATATTAGTCCTAAAAGGGATGATGTAGTAGATGAAGTAATGAAAGATTGTGAAAATGATTTCATTGACTGAAAAAATTATTGTATGTGCAGTCATCCATTCATTCATCAACCAATTATGTAATATGTCCAATCATTCATTATTATGGATATGCATATTTTATTTTCAGTACCTTGCATATGATGTTATTTCAAATTATTTTTCTCTATAATTATTTTTGAAATATGTGTTCTGAAGTTAATTTTATTTGATCCAATTATTGGAATGTTAAGGAGGAATCATTTCACTGACCCAGTCGACTCTCAACATCTAATACAATGCCTCCCAATTCAATAGTGTGGGAGCAGGTCATCACTCATGTTTATTCATAAAGATATTGGAGGGTGATAGTTGAAGGTATATATTTTAATGTGAGTAAATTTATTTTAATTTTCTTATACTACTAAATGTTTTTTCATAAAATATGAAAATAATGTTAATATAGAGAGAAATATGAAAAGTTTAGATATATGGAATCTGAACAGATTGAAGATAGTTATCCAATTTTACTATTATGGTAATCCTACAAATGATAGAATATGATTATTTGTTAAAATTATAGGCTAGTTAGTTGTAGAGCTTATTACCTTTTCGATTACTTATTCCAATTAGAGGCATGTGCCTCAATCTTGAAAAAAATGAAGTATTTGATTCACGGATAAAGGTAATTTAAATACATTATCATGTAATTGAATGTCATTATGTTTTTAAATTCTAGTATTTTAAAAATTGATCTCTTTGTACCGATGTTTTTTGAATTTACCGTAGCAAAGAGGGATATTTTTTCAATGCAAAAAACAATTCAAGAAAAGGAGGCTCATATAACAATGCAAGATGTAATGGTCATTACTGTACCAAAAGTGTTGATTTTATTATATTTGAAGACGACTGGATGTTTCCATGGTTATATTTCATTGATAGATGGTAATGAGAAGGTATATCTCACAACTTCAAAATCATTTATTACATAAACTTTTATTGATTTAAGTTTAAATTTAATTATACTATACTGTTTAATTTTCTGCATAATTTTCTTGCAGGTGATTGTAGTAGGAAGTATAAAAAAAGATGGGGAGGGTGTCGATCAGAGTTCATTGGGATGGTACATGTATTAGTGAATGAGGAACAAGATTCAATGCAAATTTTTACTATTTCATATACATTTTCAGTTCTGGGAGCGATTTATTAGGGTATTTTTAACTAAATTAACCAAAATACTTTAGATACTCATTGTTATAAATGTGGTACATCATAAACTCATTGAGTTGGTGAATTTAATTCAAATTAGAGTGGGGGAGAATTTATATAGAAAAGATAGTGATTATTGAAATCTTGATGTGTTATAGTTGGATATATATTTTTGTTTGGATGTTCTAGGGTTGCATATGATGCAAGTGTATTTTTTTAAATTGATATATCATAGCAGTTTAAACCACCACCATATATTCCAAATAATTAATTAATGGCGGTTCAAACCTTTACCAATCAAGAAATAACTATCGCCATATGTCTATTTTTTTAGTGAATCATATAATTTAAATTTATTTCAATGTTATTCACATAAAATCTCAAGTTGTTACATTCTAAATGAATGAAACTGATGTGAGTTAAATTCTGATGCCAACATTAGTGGTTGTTTTTTGGGAACCATTACTGAATCATATGGTGGTGGTTTAAATCACTGACAGTCAAAATATTTATGTCTCCATATGTTTATTTTTTTTAGTGTATCAAATAATTTAAATTTATTTCAAATTAATTAATATAAAATCTCAGGTTGTTACTTTATACCACAATTAAAATTAATTTTTCCCTTAAAATGAAAACACTTTTATGTAAAAAATGAAGATACTTTTGATTCACCACATCCTCAGGCTCCCTTTTAGCTTACTTGAATTTATTATTCCACCAAATAACATTATCCAGATGATTAGTCTTATTCTTTAGATGTTTTTCATAATGATATAAGATTTACATTGATAGTTATTCATAGGAATGGTCATACTATAGTTGTAAAAATTCCACGTTTAGGACATGTAAAATACCAGGTATGTAATTCTTTAAAAGTGATACATGGAATACATCATGAACATTAGAGAGGTTTTGAATAAGTTACAAGTGATAAGCTATTGTCTCCACTAAATGAAGAATATCAAAGGGTCCAATATAACTAGGAATCTGATTTCCCTATTTTTAATCTCATAATATTCTTTTATGGAGAAATTCAAAGTTATAACTTCTCCTGTAATCCCCCGACACTAGTTACCTAGAGTCAGTTCATTATTACATAACATTGGCATGATCACGAGAAAGATCAAGTCTCGAAAGACCGATTAGTTTAGTAGCCTTGGAATAACTAGATACATCCATAAATTTTTACATTACATCATAAAAAAAACATCTTGTCTTCATATCCCCTCATACTATCCCTGCAGGTCATTCATAAATTACTTCTTCATAATCTTGGGAAAAATAAAACATTGAAAGGGGTGAGCTCAGATGCTCAGTAAGGATAACATTATAGCAGAAGCTTTCATAAAAAAGCATAAATACTTAAGGCAGTTTATAACTAAAACAAAAGCCTTTTAAACTTGAACTTCAGTATAAAATGGCAAAGATAAAATAAAATAATGCCATTTACTTACTCACATGGATATTCTACTAGTCGAATAATCCCATGCATTATAAATAACCACTTTCATAATGATGGAATGCATAATGCCAGACTATCATAACCGCATAGCCAAGGCCTCGTGCCAAGACTACAAATAAGATTTTGCCAAGGCCTTGTGCCAAGAAACTAGTTTGTCTCATGAGACCTACCGACGCATCGAGGAGCTATAGCGGGCTCCACCCATCACTTATTATGTCCAATGCATTCCTCATATGAACAGGTTTAAACATAACATAAACATTCGTATTAAAACTAGCATACGAAATGTCAATACTTTAACCACAAACCATGAATGGTATAAAAATAGCACATCCACCGTCAAACATAACTCATTCGATGCAATATGGAAGATTGTATTGTATCACATTAACCTCAATCAAGAATAATGAAGGATGTTGACATAGATGAAACTAATCATCAAAACTATTTGAGAGAAATATCCCGCTTTTTCTTGAAATCATTTAAAAGTCACACTATTTGTCAAGAAGCCATTTAAAAGTAGATTTTTGAATCAAAGTGTCCCATACCACTTTGAAACTTTTTTAAAATGAGTTTTAATTTCTAAAACTTTAATGTCCATATAAATAAATGCTTAAAACCATTTTTAAAACATGGACATTAATGAGAAAGATTTAGAAGAATAAGTCTTTAAAACATTTAAAAATGGTATTTTAGTTAGAGATTTTAACCAAAAGAGACACTTGAATACAAATAATTGAGGTAATCAAAACTTTGTAATATCATGAGAATAAAGGGATTCATGATATACTATGTCAAAGTGCATTATATACACCACATAAAAGTGATTTGGTGTATATCAACAAAGAAGTCTCAATGGAATGTAAATTGAGATGAAATCTATCATAAATTCCGTATCCTTAGGTTAAGGATAAATCAACAACATAATTATGTGTGACAAATATAAATACACTAAATAAGATTGGATATTCAGTTTAAAACAATCAAAGGATATTCACACATATTCTTGTAAAAACAACACCAACGAATTGGATGTTTAACTCAAGAAATGGTGAATGAGTTAAAATTACTCTTATCAAATTCATATCAATGACTTGAGAATTACCAATGAGTGATTATGTGTATCAAACTTATATCCATAGGAAGGGGGATTGGAAATTATGACATAATCAAATGAATAGTGATTCCACACATAATCATGGTGTAATATAATCAATGAAATATGCGTAAAGCCAAATGAGTGGGAATTGAAATCTCAAATTCCCTTATCGATTAGGTAACATACGAAACATACACCCATGAAATAAGTATCATACCATGATGATGTAAATACACATAAATTAAAGTATATCACACAATGAATACAATCATGGGCAGTACACATACACCACATGCAATAATTAAGTGGTGATCAATGGAAATCTCACGAAATTAAAAGTGAGATAAGAAACCCGTTACCACGTTAATCAACTGAGTCGTATGGCCAAAATTTAATAACCACCAAATGATTTACAGAATAACATGAATATAAATAGAATCATGAATATATATCAAATGGAAGTACACAATACACCACTTTCAATAATTTAGTGGCGAAAAATGGAAATCTCACGGAATTGAAAGTGAGATAAGAAAATCCCTTACCACGTTAATCAACTGAGTCATATGGCCAAAAGTTAATAACCACCAAATTATTTACAGAATAACATGAATATAAAGAGAATAATGATAATATATATCAACTGGCATTACACAATACACCACTTTCAATAATTTAGTGGCGAACAATGGAAATCTCACGGAATTGAAAGTGAGATAAGAAAATCCCTTACTTTGTACTTTTTCCTTGGTCGACGGTAGGTTAACCTGCTGTATAATGGTGAAATAATTGTTATTGAATTATAAAAGAATAATTTACTTTAATATGATATCATATATGATCTTTTAACATTGATTTGTTAATAATATCTTAGAATTATCGTCATTTCGGGTGTTAACGGGTTCATTTTACTTTATATTCTTTGTTATGTGAGCCATATTCATTATTAATGGGATGTATATTATTCATATCCAGAATGATATAAAGTCCTTAGATACTATTTTTAAATCATCAAATTAGAATTATACTTGAATGGATATGATGGAGAATGAATCTCATCGCGTTCGTGGAGACGGTAGTCCGTACGTACGCACGATCGACAATATCATTCTTTTGATATTAAAATAATATATAATTTGACGGTATATCATATATACAGAATAATTATCATGTTATTTTTATTATTTACATGAGTTACACATCATTATTATACCCATCCAAATAATAATAAATTGATTAACAATTACACCATGACGTGGAGACGGTAAGCCGTACGTACGCACGTATGGTGACATGTTATTCAAAGGATGGATAGAATACTGAATATGGTTGTACCATATTTATAATAACATCACAGTATATATATGATACTGTATTTATTATTTTATAATGGTAATAACAAAGAAAGAGGAAGTGGAAGAAGAAATGAACTTAAAAATGGGTGGTGAAAACATTACCTCTTCTTCGGGTTCTTCCTTTTGATTTGATCAAAAGGGCTCCTTAGGTTGGCTTTATTATCAAAATAAGGCCTCTAGGTTGTAGTTAGGGAAGTTGATATAGTATTTGGTCAGGGTTTGGCCGAAACAAAGGGCTTTGAAGGTGTGAAGAAATGAGAAGGAGGAGTGCCCTTTTATAAGAGGGGTGAGGGGCACCTTTGGAAAAGCTAGAAATATTAATTTATAATAAATTCTTATTCGGTTTATAATGGATCCAAAGTTTATTATTTAAATTTTAAGGTGGGGATGGGTCGAAAACAACTTAACCAATATAATTTATACAGGTTTGGGTCATTATATTAACCTTATCTTTAAGTATTAACTCTTAGTTAATTAGTTTCACTTTTACAATGTCTCTTTGTATTTTTATATTATATGGTTAAAAAGCTTACTATATACATCCAAGAGACCCTCAAGTGGTCCATTAATGATGAACCTATCATGATATAAGTCTCTTGGCCGAACCTTAGATTTTTAGGAATTTAATATCAATTAATAATATAATATTTGTTTTAAGAACTCTTTTATGTCAATTTTGACACTATTCAATAGTTGATTTTTGTGAAACTCATAACAGATTGATTACTTCGAAAAGAGTCAATTAAATCAATCCTAATATATCATATTATCCTATAAAATTATTTTAATTCATTAAAAGTTTCATATTATATTTATTTGGGTATTTATAATATCAATTATTTTAATTTTTCACTATTAAAGTAATTAATTCATCATCATTGTGTCATAAATAAATTAAATTATTTAATGTCTAAAAATTATAAATAAAATATCATTATGTATGAAATATCTTTATATTTCTAATTAATATTTATAATCTGAAATCCAACATATATAACACTCTGTAACAATTGTTTTTTTAAAAGATATATGCTTGTGTCATTTTTTGTATTTATTTTAACTTAATTAAAATAAAGTTTCATTATCACTTACAAGTGGATCCATGGGGTCCCAAAATCGACCCAAAGATGCCCATGGTAGACCATGTATCAACCAATAGGTTTAAGACACGTTTTAGGGTAATTTAGTATTATTATAATATTATTTTTTAACCCTTGTTTACCGGATTTACCCTTTAACCATGGTAAATAAAATATTTAGCAGAGTAATTATCCAAAATGTTTAAAAATAAAAGTTACCTATTTACACAATTTGAACATCCTGATTCCAAATATGGAATCCATTTTTCCAAATTCAAAACACAGAAGTGGAAGAAATTAATTTAAAATTAATTCCCGTTGTTAAAACAAAAAGCGTGTTTTTAGAGATAATAACTATCAAAAGATTGTCACTTGTTTATGTCTGGTTTAAATGTGAAATTTGGTTAAATGAACCAAATTGAATTACATGGTAAAAATATATTCTAAATATACTTTAAAACCACTCAAATTCATAATTTATCACTATTAATTATTTTGATTAAAAAAGTTGTTTTTAATTAAAATTTAGTAATTTTCACTATTCATCAAAATATGAAAGTTATTTGAAAAGTACCAAAATTTCACCCTAGGCTAATTTAAATATTCTGAATCCAAAAATGAAGTCCATTTTGAGAGGTAGAATTTATAAAATTTCAAAAAGTAGGTATTACTATTCATAACGGCTAGTTTGATTGGTTATGGTGTGTTAAAATCTCGAAGTTGCGTACAATGCACGTCATTGCATTATTCGAAAGGAAACATACCGAGGAAGCTTGGGGTGTTACATTCTCTCCTCCTTCAATAAATTGCGTCCTCGCAATTTTTAAAATTTTTCTTGGGAATATAATGGAAAGTCCCACATCGGAAAAAGAGTCAATAAAACTATCACTTTAAAAGAACGAAAGAGAGGTATAAGGGTCATCCAAGATAACCCATACTAGGATTCCATATAAGAAAACATGGATATGGATGATAAACTAAGTGTCAAGTTCTGATGGAGAGGGATAGAAATCATGATCAGGAGAAAGTTAACAATAAGAAAACCACAAACTTGTGTTGGGACAAACGACCATTAGTCTCCTAGTAGAAAAGTAAACGGACAACAATTTTTTTAAGTTACATTACATAAGGACGAGGAATTAATTTATGATATTGACTAAGAACATTATGAGATATACTTACATTTTAAGTATAGTTTCATTCTTTAATAAATTTCCACCACTAACTCAATTTTTCTTTTTTAAACGATGAGTATTCAAGAAGACTTGATCACACTGGAAGAGCTAGAATAAACTTCTATAGAATCACATGATCCATGCAGGATAAACTATATATTTACATTGTCTCTGAAGATTAATCAAAACCAAAATGGTTAGTGAATGATCTAATGATCCCCCAAAAGGATATTACTTGAGATAAATATGCACTAATCTTAATTTCTAAAATTAAACCAAAAATACCCCAAAGTTAAATAGATACCATTCAATAATCAATTATCCTTAAAATCCTTTAATATAATCCAAAATAATATTGAAACCCAAAACATAGAAGAATTTGATTATGTAGTCTCCCATGTTACATTGTATCTCCAAATGACATCAAATACTCTTAAAGTCACATACTTAAAAGTAATTAACATCATCACATATTCTCTGTTATAGGTTAATCATTTCCATAAATAACCCAAATCACTATAAATCAACAATAAAAACGTAGATAAAAATCCACCATTACTCTACAAATGAAACCCCATTGTATTCTATTTTCCTTGGGCATATAGTGTTCCCAACAAAGCGAACTTCTTCCAAAATAACATTTATCACTTAATCATCAAATCATTTTCCTATACCAAGGGTATTCATTTGATAAGACATAAGAACCCAAATCATCTTATTATTGATCAATAAAATCATTTAACAAAAAAAATAGTCACACTAACCAGGGACTTCACGTAGTCCAGTGGTAGGTGATAAATCCCAATCGCACTTTGGTTGTGGGTTCGATTCCCACAGCTTTGTCCGACGCGACGGGTTGTCACACGGTCTACGTGTTGTCCTTTTTCAAAAACTATATTTTATAATATTACCAAAATGAGATAAATTCCTCAAAATAACATAATTTAACCACAAATGTTATATCATACTTTGCATTTTCATCCCAAATTATAATAACTTATAATTTTCTCAAACCCCAATGATCATATAAAACCAAATGGTTATATATACCTATATCCACAAGAGAAGAGGCAATTCTTCCTCAAATATCATTCTCACATGGAAAACTGCGGGGTTACAAATACAAGAGGAAATTATTCCAAAGTAAACCCAGCAACAAGGAGTGATAATACTTTTTAATTTTTTCTCCAACCATTTATTTCCACATATCTTCTTCTTTGACCAAGAAAATATCCTATAGAATAGGACATTCACTCGGGTAATGGCCAGTTCCCCTACATTTACGGAAAATGACTGTAAATGGACTCTTGGGACCATTTTTATCTTCTTCCATAGTCCTCTTCATTTTTCTTCGGCAATTCTTCACTTTATGTCCTTCCTTCCCGCACGTAAAACATTTCGTTGTCCCATTGAGACACTTTCCTGGGTGTCTCTTTCCACATTTCCTGCATGATGAAAATTGAGGGTTCTTTTCCCCATGGTCTCCATTGCTGGAGATCTTATCATTTATCACCTTTCTCTTCCTTGTTGAGTCTGGGAGTTGGTTAATATATATGTTGTTGATCATATTTTTGGAAAACTGATTTGGCATAAAGACGATATCTTTTACGCCTATCAACATTCCATTTTTTTGCTCATTTCCACCACCGTTCCCACCTTGTACATCATTCTCAAAGTCACTATGACTTCCTTGGAATCCAGCCATTGACTAAAACCAGAAATCATTGTGTGAGTAATAGTAGTCGTAAAATCATTTAGAGAATAAAATGTCACCATATTCTCAATTTGAAACATATTAGGATTAACCAAGGTCATTTACTCTCATCTTATATATATATTACTTAAATAGGTTTGTAAAGAAAATGTAAATTATCCTAATCATATCCCCCGAGAGTGTCTTAACCAAGAGTGCAACAAGGCCCGTTGTCGTGCACCAGTTCCCGTTCGAGTCTAGCTCAAAGCGGTGTTTTCGGGTTTTACGCCTAGGTACATCTGTGCCAGAGCCGCCTCTACCTGCTCGTATCCAGAAAGGGATGTATTGCTCGGAAAACTCACAAAATCTCTACAATACCAAAATTCTAGGAAGTTATTTTATACTAATCCTCAATTTTCATCTTAGGTCTACGTGCTCTAATCAGAGTTTATCTAAATCTAGCTTCCAAGGTTTGTACTAAACTTCCTCTGATACCAACTGTAACGCCCCGACCCTAGTTACCTAGAGTCGGTTCATTATTACATAACATTGGCATGATCATGAGAAAGATCAAGTCTCGAAAGACCGATTAGTTTAGTAGCCTTGGAATAACTAGATACATCCCTAAATTTTTACATTACATCATAAAAAAACATCTTGTCTTCATATCCCCTCATACTATCCCTGCAGGTCATTCAAAAATTACTTCTTCATAATCCTGGGAAAAATAAAACATTGAAAGGGGTGAGCTCAGACGCTCAGTAAGGATAAAATTATAGCAGAAGCTTTCATAAAAAAGCATAAATACTTAAGGCAGTTTATAACTAAAACAAAAGCCTTTTAAACTTGAACTTCAGTATAAAATGGAAAAGATAAAATAAAATAATTCCATTTACTTACTCACATGGATATTCTACTAGTCGAATAATCCCATGCATTATCAATAACCACTTTCATAATGATGGAATGCATAATGCCAGACTATCATAACCACATAGCCAAGGCCTCGTGCCAAGACTACAAATAAGATTGTGCCAAGGCCTTGTGCCAAGACACTAGTTTGTCTCATGAGACCTACCGACACATCGAGGAGCTATAGCAGGCTCCACCCGTCACTTATTAAGTCCAATGCATTCCTCATATGAACAGGTTTAAACATAACATAAACATTCGTATTAAAACTAGCATACGAAATGTCAATACATTAACCACAAACCATGAATGGTATAAAAATAGCACATCCACAGTCATACATAACTCATTCGATACAATATGGAAGATTGTATTGTATCACATTAACCTCAATCAAGAATAATGAAGGATGTTGACATAGATGAAAATAATCATCAAAACTATCTGAGAGAAATATCCCGCTTTTTCTTGAAATCATTTAAAAGTCACACTATTTGTCAAGAAGCCATTTAAAAGTAGAATTTTGAATCAAAGTGTCCCATACCACTTTGAAACTTTTTTAAAAGGAGTTTTAATTTCTAAAACATTAATGTCCATATAAATAAATCCTTAAAACCATTTTTAAAACATGGACATTAATGAGCAAGATTTAGAAGAATAAGTCTTTAAAACATTTAAAAATGGTATTTTAGTTAGAGATTCTAACCAAAAGAGACACTTGAATACAAATAATTGAGGTAATCAAAACTTTTTAATATCATGAGAATAAAGGGATTCATGATATACTATGTCAAAGTACATTATATACACCACATAAAAGTGATTTGGTGTATATCAACAAAGAAGTCTCAATGGAATGTAAATTGAGATGAAATCTCTCATAAAGGATGTATCCTTAGGTTAAGGATA
Source organism: Viscum album (assembly GCA_963277665.1). Taxonomy (NCBI): domain Eukaryota; kingdom Viridiplantae; phylum Streptophyta; class Magnoliopsida; order Santalales; family Viscaceae; genus Viscum; species Viscum album. Next base: position 763,309,008 of record OY728122.1, read on the forward strand.
AATCAACGACATAATTATGTGTGACAAATATAAATACACTAAATATGATTGGATATTCAGTGTAAATCAATCAAAGGATATTCACACATATTCTTGTAAAAACAACACCAACGAATTAGATGTTTAACTCAACAAATGGTGAATGAGTTAAAATTACTCTTATCAAATTCATATCAATGACTTGAGAATTACCAATGAGTGATTATGTGTATCAAACTTATATCCACAGGAAGGGGGATTGGAAATTATGACATAATCAAATGAATAGTGATTCCACACATAATCATGGTGTAATATAATCAATGAAATATGCGTAAAGCCAAATGAGTGGGAATTGAAATCTCAAATTCCCTTATCGATTAGGTAACATACGACACATACACCCATGAAAGAAGTATCATACCATGATGATGTAAATACCCATAAATTAAAGTATATTACACAATTAATACAATCATGGGCAGTACACATACACCACATTCAATAATTTAGTGGTGATCAATGGAAATCTCAGGAAATTAAAAGTGAGATAAGAAACCCCTTACCACGTTAATCAACTGAGTCGTATGGCCAAAAGTTAATAACCACCAAATGATTTACAGAATAACATGAATATAAATAGAATCATTAATATATATCAAATGTAAGTACACAATACACCACTTTCAATAATTTAGTGGCGAAAAATGGAAATCTCACGGAATTGAAAGTGAGATAAGAAAATCCCTTACCACGTTAATCAACTGAGTCGTATGGCCAAAAGTTAATAACCACCAAATGATTTACAGAATAACATGAATATAAAGAGAATCATGATAATATATATCAACTGGCATTACACAATACACCACTTTCAATAATTTAGTGGCGAACAATGAAAATCTCACGGAATTGAAAGTGAGATAAGAAAATCCCTTACTTTGTACGTTTTCCTTGGTCGACGGTAGGTTAACCTCCTGTATAATGGTGAAATAATTGTTATTGAATTATAAAAGAATAATTTACTTTAATATGATATCATATATGATCTTTTAACATTGATTTGTTAATAATATCTTAGAATTATCGTCATTTCGGGTGTTAACGGGTTCATTTTACTTTATATTCTTTGTTATGTGAGCCATATTCATTATTAATGGGATGTATATTATTCATATCCAGAATGATATCAAGTCCTTAGATACTATTTTTAAATCATCAAATTATAATTATACTTGAATGGATATGATGGAGAATGAATCTCATCGCGTTCGTGGAGTTGGTAGTCCGTACGTACGCACGAGCGACAATATCATTATTTTGATATTAAAATAATATATAATTTGATGGTATATCATATATACAGAATAATTATCATGTTATTTTTATTATTTACATGAGTTACACATCATTATTATACCCATCCAAATAATAATAAATTGATTAACAATTACACCACGACGTGGAGACGGTAAGCCGTACGTACGCACGTATGGTGACATGTTATTCAAAGGATGGATAGAATACTGAATATGGTTGTATCATATTTATAATAACATCACAGTATATATATGATACTGGATTTATTATTTTATAATGGTAATAACAAATAAAGAGGAAGTGGAAGAAGAAAGGAACTTGAAAATGGGTGGTGAAAACATTACATCTTCTTCGGGTTCTTCCTTTTGATTTGATCAAAAGGGCTCCTTAGGTTGGCTTTCTGATCAAAATTAGGCCTCTAGGTTGTAGTGAGGGAAGTTTAGATAGTATTTGGGAAGGGTTTGGCCGAACCAAAGGGCTTTGAAGGTGTGAAGAAATGAGGAAGAGTGCCCTTTTATAAGAGGGGTGAGGGGCACCTTTGGAAAAGCTAGAAATATTAATTTATAATAAATTAATATTCGGTTTATAATGGATCCAAAGTTTATTATTTAAATTTTAAGGTGGGGATGGGTCTAAAAAAACTTAACCAATAGAATTTATACAGGTTTGGGTCATTATATTAACCTTATCTTTAAGTATTAACTCTTAGTTAATTAGTTTCACTTTTACAATGTCTCTTTGTATTTTTATATTATATGGTTAATAAACATACTATATACATCCAAGAGACCCTCAAGTGGTCCATTAATGATGAACCTATCATGATATAAGTCTCTTGGACGAACCTTAGATTTTTAGGAATTTATTATCAATTAATAATATATTATTTGTTTTAAGAACTCCTTTATGTCAATTTTGACACTATTCAATAGTTGATTTTTGTGAAACTCATAACAGATTGATTACTTCGAAAAAAGTCAATTAAATAAATCCTAATATATCATATTATCCTATAAAATTATTTTACTTCATTAAAAGTTTCATATTATATTTATTTGGGTATTTATAATATCAATTATTTTAATTTTTCACTATTAAAGTAATTAATTCATCATCATTGTGTCATAAATAAATTAAATTATTTAATGTCTAAAAATTATAAATAAAATATCATTATGTAGTAAATCTTTTTATCTTTCTAATGAATATTTATAATCTGAAATCCAACATATATAACCCTCTGTAACAATTGTTTTTTTAAAAGATATATGCTTGTGTCATTTTTTGTATTTATTTTAACTTAATTAAAATAAAGTGTCATTATCACTTATATGTGGATCCATGGGGTCCCAAAATCGACCCAAAGATGCCCATGGTCGACCATGTATCAACCAATAGGTTTAATACACGTTTTAGGGTAATTTAGTAATATTATAATATTATTTTTTAACCCTTGTTTACCAGATTTACCCTTTATCCATGGTAATTAAAATATTTACCGGAGTAATTATCCAAAATGTTTAAAAATAAAAGTTACCTATTTAAAAAATTTGAACATCCTGATTAAAAATATGGAATCCATTTTTCCAAATTCAAAACACAGAAGTGGCAGAAATTAATTTAAAATTAATTCCAGTTGTTAAAACAAAAAGCGTGTTTTTTAGAGATAATAACTATCAAAAGATTGTCACTTGTTTATGTCTGGTTTAAATGTGAAATTTTGTTCAATGACCCACATTGTATTACATGGTAAAAATATATTCTAAATATACTTTAAAACCACTCAAATTCATAATTTATCACTATTAATTATTTTGATTAAAAAAGTTGTTTTTAATTAAAATTTAGTAATTTTCACTATTCATCAAAATATGAAAGTTATCCGAAAAGTACCAAAATTTCACCCTAGGCTAATTTCAATATTCTGAATCCAAAAATGAAGTCCATTTTGAGAGATAGAATTTATAAAATTTCAAAAATTAGGTATTACTATTCATAACGGCTAGTTTGATTGGTTATGGTGTGCTAAAATCTCGAAGTTGCGTACAATGCACGTCATTGCATTATTCGAAAGGAAACATACCAAGGAAGCTTGGGGTGTTACATATCCAAAACTTTTAATTACTAATATCACCGATGATTTTTATTATAAATATTATATCGACAATGAATTTCCCTGTGGGGTTGTGAAATGTCACTAACATTCATTTCTATTTCCTCATCTTGATTATGTCTCAATAGATTTCATTATCTTACTATATCCTTTTATTTTGGAGTTTTGATATTATTTATGTAGAGGGATTATTAAGGATCTATCTGCATTCTCAGGTGAAATCTATTATTATAATAAAATTGAACAAGAGAAATTTTTTTATCCCAGCCACCATTAAAATTTAGAGAAGAATATATTAGCATATCCTCTAGGGTTTGGATGGTTCTCTCAGGATGACTATATTTCTATGGATTTTAGGCTATACTGAAACACTACTTCATATCTAGATTTTGTGGAATAATTCAAGATAACTTTGCGGTAAACCTCAGATGTCAATCATATACAATAGAATATGGTATTCCCTGAAACCATACCACTTAATCAATGTATACAAGGGAAATTTTATCAATATATGAATATTCTATGATATAAATGGAATTTAGTGATTTATTAAGGTTATTGACTACAACCCAAAAAACAGCATGGAATTTATATGTTCTAGGGAGTCCAATGATGAAATATGTGGTTTTATTTTCCCATTTCCATTATATAATAGTTAATGGTTATAAAATCGATTTATACTTCACCCACTTAGCCTTAAGTTTTTTTAATAAAGCACTAAGATAGACACTCCATAATACTTCTGTTCATGTTTTAACACCATAAATTATTCTTATGGTTCATATACATGTTCATACATCATGTATGTAGAGTGAATGATGATATATGAGAATCATACAACAAATCATTTTTCAATTCTAGTATAATAGGGACACATACTCTGTTCTTGAACTTTATCCTTCCATCACAATAAATATTGAACTCATAAAAATCTGTCACTTTCATTTTTATATCTATATATTTTTCCATCACCTCCTTAATCTTCACATGGATAAATGGTCTAACAATTATTTGAGAAAGATAGTATTTCTATCATTCCTTAAATATTTCACAGTCCATACATTGAAAATCCATAATTGTTCTATCTTTTTTGATCCTCATCATTGATATGTAAGCATTATCCTTTTTACTCAAATTATAAGCCACTTTTTTTCTTTCCTAGGGTGGTAATGTATTGAGCAGTGATAATATTTAATCAACTCCAATCATCTTCTCTAGTACATATTTAAGCCTTTTTGTGTGAATATATACTTTATGATATATTTATCAATATATATATATATAAATATATCACAACATTAACTACATTTATAATGACTGCATATTATTAATACAAAAATTACTGAAACAAAATAAAACATCATGAGTTGAGTAACTTTTCTCACGAACATTCAATTTAAATGTTTCATAAGTTAAAGAAACATCATTTTTCACGATAACACGTACCATCCCCTTCTTTGATACATCACTGTAAATAACACATCCTTATCTACAATAGGTTAGTGTGAGAATAGGTGCACTGATTAGCATTCTCTCTAGTTCCTTGAAATTTTCATCATATTCATCAGTCCGAAGGAACATGAATCCCTTTCTATCTAAAATGATGAGTGGGATATACAACCATGATAAATTATTCACAAATCATTTATAATATCCCTCATATCAAAGAAAACTATGAATCTTAGTCATAGTTGTTGGTCGGGGAAACTATTTAATGATTTTTATTTTAAGAGGATTTAGTGGTATACCCTCATTTGAGATTATATGACCGAAAAAAACATTATATAGTGAAAGTTCACACTTGGTAAATTTTGAATATAACTTATACTAAATTAGAGTATTTGGTAAAATTCCCAAGTGATTTTCATGTTATTCCTTTATCTTGGAGAATATAATAATACCTCCAAGGAATACAACCAAAAATCAATCAAGGTAATCTATAAAGTCACTATTAATTAAATTTATAATGCTTGTAGGGGCATTAATAAGTCCAATGGAATCACTATAAATTAATTGTGTCCATTCTTAATATAGAAGGATTTCTTAGAAATGTATTCACTTTTGATCCTTAGTTGATAAGATTCAGAATGAATGTTAATCTTTGTGAAGCATAATATCCTAACAATTGATGAAAAAACCAGCAATATGGGGTATAGGATACATACTCTTGATCTTGATCTCGCTAAGTTACCAATAATCCTTGATGAGTAAAATTAATAATTATTTCATATATATAAAAAGAATAAGTTCACCCCATGGTGAAACACATAGATAAATGAATCCCTTATCTAGATTCTATTAGTGTTTCATCTTCAATTCCTATAACTCAATTAGGGCCATTCTATATAGAGTGTTTGCAATAAGTGCGTCACTAGGAATGTGTTATATGGAACACTCAAAGTCATTATTTATAGGTAGACTAAGAAACACTTCTAGAAAAACATATAAAAATCCAATACAATAGGAATATCTATCAAATGTTTCTCCCCAACCATATGATATAAATACCATATTTTAATAGGAATCAAGTACTATAAAGTTGAAGTAATTTAAATTGGGAGTCCTTATTTTTCCTGAAGCTATAGATTATCATCAATTTGTTTATAATATTAAATATTATTTCCTTAATCTAAAATTTTATAAGGGATCTATGTAAAGAGAAATATTTAATTCCCAAGATCACATAAAATTATACTTAAGAAATAATAATAATATTTTCATAGGGTACATTCCTACAATCTTTAGCATGATATACCCAAATATATAGTGGAGGATTTTTCTGCCTTAACCATCATGATAAAATTCGGTGATTGACATAATATACGCCCTTATCTGGTCTTTGATTTAGGCCTTGTATTAGGTCATTGACTTAGATAATGACCATGTTTCCCACATAGAATATATTGAACTATTAGCGGTACCTTATGATGAAATTTATTTCCCTCTATCAAAATATTTATTTTTCCTCATAAATTACATGATCTATGATTCTGTTTTCTACATGTAGAACAAATTATTATTCCTTTGAGACGTTTACATAGGTGATTCTTCTCACATTATCAACATGTAGGTAAATAAGTCTTTTTTCCTACACGGTATTCATCAAATGAACTACCATGAACTTCTACTTTTCTATTATTAGTAATTTCAAGAAACTCACCCATGATGAGGTTATTAATAATATATAAATATTTCTAGTTAGTTATAATCACATGGTTTCACATTCAAACTCCCATTTCATTTGGTTTCCCTTGAGGTAAATAATTGAATTGTTCATCATATTTTTCATAAACATGATTCCTGCTAGTTCCATCAATTGACTAAAATAATAAAAGTACAAGATGAAAACAATAATCATAGTGAGAAATCATAATATAATGAAAAATCATACATAGGATAGCTAAATCATTAAACCTTATTTTCAATCTTTAAAACATTATATTCATTGTATATCATAGTGGATTATGATAAGTTTTTATAGATTCAATCTTCTCATTCATCATAATGGTTTATAATGAAAATATGGATTAACTGAAGCATATCCCATAGGTTTGTCTATCTAGATGTATAGTCTTAGGCCCATTCATTTATCATAGATGATATTCAATTTAATACCCAATACATGATTTCAGAGTTGTTACCCAAAGGTTCACCTTTTACACAATTGTATCCACTTTCCAGTATATATATAGGGACGTATTTTCCAAGAAAACAAAACTCTTCTCTTTAACATAACTTTGGATTTTTTAATATACATAGGATTATCCTTAAGGTTACCACAAATGTTTTCTCATTTTAGTTCCCATAAATTACTATACCTTGTTCTGATGCCAATTGAGGTGACCTGAATAATACATAAAAAATTATTACATCCTTTTAGATGAATATTCAATACAGCCCATAAAAATACACACCCTAGATCTATAATGGTTTGGTATCATGGGAGACTAGATACATAATATTATTATTTCATTAAAGATCTTAAAAATATCCCACAAATTCTTATCAAATTATACTTATTATACATACCTACTTAAAACCATTTTTCATGACCTTGGGGAAGGAAACATAATAAATGGTGATCTTATATCATCAATAAGGGAAAACATATAATATATCAATTAATGATCATATGTATACATAAAATAATCATAAGGTCATATTAATATAAACTTAACATTTGAAAATCATACCAAGAAATTCATAGATCAAAATCATGGAATAAGGATTTGGAATCTTATAATACATGAGTGATAGAAGAATCAAAGATCATGTTCTATGAGATCATATCACATGCATAAGAACTCTTCATAGAGTGTGACATTAAATCTATCACATAATCATAATCATATAAGTCATAAGTCAAGGATCTCCAACAAGAAATTCATCACTTGTTATTCTTGGGATAAAAACAAATGTACCTACTTTGGGCTTGCAGCAGCTAACCATGTCCCCTCTTTTGGGCATGGTATAACCAATCATGTACCCTTTTATCTCATAAAACATTAATCATTACCAAATTCCTTGGAGGGAGTAATAGACCCACTCATTACATAATCATAATCCATTCATATGTATTCCAAAAGATCTTCAAAATATTTAAAATTTCTTTATACCTTAATATGTGGAGAAGAATATCAGTTTAATCAATCTTTCATCATAATAATCAATTAAAATTCAATGGTAGAATGGGGATGGTATATATGAAAACCCATATCATTTATACACTTTAATTCATGATTTATTATATAAATACATAGATAACACAATATTAAATGATCTAATGTACCAGTTTTTTAGGTAATTAGATACATATAATAATAACATGAAGCATGCGTACAAAAAAATATTTAAAAAATCCAAAATCTTCTACTATAATTCCTTCAATTTTCTAAAACTGCAAGGGATAACTTTGGGTTTCACATTAGAAATGGTTGAGCTATAAATCATGGTAATTTAATAATTGAAGAATAAAATGATAAAAGTAATACATGTGAGTCAATAGATATATCAAGGTGATATAAAGGGGGTGAGAATAATAAACATTCACATAAGTGTATGATATAAGGTGATAACATTTAGGCAATATAGGAATGTGGAAACAACATAAAACTTGACATCATAAGTGTAAGTCATGGATAAAAATTGTTAAATTATAACATAGTGTGCTTAGGATACCATCACAAGAACCATAAATTGTATATCATTCGATAAAAATATTACCCAATCCGTTGGAGGTCTATATAATTCCAGACCCACCTCTCATATTCGTTTTATGTACATGAATATATGTGCTAAAGAGATCTTACAACATAAGAATAAATTTAATCACTTTTATTACCATGATTAAGAATTGTTGTTAGAATAAATTGATGTCCCCATTCAATGAAGTATTTTTGCATCTAGATTAATTAATTTTAGTTTAAATTGGTTTTGGTGTAGAGACCCTAGCCTTTTACATATAACATTACATGTTTTTAAGCATAATTGTACATCAGAGTACAAGCTAAGGATCGTTAAGTCTAGTGTCTTAGAATAACTGGTACATACAACATAAAACATAGGGCTAAAAAAAGTTGGTATTTAATCTCAATAAAGAGATCCTAACTGCCTTTGAGCACATAAATCTTCACAGGGTACCCTGGGGAACACATGAACAAAGGGATGAGCTATGAAGCCCTGTAAGGGAATGAACATAAGGATACATCTTAAGCACATGAGTTAGGAGTCCTGACATAATGATATCCAAAGCATGGAACATATGAAGTAATATCATATAAAAATGGGATCATATAATCTCGGAGTCATTTAAATGTGGAAGAATCATAAAACATGTATTTAGTATGGTTCAAGTCTAACAACCAATCTCATTTCCCATTTTTGTACGGGTCAAGCCTAACCACCAATTCTGATTCCCATTTTAGTACAGGCCAAGGATAACCACCTATCCCATTTCACATCACATCTCATGAGTCTTAACTTTACCCAATGCAATAGAGAGCTATCAGGGCACACCCATATCAAAATTTTCATGAGTATTCTGGCCACATAAATAATCATACACAATCAACCATACATAAATATATGGGTACCCCTAGAAAGAATTGGGTACCACAATCATGACAATATCCATAACCAACAGACGTATCATGAAAGTGTAAATAAAATAAAGGTATTAGAACAAAAATGGAAATTAATTTGGTAAAATAGGTATATAACATGGTATTTGGTGTCAAGAGGATGTGACAACATATAAGAAATGTATTGGAGAAACATTAGCATTAAAACGTTTTTGTGCGGTTTTAAGGAAAATACTTTAGAGTTTTTAAAATAAAAAAGAGGGAAATATTTTATTTAAAAACAGAATTGAACCAATAATGTTTTCATAATAAAAATAATTATTTTTTAAAAAAATGGCGGTTTAAAATATAAGATATAGTGAAATTCAAATTGGTAAAAGTTTTTGGAAGCTACCTTAAAACATGTTTACTTATCCAAATTCTCTAAAGAGGGAATCTTTTAAAAACATGTATTTCCCCAAAGGAGAGTGATGAATGGTTCTTAATAATTGAATTTTTTTAAAACTAAACATAATTTATAATATGTACATAAATATATAAGATAACTCCATTTTGATATAAATAATGATAAGGCAACCCGAAAGAACAAAGAAGGTTTAGGTAGAATTGTTATGGTTTATTGGCATGGTGTTAAGTGTACCTAAGATGGACTAATGACATAGAAAATGGGTTTCTAATAATTTATAAATCATAAGGGACGTATGGCGGAGGTTTTTAATCATACCCCATCTTTAGCGATTACACATAAAATGGCATAGCAAGGAGGACATCTTGATTAAGAGTGAAATGGAGAGGATCCCTTACCATAAATCTGGTGGTGTTATCCACATGTTATTAATGACCAGAATAAAATAAATTTGGTTTATTAATTAATAAATACATAGAATATTCTATATTTAATTGATTTATTATAACCCATTTTGGTTCATTAAGGACCTTTTTGATTGTTTATAAGGTTCAATCTCATTGTTCAGCCTTGTTTTCTTACATGGTTTTAATGAACGGTTCACTTATTTTCATGTTTGGATAAACATGTAAGATGAAAGTGGTTATCCAGAATTGAATTTATATTATATTAGTGAACTTACAAGATATTAAATGGTTTCAAATTTAATTTGGTTACTTATAGTGAAGTCTAACTATTATATAAAACCTTAGTGAAAACCATTTTTGTTAAATAGTGGGTTGGATTATGATGTAAAATTTTTTCTTCATAACTTAATACCATTAGTAGAAACATATTAAAAAACCATAACAAGGATATAATACAAATATATAATCTGGTTCAACCATAAAAAAATTTGTTTCATAACCAGAATTAAATATGATAATAGAAATTGATAAACTGTTGTCCTAGAATGTGCTATATTATCACATCTCAAACGGTGATTTCATTTTTTTCAAATTAAAGATGGGGAAATAATAGAAGATAATGAAGTGCCCCATTAGAATAATATAATTCTAGTAAATTTATGTTACTGCAGTTATCATACCATTTGGGTGAAGGGAGGTGGGGCAATAAACAAAAAGAAACAATCTTAAAATAAATGAAAGAATTGGAAAGAGGAATTTACCTCTTAAGTCTACCTCCATTGAGAACCTATTAAAGGGATAGGTTTTGGTATTTTTAAGATACTAGGGGCCTTTGGATGTGGGGGAGGATCTTGGGGAGAGATTTGGGAAGAATATTGGCTAGGCATAAGGCTTGAGAGTAGTGAAGAGAAGAGGGAGTGAGGGGGGGGGGGTTATAATGGTGGATAGGAGGGTTTTCATAATTTTATAGTCATTAGTTTATTAATTTCCCTCAAGACCAAAAATAGTGATGATTCAATGAAAAAAAAATAGTAATAAATGCATGTGGGGGTTTTATTTGTGGGCTTGCATCACTTTCGATATCATGAATAGTGGATTTAAATTATAATGTATTTATACGGTAAATTAATGTATTTTACTATTCACTAAAAATTCAAGAATTTCAGAAAAATATGAAAAAATCACTATAAATTTTCGATGTGTAGAATTAAAAAATGAAATTCATTTTTCAAGAATAATTTTATAAATATTATTATTTTAATATTTAATTAAACTCATAATTTTTTTATTAAAAAACTTATTTTAAAACATTCATTTACTTATTCTAAAATATACGTACCTCAAACTTTCACTTGAATATTATTTTAAACTATCATAGGTAAGATTTCTATTCATTAGGTTATATCACTATTCCTAAGGGTATGTTAAAATTAATAAGGGTAGGTTACGATTCACCAAAAATTATGCTTTTCTTATTAGAATCCAAATAACTAACTGATCGTAACCATGTATGTCATATTTTCAAAATTTGAAACACAAAAGTGAAAAACTTGTATATAAAGGACACATAGAATATAATAGTTCATTATGATGTGATTTCAAGTGACTATATAAAATATTTATAAGAGAGTAATTTTCATTTATAAAACATTAGGTCATTACATTCTTCCCCCCTTATGAAAATTTTCCCTCAAAATTTTATTTTAAAATCTAAGCCAAAAATACTTGCGGGTACTTTTCCTTCATTGACTCCTCTAGTTCCCATGCTGCCTCTTTGTACTTGTGGTTTCACCACAATACTTTGACTAGATGAGTAGTCTTGTTGCGAAAAACATTATCTCTATGATCCAAGATCTTAACTATCTTCTCATTATAGGAAAGATCGTCCTCCAACTATACCACCTCTAAAGAGAGTATATGTGAAGGGTCTAGTATGTACATCCTTAAGAGGGATACATGAAAGACATCTTGTATGTTTGACATGATAGGTGGAAGTTCCAGTTGATAAGACACAGTCCTGACACGATCCAGAGTCCCTAAGGGGATGATGTAACTTGGGAATAACATCCCTTTCTTTCCAAACCTCAAGAACTTCTTCCATGGAGATATGTATAGAAATAACATGTCTCCAACTTTGAACTCAAGGTCTCATCGATAGTTGTCTGCAAAACTCTTCTATCAACTTTGGCCTTCCTTGATATACTGTGGAATTGTTTTCACCTTCTCCACCATTTCTTCGACCATTTCAGGCTATAATAGCTTACACTCATCGACTTCATCCCAACACACTAGGGTTCTGCACCTTTTCCCATAAAGGGCTTCATATGGTTCCATTCAGATGCTTGAGTGGAAACTAATATTTTAGGAGAATTCAACCAGTGAAATATGTTGGTCCCATATTCGTTTGAAGTCCCCAGAACATGCTTTCAACATATCTTCTAGTTTCTAAATAGTTCACTCAGATTGGACATCAGTTTGAGGATGATAGTCCGTAATGAAGTTTAATTTAGTTTTTAGAGATTTCTAAATAATTTTCTAGAACTTTGAGGTGAATCTAGGATCACGATTAGATACAATAGAAAATGGTACTCCATGCAACCTTACCACTTGTTTAATGTAAATTCATAAAATTTGACCTATGATAAGTCCTATCAAATCATGATAAATTGAGCTGTATTTCTATGATGATCCACAATGACCCATATAACATTGTTTCCTATGGATGTCCTTGGAATTCTAGTGAAAAATTCAATCGTACCATTCTCTCACTTCTATGTCGGTATGGTTAGTAGTTTCATCATCCCCATGGAATTTTTCCTCTCAACCTTCACTTGCTGACATACCAGGCATTTTGATGTATATTCTGTAATCTCCTTTTTCATATGTCCCACCAAATGTATTCTTGAAGATCCTGATACATCTTTGTGCACCCTAGGTGGATAGAGAAGGTCAATCTATGTGCATTATTAAAAAGATCCTTTTATATCTCTATATTGGATGTTACACATAATCATGACCCAAATCTAACAAATCCTTCTTCATTAATCAAGAACTCAGAGGATTTCCCATTTTTAACAACTTCCAACCATTTCAGAATTTCAAAATCCTTTCTTTGAGCATCATTTATTTTATCCAAGAGGGATGGTTGGGAAATCATTTGAGAAAGGATTGATGATGGTCCTACCTTATTGATTCCCATGTCCATCCTTCAAAAATATAATAAGATCAAATCCGTTTCAATTTTTATCATTGATAAAGATGCAAGATCCTTTCTACTTAAAGAATCCTACACCTAATTTGTCTTATTGGGATGGTAGTGGATTGAGCTTTCATAATCCTCGATGGGATCTATCTATATTTTTTGGAGTATATTAAGCTCATTCTGTGTGAATATATAGTTGATACTCTTGTGGTCAATATTTATCTCACACTTCTCCCCATAGAGATAATGCCACCAGATTTTCAATGCAAATACCACATTTGCCAACTCCTGATCATGCATGGGATTGTTTTTCTCATGTATTTTTTGATTCATTGAGGCATAGGATATAACTTTATCATTTTCAATTATCATACAACCTAAGATCTTCATTGATGTATCACTGTACACTAAAAAGAGTTCTCCACTCATTGGGAGTGTGAGTACTGCTGCAATGATAAGCCTCCTTTTCAACTCTATGAAACAATCTTCACATTCTTGAATCTAGAAAAATGTTACTCCCTTTTGTGTTATCTTGTCCACTATGTTAGAAAATCATGAAATGTTCTTCACAAATCGTCGATAATGACCGGATGGATCCAGAAAGCTTCTAATCTCTGTTACAAATGTTGTCCTGGGCCACTCCTCAATTTAAATTGTCTTGGAAGGGACCACAGACATCCCTTTTCTAGTGATAACATTCCCTAGGAATGGAACTTCCTCCATCCAGAACTCACATTTACTATACTTCACATAAAACTTATCCATTCTCAAAGTCTTTAACACAATATTCAAATGCTCTTCATGTTCCTCCTTTTACTTGGAGTATATAAGAATATCATTAATAAAGACTACCAAAAAGTTGTCAAGGTAATCTGTAAAGACTCTAGTCATTAAATGCAAGAAAATTTTTGGAGCATTAGTTAGTCTGAAGGGCATCACTATAAACTCATAGTGTCTAAACCTCATTTGAAAGGAATTCTTGGGAATATATTCCTTCTCATTGAGTCTGAGGAACTATCTTTCTATCTGGAGACATATGTTTGGAGGATAATATTTATTGAAAATCATCCCCTTGAATTCTTCCCAATACATGGAATCAGTTTTCTCTTGGGACTTTGTATTATTGATTAGTGTCCACCACTGATTAGCTTCCCCATCCAAACGATAGACAACCAGTACAATGTTCTCTTATTCCCAGCACTAAAGGATGGAGAATATATTTTCAATGGAGTTAATCCACTTTTACATGTGGAGGGGATTAGAAGATTCACTAAACAAGGGAGGCATTTTCTGCATGAAGGATTTTATGGAAACTTGCTATTTACTTGCATTCCAAATGATTCATGTTATTATTCATAACTCGAACCAGCTGAGCAAGTACTATCATGATGTTTTCAACACCCTCTCCCATCATATTAGGCATATCATTAGGGAAATATTCAAATTTCCTATCACATTAATTGTTGGAACGTGTTCTTATATTTCCCTCCATTAACTAAGAAAAGAATTTATAATTTAGAGGGCTTGAATACTTAGATATTGAGCATAAAAAGGAAACATTGAACATAAAAGGATAAAATTGTAATGGATAAGTATATCCTGACTTGTGATTCCTTAGGTTTGAATTTATGTTATCCTAGATCAATTTATAAACATAATTTTTTTGGGATTTTTTGTCCGTTAATAATGGTTTGTACCAAGATCTTGAATCTTCCAAATAATATCACCCAAGAGTGTCGAAACCAAGAGTGTAGCAAGGCCCATTTTCATGCACCAGTTCCTATTTGAGTCTAGTTTAGAGCGGTGTTTCTGGGTTTTACCCCTAGATACATCTTTTCCAGAGCCACTTGTAGCTGCTCATATCAAGACATGGATGTATTTTCTTGATAAACCACTAACTCAATACTCACCAGAATTTAGTAATGTTTCTTATACTCAGTCCACTATAAGAAAATAACCTATTAGTGGCAGTTTAAACTGTTTCTATATGCTTCGGTAGTGGTTTTAGGAAACAGCCACTAAATTACGCATCGTGAAACTATTAGATGCGTTTTAAACGAATCGTCGTATTTTCCTCATTTCACGACGGTTCTGGTTTTTTGAGCGGCCATTTTATGGCCAGTGGATCTCTTTTATTGGTGGTGGTTATAACCACCATGAATAAAAAACACCCCCTCACCGAAAAAGTGACGCTAAAATAATCAAAACCGCTATGGAATACATGTGAAGGGTGGGACACTGTAGCAGCGGTTTTAACCTCTCCTATGAGAAAAATATCTATATTTAGCTGCAGTTAGAATCGCCGGTACAATTTTACCTGTTTCATTTAGCAGCGGTTAAAACTGCCGCTAAAAGCTGATCTGGGAGGAAAATAGCAACTCGATATCCCTTGAACCAGTGCCCTAAAAAACAAACCATTCCAACAATATGAATATTCTAACAGAATACATAATAGTCAATATGAAAAGAGATGCTTAACTAAGCACAATCAAATGCATCTTTCAGAAAAGGAATGTAGATAAACATATCACATGGAAATTAGACCTTTAAACAAAATTATAAAAAGCATGTCTGTCACATTTCATGAAAACAATGCCAAGCCTAGTTTCAACATATTCAATCCATACCAGTTCCAACCCTGACATAAAAATTCATATCAACATGCATCCCACTTGTAATATATGATGAATTGTGTATGATACTCATAATTTATGGTCATTCTCTCATATCATTATTATTATCTTATTCTTTCATATTATTATCGATTGATATATATCGCCTTTACCCTTAATTAACATCTAATTTGAAACATTCTTTTGTTTCTCTAACCACTAGGTTATAAGGATCTACTACCCAGCCTGTGAATTAGCGTGAAACGATCAATAAATTACATGTTCACATAAAAATAATTTGATTTTCTTCAAAATTAATTATTTGAAAATAAGTGCATATAAGAATGGACTTATATTCTATAAAAGTGAGTACTAGTAATGCATAGTGGAAAAACAGTTCATATAGTGGTCATGTCACAATTACTTTCTATATAAGTGAAAACTAGTGATGTATACAAGAAAATAAGCACATATATGAATATGAATATTGGAAAAAATAAAATTAATAATATATATAGAGAAAAAAAGATACTCCATGTATAATAAGAAACCACATCCTTTAGTAATAGGAATAAAAAATTCACAAAGAGAAACTACCAACATAAACTCATGTATGCACTTATGTTACGAAAATAATTTTTTATGATTGAATCATCCTTAATTATTCAACATCATCTTGCGTCTACATATATTATGAGAACGTAGAAAATGAATTTTCTGGTAACTCTACAACAGTGATTCCCATGACCCAGTTTCGATTCGATGAGCCTTTTTGGCATGTAAATTTTTCTAATGCCTTCATTATGCTCTATATATAATAATGTAATTCAGTCTATCATCACACCCAACCTGTGATGCTCAAGTCCTTCTCATATTTCTCTTACATCCTATTCAGCCTTGTGAATAAAAAACCCACCCTATGGTGATGTGAATGACACCCTTTGGCGATAACAATCAATGTAAGCATAGTAGGGGAACAACCATTCCATCCCAAGAATGATGTAAAAACCATCATCTTAAGGAAAACGAGGTCCCATAAAAGGTGACACCCACTTATATCAAGGTCCACTCCCTACTCTAACAGAAATTCTCTAATAAAATCTCTAACAATATATTGAGTGTCATCACTTCATAGGAAAACTGAATGGTAAGCCCAAGGATCTTCACAACATGCACAAATATGATGGAATGAGAAGCACCTATATCAAAAAAATTAGATAATCAAGTGGAAGCTACCAAAATATTACCTCTCACTATCGAAGTTCCAACACTCTGTTCCTCATATATTGGTCTCACTTTATAAAATTATACTGATCTGTGGCTCTAATATATCGCCTAGATAATTTGAGAAGGTCCTCTATGCTGGTGATGTATGTTTTGTGTCTGGATGCTTTGACCATGACCACCACTTCAGACTGATCGATTGGCCAAACAGTATCTCCCTTCCAAAAATGAAGCTGATTTCCCCCTCCTGAATGTAGAATTATTGCAAAAACTCATTCTATGTATACTATAAGAAAATATCTACAAAAATCTTATAGATGGATAATCCTACTACAATATCGACACTCAACTTGATTACAATCGCACAGTATCCCCATGTATCCCTACCTCCCACACCAATGATAGAAAATATAATTACCAACACCAGTTCTCTAGAAATTATTCCCTTAATGATAGGTCACAAAGTGTCACTTCCTTCCACCAAACACTTTTCTATTGGGTCAAAAAACTGAACTACCCCGCTTTATTCCCAAAACTTACCTTGAGTTATGTTACGTAATAAGAACCTGATTTATTTTTGATATGGTGGACAACCAAAATACATTCACCTATTATCAAACAACATGATTGTGCCCGAATGAGAATCATACCACCTTAGATGGATCATACATAACACAAATATGCACAAAACCTAAAAGCTAGTAAAGTGAGTCAAACACTCCATAAGAAACATATAACCATACTCTAAATTCATTAAATCTTTGGCCTTTTCAGTCCTAAAATTCTAATGAAAAAAATACTCATAAAAAATGAATCATAAAAAATGAATCATCACAATAAAGAATCGATATATATGGTGTATACCACACTCGAGAAATCAAGACATGGATGGAAACATTAGAAATCAATAAAATGCATAAAAGGAAACATGAGAAATCAAGAAAATGTTAGGCCATGGAAATATTTGGTGGAAGCTCTGTGCCACACATGATAAATATACAAACTAACTGTTCCCATATTTGTCCAACACATCAACAATACAACTACTCACAATCCGATGATGAACAAATGTCATCACCCTCTCCACCTCCATCTCCACTTCCTACCATCACATGTAAGATCATTATATTGAGAATTAAATATTGTTGCATATTTATATTTAATTGTAAAACCAATAAATGTTTGAAAACTAAATGATTTTGATTTTGGTGATTTACCTACTTACCACTAGTCGATGCACTACCAACAGGGGTATATCTGCTCATCTGCTGATATATATCAGTCATCTCTTTCGTCAAAGTGGATATCTGAGCCTGCTGGTCTGGAAAAGTGGTTCATAGAGAAGAAATCTTTCTATGAGAATCTTCGGGTATGGAATGACTATAATCAGAAGTAGATGCAACTAGAATCCCTAGTGGCTTGGGAAGGACCTCATATGGTATGGGTCCAAAACCCATCTTGCGCACTCTACCAGGATTCTCCTTCCCAAGGACTTTAGCAACCGGGTCATCCTAGGAGACTGAGTCGGATTACCCAGGATTGGCATCCCATAGTTCTTTAATTTTTACTAATAAATCAAATATCAATATATATTTATACAGTAAAAACTGATAATAAGTTATTATAATAAAAAATTGACTTTATACCCCAACTTCTTTTGCAGGCTCATTAACAAAACTTACATCTGATTTTTTGTGAACATCCAACCACACTTCAGTTCGGGATGCTTCATACCCTAAACACTATGACTAGATTAAGAAAAGATAAATAAAAAATTTAATATATTAAATAGATAATATTTTCTTATAAATATTTAGACTAATGAAAATATTATTAGGGTCTTTTGACTTATAAAAAAGGTTTTTGACCCCGTAGTGTGAGGGATGACTTGTTTAGCCCAGTTTGATGCATTCTGTATTGAGAGATCCTGAAATAATTAAAATAAAATTTTATAGTAATGTATTAAATGCCATCACCTCTTCATATACATGTTTAAATTTAAAATGAGGATAATATAATAATATATATTTTAATACCATCCGTTTCTCATCATGATGTCTGTCAATAAAAATATTCCACTGTTCTTTCGGTAACCCACGGGGTATCTTCTCATACATTTGTTGTACAATCAATGAAGTGTCATTGAAATCACACCACAATCTCCATTTTAAGACTTTCCACTTCATACAAAGATTTTTCAACATCCACTTTCATGCTATCACATTAGCAACTGTAAAGTGGAAGAACATTTGTATACATAAATTTATTTTGAACATAATAATAACATGACATTCAATTAAACCATAATATATTAAAATTACCTTTATTTGGGAATCAAAAACATTATTTTTCCAACTTAAAGGCATATGTCTCCAATCATCATAAGAAATAGGTAGGGAAATGGGCTCCACTGCCAGTTGGCCTAGAATCTGGCCAAGTAACCCTGCGGGGTCATCCGTAGGGACCCCAAATGAATAAAATGGCATGACTATCTTCTCTCCATTCATATTCCAAACATCTAAACTTTTTATGTTTTTCTCCATAGTTGTATTTTTTTCAACTTCAATGTGAAAACAATTAGTATAAACAAAATGCAATAAATTTATTTACATTAAAATTTGTACCTATGATAGTGACCCTCCAGTATGCCCATGATGAACTGGAAGGGACGTGATGCTGCCCCACCGCTGAGGATCCTAAAGGGAGAGTTGACGACTCAACCTCTAATGGGACACCCACAGAGGGTGTGAGAGATGGTGCAGGGGGCCATGGTGCAAGGGTTTAGGCAACTGGTGGATCAGATGTCGTGGGGAGGGAGATAGATGGATCATTATCTGTCTCAGTAGTAGATGAAATAGTGTACCACTTCCTCTTTTGAATTCCTATCATTTAATCAAATAAAAATAAGTTCAGAATATATATTTAAAAAGAATTATACAGAAAAAAATTCAAAATGATAATAGATGCCCAGTACTAACAAACAATATATATATATATCAATGATAATGAAAGACTGCACAAATGAAATATGTAGTTGCTGAATGAAAAAATAACTGTACAAAAAATCATTTTTCCCTTCAATAATGTTTGTTTCTTGATCCATTACTTCATTAACTTAATTCATCCTTTCTAGAGTAATATTTTAAATATCCCGATGGACAAATAATTCTGCTTCTTGTTGTTGATGAGATTTAATTTTAGAGGTCAAATCATCCACTTCTTCACCCATATCATACAAATCTCTTTGTATTACATGAGGAACTACACTCCACCCTTCATCCAAAACATCATTCACATAATATAAAATGTTTTATTATGATGATAAGATACATGAATCATGCAGTTCATGATCACCAACATCCATGAAGTGAGATAAGTTCACAAAATTAAATTGCAAGGAATTTCTTTTAACACCTATGATAATATAGACCCAATTTAATTTGAGTAAAACAACAGAAAAATGGTTGTGGTAGTTTAATTCAATAATATCAAGTAGCTTTCCAAAGTATCCCACTTTATAAAATGTAAATATACCACTATTCTATGTTTTCAAATCCACTTCTCGATCGAATGTAGGAAATCTAAATCCATTCACATTGTAAGCATCAAGCATTCTAACTAGTTTTATAGGACCTCAAGAAAGAAACTTCAAATCTTCTGACAACTCTACTCGAGTATCGATATTCATGATCTAAAAAATAAATATAATTTATTAGATTTAAAAAATGTATTTGTCAAACTAATATTCGTATTTATTGCAATATTTATGAACTTACACGCCGTGCAAAGCTTTCTACAAGCTCTTGATTCACAGCTTTCATTATATCATTCTCATTTCGTTTTTGTCCCTTCATTAGTCTATTTTTTTGTATCCTCAACTCTTCAATAAATGAATCTACAATTTCACTATTCAGAAGCACATATCTATGTGCCTGTAATAATTCCAATTCTATCACTGCCGCATTTGAGGTCCTCCCAACTGATCGGCCAATATCTGGAAATATTTTTGATTTCTAATGTATTTGAGATTGAGTCGATGTGTCTTCAACATGTCCAACTTGATTAAATCTTGTCTCAATATCATCCAAGAATCTGGAAGAAAAGGTAAGACAATCCTCATCCAATTAGCCTTTAGTAATAGAGCCTTATGGTTGAGCTTTATTTGTCACGTATGCTTTCAAATTCCCAAGATATCTATGAAATAAAATAATAATAATTATTATTAATTTATTTAAATTCCAAAAATTGCATGCTTAATAGAAAAACGTATAAATAAAATACCTCCCAATTGGATACATCCATCGATAATGAACGAGGCCTCCTAATTTAGTTTCATCAACTAAATGCACAATTAAATGCATCATGACAGTAAAAATTTAGGAGGAAAGATCATCTCCATTGCACAAAGGTTCAATACAAACCACTCCTAGAGGATGTCAAGCTGAAATGGATGTAGATATTTCTCACATAATTTCCTGAAAAATTTGCAGAATTGGAGTACAATAGTAGTAACTTTTTAAGGTAATAATATAAGGAATGCCAATGGTATTAACTGTTGCAACAAAATATGTGAATCGTGACTTTTCAATCCATGCACCTTACAAATCTTCAAGTCAGAACACCTCGAGATGTTACTCGAATACCCATCAAATACCTTAATATTATAAAATAATTTGAAGGAACGTATCTTTGTCCCTATTTTTCATTGTAAAAATTGTCAGAGCATACTTTTCATTCTCATCTGTCCATAGATCATGTTTTATATTCATTACTTGTAAGTATTTGCGAGCATTTAGACAATCCTTCGACATTCCTTGATCATTAAGTAATGTGAAAATCAAATTGTCACAAACATTCTTCTCAATATAAATCACATCAAGATTATTCCGTGACAAATTAAATTCCCAATACGGATGTTTGAAGAATATAATTTATTTCTTCCATTATTGTGTTCTGATTTAACTTGACGATGCACTTCAGACCCGTTTTTTGCTATCATTCAAATGATGAACCTTCCAAAATTATATTTCAATATTTTCAAGTAGTGTCAATATTTTAGAACCAGTTAACAACTTTGGAGGTGGTCTATGATAAATGAAACCATTAAATTTTGATCTATTCAGCTGAAATATATCAGATGCATCAAGAAATCTTCAATGGAACAGGAAGCACCATTTTCTACTATGAGGCAGCCATTTGGGCTCAAAATGAATTTTACAAACAAGACAATACAAACCCATGTATGTGTTCTAACTAGACAAATTCCCCAAACCAGGGAAGTCACTAATTGTCCACATTAATGTAGCATGCATTTTGAACATTGTTTTAGAAGAAGCATCAAATGTCTCAACACCATTGCTCAATAAATCCTGCAATTCGTCAATCAAAGGCTGCAAGTATACATCAATATCATTTCCAAGAATTCATTTTCCTAGAATAATCATTTAAATGATAAAAGATGTTTTTTTCATACACATCCATGGAGGCAGATTATAAGGGATCAAAACAACTAGCCAAATGCTATAACTGGTACCCAGAGTCCCAAATGCGTTGAATCCATTGGAAGAAAATCCCAATAGAACATCCATAGGATCGGCTGAGAAATCTGGATATAATGAATCAAATTTCTTCCACTATTGTAATCTCATGGTTGTCTCATTAACCCATCATTTTTATTATCTACAGAATGCCACTTCATGTTTTTGGAGGTTTTGGATGACATGAATAATCTTTTCAATCGAGGCTTCAAGCAAAACCTTTTCAGGTGTGTTACTTTTCTTCTTCTCCATGAAATTATGTTGTTTCAGACTTCCAACATCACCCATTGACTCCCATCTAGAAGAAGAACATTTTTTTAAACTATATCTACTTAAATCCTCTCCCCAATAAAGCATACAATAATTGGGACACACATGTATTTTTGTATAATTCAGGCCAATCCTGTTAACAACTTTTTTCATATCATAAAAAGACTTAGAGATTTTTGATTCAGGAAATACATCATGAATCAATTCCAATATCATGGACATTGTCTTATTTTTAATTCCACATACACATTTGATATGGTACAACTTCAACAGAAAATAAATTTTTGAATATTTCAAACACCACTATACAACTCTTGATTACCATCGTCAAATAAATCATGAAACACATTTTCCTCAGTGAAGTTTTCTCTTACATTTGGCTACATAAAATCAAGAGGAGGATCCAATGATATGTTACAATCTTGATCTAGTCGTGTTACACTCTCAAAAACATCTCTTGTCATGTTACAATTTGTAGCACCCTCATCTGGTTGTACTGTTATGTTTTGATGTTGATAGTGGTGTATTGTAGTGCCGAATGCATCATTTATGAGCTTTTGCATTTCATTTTCCATTTTTGACAATTTTGGGACCTCATTCTTTGGATTAATATCAGTGCTCAATATTTCTGTAACGTTCGATTCTCCATGCCAAATCGAACAAAAATATTGATCAGGGATTTGCTTCAGTATTAAATATTCATAAACTTGTTCTCTGTTTAACCATCTTCTAAATTCACATTTTGGACATGGACATCTTACTCTTCCTTTAATGGATCGATTATAAATTGAAAAATCTAAAAACTCCATCAAACCCTTAACATACTGATGCGCATTCCTCAGTAATGTGATAAAGCTTTTATCCATGTATATCACAATGTGCCTACACAATATTAAAAAAAATTAAAACACATATTTACTACTAAATAGAGAAAGAGATTCATATATAAAATAATGTAAGATTATATAAAAATAACATAATAAAGATGATCCATTGATCATAAATTAGGCATAATATAATTTTACTTATTTGAAGAGTATATTCTCAAGATTATGTGCTATGGTGTAGTGAAATCCATACTTTTTTTGATGTGCTCACATGAGGAACTGCACATGTTGGAGCTATATTATATCTTAGATTCCTGGGATTAAGTATAGTAAGGTCAATATTGGGCCTATAATTTTTGAAATGCTCTTCCAAGCTAGGCTTGGTGTGTATTTTTTTCTAGTAGAGTAGGCCTAGCATGAACTCGTGTTTGCATGAATGTAATTTTGTGTTTCCTATGAACTTTTTATTGAGTTTTCTTAGTATCCATTTAATTTTTTACTACACTAGTAGATACTAGATTCAATGCATGAACATAAGTACCAAGATTCATCACCATTAAACATTTTCACATAATAAAAAGATATTACTATCCACTCATTTGTTAAATTCAATAAAAATTATTATTTAATCAATTTAGTTCATTAGATCTAGCTAGATTTCTTATTTTCCATTACAATTTTTAGATTTTCATCAAATGATCCTCTCATCAATAATCTAATCATCCCATATTTTCCATTATCTAGTAAACCAACATCAATACTCATCCCATGAGTTCAATTTCAATTACATTATCAATTTCATAATCATGGTATTCAATGATCAATCATAAGCTACCACAATGTGAAACACTCAATAGGGAATATAGAAAATACAACAAGTAGTTGGGAACCAAAACAATCATCCATTTGATAACAATAAATCAAATCATTCGACAATAAATAAGAAATATGGGAATAACCATCTCTAAATTGAAACATAAACAACCCATCAAAATGTAACAGCCCAAGATTTTATGAAAAATATTCTTTTTAATTTTATTAATGCCTTGTGTTTTACGCTACACCAAAAGGAGCTTGCACAACAGGCATCCATGACTTTCCTTGCATTACATGCAATCACAACCTTCCTCAATAGCATGTGTAGTACGCAATACCGAGTTTCACTAAACAACGATATGCTATTAAAATAGTATTATAACTAGCCGTTATGAATAGTAATAACCACCTTTTAAAATTTTAGAAATTTTAGCTCTCAAAATGGACTTCATTTTTGGATTCGGAGTATTGAATTTAGCCTAAGGTGAAATTTTGGTACTTTTCGGATAACTTTCATATTCTGATGAATAGTGAAAATTACTAAATTATAATTAAAAACAACTTTTTTAATCGAAATAATTAATAGTGATAAATTATTAATTTGAGTGGTTTTAAAGTATATTTAGAATATATTTTTACAATTTAATACAATGTTGGTCATTGGTTGTAATTTCACATTTAAACCAGACATAATCAAGTGTCAATCTTTTGATAGATATTGTTTCTTAAAAACACGCTATTTGTTTTAACAGCGGGATTTAATTATAAAATTAATTAATTCAACTTTTATGTTATGAATTTGGTAAAATAGACTTCATTTTTGAATTCAGAATATGAAATATAGCTTAGGATGAAATTTTGGCATTGTTCTGAAAGACATCAATTTTTGATGAATAGTGAAACTACTAAGTGGTAGTTAAAAAACTGATTTTTTCATAAAACTTAATTTTACCACTTCTGTGAATGGAATTTCAAAAATCCGAGAGACACGGTTGATGTCAGTAAGTAAAATATGGTTCAATGAGATGAAAATAATTTTTGATGAATAGTAAATTTTTACTTTTATTTACCACGGTTGAAAGTAAATAGGGTAATTAAGGGTAATTATGATATTAATATTACCCTAACACATGTCCTAATTCTATTGGACAAGTGTATCTCGACCAAAAACAACCTTATGTGTAAAATATTATCATTTAGGCCCACTTGGATTAGATTTGGACATTTATTATTATTTAATTCAAAGAAGAGTTAAAAGAGTTAAAATCAACGTTTATTTACTAAAACATTTTTAATATAGGGTTATACATACGATAAATTAGATTTTAAATATTCATTAGAAAGCTAAAAAGATTTCCTACATAATGGTATTTTATTTGTAATTTTTAGACATCAAATAATTTAATTTATTTATGACACAAAGATGATGCAGTAATTATCTTATTAATGAAATATTGACATAATTGATGTTATAAACACCAAAATAAATGTAATTTTAGACTTTTATGAATTACACTAATTTTATAGGTTACTATGATATATTAGTATTGATTTAATCAACTTGGTTCGAACATATAATTCTGTTAGGACTTTCACAAAAATCATATATCAAATAGTGTCAAAATTGACACAAAATAGTTTTTAAATCAAATATTATATTATTAATTGTTATTTTATTCCTAAAAATCTAAGGTTCGGCCAAATGACTTAGATAAGGATATATGTTTTACTAATAAACAATTTGGGGTTCGTTTGGCATATTATATTAAGTGTATTAACCATATAGTGAAAGAAAACAAAAAGACACGGTAAAAGTTAAATTATTTAACTTATAGTTAAATCTAATTGATAAGGTTAAAATAATACCCTAAACTTGTCTAAATCTTATTGGTTGATAGGATTTCGACCCATCCCCACTTTATCTCCTAAATAAGAGCCTTTGGAACCATTATAAACCGATTTTGACTTTAATATAAAATAATATTTTGAGTTATTCCTAAGGTGCCCCTCTCCTCCCTTATAAAAGGGTACCTCCTCCCCCTCCTCCTCACACCAATTTGAGCACTCAAGCTCGGCCAACCCCTGCCAAAATCTCTTCTCCACTTCCCTAGAAACATCCTAGAGGTTCTGGTCTTCCTCAAAGACCAATTTTAGTGCCCTAAGAGGAGGTCTCAAAGAGGCGCTTCAAAGAAGAGGAGGTTCGGACACATACGAAGCAAATCGGACCTAAGGTAAGGGAAATATCACAATCTCATTTTTATCCGAGATTGTTTATTCGTAAGTATTTACTGGGGTGTATTTTATCATCCACATCCATGTTTCATCAATATGTAATATTATTTCCATCCACCTACAATTTTTTAAATCCATTTTTACCCTTCGGTGAGTTTTTAGTAATATGTATGAAAGGAATCTTTTGTCGTTTTTCGTACGAGGTACTTTTTGACTTTTCCGACAAAAGTACGAAGAATGTTTTTTTTAACTTATACGGCATGAATGGATTTCTAAAACATTATTTTCAAGAAGCTTCCTTTAAAAGTGTTCAAGTTTATTTTTAATCAACTTCTTTTAGTTTAAAGTCGTATGACATGTTATGAAAGGAAAAATGTTTTTGAAGTAGAAAGGATATTTTCCTCAAGAATGGAGTTCAAGTATTTTATCAAAATTATTTTCCATCTAATATAATAAAAGGGTTCTGTTTTTATCCCTATTATTACATGGATTTGATTATGTTGTGATGGAAACATTTTTATGAATTCCTTTATCTTATATGAATTGTTTTATGATGTCATGTTGTTTAAGAATCCCATTTTTTATTACATGGGTTATGAAATGATGTATGGTTTATGATTTTGTGGCACACATAAGAATGGTATAATTATGAGATGGGTGGGACCTATATCTCCCTCCAATGCATTGGGTAAAGATTTTATATCTCATGAGATAGACATGGCTGGAATGGTATGTTATACCGGTTCAGTGAAACAGGACTGAAACGAGGGTTACTCGATTCAGAAAGGGACTTTGTCCACTAAGATATTCTTGGCAATGAGTCTTGACTAACAAGAAATGATTCTCTATGATTATGTGTGAATGCCACAAAGTTTCATGTTTTAAGTTATGATTATTGTGATTACATTTCACTGCCATGATTTATCCCATGTTATGAAATTATGCTCTCTTTTGCAGGTTAAGATTTCCAAAATGTTATGTTCTTATGAATACGATGTGATTGATATTTCTTTTGTTTACCCTTACTGAGCATTTTAGCTCACCCTTTTATGTTTTCTTTTCCCCAGGATATAAAGAAAGGTTTTAGGTAAAAAAAGGGAAGATCTTTATAGGAGATGTTGATGATCTTTCACCACGATTAGAAGATTACGTTCTGAGTTTCCAAAGACACTAAACTATTACGATCCTTGTGTGTGTGTTTTTGTTATGTACTAAGTATTCCGCAAATGTAATGTAATGTCCATGTACGTCAAGCTTCAGGTCTCTACAGTTGGTATCAGAGGAAAGGTTTAGTCAACCTTTGGAAACTAGGATGCGAAAACGTTAGTGAGATCCTTAGAGATATTTCTACGGTATGTCTAGGGATGTCCCAAAGGTTAAGTATACGTATAGGTTATAGTACTAGAACTGCGCTAACGATCATAGAATTAAACCTAAGATGTTAGATGTTGAAGGTACTTCCCCTTTATTATGTTGTTTTCCCTAGAATTATTTTTTCCTCTCACACTATTCTTTTTGGGTTTTAGACGATGGCTGGAACCCGAAGGAACCGTGTTGATCAATGCAATGGACAATGCAATGATTGTCCTCCTGAACAAAAAAATGTTATGGGAGATGGAGTGAAAAATATTATTGCTATACTTACACAAGCTATGAATCATTCTGGACTTCCAAATGAGCAGATAAGGGAACAATATTCTATTGATTTTTTCATGAGGCAACGTCCACCATCTTTCAGTGGGTCTTCTGATCCACTTGTTGCTGAACAATGGATCAGTACCACTGAAAAGATATTTTCAGTTCTTCAATGTTCTGAACATGATAAAGTCATCTTAGCAGTATATCGTTTGAAAGGTGAAGCTGATCAATGGTGGAATCTTATCAAGAATAAGAGGCCAGGAGATGAAATTGAGTCCATGGAATGGGATGAGTTCAAGAACTTATTTTTCAATAAGTACTTCCCACGTATTCTTCGAACAAAGATGGAGAAGGAGTTTCTTGAACTAAAGCAAAAGGATGATGAATCTGTTGGTATATACGTAGCGAATTTTACAAGACTTGCAAGGTATGCATCTGGCATTATCATCCAACCTGAAAGTAAAGTTGATCGATTTTTCAGTGGATTAAAACCAAGTCTTCGAAGGTCATTAGCTATAAGAGACTTCAGTAGCTATGAAGAAATTGTGCATTGTGCTATCAAGGTAGAAATGGAAGTTGGTGTTACATATCCATCTCATGGTTTTGACAAGAAACTAAAGATGGAGTTCAAGGAGAAATCTAAGAATAATGGTGAAAAGAAGATGAATGTTTCCTTATGCACAAAGTGTGGAAAGAAGCATGGTGGAGATTGTCTTAAAGGGACTAGAAAATGTTTTAAGTGTGGAAAAGAAGGTCATCGAGCAGCTGAGTGTCGAAGTAATGGAAAAAGGGTTTTTAATGATGTGAATAAAGCAAACACTGCAGAGAACGCACCACCAACACTTCAATGCTTCAAGTGCAAGGAAATTGGGCATTATGCTAATAATTGCCTAATCCAAGGGTTAGTGATGATCATCATGAGCAACCACTAAAGGCAAAGGACAAAGGGAAGTCACATGCGATCACTATTGGCGATGTTGAATATGAAAACGATGTGGTGGAATGATTAAGTGTTTATGTAATGGGATTCCAAAATAATGTTGTATCATGGAGTATTGGAATATTTATGTATTTGTCTAATGTGGTATTCAAAGTGATTGAGATATTTTTGGAAATAAGATGATATGCGCATAATGAAGGGAAAACAAGAAAATGAAATGTTTAACAGTATTCATGAGCTCATGATTGATATAAGGACTAAGTGATATCATGGTTTGAGTATATAGAATTTTGAGGATTTTGGTATGTGGAAAGTGTTAACATTAAACTGCATTCATGTTTTCACTAAGGTATTCAAGAGAATACATGATTAAGGACTTTGAATGTTTAGAATGTGACCAACAAGACATATCTTATGGGGATCGATGATGGTGTTAAATCGCTGGTAATCATTTTCACTATGTTATGAGAGTGGACTGCAGTATTATGGATAATCCTAAAGATTGGAATGGATTATGTTGGACATAAGTTAGTATTGTTTAAGGATAGAAGTTTTCTCGATATTATTGATGGGATGTTATAGTAATATAGTTTTAGAAAAAGGACAACCTGTAGGACGGGCGACAGCCCATCGCGTCGGACAAGGCTGTGGGAATGGAACCCACAACCGAAGTGCGACTGGCCTTTATCGCCTACCAATGGCCTACAGGAATTCCCTGTTTAGTAGAAACTAGTTTTATTATATTAAGCAGTATGATATATGAAGTATAAGTCCATTTTAGGAACCATATATGATTAATCTCACTATAGATCGACTTATGTATATAATTTTTGCTAACCTTTTGTTTGAGACAGATGGAATGACCCGTCATTCTATCACGTGATCTGCTAACACTTCACGATTAACAAATTCAACTTCATTTATTTAAGATATGAAGTGGAAATTGTTCAAGGCACGAACAACAGTGAGATTGTACCAAAATCATGTAAGTATTTCTTTTAATTCATCAACTTTAGGGAAATGATCTTGAAAACCAAAAATGTTGTCCTAGTGATCTTATACCTGATGAATCGGATGGTACCTTAGATCGTCACAAATTTATGGATTTGTGATTGTTGGCTTTTCCATAGCCATGTTCTCTACCACTCTCCATCAGAACATGATGGTTAGACTTTTCTTCCATATCCATATTTTCACCTATGTGGAAACCCAGTGATTAGTTTATTTGGGTAACCGTTAAGTTTCATACTTTTGTTTTAAAATATTGGTTTTGGTATTCCTTTTTACAATGTGGGTTTCTATTAAAGAAACTTTCGAATAGTAAACCATTTATAACCTCGACGAATTTCGAGGGCGAAATTCATTTTAAGGGGGGTAGAATGTAACAGCCCAAGATTTTATGAAAAATATTCTTTTTAATTTTATTAATGCCTTGTGTTTTACGCTACACCAAAAGGAGCTTGCACAACACGCATCCTTGACTTTCCTTGCATTACATGCAATCACAACCTTCCTTGATAGCGTGTGTAGTACGCAATACCGAGTTTCACTAAACAACGATATGCTATTAAAATATTATTATAACTAGCCGTTATGAATAGTAATAACCACCTTTTAAAATTTTAAAAATTTTAGCTCTCAAAATGGACTTCATTTTTGGATTCGGAGTATCGAATTTAGCTTAAGGTGAAATTTCGGTACTTTTCGGATAACTTTCATATTCTGATGAATAGTGAAAATTACTAAATTATAATTAAAAACAACTTTTTTAATCGAAATAATTAATAGTGATAAATTATTAATTTGAGTGGTTTTAAAGTATATTTAGAATATATTTTTACAATTTAATACAATGTTTTTCATTGGTTGTAATTTCACATTTAAACCAGACATAATCAAGTGTCAATCTTTTGATAGATATTGTTTCTTAAAAACACGCTATTTGTTTTAACAACAGGATTTAATTATAAAATTAATTAATGCAACTTTTATGTTATGAATTTGGTAAAATAGACTTCATTTTTGAATTCGGAATATGAAATATAGCTTAGGATGAAATTTTGGCATTGTTCTGAAAAACATCAATTTTTGATGAATAGTGAAACTACTAAGTGGTAGTTAAAAAACTGAATTTTTCATAAAACATAATTTTACCGCTTCTGTGAATGGAATTTCAAAAATCCGAGAGACACGGTTGATGTCAGTAACTAAAATATGGTTCAATGAGATGAAAATAATTTTTGGTGAATAGTAACTTTTTACTTTTATTTACCACGGTTAAAAGTAAATAGGGTAATTAAGGGTAATTATGTTATTAATATTACCGTAACACATGTCCTAATTCTATTGGACAAGTTTATCTCGACCAAAAACAACCTTATGTGTAAAATATCATCATTTAGGCCCACTTGGATTAGATTAGGACATTTATTATTATTTAATTCAAAGAAGAGTTAAAAGAGTTAAAATCAAAGTTTATTTACTAAAACATTTTTAATATAGGGTTATAAATAAGATAAATTCGATTGTAAATATTCATTAGAAATCTAAAAAGATTTCATACATAATGGTATTTTATTTGTAATTTTTAGACATCAAATAATTTAATTTATTTATGACACAAAGATGATGCAGTAATTATCTTATTAATGAAATATTGACATAATTGATGTTATAAACACCAAACTAAATGTAATTTTAGACATTTTATGAATTACACTAATTTTCTAGGTTACTATGATATATTAGTATTGATTAAATCAACTTGGTTCGAACATATAATTCTGTTAGGACTTTCACAAAAATCATATATCAAATAGTGTCAAAATTGACACAAAATAGTTTTTAAATAAAATATTATATTATTAATTATTATTTTATTCCTAAAAATCTAAGGTTCGGCCAAATGACTTAGATAAGGATATATTTTTTACTAATAAACAATTTGGGGTTCGTTTGGCATGTTATATTAAGTGTATTAACCATATAGTGAAAGAAAACAAAAAGACACGGTAAAAGTTAAATTATTTAACTTATAGTTAAATCTAATTGATAAGGTTAACATAATACCCTAAACTTGTCTAAATCTTATTGGTTGATAGGATTTCGACCCCTCCCCACTTTAGCTCCTAAATAAGACCCTTTGGAACCATTATAAACCGATTTTGACTTTAATATAAAATAATATTTTGAGGTATTCCTAAGGTGCCCCTCTCCTCCCTTATAAAAGGGTACCTCCTCCCCCTCCTCCTCACACCAATTTGAGCACTCAAGCTCGGCCAACCCCTACCAAAATCTCTTCTCCACTTCCCTAGAAACATCCTAGAGGTTCTGGTCTTCCTCAAAGACCAATTTTAGTGCCCTAGGAGGAGGTCTCAAAGAGGCGCTTCAAAGAAGAGGAGGTTCGGACACATACGAAGCAAATCAGACCTAAGGTAAGGGAAATATCACAATCTCATTTTTATCCGAGATTGTTTATTCGTAAGTATTTAATGGGGTGTATTTTATCATCCACATCCATGTTTAATAAATATTTAATATTATTTCCATCCACCTACAATTGTTTAAATCCATTTTTACCCTTCGGTGAGTTTTTAGTAATATGTATGAAAGGAATCTTTTGTCGTTTTTCGTACGAGGTACTTTTTGACTTTTCCGAAAAAAGTACGAAGAATGTTTTTTATAACTTATACGGCATGAATGGATTTCTAAAACATTATTTCCAAGAAGATTCCTTTACAATTATTCAAGTTTATTTTTAATCAACTTCTTTTAGTTTAAAGTCGTATGACATGTTATGAAAGGAAAAATGTTTTTGAAGTAGAAAGGATATTTTCCTCAAGAATGGAGTTCAAGTATTTTATCAAAATTATTTTCCATCTAAGATAATAAAAGGGTTCTATTTTTATCCCTATTATTACATGGATTTTATTATGTTGTGATGGAAACATTTTTATGAATTCCTTTATCTTATATGAATTGTTTTATGATGTCATGTTGTTTAAGAATCCCATTTTTTATTACATGGGTTATGAAATGATGTATGGTTTATGATTTTGTGGCACACATAAGAATGGTATCATTATGAGATGGGTGGGACCAATATCTCCCTCCAATGCATTGGGTAAAGATTTTATATCTCATGAGATAGACATGGCTGGAATGGTAGGTTATACCGGTTCAGTGAAACAGGACTGAAACGAGGGTTACTCGATTCAGAAAGGGACTTTGTCCACTAAGATAGTCTTGGAAATGAGTCTTGACTAACAAGAAATGATTCTCTATGATTATGTGTGAATTCCACAAAGTTTCATGTTTTAAGTTATGATTATTGTGATTACATTTCACTGCAATGATTTATCCCATGTTATGAAATTATGCTCTCTTTTGCAGGTTAAGATTTCAAAAATGTTATGTTCTTATGAATACGATGTGATTGATATTTCTTTTGTTTACCCTTACTGAGCATTTGAGATCACCATTTTATGTTTTCTTTTTCCCAGGATATAAAGAAAGGTTTTAGGTAAAAAAAGGGAAGATCTTTATAGGAGATGTTGATGATCTTTCACCACGATTAGAAGATTACGTTCCGAGTTTCCAAAGACACTAAACTATTACGATCCTTGTGTGTGTGTTTTTGTTATGTACTAAGTATTCCGCAAATGTAATGTAATGTCCATGTACGTCAAGCTTCGGGTCTCTACACAAAAAGCATCACATAATATCTTAACAAACATGATAACAAAACTCTCAACCTGAGGCATCTATTCCTATTAACCATATGACAACAAATGGAAAAAAGAGATCCCCTCTCTTAACAAACACCATCCTCCACTTTTTTCCATTAAAACCCCACACATAAATCTTAAAATTACTCTACCACCCTTGAGAAGACATATATAGAATCAAAGGTATTTTTATCATTCAAAACCCAAGGGGAAACTAAATCTATAAAAAATTGATAAAATTCTTTAGAAACCTAGAATAGACTCACCTAGCCCCAAATAATTATTTCCATAACCAACCGGATCATTACCAACTTGAATTGAGAAATTCATAATGCATAGGTTTTAGCACTAGAAAACCTATAATCACGAGATATCAAGGACAAGAAGAAAACATAAATATATATAAAAAATATTTCAAATTCAATAGTTTTGAAGGATGAATGGTAATCAATAACTCATGACACTTTCATTAATTAATTAATTATTCCCACATTTTTTTATTATCCAATTTCAATACTATTTACCACTATAAAAAAATCATATAAATTAGATAACATGCTATTTTGAAAACATGAATTAGAATAACTAAACGGTGAAGAAGAAACAAACCCCAGATCACTAACTGGTAGCGAGGTCACCGGGAGAATGGAGGTCGCGAGGTCACTGGGAGAAGGAGGGTCACAGGGTCACGGGGGGTCACAGGGTCACGGGGTCACAGGGGGTCATGGGGGAGAAGGGGGGTCGTCGGGAGAGGGGGGGGGGGTGGGAGAAGGTGGTCGCGGGGGGTCACCCGGAGAAGGGGGTCACGATGGGTCGCCGGTAGAAGGGGGGTCACGGGGTCATGGCGGGTCGGGGGGATAATTGTTGTCGGGGTCAGGGGAAGGGTCGGGAGTGTAAAAAAAGTGATGGTTTCACAGCGGTTTATTATAATCCGCCGCAAAACCATTGTTTAAAAAAGTTTAGTGGCGGTTTTGTGAACCACCGCTACAAAACCGCCGCTAAAGTCAATTTATGTTGTAGTGGTCTCATCCTTAAGGTTCTCACTAAGGTGCTCTATTCCTAATCTCCAAAAATAACTAGACCATCCTCTGATACCAACTATAGTGACCCTAGACTTCTACATATAACATTACATGTTTTAAGCATAATTATACAACAGAGTACAAGCCAAATATCATTATGTCTAATGTCTTGGAAGACTAGGTACATAAAACATAAAACATAAAACATAAAACATGGGGTGAAAACCCCCCAAATTTATTTAATCTTCATAAATTTATCCATAATCCATTTGAGGCATTAGATCTACATAGTGTACCCTAGGGAAAACATGAAAAAAGGGTTGAGCTAAAAATCCCAGTAAGTGAATGAATATAAGGATACATCTTAAGCACATGAGTTAGGAGGCATGACATAATGATATCCATAGCCTAGAACATATGAAATAATATCATATAAGAATGGGATCATATAAACATGAAATAAAATAAATGTGTAAGAATCATAAAACCAGTATTTATTATGGGTCAAGGCTAACCGCCAATCCTATTTCCCATTTTAGTACGGGTCAAGGCTAACTGCCAATTTCGATTCCCATTTTAGTACGGGTTAAGGCTAACCGCCAATCCTGTTTCATATTGCATCTCATGAGACTTAACTTTACAAAATTCATTAGAGAGCTATATGGGAACTCCCATATCAACATTTTCTTGAATATTCTAGCCACATATAATCATACATAATCAACCATACATAAACACAAGGGTACCCAGGGAAAGAATTGGGTACCAGAATCATGATAATAAGCATAAGCAATGGGCGTATCAAGAAAGTGTGCATAAAAGAAAGCGATTAGAACATAAATTGAAGTTCATAAGGTAAAATTGGAATATAACATGGTAAGTTGTGTCAATCATAAGTGAAAACATATAATAAATATACTTGAGAATCATTAGCATTAAAATATTTTTGTGCGGTTTTAAGGAAAATAATATAGAGTTTTAAAAATAGATAAGCTGATAATATTTTATATAAAACCAGAATTTAACTAAGAAGGGTTTCATTATAAAAATAATGATTTTATAAATACAATTTCGTCTTAAAATAGAGGATAGAGTGCACTTGAAATTGGGTAAATATTTGTGAAGTTCCCTTAAAATAGGTTTGCTTATCGGAAAGTTCTAAGGGGGGAATATTTTAAAAACATGTATATCCCTAAAAGAGAGTGATGAAAGGGTCTTCATAAATATATTTTTTAAAACTACACAGAATTTGGAATATGTACATAAATAGATAAGATAACTCTATTTTGATATAAATAAAGCAAATGAAACTTAAAAGAACAAAGAAGGTTTAGGTAGAATTCGTTTCGGTTTATTGGCTTGGTGTCAGGTGTACCTAAGAGGGATTGATGAAAGAGAAAGGGGTTTTTCATAAATTATAAATCATGAGGGAAGTATGGGGGAGGTTCATAATCATATCCCATATTTAGGGATTACACATAAAATGGAATAACATAGATGACATCTTGATTAATAGTGAAATAGAGAGGATCCCTTACCTTAAATCTAGTGGCGTTTTCCACTTGTTATAAATGAAATGAATATAAAAAATTAGTTTTATTAATTAATAAATCCAGAAACACTTCTATTTTTAATTTATTTATTATAAACATTTTTGGTTCATTAAATACCTTTTGTATTAGTTATAAGGTTCAATTTTGTTGTTCGGGCTTGTTTTCTTTGTTGGTTTTAATGGCGGATTCTCTTATATTCATGTTTGGATAAACATGAAAGATGAAAGTTGTTGTACTGAGTTGAAGTTATATGATATTAGTGAACATCTAAGAGATTAAATGGTTTCAAATTTAATTTTTTACTTATAGTCATGTCAAATTATTATATAAAACCTTAGTGATAACCATTTTAGTTAAATGGTGGGTTTGATTGCAATGGACATTTTTTTCTTTATAAATTAATACCATTAGTACAAAGGGATTACAGAACCATAAAAAAAATATATTACATATATAATAATTGGGTTCAACTATGACACAAATTGTTTCATGACCAGAATTAAAGATGATAATATAAATTGATAAACCATTGCCTTTGAAGGTGTTAAATTAGCTCATCTCAAATGGCACTTTCATTTCTTTCAAATAAAATATGGGAAAGGGGAGAAGATAATGAAGTATCCCATTAGAATAATATAATTCCATTATATTTATATTACTATAGTTATCATACCATTTGGGTGAAGTGAGGTGAGGAATGAAACAAAAATAAATGAACATAAAAGAAAAGAAAGAATGTCAAAAGAAGAGTTTACCTCTTCAATCTACCTCCTATGAGAACCTCTTAAGGGGAGATATTTTGGTATTTTGAAGAGAATAGGGGCCTTTGGATATGGGGGAAGATCTTGGGGATATATTTGGGTAGAATATCAGGATGTCACAAGGATTTAGAGTAGTGAAAAGAGGAGGGAGTGAGAGGGGGGGTTATAGTGGTGGAGGGGAGGGTTTTCATAATTTTATAATCATTAGTTTATTAATTTCCCTCAAGACCGGAAATAGTGATGATTTCATGACAAAAAATAGTAATAAATGCATGTGAGTCTAAGATTTGTGTGCTTATATAACATGTGATGTCATGAATAGTGGATTTGAATTATAATGTATTTATACAGAA
Organism: Viscum album; assembly: GCA_963277665.1. Taxonomy (NCBI): domain Eukaryota; kingdom Viridiplantae; phylum Streptophyta; class Magnoliopsida; order Santalales; family Viscaceae; genus Viscum; species Viscum album. The sequence goes on from OY728122.1 coordinate 763,347,027, forward strand.
AATTAATGTGTTTTAATATTCACTAAAAATTCAAGTATTTCATAAAAATCCCAAAAATTCACTGTTAAAATTTTTTAATGTGTAGAATCCAAAAATTAAATCCATTTTTCAAAAACAATTTTCTAAATATTATTATTTTAATATTTAATTAAACCCATAATTTATTATGAAAAATCAGCTTTAAAACATTCTTTTACTTATTTAAAAGTATTGGTTCAACATAATTTCACTTGAATATTATTTTTAAACTATCATTGGTAAGGTTAATATTGATTAGTTTATATCAAAATTCATAAGGTTAGGTTATTATTCATAAGGGTATGTTACGATTCACCAAAAATTATGTTTTTTATCGGACTCCAAATAACTAACTGATCGCAACCATGTATGTCATATTTTTGAAATTCGAAACCTAGAAGTGACCAAATCGCATTTAAAGGTCACATAGAAGATAGTATTCCATCATGTTGTTATTTTATGTGATTATATAAAATATTTATAAGATAGGAATTTTCATTTATAAAACCTTCGGTCATTACATTCTTCCCCCATTATGAAAATTTTCCCTCAAAATTTCATTTTACATTTTTAGCCAAAAATACTTGCAGGTAGTTTTCCTTCATTGCCTCCTCAAGTTCCCATGTTTCCTCTTTGTACTAGTGGTTTCACCACAATACTTTGACTAAACTAGTAGTCTTGCTGCAAAGAACGTTTTCTCTATGATTCGAGATCTTTACTAGCCTCTCATCATAAGAAAGATCATCCTCCAAAAATACCATCTCTGAAGAGAGTATATGTGAAGGGTCTGGTATGTACTTATTTAATAGGGATACATTAAAAACATCATTTACTTTCGACATGATAGGTGGAAGTGCCATTAGATAGGCCACAACCCAGACACAACCAAGATTCCTAAAGGGGATGATGTACCTAGGACTTAACTTCCCTTTCTTTCCAAACCTCAAGAACTACTTACTTGGAGATATGCATAGAAATACCATGTTTTCAACGTTGAACTGAAAGTCTTCTCGACAGTTGTCTGCAAAACTCTTCTATCAACTTTGGTCTTCCCTAATATACTGCATAATAGTTTTCACCTTCTCCACCATTTCATTGACCATTTCAAGTCATAGTAGCTTATGTTCATAGACTTAATCCCAACACACTATATTTCTTAACCTTTTCCCATAAAGGGCATCATATGGTGTAATTCATATGCACGAGTGGAAACTGTTATTGTAGGAGGATTCAACCAGTGGAAGATGTTTCTCCCATCGTCCTTTGAATTCCAATGAACATGCTCTCAACATATCATCTAGTGTCTAAATAGTTCACTCATATTGGCAATCAGTTTGAGGATGATAGGCCGTACTAATGTTTAATTGAATTCTTAGAGCATTCTGGATAATTTTCTAGAACATTGAGGTGAATATAGGATCACAATCATATACAATAGACAATGGTACTCAATGTAGCCTTACCACTTCATTGATGTAAATCCATGTAAGTTGATCTAATGAGAAGTCCTCTCGATTCATGATAAATTGAGATGTCTTTGTAAGACGATCCATAATGACCCATATAGGTTTGTTTCCCATGGATGTCCTTGGAAGTCCGGTGACAAATTCCATCATACCATTCTCTCACTTCCATGCAAGTATGGTTAGTAGTTGCATCATACCTGTTTAATTTTTCCTCTTAGCCTTCAATTGCTGACATACCAGGCACATTGATGTATATTCAGAAATATCCCTTTTCATATTGTCCCCCAAAAAGTATTCTCAAAGATCTCAATACATCTTTGTGCACCCTAGGTGGATAGAGAAGGTCAAGCTATGTGCCTCATTCAAAAGATCCTTCTTTATCTCTGTATTGGATTGTACAAATAATCATGACCCAAATCTTACATCTCCTTCCTCATCAATCAAGAACTCAATGGATTTTCCCTTTTTAATAGCTTCCACCCATTTCAGAATTTCAATATACTTTCTTTGAGCGTCATTTATTTTATCCAAGGTGGATGGTTGGGAAATCAATTGAGAAAGGATTGATGATGTTCCTCCCTTATTTATTCCCATGTCCATCCTTTACAAATCTAATAAGATCAGATCCTTTTTAATTTTCATCATTGATAAAGAAGAGATATCCTTTCTACTTAGAGCATCTTCCAGCTAATTTTTCTTACCGGGGTGGTAGTGGATTGAGTATTCATAATCCTTGATGAGCTCCATCCATCTTTGTTGGAGAATATTAAGACCATTCTGTGTGAATATATATTTGAGACTCTTGTGGTCAGTATATGTCTCACACTTCTCCCCATAGAGATAATGCCACAAAATTTTCAATGAAAATATCACATCTTCCAACTCCAGATCCTGCGTGGGATAGTTTTTGTCATGAATTTTTATCTTCCTTGAGGCATTGGATAAAACATTATAATTTTTAATCATCATACAGCCTAAGTGCTTCATTAAAGCATCACTGTACACCAAAAATATTTCTCCACTCGTTGGGAGTGTGAGCACTAGCGCAATGATAATCTAATTTTTCAACTCTCTGAAATAGTCTTCACATTCCTGAGTCTAGACAAACTTTACCCCCTTCTGTGTCATCTTGGCCATTATGTGAGAAAATAATGAATAGTTTTTCACAAATGGTTGATAATGCCCTGATGGACCCAGAAAGCTAGGGATATCTGTTACAGATGTTGGCCTGGGCCAGTCTTCTATATAATTTGTCTTGAAAGGGTCCAAAGATACCCCTTTTCTAGTGATGACATGCACCAAGTGTGATACTTCCTCCATCCATAACTCACATTTATTTTACATGGAATACAACTTCTCCCTTTTCAAAGTCTTTAACATAGTATTCAATTGTTCCTCAGTTCCTCCTTTCTCTTGCAGTATATAAGAATGTCATTAATAATGACTACCAAAAATTTCTCAAGGTAATTTCTAAAGACTCTATTCATTAAATCCATGAAAATTTCTAGAGCATTAGTTAGTCTAAAAGGCATCACTATGAACTCATAGTGTCCATACCTCGTTTGAAAGGCACTCTTGAGAATATATTCCTTCTTCTTGAGTCTGAGGAACTCTCTTTCCATCTTGAGACATAGGGATTAAGGAAAATATTTACTAAAAGGTTTCCTCTTGAATTCCTCCCAATAACTGGAGTCAATTTCCTCTTGGGACTTTGTATTCTTGATCAGTGTCCACCACTGATTAGCTTCACCATGAAAATTATAGACCTCCAGTATAAAATTATCTTCTTCTAAGAACTGGAGGATGGAGAATATCTTTTCAATGGAGTTAATCCACTGTTCCATGGAGAGGGGATCAGAAAATTCACTAAACAAGAGAGACCTTTGCTGCATGAAGCATTCTATGGAAACTTTCTATTTACTTGGAGGAGGAGGGTGTTCCGAATGATTCAAGTCATTATTCATAACTAGAACTAGCTTAGAAAGTACTGTCATGTAGTTTTGAGAACCCTCTCCCATAATATTAGGCATATCATTAGGAAAATATTCATATTTCATATCACATTAATTGTTGGAATATGTTCTTTTCTTTCTCTCCATTAACTAAGAAAAGAAATTATAATTTAGAGGGCTTGAATACATAGATATTGAGAATAAAAATGAAACATTAAAGATAAAAAGATACAATTTTAAAGGAGAAGTATATCATAACTTTTGATTCCTTAGGTTTAAATTTAGGTTATCCTAGATCAATTTCTAAACATATATTTTTATGGGATTTTTTTGTCCCTTAATAATGGTTTGTACCAAGATCATGAATCTTCCAAAGCATATCCCCCGGGAGTGTCATAACCCAGAGTGTAGCAAGGCCCGTTGTTGTGCACCAATTCCTGTTTGAGACTAGCTCAGAGCAGTGTTTCTGGGTTTTGCCCCTAGATATATTTGTGCCAGAGCCACCTCTACCTGCTCATATCTAGACATGGTTGTATTTTCTTGATAAACATTTTTACTCAATACTCACCAACATTTTGTAATGTTTTTTATACACAGTCTCATCCTTAAGGTTCTCCCTAAGGTGCTCTATTCCTAATCTCCAAAAATAACTAGACCATCCTCTGATACCAACTGTAGTGACCCTATAACTCGACATATAACATTACATGTTTTAATAATAATTATACAATAGAGTACAAGCCAAGGATCGTTATGTCTTATGTATTGGAATACTAGGTACATAAAACATAAAACATAAATCACGGGCCTAAAAAAACCCATATTTATTTAATTTCCATAATGTGCTCCTAACTCCATTTGAGGCATTAGATCTTCATAGGGTACCCTGGGAACAAATTAACAAAGGTTTAAGCTAAAATTCCTAGAAAGTTAGTGAACATAGGGATACATCTCAAGAACATGAGTTAAGAGGCATCACATAATGATATCCAAAGCATAGAATATATGAAATAATATCATATAAGAATGGTATCTTATAATCCTGGAATCATATAAATGTGTCAAAAATCATAAAACATGTTTTTATTATGGGTCAACGCTAACCGCCAATCCCATTTCCCATTTTAGTACGGGTCAATGCCAACTTCCAATCCCAATTCCCATTTTAGTACGGGTCAAGGCAAAACACCAATCACATTTCACATCGCATATCAGGAGACTTATCTTTACCAAATTCACTAGAGAGATATATGGGTGCACCCATCTCAAAATTTTAATTAATATTATTTCCACATATAATAATACATAATCAATAATACATAAACATAAAGGTACCCATTGAAAAAATTGGGTACCAGAATCTTGATAATAAGCATAACCAATGGGCGTATCATAAAAGTGTGCATCAAAAAAGAGGATTAGAACATAAATGGAAGTTTATAAGGTAGAATAGGAATATAACATGGAAAGTGGTGTCAAAAATAAGTTAAAACATTTAATAAATGTATTTGAGATACATTAAAATTAAAACATTTTCTGGGCGGTTTTAAGGAAAATACTATAGAGTTTTTAAAATAGATAAGTTGAAAATATTTTATATAAAACATGAATTGGAACAAGAAGGTTTTCATAATAAATAAATGATTTTATAAATACAATTTTGGCTTAGAAGAGAGGATAGATTTCACTTTAAATTGGTAAAACATTTGGGAAGTTCCCTTAAAACAGTTTTTCTTATTGGAAAGTTCTAAGGAAGGAATATTTTAAACAAAATATATCCATAAAGGAGAGTGATGAAAGGGTCTTCATAAATAATTTTTTTTAAAACTAAACAAAATCTAGAATATTTGCATAAATAGATAAGATAACTCTATTTTGATATAAAGATAACAAATGAAACCTGAATGAACAAAGAAGGTTTAGGTAGAATTCGCTTTGGTGTATTGGCTTGGTGTCAGGTGTACCTAAAAGGTATTTATGAAAGAGAAAGGGGTTTCCCATCAATTATAAATCATGAGGGAAGTATGGGGGTTATTAATTATACCCCATATTTAGGTATTACACATAAAATGACATATTATAGATGACATCTTGATTAATAGTGAAATGGAGAGGATCTCTTACCTAAAATCTGGTGGTGTTCTCCACTTGTTATTAATGAAATGAATAAAAAAATTAGGTTTATTAATTAATAAATCGAAAACCTATTCTATAATTATTTTATTTATTATAACCCTTTTTGGGTCACTAAATACCTTTTTGATTGGTTATAAGGTTCAATTTCATTGTTCATGCTCGTTTTATTTTTTGGTTTTAATGGCTGATTCACTTATATTCATGTTTGGATAAACACACAAGATGAAATTGGTTGTCCTGAATTGAAGTTATATGCTATCAGTTAACATCCAGAATATTAAATGGTTTCAAATTTAATTTTTTTACATAGAGTGAAGTTGAATTATTATATAAAACCTAAGCGACAACCATTTTTGTTAAATGGTGGTTTTGATTACAATGAACATGTTTTTATTAATAAATTAATACCATTAGTACAAATGAATTACAGTACCATAACAAAAATATATTACATATATAATAATCCAGTTCCACAATAACACAAATGGTTTAATGCCCAGAATTAAAGATGATAATAGAAATTGATAAACCATTGTCCTTGAATGTGCTAAATTAGCCCATCTCAAATGGTGCTTTCATTTCATTAAAATAAATGATGGGGAAAGGGGAGAAGATAATAAAGTGTACCATTAGCATAATAGCATTCCATTACATGTATATAACTGGGGTTATCATACCATTTGGGTGAAGTGATGTGTGGAATGAAACAAAAAGAAATGAACATAGAAGAAATGAAAGAATGGGAAAGAGGAATTTACCTCTAGAGTCTAAATCCTTTGATAACCTATTAAGGGGAAAGATTTTGGTATTTCGAAGAGACTAGGGGCCTTGGGATGTGGGGGAGGATTATGGGGAGATATTTGGGTAGAATATCGTCATGTCACAAGGCTTGAGAGTAGTGAAAATAAGAGGGAGTGAGGGGCAGGCGAGGGGGGGGGGGGTTAGTGGTGGAGGGGTGGGTTCTCATAATTTTAGAATCATTAGTTTATTAATTTCCTTTAATACTAGAAATACTAACTATTTCATGACCAAAAATAGTAATAAATGCATATGAGTTTGATATTTGTGTGCTTACGTCACCTATGATGTTAGGAATAGTGGATTTTAATTATAATGTATTTATACAGTAAATTAATGTGTATTACTATTCACTAAAATTCAAGTATTTCAGAAAAATCTCAAAAATTCATTGTTAAAATTTTTCAACGTGTAGAATCCAAAAATTAAATCCAATTTCGAAAAACAATTTTATAAATATTATTATTTTAATATTATATTAAACTCATAATTTATTATTAAAAACATGTTTTAAAACATTCATTTACTTATTCTAAAATATTGGTTCAACATACTTTCACTTGAATATTATTTTTATACTATCATAGGTAAGTTTACTATTCATTTAGGTTTATCACTATTCATAATCTTGACAACCCTGCTTTTATTACACACTTAAACATGATTTATTACATGAACTCTTCCTTTGGAACAACATGGAAGATTGAGAGGTCAAGTGTCTTTGGGGATTATGAATATTACATAACAACTTAAAACATGAAACATAACATCTCTATTGAAAACATCCTTTACATGACCACTACATTCCCTCGTACTTAACATTGCCTGCGATAACCTGAGGACATGCATAAGAAAAGGGTGAGCTATAAATCCCAGTAAGGGAGTAAGCATTGTATAACATGAAGAATACAATACATGTTAGGAAATTGGCATATCAATGTTTCATAAAGGAAACATGAACATAGAGGCATGGTATAACAAGATTATTATAACAAGGAATTGTCACAATGACACTTAACATCGAATTAGCATGAGCCAAGGCCTATTACACATGGAAAATTAGTAAACCCTCATTGCAAAGGAAGCATGAATAAACCTATGTTGCAGTTGAATTAGCATGATCCAAAAATCATTACAAATGACGTATCATGATACTATACTTACCCAATGCATTAGAGCTCACCCACATTAAACATTTCATTTCATCCATAAGTGAGCCACATGAATCATAAAACATGGATTCATTAAAAATATACATTTATTCCACAATAAAGTAATGTTTAATTCAAACAAGAAACTCTATAATAAATAAGTAAATGTGCATAAAGGTGAATACCCTTGAAAGAGAAATGAGAATGGTATTCACTATGAAATGACATTGGCTTGGAAAAATGTTGTGTAATTTCGGCAGAAAAAATGGCGTGACATAATAATTAATAAAATTGGTTGATAAGAGAGAAAGGGGTGTCTCATCATATGTACATGAAATTTAAATTGATGGGTTCATATAGATACATGTCCCAAATATTTTAATTGAATTTATATTCAGGACACAAAAGAATTTCTTGAATGTAAATGAGGAGAGAGAAATTTCTTTGGGAATTTCAGCATAGTAATAGGTGTACATGGGAGAAATTTAATGAGAGGGAAATGGGTCTCTCATCATTAAAACATAAAGAGGCTTTTATGAGGGAGGTGAGAAATCATACCCCAACATTTATAATTGAAAATAAAATGGCATAACAATATTAAAAAACATGGATTAAAATAGAATGGTAGGAATCCTTTACTTGGAAGTGTGATAAAAAAAGCTTGGGAGAGGTTTCTTGGGATCTTTGGGTTCCTTGGGAGGATTATAGAGAGAGAGGAGGAAAGAGGTTGTATGAACTATAATGTCTTTGAGTGATTAGGAAGTGGGATCTTGGGGTTTATATAGGAAAGAAGAGGGAATTCTTTATTTTTTAGGTTTGGGACACCACACATTAATCTAATCAAAACCACAAATTAGACCATGGTTTTTCCCTAGAGTTTTTTCCAAAGGGGAGTGGAAAGAAATATTTTATAAGTCCAATGGCTGAACTTCTTAAAAATAATAGGGCTGCTTATGTGGAGGTTAGTCTCACTCTCAATGAAAACAATTTAAAAAGACAAAATGTTTTTATAATCCTTGAAGGGTCCACTAACGCTTTGTAAACTAAATCCAAAAAATCCAAAAACATATTATTTTAATGGTAAAACATACATTGGTAGAACATAATGTTTATAGAATTTTTTTATATCACTATTGGATCATTATGATGTCATAAAACACAATATATATTTAAACGGTATTTATTTTTTACTCAAAAATTTGACTATCTCAGAAAATTAGGAAAAATTCACTATTGGATAATTTAGAAGTCTGAATTAAAAAAATAATATTCTTTTTTTTCAAATAATTTTATAAATATGTGAATATTTAATTTTAAAATAAAAACTATCGTTTATAAAAAATTCAAGGGTTTTGAAAAAAATAGCTTTCAAAACGTAATAAAAATTACAATTGAATCCATAAAAATTATTTTATCATTTATACATAATAAAAATAATTTAATAATAATAAATTTTATTAAAATATTATTTAATTAAAATATAAATTAATTTATTAAAATCGATTCTTTAGTTGAACATTAACAAAAAATACTATCTATGCTTTAAAAACTATTTACAAAGTAACAATAATAAAATGGGCATATATTCTCTATACAATAATAATGTAAATAATCATAGTACTAGGGTATTGTTACATAACCCCTTATAACACCTGCATAAGATCGAAGGGTAAGGTTTGCAATGGTGACAGACTCTTGGGGTGGTGCGGATAACATCACTCAGGTGGTAGTCTCTATGAACATCTACTGCTCTCGTGGGCTGTACCATTCAATCTTAACATGATGAAGCTTGACTTGGGATTGGTAAAGAGTGAAGCCCTATGACACCACCTATTTTCTAATCTCAAACAAATGGGCTTTGTACAGTGGAAGTCTACTGTACGAGGCCATCGATTCCTTTTTCGGAGTAAATTGGATTTGTTAAAGCCCTAAATTTATACTAATCTTGTGCTCACTGTACAATGACTATATTTGCAATGGTCACAATTCTTAATAGTATTTTAAAATCCAAAAACATAAAACCAATGATGTTCAGACTTTATATATCCATTTTATACAATAAGACATTTAATTATATCAAGAATAATTTTCATTAATTAATGTTTTGTTCATTATAATCTTTCCCCCTTAAGAAATTTCTCCCTTAAACTTTCCATTTCCCACACTAAAAAATGAAGGTAACTCTACTTCATCACTTCCTCCGATTCCCATTTCGATTTGTCAAACTTTTTGTTTTTCCACAACACCTTGACGAGGGGAATTGTCTTATTTTGTAGAACGTTTTCTCTACGATATTTGATCGTAACCGGTTTCTCCTTATAAGAAAGATCATCCTCTAGTTGTACTACCTACGAAGAGAGTACATGAGAAGGGTCTGGTATATACTTTCATAAGAGGGATATATGAAAGACATCATGTACTTTTTCCACTGTAGGTGGAAGCTCTAGTTGATAGGCCAGAACCCCGACATGATCAAGAATTTCTAAGGGGCCGATGTACCTAGGAATTAACTTCCCTTTCTTTCAAAACCTCATGAATTTCATCCACGAAGATATGCATAGAAACACCATGTCTCCAAATTTAAACTCAATATCAATTCAACAGTTATCCACATAACTCTTCTGCCGACTTTGGGTTGCCTTGATATTCTACTGAATGGTTTTCACCTTGACCACCATTTCTTTGACCATTTCAGATCCCAGTAGATTACGCTCACTGACTTCATCCAAACACGCTGGTGTTATACACCTTTTCCCATAAAGGTCTTCATATGGTTCCATTCAGATGCTTGAGTGGAAGCTATGAATCTACAAGAACTCAACAAAAGGAAGATGTTGATCCCACACTCCTTTTAAGTCCATGAGAATGATCTCAATATTTCCCCTTGTGTTTGGATAGTCCGCTAACATTGTCCATCAGTTTGAGGATGATAAGTCACACTGAAATTCAGCTCAGTATCAAGAGCCGATTGAGGGATCTTCCAAAATATAGAGTTGAATCTTGGATCATGATCATATACAATAGATATTGGTACTCCATGTAGCCTTACCACATATCTGATGTATATCCATGTCGATTGATCCAATTAGAAATCATCCCAAATTGGAATGATGTGTGCAGACTTTTTAAGATGATCCAAAACAACCCAGATTTCATTATTTCCTTTTGATGTCTTTGGATGTCCAGTTACATTGTCCATAGTGATGTTATCCCATTTCCATACTGGTATGGGAAATGGTTGCATCATCCCCTTAAACTTCTTCCTTTCTGCCTTCACTTACTGACACACTAGGCACAATTATATATACTCAGTGATCTCCTTCTTCATATTTCCCACCAATAATTCTCTTGGAGACCTCAATACATCTTTGGGTTTCCAAGGTGAATAGATAAATTTGTACTATCTGCATCATCCAAATGTTCCTTCTTTAGCTCAAGACTTGATAGAACACATAATCATTTCCCAAATATCACAATTCCTTTTTCATTAACATTTAACTCTGAGGATTTCCCTTTTCTAATAGTTTCCACTCTCTTCTAAATTACCCCATCATCCATTTGAGCATCCTTTAACTTTTCCAAAAGAGATGGTTGATCAATAATTTGTGAAAGGATTGATGACGTTCCCTTATTTATGATTCCCATGTCCATATTCATCAAATCTAGGAATATTGGATAATTCTCAATACTCATCAATGATAGAATCATTGGTTCCTTTCAACATGGAGCATCCACCACCTTGTTAGCTTTCCCAGGGTGGTAATGGATTGAAAATTCATAGTCTTTGATCGTCTATAACCATCTTCGTTGGTTCTGGTTCAACTCTTTCTGTGTAAATATATACTTGAGGCTTCTGTGGTGTGTATGTATTTCACACTTCTCCCTAAAGAGATAATGCCTCCAAATTTTTAAAGTGAAGATCACTGTATCCAACTCCAGATCATGTGTTGGATAATTCTTCTCATAAAATTTCAATTTCCTTGAAGCATAGGCAATGAATTTTTCATTTTTCATCAACACACAACCCATTCCCTTCTTCGAAGCATCACTGAATACCACAAAAAGTTCTCCAATTTTGGATAAAGTGAGCATGGGTGAAATGATAAGCCTCATTTTCAACTCTTTGAATATTTCTTCACATCCATCACTCCAATAAAACTTTAATCCCTTCTGAGTTAGCTTGGTAAGAGGGTTGGAAATCGTGATAAATTTCTCACAAATCTTTGATAATATCCAGCTAACCCCAAAAAGCTACGGATATCCATTACCAATGTTGGGCTCTTACATCCCTCTATTATAGCTGTCTTAGAGGGATCCAAAGATATCCCATTGCTTGTGATGATATGGACCAAGAATGTGACCTCCTTCAACTAGAACTCACAGTTGCTGTACTTTTCTAAGAGATTCTCTTTTTTCAAGGTCTCTAATACAGTTCAAAGATGATCCTCGTGATCCTCCGTGGTTTTGGAGTATATTATAATATCATTTATAAAGACTACCACAAATTTGTTGAGGTAATATCTAAAGACCCTATTCATCAAGTCAATGATGATTTTTGGAGAATTAGTGAGTCTAAAAGGCATTAATACGAATTCCTAGTGCCCTTATCTTGTACGAAAAAGTAGTCTTGGGGATATCTTCCTTCTTCACCCTTAAATGATAATATCCCAACTGCAAATCAGCCTTAGAGAAGTATTATGATCCACGAATTTGATCTAACAAGTCATCAATTATTGGGAGGTCATACTTGTTCTTTATCGAGGTTTTTTAAGCTCATGATAATCAATCAACGGTGCATTGAACCATCCTTATTCTTGAAGAAGAGGACTGGTGCACCCCATGGTGAAGCACTTGGGTGTATAAACCCATTATCCCAATTCTCCTATAGTTGTTTCTTCAGCACCTCAAGCTCGACAACAAATATTCTATATGTAGTCTTGGATATTGGAAATGCCCCGGGTATAAGATCAATTGAAAATTCAACATATCTTCTTAGAGGAAGACCCGGAAATTCCTCGGGAACCACTTTATCCAACTCCCTCACCATAGACATGTCTTCATGGATGGTTTCTTCCTTAGACTCAATCATCTAATATAGAAATCTGTGCTCATAGATAAATAATATCCATGCTTGAGATGATGGAGCTAAAGAAGATTCATCTTCCTCCTTACAGTTGTACATAATCGAAGGTCGGTTCTCCACATGGAGAGTGATTTCCCTCTCATGGTAATTTATGTTGCCTCTATATAGGGAAATACAATCAATGCCAATAATTGCATTAAATTCAACCAGAAGGAGTATGATCAGGTTATCCGGGAAGTTCAATCCACCGAATATAACTGGGGAGGAGATAAATTCATTGGTTTCAATGATTTCCCCATTTGTCATACTCACCAACATCTTCACTTTCGTGATTTGTGGTGGTGTTGAGATTGTTCTACTAAACATTCTGGATATAAAAGAATGCGTAGAACCAAAATAAAAAATTATGTTCTCTATTATTGAATGAATAACTAGGGTACCTATCACCACTTCATTGTCGGGGTTCACTTTAGTGATAGTGATTGAAAAATCTTTCCCTTACTACCTTAGAGGTTGTTGGTTGCCTCTGAAAACCATTGGCTTAGGGAACTAATTTGAAACATGCCCGAGTTCTTTGCAGTTGAGGAAATGTACAATGCACTGAGAGTCGAATGGAGTGTTCCTGTCTTCTGTCACATACCTGGTTTTTTTTGTCTGCAGTTAACTATTGGGTGTCCTTCTCTTCCACACCTAAAGCATTTCCTCGTCCACTTCAGGCAATTTCCAGAGTACTTATTTACGAACCTTAGGCAATTGGGGTGATGGATCTTCTTAGAACCATTGGATTTATCCATTGGACCGCCAGAATTGAAATCCACATTACACTACTTATCCCCATGATACCCATGAGAGTTTCCTATCTCTATTTCGAACTTGAGAGAACATCAGACAATTTCCTCATAGCTTTTGAAGTCACGGATCACTAGGGCCTTCAGGAGTCTAGGTTTCAGCCCACCAAAGAAGCATAAACCTTGAATTTTTAGGTAACAACAAATCTAGTGGCATATTGTGAAATCCTTGTGAAGTTTTCCTCGTACTCTATGATGGATTCATCGTCTTTTTTTCTTGATGGAAAGTAAGTCCCTTTCCATCTTAAGCAGTAGGGTGCGTAAAAAATATTTATAAAAAAAATCTTCCAGAAATCTTTCTATTCCAATGCTTCGATCTCCTCCTCAAGCTTCGTATTTTCGATCAATGTCCACCATTGATCAACTTCACCCTCTATACGATAAGCAGCCAGAAGAACCTTCTCTTGTTATGAACATTGATGGATGGAGAAGATCTTTTCAATAGAGTTTATCCATTGTTTGTAAATTGAGGGATTAGATGATCCATTAAAAGTAGGAGGCATTTGTCTCAGGAAGCTCTTGATAGCAACTTGTTCATTCTTAGGGAGATTGGACGTTCTCTTGACCCATGTCTCCATTCAATACTTGAGTTAACTGAGAGAGTATTGTGACAAAGTTTTCAATTCCTGCTCCCATCGGATCGGGGATCTCATTTGAATAGTCAGCACATTGATCTTGATATCGATTGTTAGCCGGGGTCCTTCTATTACAGGACATTGGATGGAATAAAATAAAATTTAGGGGTAAAACATAAAGGGTAATCCAATGAAAAAACAGATGGCTTATAAATTACTTTTATTCCCTTAACCTATGAATCAAAAATCTTCAATATCTGTTATCCATGATCTACATTCTACCATGTATTCTTAGAGGCATTTTTTAAATTCCTTTAATAATGGTTCATACTAAGCTTGTTAATATACCAAAGCATATCCACTGAGAGTGTCATTACCAAGAGTGCAACAAGGCCCATTATTGTGTACCAGGATACCTCAGGTCATGCCCAAAACTTCTTGTCGGAGTTTTCAATCCTTGGTACATCTGTTCTAGAGCCGCCTTTACCTGCTCGTATCCAGACATGGATGTATTTTCATGATAAACAACTTACTCAATACTCACCAAAACCTAGGAATGTTTTTATTATACGTATTCTATACTTTAAGGATTCTGTAGGGTTTTCTAATCCTAATCCCAAAAATAACTAAAGTTATCCTTTGATACGAACTATGACAACCCTGCATTTATTACACACATAAACATGATTTATTACATAAACGCTTCACTTGATAAAACATGAATGATCCAAAGGTATAGTGTCTTTGGGGATTAGAAACATTACATAACAACTTAGAAAATGAAACACAACATCTTTATTGAAAAATTCCTTTACAAGACCACTACATTCCCTCATACTTAGCACTGCATGGGATAACCTAATGACATGCATAAGAAAAGGGTGAGCTATAAATCCCAGTAAGGGAGTAAACAAGGTATAACATGAAGAATACAATGTATGTTAGGAAATTGGCATATCAATGGAGCATAAAAAAACATGAACATAAAGTCATGATATAGCATGATTATCATAACATGGAAATGTGGAAACAACACTTAACATGGAATTAGAATGAGCTAAGGATCATTGCACATGCAGCATGAGTAAACCCTCATTGCACATGAAGCATGAGTAAAATCTCATTTTACATGAATTATAATGACTCAACACTCATTTCACATGATGTATCATGATACTATTCTTTACCCAATGCATTGGAGCACTGTCAGGGTGCACCCTCTTTAAACATTTCATTTCATGCATAACTATGACACATGAATCATAAAACTTGGATTCATTAAAAATCATCATTTATTCAATGATAAAGGAATGTGAAATTAATACATGAAAATATATAATCTATAAGTTAATGTGCATAAAGGTGCCTACCCGTGATAGAGAAATCGAGATGGTATTCACTACGCAATGAATTTGGATCAGAAAAACGTTGTGCAATTTCCGCAGCTTGACGGCGTGACATAAGAATTCATAAAAATGGTTGATGAGAGAGAAAGGGGTGTATAATAATTTTTAAATGAAATGGAAAGTAAGTCGATAATATAGATACATGTCCCAAAATTTTTAATGGAATTTAGATTCATGATACAAAATAATTGCTTGAATGTAAATGAGGAGAGAGAAATTACTTTCAGAATTTCGGTATAGTAACGAGTGTACATGGAAGGAATTTAATGAGAGATAAATGGGTATATCATCATTAAAACATAAAGAGGGAAGTATGGGGAGGTGAGAAATAATACCCCAACATTTATAATAGAAAATAAAATGGCATAACAATATTTAGAAACTTGGATAAAAAGAGAAAGGTAGGAATCCCTTACTTGGAAGTGTGATCCCAAAAGCTTGGGAGAGGGTTGAGAGTGACTTCTTGGGATCTTGAGGATCCATGAGAGGATTCTATAGAGAGGATTATAGAGGTTTGACTAACTAAAATGGCTTTGAGTGGGGAGGAAGTGGGAACTTGGGTGGGTTTATAAAGGAAAGGAGAGAGAATTATTTATTATTTTGGTTTGTGACATCACTAATTAAACTAATCCAAACCACGAACCATCCCATGGGTCTTTCCAAAGGGGAATGGAAAAATAATATTTTATAAGTCCAATGGATGAAATTATTAAAATAATAGGGCTGCTTATGTGGAGGTGAGTCACACTCTAAAGTAAAACAATTTAAGAAGACAAAATGTTTTATAAGCCTCGAAGGGTCCACTGAAGCTTTATAAAATAAATCAAACAAACCCAAAATAACATTATTTTAATGGTAAAACATATATTGGTCGAAAATAATGTGTATAGTATTTTATTACATCACTATTGGGTCATTATGATGTCATAAAACACATTATATATTAAATGGTATTTAATGTTTACCCTAATATTCGACCGTCTCAAAAAATTATCAAAAATTCACTGTTGGATAATTTTTATGTCTGGATTCCAAAAATAATATTCATTTTATCCAAATATTTTCCTAGATATGTGAATTTTCACTTTTAAAATAAAAATTTCATTTATCCAAAATTCATGGGTTTTGAAAAATAGCTTTCAAACCATAATAAAAATTATAAATGTATCCATAAAAATTATTCAATCATTTTTACCTAATAAAAATTAATTTACTAATAATAATATTTTATTAAAATGTTATTTAATTAAGAATATATTAACTTATCAAAATAGATTCCTTAGTTGAACATTAATAAAAAAAATACCATTTGGTCTTTAAAAAATATTTACAAAGTAACAATAATTTACTGAATTTATATTATTTATACAAAAATAATGTACATAATCATAGTACTGGGGTCTTATTACATAAACCATTATAACATCCTTTTAAGACCGAAGGGTAAGGTGTACGATGGTAACATACACTTGGGGTAGCTTGGATAACATCGCTCGTGTGGTAATCTCTATCAACATCCACTTCTCCCATAGGCGGTTCTATTCAAGCTTAATATGTTGAAGCTCGGCTTGGGCTTGGTCAAGAGTGAAGCCCAATGACACCATCTCCTTTCTGAGATCTAAAAAATGGGATTCGTATGGGGCCAGACTACTTGATGTGTCCATTACTTCATTTGTTTGAGAAAATTGGATTCTTTAAAGCCCTCTATTTATACTAATCATGTGATCATTGTTTAATGACTATATTAGCAATTTTCACAATTCATAATGGTATTTTAAAATCCAAAAACATAAAACCAATGAAGTTTAGACTTCATATATCCATTTTACATAATAAGACATTTAATTAGATTAAGAGTAATTTTCATTAATGAATGTTTGGGTCGCTATAATAAGGGAATGTTACTATTCATAAGTGTAGGTTATTATTCACCCAAAATTAATTTTTCTTTATCTGACTGCAAATAACTAACTGATCACAACCGTTTATGTCAGATTTTATAAATTCCAAAAACAAAAGTTAAAAACTTTTGTTTAAAGGTCACATAGAACTTAGTAGTTCATTATGTTGTGATTTTTTGTGATTATATGAAATATTTACAAGAGAAGAAATTCCATTTATAAAACATTGGGTCGGTACAATTGGTATTCACAATTTAAAAAATTTCATGGGAAAATAATATGATAATTTTATCTATATAATGAGTTTACATAAATATATATGGAAGGGTTTAAGGGGAGATAAATTTGGTCTATAATTTCTTTGAAATCATAAGGATAATAAATGGGATATGTAAAAATAAATTGCAATATTTGAAATATGAAATAAAATGACTTAATATAAGGGAAGTTCTTGAATAAAGAGGTGAGGGAGAGAATCCATTACCTTGAGAGGGTCATTCTAAGAGTTTGGGAGAAACTTATTTAGATTTTTTGAACACCTTGGGAGGTATTTATAGAGGTTTTTGGAGATTAAATTGATGCTCAATTGGTTTGGAGTGAAGATTAGCAGATGTTTTTGGGGGTATTTATAGAACAAGATAGAGGAATTGTTTATTAATTTCTAAATATAGGTTTTGGACTGTATATGATAAAAAAAATCTAAACCATAAACCATATAATGTTTTTTGACCATTGTTTATACAAAATAAGAGTGGTTTTCAATATTTTATAAGTCCAATAACTGAATATATTAAAATAATATCATTGGTGATCTAGAAGTGAGACATGTTCTTAAAGAATTGATTTTAAGAACTTAAAATAGAACATAGAATTTTGAGTATTTATTAAAGGATTAAAAACATAATAAAAGTACATAAAAATTTATATTAAATAGGAAATATATAGTTGTTTATGTTTTCATTTTATAGAATTTATTATAAAACATTTGGTACATTATGATGCCATAATACACACTATATTTATACCATATTTAATTTTACTCAAAAAACTCAATTGTCTTAGAGAAATATGAAAAATTCTCAATTGGAAGATTAGAATGTGATGATTTCAAAGATAATATTTATTTTATAAAAATTATTCTCTAAATATTTTAATTTATAATTTCAAATAAAAATCTTTATTTACTAGAAAATAATTTTTTTACGGTAATATATTTTTTTAGACCTTTATAAAGATTACATTGGACATCATTAAATTAATTTTTCTAATTTTTATATAAATAAAAATTATTTTAAAAAAATATTATATAAAATTTATATTTATTTAAAATTTATTGAATTTGTCAAAAAGTGAGTTAACAATATATATTTTCCAAAAATAATTTTTTTTCTTCGCATTAAACTCTAATTTTCATCAACTCTTATATAACTATATATATAATGTGATAATTAAAAATGGATAAAAATAATCATTAATTAATTATAAATAAAATCTAAAAAATCATACTAATAGGGTCTAGATACATAAACCCTTATAACACGAACGTGCAACCTAGGGTTAAGGTGTATGATTATGGAATTTTAAAGGGTTAGTTTGGTGAATATTGTTTTTCCATCTTCTTGATAAGATTGAAATTTTATCAGAAATGGTTTAATTCATTGGTGAATTGTTGATTTTAAGCCTAGTCTTGGTTAAGTGAAAATTATAGCAAGATCGAATCCCTCAAATGATATAATAAATTGGATTCAAAGGGTATAATCCTACTAGTCGAGGACATCACTTCTTTCATTTTTTAAATTAGACTTTATCATAAACCATAATATATAAGAATATTAATTTTCTTTTTGAAATTTCTATACTATCAATTATTAAGATACTTAATATTGTTTTAAATAAAAGTAAATATTTTTCATAATATTCCAAAATAAAAATGCAGTGCATGTGTTTTCTATAACTACATTACTTAATAATGAATTTGTTCACTCAAAAAGGGAATTTAATTTATAAAAGTTTGTTTCATTATAGTATTATTATATATTATCCCCATTTAAATATAATTAACATAAATGGATGTTTTTAAAACATGTAAATACCATTAAATAACCAGAAAAATATTTCTTGAGAGAAATTTGTTTTGAATTTCAAAATCACTTATTTAAAATCTAAATGAATGCAGAATATTACGTAAAACATTTTATTTGAAAATAAAAATGGATCATTTTAAATTAATATTAAAACAAAATATTATTCAAGGTTGTGGGAAAATTCATTTGTGTAGTATATCATTAAATAAATATTCCATTTACACCATTGGTAAAAAGTACCTCCAAAAAACGATAAGAATATTCTTCATAATATATTTTTATATAAAGTAAAATATGCATAAAAATTAATTCAATAAATAATTTTAGAATAGTAACAACATTAATTATTTTTTAATAAACATGGTTATAGAAGATAAAATATTCTTGACCAAAGAGCGAAATAAAGTAAGTTTTCATTAAAAACATTCTTCTATAATTTTGAGTACTTAGAGAGAGATAAAGGAAAGGAAAAAATTTAATAGATAGAAATAAAATTTTTAGAATAAAATAAATTATTTTTTTTAAATATATATCATATAATTTCTTTATTTTAAATTAAATCATGAACAATCTCGGTAAGTAGTGAGATTTTGACATAAAACCCATTCATAAAGCCCAATTTTTTTCATATGTTCTTTTAAAAATTTTTAAACTAAATTTAAATTTATTATAATTTTGTACAAGAAAAATATTCATATCTATTATAATATATATGGTTTACTTATTACATCTTATCCCAAGATTATTAATAATTTTTCATTATCATCATCATTTTGGGTGTTCTACTTCGTTTTTCATGTATGTTTCGATTCAATAGCAATGGTCTTTTAATATTGATCATGGTTCCATAATATACATAATTTTAATAAATTTATATATATATATATATTTATATATCATATATATAAATTATATATAATTTTATAACCCTAAAAAAGGAGGATATTGAAAATGAAAAATATCACTCTTGCAGACGGCAGTCCATACGTACACATGAATGATTCTTCCAATTTATATCGAGAAAGGGGAAAATAAAGAATATAATGACTTATAATTAAAACTTTATTTTGATATCATAATTATCATATATATTTATTAAATCTCTTATTATAACCATCTATGAGTGGAAGTGATGGAAAATGAATCACATCATTTTGTGAAGGTGATAGTCCACATGTAACACGAGTGATACTTTTATTTACCTTTTTATAGGAAGGTGGTGGTAAATTGTTGTCCAACTATCATTATTAAAAGTATTTATATTTATGAAACAATATTAATTATGTTAATATGGATAAAATATAATTATGTTAATTATAATAATAAATTATCTTTGAAGGAGTTGGGTAAGATGATTACCTCTTTTTAAGAGACCCACGTTAGAATACCCATTAGTCATTTTATAGGACGGTGCTTAGGTAACAACAGGTGATAAAGATTTAATTAATATAATATAAGAAGTTTTTTTCATTAATTTTTTGAGCTAAAGATCTCAATGTTATTGAATAAGGGTAGAGAAGAGGTTCCCTTTTATATGTGAGGGGAGGGGCACAAGTGGAATTATTTAAAATATTTAAATAATAGAAAGAGAAATAATTAATATATAACAATTATATTTTTTGAATATTATGATTAAAAATATGGAATATATTGGATAAAATTTAATTTATATAAGTGAAAAAATTAATTTTAAAATAAACACACAAAAAGTTATTAAAAGAATTTTTTATAAAAATACATTTATAAGAATAAAATAGAGTTTAATTTGTTTCGTTTCCTAGTAAAACAATTATATTGAAGTTAAAATATTTTATTGAATATATATTCTATATATTTTTTAATCATTATAAAACAATATTGTTTTATTTAATTTTTTAATGGAAAAACTCATTATGAACATAAAAACAGTTTTATGAAAAATAATCCCTTTTACCTTCAAATGATTATATCTTCATTACTAACCATCATATATCCAATATAGGAATGATTATTAATAAATTATCAATAAATTCCATGAAAATATATTTTTAAATATTTATTTATCGAAATATATATATTATATGTATAAAAATATAATTCTTCGAAACATATGTATTTTAATCAGGAAATAATTTATTAAAAATTTAATGATTATTTATTTTGAATGAATTAAAATATTTGAAACAAAGAAAACAATTGTATACATATATTTTTAATAATGTGGTCTTCCCTATTTATATCCACCAATAGAATGGATAGGTTGTAAAGGTTATAATATATATTTTTTTCATTTATAGTTGGGTTTTTGTGAAAAAAAATCTTTAGAATACTTAAAGTTAGTTCAAATAAAGACATATAAAATATCAAGGTGTTACAATGGGGTTGTGTTCATAGGACATGGTTGGCATATATTATTCACACGAGATATGTTTAATTTCCTATGATTTTTTATTGATGAGAGGTCCAACTATTTAAAGATTCAACTACAACTTATATAACATTTTACCATATAATTTAGGGTGGAATTCTACATTGCAAGACTCCAAGTATTTCAATTTGATGGAAAGTCATGTGAATATTAGGGTGTGAGGTTTTGTAGGGTTTTTCTATTAGTCACTTCATCAAGGTATGTATGTAGAGACATCATGGTTCTGTGTAAGAATTTAATTTCTTGTTAATGGATCCTTGATGAGTTTGGTACGTGAATGTGTTGCTAGATGGATGATTTGAGGGTTGGATTAGGGGTCCCTAAGTATAATGGACCATTATTGTTTATTAGGATTGATTTGTTTTTTATCATGTGTACAAAATCTTATATAGACTTTTTCTATATGCTTCTTGGTGGAACTATGCTTATCCGTATTGGGTATTCCTATAGAAGAACTAGGGGTTTTGAGAAAATAATGAGAAATTCCTTGAGATTTTGATATTGGAAGCATTATGAGAATTTTTAATATCAAGGTTGAGGTTTTAGGTTCATATCAGTTGGGTTACTAGCCTATTAGTTTCTTGTTTTTCTTTTGGTGTAGTGGTGGGAGAATGGGTAGAGGATCATGGTATTGGAATGATAACCATGTGGTGGGTGATACAGAGGCTCTTCTTGGTATGATATATTCCTTGGGTAGTTAGGTGAGATATACTTGTGTTTGGGGAATAGTCAGTTGGATAACCATGTGAGTATATGTTAGATGGGACATAAACCATGGGAGAGTGAGTTGGGTTGCACTCGCAGATTTCATGGGAGTATTTTTCCATTGGGTTTGGTTGAGACTGAGTAGTTACATGAGTGAGAACCTATGAAAGGGTTCATGGTGGATCACACTACCTCGAAGAGGAGATTGAGTGTTGGTGAGGTTTTTATGTAGTGGTTCGATGTGAAGGGGTATATATGCACTGGTTATGTGTAGTGATAGGTTGAGTTAAGAATTAGGTGATGAACCATGTGTAGGTTAGTTGAGAATGTTTCAGGTTATGGAGGAACCCGATTTAAGCTACGATGGTAGTACAGAGGCAAGACACTTGTGGGTTTGGAGGCTTGAGGATTGGTGATCTGGGAGATGTCACTCAACGGTGTGAGGTGACATATGAAATGGATCAGGGTACCCAACTATAGTCGATCTCGAGTTTTGATCAATTTCAGTGAATAATAGGATGTAAGTGGGTGGATCAAGTGGGGGGGGTATGTTTTTTGACGAAGGACCAAATAAGGTTGATTATCAAAGAACAACGTAATGAAAACCATATAGTGGGGGAAAATATTTATTATTTGATGACAAGATCCACATTATTGTGTATTTTTGAACTTTAATGATGATATTCCCTGTAGTCTGAGAATTGGAGATGTCAATGTTTCATTTTTGAACTCAGGAGAGAGCGGGATGGCCATGCACAATATGTGACTTTAATTATTGATAGAACAAAAGCTATAGAGAATGTTTTTTGGTTCAATAAGTGATGATAATGACATCCTTATGGTTGGAAGCATGGTTTTATTTACTGGTGAATGGACCTTATGTAGGATGGTTTATGGAGACGGTGATACCAGTCGATGTATATTCAAGGTGATGCCAATATATTTTTTTGTGATAAGATCTGTTGATATGTTGTTCCTTGGGTAATACCATATTTAATATTTGTATTGTATTTTATATGGATTTAGTGCATTTGAATTAATATCTGGTCAGTTGAAGAGATCCTAGTTCCAGTTAGATTAGAGGTGACCTAGTTCTTGATGTTGGTAGATAATGAAGTCATGAGTTGAATATCAAATAATAAGATGATTATGGGTGGATCCATGATTCATGACATGGTTTTGTGGGTGAACGAAAATTCTTATCATCGATCTAGGGGAGAACCACAATTTGTGACATTGCTTAGTGGATGAACCTTGATTAATGACATGGTTTAGGTAGTGGAATTTGATTCATAACATTGTTCCAGTGGTGAACCTGATTCATCACATGATTTAGGGGTTTAATAATGTGACCGAGTAAAGTGAAAGTGTCCACTGGGATGAAAATTATTGAGAGGAAATGGAAATTTGTACTATGATTCAGGTTATGAGCCAGACTATATATCTATGGGGTTGTTAGGGAATCTTATGAATTTGAGGCTGGTGTTTATTTTGAGGTTGTGTTAGTGGGTGTGACTGAGAAATTTTTGTTAAAAATGGATCAAGGAGGTCCAACAAGATTTTTTACATGGAATTAGACTTGGTGATCTTGGAACATCATTGGGTGCATTTTTTGAATGCTATTAGTTGATCATTGGTCCTCTATAAGTTTATTTTATTAGGGTATTCCTTTGGTGGGAAACACCATGGTTTGTAAAATAACTCTTTGAGTGGAGTATTATGATCAACATAACAACAAAATCTAATATGAATTGGTTTCATTACCTTCACTTGTAAGGATATATGAGAGTATTGAGAACCATCTCAGTGTTGTGCTGTTGGAAAGTGGGTAGATCAGCTTTTGGTGAATAGTGCTCTTAGTGTTTGGAGTTGTGAATTAGAAGTGAACTTGGTGTTCAGGAGTAGAAACTAGTGATTCCCGATGAATGGATGAATTTGAAAGGTTAAGATAGGTGGTTGGAGGACTACCATAGCTTCTAGGGTATGAGAAGAATTATGGTGGGGAGTTTGTAATGCCCTATAGATTTTTGGGTCATTATATTTTTTGGGGAATTTGAATTTATTATTAATGTATGGTTCATAATGAGAACGAAGAATCATAATGGTAATCCAATGTTACAACTCAAGATTTTAATGGAATATTTATCTTAAAATAATTTTACCTCTTCAATAAACTATGTTACACACAACATTGAATTTAGATAAATCACGTAACATTTTTTAAATAATATATGTCCATTATTTCCAAGCCATTGGATTGGTGGGTATGAATAGTGATAAAAAATTATGAAAAATATATGGTCTAAAAATTTATAAAATAAATTAATCAGTTATAAAATTATTATAATTAAAAAAAATTGTTTTGAAAATAAAAGTGATGTTTTTCTGAGAAACATATTTTTGTGTTCGTAATACAATTTTATATTAATAAATTATATTAATCACTATTGGTTAATTATTTTAATTAAAATTTTAAATTATATATTAAATAAAATATTTTAACATTAATATATTGTTTCTGTTATGCATAGGATAACAATAAATATAGTTTTATGCATAAAAATTCATTTTTATAAAAAGAGGTTTTCATCACATTTTTCACACTTAATTTAAAATTTGTTTCTTAAATTTATAGGTATTTAATTAGATAGAATTTATTACATTTTTATACTTTGGATGTTCAAATTTTGTAAATTGGACCATTTTATTTTAGGAAAATATGAATAGTAACTATCGTAAAATTTATCACATCGATAAAGGGTAAATCTAGATAATCTTGACTGAAAAAAATTAGAAGGCCATAATTTTTCACCCAAATTCTTATTGAATGAATTAAATTTTACCCTTATTACCTTAGGATTGAAATGTATTTGTTTAATGGACACATTCTGATGATAATGATTTATGTATTATTTAAATTAATGAATGTTACAAAATGTCACTCTCTTTGTTTTTAATATCTATTTTGTGTCCACATAGGAAACAAATATGTTATGAATTAATATAAGTTTCAATTTTTAAATTAATACAATTATTTTCATGATTTAAATTTATTTTTATGTTTTATTAATTATATTGACTTTAATTGCTTATGAAACCCTTATACAACATCTATCCTTTTAATAAAAAATATAATAAATGATTTAGAAAATATTAAAAGTGATGTAATTACAATGATTTAACGTGACACAAAATTTTAATAGATATATATATATTATATAGTAGAATTGTGCTAAAAAATTATATATGAATCCCCATTTTTATTTATGTATTTAATATTAAATTTATGAATTGAGTCAAAATTGACAATAATGATATTTTATTAAAAGCGTATTTTATTAAATTATGTAGAAATTAAAAAAAATATTTAAATAAGAAAATTTGGATATTATATTTTCCAAAATTTCCAAAATTTTCAAATTATGATCCAATTTTCACCATATAATTAAAAATTAAATCCCTTTAATATACACCAATTTGTCATCATAGTTAAAATTAAATCAGTCAAATAAGAGTTAATAACAATGAAAAGGTTTAATATTACACCTAGACTTATATAAATTCTATTTATGATGATATTAAAACCCTATCCTACTATATAATTGAATCCCTGTCCATTTTGAGGAATTTTTATTGAGTATGAATTTATTCTTTGAAGAATTCCAAAAGTTCCCCTCAAAAAAATTATAAAAGGCAACATCCTCCCTCACATATTTAAACCCAATTAAGCCATATAAATTTACCAAAATCTTTAAATTACTATTATAAACTTACCTATACACATTATAGATTTTTTTTCCCAAAAGACAAACTGTTGAGACCTTTATAGAAGATCAAGAGGAGTAGTTTTAAAGAATAGGCAACTGCCTTACCCGATCTCTTTTCTTTATAATCACATCTACAACTTCTAAATATATGGTATTTACCTTAAAAAAATAATACAATTAAAGTAAATATCTATAAATGTTATTATTATTATTAAAACACTATTATACACCATCTTTCCCATTAAACGAGAAGTGAAATCTTCACTGGTGCGGACGCACGACTTACCGTCTACACGTAGTGATAAAAATCATTTTTCATCACTATATTTAATGGATACGTTTTAGGATAATATTATTATTTACAAATGATATATATTAAATAATTATTCTTTTGAAATTATAGTATCACATATTCCTACTTACCATCAAATCTTTTTGGGAAATGATAACATCTTTTATGAGTACGTGTAAACTACCACCTCCACGAAGCGATGTGATTCATTTTTCATTTATATTTTAATTGGATGGAAATGAGGATACATTTTAAGATTATATAACATATATATATCTATATAATATAATAATTATATAGTTAATGTTAATTACCATTAGCATTATTTGGGTCAATCCATCAAAAATGAAAACAACGTTCGTGCGTACATACGACCTACCATCTCTATGAATGATGTAATTCATTTTATATCTCTACCATTATGGATAAATCTATATATATATATATATAGTGAATATGTATTATATAATATGTATTTATATTATTCTAGTATATAATTATACTAAATTTAATTTTATTACACCCGAGGTTTGAACGTTTTTGAAGAAAGTGGAACTCATGGTAAGAGATTTTTGTCTCACTTTTATTTTTGTGGAAAACATGCCTTATACACCACTTATTTAATTTTCCTGGAATATAAACTACATGTGAATGTATTTTATTGTTATTATCATGAAAATTATAGGGTTTAGATGTCCATAATTGTTTATCTCTTTCACAGGGCTTCCAATTCAAATAAAACCAAATCAGTAAGGGGTTTATGATACAATCTTATTGTTTATTTGTATTGTTTTTTATTAAGTTTATGATGATGAATAATTGATATATACCTTTCAATAAACTTATTAATTATATTAAAATATAGTTAAGACTTAAAAATATATTTTTTACTTTCATTTTACTCACCTTACGTATTCAAGAGTCCAAAATTATGTTTCTATGGAAAACCGACTTTATTTTTTATCTTTGGTCGAATTTGTTTCCTTCCACATCCATGTTTTCTAAAAATTATTTAGATATGGTTTTTAATAGTATAATATTATTTTTATAGTCATTTTTAACAATTTTTTACTTTTTACATAATGTTATGAATGGGATTTTTTTCATTTTCGAAACAAGGTACTTTGTGACTTTTCCAAAAAAAGTACAGAACAATTTTTTTTTAAATTTATAAATCATGAAAGGTTTTTTCGACCATAATGAAAAAAATTTCAATTTTACAAGATTATTTTGAAAACAAAAAATTTTCCATCAAATTTTCATAGCTATTTTAATAAGGGATTTAAAAATGGATGGTGTATTTTTCTCAAGAAAGTTTAATGATATTTTAATGGTATTTCTATTAATGAAAGACAAAACCCCTGATTTTAATTATTATTTACTGGGTATATGATCTATGGATACCTTAACTATTATTTCTCAAAATGGTTTCTGAATATTATGACATAGTTTTTATGAATCCCATTTATTTTTCATAGGTTCTTTTTTGTTGAAATGTTTATGAATCCTATTTTTTCATGGGTTGGGATTTGATGAATGTTTTATGTTATTGTAGAAAAAAAGAGGAGTGACTTTAATTATGTGATAGGTGAGACCTATATCTCCCTCCACTTCATTTGGAAATTATTAATGTTCTATGAGCTCAAAGGGCACATGGGAAGTTATCCTAGGCCCCAAAGAAGGTACACGACAGGTTATCTCATGCCTGAAGCAGGTACATGGGTGGTTAGCCCAAGCCAAACATGTTATGAATGTATTGGTAGGTAGACTGGAAATATAGACTTATATGATTATGTGTACTCCACAAATATATTTCTTATACCATTTTTATGCTCCCAAGAATCATATTATTTATCTCCACTAGGATTTACATCTTATGAACTTCCAAGCTTTATGCCATGACTTACGATTATGGTCTATGATATGTGAGGTATGGGTTTCCAATGCAATTATCATGTTATAATACCCTTATTACTATGTTTAGATTATATAATCATAGATATCTACCTTATTTTCCCTTACTAAGAATTATATCATATCCTTTCTTATTTTTTCTTTTTCGTTGGTAATGATGAAAGGTATTATGTATAAAATGTAAAATAAGGGTGATAGTTAGGATAAAATAAGTGGGAGATGATGTAGTTCATTTATGAACCAACATTTTTATGTTTATGTTTCCAAATTCACTAGACCTATGTGATTCTGGTGGGAATAATCATGTTATTTAAAGGATATTCATATAATAAGATGTGATATTTATGTATAAAAGGTATGGTTCACTCTGTATGAGGCATTAGATGCGATAAAAATATGTTTCTAGGTGATTTTGAGTTATTGGAGGTGTTGGAGGAGTGTCTAGGGAAAAAAATGGAAGGATACCTAGGGAATAATCCATGAGGCTCCAACAAAATAGGTTCACAACATGAACTTATGTGTCACACCTTGAACCGGATGAGAAAATACCAAAAGGTTTTTGCCTCAATACATTTAGTTTTTTAACCAATGACACACACTGTGAATATATCATAGATAGTGTTTTGAGTTTTTTAAAACATAGAACCCTCTCGAAACCCCTTATTTCCTTGGTCTAACCCCTCATGATTTCGGTTGTAAATAGAGGGTTTTGTCTTCCAAGAGCTCTTGTAACCTTGTTTCTTTCTAGATGAAAGTCCTATTCAAAAATATGGAAGCCATTGTAATTTTTAACTCCATTAATTACATATATATTCTTACTCCATTATTACGGGTTCTAAATAATTTAGTGCAAACTAAGCTAGGTTTTTGTGTCAATTCCACCAGATGTTGATGAAATTGGCCATATGTGATGGGTATATTAAGGGTAGTGGATAGAGGAGGACCCATGAGAGGGATCAAAAACCATTTTAATTCATTTTAGTTAAGGTAACAAGCTTAAAAATTTTACTTAGTTTTTTCTAAATAGAATAAACAAATTTCTTTAACCAAGAGTTCTGTGACAATACTTTTGGAAGTGACGGTGCCAAGGGTGTTCCATTAACCATCTGATAGTGGTTGTTCATGGTTTATATGTGATGGAAAGGAAAATAAGTTTTTTGGATTGTGATTCATTGTTTTATATTAATAAATTAATTATAATCATTTATAATTAATTATTTATGTCATATGTTGTATAGTAGAAGATCAAGAGTTAATGTGGGTTTGGAAGAGGTATGGATGTGCTTGGACGAGGTAGTGAAGTGCTTGGAATGGATGGTAACTTTGTTTGGGAGGTATGTGGACCCTATAATACTAAACCATATATCTTTTTATGCATCATAATTCATTCATATATATTTTATAGGGTTTGGTTATGGGGTCTACGAACCAAGAGTTCCCTAAGTAAATGATATTGGATGGATCTCGACCACATATGTTCATAAAGATATCTATTTCTCCCTTTGACGGTTTGGGATTTCCCAATGACTATGTCTGAAAGGGGAAAGGGCTTGGGTTGAATGGAAAATATACCTCTTGGATGCCATGATATGTGAGACGAAATGTAGTATGGCCAAGTTTGGGTTCCTTCGGCTAGTGGACATGCATGAGATGCTTGGGGTTAATTAATGATCGGTGATATAGATTTATGTCTCACAGGTGAAGAGGGACACCCAACTAAGGTTATAGGTGAGTCTTGATGTTAGATTAGAGTTAAAATTTTCCTCTAATACCTAATATATGTGACACATAGGAGTGTCTTATATGTTATCATCTAAGTTATCTACCTTGGGAGATATTATATGTGACCTAGGTTAGGGTCATGTGTGTTGTTTAGGAATTTTTTTAGGATTCAAATGGGATTATTTATGGAATTGGAACTTACCTATTCTGGATTAGGTAGAATAGAATGTGATGTATAGGGATTTTCCATGGATAATGGGATTGGAAGTGATGTGGGATTTGGAGAGATTGGAATGGACCTTAGGATCTAGGTTGAGTGAGCCTATGGGTTGTGGTGTCACTGTCGAGTGATGAGTGTGATCTATATCAACAATAAGTGACCTGGATGGGAATCAAGATATAAAGAGATTCCCAAAAAGTGAGTTGAGATGCATTATGATGAGAGGATATGAATCAAGTGACTAGAAACCTAGGATAGTCTAATGAGATTTCTGATGGGGTACAAGCCCTACCCATGCCACATGTGTTTGATCAGGCCTCCCAAAGTGACATGGAATGGTTTGAAATATATTGACATATAACCATGCCATATTACCTCATGTAGTTTTGTGAAGCGTATAATCCGTTACTGTTACCTATCGCTTTATAAAGTTGGTCAAGGACCGTACCTTAGAGAAATGGGTTAGATTTCTTAATGTAATCTCCTTGAGTACATAAGAATTATTTGTTTTTCTTGTTATACCATTCCTTTAGATGTATTTGTATAAGGAACCTTCCATGAGAGGTTTATATCATGTTCATTAATTGGAACTTTCCTTGCTTCGATTGGGTTGAGGACTACCATAGGGAATGGTTCATGAAGATATGTGATGCATGACCGATGGAACCTGATATTAGTGATCAGGTAGTTTTTGAAGATATGTGTGTATGACTATGTCTAGTGTCTTCCTTTATTGGGTCGAGGTTTGTATATTCAAATACCTTGAGTTTTTGTGTATGGTATGAGTTTCGGTTTCACTATAATGATACTACTAGTGGATTTTGAAATTGGGCTGAAGTACGTATGGTCACATGTCAGGGTGTCCAAGTTAGTACATGATGACATAATGGCCGTGTGTATCTCATCGAGTTCCATGGAAACCTAGTTAGCGCATGAAAACTCGATGAGATTTTTTATTTATTGTGTTTTATGCCTTCATTCATAATAATGTATATGGAAACATATATTATGGGTTCTTGGTGATACCGTACTGAGTTATATGATCACAACCTACATGGGAATCTCAGTGCGCATACATACATTATGTTTCATTCATATTCAATCAAGAAATGTGTAGTGGATCGGGCTGGTGTTTCTTATGTGTGTTGGAGAAATGATATGTCAGGATTTGGGAAGGAAGTAGGGAATATGTTCTTGTATTGTATTTAGTTTTATTCTGTCTTTGTTATTATCCCACTAGGGATCAGTGTATGCATGTTTTCTTTGATAACATGTTGTATGGTATTCGATATGTTATTTTTTATTCCATATACTTCGATTTTTATGGATGTATTTGATTCTATTCATTCCTACTATATTGTATGACCCAGATTTGAGGTCACTGTTTAACCATTGCTTGGATTAGTCCCCCACCACTAGTTGGTAGCCTCTAGTGTATTGGTAGGCATGACTGAGTAAATAAATCAACTATATACTGGGCATTTCCTAGTGTCCTTGGGCTGAAGTGTCATAATTGGGATATTTCTTGAGAGGTTATTTGATATGAGATGAGGTTTACTTAGAGTTTTTGAAATTAGTATGCGTTGAAGTTCAACTAGAGTTTTCAAATAATTTTTCTTTATTATAATCCCTATATGACTATATGTTAAGATACTTGAGAATAGTTTTTGTAGAGTTTGGAAGTATCTCATTGGGTTTTTGGATGATTTTGAGTTTATTCAAAAAAATCTATATTTTTTGTGTGGAAGAAGGAAATGTATTGAATTTAGAGATCATTATACTCTACGCATAGTTGAGTTATAAAGAAAAATAGAAAATGGATAAAAATTAAGTTCATTATTTATAAATTTAGAGTTCATATGATGATGCATAGTTCACCTATGTATAGTTCCTATAATAGAAAAGATTAGGAAGATATAGATAATTGGTAAAGTAATTAACATCCATATTATTTTTAATTTTTTGAGAATATAATATTGTCTAGAGTTGACATATAGTTAATTATACATTAATGTATATTCCATTTATGGAAATTTAGACCTTTAAAAGGAAAAAAATGTAAAGGCCATGATCTAGAGTTTATTTTTACTCTATATTGGGTACACAAAGTTATCTGTAGCCAATATAGATTTCATCCAAGAATATATAATTGATTTATTACTATATATATTTTAAACCATTATCAAATAAAAAATTTATACTGAATAAAAATATGGGATCATCCATATGTAATATTCTAAGGTTTAGAAAAATCAGATATTGTTCAAAGTTGGTTATTAATTGTTTTATGACATGATAATTCAAACATATCATGAATTAAGCTAAGAAAATTATTTCTTTCTATAGATATAAAGGAATATACAATACCATGAATAGAGATTCCTTGTCACATGCGAGTGTGGAAGAAATTAAAAGGAAATTTTAAATAATATTAAATTACTTGGATTTTAAAGTTGATTTCAAAGTAAAATTATCATGAGATTCATGAGGATCTTAAATTTTTTTTGAATCTGTATTTATGTGAAGGATCATGTAAAATTCATAGTGATTTAAAATAAAAATATTTAAAATCATTCATTATTTATTTCATTGTAAACATAGTTGCAACTATTGACTATATATTCAATGAAACTAATCTTTATTAAGGACTTCTATATTAATAATATAAATATAAATTGTATATTCAATGTGAATTTAAATTTATAAAATGTACTAGATAATGAATTATTGAGAAATATTAAGGAAATGTAGATACTCTATTACTCTGATAATTACCTATATCTAAGTAATTGAAGATTTAATTTCATTTAATATGTTATATTTTAAAGATTTTTAGGCAATTTGATTATGTAATATCAAATTTTAGTGCTTTATTTTGAGTAGGAAGGAGGTCATTCCTATTTTTTCATTTTATCACACATGAAAAGTTCATACTAAAGGTTCTTGAGGTGAATCCTTTATGAATACTTCTATAATTGAAAATATACTAGTATTTAGATTTCGTATAGAATTATATATTTAATTTCGTTTCACTTGTGAGTATTCTAAATATATTATTCATACCTAAGAGCTTGAATGAAATACTTAAAGGCTGGTGGAATTTGGATAAACAACACTATTCACTATCTCTATTGTAGTAAAATTTCTAGGCTTTCATCCTCTAACAACTTTTAAAATATTTTCAACTTATCATCAAGAGTCATGGATGTGCATGACCTCTCTCTTATAATCACTTAATATTATTGATTATCTTGGTTTCCAAACACAAATTGAACCTCGTAAGTATTAGGATCATACATTGTGGTCAAACCATGTAAAAATTCATGCATGCTTATAGATTCTTATTATTATTTCATGTTATGGAGGAAGATATATTTAAGAGTCGATATAAAATTTAATAGTATACATGGGTTTAGTTACAAAAAAATTAATTTAAAAAAAATTAATATAGATTCACCCCCTCTTAGTGGTATACTAACAGATCCAGGCACTACTAGTGGTATTATAGTCACAATCACTCCTAAAATACTACTCCATTTGAATTTATTTAAGGAATTTTAGTGGTCTCTAAATATAAAATGGGTTAAATATTTTTATTGAAACTAATTTATTGGTTATAAGAGTAAAATTATACCATATTTGTTATACTAAGTTTTGGAAGTGAGTGATGATGTCGTTGTGGGATATCCACTAATAAAAAGAGATAGTTCTAGGAAATTTTCTAGAAAAACTAATCATGATATATATTTAAAATATATAATTCTATGTTATCATATTTTTACAAAAAAACTATACAATAAATTTATGGGACTAGTGATAGCTAAAGAGATTTGGGACAAGAATTAAAACCTGTATAAATGAATGTTCAAGATTGGGGAATCTAAACTACGTATATAAAGAGAAAAATTTGAATATATAAAAATATAAAAATATGAGACTCTGAATAATTACTTCACTAGGTTGAATGAGATAGTTAGTCAAATTAGAGGTTTTGAAGGAATTCTAGAAGACACTATGATTTTTAAAAATTGATGAGAAACATCCTAGGAAGATTCGATCCAAATATCATTTCTATTAATGATTGAGAATATCATTCCTTATACATGTAGCATAATACTCTTTTGAAATATGATATGAAAGAAAAGAATTGTTAAGAAAAAATTTCAAGTATGAGATATATTTTATAATTATGAATAAATTTAAAATCATGGAGAAAGAATATGAGACTTCAAATGACTCTGATAGTGATTATGAGACTGTTGAAAATCAAAATAAACTTATGGCTCCCATTTTTAAAATTTTCTATAAGAGAAAATTTAAACATAAAGAAAATATTCCACATAACTATTTTAAATGTGGAGGAATTTAACACCTTGATATATATTTTACAAGAAATAATAAAAATATGGATTCTATGGTTGAATAAGAGGATGGAAAATTTCAATGAAATTGTAAAATAAAATTTGGTAAAGGCCATAAGAAATCTGATGAGGTTATAATGGGGACAATAATGAAAAATAGAAAGAACAAGTAGATAAAAGGAGAAGAAATAAACTATCACTCAATTATTGATTTAGTGAATTAATTTTATTGATGAGATACTAATTTTATAGCACATGTTGAAATCAAAGATGATATATCCAACTATGGATAAGAAGAAGGAAATGAAGCATACATTCTTCAGATGTTAATGAAGTAACATGATGTTTATCTTGAATGGAACACTAAGATAAATTAGGAAATTAGAAATTTCAAGATGTAAGTTTACTTGCTTAATAAAATTTAAGATGAGTTTCATAGTAAGGATAATGATTACATTGAGGATATGAATCTTCTTAAAGTGAAAGTGGATGAGAAAGATAAATTTATAATATAATCAGAGATGAAAATGGTTAATCAATATTAATATATTAATGAGGATAAATAAAATTGTATCATGGATTTTATGAACCTTTGAAAAATAAAAATTAATTATGAAACCCTATTGATGTAAATAACCAGTCATCGTTGAATGCTTAAAAAATATTTCTGGTTTTTTAGGTAATATCTAGACTTATAAAATCTAAATTTTTAAATACGTATTATCTAACATGCTATATACATAAGAATATTTTGGATAAAATGGGTTAATAGAAACCCACAATTGAATTACACTACAATTAAGGTGGTGGATAATGTCCAGAATAAAATTCTTTCTTGAATACCATTTCAAAATCAAACTAATTTTGTACCAAAACAACAAGAATATCTTCAATGATAGACTTAATAGTTTTTTGGAGGGTTTAAATTCATAGGACAGATTTGTTGATGAAGTATCTATATGAATAAGGACTATTTTTCATGTAACATTTCACTCCCATGGACTTTTAAATGGCCTAAATTAATAGGGATTTTCTCTATAACTAGGATCAATGGATCTTAAATGAAGCAAATTGGATGTGAGAGGAAAATAGGTGTATCGGTCCAAAACTAGTTTGATGGGTTTGAGGATATGTGTAAAATATGTGACCTACAAGGTCATGATGATGAAGAATGTATGGCCCTACTGTTAGGTCAATAATAAAGTATTTCAAAATAAAATATGGCCTCAAACCAAAGTGAGAGAAAACAATTATTGGTTTTTGAGGTATCTTTAATGGCTAGCTAGATGAGAATTCCATGAATTATTTATTATGGATACTTTTAACATAATTCTATAGATACCAAAATATTGAAAAATATTGGGAAACATGATGTAGATACTATGATTTTTTGGTAATGAAATATCTTTAAAGGCCAAGGGTATTTGAATAACTGAAATTGAGGCTAAAAAAAGAAATCAAAAGATGTATTATTTAATGAATGGATAAAAAATAATCACCTAACTGTTATTTATCTATGAGATGACTAGAATGAAGAAATTTATAGGGTAAATAGTTTTAATATAAATATGATATGTGATGGGAATATTATGACTTTTAATGAATGAACAAGTAGAATTTTATTCTGATTGGAGAATAAAAAAGTCTTGTTACTTGATTAAAAAGATGAAAATAAATTGTGGAATACAAATCTGGGTGACCTCTATCAAATAATTTTGAGAAATATTTCCATGGGTATCATGGTGAGGAACTCACCAAACCTCACAAGAGAAAGTAATAGGTTATTGAGACTGATTAGAATGGGGAAATCACTAAAGGGAGACATAATTGAGATAAGATTATGAAAAATTAAAATCATTGGTTGATAGGTCTAGTTTTTGGTTGACCCATGTGATATAATTCCACTCAGGGTGATCTCTATTTCTTTTCATTTTATGATCATTACATTATAATGGCTAATGTGGTATTTATAAAATATAATTATGAGGTTGTGGAAATATTTAAAAGCTTTAGAACAATTGTTGAATAAGAGTTGGATATGTGTACCAAGAAATTTGGATCTGATAATGAGAAAGAGTTTATAAGTATATAATTTTAATTTAATATTGAAAAAATGGTATAAATAATTAATATATAACTCTATATACACCCAAAAAAATAGAGTTGTTGAGATAAATAATTGAATCAATATTGATATAATAAGAACATGTTAGATGAATATGGTCTCTATAAATTTTATTGGAAATAATCTATTTGTATAGTTGTCTATATTTAGAATATATTTTTATTGAGACCATTTTCTTACATGACTTCCTATGAGATATGGTATAATAGGAAGCCCACTATGGACTAATTCAAATTGTTTTATATTCCTTACATTATAAAAATTAAAAATTCAATGATGGGAACATTCGATGAAAAGGATGATGATGCTATCTTTTTTGGACATCTATCAAGTGGGAAAGGATAAAAATATTGGAATAAGAGATTTAATTAAATTATTGAATTTCATGTTCTGAAAATTCATGGAATTAGACCTATTATTAATATGATGAATGTAGTAGTTTCGGAGGATATATATTGAAACAACTAGTATAATTCTGGAGAATAGGGTGTTTTTCAAGAGGTATATGAACCACTGGTTACTGATGTTGATTAATATTAGGCTAGTGATAAATAGTTGTATATTGGGAATGAAAAATAGAGTTAAAAAAGGTTGAGGAAACATGTGGAGATATATAATATTACTGGAGAGTAGTCTAAAACTGTACAGACCTGAAGAATGCTAAGATTTGATAAACACATAATATAACTAATTAGAATAAGGTTGAGGTTTGAAAATAATTCACCACTTATCTTTAATGTTCATCCTAAATTTGGGTGATAATTTTATGATCCTAGGAGTAGAGTGAGGGTATGGATGAAGAGAATATATAAATATAAAATAATTCGACAAAGGTTTCCAATAATCGATGATAAAAATTTCATTGGGGCCAATTGGGTTTTTAGCAATAAGTTGAATGATTAGGGAAATTTTTTCCAGAATAAAGATATAATTAGGTGTAAGGGATAATATCATTTATAAGGTTTTGATTTTTAAGATTACTTTTTTGTCGAATTAAATGTCTGGAAGATATAAAGAGGTTTTTTCTATTATAGCATGCATGTAGTATAAATATATTAGATAGATTTCAAATATAAATTCTTAAACTATGATCTTGATGCCAAATTTTACATTGATAATATTGAAGGCTTAATTATTGATGATGATAGAAAAATAGTATACAGATTATATAAGGATCTATTAATCTTAAAATATACCCCAATGACTTGGTATTCATGGATAGACAACAACTTGATAGAGTTAAAATTCATTAAAGTTAAATTGAATAGGTAATTTTATATTAAATATATGTAGTCATTTATAGTTATTATAATTATTTATATTGATGATATATGTTTTATAAGGTATCATGAGAGTGATTCTACAGTGTTTTCCAATCAAATGAAACAATAATTTGAAATTTCAATACAGGGTGAGTTGAGATATTTCTTGTGGTAATTACTCATTAATGGAAAATTTTATTTCGTTATTCGAAGGGATATACTAAGAGAGTTGTTAAATATGTTTAAGATAGAAGAATCAAATCTATTGTCAACACCCATTCAAGTGGGACTAAAATTTATTAATGATATTGAATGTGAGAGTGTAAATAAAAGATAATTCAAAAGGATGATTGATAATTTGATTTATCTCACTGATTTTAGAGTAGATATTGTATATGTTGTCAGTTTCTATGCTACATATTAGAGTGATCCAAATGACTCTCATCTTATGGATACCAATATAGTTCTTAGATATTTCGAAGGGATGATGATCCATGGAATCCTTTACAATAATGTAAATAATTTAAACCCATATTAGCTAACAGATTCTAATCATACATGATATTGTGATGGTAAAAGGTAAAATTAAGATGGAATTTTGTTCTTTGGTGATAGTTGTGTGAATTTTCACGGTATGAAATTTAACTCAATCACACTGAGTACTATAGAGGCCAAATATGATTCTTACACTAGTTCTTGTAACCAAATGATCAATATTAAAGGTAATTTGAATTATTTTAGGGAAAAAATTAATATAAATCTCAAAATTACTTGTGATATTGAAAGTAATATTGACCTTTATAAAAAATACTATTTATTATTGAATGTTTAAAAATATTTTTATCAGAACTAATTTCATCATGCAGAGGGTTTCTAATGGATACATCAAGATACATATGTTTCTTACTAAATACAAGTTGGTTGATATTTTCACCAAGTCTCACCCTTGGGATAGAATGAGACCTTGAGGCTGACCATTGGTGTTAATCCCCTCTTACATTATTAAGATGTTTTGGGAGGTACACTCCCCCACTTATCCTTGGATTATGTTGTCAAAGGGGGAGAAACAAGTGTATACCTCTTCTATTTAAATATGTGTTTTTATAGATTATAGCTACATTTATTACATTTTATTTCTGTTTCTATGTTTATTATGATATGGGTGAGAATGTTGAGGTTGTGATCACATGAATTGTGGGAGAGATCAACATATCAGCTAGAAAAAATTTTGGTTATCATTGAGAGAAAAATGTATCAAAAATCCACTTATCTAACGAATAGTGTGGTGTTGAGATGTTTTTCTTTTGGAAAAGGATATGATTTCGTGTCTCTTAAATGATATGTTTAGTTTTAAGATGATGTTGATAAAGAGTTTAAAGTGTTTACAATAAATATAAATGGTAATTTTGAATCACACGTGAAATTATTGAAGAAATTTTCTTTCATGTAAAACCTATATGGGAAATATATTGAGATCCTTAAGAAGTGTTTTTGGATAGTTTGGAAGAGGATTTAAGTGTTTTTGGATGATTTGGAGTTCATTCAAAATATTTTATAAAATTTTTGTTCAAGAAGGATATGTATTGAATGTAGAGTTCAATTTATATTGAGTATAGTTGAGTAATTAAGAATGAAAAGGGGATAAGCATAGAGTTTATTTAGTACCAACATTGTGTACATATACTTATTTAGAGTTCACCTATATATCATTCTTGAAAATTCCGTGTTTATATAGATGAATAAAATTGATAAATCCATGAATATAAAGTTTATTTATACTCTATATTGAGAAAATATATTTTTTTAGAGTAATTTAAATTCAAATTTATTTCTTCATCAATTTAGAGAGGGTAAGCTGAATAAAACATTTAGGAAATGAATTGTTGTAGAGATAATTTGTACTCTACATTGGGAAGATATAGTTATATTGATCCAACATAGAGTTTATATGAAAATATATATTCTATTGCTAACTATATAGAGTGAAATAGTTTATCAAATTTGGGAGGTCTATATAATGAAGATATAAGAATATCCAGACTTAATACTCCAAATTTAAACCCAATATAATGAATATTTATCTAGGTTATTCATAGATTTTTATATCCATATCATTCAAATATATCCTGATTCAAGATAAGAAAATTTATACTGTGTGGGGATAAAAAAGAAGCGGTTCTATCGCAAAGGTAGATTCCATGGAACATTCTAGCATAGAAAAATTTAAAATGTGATTTCAAATGAATTTATCTTCCATTTATTTGATAGTGGATTTGAATGGAAAATAATCTTAAGATTCATAGAGATATTTAATAATTTTTTTTGAATAGGTATAAATGATAAGGATAAGAAAATTTCTTATTCCTTTCAAATTTATATATTTTAAATAATTCAATATCAATTTTAATAAAATAAGAGTTAAGGATCTGGAATAGAGATTAAATTAAATAGATAATTATGAAGTATTTTCATAATAATTATGGAAATTTTATTTGAATATAATTAGATTGATTGAGACTATAAAATGAGAAGGAATATGAATGGTTGATAATTCTAAAGAAAATTCCAGTACTCTTAAACTTTGAAAATCATCTGTATTGAAGAATGTGGAAGAAATTTATAGAAGTTTTACCTACACTAAATTTGTGATATTTTGAAGAGATAGAGACAATAATTTTTTTTAACTTCACATTATGGAACATGGTTTTAAGGATTAAAGAAGTCATTAACATGTGTGAATCCGATCACGCAAGACAATATCCTTATTAAAAGGTATGAGGTGAATCCGATGTTTATACATCTATGATTGAAAACATCCTACGAGTTGAAATGTTCATAGAAGTATAACTTTCATTTTTCTTGTGGCACTTGGGAGTACATTGAAGATTTAGTTAATATTTAAGTGTGTGGATGGAATTTTTAAATATTAGTCGTACCAAGTTAAACAAATACATTAACCATAGTTGTAGTGATAGTTCAAGGATTTAATCTATCCTAATTTATACTATATTTTCGATTTATCAATGAGATTATAGGATATATACCACCCCTCTAATGAAATTACTTTTATTTTAGTGATAGTCTATGTATTAGAGCTCAAACCAAACATAGAAATTATTAGGATATCTATTGAGGATTAACCTTAAAAAAATTCCCTAGCGCTAAATGATTCTTGTTTTCCATTCATGTGAGTGAGGAAATGCTATAAAGAGTAGTTCACAACTCTAACAGATTACAAGTGTTTAGTTCCTAAAATAACATAATTTGTAAAAACAAGCACCATCAATTAACCTCCCCTATTATTGGTTTACTATTTGATCTGGGCACTACATGGGCAATAACTGTGTTCTTTGTTTTTCTCTCTCCTCATTTGACCTTATCAGGGTAATCCTAGAGAACTATGTAGAGAAATAGTTAATTGAAATCCACAGTGCATATTATGTGTTGACAAGAGAATGCTTCCAGTTTAGATAAGATGAGTTCAAATGATACAAATTATATGGACAATGGAAGCTAAGTGTTCTTGGGAAATATTATTTATCCTGAAAAAATCTACAAGGATGCTTTCACATTGACTAGGTCTTCTAGTCTATCCTAGAATTCCATTCACCAGTTTAAGTCCATGTTACTTGAGTCCAGGGTAGTTTCTCATGATATTTAGTGTTAATTATGGATTGTTTAAGTGATTCATTCCTTTTATTTGTTTGTATCTCAATTTTTATGACATTATTATATGACAATATTATCGATTTGTTTCTTTCTTTACTATAGTTTTAATTACAGTGAAACATTTTATAGTTTCCATCCTTTTTTGGTTGGGTTTACTTGAAAACTGATTTGAAAAATGATTGGGGATTTTTATTTCTAAAGGAAAGTGATGTATATTACATAAAATTTATGATGGAGTAATGTATTGGATAGGGTAAAGGTATTTTGATCATTTTTATAAAATTATTAAAGTATCATATTTATGGGGTTTACAAGTGTGTAAATAAAAATGTTTTGGATTTCCTTTTTTAATCAAAGAAAATGGATTTTAATCAAATATTTTATATAATTTTATTTGGATTCATCTTATCCACATATGGATGACATTATATTATTAAATTTATATTTTAAATAATCATTAGTGAAATACCTTTTCATAGAAAATTTCACAGTATCCTTGGTGTATCCTAATGATCATGTTTATATCACACCATGTATACAACAATGTGTGTATGAAATGCTCATATTTTCTTTTAGGTGACCAAGATTTGGTATCTTTAGGGTTAAATTTGAGTTGGTCTGATGATGGATCGTGTGGGATATGGTGAGTGACAATGGGTTACCAAGAGATGGTTAGTAATGATTCAATTTTATTTTATTCTAGATTTGATCGAGTTTTTTTATATCTATGATATCATATGTTTTTTTACATATCACCATATGAGGTCCCTGATTATTAGTTGTTATATTTATTTCCTATTTTTTATACTATATTAAGTTTTCCATTCTATTTTAAATTAATCATTTTATACATGGGAATCCGATACATGAATCGGTTATTTCAGATTTCTAGGTTGAGTCCGTGATATGTTAATTGTTTATCCATGGGTGAAATAATTCCCTAGATTATATTTTTAATACCCATGTATTAGTTTACCTCCTATCGGGATTGGAAATTCCCCATTGGCCTTTTGGTGGTTCAGTTTATGTATTGGATCGATGAAAGTTCAATTTGGTTTATTATAAGAGTTAGATGTATTTACAAGAAATTTATTTTCCATCTTTTGTCTTAGAGTGTTCCAAAGACTTCCAAATTTTTGATCGTGAATAAATTATTATTGGAGAAAGGCTTAATTGTAGGGAGATACATGATGCATGTTTCCAATATTCATATTCATTTCAATAATCCAATGAGAGGTTCATAGTTCCCACAAGTATGTAAAAGGAGGTAATGGAGTACCATTTCTCTAGGTGGATGTATCACCTTGGGATCACAAATATATACCAAGTTATTTTTCACATGTTTAGGAAGCTTTTCATAAATAGAGATATTATAATATTCATCCCTAAATAATTTACCTATCATTAGATAATAGAAGCACATAAAATTACAACTAGAATACGTAAACCACTCACTCAATTTGTATAGAAGTGGCATGAAATCCTAATGGATTTCTTGATAAGTTTCCTAAGCTCACCCAAGGGGAAGTATATTGTTTAGGTAATAGTGAGTTGTCCGGCCAAGAAATAATAATTTTTTTTCTAATAAATTAGCTTCCTCAGTTTATTAAATTGAAATTATGAATGTTAAGGAGATATTAAGAATTCATGATGTACCATATAGTATGACATTTGATAGGAATATCAGTTTTAATTCTCAATTTTATAAATTTATTCATTGAAAATTATGGTATTTTGTGAAATTATATTCCAATTTCCACCCGCAAACTGATAAACAATTCGATTAGACTATTTGGATATTATAGGATATAC
This sequence comes from Viscum album, assembly GCA_963277665.1. Lineage (NCBI taxonomy): Eukaryota > Viridiplantae > Streptophyta > Magnoliopsida > Santalales > Viscaceae > Viscum > Viscum album. Next base: position 763,390,701 of record OY728122.1, read on the forward strand.
ATAAAGACAATATTATCAAAATTGGTGTGCGAAGGGAGGGTCAACTTTACTTGGTGGAATAATCCTATATAAATAGTTACTAATCCTCTATTCAAATGGATTTTTTGAGTCACTATATGGAAAAAATGTTTCTATCCTACATATTTTATAGAGGTAGGTCAATATTTTATAATTATAACCACACCTTTCAAGGATATTACATAATAAGTAAAAATTATTTAACAACATCTAGAGATTACATAGAACTATAATATTTCAAATAAAGACCATCAGAGATGATTTATGGAATTTAAATTTGGTGATCATATGTTTATTCATGTTTCATTATGATTAGTTCATCAGTATATGTGAAAGAAAGGGTTGTATAATATAAGATATGTTGACTCCTTTGAAATGATTATCAGAGTCTCAGATCAACCTGATATAACATTAATTTTTAAAATTATGTATAATACCTTTCATGTTTCCTAATTAATGAAGTATGCTCCTGACCTATTACACTTGATCCGATACAATTACATGGACCTAGAATCCAATGCATCCTACTTGGATAATCATATCTCTATCATTGACTAGAGTAAAAATATGTTATAAGGAATAGTAATTTCACTCATTCATGTAATGTAGGATATTTTAAAACTCCAAAATTAAACTTTGGAGTGGGAATATAAAATTAATATATAATACCAAAAGTTTTTTCATCGAGAAACTAATAAAATATTCTCAAGGATGAGAATACCAATGATGGCTAGGTTATAAAGAAATAACCCATTTAATTAACATATCCATATTAATTTAAGTATATTAGTATCATTTTGGATATATTTTTTGTTTTGGGGAGTAGTAAGAGTGGTTGAAGGATTTTGAGGGGAGTAGATAAAGAAGGGGGCACCTTGGTTCTGTAGGTACAAGATAACTAATGGATATTTTGGGCCTTTTTTTAGATAGGTGTGGAATTACTCTCACCAAAAAATATAAACACCTAAATTGAGTTTAAATAATGATTTTAATACCATTCCCCGTCCATATGTATCTCTTATGATTATTCTTTCCCACTTACACTCCCTAATCTAAACATCAATCAACATTGGTATGAGGATCTTCAATTTTTCATTAAAACTAAGTAGAAGATTTTCATGGCCATGTTACTCTTCTAATAATCCTCTTTACTATACCTCTTCATCGCAGTGATGTAAAAATAATTGGTTATGAGGTGAACTATGCATTACATACATACATATTATATCATTTAATGTGAATATTTAATAAACCTCCAAATAATACATGCTCCAAAACTGTAATGGTTTTTTGTTTTTGGAGACTAGATAAATAATGAAATTATTTAATGAAGTATCTTCAACATCATCCCAAAATTCCATCTCATTTAGAATCCTTATTAGGAATACCCTACTTAAAACATTTCTTAATATCCTAGGGAAATAAAAACATGAGAAATCTTATATTAGATTATCATTAAGGGTAAACATAATAGATATCAATCAATGATCATAAGTGAGTATATGATATAAATAAGGCTATGGTAAAATAATTATAACTTAATAAATTCATACCCAATAAGTCAAAGATAATTGTTCATGAATCGTGAAATAATTATTTTTAATTATAAATGGCAATAGTCATAAGTGTATGGAATCATCAACAATCAATCAAAATCTATGATTGCATTTCATAAGAATAAGATACAAATTTATAGCATAATCATATGCATAAAAAATCATTTCCATAGTCAAGTACCACTACCAAGAATATAATAGTGGACCATGTCCCATAATGTTTTGGGTTCACTCCCCATTCCCATAATTTTCTTCATTATGGTTCTCTACAAAGACTATCATAGTGAAAAATACCTTACTAAACCGGGATTACTCCCCATTTTGGTCTACATTATCTATTAAGATATCAATATTTACCCAATGCATTGAAATATTATGTAATTATGGGTTCTACCATCACATAATGAAAAATATACATATGTTTTCCATAAGATCATAAGTGAATTCATCATTTCATCTTAGTATATCCCATTGAAGAAATTTATGACTAAAAAATTCATCATCACATAATCATAATCTATCCAGGTAAAAAATATATGGGACCATAAAATCAATTAATACTTCATCATATCATGATTAAATCATGGGAAAGAAACATGATTAATTAAATCATATTTAAAATATCATCATCAAAAAGCATCATAAGAAAGAACATGTATGGTATCATTAGAATATCTTCCATGTTTATCATAATAAAAATCAATGGATATTGATATAGATAAAAATACATTAGGAAGATCATTTGGAAATATATTTGAAAATAGTGGGAAACATTCTTTTCCTTCCTTATATTTATAAAATAACAATTCCCTTAATGTAGAGAATATTTTTTCTTTGAAAATAACCACAAAAACATTAAAAGGTATCTTCAAATAAAATAATGATCATGATGGTGGAAAAATACATTCATGTTATATATTTTAAAAGAGTGCATTCTTTTCACTCTACTATAAAAATTCAAAATCATTTCATATGTACAAAAATTTTATAAGATCCATTTTAATAAGTTTTAAATGATTATAAAGGTATTAAAAATATTATTTACAAAACATTTATTTTTAGATAAAAACATTCATAATTTTTTTTAATGGCACTGATATGGAATAAAAATTTCATCGACTAAAGATGAAATAAGGTTATTTTTCAAACAACATTTTTATGAATTATTTTAAGTACAAAATAGATTAAAATGGTTCTAAATCATGAAATTTCATGGAAACACCATATTAGAATAATGTATATTGGGATTAAAGTATATTTATTATAAAATTTCTATCAATATAAATTTAACACAGACAATCTCAAAAAGAAATGGGATTTTAACATAAACCCTTACTACTTTGGTAGATTTTGAATCATAATACTCTCAAAAGAAAAAGTATAAAATGAAAAAATTTAAATATTTAATATTAATATATTCATGATATAATATGTCTAGGGGGATCATTATACACCATATAAACCCAAATATATACATAACATGAATTATGTGTCAACAGAACAATATTGATACGAAGAACCATTATCTCAAGGATTAAATTTAATCATACATTCTCTTAGCCTCCTATATACTACGTATAGTTTTATTTTACATATATTACAGAACCTTATTTAAATAAATATTAATTTCTATAATTACCTTATAATTTCCAATTTCACCTTTATTAGCAAATCTTCATTCAAACAATTATTGGGGTGAAAACTGATCTCTTTTCCATGCATGTTTCATTTTGACAGTTCTGATACTTACACCATGGTCATGGATTCATCATATATAGAATTTTAATGATTTAATAAGTATCATATTTATTTATTATATACACTTTTATAACCATTCAAATAAATTGGTGAATAAAAATAAATTACATCCCCTCTTGGAGATAGTAGTTCGTACATACACATGATTGGAGTGTTCACTTTTCCATTGATGTAAATAAAGAAAGGTAAATAATAAATCTCCTTAAAAAATCATAAATATATCATAAATATAATATATATCCAGTAAATTTATATATATGAACAACCATGTAATTAAAAAATGAAAAACGAATCACATCTCTTCATGGAGGTGGTAACCAACTTGTACACATGAGTGATGTTATCATTTTCCAACGAATGAGAAATTATAAAAACTGGATATAAAAGTGTCATAAAAACATATTATTGTAGTATATATTTTGGTTAAATAATTTTAATATTGTTACATATAATTTTGATGAGGTTTTAAGAGAAATAAACGTGAAAAAGATTAGTGAGAACATACACGTCTTCTTTGAGTGTCCTAATTTAAAAAGAACCATGAGGATTTTGGATGGGTATTATGGGAATAAAATCAACATAAGATCATGGATAAGTATTTTGGGATAGTATTTGGGTAGATAATGGTTGATATAATGGGATCAAGGGGTGTGGATCGGTGAGAAGTGGAGGTGCCCTTTTATAAGACATAGTAGTGCAGCACTTATATTTAATCATAACATAGAAATATTACAAGTGTATTAATCATGGTCAAATAGAAGTAAAATAACTAAAATTAAAATATAATTTTATAAGCTTGTAATCCACCATATAAAATAATTACAAATATTACATTTTGTGACCTTATCACATTGTTTTTACAGTAATTAACCCACTTCACCCCTTTACCATCCACACAACATTTTTTCCACAATTACTACTAAAAATGACCTAAAATGAAATTAAACTCATAAAAAATTTTTAAAATCATTATTTAAAATATGATTTTTTTTCAATTTTCAATTTTTAGGATTTTCAAAAATTAATTTTTAAAATAAGCGTGTAAAACATAACGAAAACAATTTTTCGAAAAAAATACATATTTGATCATGAAAATATACATATAAAAATGAAATAAAATGATTATTCATATATAATAAATTATATTATGTTTTTAAATGGTTTCTTATTTTATTTTAAAATAAAATTTAAAATATAATGAGCCGTTAAAATTACCGAATTTAAAGAAAACCCATGACGATATTACAAAAATCTTTATTTTCACCATTCACTCAAAAATTAATCTTTTTAGAAAAATCCCAATATATCTATATAAAATAATTTAGAAATGAATATTTAAAAATAATATTAATTTTATAAAATATTTTTTTAAAATTGGTAGAAATTAATAATAATATCAAAAGACAAAACTAAATAGAAACAATGTTTAAAAAAAATACATTTTTGAATCATAAAATGACTTTATTCTCATTCCATAATTTATAAAAAAATTAAATCCATGATAATTCAATGTAATTTATATAATATACCCATTTAGTTAGATTAATTTATTAAAAGTGATTAATTTAATCTATTATTATAAAAATAAATTATAAAGAAACCGGTTTTATAAAAATTATCCCCCTTTTCCTTTAAAATATTTTATCTTAATTTAAAACCAATTTATATTAATTATATAATTAATTATTAATTTTATTAATGGAAAAATTTTACATATATTTTAATTGTATAATATATTTTATCTAATATTGGGTTTGTGTGTAAAGAAATCTATCTAAGAAATTAAATTTTAAAAAGAGGAATATATATTATAAATATCAGGGTATGACATTATACACCACTTATAAGAATATCACTCAAAAAAATTAAGTTATTTGGATAAAAATAAATAAGTATACTTCTCTATGATTACATCCTCGAGTTCCTATATAACTTCCTCGGATTTATTGTTTGACTATAAAACTTTGACCAGGTGAGTGTTCAAGTTTCATAGCATATTATAACATTGATCAAGAATCTACACCAATTTTCGCTCATAATAATGATAATGACTCAGTGGTAAAACCTTTTTGTTCATTAAAATTGATGGATTAGGTTTTTATTTTATTAAAAAAGTGGAACACAACCCGATCTTGAGAGAGTTTAGTGTAAAATCCAAGTCATAGACAACTATCCCAATGTGATCAAGAATTTAAAAGGTGATGATATATATTTGGCCCATGTTTTAATTCTTTTAAAATATCATATACCTATTCTAATGAGATATTCATAGGAATAACTTATCACTACCATCAAAATCGAGATATAAATGATGACTTTCAACATAACCCTTTTATTTACTATGAGATGCACTAATATGATTATGAATAGATCTAAAATGGTCTACCATTTTCTTATCTAGCTTAGGAACCGATATTTTTTTTAAAACATAATCTAAGAAATTTGGAGTTATCCAATTCCTTCTATAGCGGTCCTCATAAAAATCCATCTAAATACATGAGTGAAAGTCATTATTGTTAGAAAAATTTTCTAGAGGGATATTTTGATCCCAACTATAACTAAAATCCATAGAACAAACTCTTTGTATATGTTCATCGGTTTGAATGGTCTGATAAGACAATAAATACTTAATGTGACTATTATTTAATATGAATTTGATTTAAGGGAATCTTATTAATTACCATGTTAGTAAATTAAATACCATTAATTTTTATTTTACATTAGTGGGAATTGCACCAGATGATGGTTTATGTGCAGTAGTTTTACTATATTTGTTATGTAATAGTCGATAATCTTCTATAACAACTTTGACTAGTTCTTTAGGGAATACAATGTTAAAGTTAAACAGTGTGTGATACCTAATCCTAAGTGAGGATTTCTTGAGAAGTGATTTAGGAATATTTTTTTCTTATACTCTACAAATGGATGGAAGAGGTAGATACATGTAGTGATATAATCATAGAGAAGGATCAATGTTATGAGTAAAAATTAAATATAGGGTAATGGGGTGAAATATTACATATTGGAATTGTGAGATGAAAGGGAATGCTAAGGTGTGTAGATCAAAGGAATGCACCTAAAACCAATACAATAAACATAGAAGCTAAAAAACCCGATGATGTTTAAATGTTGAGTGTGGATATACCTATTGAGTTTAAATTTTATAATTCAGGGAATACTTTCATTCCATATTAGATAAGGGATTCCTAAATAATTATGTTTTAGGAAATTTTGGCATGGTATGTGTTTTTAATAACGAGCATTTGGAAATAATTGGAAAAGGTGATGCAAGAATTGAGACAAACAATGAATTTTTATCATTCTAAATAAAGTCCAATATATCCTTTATCTAAGAAGGAATATTACTTATATTTCTTAGATTAATAATTCAGGATTTATCATAGAGTTCACTAGTGGTTCATGGAAAATCATTGAGGGAGATTTGGTCACAAATTCTATAGTAAAGAATTAAACTCTATATAATATGATAGATAATTATTAGGAAACTCTGGAAAAAATATTTTATTTTGGGGATTCAAAACTTTGGAATTAAACATTAGGCCACTTGAATGAGAAGGGAGTTAAGGTATTGTAACTAATGGAGTTATATTGGAGCTATAATTAGTTGAAGTTGGCTTATTTTATGATTTCCCATTAAGAAAAAAGAAGACTGTATCTTTTTTAAAAGAACATAGAGCATTGAAGGCTAATAAGATAGTCCAGGAGAACTCTATAGTTTGAGGGCTACACTAGTACATTACCTTAGTGGGTCCCTATATTAAATTGACATTTTTGGTGACTAAACAAGGAAGGTGCGTGTTTACTTTCTAAAAATAAAATTTTATGCTTTTACCATGTTTCGAATGTGAAAGTTATTGGTGGGGAATGAGTTAGGATCAATATGTAATTATTGATGCATGAAAATAGAAAATATTAAGACAGTAAATAGTTTAGGTAATTCTATGATAATGATGGAATTTTTTGGGGGAAGACACTTCTATGTACAAAACAAAACTGTGTGGATAAAATTATGAATAAGAAATTAAATGAATTTTATAGGAGTATAAGGATACACGTAAGGTCACCCAATACCTTCTTGATAGAGGTGGTGAATATGAAAATATATCTAATGAAAATGAGTATATTTATTCTGATGGTATAATGTATTCCCAGAAGCTCTCTCCAGGAAAGGGGTAAGACTCTCTCATTTTCCACTCTTTATTTATTTGCCATATGTACATATAGAAGATGATATATGGAAAAATATTAATGATAATTCTGAATAATGTTTCTTTTTTGGATATGGTGTTGGGTGTTTTTGATATCACTTATGGGATGATGATAAGGAGTATATCATTAGAATTATAGATGTTATATTTAATTAATGTCTCATGTATGAGGAATATCGTGTAGTTTAATATGATGTTGGGAATAAATAAATAGGGTTCCATGAGTTGGTAAATGAAAGAGCGTTGTCGTGGGTGCCCTCAAATGATTAGTGTGATTTTGGGGTACTTAGGTGCAGTAGAGTGGCTGACCAAGGTCATCTCTCAAAGGAGGAAGTAGATTTAGAACAACTTTTTAAAGGTATTCTAAAAATAAAATAAAAGAGAATAAAAACACTATTTGAAAGGATGGGGGTTGGTTATAGTTTATGAATCTAGAAGAAGTTTTCTGGAATAAGATTGTATTTTTTTTGTTTTAATTTTGAAATGATGTTCGATTAAAATGACACAACAAAAATATTTTTTTAGAAAATATTTTAAAAGGCGTAATCGATCTAACTATACCTCTCCATTCACTTATTAATCATTATCATTTAAATCAATATCCACTTTATTATGATCCCCTAATTTGTTATCCCTCAAACCCTACGAGAGTTAACTTAACCACAAAGATGAAATTACTTAAACCCTAGGCTAACTTCGGAACACGCAATCGCAACACCCTGCTTTGATTGCTGTTCTAAGGTTAGATTATGTTCAGTGGTTAATTAGGGCACATATCCATTCTAGAAATGAGGATGAATTGTGTTTAGGGATTATATTTGATCCCTACAAATTTATCCCGTATGGTCTTGTATTACGGATTAAGATCGCGCCTTCACAATTTACACAATTCCCGACCTCGCGTGTCTTGTGTTAATTGTTCAATTTCTTGTTTAGTTTCTTACAACTTAAAAACACAATCCATGGATCATATTAAGTGAATTACTGTAGTTCAATGATTCAAAATAATTAAATGAAGAAGGATAGAGGTAGATCGATTACTAAAAGACGACTCTTCCATGGGTGGCGTAATCATTGTAGAAGCATTTTGCATGTGCAAAGGTTTATAATGGGAATAACCCAATAAAGCTTCTAATCAAGAATTCCAAACCAATTAGTAAGATTAATAGAAGAAGAAATTTAAACAAAACAGATGAAAAGAGAAGAAATAAAATAATAACAAGGAATTTTATTACACAAATGAAAACATTGCAAAATGAAGAAGAGAAGGAGTCTTCGATGAGGGGATCCTTTATTCAAGAGCTACCCCACTTAAAATGGTTGGAGAATTTGGGTGAAACAAATTCTCCTCTGCCTCTAATCTCCTAATGCACGTCCCAACCCCTCCAAGTGAGAAAAACTCCAATTTATATAGTGGAGGGGAGGCTATGTTTAAAGAGGTTTCAAGTGTGAATGGGAAATCTCGGCCAAATATTTTAATACAAATTGTACCACCCATTTGACCTCCAAACGAATGAACCAGCTCTCCTTCCTGAAGGATGATTTGTGGGAAAATGAATCCCTGAGGTCCTCTCAAAATACGGGCTTAATCTAAGACTAGATGAAGATGATATGGCCCAAATACAGAACCCATGTTCATTCTACCGAGTCCAACCCACCATTAGATTAATGTCCCATTGACGCCATCCAAATGCCCTTTTTAGCTCTAGTGTCCTGAATGAAAGTTGTGGAAAATTAAGTTATGAACACTGTTATAAAATTTCAAATTACAATAATATATATAAAAATATATATCTTCGAAATACTACAGTGTACTATAAATGGTAAAACTGGAATTTCCACCAAATTTTCAAATGAATAATCAAATCCCAAGTATTTTATAAATAAACATATTTACCACAATTTGGGGAAATTATATCATTTATTATCAATAAAATATTCAACAAAATAGTGGTTTATCAACTCCCCCACACTTACACTTTTTCACTCCTGAGCAAAATCTCATATTAAGTAAACATCAATATCAAATCAAAACCAATTTTAAAACACATATCTTTGAGATCAAACAATTATACACCAAGAAACAAAATATATCATGCCTCATAAAAAACCATTATTTCAAGTTCTTCATTTGTATTATTCAATATATTTCCACTTCATTTATCCTCCCATGCACAAAACACTAACCTCGCTTGAATTTTCTCTCATCACACAAATATCAATTTTTTTTGCAATGTCTTTCTCATCCAAACTCATAAAAAGGTCACCATAGGATTGATAGATTCCTACATCGCTACCCGATGTGAGTCAAGGACAAATGTTTGTCATGAAGATTTTTTAGGGTTGTTCTGTGGCTTTCAGTTGGTAGGATTTAGATGTGAAATATTCTGAGGCTGAATAAGGAGGGCTTGACTCTTTTTGAAGAAAAATTGCATTAATCTAATTTTCACTTAAATATGGTCTTCTCCTCAATCCCCATAGTATAAATTCAGCTCCATCATCATGAAAAGTCATGAAACATTTACACCATTCATCATTTCAGCATAAAAAATTTCAATCTTCTCAAACATGATTTTCATGAAAGCTCCAGATAGGCACAACTTTCCACCACAATTAGAAGCTCCAGAAAAGGCACAGCTTCACTTGTCTTGAAAGATCCAGAAAAGGCACAGCTTTCAATATAATTAATTTATTCAGCAGCAAACACATATCTTCAGAATTTAATTTTCCACCCAATGTTTCACAGAATCTCGTAGCACAACACAACATATCTTCCCCCACACTTAAGCTCAACTAGATTATGCAATTTCACTTCAAGAGTTGGTTGGATAGGGAAAATTGGCTTGTAATGTTGCTAACCTAGCAGGCTGTGCATGGATTCTAAGGGCTACAAGGATTAAATATTCAAGGAAGGCCATTATCAAAAAGGATTCTTTGAAATAGGGGCATTAATACCAAACAAATGCCTCAATCATTTAAACAAAAGTACCTCAAACCCTCATGTTTTGACAGGAATAGATCAAACTCTGGTTAAATCAAGCATGGTTTGGTTCTATCAAGAAGTGAGGTGAATGTAAAGAATATGAAAATAATGTTTTAGAAGCCTCACAAGAAAGTGATTTCAATTATAAAGACAGTGAGATGTGGCATGAGATTCAATATTCAGTGTACTTTTCATGAAATTGCTAAATATTTAAACTTGAAACAAAGTTATTTCAGCATTCATTTAAGCTTGGTTTCAAGGGATAAATTGTTTCACTCATTGATATGCATTTTTAAAATTGTGATTAGAATCATTTCAGTTCAAAATTTTCAAAAACACAAAGAAAATTGAAAAATAAACAAACAAAATTTGAAAAAACACACAATTTTTTTTGTTTTTTTAAAATAGGAAAACAATTTAAATTACTAAACGAAAAGGTTCCCTCCCCCACACTTAAAATATTGCATTGTCCTCAATGTGAACCCATGAGATGATATATGCACATAAAATGCAGAATTTTTAAATAGGACAAATAATATAAAAGTGAAAGGGTTAGGAACAGCCTGATGTTATCAAGTGATGATGGGGTCATGCAGTGTGATAAAATCCACTGCATCAGTAGGAAGTCCCTCAATGTATATCTTCAAATGTTTACCATTGACTATAAAGCTCCTTCCAGTGTCCTCTTGTGTGATCTCCACTGCACCATAAGGAAAAACATTAGATACAATATAAGGACCTAACCATCTGGAACGCAACTTACCAGGAATCAGCTTCAGTCGTGAACTGTAGAGAAGGACTTTCTCTCCAACATGAAACTCCCTTTGTTGGATCATTTTGTCATGATATGGTTTTGATCTTTCCTTGTAGATCCTTGAGTTCTCATATGATGACAGTCGAATCTCCTCAAGCTCTTGAATTTGCAGCTTCCTTTGAATTCCAGCTTGGGCCAAATCCATGTTGCATTTCTTTATAGCCCAATAAGCCCGATGCTCAACTTCCATGGGGAGATGACATGATTTACCAAACACAATCCGAAATGGGGTCATACCAATGGGGGTCTTGTATGCTGTCTTATAAGCCCACAATGCATCATCCAAGCTCTTGCTCCAATCCTTCCTATTTGGCTGCACAGTTTTCTCCAAAATTTGTTTCAACTCACGATTTGAAACCTCAGCCTGGCCATTTGTTTGGGGATGGTATGGTAATGATGTTTTGTGTGTCAACCCATACTTTTTAAGGAGGGAAGAAAATTTTCTATTGCAAAAGTGTGTCCCTTGGTCACTGATGATGGCCTTTGGTACTCCAAACCTGCAAAAAATCTGTGCTTTGACAAAGTCCACAACAACATGAGAATCGTCAGTCCTGGTGGCCTTGGCCTCCACCCATTTACTCACATAATCAACAACAAACAAAATGTACAAAAAAACAAAGGAACTAGGAAAAGGTCCCATAAAATCAATTCCCCAAACATCAAAAATCTCATAGAATAAAATGGGTTGTTGGGGAAACTCGTGTCTCCTTGAAATATTTCCAGTGTGTTGTTAACGAGATCATGACTTAAAAACACATGGGAATCATGGAATAAGCTAGGACAATATAATCCAGAGTCTAAAACTTTCCTGGCTGTCCGTTGGGGTCCAAAGTGTCCACCACATGCAAGTGTATGACAGAACTGCAAAACAGACTCAAACTCATGATCAGGAACACACCTTTTAATAACTTGGTCACTACACATGCGCTATAAGTATGGATCATCCCAAACATAAAATCTTGACTCACTCTTTAATTTCTGGACTTGATGTTTCTTTAAATTTGCAGGGATTTCAGAGGCAATAATGTAGTTAACTAAATCAGCATACCAAGGATGCGTACCAGAGATGGTATAGAGATGCTCATCGGGGAAAGTGTCCCGAAGTGGTACCTGATCCAAGGTGTCATCCTCTATTGTGTGAGTAAGCCTAATAATGTGGTCCGCCACCAAGTTTTCTGACCCCTTTTTGTCCTTTATCTCAAGGTCAAACTCTTGAAGAAGGAGCATCCAACGGATAAGTCATGGCTTTGCATCTAGCTTCTTCAGGAGGTACCTCAAAGCTGCATGGTTAGAAAAAAATCTACTTTAGAGCCCAATAAATATGAATGGAATTTATCTAAAGAAAATATGACATCAAGAAACTCCTTTTTTGTGGTTGTGTAATTTGATTGGGCTGAATCCAGTGTCCTCGATGCATAGGCGATCACATGTGAACGTCCCTCCACCCTCTGAGATAAGAAAGCACCAACCACGAAGTTGGAGGCGTCACACATAATCTCAAAAGGAATCTCCCACCATGGGGGCTGTATGATAGGTGGAGTAGTCAGACGTTGTTTTATCTCATCAAATGAATTCATGCACGAAACATCAAACACAAAATCAGAATCCTTTTGATGTAATCTTGATATAAGAAGAGCAATCTTACTAAAATCTTTGATGAAGCACCGATAAAATGCTGCATTCCCTAGGAAAGATATAACATCATGCACACATGAAGGATATGGTAAGGATGAAATAATATCTACCGTTGATCTATCAACATCTATACCATGTTTTGAAACTACATGCCCTAAGACAATGTCGTGCTCTACCATGAAATGACACTTTTCAATGTTCAGGACCAGATTCTTCTCAATACAACGATTCAACACCTTTCCCAAACTAATTATACATTCATCAAATGAAGACCCATACACTGTAAAATCATCCATAAATACCTCCATGAAGGTCTCAATAAAATCAGAAAAAATACTCACCATGCATCTTTGGAAGGTACCTGGGGCATTGCAAAGTCCAAATGGCATCCTCCGGTACGAAAATGTGCCAAAGGGACAGGGGAATGTAGTCTTCTCCTGATCATCTGGAGCTATAGGAACCTGAAAATATCCAGAAAATCCATCCAAGAATCAATAGTGTGTTTTTACAACTAGTCTCTCAAGCATTTGAACAATAAATGGTAGGGGAAATGGTCCTTGCTAGTGGACTAATTTAGTTTTCTATAATCAATACACACACGCCAACTATTTTGCACCCTAATTGGAACTAACTCATCTTTCTCATTTTTAACAACAGTAACACCACTTTTCTTAGGCACAACCTGAATAGGACTTACCTACTGAGAATCTGAAATGGGAAATATTATACCTGCCTTGAGCAATTTCTCAACTTCTTTTTTAACAATTTCTAGGAGGGTGGGATTGAGTCTCCTTTGTGGTTGTCTCACCAGTTTAGCCCCATATTCTGAAAGAATCCTATGCATGCAAATGGAGGGGCTAATACCTGATATGTTAGCCAAGGTCCACCCAATTTCCATAATGCTATCTCTCAAAAGATTCAAAAGTTTTTCTTCATGTTCAAAAGATAGATTTTTAGCAATGATAACAGGTAATCTATCACCACTCAGTAAGTATGCGTATTTAAGATTTGGGGGCAATGGATTGAGTTCCAATATAGGGGGTGATGTACGGATGAAGAAATTTATGCAACAGACATATCTGCACAATGAAAATCAGTATCAAAATATACATCATCAAAATCAGAGAATAAATCATCAAATCCATTAGCATACTCTACATCTGTGTCATAATCAGAATTCACATGATCAAGATCAGAATATGATTCCATTTCAAAATCAAATCTTAGAGAGTCCTGTTCCTTAGAAATGGGTGTGGAAGTACTCTTATACATCAAACTAGAACCAATACTCATAATCTCCCTAAGTATAGGACAATACAATTCCATGGTGTTTTTACTTGGTGGTTCAAAATGGGAGATAACAAAAGAAGAATGGTCCTCTGAGGGGTACTTCATGGAATCCATTACATTAAATATCACAACTTCATCTCCAAATTCAATGGAAAGTGTACCCTCATTAACATTTATGATAGTTTTTGCAGTTTTGAGGAAGGGCCTACCTAAGATAATGGGGGCATGAGAACTTACCAGATCATCCTCCTTGTTAAGAACATAGAAATCTGCTGGAAAGATCATGTCTCTTACCCGGACAAGTACATCCTCAAGGACACCTGATGGATATGCTGTAGCTCTATTTGCCAACTGCACCACTACTCTCATCGGCTTCAACTCACCAACCTGCAAAGAAGAGAATACAGAGTGAGGAATCACATTTATTGAAGCTCCTAAATCACAAAGTGCATCCGAAAAGTGCAACTCCCCTATGGTGCATGGGATGATTAATGTCCCTGGATCCTTGCACTTTGTTCGCATTGCTAAAGTTGGTGAAATGAGTGCTGAGACATTCCTTCCAAGGTTGATCCTCTCATTTCCCTTGAGCCCTCTTCGATTGGTGCAGAGTTCTTTTAAGAATTTGGAATACCTTCGGATTTGCTTAATGGCTTCATGTAGAGGAATGTTGATCTCCACACGCTTGAATGTGTTCAAAACCTCCTTTTCCATTGCTTCTTCAGCCATTTTCTTGGTTTGAACAACCCTGTTTGGAAAAGGAAGGGGTTTAGGAGGAACATCATCAATATTTTTCTTACCTTTATCATTCTCCTTGGATTGATCATCAGTTGGTTTGGAATGCGGCTGCTCCAGAGTTGAGGTGAATCCAGGTGGAATGGTAAGTACAGATGTATCGTTCATTTTCTTCCCACTTCTCAATGTGATGGCACTAACATTACCCTTTGGATTTGGAGTGGGTTGGGAAGGTAGATTTCCAGAATTCTTTCTTTCAAGTTCATGGAGGGCGGTAGCAATCTGGGTCATTTGAGTCTTTAACTCCCTCAGCTCCAAACCTTGACTCTTTAGCTCATTATGTTGATTAAGAATAATTTTCTTCAAAAGATCATCAGTATTAGAATCTACCTTTGGTGGAGGATTCCCTTGTTACTGACTTTTTGATGTTTGAGCTTCAAATCTCTTTTGGGGTTGTTGGAATCCCTGTTGGTAAGGTGGAGGCTGCTGGAAGTTTGGTTGAAAAGGGGGCCTTTGTTGTTGTCCAGTGACATACCTCATGTCTGGTTGATCTTTCCACCCTTGGTTGTATGTTGGAGAAAATGAATCATACTTCGTTTGGGGATATGGTTGTTGTTGTTGCTACTGATATGGTCTCCTAGAGAACACTACTGCACAATCTTCTATCTCTTGTAGTTGTGGGAAACAGTCAATTGGGTGGCTTGTCTCAGTGCAAATACCACAAGGCCTTGAAGGAGGGGGTTGGGATGTCTTTTGAGCCAAAGCAATCTGCCTCACCATAGTGGTCAATTATTCTAACTTGGTATCAATCAAATTACTTTCAAGAGAAGAAGGACTTACCTGATGTACTCCCCTGACATGTGGTGTACCTATATCGCCAAATTGTTGGGAGTTTTGGGCCATCTTGTCGATCAACGCATGTGCAGCTTCTAGTGTCTTGTCCACCAATGCTCCTCCAGCTACAGCATCAACCATTCTCCTCTCCATGGGTGTGAGTCCTTCATAGAAGTATTGGATGAGGAGTTGCTCACTGATTTGATGATGCAGACAGCTTGCGCACAACTTCTTGAATCTCTCCCAATACTCATACATTGAATCCCATTGGGATTTCTTGATCCCCAATATCTCCTTTCGAATGGAAGTGGTCCTTGACGCTGGAAAAAATCTCTGCAAGAAAAGACGTTTCAAATCATTCCAACAAGTTACATCTTCGGGTTGTAAATAATACATCCAGTCTTTTGCAGCTCCATCATGTAAGAATGGGAATGCTCTTAATTTAATTTGATCTTCAGAAACATTTCTTGGTTTTAAAGTTGAGAAAACCACATTAAATTCCTTAAGGTGTTTGTTGGGATCCTTACAAGATAAGCCATGAAACTTTGGAAGAAGGTGAATTAATCCAGATTTCAATTCAAAGTCCGATTCGAGATTTGGGTATGCAATACAATTTGGTTGATAGTTAATATTAGGTGCAGCCAACTCTTGAATGGTTCTATTAAGTTAATTTCCATTATTTCCATCCATTGGTTCCTCTTTTATGTTTGAATTTGAATTGCTTCCAATTTCAATGTTTCCAGAAGAGAGGAATTCACCAACTGGTTGAATATTGAAACTTCCCGTGGATTGAGAGTGTCTGATTTGTGCCCTAAGGCTGCGTTCAATACCAGGGTCAAGATCTAATAGATCTTTGGGATTAGTTCGTTTCATAAATAAAATAAAAATGAACAAAAAAAAGTGGACCATAGTAAAATAAAAATGAGAAGTTTGAGTTGATGGTCCAAAAATAAGTAGAAGAAAATAAAAGAAGAAGAAGAAAAATCAGATTGGGTAAAGAAGGAAGAAAGAAGAGAGGAATAGAATAAAATGTAAAATAAAATAAATACCTCTAATTGGTTTAAATAATTACTTTCCTCCCCGGTAAAGGCTCCAATTTGAAAGAGCACTGTCGTGGGCGCCCTCAAATGATTAGTGTGATTTTGGGGTACTTAGGTGCAGCAGAGTGGCTGACCAAGGTCGTCTCTCAAAGGAGGAAGTAGATTTAGAACAACTTTTTAAAGGTATTATAAAAATAAAATAAAAGAGAATAAAAAAACTATTTGAAATGATGGGGGTTGGTTATAGTTTATGAATCTAGAAGAAGTTTTCTGGAAGAATATTGTATATATTTTTTTTGTTTTTAGTTTTGAAATGAAGTTCGATTAAAATGACACAACAAAAAGATGTTTTTTTAGAAAATATTTTAAAAGGCGTAATCGATCTAACTCTACCTCTTCATTCACTTATTAATCATTATCATTTAAATCAATATCCACTTAATTATGATCCCCTAATCTGTTATCCCTCGAACCCTACGAGAGTTAACTTAACCACAATGATGAAATTACTTAAACCCTAGGCTAGCTTCGGAACACGCAATCACAACACCCTGCTTTGATTGTTGTTCTAAGGTTAGCTTATATTCAATGGTTAATTATGGCACATTTCCATTCTAGAAATGAGGATGAATTGTGTTTAGGGATTATATTTGAACTCTACAAATTTGTCCCGTATGGTCTTGTATTACCGATTAAGATCGCGCTCTCACAATTTACACAATTCCCAACCTCGCGTGTCTTGTGTTAATTGTTCAATTGCTTGTTTAGTTTCTTACAATTTAAAAACACAATCCATGGATCATATTAAGTGAATTACAGTAGCTCAATGATTAAAAATAATTAAATGAAAAAGGATAGAGGTAGATCGATTACTAAAAGACTACTCATCCATGGGTGGCGTAATCATCGTAGAAGCGTTTTGCATGTGCAAAGGTTTGTAATGGGCATAACCCAATAAATCTTCTACTCAAGAATTCAAAACCAATTAGGAAGATTAATATAAGATGAAATTTAAACAAAACAGAAGAAAATATAAGAAATAAAATAATGACAAAGAAGTTTATTACACAAATGAAAACATTACAAAATGAAGAAGAGAAGGAGGCTTCGATGAGGGGATCATTGCTTCAAGAGCTACCACTCTTACAATGGTTGGAGAATTTTGGTGAAACAAATCATCCTCTTCCTCCAATCTCCTAATTCACGTCCCAACCCCTCAAAATGAGAAAAACTCCAATTTATAGAGTGGAGGGGAGGCTAGGTTTAAAGAGGTTTCAAGTGTGAATGGGAAATCTCAGCCAAATATTTTAATACAATTTTCACCGCCCATTTTTCCTCGAAAACGCGTGAAACAAATCTCCTTCAAGAAGGATTATTTGTGGGAAAATGAATCCCTGAGCTGATCCAAATATATGGGCTCAATATAAGACCGAATGAAGAAGATATTACCCAAATACAGAACCCATGTCCATTCTGCTGAGTCCATCCCACCATTGGATTAATGTCCCATTGACTCAATCCAAATGCCCTTTTTAGCTCTAGTGTCTTGAATAAAAGTTGTATAAAATTAAGTTAGTAACACTATTACAAAATTTCAAATTACAATAATAAATTTAAAAATATTTATCTTTGAAATACTACAATGCACTATAAAGGGTAAAACTGGAATTTTCACCAAATTTTCAAATGAATGATCAAATCCCAAATATTTTATAAATAAACATATTTAGCACAATGTGGGGAAATTATATCATTTATTATCAATAAAATATTCAAAAAAATAGTGTTTTATCAGTAAATCATAAAGGTATACCAGATCATGTGCTAATAGAACCAGTGGATCCTACTACTCAAGTGTATTTGAGGAGATGAAAAATGATGAGAAGGATTATAAATAGGTATTCATCATCCACATAGTATTTTTTATTAACTAATTATGGTGAGACAAAATTATTTGAAGATGCAATGTTCTTGAATGAACCATGAAATTTGGAACTAGTTCTAAAAAAGGATATTTCTTCATTACACGATAAAATACATTGGAAATCACTCATTTTCCATAAGGAAATAAAATATTTCAAACAAAATGGTATACCAGGTCAAATATAATATGATGGTAATTGTATATATAACTAAATATTGATAGTGAATGGTCTTAAATACGAGAAAAGTTTTGAGATTTCTAAGAAACATCCACTTATAGTGATGTTTACCATAATCTGGTTGGTTCTTAGTATTACTACATTAGAGTACTTTTGTCTGTATAATTTTGATACAAAACTATGTTTTTTATGTATATTAAATGATATAGATATGGAGAAATTAGATGATTTGTTGAGTCAAAAAAACAAAATATGATGTGAAAACTCTAAAATAGATTACACAGGTTAATTCAAGAACCCATGTAGTGGAATAATATGTTTGATGAATTCAGGAGTAAAAATTAATTCAAACAATGTGGCGTGGATCCATACAATTAATTCAAGTATTTTAGTTATGGATAAATTATATTGGTTTTTAATATAGATGGAATTATCATTGAAGGGTCATGTATGCATAGGATTTATGAGATAAAAGGGTAGTTGGGTGAAGATTTCTTGATGAAAATTCATGGAAAAGCTAGTAATATTTTTTAGATGAATATTAAGAGAGACCACAAAATCAAAATATTGATTCTATATTTGAAATATTGCATAAAAAAGGTTTTTATAATATTTATTTATAAAGGAAGAAAATATAGTTTCTATTCCCCTTAGAAATCCATTTCAAATTATCAAAGTATCATAGATGAAAGACAAAGGATGAGGTCATGTACATGGAAATGGTCCCTTATGCATCATCTTTTGGAATACTGATATATTCTATGGTCTGTACTCAACATGATGTAGATCATGCTCAAGGATTTATGATAAAGTATGTGGATACAATTAGAAAGATACATTGGGATTATTCAAATTATATAATGAGGAATTTGAAGGGAAGCATGAAGTATCTCTATGCATTGGGAATGTATATTCATTATAGGGGTATATGGATACCGACCGTGGGGGTGATTTTGATAGCATAATAAGAACCAAAAGTTTTTTGTTTACCTATAGAGGAATAATATTATTCTCATAATCTTAATTATAAAAGTTAGTGGCACTATCTACCATAGAGGATGAGTATATTAATATAACAAAACCTTGGAAGAAGATAGTATAGATGAATAAATTCTTTGAATATTTGTATTGAGACTTCATGAGAATGAAAGGGATGGTAATAGGTATATCATGAATAGTCATATTTAAAATGATGCTTTATGGGAAATCACCCATTGATGGTTGAATTAGATGAGGTGATCAAATTAATTATATTTTTTTCAGTTGTAAAAATATAAGAATTTTTTTTTGTACAAAACACTATGTGATGGATTTTTGGAGTGGTTTATCCAAATACATTATATTGATTTAGGCCGACTATTGGCATCCTGTACTATAGAGCAGGCCATAACTCTCACAGTTCAACCTATGTGTTGTGGTTGTTGGGGGTAACTCCCCCTATTGGGGGGGGGGGGGTCCAGGGGTCAAAGGTCCATAACTCAAATTTTTAGAGATTCTATATCAATTATGAACAGCTATATCTAAGTGAATCAGTGATAATAACATTCGTAGTTAAGAAATGTAGACATCGACATGGTACTACAATAGAGCTAATTGGTTACACCAAAAGGCCATAATTTATTTACATACTTACTACTAGAATTACAATAGCATAATGGTGTTACTTTGTGGATTTTGAAATATAGAATGGTGGGTTACTATTGCACCACAATTCTTTATGATGACATTTCTAGCTATGATTTTGACACTATATGATTGTACCTTTTATCGTTCTACTGAAACTAGTGGATTATTCTAACTCTCCATGAACATAGATATTCTTCCAAAACTATGTACGTCTTCTTTCTTGTGATATTCTTATTTTTTTATTCTCAATCCCTTTTTCATGTCATTTACAAAATCGATTGTGTTTTTCCCCTTATTTCATAATAATAAATTCATGTGAATATAATCAAGATAAATTATTCCAATGTAAATGAATATATTTTTTTCCACATGATTAAAATCTATTCACATGGTTTTATGTTTATTTTAATATGATCACATTCATGACTTAGGAGATCAATGAGTTTTTCCCAACCATGTTCATTTAAATATAATGTTATAGTTTTACAATAGACTTATTATATGGAATATTGGTTGATATAATATGTCTCCATAACATATTAACTTATAAAAAGGGTATTTCAACATGTTAAATTTTTCTTCCATTATGTTTTTTAATTCATGATTCCATATACCAGTTCTTTGAGTAATTGAAAAATTTTAAAATACTACATATTGATTTTAATTATTTTAGAAGGTGTATTTGGATATATTATATATTGATAAAAAATTCATTCTTATTATGGATAATGATGATTGTAAGGGCACATAATGTAACGATCCAAACTCCCATTAATGGAAATTCCTCTTGATTTAATTAAATGTTTATTATGGTTATATAAAATTTAATCTTCATTGGTTTTATGATTCTTTGATTTTAAAATACCATTATGAATTGTGACCATTACTAATATAACCATTGAACAGTGATCACATGATTAGTATAAATGTAGAGCTTTAACAAATCCAATTTACTCAGAAAAAGGAAGCGATGGCCTCATCCAATAGACTTGCCCCATATGAAACCCATTTTTCAGATACCAAAAAAGAGGTGGAATCATTGGGCTTCACTCTTGAACAAGCCCAAGTTGAGTTTGAACAACTTAAGCTTGAGCAGAACCGACTAGGGGAGAAGTGGAAGTTAATAGAGATTTCCACCAGAGTGATGTTATCTGAGCCACCCCAAGAGTCTTTCACCATCGCACACCTTACCCTTCGGTCTTATATGGGTGTTTTAAGGGGTTACGTAACAAGAACCTAGCACTGTGACTATGTACATTTTTTTATAAAGAATGTGCATTCATTTTATTATTGTTACATTGTAAATATATTTTAATGCAAAAATAGTATTTTTAGTTAATATTCAACTAATAAATCTATTTTGATGAATCAATGGATTTTTTGAATTAAATAATATGTTAATAAAATAATATTATTATTAAGATAATTTTTATTAAATATAAATTATCGTATAATTATATGAATTCAATTGAAATTTTTATTATGCTTTGAAAGGAGTTTTTGTTAAAACCCATGAATTTTCAATAAATGATGTTTTTTATTTTAAAAGTAAAAATTCACATATTTAAAAAATTATTTCGATAGAATGAATATTATTATTTGAATCCAGACGTTAAAATAATCCAACGGTTAATTTTTCATAATACTGTTTAAATATATAATGTGTTTTATGACATCATAATGACCTAATAGGGATGTAATAAAAAACTATAAACATTATGTTCAACCAATATATTTTTTACCACTAAAATAATGTGATTTTGGGGTCTGTTTGATTTATTTTACAAAGATTTAGTGGATGCTTCATGGTTTATAAAACAATTTGTCTTTTTAAATTGTTTTCCTTGAGAGTGTGACTCACCTCCACATAAGAAAACCTATTATTTTAATAAGTTCTTCCATTGGACTTATAAAATATTTTTTCCACTCCACTTTGGAAAAAACCATGGGCAAGAACCATGGTCTGGTTTGTGGTTTTGATTAGATTAATGTGAGGCATTCCAAACATAAATAATAAAGAATTCCCTCTCCTTCGCTATATAAACCCACTCAAGCTCCCAATTACTCTTCACTCAAAGCCTTTGGAGTTTGACCGACCCCTGACCTCCTCTATCTTGAATCCTCCCAAGGTGCCCCAAGCTCCCAAGAAGCCTCTCTCAAGCCTCTCCCAAGTCTTTGGGATCACACTTCCAAGTAAGGGATTTCTTCCTTTCTCATTTTTGTTAAATTTTATTTAAGTTCTTATGCCATTTCTTCAATTAAAAATGTTGGGGTATGATTTTCACCTTTCTCATACTGTAATCTTTATGGTTGGATGATGGGAGACCCCTTTCTCTCTCATTAATGCCTCCCATGTACACCATTTACCGTGCTGAAATTTCTTGAGGGGTTTCTCTCTCCTCTTTTACATCAAAGTAATTATTTTGTATTATGCATCTAAATTAAATTACATTTTTTGGGACATGTATCTATATGATCCCCTTACTGTCCATTTCATGTTTATATGATGATACACACTTTTATCTCTCATCAACCATTTTCATTAATCCTTATGTCACGTCGTCATGCTGCAGAAATTGCACCGCGTTTTTCCATGCCAAGATCATGGTGTAGTGAATACCATACCCATGTATCTATCAAGGGTATTCACCTTTATAAACATATACATTTTGAATGGTTCTTTCATGTATTTATTCCACATTACTTAATCGTGGAATAACTTTTAATGTTTATTGATTCCAGGATCTATCTGGCACACTTATGCATGTAATGAAATGTTTAAGAAGGGTGTGCCCTGATAGCACTCCAATGCATTGGTTAAACTATAGTATCATGATAAATTATGTGCAATGGGTATTGACTCATTCTAATTCAAGTTCTACGAGGTTTTACTCATTCTTCATGTCTAATGAGATTTTAATCATGCTCCATGTGCAATGAACCTTGGCTCATGCTAATTCAATGTTAAGTGTTGTTGACACATTTCCATGTTATGATTATCATGCATTATCATGCCTTTATGTTCATTTTTCTCTTGTTCTCCATTGATATTTTTGTTGTCTAACATTTATTGTATTTCTCATTTTATTCCATGTTTATCCCCTTACTGGGATGTATAGCCCACCCTTTTCTTATGAAAGTATTCAGGATATCCCATGCAATGCAAAGTACGAGGGAATGTAGTGGTCATGTAAAGGAAGTTTTCAATAAATATGATGTGTGTTTTTTGTTCTAAGATGTTATGTAATGTTCCTAAGGCATAAATACACTATACCAATCGATCTTCTATGTTGTATCATGTGAATATTTTATGTAATAAATGATGTTTAAGTGTGTAATAAAAAGCAGGGTTTTAATTTTTGGTATCAGATGATTGGTTTAGTTATTTTTGGGATTAGGATTAGAAAACCCTTGTGAAGCCTTAGATACAAGAATAAGTATAATCAAAACATCCATAAATATTGGCGAGTATTGAGTATATGGTTTATCAATCAAATATATCCCTCTCTAGATACGATCAGGTTGAGGCGGCTCTGGAATAGATGTATCCTAGGGGTAAAACCCCAAAATACCGCTTTAAGCTAGACTCGAACGGGAACTAGTTCATGGAAATAAACCTTGATGCACTCTTGGTTACATCATTCCCAGGGGATATTCTTGGGTAAATTAACAATCTTAGTATGAACCCTTATTAAGGGAATTAACAAAATGCCCCTAAGAATATATGTTAGAATGTAGATCATGAATAGCAGAGATTAAAGCCTATAGATTCATAAGTTAAGGAAATAATTTTTTTATGTCATCAGTTTTAACCTTGGATTAATCTTTTTATGTTACCCCTACCTTTCTTTTCATTCCATTTAATGGCCAGTAATTGGAGGACTCAGGCTAACAACCAATGTGAAGATCAATGTGATGACTGTGATAATGAGATGCCCAATCCGATGGGAGTGGGAATTGTGAACTTTTTCATGATTCTCTCTCAGTTAACTCAAGATTTGAAAAGAAACATGGGTCAAGAGGAATGTTCAACCCCCCCCCCCCCAATAAATAACAAGTCTCTTTCGAGGGATTCATGAGACAAAGGCCTCCCTCTTTCCATGGATCTTCTGATTCCTCAATCGCTGAGCAATGGATCAACTCCATTGAAAAGAAATTCTCCATCCTTCAATGATACAAACAAGAAAAGGTTCTTCTAGATGCATATCATATGGAGGGTGAAGCCGATCAATGGTGGACGTTGATAAAAAATATGAAGCCTGAGAGGAGATCGAGGCGTTGGAATGGACAAATTTCAAGAATATGTTTTTGTGATAAATATTTTCCGCACACCCTACAACTTATGCTGGAAAGGGACTTCCTTGCCCTTAAGAAAAAATATGACAAATATGTTGGATCGTACAAGGAAAACATAACAAGGCTTGCACGATATGCCTATGGATTTTTCATTACCCCCCAATTCAAGGTTGACTGCTTCTTTGGTGGGATGAAGCCTAGCCTACGAAAAGCACTGGAAATCCGTGACTTCGACAACTATGTGGAAATTGTTCGATGTGCCCTCATGGTCAAAATAGAGATAGAAGAATCTTAGGGGTATCCTGGGGTTAAGAAGTAGAAGGTGGACTTCAATGTTGGTAGTCCAACAGATAAATCCAATATTTCTAAGAAGATCCAACACCCCACATGCCAAAGGTGTGGAAAGAAGCACCCCAAAAATTGCCTGAAGGGGGAAAGGAAATGCATTAGGTGTGGAAGAGAAGGGCACCTAGCTCTTACCTGCAGACAAGAAAAACCCGTACATGCAATAGAGGATATGAAAGCTCCATTCAAACCTCAACACATTGTTCATTTCTATAACTGCAATGAACTATGGCATATTCCAAATCAGTTCCCTAAGCCAGGGGTTTTCAGAGGCAACCAACAACCTCCAAGGAAGTAAGGGGGAGCTTTCACCATCACTACTACCGAAGTGAACCTGGACAATGAAGTGGTGACAGGTATTCTAGTTATTCATTCATGAATTGCGAACATAAATTTTGATTCAGGTTCTACATATTCTTTTATATCCCAAAATATTAGTAGAACTATCCCAGCATCACCACAAATCATGGAAGTAAATATGTCTGTGAGTATGAAAAATGGGGCAATCACTACTTTTAATGAATATAACTCATCCTCTATCATAATCCATGGATTTAATTTCTCGGTGAACCTTGTCATACTCTCTTTAGTAAAATTTGTTGTAATTCTAATTATGGATTGTCTTTCCTTATATATATCAAAAAAAATTGTCGTGAGAGGGAAATCACTCTCCATGTTGAGAATCGACCCCCGATTCTGTACAAGTGCAAGGAGGAAGATGAATCTTCTTTAGATTCATCATCTCAAACGTTCATATTACTACCTTATGAGCATGTGTATCTAGCTCAGATGATTGAGTCTAAGTATGAAACCATCCTTGAGGACATGCCTATTGTGAAGAAATTCGCTAAAGTGTTTCTCAAGGAATTATCTGGTCTTCCTCCAAGAATAGATGTTATATTTTCAATCGATCTTATACTTGGGGAATTTCCAATATCCAAGACTCCATATACAATAGCTATTTTGGGGCTTGAGGTGCTGATGAAACAACTATAGGATAATCTAGATGAAGGGTTTATATGCCCTTATGCTTCACCTTGGGGTGCACCAGTCCACTTCGTCAAGAATAAAGATGGGTTAATGCGCCTTTCATTGATTATTGTGAGCTTAACATAATCATTATAAAGAACAAGTATCCACTCCCACGAATCGATGACTTTTTCGATCAGCTGCGTGGATCACAATACTTCTCCATGGTGGATTTTCGGTTGGGATATTATCATGTAAGGGTGAAGAAGGAAGATATCCCCAAGACTGCTTTTTGTACAAGATATAGGCACTATGAATTCTTTGTAATGCCGTTAGGACTCACTAATGCTCCAATAATCTTCATGGAATTGATAAATAGAGTCATTTGGTATTACCTCAACAAATTTTTGATAGTCTTTATAGATGATATTCTGATATAATCCAATCCCAATGAGGATCATGAGGATCATATAAAAACTATACTAGAGACCTTGTGGAAGGCGAATCTATAGGAAAAGAACATCAGGTGTGATTTCTGGTTGAATGAGGTCTCATTCATGGGCCATATGATCACAAACAATGGGATATCTGTAGATCCGTCCAAAACATATGCAATTAAGGGGTGGATGAGGCCATCATCAGTAACAAATATCTATAGCTTCTTGGGGTTAATTAGATATTATCGACAATTTATGAGAAATTTGTCACGATTTTCCAACCATCTTACCAAGATAACTCGGAAGGAAGTAAAGTTTTCATGGTGTGATGAATGCGAAGAAAGCTTCAAAGAGTTAAAAAGGAGTCCTATCACTACACTCGTACTCACTTTACCCACAAGTGGAAAACGTTTTGTGGTATTCAGTGATGCTTCAAAGAAGGTCATGGGCTGTGTGTTGATGGAAAATAAAAAATTCATTGCCTATGATTCAAGGCAATTGGATGTTCATGAGCAGAATTATCCAACAATGATTTGGAGTTGGTTGCAGTGATCTTCTCTTTAAAATTTTGGCAACATTATCTCTTTGGGAGAAGTGTGAAATATATACGGACCAAAAAAGCCTCAAGTATATATTCACACAGAAGGAGTTGAACATGCTCCAATGAAGATGGTTGGAGCTGATCAAAGACTATGAACACTCAATCCATTACCACCCTAGGAAAGAGAATAAGGTGGCAGATGCACTAAGTGGAAAAGACCCAGAGATTCTATCATTGATGAGAATTGAAAAGTATCCAATCTTATTAGACTTGATGATGATAGACATTGGAATCATAAAGAAGGGAACATCATCAATCCTTTCACAAATTATTACTCAACTGCCTCTTTTATAATGTTTAGAGGATGCTCAAAAGGATGATGTGGGAATTCATAAGATAGTGGAAGCTATAAGAAAAGGGAAATCCTCAGAGTTCAATGTTAATTAAGAAGGAATTGGGAGATTTGGGAAAAGACTGTGTGTTTCATAAAGTCCAGAGCTGAAGAAGGAAGTTTTGGATGATGCACATAGTTAAAATTCTTCTATTCACCCATGAAACACAAAGATGTATCTAGATCTCTAAGAGCATTATTGGTGGGATAAAATGAAGAAAAAGATCACTGACTATACATCAAAGTGCATGGTGTGTCAGCAAGTAAAGGCAGAGAGGTAGAAGTCTAAGGGGATGATGCAACCATTACCCCACTAGCATGGGGAGAACATCACCATGGACTTTGTCACCAGACATCCAAAGACATCCAAAGGGAAAAAAATTCCATGTGCGTTGTTATGGATCGTCTTACAAAGTATGCAAAATTTATGGAAATTCAAGAGATTTTCTCAATGGTTCAAAAGGAACATATTTATATTAGGGAAGTGATAAGACTACATGGAGTACCATTATTTATTGTATCTAATCGAGATCCAAGATTCACCTCTATGTTTTGGAAGAGTCTTCAACAAGATCTAGATACTAAACTGAACTTTAGTATGGCCGATCATCCTCAAACTGATGGCCAATCTGTGAAAACTATTCAGACACTGGAGGATATGTTATGATCATGTTTTATGGACTTTAAAGAGGGGTGGGACCAATATCTTCCACTGGTTGAATTATCCTACCATATTTTCCACTCGATCATCTGAATGGAACCTTATGAAGTCATGTAGGGAGGTGGTGAAAACCCCCACATTTTGGGATGAAGTTGGTGAATGTAAGCTGCTAGGACCCAAAATGGTCGATGAAATGGTGGAGAAGGTGAAAACCATTCAGCAGCATATCAAGGCAGTCTAGAGTCAAGTGAAGAGTTATACAGATAACTATCAATGAGACGTTGATTTTAAAGTTGGAGACATGGTAATTCTAAAAATATATCCATGGAATATGGTCACGAGGTTTGGAATGAAATGAATGTTATGTCCTAGGTACATGGACCCCTTTGAGATTATTAATTGTATTGGGGTTATGGCCTATCGACTAGCACTTCAACCTACCATGGCAAAATTATATGATGTCTTTCATGTATCACTATTAAGGAAGTACAAACCAGACCCTTCACATGTACTCTCTTCAGAGGTAGTATAGCTAGAGTATGATCTTTCTTATGAGGAGAAACCAGTGAAGATCTATGATCATAGAGAAACAATTATATGAAATAAGATGATACCCCTCGTCAAGGTGTTGTGAAGAAACCACCTGTTTGAAGAAGTGATGTGGGAAATAGAGGAAGTGAGGAAGTAGAGTTACCCACAATTGTTTTAGAGTGGGAGAAGGAAATTTTTACGGCGAAATTTATTTAGGGGGAAAGATTGTAATAACCCAAACATTCATTAACATAAATTCATATGGATCTAATTAAATGTTTATTATGGTTATATAAAATGTGAACATCACTGGTTTTTTGTTTTCAGATTTTAAAATACTGTTATGAATTGTGATCATTGCTAATATAGTCATTGAATAGTGATCACATGATTAGTATAAATATAGGGATTTAACAAATCCAATTTACTCAGACAAAGGAAGCGATGACCTCATCCAGTAGACTTGCCTCGTATGAAGCCCATTTGTCAAGGCTCATAAAGGAGGTGGTTTCATTGGGCTTTGCTCTTGACCAACCCCAAGCTGTGCTTGAACACGTTAAGCTTGAGCAGAACCAACTACGGGAGAAGTAGAAGTTAATAGATATTACCACCCAAGCGATGTTATCCAAGCCACCCCAAGAGTATGTAACCATTGCACACCTTACCATTTGGTCTTATGCGGGTGTTATAAGGGGTTACGTAACAAGACCCTAACACTTTGACTATGTACATTATTTTTTTTATAGAGAATGTGCATTCATTTTATTATTGTTACATTGTAAATAGTTTTGAAAGCAAAAATAGTATTATTAGTTAATATTACACTATGAAATATATTTTTATGAATTAATGGATTTTTGTATTAAATAATATTTTTATAAAATATTATTATTATTAAATTATTTTTTATAAAATTTAAATTATCGTATAATTTTATGGATGCAATTGTAATTTTTATGAAGGTTTGAAAGCTGTTTTTGTCAAAACCCAAGAATATTCGATAAATGATGGTTTTTATTTTAAAAGTTAAAATTCACATATTTAGAAAATTATTTAGATAAAATGAATATTATTTTTGGAATTATGACGTTAAAATTATCCAACGTTGAATGTTTCATAATACCATTTAAATATATAATGTGTTATGACATCATAATTAACCAATATAGATGTAATAAAATACTATAAACATTATTTTTGGCCAATGTATGTTTTACCAATAAAATAATGTTATTTTGGGTTTGTTTGATTTATTTTACAAAGCTTTAGTGGACCCTTCAAGTCTTATAAAACATTTTGTCTTTTTAAATTGTTTTCCTTGATAGTGTGACTCACCTCCACATAAGCAACCCTATTATTTTAAGAAGTTTGGATACTAGACTTATAAAATATTGTTTTCCACTCCACTTGGGCATAAACCATGGGAAAAAACCATGGGATGGTTTGTGGTTTTTAATAGTTTAATGTGAGGTGTCCCAAACCTAAATAATAAATAATTACCTCTCTTTTCCTATATAAACCCATTCAATATCCCACTTACTCTTCACTAATAGCCTTTAGAGTTCAATCAAACACTTCCCTCCTCTCTCTAAAATCCTACCAAGGTTCCCCAAGCCCCCAAGAAGCCTCTCTCAGGCCTCTTCCAAGCCTTTGGGATCACACTTCCATGTAATAGATTTCTTCATTTCTAATTTTTTTCTAATTTTCTCTATGTTTTTATTCCCTTTTCTTTTCAATTAAAAATGTAAGGGCATGATTTCACACCTCTCCCATACTATCCTCTTTATGTTTGGATTATGAGATACCCATTTTTCTCTCATTAATTCCTCCCTTGTACACCTGTTACCTTGCAGAAATTCATTGAGGGATTTATCTCTCCTCTTTTACATCCAATTAATTCTTTTTGTATTATGCATCTAAATTATATTATGTTTGTTGGGACATGTATCTATGTTACCCCCTTACTGTCCATTTCATGTATATATGATGAGACACCATTTTCTCTCCCATCAACTATTTTCACCTTTATAGACATATACATATTGAATGGTACTTTCATATATTTATTCCAAATTACTTAATAATGTAATAACATATGATGTTTATTGATTCCATGATCAATGTGGCGCACTTGGGCATGAAATGAAATGATTAATAAGGGTCAACCCTGATAGCACTCCAATGCATTTGGTAAAGTAGAGTATCATGATACATCATGTGAAATGGGTGTTGACTCTTTCTAATTTAAGTGCAATGAGGTTTTACTCGTGCTTCATGTGCAAAGAGGGTTTACTCATGATCCCTGTATAATGAGCCTTGGCTCATTATAAATCCATGTTAAGTGTTGTTGCCACATTTCCATGTTATGATTATCATGCTTTATCATGCCTTTATGTTCATGTTTCTCTTGTGCTCCATTGATATGCTTATTGTCGAACATGTATTGTATTCCTCATGTTATTATCGTTTTATTCCCTTACTAGGCTTTATAGCTCACCCTTTTCTTATGCATATCCCCAGGTTATCCCATGAAATGCTAAGTACGAGGGAATGTAGTGGTCATGTTAGTGAATTTTTCAATAAAGATGTTATGTGTTTAATGTTATAAGCTATTATGTAATATTCCTAAGATCCAGAGACACTATACCTCTCGATCTTCTATGTTGTATCAACTGAAGATTTTATCTAATAAATCAGGTTTAAGCATTAATAAAAAGAAGGGTTTTCATACATAATTCCTTGAATTTTTATACCCTTTGTAGAAACATTGAACTTTATATATTGAATTTCCCTTTTTAATATATCATGTGTCACATTTAGGAATATAGTATAACCTAAAACACATGAACCACATAATAAAAATTCAAAAAAATTATTTTATAGATTTTGATCATTAAATTTAGGGGATTTATATACTCAATAAAACTAAAAATATTATAATGAATTAATACACACAAAAAATAAATGTCAAGTTTTCTATATGACTATAAGAATAGTAACGCAACCATTAGAAATTGTTACCAAACCATTAAAATAGTAACCTGATAATTAAAATATAAATTTAACCAATAAAATAGTAAAATGAAATGTAAATAATTTTTTTTGTGAATTAATTAATGAAATATAAATAATAGAATGCCAAAAAATAAATATTCAAATAAAAAACTCAAAGAAAGCATAAGTTCATTTTTTTTATAATGTGTATTTTAATATATTTTTTAAAATAGCATAAATTTATGATTATAACTAAAATAAATTATGTTATAAAAATAATTTTTTAAAATAAATTAATT
This sequence comes from Viscum album, assembly GCA_963277665.1. NCBI lineage: Eukaryota > Viridiplantae > Streptophyta > Magnoliopsida > Santalales > Viscaceae > Viscum > Viscum album. The sequence continues at coordinate 763,422,782 of OY728122.1, forward strand.
TTTTGGAATCATAATATGATAATTTTTTAGTGTAATTTTTTTTTAGTTTTCTGAAAAACAGGAATTTTCGGGTGAATAGTAAAAAATAGATTGTGAAAATACTAATGAATTATGATGAATTATTGATGTAATAATGAATTAATTAGTCTTAAAATATTTTTTTTCATCCCATAATATTTTTAATATAATAAATTATTAAACTAAAATTAATAAAATTAATTTCCGAATATGAAATGAAATTTCTAAAGTACTAAAATATAATGTATACCATTAAAAAAAATTCATTTTATTTCATTATTTTTTATGAACTAATAAATTTGGTGAGTTCATGTATTAAAAGTCCTAAAAGTATATAATTTTATTCAAATATGATTTCTATTTCACGTTTTACTTTTTAAATATCATTTTATTTAATATTTTAATCCTAAAATACCCATCCCCTGATGCATAAATACAACCTCTCTCTTATCTTAGGAAATCACTACCATTCACTTCAAAAAGACCAAAATTTTCCCAAAGAGAACCTAAGAGTTTTAGTAACCGTATGGATGTTCTTGTTTCATCCAATTCAAATTCTAAAAGGCTTTTATCTCATAACAAACGAGTGATGTTTAATGAAGAGGTTAGCCAAATCATCTTATTTTATTTAATATTCATTATACTCTCATAATATATTATTTATTGTACCTTCATAGAATATTTAATTCATATGTATGTAACATTTTACTATTAATATGATATGGTATAAATTTTATTATATATTTAATTTATATATAATACCCCTATTTTTGACACATCCCTCTAATGGACGATTTCATATGACTATGAGGACATTGTCCGTTCCTTATTTATCACCACTTTTTTGGATGGTTATTATCAATTTTATATTATATTTATAACTTTATTTATTTATTTTAGGCTTGGTGAGTAAATGTAACAAAAATATTGATTATAAAGAATATGAATGATGATACAAAAATGAAAATATGATAATTTAAGGAAACTTTTTAGTAAAATAATTTCATATTTAATATAAAAAGGACAATAAATAAATTATAATGGTTATAATTGATCAAAAATAATATAAATTAATGTAACATACTTATGTATTAGGGTTTTAAAATAAATAGTTCTTTATACTTCAGGGGTAAACATGAAAAAAATAAGACCTAAGGTATGAGGAATCTATCTTAATATTTCTATTATAAGTATTTATATTTATTAAATATTATTCAAAAATATATTTATATACCAAATGATTAAAAAAATATGCTTAATTAAATTTTCGTAGGACTTACAACAACCATTCATTATGACCTCCAATATTTATTATCAATTTAAAACATTTAATGTTCTTAAGAGGACTATATCATGATCCTTCTCAATGGATTCACTTTATTTGACTAATCATATTTCATATAGATTCCTTGTATTTTTTAATCCAAATATATTATCCATTTTCATAATAAAATATTCTATGGATTTACATATCCATCTCTTTTTATATCACATTTATCTTCCATAGTGAAACTTTATAATGTTCATATGGGGGATCTTTAATTAAACTCTTATTTTGAGTTTATCATCTATTTTTATTTGTTTTCAAGATTGTTTTTATAAATACGTTATTAATTACCTTTTTATTCCATTAATTTTGTCTTTTGGGGATATGTATGTTTATAATTTTGATGTTCTGTTATAAGTTACCTTAATTTTTTTTATAAATATATATTTTTTGAAATCTACCATGGATATTTATTAAGTTTATTCTTATTCTATATATGAAATATGATCTCTTATTTTCACAATCTACCATTTAAAGGAAATAATATCTATTTAAATTCATCTTTTGTGAACCTCCAAGTATTTTATTTTACTTATTATTTAAGATTAAAATATATAACCCATTATTTTTTTAATGTTTTTCTATGATATTTATGATTGGATTATGTTTTCCATTCCATGTGTCATGGATGATTATGACCATTTTATAAAGTGATGGGTAGGCCCAAAATTTTTTATCCCTTCAATTAATTGGTTATTGTGATGTATCTCATGATATTATTTGTGTTATTCTTGAAGAAGATGTTATAGTTACTCAAATTTTATATACTAATTATTTATAAATAGATATTATACAAGAACATGAATCTATATTTGTTAAAAAATTATGTGTCTAATATTACCCCAATGTAATGATGTTTCATTATTCTGAATGTTCTATATTCAATTTTTCTTTAAAATAAACCCCTTACTCTTATGATGATGATCCTTTTATTATGTTATGATGATGGTGATTAAGCTCACCCGTGTTCTATAAGCGTCAATGTCTCATATTACTTATATATTTTTCCTACCTTTACTAGGATTTATCCCCTTATTTCCTTGATTTATGTGTTTCGATGAATATGAGTATTAATAGTATTATGCAATATTTTATGAGGAACCGAGTTATATATTTAAATAATGTTTAAAATTTGACATGTAATCACATTTTTTTAACTTAATTTACCCAAGATTCTAAAATTTTCAATTTTGAATTGTATAATTGATATATTATAAATCAAAACAACGATGTGATAATAATTTATGAAATATGTGAGTCAATATAGTTTGTGTCAAATAATGTTTTAGTTACTTTTTTAACTATGTTAGTGAACGATAACCTAGGATAATATTAAGGATCCCATAGGTTAATAATTTAGTAATTTTTTACACCTGAAAATAAGTAATTTATCTATGATTAATTGAATTAAGTTTTGTTATATCAGTTTATATTTTATAAAATGGTTGGAACCAAGAGAAAACAGACCAAAAAACCATTTAATAGATAATGAAACAATAATTTGAATGAAATTACTAATTTAATGGGTGGTGGAGTTCAAAATCTCGTGCTAGTACTTAATAAATTTCCCTAGGTTATGAAAAATAACCCAAACAATGTGAAAATACATTATTCACCAAATAATGTGAAACAAGACATGAGTAATTCACATGATAAGGAACACAAACACTTTATAGGTCTTCTAATATACATTTTGTTTAACAATAGGTTGACTCCATGGAAAATATATTGTCCATTCTTCATTATTCTAAGAATGATAAAGTTACATTGGAATGTTATCATTTTAAAGGATAAGTTGATATGTGTTGAGAATTAATCCATAATAAAATGCTAAAGGATGAAGTGGAATATATGGATTGGGTATACTTTTAAAAAATATTTCTTTACAAGTATTTATGTGAAATTCATCATTCCAAGATGGAGAGATAATTTCTAGATCTCAATCATAATGAGAGTGAATATATCACAACTTATGATATGAATTTCATGTGGATTGCAAGGTAAAACCTGAGTTTTTTTATCAGTAATGAATATGAAATAGACAGATTATTTAATGTTTTAAAACCATATCTTTGATAATCTACAACTATCTGTGACTTTTTGAGTTATGAATAAGTGGTTTAGCATGTTCTAAAATTAGATATATATAATTGAGAATGGTACAATGGAAATGAAGATAATAAACAAAGGACAGAGTTTAATGTTGGAAGGTTAAATGAAATATGAATAAAGAATATTCTACCACACACATGTCCAATATATGTGAAGAAAACCCTAGGAAATTTACTAAATGTAATGTTCATATAATTGATATTTTGAAGGGAAGGGAATAGAGATCATGAATGTTGAGGATACATGGAGAATATAATCAATAGGATGGAGTAAATAAGCATCCACCCAATATACCTCTATTTTACTATGCTTAAACTATATGGAACTTGGAAATTATATAAGTAAATGCCCAAAACTAAGGGAATTTGATGGAAATAAATTTTACAAAGAAAATATTCTATGGGATCGAGGGAATGATTACTCCATCACCACCGCTATAGCAGAGCTTGGAAACTATGTAGTTAAATATAGACTTAATATTCAATACACTATAGATAATGTTTTATTTAATTATGTTATACTCAATCTTTTATATAATGAATTTTTTTAGAAATATTAAACCTCCTCCCTAATACCTATATGTAGAAATTTCTATAAAAATAAATAGTAGTGAAATTAAAACCTAGGTTTTGGACTCTTCCTTTTTAGTGTTTGTGGGATGATTCTTCTCGTAAATTTTATAATCACTCCCTTGGTTGAATTTAACAATATAATGGGCATGGATTGGATCTCATTTTAAAGAGACCGCATAAATTTTTTGCGGAATGAAATATTATTCCATATATCAAATCATCATATGATCCTATAAAAACTAATAGAATATTAGGAATCCCTTTTAAGAAATCTGTCATGGTGTGGTCGTTGATACTTGATGAAGAATTATATCTTGATCAAATGATTAAGTTAAAGAAAAGCCTCAATGTTGAGTACACACCCATTATTAGGGAACATACTGATGTATTTCTTGATGAATTTTTCATACTTACTCTAGATTATGAGGTTGAGTTATGAGTATAACTCATACCCAAATACCCACATATATTCAAGACCCCGTAGAGGATGGACCTAATAGAGAATGGGGTGTTAAAGAAGTAATTACAAGAGAATTTTGAAAAAGGGTTTATACTCCCTAGTGCATCACCATGTGGGTAACTAATACTATTTCTCAATAAGAAGGATAGTTCAATGTGTCTTTCTGTAAACTTTCGACTGCTCGATAAGAACACCATAAAGAAAAAGTATTCATTACCATGGATTAATGACTTGTTCAATAAATTTTTATGATATCTGTGCTTCTCAAAATGGATAGTCATTATGGATACCACTATATAAAACTTAATAGATAAGGCATTAAAAATATTTCTTTTCATAAAAGGTATCAACATAACATGTTCATAATGATTCCACTCAAACATTAAAACACCTTGAAATCATCATAGACTTAAGGAAAACAGAATCATTATAAATTACCTTGATAAACATTTTATAGTATTTAATAATGATTTTATTATATAATATAAGATAAAATAGGAACATGAAAATAATTTATGGATTATGATGAAGATTTAATGTTAGAATATGTTCTAAACTATGTTCAACATGTTTAACTTTTGGACTAGAAAGTCACATTCTCTATGGATGTGGTGAAAAGAGAGGGAATTTTAATGGAACACTTAATGAAAAAGAAATTGAGTTATGGATTAGACCCATAAATATCATAGAGATCTACAGTTATCTTTGGATAAGTTATGTACTACCAATTCATTGTGATAAACTTCTCATGATTTACATAGAGAAAATTAAAGTATTTATGGATGGAAGAATGCGAGGAAAACTTTAGGGATATTAAGAAGAGGTTAATCACTAAACTCATAATCACACTCCCCTTATATAGAGAAGGATTTTTAATATACAATTAATATTCAATGAGATTCTTGGATTACATACTCATGCAAAATGATAAATTGATAGCCTATGTGAAACAACCCAAACTTTTATAAATAAAATTTCCATTTTGATTTAATTAAAAGTAAAATTAGGTACTATGGTCTTAGAAAACGCATGCACTTAATTGTTTTTATTATACCCTATCATATTTAAAATACCATTAATAATCATAACCATTAATAATATAGTAATTGAAGAGAAATAATATGATCAGTATAAATATTGGGTTTTGATGAATATAATTAACAAAAAAGGAAGTAACAACCTCAACTAGTAGGATCAACCCTATGAATCCCATTTATTATATCTACTTACGGAGATACCATCATAGTATTTTTTCCTTCACTAAGTTCGAGATTAGATCCATTAACTAAATCGTGCACAAAATCATTTATGAGATATGTTAAACCTCATTGAGATCATGTGCAAAAAAAAATATGTTGAACCACCCCATGAAAATCGCATCATCTCTCATCACACAATCAAGTAATTTTCTAGTTTAATGAAGGGATATTTGTCAATACCCTATGAATATGAATATGTATATTTTATTTCCAATATATTAATATTTATATTTACATATTATTGTTGTTACATTATAAATGATTTTGATATTGATATGATAAATCACAAATTGTATTTATAGGAAATATACAATTTTAAATAATACATTCCTTTTGATGAATTGATAATTTTTTTTAAATAAATCATATTTTAATAAAATATTATTATTAAATAATATTTATTAATTATAGTTGATAATATTATTTTATAGAGTCAAAAAATATTTGTATAAGTGTTCGAAAATATTATTGTGAAAAAAACCTAATATTTATCAATAAATGTTAGTTTATATTTTTAATGTAAAAATTATAAAATTTAGAAAATTATTTAGATAAATTAAATAATTTTTTTTCAATTAGAAGTTTAAAATTATCCAATGGTTACTTTTTCTTAATTTTCTAAGACATTTAAATTTTCAAGTAAAAATAAATGCAATGTATATTATGAAATAATAATGACCCAAATGTTATTTAATAAATTATATAAATGGTTTTCAAGACTAAATATATTTTTCTAATTAAAAATAATTTGATTTGTTGATAATTTGATTAATTTTATAATGCCTTTATTAATCCTCCAAAACCTAAATTATATTATAATATTTTAAAGTCATTTCTTTAAGAACCTGACTTACTTACACATCCCTAAGGGGAACATTTTTATATCTTTTTACCTTTGAATTTTAAAATAATTACAACCAATATTGTTTTATGAAGGTAATTGTCCAAAATCATGAGAAGGTTTTTAGTTTTGATTACATTACCATATAGAGTCCAAAACCTATGTTTGGGAAAAAAATAAAGAACACCCCTCTATTTTATTATATATAACCAACCATGATCCCATTCATATTCACTAACAAAAATTGGTCACATAATTTATCTTTTATCTCATTTCTATAGTCCTCCAATGGTTCCCGAATATCTCAAGAATCGCCTCCCAACCTTTTGGAATCACCCTTTCATGGAAATGGATCCTCTCCTTCTCCTCTTTATTCTAGAATCTCTATTATCTTTTGCCTTTTTTCTCAAATTACTAATATCTGAATATGTTCTTATATAACCAAAATAAAAACCTTATTATGAATAAACTACTATATACCCATTTCACTCTCATTAATTCCTCCCATAAACAATTATGTTCCCCCATTATGCTATTGAAATTTCACCATGATTTTCCATTACTATCAATTGTGTAGTGTATATCTGCACCCATTTCTTATCAATTGTATTAAAATTCATTCTAGTATAATTCTTTAAATAGGAACATACATATATGTAATACAAACTCCAATATCATGGGTTTAAATTTGATGAAATATTGTGTTAGGTTATATGATATATTTGTCACACTTGTGCATGTACCTGATATGATTTTGATGGGTGCGTCTAGATCATGTTCCAATTCATTAGGTAATGTTTCAGTCTCATGAAATACCATGTATATTGTATGGGAGGTTTTACTAAGCAAGTTATGTTATGATTTCAAGGTTGATAACCTTGAAATATGTTTATTATGTAATGTTGTAAGATTTTTCAAAATTACCATATTTATTTTATGTTTTCTTGTTATGTCATGTCTATTTATTAATGTTTATGATTCTCACATCTTTAATGTCCCGTTTAAATTCATATCATCTAACATATAGAAATTTATTTTGGTTATTTCATGTTTAATCTCTTATTGGGTTTTATATCACTGCTCATTCTTATGTATGTCCACAGGTTATCCTATAAAGAATTAATAATGAAGGAATATATTGAGAATTTTAAGTATGTTTTCAATAATGATGATATACACCCAATTTTAAGGTGTTAATTATTTTACATAATTTCACAAAGAAAATATACTTCTTGATATTTTGAGTTGTATTATGTGGGACCTTATATACTGAATCATTAATTAATTTGTAATAAAAACAACGTTTTTAACAGTTGGTTTCAAAGGAATGTTCAGTTATTTTTGGCTTTAGGATTAAAAAAGAGAAGAAATATAATTAGGTATAAAACAAAACATAATATAACATCCCTGATTTTTTCTGATGTATAAAATAAGTGGTTTTCTAAAAAATGATTTCTTTTCTAGATACCACAGTTGGATGTTTTTCTAACACAAATTTACATAGGGGAAGAAATCGAAAAAAACGAATTGAGGTAGACTCAATTTGGAACTACTGTGTGGAAACATGCCTTGCAACACCCCTGGTTTAACACACATGGGGATATGGTTTTGTAAATTTATATGCTCAATAAGAACCATTAGTAAGGGAAAAAATAAATTCCATAAAAGTTTATGTCAGGAAATATACTATGGATAACAAATATTAAATCCTAGAAATTCATAAGATATAGAATACATATAATTTATAATTTATCCGATTAATTTTATTGCATTACTATTTATGCATTTAATAAATTTAAAAAATAATAATTCCAAATTTTCCCTTTATTCTAAAAAATAGTTGGAAATTGGAGGAACAAAGTTAAAAAATAATAGGAAAGGGAATGTGATGAATGCCAAAATGAGACTCCCAACCGGATGGGAGTAGAAATCATGAAATTTGTGATGATACTCTCTTAATCATTTCTGGTTCTATCTAGAATCCCAAATCATGTGAATCACCAAAATCCCCTTAATAAATAAGATAATTTAATTGAGAACATTATGTTACAAATGCCTTTGAATTTCAAGGGATCTTCTGATCCCTTAATCATGGGACAATGAATCAACTCCCCTGAGAAGATCTTTTCTATTCTTCAATATTCCATGAAATGGAATGTTATACCAATAGTTTATTTTGTAGAGGGAGAAGCTGATTAGTTGTGGAAATTGATCAATAATACAATGATAGAGTAACATATTGATGTGATGGTTTGGATGGAATTATGGAAAATGTTTTTCAGGAAATATTTTTCCATTTCTCGTCGACATAAAATGAAAAGGAATTTTTAATACATCAAGAAAAAAGATGAATAATCCCTCTGGGAATATAATAAAAAATTAACTAGAGTTTAATTATATTCCTATATCTCTTTCTTTACCTTAAAATGTAAAGATAACTACTTATTTTAGGGGTTAACTATGGGAATATCTGGAGATCTGAAACATTGATATCAATGAGTAAATTGTATGGTTAGCCCTCAAATTCAAAATGTAGATCAGGGAGTCTCAATGGTATCATGAGGATATGATGTGGAAAGTTGATTTTAATTATTGTTATGTGATGGAAAGATATAACAATGTTAAGAAATTTAAACATCCCACTTGTAAAAAGTGCATAAATAAGTACCTTGTAAATTTAATATGGGAGACAAGAAGATGATACAGGTGTGATAATGAAGGAAACCTAGCTTGTGATTGATGATAAGAGAAATCAACAAATGAAATGATGGAGATGAATGATCCAGTCTACCATCATCATACTTTCCAATGATTCATCTTCAAATAACAATGAAACTATGTGAAACACTTTACTAATATAAGGGTAGTCATAGACTATAAACACAAGAATCCTCCAAGGCAGTAATGGAGATCATATTCCATCACAATTGATGATGTGGGTATCAAAAATGAAGTGGTGATAGGTATGTTAATTATTTATTAAAGAATTGTGAACATAATTTTTGATTTTGGTTCTACACATTCTTTTATATCACAAATTTTTAGTAGAACTATTAAAACACCACAATAAATATGGAACTAGATATTTGAATGAAAACAAAAAATAGGGAAATAATTTAATCCCTAGTATATAAATCCTCCACTATCAAAATTTGTGTGTTGAAATTTCTAGAAAACATTGAAGAATTCCCTTTAGTATAATTTGATGTAATTTTTGGTATGGATTTGATTTCCTTATATAGATCTAACAAAAATTTACGTGAGAAGGAAATAATATCTGTATCGTGAATCATCATCTGATTCTGTAAAAATTCAAGGAGGAGGATTAATCTTATTTAGAAAGAAATTCTCATGAATGGATATTATTGCCTAATGAGAAATGGTATCTATATCAAATGATTGAGTATAAGGAAAATATAATATTTCAAGATATTACCATTGTGATGGAATACATTGATGTGTTTTCCGAATACTTGTCTAGTCTTCCTCCTAGTTGAGAGGTTTAATTTTCAATCAATCTTATACCTGGGGAGTTTCCATTTTCCATGAATCTATAAAGAATGGAATTTATGTAACTTGAGGAGTTGAAGACACAAATATATGAAAATATGGATAAGGGGTTAATATAAATTTGTTCTTCGCTTTGGGGAGAGAGAGTCCTCTTCGTTAAGAAGAAGGATGGGTCAATGTGCATTTTCAATGATTATCGTGAGCTCAACAAGATCATGATAAATAAAAATGTATCAACTTCCATAGATTAATAATTTATTTTATTAGACACATGGATCCCAATTCTTCTCAAATGTGGATCATTTGTTAGGTTATTATTAAGAAATAGTGGAGAAGAATGATATCCCCAAGGCTGCTCTCTGTACAAGGTATGAGAATTATGTCTTCATATTAATTCTATTCAGGTTCACTAATGATATAATAATATTCATGGAATTTATGAATAGTGTATTTATATATTACCTCCACAAATTTGTGGAAGTCTTTATAGATAATATTATAATATACTCCAAATGAAAGGAGGAGCATGAAGAGAATTTCATCATTGTGCTAAAGATAATATGAAAGGATAAGCTCTCAAAAAAGTATATTAAATGTGAGTAATAGTTGAATTAAGTATCATTCTTGGGAAATATTATCCTATGTATTGAGATACATATATATACCCTTAAAGGACAGGGGAAATTAAAGGATTACTAAGTCCAATATCTGTCACATAAATTCGTACATTGTTGAGATTAGATGGGTACAATCCAAGATTTCTGAGAAATTTATCTTGATTATAAAACAGTCTAACCTAGCTTACTAGGAAGGTATTCCTGTTTTTTTGGAATAATTAATTTTAAGATATCTTCAAGATGTTGAAAATTAAGATTATCCCTACAACTATTCACATGTTACCCATAAGTGGTGAACTTTGTTTGTATAGAACGATGATGTGATGAAGGTATTAGAGCGTGTACTAATATAGAATGATAATGTGAGAGCCTATGAATAAAGTAAATTGAAATATCATGAACAAAATTACCCATAAAATGATATGAAGTTGGTTACTATGATCATAAAATTGAATGTATGGTGGCATTATATCTTTGGAGATAAGTGTGAAATATATATGGATCATAATATCCTTAAATTTATATTCAAATAGAAAGAGATGAATATGCACCAGTAATGATGATTTTAGTAGAATAAGGATAATGATTTCTCAATCCACTACCATAATGGGAATAAAAACAAAGTGGAATATATTTTTTTAATTTTAAAGGATCCTAAAATATTTTTATTGATAAAAATTGGGAAGGTTTTGATCTTCTTAGACATGAAAGGGAGGGGCATGGTAATCCTTAATGAAGTTAAATCATCAATCCTTTCACAAATGACTACTCAATCTTATATTATATAGAATATTAAGGATTTGGAAAGAGATAATGAAGAAAATTTGAATTTAGTGGATTCAATAAGGAAAGTTAAATCCTAAAATTTCCAAATTAATGAATGGGTTAAAATATTTGGGTTAAGACTATGTGTACTATAAAATCCTAAGTTAAAAAAGGATCTGTTGGATGATGCACATAGCTTAACCTTATTTATCCATCCATGGATTAGAAATATGTATCATGGTACCTGATAACACAATTGGTGGGACAATATGAAGAATTATATTTCATAATATACATTATGGTGTCTTTTATATCAAAATGTGATGGTGAAAGGCAAAAATCCAAAGGGATGATGCAACAATTACCCATACCTTCATTGAAATGGGAAAACATGACTATATAAATTTTCATTGGTCTTATAAATACATAAATAAGTAATAATTATATATGGGTTATGGTGGATCATATTATAAAGTCTTATCACTTAATTGAAATTTGAGTGGACGTCTCAATCGATAAATTTTCAAGGAAATCCATTTCAGAAGTGTCGAGGCAGCATGAGACACCATTATTGATTGTAGCTGATCATGACCCAAGATTTGACTAAAAGATCTGTAAGACTTTCCAAAACTCAGTAAATATTTAGTTAAACTTAATCATGTATTATCACCCCCAAACTGATGGCCAATCTGAGTGAACTATCTAGAAACTCAAGGACATCTTAGGAGCATTCCCCTTAAACCTAAGAGGAGGATAGGATCAAAAAAAATTACTAAATGAGTTCTCATAGAATAATATATTCCACTAAATAATCTAAATGGATACCTATGAAGCCTTTATGTAAAGAGGTGAAGGAAACATTAATTCTAAGATGAAGTTAGAGAACACAAATAACTGGGTCCTGGAATGGTTGAAGTAACATTGGAATGGTCAAGACCATTCAACATCAAAAAAGTTCTACTCATAGTCGGAAACATATATATGATGATAATAGTCAATGAGACCTAGAGCTTTAGGTTGGTGATAAGGTATTACTCTAAATATCTACCTATAATATGGTCATGAGATGCAGGTATAAGGGAAATCTTAGTCTAATATACATTATTCCCTTTGAGATACTTTATTGGATCAGAGCACCGACTTATCAACTACCACACCCACCAAGCCTATCTCATGTATATTATGTGATCCATGTATCACTTTAGGGGAGTAAAATACAAAAATCCTTACTTGTAATGAATCCAGTGGTGGTAACATTGGATAATTATCTTTCATTTGATGAGAAGCAGGTGAAGATCTTAGATGGTAGAAAAATGTTATATGAAATAAGAATATTCAACTGGTCAATGAGGTATTAAGAAATGAAAAGTTAGAAGAAGAGACATGAGAAACATATGAGGTGATTAAATAGAATTAATATCACCTATTTTATTTTCTTGAATGAATATTTCAACGGAAAAATTTCGAAATTGAGGGAAGACGGTAATGACCTGAAATTTTATAAATAAAATCACATTGATGAGTTAATTAAATGTATTATGATGTATTATGGTTATAGAAAACAGAAGAACTTATTTTGTTTTATTATATCCTTTAAAATAAAAAATACCATTAGGTATCATAACGAATGGTAATAAATATGTTGAATAGTGGTCATATTATCATAGTAAACATAGGGTTTGGATAAATCCAATTGACATAGACAAAGGAAGTGATGACCCCAACCAGTAGGATCTTACACTATAATGAAAATTTATTGGATATTATGAGAAAGATAATATCACTATAAATTTTCGTGAAAAATCACAAGCCTAGATAAAAAAACCAAACATGAAAAAAAACCATTTATGGGAGAAGTTCATGATCATCCGGATCACGACCAAAACCATGTACGCCGAACCACCAAAAGAAAATCTCACCATCAAAAACTTACCGTTAGTGAGTATTTTGGTGTAATAAATTTATACATATCAAGACCCTAAGAATTTGAATATGTATATTATCTTTCCAATAGGGTAATAGTTATATTTACTTCTCATTATTACAACATTATAAATAATTTAAATTTTGATATGATAAAACCAAAGTTATATTTTCAGGTAATATGAAATTTTCAAAATGAAATTCCTTTTGATGAATTAATAAATTTTTAAAATAAATTACATTTTCATAAAATATTATTATTAAATAATATTTATTATTTATATTTGATAATATAATTTTATGGATTGAAAAATAATATTCTAAAGAGTTCGAAAATTGTTATTGTCAAATAACCCATCATTTCTCAATAAATGTCAATTATTATTTAAAAATTGGATTTTGACATATTTATGAAATTATTTGGATAATATAAATATTATTTTTATAACCATAGAGTTTAAATTATCCTATGGTTAATTTTTTATAAATTTTTGAGGTAGTTTAAGTTTTAGTAAAAAATTAAATACGGTATAAATATATAGTTTTCATTATAACATCATAATGTCCCAAAAGTGATTTAATAAATTCTATAAAGGGTATCCAAGACGAAATATATGTTTTAAATTAAAAATAACTTGATTTTTAAGTTATTTTATTTATTTTATAAAGCCTTTAGGAATCCTCCAAATCATATGTTACATTTTAAGGTTTAAATTACATTTATTTAAGAACATTACTAACTTATACACCAACAAGGGTAATATTTTAATATCTTCACCCAATTCCTTATAAAATAAAGAAAAAACTAGTATTTATTAAAAACCCTGGGAAAAACCATTGGATAATTTTTTTATTACTATATTATATAGAGTTCAAAACCTATGTTGGAGAAATAATAATGAACTCCCCTCTCATTTCTTATATAAAACCACAAAATATCTTATTACTTTTAACTAAAAACCCATGTATCACATAATTACTCTTAACTCCCCTATATAGATTCCTCCCAAGGTTCCCCTAATATCTCAAGAAGATCCTACCAACCTTTTGGAATCACCATCTTAAGGTTAGACATCCTATCCTTCAACTCTTTATTCTAGAATCTCTATTATCTGTTTCTTTTTATCTACATTTCATAATATTGGAATATGTTCATTAAAATCCCCATTAATATACATTTGATTTATAAATTATTATAAACCACTTTTACTCTAATTAATCCGTTCCATAAACTTTTATGCTCCCTTTCCATGCTGCAAATATTTAACTATGCTTTTCCTTTCCAAACAGTTTTGAAGTGAATACTCATACCATTTCCTATCAAGGGTTTTCACATTTATGCAATTATAACTATTTTATTGGGTAATTACATGTATGTAATAAAAACTACAATATTTTTGGATTAAATGTGATGAAAAATGTTCTTATTTTATCTAATATATATGGAAAACTTAAGCATGCACATGATATAATCATGATGGGTTCACCTAAATAGTGCTCCAATGAATTGGGTAATGTTTTAGTCTCATGATATGTCATGTATGGCATGTGTGAGGTTATCATAAGAACATAATGTTATGTTTTATTGGTGTTTGACCTTGAATTATTCTTATAATGTCATGTTTTATGTTGTTTCCACATTCCGACATTCCCTTTATATTATCATTCTATATCATGAATCTTTGTTCATGGTTATGGTTCTAAACCCTTTTATGTCCCATTGAAATTGCTACTATGTGACATGTAATAATTTATTAATTTTATTCCGTGATTATTCCCATTCTAGGATTTATATCCCAGCCCATTATTACTTATTTCCCCTGGTTATCCCATGCGGTTTTAAGAATGAATAAATATGTCAAGATTGTTAAGAAATTCATCAGTAATGATGATTTACGCCTATTTTATGTTGTTATTTACTATATATAATTAACAAAATACAATATAATTATAAATATTTTGGGATGTATTATGTGTACTATTATGTAATAAATCATGAATTAATGTGTAATAAAAACAAAGGTTGTCATACTATTCCTTATGATAATTGAAGATCCATGAACAAAACTAATCAATATATGATCTAGATTTATAATAAGTGATTGTTTCACTAAATACATGGAGGAACTATTTTTATAAATACAAGTGTGACATATATACTGGTCATAAGAGTTTCAAGTTTATATTTATAAAGATGCAGATAAAAATGTGTCAATGCTGATGGATTATGTTATTTTAGGAGAATGATTACTCAATTAATTGACATACAAAAGAGGAAAACAAGGTAGACAATGTTATTAATAGAATGGAAACCTCTACTGTTTCCATGGAAACGATTGAGTTATATATCACCTTTATGGATATGCAATTGATATATCTATAAATAATTAAGGAAGGTAATACATCCTACTATACACAATTAATTTCCCAAAATCCAATGAAAGAGAATATCAAAAAGGTGTAAAGGGATGATTTACTGATTCCAAATATGGTGTGAGAAATAAATAATGGAAAAATCATTAATTTAATATTAGTAAATATGGATTTATTCAATTTAGAAATATTATCTACATGAAATCATCAATTGAGATAAAGAAATATCTATGGGATGATGCATATACATCATCTTTCTCCACCCACCCTAGGAGTTCCAATATGTATTGAGGTCTCTAAAAGCACTACTGATGAAAAAAATGTAGACGGACATTTCTAAGTATACTTAAAAGTGCATGGTATTTTATAAATTCAATTAAGAGAATAAAAATTCCAAATCGATGATGCAATCATTACCCATACCAAAATTGACATAAAATAAAACAACCATAGGAATTTTCATGGCTCTTCTAAAAATTCTAAAGGAAACAAAACCAGTTTGGTAGTATTAAATTGACTCACAAAAAAACTCAATTAAATTTTATTTGGGGAGAATAATCACTCAATCAACCTTACAATATGTACATAATGGAATTGGTAAGGATACATGGGGGAACGACTTTTCATTATACTTTATTGAGAAATAAGGGATACCATTATGTTCCAGATTAGCCTTCAAAATGCCCTGAATTTTGAGTTGAATATCAATATGACTAGTGTCCCCCAAACTGATGGAAAAATTTAAAGAACCATTAAAAAACTCAAATAAATACTATGAGATTTCTTTATTTACTTAAAATAAGGTTAGGATCAACATCTTCCCTTGGTTGAGTACTAATATAACAATAGTTTCAACTCAAGTGTTCACATAGAGACCTATAAATCCCTATATGAGTTGAGATATAGAACTATTACATGTTAGGATGAAGTAACTAACCATAATATTCTTGGAAATTGAATTGTGTAATCTATGAAAAATAAGGTTCAAGACATTAAATAACACATTATAGCTCCTCATAGTCTACAAAATACACATGATACAAATTATCAATGATATATTGAGTTTGAAGATTAAGACAAAGTGTTCCCTTGAATATCACCCTGGAAAAGATTGATGAGGATTGTAAATAAAGAAAAATCTATTCCCTAGGTTCATTTACTCCTTTTATATCCTTGATCAAATAGGATATATGGCCAATAATTTATCACCTCTTCCAAAACCTCACTCTTGTTCATGATATGTTCAACATGTTGAAGTACATACCCAATCCATGTCATGTAATAAATCCATAATATGTATCGATACAATAAAAAACCTATTATTAAGATATAAAATTAATGATCTTGGATCATATACACAATGTTATATGAAACAAAACAACAAGAATTGTCAAAATGAATTAAAAAACCCATAATTACAAAGAAGAAACCCGATATTCTATGGATGTAATGAAATAATAGTACCATCATCTATTCTCAACGAATTATATGTGTTAAAATTTCAAAGATAATATTTCTAAAGGGGGAAGAATGTAATGACCTACACTTTTATATATGATATTTTCCTTATGAATAAATAATGTGTAACAATTAAAGATAAAATAATGTATAAAACACATGGAACTCATAATAAAAAAACAAAAAAAATACTATTAGATTATATTAGAACATTACATTTAGAGAATAAATATATCATATAAAAATAATGAAAATACAATTGTATAATTTCCACCAAAAAATAAAAAAACAGTATAAGAAATTATGGATTATTTTAATCTCCTAAAAATATCACAACCATGAATAATACCATAAAAAAGAAACACAAAATTAGTAATGTAATTGAAATTTTGAAAATGAAGAAGATATAACCATTAGAGTAATTGAAGTTAATGGTGAGTGATATAAATGAGGGATATTTATAATAAGTACAAAATGAATGGGACCATTAGAATATTAACCTATCTATCAGAATAGTAATCTGGCTATCAGAATAATAACATCAATAAATAAAATAATAAAATTATGTTCATATAGAATTTATGATGAAAAAATTAATTAAATATAAATATTATAAATTCATAAAATAAATATTCAATTTAAAAACACAAGGAAAGTATAAGTGAAATTTTTGATAAAGTGTATTTAAATTTATTTGTTTAAAAACCATAATTTTAATATTTATAATTAAAATTACATATCGTATAAAATTATTTTCAAAAAATTAATTTCATTTCGATTGCAATAATATCATAATTTTCCATATATTAAATATATTTATAAAAATGTTGAATTTTTAGGGGAATAGTAAAAATAATGTTTGAAAATATTGATGTTTTATGATATAATAATGACATAAATACGAGTTAATTAATCCTAAATCTTGTGGTTTTGACCAAAAAAATTTACAAGACAAATTATTCAATTAAAAAAATAAATACAATAAAAAAATTATTTCCAAACTCTAAAAATAAAGTATTATATTAATTGTTTTTCCATTAATATCCATTATTTTGTACAAACTAATAATTTTAATAGTGGAATTGTTTAAAAATCATTAAATAATGTAATTTTATGGGAAAATGACTCATAATATCAAATATTACCACTATTGTATGCTTTACTTTGGTAATATTGATTTATTAAATATTTTAACTCAAACACACCCCTCCCCTAGAATATAAATACATAATATACATTCCCTTTAAAAATCAATACACATAAAATTCTTAAATCCAAAACCTTTCCCAAATACCTCTCTAAAGTATCTTTATAACCGTAGGAAAATTTTGGTTTCATACAACCCAAATCCCTCAAGGATTTAGCCCTATTTTGAAACCTCCCAGTCGATATTCCACTTAAATGGTGCCCATGTCAGTTGGTTAAGAGGCCTCAAGCATGCATTCATGTATTCTAGATGCCACTAACTTGTATTGAGGGCCTAGGGGGTGATAATGGGGAGAAAATTCCCTCATATTAGAGTAAAAATTATCATAAATGGCTAAGTAGCATACACACCATTAAATAAATTGAGTGGGAAAGCTGTAAATAAACTAAAAGAGAACATGATATAATAATAAATGAAAATGATATAAAATCTAGAATAACTATGTTATACATACAATAGTGGTCACCAAAAGAGATGAACATATATATAAAGGAGTACAAAAGAAAATTATATAAAAGTATAGGACTCTACTACTGACTATGATACATACCACATACTTTATATCTAGACACTATCGAATTACCGCCGCTCGATCAGAAGATTCCACATGAGTGGATCATCTTGATCAGGCATATTTATGCCTTAGCCTTATCAAATGTGGAACTGTGCTCAACCTGAAAAGAAGACATAAGGTCTACACATACATCTAGGTTCACATGTAGGTGTGAGAAATAATCTCAATAGGCAACCCCGACGATGAACCTATAAAGTATAATGATATATATGTATGAAAAATCAAATTATTCATCTTAGATGAGACACAACTGAAAATATAAGTAAAACTAATATCATAAAACTGCAGTCGAACTACAATTCCATAATCCTAGTCAATTGGGCATGTTCCACCATGGATTTCCATATATATATATATACATATACATTTATTGTACCAAACCTATACATATTCACACAAATATGAATGTACATGATAAAGATGGATAAAATATCAAAAAACCAATCAATAGTCGATCCTTGGTTTTATAATCCCGATCACCTGGATATCTTGTGCAAGGGAATTGAGTTTCTAATTGTTCCACTCTTTCCATGTATAGTAAATTATATTTTTAGGTACACAATCCCAATCGAATTATACCTTCTTCAGTGAATGATGGAAATATCTCTGGGAAACATACTTCAACATAGGGGGATACTAGTCTTACACATGGGTTTACCTGTACTCGCCTCCAGTCAATATAAAAATGGATTTTGGGGAAGTAAATCAGAACATCATAAAAATGGACATTATGCTAGATACCATTCTACCTGGGCCCTATAAATCTAGTCCAATGTCAGATCTGTAGGTCTCAATCTGTAAGCAGTCATGATAGTTGGAACTCGGAGAACCCCTATGGTTTTTAACCTTAAGCGATCTATAAGAAGAACTCACCAGTGAGATGCCTTTCCCACCCTAGAGTCTATAATAAGGTAGAGGGTAATCATCCCAATCAATTGGATGATCATAATAATTCTGATTATCCAAAAATGTGATAAATCATGCTCAAGACCACAGTCAATTTACTGACCAAGGATAGTGTAATCATCTCCATCACTTGTGAGAATTTAATTATCCAAGAGTATAATCAGATCGAGTAGAGTGTAACCATACTCATCACATATCAAATAAAGGATAAAGTAATCATCCTCATCACTCAGGAGAGTGTAATCATCAATGAGTATCATTAATAGGAATTCAATAACCTTATATAATAGTATCTGTCTTAACAACCAGATTCCAAGAAATGCCTATGGATATCTCATCAATATAATAATCAAATAAAAAACTAAAAAGATATGTCCCTAGTAGTACCTGTGGGTATAATAATAAATAAAAAATAAAGTATATCAAAATTTGGATCCAAAATAAAAATGTGTGGTCATCCAAAGAATAATATGGTTCCCAAAAACATTTGTGCATCCCAAAGGGAAAGAAAAACACCTCATTTCCTGATCAATAACCACTAACTAGGAATCAACTATGGTAATAATTAATCCATTAATATTAAACTTGTGAAAGATAAAAAATAGTGATAATGGATGTACCCAAAATCACAACACTCCAACCACAACCACATGGGTATACAATTTCATTATGGGTTCTAAGGTGACACTCACTACCATCTCTTCCCAAACCCTATGAACTAACTCAGGTTCTGTCAAACAACAGGGCACCCACATGGTCCCTAATGTCAAAAACTAAGAGGTATACAACTTGGAATCCTTTAGTATACATAGTTAATAGAGTAATTCTACATGAGATCCCCAACCTAAAAGAAAATGGATTCATCCTACAAGGGATTTGTAGAACAAAACTAGGAAAAAGGCATCATAAATAGGACCCTCAAGACAATGTAAGAAGAAGAGGTGTCCCATATGGGATCCTTAGAATGGTACCCATGTAAAGGGATCTTATAAGGGACTCCATAAGTAAACATATGAGCAAATTCATCCATCAAGGGATCTATTCTAAATAGATAAGATGATATAGGCATCCTACATGGTATCTTATAGGTTGGAACGTAAGTAGAGGAATACTATAGTGGATCATCAAAAACAACTAGTCTCTCAGCCTAATAGGACATAAGGGAAGATCTCACAAGGGATACTTCTATATGGAAAAAAGATAAAATTCATCATTCAAGAGAAATAGATCATGTATCAACTCAGATTTGACCTCATCCTCAAGATACACTGCATTATATTAATGGAGGGAGAATTTATCCATTCTAGAAACTCCACTGAGGAGTCCTCAAAACACCTCATGAGTCTTAAAATAATGATCCATACATATGGATACCTAGAATGTACTACTCATGTGTACAATTACCTCTCTTGGGAGAAAGGATATGAAAACCAAAAAGTCTTGATAAGGGTAAGTACACGACATGTCTCTCTAAGAAAATAAAATATACTCCCAAAGGTCCACCGGGGCATGTACTATAGCAGGACTCGGTGTGTAAATGACCGAGTTCACAAATTTTAGGTAGGAACAAGATGTTTACCCAACATGGGGTACCTTCCCATTTCCCTCAAATGATATGGGAATATACGCTTTCTTGGATGTGTACATTTACATGGTGTGTAACCCACATGGGATCTGACCATGTACTCTACACGGCCATATATCACTACTCGGGTTACTTGTTCGGGTACATAGCTACATGAATGAGTACATGTAAAGTACATGTACACCATTTTACATGGACCATACTTTGGAAACTTCTTCATACATAATCTATAAGAAGACACAAAGTGTATCCCTAAACCACATGTCGTGTAGATAAGTTCCCGAACAGAAAACCCCCAAATCACCCACAAACCCAACGTTTCACCACAAAATCTATAGATCTGGCCTTGAGGGGCCATTAGAAACCATAATAGGGGGGATAAAACTTTAAAATGATTAATATTTGGGATTTTTTACCAAAATTAAAATGGCCAACATTTCTGTGGAATACAATAAAGCATCACCCATTTCCACAGTCCATGGTTGCCACACGTTGATCTAGCATGTCCCAAGCTCCGTGGATGTACTACTATTTCACACACACACACACACACACTCTCTCTCTCTATCTCTCTATATATTTATATATACCTCTCCTACTCTCTATTTTCACTCTATCATGTGAAGGAGGAACCCACAGGGGGTATCTATAAGAATCCATGGGAGAAAAGAAGAAAAGAAAAAGAAAATAAATAAAAGTAATAAAAATAAAAGAAAAATAAAATAAAATGGGCTCTGACACTCAACTCATGTTTATGCATCACTTAAGAAAAACTCCACATTTCATACTCAACAACAAAGAGAAATCACAATTTCATGCTCTATTCAAAAGATATCACCGAACGAACTTGTGTGAATAAAGTAATATTTATGTAATCACATATTAAATATTAACCATCCTTGTAAAATTTGAACGATTCCTATTTCCACCAAAATCAAGTACTAAGATAAAAATCCTATTCTAGGACCAACAGAGTGGTGGGAAAAATTATATGAGATATTATACAAAGGGAAAATACCATTTTAACCCAAGAATATGAATAAAAAATCAAATTTCAGAAGAAAAAATCATTCCGAAAAAATAGGGGACCTTATAATCTCCCCATTATAAAACTTATCATCCTTGAGTATCTTGGTGGTTAGACTAGTTTCCATGATCTCAACCCAAGTATCTTCAAAACAAGATATCTTGACTATCTAATGACCAGTCTCATAGCATCAATAGTTAAATATTACATGAAAGGCATTTAACTATGAAATATATTGTACTCCCAACCATAGTGATATCCTTATCATTTTCTTCGACCAAAATTTGGGACCAATATACCATGGAAAATAGTGAAGTTCAAATGAAAAGGAGGGTCACCACCCTCATACAACTGATGGTGGACTCCCAACCATATGGCTTACCTTACACTAATCCTTGAGGGAACATAATAGGTTTTCACCAACCAGCCAACAACGATATTTGAAAAGGAAAAAAGTGTATCATAGGGATAAACGCTCTCAACATACTCAAGATCATGTAAAGTTATATAATGATCATCTCTAATGAGGGGTACATTAAGATTCCATTGAAAGGTATGTACAACTCTCTTTAAGCCATTCTCACCATCCTAACAATACCTTGGCAGGATTCAGCCATGGGCCAACGATTTTATATAACCCCATTCATTATCAATGTCACAGATACCATTGAGGTAAAATATTCATTTAAACAACAATTTTTGGGAAAACATTTCATGATATGACTTGGAAGCATCGATACTATACTCATACCCAACCACTCACTAATTTTCAATTGAATACTACCAAGAGAAATCAACATATACCATATCACCTAACGCATAATCCAAGGAGTCATCCAACAAGAGACTAAGCTAACCATGATACACGCTCAGTGGTCTCATTTAACTAGAAGCTCCCTTGGAACTACTCTTAAAAATCAAGAACCTCACATGTGTATATATTTTAACCCATGAACGTCTATCACCTAGCATAATTCCTGTTATGAGATTCTACCCATGCTCTAGAAACATTAGAAACAATGAAAACAATGTTCTACCAGGCCAGGAATCCAAATAGTCATACCTTTCGAAACCAGTCCTGAATAATAGTTATCCTAGATTCTCAACAAATACTAAAGTAATTAACATGAATATAATTCATAACTAGAGAAATTATAGAGAATCATTCTTTAGATGATCGTATAACCAAGATCACTACCTAATAATGCATCTGAAAACATGGGGGAACCTCTCTCATGTAGTTTATAATAATTTAAAAGAGACATTGACCTATATGGTTCAGATTAAAATTTAGGGCCTATTGGTCTCCCACCAAGACCTAAAGAACAAGTCTCACAACTATGAAACAAGTTCTAACAATCTATCCCAAATGATCAAACCTCTCTAAAGAAGTTAAATATCACAAAAAACAGCAAGGGTAAAAATTTAAAACATGGTCTACAAGGGCCTTATCCTCACCAAGCATCCTCATAAGGAACTGCTATAACGAGTTCATGATACCAACGTAGATGAGAGACTGAACTGACACTCTCTGGGAATCCGTATACTACAATACCCCACGAGGTTTAGTTCACAATAAAATTCCTAGTATTCATCGACATCATACTCAATGATTTGACTAGATAGTCAATACATGAGAAACAACACCCTAAAATGGGTATAATAGAATGGTAACACATACCATATCAACCTAGTTGGGTCACTGCACCTCCCATTCCTTAGGACCAAGTGATCATCTTCAACACCACATTCTTCAACATAGATCCACATAACCTCGCATCAGATGAAAATAAATATATGTAATTAGGACCAAATAAATAGGCCTCGTTAATTAATAAAAAGTACACACTAGAAGGCCTATATGATGTGAATTCTATGTTCCAAATATGATGCATAATAAGACTCTTTCCTTTTCTAGCTTAGAGTTAAAATTTGTCATTGGCTTCTTTCCAATGTCCATGATACATAAATCCAAATTAAATAATAACATCCACACAACATGTACATAGATCAAGGAAAAAATCATATATAACTCTAACATCATAGATTAGAATAGCAATCCCATACCATAGAAACTATGAATTCCTATTGGAATAAGTGTTTTCGACGCACTAGTTCGATATCCATCACTAGTTCTCACAAATTCAAAATACTCTTATCTACCATAACTAAAATAGTAAAGACCAGGAAACGAATAGATTTGATACCAATTTGTAACATATTGTCCTAGATTCCACTTAAATGGTGCCCTAATCCGATTGTTTACAAGACCTCCAGTGCACCTCCTTATATGTCAAAGGATTATGAACAACAATGAGGGCCTAAGGTGTGATAGAGGGGAGACATGCCTTCATATCATAGTAAGTAAACAACAAATATGGCTAATTATCATAGATAATAGTAAATAAATAGAGTGTTTATGTTGTAAATAAACTGAAATATAATATCCTATAATATTAAATTAAAACGCATTAAAATCCAAAACATCTACGTCATACATGAAACATTGAACACCCAATGTGATGACCATACAACTTCAAGAGTGTAATATAAACTGAAATAAAAGTATAGGTCACTAAAACTAACTCCAATATAGAACATATACCCAATATCTTGACACTATAGTACTACCCCATCCTGATTAGAAGAACCCACATGAGTAGCTCCACATAATCATGCAACTCTGGGCCTCATCCCTATCCACCATGCAACTGTACTAAACCTGAAAAGTAGAAATTAGGCTTACCCATAAACTATGGTTCATGTTCAAGGGTGAAAAATAATAATAATAGGATAACCAATGATAAAACTATAGACTATGATGCTATATGTGTATGAAAAATAAAAATGCTTAGCCTAGCTGAGACACAAGTGAAAAGATAAGTGAAACCAATATCATGAAACTGTAGTTGAACCACAGGTCCATAATCTAGGTCAACTGGGTATGTACCATTAGGGATATCAATATCAATAAGTGTATACATGTATAGTTCCATACATATAAATATATAAATAAATATGAATATTCATGATAATGGTGAATGAAATATCTTAAAACCAATCATATGTCGATCATTGGGTTCATAATCCCAAATGTTTGTACATACTCTTCATGGGAATTGATCAGGATGTTGTTCCACCCAAGACATGTATAATTAAGTTGATGTATTGGAATTTATTCCAAATCTCCCTATAACTACTTTATCTAATTTTGAAAATATATTTTAGAATGATACATCACTGTAGGTTGACACTCATCATATACCTTAGTTCACCCATACTCGCCTCCAATGACTATAATAATGGATTTCTTGGAAGTACATCTAGAAATCCTGTAAATGGTCAATAAGACAGATTCTATACCACCTAGGACATGTAAATCATGTCCAATATCTGATCCATAGGTCTTGGTGAATATGCGTGCATGACATTCAGAACTTAGATAATCCCTAAGGGCTGAACTATTAGGTGGGATATAAGAAGACCTCATCGGTGGGATGCAATTATCACCTTTGGAGTCTCTAATAAGGGAGAGTGTAATAAGAACTAACATCTAGAAGAGTGTAATAATTCTAGGTATACAACAAGGTGAGACATCATGATCAGCACTACGGTCATGTAACATATCATAGAGAGAAAAATCACCCCTATCACTCAAGAGAACACAATCATCCTTGAGTATAATCTGAATGAGGAGAGAATAATAATCCTCATCACATATCGAAAATAGGATTGTGGAGACATTATCATCACTCTGGAGAGTCGATTCATCCATGATTATCATTACTTTGGATTCCATAACTGTATATCATATTAGTAGGATCAAAATCTAGATTATGGGAAATACCTCTAGAAATCCAAACAATATAACAATAAAATATACATGCTTAATAACCATGTCCTTGTATGTAACTATGAGTATAATAATATATAAACAACAACCTGGTCCAAAATATAGATCATAGGAAAAAAATATGGGAATCCCAAGAATAAGGCAAATCCTAGGAAGAATGTCTGGGAATTCAAAAGGGAAAGAAAGATGCCTCCTGTCAAGATCAACATCCACCAAATAGGTAGCAACTAGGGTAATCATTGAGACATCATAAATAAACATGTAAAAGATAAAAAATATAAAGGGTGGAAGTATTCATAATAACAAAACTAAAACCAGAACCCAATGGGATTACTTGTTCATCACAGGTTCTAATTTGACACCCACTAGCATCTCTACCCAAAACTGATGTACTAACTCAGGGTCGGTCAATCAATGTTGCACCCAATAGGTCCTTGAAGTCAAAAACTGAAAGGAATCAGAGTTGGGATTCTCAGGTAACAAAAGATAATGGAGTAATAAAACATGGGATCCTATAATGATAATAAAACTAAGTCATGCAACATGGGATAGTTAGAATGGTACTTTGGGAAAGGCATCTGATACGAGGCCCTTAAAACCACATAAGATACAGAGGAATCCAACATGGGATACTCAAAATAGTACCTAGGTAAAGTTATCGTAAAAGGAAATCCCTATATCCAAAAATAAGGAACGAGATCCTTGGTAAATAGATAAGATGATAGAGGTATTGTACACCAGATCCTCTAGGTTGAAACATAAGTAGAGGAATACAATATGGGATACTCGAAACAACAAGTCTATCAGCCTCATAGGCCAGAAGTGCACATCTCTCAAGAGAGATCTCCTCAAGGAAAAATGTACAGAGGTGTAATTCAATAGAGATATCTCATGGATCATCTAAGAACATGTCTCTCCCTTAGGAGACACTAGATTCAATTACTAAGTGAAAAACATCTCCTTTCAGGTAATCCTACCAAGGAGTCCTCAAAACACCTAATGGGTTTTACTATTTCTATCTACATGAGAGAATACTCATAATGAATTACACATGGGTCCAATTATGTGTCCTAAGTGAAAATATATGAGAAACCAAAAAGGGTTTAAAAGGGGTAGTACACGGAAAGTCTCCATGATAACATTTCAAGTACTCCCAAAGGACCGCCTAGGTATGTACTCTTGCCTGGCTCAGTGTGTAAATTCCTGAATACATGGAATCTAAGGTGGGAACACGGGATATAACCTACATCGGGAACATGATCATGTACCCCAAATGGCATGACCATGTACTTTGGTCAGTCCATGAACTTCTACACAATGTGGGACCCATATGGGGTCTAGTCATGTACTCTACATGGCCACGTACCCCCAAATTAAGATTTATGGCTGGGTACTCAACTACATAGCTAAGTAATAGTATTTTGATGAATCTTAAAAAGGATTACCTTTAATAGGAATCTTCTAAATCATCACCCATTTCCACAGTCCACGGTGGGTGCACATTGATCCGGCCCATCTTGAGATCTACGATGGTACCACTATTCACACACACACACACACACACACACATATATATATCCTTATTACTCTCCATGTTTTATATTTATCATGCATTTTATGAATCCATAGGGTGAATCTGTGGGAAGATAAGGTAGAATGGAATAAAAGAATCCCAATTAAATAAAAGGATGAAAAAGAAAAGAAAAATAAAACAAAAGGGGGCCTGATGCCAAACTAATGTTTATTCCCCCTAGAAAGAACTCCCCATTTTGGACACTATTATGGTGATAAAATCTCCATCTGACACTCCATTAAAAATATTTTTCTAAAGGAAACTGCACAAATAATTTAAAATTTATTTAACATAACATTAAATATTAACTATTTCTCTAAAATTTGAATGGCTCAGATTTACACCAAACACGTTTCCTAGGGAAAACCCCTTTTTTGGGACTATCATAGTGGACATCAAAAAAATCTGAGATATTATACTAGAGGAAAAAAATACTATTTTACCCCTTATAATAATCTAAAAGAAAAAATTCAAATTTCTACCAAAAATTAAATCCAAAAAAACACGAGACCTTACACATTTCAAATAATTAAAGCTTAAATGAAGATTTCACCAATCCTCTTATTTTCATTATTTTTATTTTTACTCTTAAATTCATTTCTTTTATACCAACCCAAACTATTTAATTCAAATGTATAGAATATTACAATTATTGGGATGTGGTATACATATTCTAATTAAATTAACATATATATCCTCCACCATATTTTTAATAAATTTTATTAATGGTTGGTTTCATCCTCATACATGTATGTTTTAAATGCTTTAATAATCCCCAAGTTCATATTATGATGTCATTTTTAAGTATGAGTTTTATTATTTTCGGATTTTCAGGCTTATTTATACATTTCCTTTTCTTATTAAAATTTTGGGGTGTTCCGTGGTTATTGTATGGGAATCTAACAAATTTTTAGATCACCACAATGTGGAAGAGGATGTGACACACCATAGAGGCTCTCATTTTGGTAAAAAACTCCCATTTTGAAGGGTGTCTATGCTATGGTGGTGACTTGAGAAGTTCACCTAAGGACTAAAGAAGCATCATCCTCATCCTGACCCATATGGGATGGTTTTTTAGACCATGAGTATATCCACACTATGGTTCATGCCATGGTGGTTGTGGGGAACTACTATATGAAATGATGAAGGAACACCTTATTGTGGTGCTACTTAGGTTTCCTTTTAAATTTGGGATTAACGGGCATCCAAACTATAGTGATCCCATACAATATTTTTTTCTAAATAAAAATGTAATTACGTCCCTAACAAAATTGAATTTAACCTTATTAACCACTAATTTTTTAATAATTAATCCATAAATCATCCATGGAGCCCAAGGAATGACCTCCCTCCTTGATTTTGGTTCTCATCCTTTTAAATTTTCACCAAGATCATTGTGCTATGGCTTATTTCATCCCTTATTTCTTCTCCCTTATTATTTCATCCTCACTATTTTATTATAGAGTGGTTTTGAAGAAACAATATGTGGGTTGTGGTTATAATACCTAGTTATTTTGATTTTTTAGTTTTGAAGAATCCTATTTATACACTACATTATTCAGTTTTAAATGATTTTCTCCAATTATGCTTACCCTAGGTTTGTGCTTCCTTGACATTCATGTTTTCATTAAAAAAAATACAATTTTTATGTTTTCTAAAGTCTTTTACTTAAAAAAATTATGGGCTATCAATTATTCTAAATGGATAAAATTATTCTCTTAAAGTGAGGGGTATTTTTAAATGGACGGTTTTCAACTTAAAAGTGATTTTACATGGGTCCAAAAGGGTAATTCATTGGGAATTTATTTTTGATGGATTTATATGTGTGTTTTAATTTTTTTAATATTGTTCATTGACTATACATGATTTTGGTTTTTATATAATTACTTATTGATATCATGGTATTTTATTTTTTTGGTTTATTATACATGATAGTTTTAATATTGGACTTATCCATGATTTTAAATGGGATTCCAGATTCATATAAGTTTGAAAATGGGTTTCAACGGGATATTAAGTTTTAATTTCAATTTTATGATATAAATACTGATTTGGAGCCTAAAAATGGGATTTAGAAATGATATAAATTTGGAAACAATTTGGGAAGGGGTTTCTCAAAGAATATTATTATTTTTAAAACACAAGGCCCAATTGGTACTTTATGAATGATTTTTCATAAAATAAGGATTCCCACAACTATAAAACCCTAAAATTACAATTATAATGATTTAATTATGTATGTGATAATTTTTTTAATTATATTAATTTTATTGGGGTTTTTTTGAAGAGAGTGTATTAGGATGGGTTGAGGTATTCTATTGGAATGGTTTGACTTGTGTTTTATTATTTATGTATATTTTCTTTTCCACACATCCATTATCATCCTTTATTACTAATATCGTAGGGATCTGAAGTGATTTATTGAGATATTGAGAGTTGATTACTATATTTGTTATGATGATATAGACTTTTATATCATTGTTGTGTGTTATGACCCCTATAAGTGGAGTTCCACCAGTGACAATAGATAGATAAATAAAAGTGATTTTTTATAAGAACTTCATTAATTAGGCCAAAAAATGGTTACAACAATGTATGCATGGGATCATCTCACTACATCTTTAAGATGTATCCATGATTATGTACACCCTACTTGAATATTTTATTATTATGATTTATTTTTTCATTCAATAAATTTTTTTATTATTGTTTTAGTATGTTTTCTGGCCTTGATTTATATATATTTATTGTCAATTATACTGTAAACTTTTATTAATAAACTTTCATTGAAACTTTTATGTCGTTTATGATTGCTTTTGATCATGATATATCCCATTACCTATTTATTTCATCAACTATTTAGTTATATTTATGTGATTAATTTTTATATGGGGAGTATTTTCATTCATAGTTTTCAATGGGTTTTTTTAGAAATTACTTTTGAGACATATTTTTAATTTGTTTTTAATTAAAAATAATTTATTGGGTTTGGAGAATTTTTTACATTAAAAGGTGGGTTTAAAAAATAAATTCTCAGTGATTTGTTTTCCTAAAGTGATATAAAACATATTTTAAAATATGTTATTTTGAACTAGTGTTTCTAAAATGTTTTTTTAAATGAAAGTGAATATACTCCCTAGTGAAATCCTACTAGGACATTATGATCACACCCTATTTCCACCACTTGGTACCTATAGACAGAGTGTTATTTTTCATGGTTAGATATAGGTTCTTTTTGAAAGTTCTATCGTGTTGACTTCTCTCACTTTTTCACTTTTGGAGAAGTTCAAAAGTTGGATGGTCAACAAGGGTCATAGGGGGAGTTGGTTGTTGTTTTTATTTCTTTTTATGAATTCAAGACTATTTATATAATATCTAAGTCAACCAAACTTATAGTTTTTCCTATTTAAATCATTATTATACTTATTTTGAGTTGGGATGTTTATTTAGTTTTTCCTTATTGGGATAATTATTTATTATTTTTTCTTATTGTGTTGATGCATGCAAAACCAATGTGTGGAAACTCTAATCCTAAATTTTATAAGAATTGTACTACATGTTAAATTTTATTTACCAAGTCTAAATCATTAAGAATGATTATTTTTTGATTCATTACCACTATTTTACATATTGTGGTGATTTGGAATGCCCTTTGGGCCTTACCCTGAGCCTGTTTAGGTTCCCAATTGAGGGAGGCCTCGACTAGTTGATCAATACCACTTTTAAAATTAATTAGTGTAGTCTATAAATAAGATTTATAAATCTGTTTTAATTAATTATATGCTTCTCAAAGTATTTAAAAAAAATAAATTATAAAAAATAAAAACAGTGAAATAAAAATATAAATATAACAATTTAAATACAATCTTTACTCAATCTAGTTCGTATTTAATGTAAATTGATAAATACATAATTTATAATGGTTATAATTGATTTATAATAACCTAAATTAATTTAATAAACTTATGTATTAGTGTTTTGATAAAAAGAAGTTCATTGTATAAGAGGCGTACACCCAATGAAACAAAACATGATTTAAGGTAAGGGGAATATATATGAATATTTCAATTGGGATTATCACTCATTTAATGTTATTTAAAAATCATTGTACGTATTTTATACCATAATACTAAAAATAATTTTCTTATTTTCATTTTTAGAGACATACACAATCCTTGCATTATGATATCAAATATCTGTGATATAGTTATACCTTAAAAAGTACATAAGGGGAGTCTCTATTGATCCTTCTCTTTAGATTCACTATATTTTACTAATCCTCTTAGAAATGGTTTGAAAGATTATTTAATCAAAATATCTTTTTAAATTTATTAATGTTATTTTATAGGAATTTACATTTAAAATCATTTTTATCAAAAATATTTATACCTTAGATAACATATTAATATTCATAAGGGGACTCTTGAATCAAAAAATTATTTTGGTTTTATCACCTCCTTCTCTTTGTTTTCGACATGATTATTCTGAATCCATTTTAAATTATTTTTTCATTTCTTTCACATTTGTTCTAGTAGGTAAATTCATGAATATAAATCATTGAAATAAAATATTAGTTACATTTATGTTTTTTAATAAATAATTTTTTTTTAAATCTCTCATTGATAGATATTGTATTTCTAATTCATCTCTATAAGAAATATGATCTCTTATTTACTAATGATTTCTTATGATCTTTTTTCATATGTTTTTTCATATATTCAATTTTTTATTTTATGTTTCTCTTATTTACTAAGAGTTTCCCTTCCTATTTTGGGTATCCAAAATTATTATATTCACTATAATCTTTATTAAATAACCATATAACCCATTCTTTTTTCATGAGTTTATATCATTTTTATAATTTATGTATACTTTCTATTTCATGTTTCATGCCTTATTATGAGTATTTTATGATGTTTACCAGGGTAATTGAATTATATAGACCTCTATTTCATAGGGAAATGTGATATAAATCATGAAATTATATGTATTATTCATTTACATTATGCTATATTTGTTCACAATTTTTCAAGTGATGATTTCTATAGATAATTTATGTGTAAACATGATGTTGGAATTGTTTACAATTTATTTGTGGTATTTTACAACAATATTATGATGCTTCATTAATATAAATATTCTAAATTTTATGTATCTTTAAAATGAATCCCTTATTCGTATGATTATTTTGATTATGATCACCCATGTTCTATTCAGATTCATGTCATGTTCCTTCCATATTAATCCTCCCCTTATCAGGATTTTATATCAACTTTTTTTGATGTATTTCCTCAGGTGATTATGTGTATTAAAAAGATTATTCATGATTTATAAAGGATTATACTGAAGGATTTAAGTAATGTCGAAAATTTCATAAGTAATATTTTCATATAAACAAAATTTTCTCAGGATGCTAAACCTCACAATTTTAGAATGTATAATTATTATGATAAATTTATCATAAAATTGATGTACTAATCATATATGAAATATTTAATTTTGTAAATACACCTTTACTACGGAATTGTTAGAGGCCTTGACTTTTAATACCCCATCCTCTTCCCATGGGATGGGATTATGATCTGACTATTGTTGTTCTATATTTGTATGTGATGATAAGAAATATTTCCTTATCAACATATCCCGACATCGATACCGATATTTCCTTAATCAGGTGATCTCAATTGAAGATACACCTAATGTGGGGAGTTTTGTTTTATTAGTATTGGTGCTATTCTTTAATGTAATGTCAATCATGTTTCATTCTTTGTGATTATTTGATCTGTTAGGACCAAGGTCAATATGAAGGTGATGGTTTTTATGTGATGTATTTTTTTTTCAAGTTATGTTTTTAAGGAAGGAAATAACCTCACTATATATTGGAAATTTTTTAATTAATGATAGTTTTCAAAATAATTGGAATCGTGTTTTTTAAATAATCAGACTCAATATGAATGTCCATATTAATTAGAATAAGCTATTTTGAATGAATTGTTTGTATTGCTAGAGAATCGGAGTCTCTGTGACTACAATGTTTTAATTGTGATGAAGCTTTATTGATTTTTATTTCATATAAATAATGAGTTTAACTGGGAACCTTTGATGCAAGATTGATGGAAGAAATGGTGAGTGAAAGGAATGGTGGTGATGATTGTAAAGGTGGTGCCAATTGAGAAGTGGTTCCAATTGAAAGGTACTGCCGATTGAAAAATAGTTATACATTTTTTTTTTAAAAACAATCATATTCGGGTGAAATAAGAATGAGAGGTGGTTCAAATTTATTGTAGCATCCATTATTCCATCTGATGATATAAAAAATTTTCATTCTCCTAGTTATTGTATCTAGGCTGATTGACATCAGAAATAATCATACCCAGAAAAGATATTATCCAAAAATGGTTGTACTCATGCCAATCGTTCTCAGAATGATCATACTCTGCATATCATAATCAGGCTAAGTTTAATGGCCATGTCACATGTACAAGAGGATATATATTAACACTGATTTACTATGAAATGTTATTTTCAAGTGGGTTAAGAGATAAAGTTAAACAAATGATCAAGAATGTAGTCAACCATTTAAAAAAGGTTTGGTTACTTTTTTTGGATGAATAAAAGTGTTTTTAAATGATTTTTATATGGGGAATAACCCTCAAATACAATATTTTGATTCAGAAATTTCTAAGAATCGTAATCAGCAATCAGATTGAGGTAGTCAGTCTCAGATGATCATACCCATGTATTACGGATAATAGAAATCATACTCGCAATTGAAATGGGAGTCTATAGAAGAAGGTGTGAAGATTATATAGGTTTTGATAATAATCGAGAAGTGTTGAAGAAGTCAAAATTGCTCTGATATTTTAGTAGATATTCAAATTTGGGTAAATTTAGATGAGTGAGAAAGTATTTTGGGATACCCGCCTAAATCTATTTTGGGTAACCAATACAAGGATAATATTACAATGTACTTGACTGATGATGGAGTACTATTCACCACAGTAGAGAGAGAAGCTCTGTGTTTTCAATGAGAATAAGTGACACCATTTTTATTCAGTATTATACATGTTTTGAATGATATGTGAAAGTGAAGAGGAAATATCACAACGTTGTATTTGGATGATAATCATACTCAGAATTTATTGTACTCTACCAGTCATGATTTTGGATCGTTATTTGTATTTTTAAGATCATCATATGAGGATTAATTAACCAACTTTGGGATATCTGTATTAGGTTTCTCAGACTGAGGAATAATGTTACAAGGTTTTATCATACTAATGGATTGAAGTGGGGCTGATTCATTACTATTTTATACAGAAAGAAAATTGGACTGGGAGAAACATACTCGGGGGAATTATATGGGGAAAATATTACCTTGAAATATCAGACTGCGTTTTCTGGAAAAAAATCTTGGAGGTTTTAATATTTCATATGGTTAAGAATTTGAATAACTATTTTAAATTTAATTCATTTTTTGAATTGAAAGTATCACATGTAACATGATTTGTGGAAAAAATATTTGAATTACACTATTTGTGGGAATATAGTTCACATGAACTTGTGGATTGTTTAAAAGTGTTACACTAGTATAAGGCTATTTCCCCCCCATTGTAATATATGGATTTATATCTAGTGGATTTTATGGTATTTGTTAATTTAAAAAATATACTAAGGGAGTAGCTACACTTATTGAACAGTGAATCTTGTGAATATTTGTGTTCTTGTGGATGTGTGTGGGATATGTTTCCATTAGGTAAATTAAATCTATAATAGGATGACAAGGTTGTTTTAATAGAAAATAAACATAAAAGAAAAAGTATATCACTGATTCACCCCTTTTCTCTCAATGATACAAATACAGGTATTGGTCACTTACAACTCATATCAGAGCATAGGTTCCCTTAGCTTATTCTGTGGTGATGGAGAATTTAAATTGTGTGAACAATAAAGGTTTTTCCATCTTCAATGGAAATAATTATCTTATCTAGAGTGATAGAATATTTCCTTATGTTATTTATATCTGTTATAATATTCCTGAAGCTTCAACTATTGGGTTTCATCCCATTTATGATAAATATTCTCTTATATATGTTCATAAGAAGAATCTACAGATTGATGGCAGGTAGAAGAATTCTATATTTTCATCACTTTTAGAAAGTGAATTTTTAAGAGTGAAAGGTTCTTCTATATCTAAAGATATATGGGAAAAATTAAAAAACATATATAGAAGAAATAAAAAAATCAAGAAGGAAAATATTCAAATATATAGATTGAATTATAAATACTTGAATATGGGTGAGCGTGAATCTGTTGTGGATTTATTTACTAGGGTGAATGATATTGTGAGTACTATCAGATGTCTTGGTGAAAAGATGGATGAAACTATAGTTATTCAAAAGATCATAAGAATAATACCTAACAAATTCGATGCAAAAGTTTTTTCATTAGAAGATAGATATCCTGAATCATTATCTCTTGATGATTTTCAAAGAACTAATATCACTTATAATATGATATGATAGAAATATATGAATATAAAAACAAAATTTAATAGGGAAATGTCTTCCAAGATGCTAAAGAAAGAAAATGCAAAGAAGATTATTTTTGAAGAAGGTGATGGTGCTTCTGACTCAGATAATGCGGTATATAAAAATCTCAGTGATATTTTATCCTGGTTTTCTAAGAATGTGAAAAGAGGTATAGATAAATTCAAAGGGAATCTTCCATAGATTTTTTTAAGGTGGAGGTGTTGGAAACCTTGTTTCCAATTTTCCTCAAAGAAAGAAATAAGATGACATCGATGAAGAAGAAATAAATCTAATAACATCATGTAAGAAACAGGGTGATAAAGGAAAGTTGTATTCTATAGGTAAAGAAAATAAATTATTCAAATCTTTTAGAATAATTTTCTTATCTAAAGAAGAATAAGAAGAATGAAATGATGATGAATTTGAAAAATCAATTTTGTATGGTATTGAAAATAATTTTATAGAAAAAGTGAATGATGAAGAATACGTAAGAAGTAGTTCTGAAGAAGAAAAATCTCAACTTGAAATACATTTGAAGGATGAATTGAAATAAGATCTGAAAAGATCAGAAGGCTTGAAAATGAAAATAAAAATATAAAAGATTAATGTTCTTAAACAATAAATCAAGAATGTTTTGCAGATGAGAAATAAAATATGGAGAATGAGATTGATGATTTTGAATAAATATCTTGAAGACTAAAAGAATAATAATGAGTATCTAGAGGTGAAACTGAAATAAAAAGAAGAAGTGTTGGAACTTATTCAACAAAAACTTTCTAAAACTGAATTGAGAAGCACAATCATCCAAAACTCTATCACTGAATATAGTGAATGTTATCTAAATTAGAAGTTTTCCTTGAATAATAAGTATGAAAAGAATGGAATGAAGATTTAAAATAGGTTCCAGCCCCTTGAAACTATTTTTGGAAGGTGTGAACAACCTAGAAACCATGAGAAAGGATGTCTTATTTTGTTACCATCTCACAAAAAGATTCTTAATTCTCAAAAGATAAAGGTAAAGAAATAAAATAAAGGTGAAAATATCTTGCTTTTAAAACTTCATTGAAATCTATAAAGGGTAAACGACCCTGGATACTTAAAAGTGGGTGTTCCTTGCACATTATAGATGACATGAAATTTTTTAAGGATGTGAAAGATGTTAGTGAAGGCACTATAACATTTTGGAATGATGATTCATTGAAAATAAAAGGTGTTGGTTTTGCCATCATTAGAAAAGAAATGACAAAATCCAAGAAAACATTGTATATTGATGGGCTGAAACACAATTTGCTAAGTGTTTCAAAATTGTGTAATGTGGGAAACAGACTTCTCTTCCAGAAATATGGTTTTGTTGTGGAAATTTAATATGATTGAAAGATACATACAAGATTCCAACATATAAAAAGAAACTTGTTTAATATTATTTAGATACAAAAATCTTGTTATAGGAGTATGGTGGAAGAGAATCAATTGTGTTATGAAAGGATGAGACACATAGAGAAGAGAAACATGAGAAATTTATCTAAGAAAAATAGGGTCTGGGACATTAATTATTTTTCAATAAGAAGTGATTGGTGATTCACTATCTATGAGAAAGAAATGATTTCAAATTTTGTGCACAAGAGAGTTGAGATTTGTTGAAGGCAACCCCTAGAGCTGATTCATTCTGATATATATGGTCCAATAACAAAACAACGAAAAAATAGAAATAAGTACTTCATCACTTTCATTGATGATTTTACTCACATTACTTGTGTTATTTATATGAAACACAAATAATAATCTTTGAAAATGTCTAACATTTTCATAAGGAATTATGAGAATAAATTTTAGTATTCAATGAATAATTTGAGATCAAAAAATGGTGGTGAATATAGAAGTGAACAATTTGAAATCTATTTTGAGAATCATGAAATTCAGAATGATTATAGCTCCCCATATACTCCTAAAGAAAATTGAATTACTAAAGTAATGAATATATTTTGTTTGTAAATGGGAAAAACTATGTTACACCAACATGGTCTTTCTCATAACATTTGGATGACATCAATGAGTACTGCTATTTTCATTTAGAACTGTTGTTTCTCTAGGAATCAATTAGGTATGACTCAATAAGAACTGTTTTATGGAAAAAATATATGTTTGAAACAGTTAATTGTTTTTGGGAGTCGTTGTATTATAAAGAAGAAAGGTTGAAACTATGGAAAATTTGAATAGAAAGGTGAAGATGGAATATTTCAGGGCTATGATCACAAAAGAATATAATATAGATTATTTGATAAATAAACCAAAATAATAGTAGATTCTATTGATGTGAAGGTGATTTAATGAAGTAGGAAAGAAAAAACCATTGAAGTGGAAAATGAAGTTGATCATGTTGAATAAAAAAATTCGGATAAGGAAACAAACAATTGTATTCTAAATCAATAAGAAGAATCAAACTCAGTTATTTAATGTGATGATGGTTATTCTTGAAAATCTCACCCAATCCTGAGGAAAAAAGTTGAAGCTCATAATATAATTGGTGATCAACATAAAAAGGTTCAAACCATAATAACAACAAATTCCATTAAACATACTTTTTTATTCAAAAAAGGAACTGAATAATGTGAATGAAGAATTTGATCATTTATAATGGGTTCAATCCATTAATGAAGAGTTGGATCATATTGAAAATAATAATACATGGGAACATGTACCCAAACCTGGAAAAAACGTTGGCATAAAATGGATTTTCTAGAACATGCTGAATGAAGAAGGTGAATTTATAAGAAACATAGAAAGATTTGTTTGCAAATGGTATTAACATATTGACGGTATTTATTTTGATGAAACCTTTTCTCTGATGGATAGTTTGGAAACAATTAAAATCTGTCTTACTATTACTATAAAATGAGGCTACAATATTATTCAAATGGAAGTTAAGTCCTAATTCATCATTTGTGATCTTGAATAAGAGTTTTATTTTGAACAAAATTGTGGCTTTTTTGTTGTAAAATATGAATTCTCTATGTTCATATTGATGAAATCATTGTATGGGATAAAGCAAGCTCTGAGGGCATGGTATTCCAAATTATATACTTGGTTAGGGAAGATGAATTTCAAGAATGGAAGAGTCGATAGAAATTTGTATATTGGAAAGAGTCAAGAGTATTGTCTCATTGAAAATATTTATGTTGATGATATTATCTTTGCGGGGAATGATGAAATATTTTGTGAAAAACATTCTAAAGAAATGAAGATGGTATATGAAATTTCTATGCTGTGTAAATGAAATACTTTCTTGTGTTATAAATATTTCAAAAATAAGAATACATGTTTCTATCCCAAGAAAATATGCTAAAGAACTTCTTAATAGATTCAGAATGGAAATATCAAAACCTATTTCCACACTTATTTCAGTAAGAACCAAGTTGATTATGGATGGAGATGGAAAATAAGATTACCATAAAGAGTATCAAATATTAATTCGAATAATATTGTATTTGACAACATCAAGACATAGAATTTTTTAGGTTGTCACCTTATGTGTAATATTTTAGACTACTCAAAAATAATAACATATTATTTATAGAAAAAGAATTATTAGATACGTCAAAGGAATAACTAAATTCAGGATTAGGTAATTCATCTCTAATAATATTGATTTGTGTGGGTATTCAGATGTAGATTGGGAAAGAAATGTTGATGATAGAAGATCCACATATGGTGGCATATTCTTTATGAAAAATAATTTTTTTATCTAGAATTAAAAGAAAGAAAAATTTGTAACTCAAAGTACCAATGAAGCTTAGTATATTTCTACCACTCAAGCTCCTACTCATCCTTTGTGGATGAAAACAAAATTTAAATATCTATTTGTTTAAGTGAAGTTACTTTTATTCTTGGGATGCAATAATCAAACCAAAAATCAATCTCACTAGGATTCCGCATCAAAATTATTGTTCAAAGCATGTGGATATTAAATATAATTTTATTAAAGAGAATGAAAAGAATACTGAATTGAAGTTAGAATATGTTAAAACATTTTAACAAGTAGATGACATTTTCACAAAACCATTACTGATGGAATAATTTTCAAAATTGAGGTTGAACATGGGTGTCCAACCTCTTTATCATTGAGGTTGAGGTATGTGTTTCTATCTCCTCTCACATCATACCTTTTCATTGTACTTTCAAGGGGTAGAATTGTATTTTTTTCAAAAATCTATTGAATTAATGAGAGAGTTGTTGATGAGATGTGAATTCATCATTATTTTATAAGTGAACTATTCTAACGGTTTGTTGGAGTTGTTGTAGGAAAGAAATTATTTTTTATTCCTGGTAGGATGAAGAAAAGTTGACATTGAAGGATGAAAAAATAAAGAGGATGTCATAATCACTACTTTTGGACAACATGGTTGTGATGTTAATGATTTTTGTTTCCAAAAATTAGTTAGATCATGTAGGCTTAGAATTTTTGATATGTAAAACATTTCCTAAATATAAAAAGTTCAGTGATTTAGGAAAACATTGTTAAAAAAAAATCAAAGGGGAGATTATTAGGACAATGATGTTGATAAAGGTGATGGTTTTTATGTGTTATCATTTGTTGTAAAGGAATTCTTTTAAGGAAGGAAATTTCATCACTTTGTATTGGAAAAAATCGTATTGAGGTCTGTTTTCAAAAGAACCAGACTCATGTTTTATAAAGAACCAAACTCATTGTGAAACTCCATCGTAATGAGAATAACATATTTTGAAAGTAGTATTTGTTTTTCTAGAAAATCAGACTCCTTGTGACTATGATGTTTTAATTATTCCGATGCATTAAAGATATTTATTTCATATAAATCATGAGTTGAATTGAGATCTTATGATGCATGCTTGATGGATGAAAGGGGGAGTGAAATGAACGAGGGTGTTGATTTAAAATGTGGTCCTAATTGGTAAAGTAGTTCCGATTGAGTAGTGATTCTGATTGAAAGGTGGTTGCAATTGAAAAAATGTTATACCGATTACTTTTCAAAAGAATCATATCCATGTGAAAAAAGAGTAAGAGGAGGTACTAATTTACTACAGCATCTTGTATTCAATCTAATGATATAAAAACTTTTCGTACCAAGAATGATCATATCTAGGCTGATCTACATCAGAAATGAGAATACCCAGAAATCAGAAAATCCCAAAATGATCATATTCAGGACAATCGTACTCAGAAAGATTGTACTCTGTATATTGTAATCAGACTAAGTTGAATTGATGTTTGAATAGATGAAGGAAGCGATAGATGAACACTGATTTAATCTTAAATGTTTTTTTTCTAGTGGGTCAAGAGAAGAAGTGAGAAATATGTTCAAGAATGTAGTCAACCATTTCAAAAGGGTTGAATTACTTTGTTTGTATGAAGAAGAATGTTTATTGAATGATTTTTCGAGGGGGAGATTAACATTCAAATTCATGATTTTGATTCAAATTATCTTAGAGAATTTTATTCCCAAATCGAATTGAGACAGTCAGACTCAGATGATCAGACCCATGTGTTGTGGAAAATTAAAATCATAATGGAAATTGAAATGGGAGTCTGGATAAGAATTTGTGAATATTGTATAAGTTTTGAGAAAAAACAATTGGATTTGATGAAGTCCCAATTCCTCTATGATTTAAAGGGAAATTTAGATTTGTGTGAATTTAGTTGAGTAAGAAAGTGTTTTGGATTTCCTTCCTAATCTTGTTTTGGGACACCTATAAATGGTGAAAATGACACTATACTTGAAGGGCGACGGAGTATTGTTCACCATAGTATAGAGAGAAGCTATAATTTTCAGTGAGAATAAGTGATACCATTTTGATCCTTTATTGAATAAGTTTTGATGTATATGTGAAGTATAAGAGGCAAGATCACAATTTTTTATTTAACTGATCAACATACTTTGGATTTATCATACTCAATTGGTCATCATATTTGTTATTTTATTAGTATTTGGGTGATCATTGTATTTGTCTGAATTAATAGGTTTTGAGATTTTTTATTGGGTTTCTTGGAATGTTGAAGAACCATACTGGGTTTTATCGTAATCTGGGAATAAACTATTGTTGAATCATTACTATGGTGTTTTGAAAGAAAATCAAACTGTGAGAATTGTACTCGGAGGAATCAAACTTGGAAAATCGGACCAAGAAAAATAAGTCATATTTTTTTTGAAATAATTTCCAAGTGGTTCTTAAATTTTTTCTGGAAAATAAATTGAAAAATTGTTTTCAATTGAATAATTTTTGTGAATTGAAACGAAGCATATGTAACAGGATTTTTGACACAAATATATGAATTAAAATATTTTTGCGAATAGGGTGCTCACACACACATGTGTATTTTTTACAATGTGCTACATGAGTGTAAGGTTCTATCTTACTAATTATAATACAATTATTGATGTCTATTCTATTTTATGGCATTGGATCATTTCCTAACCATATAGAAGAAGTAGTTATTATTATTTAATAGTAAACCATGTAAATCCATGTGTTACTATGTATGTGTGTTGGATTTCATTCTAGTAGGGAATTGAAATCCCAAATAGGAGGAAAATGTTATTTGAGTTTAAAAGAATCATAAAATAAAAATATTATCATTAATTCACCCCTACCCCTCTCAATGATATAAATACACTGATCGAAAAATTTCATGATCTATCCATATATCATTTTCTATATGCACATTAGTTTATTACTGGTAAATATGGTGGGGTTGTGATCCTTTACCAAGTTTCATACTAATTACCGACAAGTTCCATATGAGGAATGTATAGACCTGATAATCTATGACCTAGTCAAGGGAAATTAATCTAGACATAGAGGTTAGAAGAATGTGGAGTTTGGATGCTTGAAGAAACCTTTTACACTTTCTAGAGGGCATGAAAGATTGAATCAAGGGGCTATATCTAGAGTTTTTTCATGGGATATCTCACTTGAGAGTCCAAAATTTTGGTTCATAGACCTTTGATAGATTGGATTCTTTGTGTATATCACCTTTCTCTCACTTGTGCATATATTTTTAACTTTATAGATAATTTAGAACTTGTTTGGGTTGGTATTACTACTCATGTAGTTACTGATTCT
The DNA here is from genome assembly GCA_963277665.1 of Viscum album. Classification (NCBI taxonomy): domain Eukaryota; kingdom Viridiplantae; phylum Streptophyta; class Magnoliopsida; order Santalales; family Viscaceae; genus Viscum; species Viscum album. Next base: position 763,466,371 of record OY728122.1, read on the forward strand.
CTTATTTTTCGTGTTAGGATAAATAGATACCCATGGTGAAAAGAAATACATTTTGGGCCTTTATTTACATCAATCCCATGGGTTATGAAAAGTATTCAATGTGTTTTTTCTTTTGTTTCATTTTTTTCAATGGAAAAAACCATTTTTTACAAACAAATTATTTAACCTATGGCATTTATGATAGCCTTTAGTTATTTGAAGGTGGGTCTATGGTGCTGTGGAGATCTAGAATAACATTGTTTTAGTGATTGGGACACATTCGTTATAAACACCATCTTATAAGATACTGAGAATCTATCCTAGAGAAATTATTTTTATCTCACAATTCAAAATATATATGAGGAATTTCATACAAAACGAGAGTATTCGACCCATATCGTTGATTAAGGTTGTCCTTACATGTATGATTTTTTTTTAAATAAATGACATGTTAATAAAATAAGGGATAAATCACAGAGATCGTGGTGATGATAAGGGAAGAGTGGGATGATTTGGTTACTTTTATTGATAAAGGGGAATAATAATATATATATTTTATAACAATATAGGTTAAAATGAATGTGTTATTCCCACTTGAAGTGGGGGGGGGGGGGTGCACCTTCTCTAGTGCCTCCCCCTCCCTCATTTCCTCTAACCTATGCATCAATTTTTCACCTTTTTATCTAATTAGTTTAGATTTCTTGATGGTGTTATATGTTTCATCCTTGAAGGCGTTGAATATTTCAAGATGGTGGTCTTATCATGGAGAAAGTTCTCCATGGAGGTTTTTGGAGGTCCTGATGAAGGTTGGAATGTCTAATCCCTAGGCTTCGAAAGCCCTGTTCTGACCCAATGTTCCTCCACGAGTCTCTAATTGAACACTGGAGTGGTGGAAACATATGTTTTCAATTACAGTCCAGTGTTCAATGTATTTATTTCCTCAACTGGAGTCGGCTTTATCAGTGTTGGGTTCCCATGGGGATGAGGTCCCTTTAAAGGTCGTTGTTTTTTCAACACTCTTTTATTTCTCCGGGATTCCCCCACATTTCTCCTAGTCAGACCTTAATAGTGTTTTACAAGGTGATTGTGGATGTGAGCTTGAGAGATCGATGAATTCCCAGGTGGTGTCTCTTATGGTGGATGCATCACCATCTATCCTGCCCGGTTGATCCTAGTAAATGGTGTGGTGCTTTCTTTTATGGGGATCTAGTAATTGGATTCAATAGTGTTTGGGAAATTATGTTAATGGTGGTGTACCTTGTGTTTGTAGGATGTGTGATTTCATTTTACGGTGGTCGCTGGTGTTGTTCATGCTGGCACATGGACGATGTTTGGTGCACTTTGATGTGGTGTGGTCACTCTGCGAGGGTGGTTTCGTGCTGCTTTGGATCGTTGGATAAGGGGTCTCGGTAGAGTTGGCCTCTCCAACAATCTGATATTTTTATGTGTTTTCATGGTGTCGGGGTGTATAACACTATGGTTCATTGATCGAGATGGTAGAAAAACATGAGGCACGTTTCTTGAGGTGGAGATTACTATTCTTTTTTGAAATTTTAATTTGAATTTTTTAAAATGAAATTTTTGTTTCTCAGTGGTGGTATGGATTTTTCAAGAGGGTATACCTTTTATGTTTCCAACTTAATCAAAATGTGGCTTTTTAAAAATAAAAAAAATTGAGGGGTGACCATTAAAAATATAGAGGCCCTCACCAGCATTTTGGTAGACAACCAAGTTCTTGATTCCCTTCACTAAACCAAAATTACTGTGAACTATGTATACTAGATTGTATCCAAAACTCTATTGTCTTCCCATTATGGTTCTAGAGGTCTCTATAAAAGTCCAATTAATGGGTTTTAATTACTCATATCCAAAATTTTCATTCCAGATAATTTTTAGAAAACTCGTCACTTCGAAAATTTCCATTTTAAAGCATAAAACATATCCAAATAGGATCTCTCCCAATACTAAACTATAAAACCACATTCACACCAGATCTGATTCCAATGGAGTCTAGATCTTTTCTTAATTCCACCAACCTTTATCAAAGCTGATGATTTCACATTATAGTCTTTATAAAATTTATAAAATTCCTTTAAAAAAGATAAGAAATTAATACTGTATTATGTATATTAAATATAATATTTAATTAATTTAGATTCTTTATGTAAGTATAAATAGCGTTGTTTGGTATTTTTTAGTAATTTTATAACCATAATTTGATGATATATAATAATTTTAATTTATTTTATTTTTATATGATATTAAATTAAATAAATACCCAAAAATTTTATTTTTTATGTTGGTTTTAGTTTTTGAATAATATAAATAAGGTATGTTTATAAATTCACATTAATTCATAAATATTGTTTTTTTATTATTCATTAGGAATATCTTAAATATTTATTTTTCTTGGTATTATAATAATAATGATTTTACCATAGTATGTGTCTATTAAAAAAATATGCTTATGTGTAATGTTTAATTCTCTCATGTAAGCATGATAAATGAATAAAAATTAAAAAAAATAGAAAGACTAAAATATAATTTATAATTGATGAATATTTTATTTGGATATCCTGTTTAATTATTCTTGATATATGTGTCAAATATATGAATTTTAGTATGATATTTATTTGTATGTGAAACATGATAGTGATTTAGGTTGTGATATATTGTTCTTAGATAATAACTAATGATGAAATGATTTATAATGATGTTTCTTGTGTTATGTTGTTTTGTGATTTGGTAGCCAATAGTAAGGCCCTAGGAATAAGTTAAACGTGATAGGTATCAAATAATGTTCTTTTAAATCCTATATAATCATTTGTGAGGAAATATATATTATTGAGAGACCCATTACATATATGTATGACATCATAGGACACTCCCTTTATTGTTATTCCTTTTGAACTAACCCTTTTGGTGAAAATCAAGAATCTTAAGGACTTTATTTTATCTGGGTGTGGTTGGAGAGGACACTCCCCATGGGCATTTACATTTTAACTAGGCTCACATTTATACTACCCTTTATAATTAAATTTCAAAATTGTATTAAAGTATACGATCTGAGTGCAGTATAAAAACTATAGTGGGATGGTAGATTTAAAATCTAATTCAAATATAGATTCCAGATCTAAAGAATGGTATCAAAAAAACATTTATATGATGAAATAATAAAATATAGAAATAATTATGGTAATTTTTGTGTGGTTTAATTCCCACTAGATGTCATTTTCATTGTTTTCCAGGATCCAAATGTGAATGTCTCTATTTATATTAACATGTTCTCTAAAAAGCTCTGGATATTAGTAAACATTTTTCGGTAACAAGAAAGAAGAAATGATATCACTCTAATGTACATGTGTTTATTAAAGTTGACTCTCTATATTTATCTATAGACCCTTATTGGATTTGGTAGTGGAATCTCATTCTATATAAGTGTGAATGTGGGCTCATAGTAGCTAAAATTTATCAAACCCTATTTAAAATAAAGTAACATGGTTTTTGAAATACAATACTACCAGTAAGTCCCTTCCATTTTCCTATTTTAATAAAAAAACCCATGTCGTTATTTTATATAAATTAATCATTAAATAAAAAAATATTATTTAATTGATTCATAAATAAATTCTAAATCAATTAATATTTATTTAATTTACCACATCTCATCTAAATAATTATTTATATGATATAATAAAATAAATATCTTTTAATAATTTATCTAAGTAAATAATTAAATGGATTTATATCATTTATTAAGTATGGATCTATCACTTAAATAATTAAATAATAAATTTTCTTCACTAGGACAACCTATAAATATGATGATAAAAAAAATATAAATCATTGAATAAAAAATATTTATAATTCAATATTACATCTATTCAAATAAAAAAATCCATCTGGATTTGATGATAATATGGTTATACTAAGTGTTTGACCCTATGGGATTCTATATTATTGGTAGTGAGTATAATCCATAGGTCAAGAGTGGTATCTAGTAACACATCATAGACCTGTAGAGAAATTTAAAAGTCATTGTAATGGAAATGTTCCTATGAATGATAATTATGTAATATAATCGATTTTCATATGATATCTCATGAATAAAATCGTATACATGTGTATTAATCAATTAATTAATGATATATATTTCTTTGAGTTGCTAAGATGACATTTTTGTGATTCCGATGTCCATGGATTTAAGTCATACACTTTAATTTCAATCAAATAGTCAAGTATATCATCTTACATAACCTAGAAGGGACATATATCATTTCAATGATTTAATCCACATTATACAACTTATGATAAATTGTACACAAGTTATTTAACCTTATGAATTCATGTCAAAATTTTAATCATTTATCTCAGTATGTAATTAATCATATAAATTAATCATTACATCATTTTTTACGACCATTAAATAAATTCATAGATATGAATTTACAATGACAAATGGTATGTGGAATTCATTATAATGGGTTTATCCACATGATACCCTCATCTTAGAGATAAATTTTTTTGAACTTCTTTGAAATAATCCCCAATTATTATGATATCCTAAAACTTGGTTGTTATATATTTTCAATGTCCATAATACCGATGTGTCTATACCATAAGGCATAACTATAAGTATATTGTAAAATAATTTCAAGGATCTCATTATACAAAGGGTTGCGATAACTTATCAATGATAAAAAAATTCTTTGAAAATTATAACATAAGGAGTAAAAAAGTGTAAATAATATTTTATAAGGATAAAACATGTATATATCAAAATTTTTACAAGATGTGGTAATTCAAACATATCAAAAAAATGTTCTAGGGCATAGAATATAATATATTACCACTTTTACTATATCCATCTATTAACTATCTGACTCGTTATCTCTCACATGATTCTGATGCTTTTGATGTGTTATGTATTTAGTCAATGGGTCTACTAAAATTCCACTTACGACTATTATTTTAACCTTGAGTTAATTAATCTTAGAAAATCCTCTCAAGACATGATCTTTCTAAACCATATGCATTATCTGATAGTGTGATATGTTTACATTGAAAAAAATCACTACTATTGTGTTATTACATAACACTATGATATAATATAGATTTATATGTACTATCTCATGCTTTGAGGAAAAATATAATATTGAATCTCTTTCTTTTGTTGTATCAGAAGCTTTAATATACTCAGATTTTAATTAATTAGAAACCACAAGTTACTTTGAGATCCTCTTTCTCATTATTATTAAATACAATATTAAATGAATTTTATCTAATTGGATATTATAATATGTATATACTCTGATTATTACTTCAATATACTCTCTATATTGTAGTAAAATATCTTTTTTTTACTCTTAAGGATAGTTTTAACCACCACCCATTATAGTTCTGTTATAATTTTCATAATATAATCCTGATTAGTATGTAGAAAGATATATACATGATAGGTCAATTTTCTAACACATAATGTATTCTTTACATTTTATTCATATTCAATATTCTTTAAATAATTATAAGAAACTAATTAGATTTCTCTATAGATCTTTATCTCTAGAATACAAGATTATTATTTAAGTACTTTATGGAGAAGAATTCATTCAACAAAATCTTATCTTCTAGTAAGAATGACATATATTTTCAATGTATCACAATTAAATATACATGACTCCCACTAAAATATCGTAGTTATAAGGATATATGGTATTTAAAATGAGTCCAAATTCCCTTATGGACTCATAAAAATAAAAAATCCATTATTTATATGTCCACTTAAATCTATAAATAGATCTCTACAATTTTTATACATTATATTATTTCCTTGGGGTCATTATCCTTTCTGGTTATTCAAATAGACATTTCTAAATTCCAATCCATTGAGTAATATCATATTATACAATAAATTCAAGTCATATGGCACAACAGGCATAAAACCTAGGTATATCATAGGCATTGTATTAAAGAATATCATAATGCTTGTTATGTAATATTATTCCACTACATTGAAAAACAAATGGAACATTAATGGGTTATAATTCAATTCATTTTATTGATATTATTCTTTAGTGTTTCATTAGATGAAACATGTGGGTGAAGTGTTGAATTCTTTTTACGAATGCATGGATATAAAATAAAATTAACTCATGAGATATAAAACATATTAGTTAACACATGTAGGTTTACTAATGGATATATAAAGAGTCAATCATTATTATAATGGTGTGAGTATTGTCCTACCTATCTTTTGATGATTCTAACATACACATGACTTGTTCTTATCCTCCATTTTCAACACTATGATATGAGAATATCATGGGTGAAGGAGAGTTTCTCTGGAGCATCGAGAGATTTTGTATGGCCAATGGATACACCATTAATGATGAATATCATTTGGATATATTGTTTTGATCATATCCAAACCCTTGATAAAGAGTGTTGTAGTAACATTCATCAGTGAATGGTATACCACACAAATTTTTTATTTTATTTAAATTTTACAATATTATGGGTTTTATACATGGTGATCTGGGTTTATGGTATATTATTTCTATCTTTAATTATATTAAATATTAATCTATCTATAGAAACCAAATAGTAGTCTCGGTGTTATTCCATGACCATTGATTCTAAAAATCTTGTTGAAAATGATGAATTGCTTAATTATAATTCCTGTCATGTTGTTTTAAATAGGCCAAAATATAGTTTTTTCTTAAAGAAAACATATATAATAATCCATATCATCAAACAGAAATGGATCAATATATATTAAATATGATATTAATTCCTGCTATAGGGTACAACATACTAGGAACTAGATGGTTAACTATAAACAAGATATATATCATAAGGAGGGATATCTAGCAGATAACAAGTACATATAACATTGGTTATCATAGGTGGAGACATGAATTATCCATTATAAAGTGTGATTGATAGTTATAAAATGATTTAAGCATTTAGAACTTATCAATCACATCTTAAAATTTTGATATATATTAGCACATGATATAGAAGAATAATTTTTTTTCCATATTTTCATTTATGAATTCAATTATATAGTTTATAAAAAATTTATAAATTATAATAAAATTTATTTTAGAATATTTAATTAATTTATAAAGCTATGTATATATATAAATATTTTTAAGCAATTAATTAAATATTTATGAAGCATTCCTTAATTAAATATTAATAATATTAATTATTAATATTGAAGTAACTTTTCAATATATTTGGTATGAAATACAATTTGGATAAAAATGTTTTATATAGAAGTTTTGAGATTAATTTAAAAAATCATTATAAATTAAAAAATAAGGAAAAAATGTTGAATTTATATTAAAGTTATAAATTTTTCATAATTAATTTATTTCAAAAATTAGAATTAAGTGGTTTATTTGAGAAATTATTTAAATCATTAAAAAATTATTTTTGATAAATGATATGATCACTGTTTAAAATTATTTTGGAATATATGGTATTTTGATTATGTATAATTTTCTATATTATAGAATTGGAATATTAATATTTTATATTTTATTTAATATCATAAATTTAATGAAAATGTCATACAATGAATAATATGTAGGATTTCACAATGGAAATAAATATACAGTGTTTATATTTATTTATTCAAATATATAATGTCCACAATGAATGGTGAAATTATAAAATGTTTATAATTTATTTATATATGAATAGTTCACAAATAATTTATCTCATTTTTAATTATATGAATTGTTCATTAAATTATCTTACTACCTTTTCTATTATTCATAGATATAAATTTTTTATAATATTAATGGATAAGAGATTTAGTTTAAAACTGTTTAACCAATACAATGTTATAATACATGTATCTAAGGAGTTACATGCAAGGTGTGATGTATGATTTAGTTTTCTTTTACCTTGACTTTGTCTTGTTCTAGGTTAGTAGACTTAATTAAACTATTACTTATAATTTATAAATATTTGGTGTTATAATTATGATGTAATTGAGCTATTTTCAATGTATCCTTGGGTAGTGGTACATTGCATTAAACTACTCCCATAATTAGAAGATTATGCCTTATCTAGAAAGTGAGGGAAGATATCTATGGTTCCAAGCTTAATTATGTAGATATTTTTGATTTTACATGATTATAAGCCATAAAATTAATTTGTTTCAAATACCTTATGAATACTATTTTATTGGATATTTTTAAATATAGCTATAATATAATTTATATTCGTAACACAAACTATGAGATATTTAAAGGGTTGCACATATATATAATATAAACATATTAATTTGGTGGAAGTAATAGGATTAAAAAAAATTCATTATAAGCATGAATAAATGTGAAGGGAATTAGATTGAGAATGTATAGTGAGATTAAATCCCCATTTAGAATACTATGCTTTATATTCATTCAAATTTGAACACTTTTTAAGACCTCAATCATTCCACCGGGTTGGTCACACCAAATTTGGGTTCCCATAGTTATATTGTGTAAGTAAATAAATTATTGGTGACCTTAATAGGATTAGGTTGTTTCTATTGACATTTTCATAGGGATACACTTAGTCTGGAGTTCTTAATAGGATTTGGTTACCAAAGGATTATAGTTTATTTTATCCAGATGATTGATCATAAAGAGTTGCATCCACTCAAAAATCCAAAATTTATATCAAAATATTCTCCTTATAATTTTATTATATTATATTATTTAGTTAAATTACTTCCCTTAAAGTGTGGGAATTTTATTTTTGAAATATTATAACTTTTTAGGAATTTATTATTTTTTCATAGTTGGAACATTATTAGTGCTAACCATGTGACAACTATGAGGTATGATCATGTAATATAATAGAGCTGTTTTACATGGTTGGTTCTTGGTTTTCCAATTGCTTGGCCAACTCATGAGGGTTCCTTGAGTGTCTAGTGAAAGGTAACAAGGTTTGTCTAACTATGTGGCCACACAATGTGATAATCCCATAATATTTAATATTTCAAATTTATAATTTTATCCCTATCCCTTTTCCCCAAAATTTGAGACCCCCTCTCCTATCACACCTATTATGTGATGTGTCTCAGGGATATCAAAGCACAAATCCCATTCCTCCATCCATAATACTGATCTATCCTTCATTGAAATTTCATGTGGATCCCTTCAAGGCTAGTGTTTTCTCTTCTTCCTCCTTTATCTTCCACCCTCTTATTATCGCCTCTTGAACACACTACATGCCTTATTGGACGAACCTTAAATGAATTTTATATTCTAAATTATTATGATTTATTAGGGTTAGGGTGTGAGATGGGTTCTTTGACATTTTCTACTTTCATTATTGAGGATTACAACATATTCACACTCGATTGAGTTAGTTACTTTTGTGATTTTTTATTTCATGGACATGTCTGGTGTTCTTATTTGTTTCAAAATTACTTTTATTTAAATATTAGTCATCCTATTAAGTTAATTGGAATTATAAATACATATTGATCAATCATTTTAAGAAATTATGTTCGATTTCTCAATGTTTTTATGGAATTTTTCAATATTATATACACTTCACCTAAGAATAGTTATATATTAACCTATAAAATATTTATGGTATTTTTCATATGTAATTTGAGTGTGTTAATATTTTCCCTAATTGAATATAGAGATTTATTTTTTGGAAGATTATTTGAATAGATTAAATTGGTTGATATTTCCTTATTTAGTTTTTTATTATGTTTACTTATTTCATCCATATGCTAGTTGATTATGAATAATATGTGAATGTCTCTGGTTGTGCTAGGTGTTGATATAAATATCCATGGGTGTATATATACATATATATATATACACACACATATTCACATGAAAATATATTAATATTTAAATTGAGATAAGTAGATTTATATAAAATTATATGTGTATTCAAGTTTAAAATTTATGTTTAAATTTAGGTTTTAAATGAATTTCAAATGGGGTTTTGGAAAAGGTATTAGTAGTACCAAATATAATTCATGTTATTTTACTTTATAAAAGAATAAATGGCTTTTATGATTACTATTAGTAGTATTATCATTATTAATATTATTAATATTATCTTTTTTTGTTATTATTATTTTTAATATTTCGAATAGAGATTAAATAAAATGTATTATGTTATATTTAAAAAAAATTAACATGATATATATATATATACACACATTTTTGGATTACGATCTTTGATAAATGTGGTGTAAAATGATTTTAAATAATCTTTTATATGGAATTATAGAATTTTTTATTATAATTTTGATTGAATACATTTATGAATACAACTTGTTTGATTTAGTTAAATAATAGGGAAAACCCCAAGGTTCTTATGTAGGAAATCCTATATGGTAAAACGTTATCCTACCACTCTCAAGGATAGTTATCTATATATGGTTAGAGATTTAGAAAAAACCTAAAATTCACTACAAGATTGATGTATAAATTTAATGTTCTCCTTGCCTTAACATCTTTAGGGTGTTTTCTCCCATCAATACCAGTTTAATTTATTTATTGGTTGGTTGTTCTTTTTCTTTTAATTTACTTTACACTTCCTATTATTTATAACCCTTCTTAATTAATATTTTTAGTACTTATATTATTTTTGTTATGAATGTTGAAGTTATAATTTGTAAGATTCCACAAACATATTTTACTATTTAGTGGTATTTATTTATTCGATGATTTATTCTAGTTTGATGTTTCTATCATAAAATCATCTGAAAGAAAAATGGATTTAGAAAAATTTATCAAAATTTTCCCTTTTAAAAGGTATTTTAGTTGATAAACATATCTATTTAGCTTCAAGCCTAATTTATATTTTAAAATTATATTTTAAATAATATTTCATGGAATTTATTTCTGAAATTGATGAAAATAAATTTTATTTAAATTATTTCAAGCTAAAAACTCTAGAGGGTTTCTCAAATGTGAATTCATGGACTCAATTTTGAAACCCTACTTGTATATTAGCTGACAAAACACTCCCACCACTCTGTATTGGAAGATCGAGTGGATCATTAAGGTTTATATTTTATTTTGAGAAGTGAACCTATATGAAATCCTCCCAAACTACTCCAAGAGAGGTTCTCATTTTAGTGAATGGGTTGTGACCATGGGTCCCATAGGGAATCTTGTTCATGTACGTTAGTTTTATTTCCATTTTTTCGTATTTAACCAAAATACACCTTCCTCATTTCCCCTCCATTATTTTATAGATGATTTTTATACATGTGGAATTATGGTTATTGAATAATAGGGGTGGTTTCTTGTGAGGGGGTTAGTGGAAAGGGTGTGTTTTTTTATAAATATTTTATTTTATTTTTCATGGGTTTCCAATATATAGTTACGATATGAATTATTTTTGATAAAATACAAATTGATAATTTAATTTATTTTATGGGAGAAAACATTTCCAAATGTTGTTTCTAATTCCCTAGTGCTTTCTGCCAAATCACGGGGATCTAGAATGCGTCTCAAAATATTTTCCAAGCTAACATAGGTGTCCAATGGATGGATGACCCAGGTTTGTTTGTTAAAAAATTGTATACAAAAATACGTTATTAAGAGGGACTATGTTTTGTATCACTATTCTTTATTTTTTTAGAAATATTGAACTTGTGTTTGGATCATCATATCTTGCATGGGTGTTTGACTAATCACCATCATTGAGGATCAAACACAATCTATCATGTGATGTTGGGATAATTATTTATATTTTAATTGTAATTTTTTATTTTTTTTCAATGTTATTTGGTTCAATGTGATTATAATTTTTATTATTCAATGATTTTTGGGTTTTGAGGGTTGAAAATAGGAGTTTATCTTCTATCACATAGTGAGATAACTTAAGCTAGAAAAATATGTGGGGCCAAAGTTACAGGTTTTATATGACTTTTAGTAGTTGTTTCATGAATTTAAAATGGTACACTAACCCATGTGGCTAAGTAATACTCAACCACAAGACCCCTTTAAATAATATTCCATGTTGTGTAGTGTTATCGATTGAGTTTTTGTTTTCATTTCACAATTAGAAGATTAGTTTTATAAAAAATATTTGTGTATTAAAAATTATAAATTTTTTTATAGTAAAATTTATATTTTTATTACAAAAGTGGGGTTTTGAAAATTAGAAAAAATGGATTTATATGAAAAACTGATTTTAAAGAGAATCATTGAAATTCAGTAAGAGGTTTTCTATGAGAAATTAAGATATAAAAGATGTATAAAAGTGAAATAATTATTTTATTGATGTAAATTTAGGAATTTTAAAATGGTTTCAGAGTAAGTGTTTAGGATCATAAAATGAGAATATGTGTATTGAAATACTTTTTTATGGTGAAAGTCGGTTTGGAATTTATTTTAAGGGTTTTATAACATAAACTTTCATTGTGAATATATTTTGTTGTCAATTTATTTTTATGTAATTGGTTTTAAGTAAAAGGAATTGGTTTTAAAACTATTAATGAGTATTTGAAAATGCATTATAATGGAAATGGGGTTGGAAAATTATTAATGTTTTCAATGAAGCATGTGTGGTTTCATATTTGTTTTGTGTTATGTTACTTTGTATTGTAATTATGATTAATCATATTAGAGATTAGTTTTGAGTTGAGTTTTATTACTAGTTATTTGTTATTTTAGTTAGTGATAATATTTATTTATCCTAGTTATTCTCTCTATTATTCGGTAAATATTCCAGGAATTGTCTTGAATTTTAAACGTTTAGTAGGCTATTTTTGTGGTGATTTTATAGTTGTGCATCATTGTGATTATAGTATGGTGTGTCTCCTAACATTTATGAAAAAATTCTTATTGAGGAATTGGGTATTTTTAGGGTATTGTGAGTCTATAGTTGTGTTTGGATTCATTTCATGATTTTGGGCATGTGACAAACCATAGGTGAGTTTCTTGGGAAACTAGGACTAATGTTTATCTAGTAGAGTTACACACTGACAGGTGTTTGTTTAATTTTATTAGTATCACCATTACCAGTGCCTTAAGAATGATATACTAGGTCACCCTTCCATGATATTTTACCTAAGGTTAAATCCCGTGCTATTTTTATTGGGAATGATTGTAGTTAATGCCTCTTTAATTCTTATCCTTGGTCAGATGAATTTTGGTGAGTGGGTGGATACTCCTTTTCGTGATATGATCTCTTTGGAGTGGTTTTATATTTGTGAATTATTTTGTAATTCTTGATTACTTGTGTTTATTTAAAGAGTAAATTGTCATTTCCGGATAGTTTGTAATGATTTTTGGCTGAAGGGTTTTTTGAGTCCCTTAAATGGACGGTTCAGGTTTTGGTTTTGTGATTATTATTGGTGTCTTTTTGTATTCCTACGCCTAGCATGAGGAATCCTTAAATAGTGAGGAGACATACTACTAGTATCGACATATTGAATATTTTCTAGATTGAGGCAAGTGTGGGGGGTGTTTTTAAATATATTAATACATGATGATTTGAATTAGATTTTTATTTTGGGCCATAGGTTATGCTAGAGTTGGTTCCCTCTTCCTTTTCCAGATCACTTTTATTTCCTTCTTTGAATTCGGTGGCTCTCTAGGTGCTAAATGGGTCATGTTGTAGAGAATAATCACACTTTGACCCTTATATTATAAATTTTATTATGTTATATTATTTATTTACATTATTTCAATTTATGTGTTGTTATTTTATTTTGTAAATTTCAGAATTTTTAAGAATTAATGAATTTATCAATTGATAGTAATGGAAATAATGATTGAGTAATGGTGAATAATTATTTGAAAATTTAAAAAAAACAATTAGAGTTTATAAAATAAAGATTTATAATTGGATATTTTTTCTTAACATGTTGTGTAGTGGAAATAAAATTAAAAAACACATATATTTATTTCAGTTAGTATCACAGAGATCATAGTCCACTCATAAAACTTATATACTCATCGAGAAGATTAGTACCCACTAATAACCTCACTTTGAAAGGTGCAAGGACCTATTACAGACATTTACTTTTACAAATACCATGAGGAAAACCCCAATCTTTTTATAGGAGGCCAAACCTAGTTTGTGACCTAACTTTGGTACCAGTGTCACAACCCAAACCTACTTTCATTGGTGGAATGAATAGACAATTAAAGACTTTATTTTTATTAAGAAAATTATAAACAATACTTGAAAAAATAAAAATATAAAAATAAATGATTTCATAAAGAAAAATGAAAACAAAGAATCTAGTGGATGATAAAAATTCATCAAAGATGATAATGGTTGATGATCATTGATCACTTGACTGGAAGGAGGTTGAACATTGAATTTCTTATATGATGAAAACCAAAAAAAAGGTCACATAATTTTCTTGAATGAATAGGGGAAATAAGAATTATGTTAAACCTATATCAGAAAAACAATCTATTGAATTATTTTTACAAGAATATTTTGACCCCTTAATGAAATCACTAATGAATCAAACCTGATTCATTAAATCAATGATCTTCCTATAGCCTATTCATAACCAATAGCTGCAAGACACTTGTTAACACAAAATAAATAATAATAGTATCATTTATTTTGTTAATGCCACACTGAAAAAATGGGTACAATAATGGTATTTATTTATTCAGGAAATATCAATATAAAAAATTTAATATAGTAATTATAAAAAAACATTTCATAATAATAAAATAGTTAAATTAAACTGGATGAACATATAATTTATTTAGACATTGGAAATGTTGTAAACTAGAACATTGGAATAAATTCAATTTCTTGTATATATGTACCTAAAATATGATAAAAATTAATTTTTACATAACACATATTTATATTTAAACAAAATATAATAAAAAATTTATATAAATATTAATTTTATTGATAATTAAAAGATAATAAATAATAATTTTTTAAATTATTTTTAACTAATAGTGGATTTTAATATATTATGGTATATTGATCTACCATTGGTCAACAATAGATTGATATATGTTTGGTTTAAAATGGTGGGATAAATCTTCCACTTATTTCAAAAGGTGGATTGATCTACCATTGATGCCCAATGGAGGTTTGATATACTATTGATGTCAAATTGTTAATTGATCTGCCTTTTTACATGTAAATGTTACAAGACGGGAGAAACTGTCAGCATCAAAAATAATCTCTTAATCCTAGAAATACATTAGTGAATAAAGACCCACTACCATGGTATGGTGAAAATAAATGGAAAAAAATAAAAAATAAGGAATCAAGAAAAATATTCGATTGGTTGATTGTTCATGTAATCTACTGGTGGATGTTTATATACCAATGATGAAATGAGATCTACAGATGGGGTCCAAATAGATCTACTCTTGGTGTCTAATGGTAGATTTTATAGTGAAATACCATTGAAACATTGATCTACCTATGTACAAAGGTAGATTAATCTACTATTGAAAGAAATATACTATTAAAATATGGTGGAGGAGATCTACATAAAATAATATATTATAGGACCATTGAAGTAGACATGTCAAAGCCATTAAAGTGAACAATTAGTAGAAGGCGATCTACCGGTGAAGTAGTATCTACCATGAGATTAATGGAAGATTCTACCATTGGGGTTCTCTAAAAAACACATATAATGGGGATATTTGTGTAGTGTGATGAATGAAATGCCGATTGATGAATTAAATTAGTGTGGAGGAAGATCTATGTAACACAACATGACTATCACTAAAATTGATATCACTAGTGTATCATGATATGGATGAATGACTGGTGGAGTAAGAGGACCAAAATAAAAATTGAGTAGCATTATAAAAAGACTAAGTTGCGAGAGAACAAATACATTATTAGAATATTGAAATAGGATTGATTCGATGGTTGAATGGATGTCGGAGTTTTAAGAGAAAATAAACAATGATGTTTAGTCACATGTACCACATTAGATACATGGTGCGGTGTTCCACTACTATATCATTAAAATCATATCATGCCACCTCCAAGATGTCAGTGAGGGATCAAAACCAATACCCCACTCACCACTACATGGGCCACCAGCTAGTGGGCTTAACAAGAACAATTTATGCACTAACCAGAAGCCCTTATACATAGGCTGATCTCCTTAATCCTATACATGGCCTAGGGATCCTCTGCCCCTATACAATATAAATTTAGAAGGCACCTACATAGGGTTTACCCCTTGGGTCCTCTAAGAGTGGTCGAGGGCAAGCCTTGGTGGTGAACATTGGATGACCCATTTTTTTCTTCATCTAAAAAATAATAACCATTAAACCATTTATACATTAATACATTTTAAAACATTACAAATACTAAAATACATTTACTATTTACAAAGGATATATTAAATTTATCTAAAAAATATTACATGTTATTAACAACTTAAATTTATTAAATTGTGATGAATCATAAATTTATCAAAATAATACAACATTTATAGTATTAAAGCCAATTTCAAATACTAATAGTATCCAAAAAAAATTTAAATTAAAAAAAAATTATTAAATTTTCCAAAATAATATCCTCTTTTTTGAAATTTATAACAGTGTAAATTAAAATTTAATTTATAAAAATATTCCTTTTTATTTCTATATTTACTTCTTAAAAGAAGAAATATTTGTATTGTTTTCATAAAAATATACAGATAGTGATATTATTCATGTAAATAATATAAACAGAGTTGTAATTTTACAATTTATATTAAAAAGTTATTAAAAAAATAAATTGTAATAAATTGTAATTTTAAGATTCTATAATTCCCAATTCAAACATCATTTTCTCAAATTCAAAATAATCTAATGTTTTATTGATAATTTCATCCAAAAATTTCTTAGTGGGAAAAAATTCTAATTATATGTCACTTTTATTTACATGATCCCGGAAAAAATGAAATCTAATATTTATCTCTTTAGTTGTAGAGTGTTGAAGTGGGTTTCTAGAAATTAAAATAATACTTGAATTATCACATAAAATTATAACATTATATAAATAAATAATATTAAAAATGGTGGTTTTATACATATAATATTTTAATAGATGTAGAAGCAACAAGATATTCACCCTCAATTGGTGACAATACTACTGAAATTTGTTTCATATAACACAATGAGACTAAATTTTCACCTAAAAAATGACACATACTAATACTGATTTTCAAGTCAGGTCTATAACCTCGAAAGCTAGAATTAGTTCTATATTGAAAATCAAAAACATTATCATCAGAATAAAATAATCTGGCACAAATAATGCTATTGATATATCCAATTACTCTTTTGAAAACATTAATATTTATTTATTTTGGGTTGGGATGAAACTTAGACACAAACCAAATGAGAACATTATGATTATTCTATAAGTGATGAGATATAATAGACTACCTATCATTCCTCTAAATAGTTTAATATCAACTAAATTTTGAGATTAATCCATGTCAAATTTGGAATTAGTAATCTTTAGTATGCTCATAGTCTTATGAGAATCAATTCTAGAACTTTTTATGAGTTCTTTAGAATACTTCTCCCGATTTAAGATTATACCATCTTTCCTTCGATTAATTTTTAAATTAAGGAGAAATTTTAGTTTTCCCATTTAGATCATGTCAAATTCGTTTGTCATTAGTTTAGAAAAATCATTACATAGTGAATACTTTGTTAAAATAAATACTATATTAACAACATATATTAAAATAATCCGTATATCATTTGAAACTCTTTATATAAACAATTTTGGATCAAACATAACTTGTAAAAAATCATTTTGTAATAAAAAATGTGTTATTCTTTCATACTACTCTCTTAGATCTTTCTTAATACCATATAAGGTGTTGTTAAGTTTATAAACAAGATTTGGAAACTTTTTATTTTCAAATCTACGGGGTTTCTTAAAATATACTTCCTCTAAAATTATTCCAATTAAAATGATCTTTTTTACATCCATTTGAAATAATTTTACAATCTGAAAACAAAAATAATCTTATATAATTCTAATTGCTTACATCCTATAAACTGTTGAAAAATAACATTTAAAACCAATTCTTACTTCCAAGGAATAACCTTAAGATATTTCTCTTGCTTTATGTTAAAATATATTTTCATCTTCATTAAATGTATTATGAAAAATCTAATTATTCCCTATAAAAAGTATATCTTTTGGAAGAGAAACTAAATCCACCAATTTATTCTTTTAAAATTGATTTAATTCTTTAAGCATTAAATTTAACCAGCTATAATCCATTAAATCATTTTCAACATTAAAAAGAACAAAATCACCATCCAAAAAGATTTTTTTCTCTAAAGTAAAACATATTTTATTGTTTGAATACCATATAATACATTAGAAATTACTTTTTCAATGTGATAATTTTTAATAGTTTTCTGATCCATTGGTTTAGTTTGAGAAGAGATATTCTCCCCCTCAATTGATGCATTCCCATTATCAAGGTCATTATCTTTATCAAAATTAAATTATTTATATTCATTATTCTATTTATCTAATTTAGAATCCTGATTATTGTAATTATTTTCATTAAAGTTAACATTTAAAGAATCTTCAACTACTAAAATATAAAAAATTAGGTTTAAGCCCTTTAAAAAGTACATAACGGTATTATTTTGGAATTTATTCATATAAATTATATTTAAAACATCGAAATATGTATTTAAATTCTCATACCAACATTATTTAGTAATAATAAAATCTATTATCATTGACTGATAAATTTATAAGATAAATATTCTCTCTATTTCTACCATACCATTTTATTGTGGTATCCTAGGGGATGATAAATAATGTTTATATCCATTGGCATCTGATAATTTAACAAATTATTAATTAAAAAACTCACCAAATTTTATCACTTATGATATATATTATTAATACATGTTTGTGTTTTAAATAAGATTATAGAAATAAAAAAAATTGGTTAAAGTTTCATTTTTTTGAAAAAATAAATAAATACATAAGAATATAATATAATCATAAAAAATTGAAAAAAAATATTTATCACCCCAAGAACTAATTGCTTTTATTTTTCAAAAAAATTCTAGATGTGTTTATTATAAAAATATATTATAATTGACATCATTTATAGATTTGAATCATTCTTTGTGTTTCTTACCATTTAAATAGAAATTGTAGATGAAGTACTTACCTGTACGTAACTTTGGTAGTTGTAGAATCTATCCTTGCTTTAAAAATTTTGCAACAATATGATGTTTCAATTTCCAAGCCTCCTATTACCTATAATTTCATCTTCTTCTACAAGATTAAAATACATAAACTTTTTTTTGGTTAGATCAGATAAATCGATATTGTATTCATTTTCTTTTCTATTTTTAGGAAATAAAACAAATTTACTTATTTTTTAAATAGTATATTATTTTTTTTCAAATATAACATTTAATCCATCTGTAAAATAATATGATATAATTATATGATTATGTTTTAAACAAGGTATATATAATAATTTTGAAATAACAAGACTTTTAGAAAACTCACCCTTACCAATACCTTTAATATGGATTTTCAAGTTGTCTTCAAATGTGACAAGGCCACCACCACAAGAATTAAATGATATAAATATTGAGGTATCACCATTCATGTTCATTGAGAAGTCACTTTATAAATACCATTAGTCTTTGATAATCCTAAGGTTGATATCTATAGATTAAGCAATCAAATTGACTATTTTGGAACCCATGCTATCCTTGGTCCAACTTGATTAGTAATATTGAGGTATCACCATTCATGTCAAAATTTTCTTATTTTGACAGCCCCTTTTTATTTTTTTATGATATTTAATCGATATATTATTTTTTTTCTATGTTACTATACTTTTCAAATTATCCCGACTCTATCATT
Source organism: Viscum album (assembly GCA_963277665.1). Classification (NCBI taxonomy): domain Eukaryota; kingdom Viridiplantae; phylum Streptophyta; class Magnoliopsida; order Santalales; family Viscaceae; genus Viscum; species Viscum album. Next base: position 763,486,207 of record OY728122.1, read on the forward strand.
TTCAATTATCCCTTATCTTTAAATTATTGCTTAAATTTGGAATTCATTAATTCTGAATTAGACTTGAGTCAGAAAAATTTTATTTAGATAATGAATTATGATCAAAATTTTCAAGAGTTATAAGCTTATTAAAGAGTGAATCATGTACCTCAAACATTATACCCATTAGGGATAGATTCCTTATCATTGGTTCAGTTCTAAAATTATTACTTCTATTAGAACTATCTATGCAGTCTCAAACTCCAATTTTTTTCTTTTCTAATTTTCTCTTTATCATTCATTGTATGTTTGAGTTTAGATAAGTCATTCATTTAGTGACATTTATTACCACACTCATCAAAGTTTTAATTATGAAACATAATTATTGTTACTAATATTACATTTCCTATAGTCCTTCTTGGACATCCTACTTAACTACTTATTTCCACATTTATTTTCATGAACTTGAGAAATTTCTTACAAATGTTAACCTTATCTTTGTCACTTATCTTGTTACCAAATTCAGTGTAATTATAGGTATCGATTATATAGGATTTAAAAGAAATAACTTTTTTCTCTATAGAATCGTCATTAGAAATATTTTTTTATCTATAACTCATATTGCAGCAGAGAGCCTATTAATTCATCTAAAGTATATAGATTAAAACAATTACACTCATCGACAACCACCTTCTTTGAAAACCATCTTTTTAGAAGAGATATTAGTAATATTTCCTCTTAGGATGTATTGTGAAAAAAATCTCAAAGAGCACTCATACAATTAGTGATACTGTTAAACCGACAGAACATCTAGTTTACTGATTCTTCATATACAATTTGGATGTCCATTCATTCTTCTCGAATCATTTCTAGCTTACCTCTCTAGAGCATTTCATTTCTATAATGAGTTACATGAAGTAATATACAGATATAATAGACCTTAGTACAACCTGAAACATGGAAATAAACACTTCTACATATCAATCAATATAAAATAATTTTAACATTATAATTAAAAAGATATTTTACCTTATTATTACCTATAAGTGTCTCAATATCAACTTTTGGTAGCTCATATGGATTATCCATAATAGTCGACTGATCCACACTAAACAGTTTTATGTGTGTTTTCATTCTATATTTCCCATTTTCATAATCACTTACATTTAATAATGGGGGGTGTTTGTGGAATCCATCTATCATTCACATTTACCTGTTCCATCTTAAAAGAAATATTTTCCTTTATTCTATAGTCTTTTAGGTCTAGGATATCAATTTAAAACAGAGTTAAAAATAGACAACATAAATAAAAATAGAGGCTAACTATCCTTTTTAGATGTTCCAAATATCTGATACCAATTTTTGGATTGATAGTGATGGAAATAAAGACTATAGGGGGAGGGGTGAATAGTCAATTTAAAAATATAAAGACAAAAAAATCAGAGATTATAATGTATATATTTACAGTGAGTGATGTGTTCTTGAAATAAAGTGAAATTGGAATAAAATGAATGAGAAAAAATATTTATAGTGGTTGGGATCACAAAGTTCATATTCCAATCCTCAACCTTTCATAATCCTAAATAATATTGGTACCCACTAATAAAAAACCTTTTAAATGTGTGATAACCTAATATAGAAACTACATTTTAAAAATACCTAGAGGCATAACCAGAAATTTTTTACAGGATACCTATCATAGTATGTGACCTATATTTGGATCATGATTCAAGGCCAAACATATTTTTTAGTAGTGGAATAAATATAAAATGCAATACTTTTTTTGATTGGGAGAAACATAAACCAAATTTGAAGAAATATAAACAGAAGAATAAAATTTTACATGAAGAAAACATTTTAATGAATCAAGAAGATGATCAAAAAATTTTGTAGATGATAAAGCTCAATTATTTTTTATCAAATGAATGGAATATGGTTACACCCTGACTTTCTTCTATGAACACAACAATAGTACAAAAATAACATATGTTTATGAAGGAATTAGAGAAACAGGAATTGTGACAAATTTTGGTCATGTAAAAAACCAATTAAATGATCTGTACAAGAATTGATTTATCCCTTGATGATATCTATAATAAATCAAACCTATTTTATTAAATCAAAGATCTTTCCAGTGTGTCTTTATAAGAAATATCTGCAAGACACTTGTTAGTGCATAAAAAGAGCATAATAATCCCATTTACATCATTTTAAAATTCCTCACTAAAAAATAGAGAACAATCATGCAATTTATTTATTCATCAAATATCAATATAAAAATTTTAATATAATAATTATTAAAATTAATTCATAATTATAAAATGGTTAAAAGAAACTGGATGAAATTCTAGTTTGTTGTGACAATAGAAATATTATAAAATAGAGCAACGTAATAAATTCAACTTCATGTATATCTGTACATAAAATATGTTCAGGGTTCATTTTCACATAAATATAATTATATTTAATAAAAATATAAAAAATTTATTTAAATATATATTTTAACAATTTCTATAAAAATATAAGTATATTTTTTTTCAGAATAATTATTTTTGAACTAACCGTGGATTTAAATACCTAGTGGTAGATTTAACTACCGTTGGTCAGTGGTATATTGATATCCTATTTGTATCCAATTTTGGATTGATCTACCATTTATGATTGACTATTGATTGATATACCATTGATTTCAAATAGTGGATTGATAACCATTGATGTGTAGTGATTAATTGATATAATGTTGTACATGTCAAGCTACAAAGAAGAGACCTACAACTAGAATAAAAAAACTGTCAAAAATATGGATACATTATTAAAGAAATAACCAATGACATAACACAGTGAAAAGAGATAAAAAATAAGAAAAAAGAATAAAATAACTAGAAAAGTATAATTATCGACCATTAGTGTGATTTATTGGTGTATTTCTATCTTCTTGTGAAGAAAAGAGTTCTACTGGTGGTGTACAACACCATATACTATTGATTTACAATGGTAGATGCTAAAGTGTACTATTGGTGAAACATTGATCTACCAGGGTCCGATGGTACAATGATCTACCATTGAAGTGTAGCTACTATGACAAAATGGTGATGGAGATCTAGATAAAATACGAGCCTACGAAACCATTAAAAGAGACAAGTAGAAACTGTTTGAATGAACTATGAGTAGATGGTGATATACTAATGATACAAGATCAATCATTAGATAAATGGTAGATTCTACTATTGGGGATCACTCTGATATAACCACTATACATGAAGGATCTTGGAATAGTGCGACGATTGAACTATCATCTAACGAAGGCAATCTGCATGAAGTAAGATCCAAGCCATGCAATTGGACAATCACAACAATGGATAAAATTGGTTTATCATGATAAATTCAAATAAATAGAGGATTTATATGAATTAAATAAAAAAGGATGTGTATAGGAATGATATTAAGGTGTGTGGGATTAAACAGAAGATATGACAGTTGAAATAGATCTAATTTGATAGATGAACACATGTTTGAGTTTTAAGAGTGGGAATATAGTAAAGTGTAGTAGTGAATCCCACATCAGATACATGGTGTAGTGTTCTATCACTATATCATTCAAGTCATCCCATTCCACCTCCAATCTATTATCTGGGGATCAACACCCACAACCCATCACCTCTACATGGGCCACATACCAATATGCTTAACTGGCCCAATCTATGTGAAAACCATCAAGCCTTATACATGGTAAAGTCCTCATTAGGCCTATACATGAACAATAACTCCTCTACCACAATATGGGTTACCTATCAATGGACTTCCCTTAAGGATGACCCCTTATGTCGCTTAAGAGTGGTTGATGGCTAGCCATGGTGGGTCACATTGGTTGTCAATTTTTTTAATCAATCCAAATGAAATAACAACCATTAAAAAAATAAAAAATAGTAATTTTTTAAATGTAATATTAAAACACATTTAATATTTATGAAAATGATAATAAATGTAAATATAAAAAGATTACATGTCATTAATAATTTTAATTTAATAAAATTTTATTAAACAATAATTTGTCAAAACAAATAATACTGTTAGATTATTAAAACCAATTTCAAATACTAACATTCATGTCACACAATTACTTCATAGTTAATGATAACCATGAAAAAAACTTGTATTTGGTGTCGTTAATATAGTAGAGCTTCTTTTCACAGTTAGTAAATTGTTTTATAACCATGAAACCAAACTGTGATGGTTTCCTGAGTGTATTGTGAAGGGGATTATGGATGAGGCATAGTGTGAGTAACCTTGAGACCAAACCATATGATGTATCCAAAAATATTAATTTTTTAAATTTATAATTTTAACCCATTCACCATTCACCAAAAATCTAGACCCTCTTCAACTCTCACCTTACTCATTTGATATGTCTGATGGATGCTGACACAAAACCTCCCTTATCCCCCACTTATATTGATCCCCACACCCTTATAATTTTAGGTGGATCCCTTCTTGATTAGGTGTTTCTCTCCTCTTCACCATTCTTTCTATCCAACCCTCTTATTCTCTCTTATTCTTCTCACAGAACACCTTAGATACAAAATCCTAGGTAGGGTTTCAGTTCTAAATGCCTCCAATTTATTATAGTTTTGGTGTGTTATAGGGTCATCAGGTCTTTCTCCTCAGGTAATAAAGGGTTACTCATACTTGTACTATATTGTGGAATGTATTTTTATACCTTCACTTTTTATATACTGATTGTTCTTGGGTGTTTCAAGATGGTTTTATTTTAAAATTATATAGTCAATTTAGTTCAATGGATTTAAAAATATATAGCAATCAAGGATTTTAAGAAACTAATTTTGATTTCTAATTGAGTTCTTATGTATTATTCCACTATTATATATATTTAGACCTATTGATAGTTATATTCTACCATATAATATATTTATGGTAGTTTTTATATGAAATTTTTGTGATTTCATATTTTTTAATATTATTTAAATAGTTTTCTGTTTTTGAATTTGAATTTAAGAGATAAAATTTGATTGATTTTTTTATGTTTACTTATTTTTTCCTTATATTATAAAATTACAAATGATATGAGAAAGTATCATGTTATATTTTCTATTTATACACATATGGATGAGTGATAATAAATTTATGTATATCTATAAATAATTACATTAGAATATGTGAGTATTTGCATTGATAGATATATGTATACAAAAGTGAATATGTGTATAATAATAAAGGGAACATTTAAATTTTAAATTTGATTTTAAATTTAAATATAAATTAATCTTAAAATGGGTTTTAAAAATAGTATTACTATTTTCAAATATAAGTCCCATTTTATAATTTATGAAAGAAACTATGGATGTATTTATATTAGTATTATTATCATTATTATTTTTACTGATTATATTTTTACTGTTAGTATTATTTTAAATATTTCCAAAAGATTTTATAGAAAACTTATTAATAAATACATTAACACTATTTAAAACGATATATTTTTTTTATTATCCACTTATATATGGGTGGTGGAAATTATTTTTAAGACATTTTTATGGATATTCATAATTTTTTTATTATATGTTTTCTATAATGATTTGATGAACCCAATTGTTTGATTTAGTTAAAACACATAGGAATCTTCAATGGGCATAGGTAGGATATCCTAGATGGTACAAGGTCCCCCACCACTAGCAAGGATAGTGAAGAAGATGTAGCACCTTCTTTAGCTAGAGATGTATAATAAAACCAAAATATACCACTAGCGTGACATAGAATTTCCAGGTTCCACAATCCTTAGTGACTATAGGGTGTTCCTCCCATGATGTTTGTTTTACATTATTTATTTTATGATTTTATTTTTATTTTTCTTTACATTATACTTTCCAATATTCATATACCTTCTAGCATGATATTTTTAGTACCTTCATGACTTTTCTTATGATTACTTGGTTAGTGTTTCATAGGATTTTATTTAATTGTTTTGAGGTTTAGTAATATTTATTCATCTGATGATTTAATCTAGATGGATTTTCTCTTATGAAATTTCATAAAACAAAAATGGATTTAGATGTTTTTTCATAAAGTACAATTTTAAAATGTATTTCATGTGAGAAACTTATTTATTCATCTCCAAGAATCCAGTAGATTTTAAAATTGTATTTTAAATAAGTGTTTGTGTATTTTATTTATAAATGTTAAGAAAACCTATTTTTAGATAATATCTTCCAAACAATCATATCTGGAGTTTTTTAGAAACAAATTTATAGACTCATTAGTGAAACCCTACATGGATATTTTTCTCAAACACCACTCATAACAATTATTATTTTTTTGAATAATTGGATCTTGAAGGTTCATACTTGATTCATTGGAGTTCCACTTCTAGGTCTCCTATGAGACCTCTACAGGATTAGGTCATATATTAGTGGATATATTGTGACCCTAAGTCACATGGAGGATCTTGTTCAATTATATTAATTTTATATTCATTGCCTTAGTATTTCATTAAAACCAACCATCCCTATTTTTATTCCATTATTTAATGGAAGACATTTATGTATTTGGTATTATGTGTATTGAATAACATATAATTTTACTTTTGAGGTAATTTTAGGTGGAAGTGATTATTTTGTGAATTATTTTCTTTTATATATTCTTATTTGATGTTTTATTAGAATCCAATATATGGGTGAGTCATTTTAGGATTTCAGTAAAATTACCTATTCTAGTTTAATTTATTTTATTTGGTAAATAATACCCACTATGTTTTTTTATGAATTTGTAGTACTTATTTGTTGCTCGTAGTGGCTTGGAAGACCCCTCTAGATGTGGAATTGGAGAAATATGATGTTTGATGAATGGAAGAATCAGGTTGGTGTGTGACATGGAAAGTATGATATGAATAGGATGATGAAATACCAAAATAATTAATTAATGGGAGAAATGTGTAAGATACCCAAAAATCAATGAAATAAAAATCCTTTACCACAAATTGATTTCATGATTTTTAAAAGGGGTCATAGTTTATTTTATAACACATTTAATAAAATTACTCATTTAATATTTTTAAAACATGATCCTCATGTAATAAAAAATAAATTATAGATTAGTATCATCTCCAACATCAAACTTATATATGATATTAATTCTCGAAAATTAGAATAATAATATATGAAACATATTAAGGATGTTAACTTAAGAAAATTTCTTAGGTATGTAAATTCTATGCGAAAAACTTCTTACCTAGAAACAAACTTTTGAATTAGTTTAGAAAGTGGATCTGAATTCTTATATGAAGTATATGAGAATCCACTAAATGTATCCTTATGGATTGTCATAATTATTGAATTAACATTCTTATTACCGTCTAAGATTTTATGATAATGTTTCACTTCCATAAAATATTACCTGATATTATCAAAGTGTTGGGAATAGATGAATTGGGAATGTTATGACAATGTTATGGTGTTGTATGAATAAAATATTTGGGTAAAAGTTAAAACCCAAAAAACAAAATTCAGATTGAATGCCCAAAAAAAATTCTCCAAATAATCTACCATGGTCATTGAAACCTAAACAATTATTTTGGAGTGAGTAAAAAGATTCAATTTTTCCAATAATATTGGATGAAATTTTATAAAATTCATGGAATTTACATGTTATTTACCAGTTTTATATCTATTGATCTAAAAAATGGATTTTTATAATTATCACATTTCCATTATACGATAAGATGATTTTTTGTTAACAATGTGTTTTTATGAAAAATATGAGATAATGGATTATATAAACAATGTTTATGATTCATCTTGTTCTATAACATGTTTTTAAGAAGTAAAAAAATAAAACGTTTTACCCCGGATAAAATCATTTAATTATATGTTTTTTTAAAATTTTATGGATTTGATCCCAACACCTTCAGGAGAATATTTTAAAGAATAAAATTCTTTAAAATAAAGTAATCCAAAACCAGAAAATAATATAAATTATATATATATAAGAGTTTGTTTCATAAATATTACCATTAATAGAAGTAAGAGTCATATTCTAAACAAAAATGTGTTTGTGTATCATAAAAAGATAAGAAGAGGTGAATAAAATAACTAAGAGGATATTGGGAGTATGTTTTCGACATATACATGTTTGAAGATAATAAATAAATGATTACACCAATAAAAATTTAATATTGATTCAACTTAATATCCCCATGGGGTAAAATATGTGTTGGCGAAAAAAATTCTTTATTTTGTAAATATTTTTTCCATAAAAAATTTGTGAATGCAATTTGGCGGATATATTCATGAGGATGATGATGATGATGATATAGTAATATATATATATATATATATATATATATTTAATTATACAATAAATTTTAAAACATGATATTGTGAAGTTAATGAGTTTTTAGTATTTTTTTCAAGGGGTTATACATTGGGAATTAGATTCTAAAGACAAACAATTATTCCTACATGATTACTTAATAAATTTTACTCACTAAATAGTTTAGTTGGAATGTTTTATTAGATGATCACATAGATATATGGAAATAATTTTAGAGATATTTAATGAGATTAATGAGACCCATTAATGTGATGTAATCACAAGGATCATCTAGTAGTTTATCATATGTGATATGTGAGTCATGAACATAAATATTATTTTTTTTATGTATTCATTAAATGTTTAATAATATGAAATGTATCATAATATAGAAACTATATCTCTAATTTATCATTTTATAATTTTGGTTGTATTTTATAAATATATTTCACGAATTTAAATGATAATTGAGCTCTCAAAATAAGACATTAAGTAATTCTTAACATATGTTCATCATGGAGTGTTATAGGCTATGATGATATTTTATATCTTAGCATGAATGGAATTATTGTATTGAGAAATATAATATGATCATGAGGCACAAACCGAGTTCTATGTATTTAATAACACGCAAATTATACCACATGGAGTGTTATACACTATATATTTATTATATTATGGGTGCATGGTTCATATTTTGTTCCCCCATACACAATTTTTGTAAATTAACTATTAAAGGAACCTTTATACTTAGATACATGTATTATGAGAAGATTGAGGCTCAGATAATCATGGATGGCTAGGTATGTTTCTAATAATATATTCAGTTGAAGCTTAACAAAGATTATATTTTTCCATATGTATAATATGTATGATATTCATTCCCTTTATTGGGATATATTAAGAAAGTGTATATTTTTTTTTTAAGGGTAAAAGGCATTTTATTGATAAGAAAAAAAGTTACAAGAGGCGGAAGTATGGAATTCTTTTACAATCTCTATCAAGCAAAGATGAGAACTCCGCAGGTAAAGAGGTCAGCCAAGTCAAGGACTGATGAATGCCTTTGTTGGCAAGAGCATCTGCAACATAGTTCGCTTCCCGATAGGTGTGAGTGGATATGTAGTCTATCCCTTGGAGAGCGTTGAGACAATTCGTCCAAAGAGAGGTGAGAGACCAAGCCAGATGAAGGGTACCGTTCCAGATGGCCCGAATGATAGTAGTAGAGTCACTTTCAATCCAGAGTTTTTTCCAGCCTCTTTGAAGGGCAAAATCAACGGCGTGAATGACACCCAGCATTTCAGCTTCCAGGGAAGAGGAATGGGCACAGCCAGCGTAGAAGCATCCCTGACAAAGACCAGCCGAGTCGCGAAATATAGCACCACAACCAGCCGGGCCTGGATTACCCTTGGAGGCACCGTCAACATTCACTTTGATCCAACCTGACATCGGTGATTGCCAGAAAACTTCGAAAGATCGTTTGGTTCGAGGATAGACGCCGGGCACACGAAGGTGACGAAGGATCTCAAAATCGCCCACTGAATTGGTGCAACATTCTTTTTGAATTGACACCGCTTCATGTATCGCAATAAGAATTCGAGATTTACCTGCAATTAAACTAAATGAGCGCTTATTATGCATAATGTCATTTCTAGCATACCAGATCACATGAAGCAGTTCTGCCACCGCCGTAAGCAGCAGATTTTTAACCTGAGGAGAGAAAACATAACTAGTGCACTTGTTAAGGAATAAAGAAATAGTATCAGAAAAGGACCATCTGCAATTAAAAAGGTCAAAAACATAATTCCATAAAGCAGAAGCTGTCGCACACGACAAAAAAAGGTGATTCGCATCTTCCCTGTGTTGATTACACAAGCGACAAATGGAGCAAAGTTGAATGCTAAAGGATTGTAGACAAGCTTCAGTGGGTAATCTATTATGGGCAATTCGCCAAATGAGATTAAGTCTAGAGGGTTTGATCCACGGCTTATCAAAATGGCTCACCCAGTGTAGAATAGAATCACTTTCAGAAAAGTAATTTTGATAGAAGTTTTTGGAGTCAAGAATGCCATTCGGGGCAGGTTCCCAAACAAGGAAATCACCAATAGGAGAAAAGTGATGCTCATCAATGATCTGCGCAATATTGTCAGGGAGAGCATGTCTGTGATATTGTAAGACATCCCTTATGGAAAGGTTATAGTCATTGGGGGTGATATTAGGTGGTAGCAGTGATATCAGAGGGTTACCACACCATTTATCACACCAAAAATTAATGGATGAATCAGCACTAACCATCCATCTAGAATTCTCCATGATCTTCTGAAACGAGTCTCTAATCGAGGGCCAGATTGAAGAATTAACATATTTGAGCTTCCCACTTAAGAGCTTGGTGCGGAATCTATGGTTCAAGAAATCAGAAGCTTTGGAATTACCATTGATAATGCGCCAAGTGAGACGGGCTTGGAGAGCATTATTGAACATCCTTAAATTTTTTATACCAATGCCACCTTTGTCTAGGGGTTTGCAACAGGTTTTCCAGGGAATAGTGACAAGTTTTCTGTCAAGAATACTACCTGTCCATATGAAGTTTTTGATGTAGGTATTGATCCTTTTGATGGTGCTGGTGGGCCATTTGTAAATCATCATAGTGTAAACCATCTTGGAAACAATGGTCGATTTGACCAGGCAGATCCTGCCAGCCATAGAGAGGGATCTTCCTTTCCAGGTAGAGAGTTGGTTTACAATTTGTTCAGTAATATTAGTGAAATAGCTTGCCTTAGGTCGACCCCAAAAAATTGGGACACCTAAATAAACGAAAGGAAGGAGACCCTCTTTAATACCAAGGTAGGAAGTAGTGGCATTTTTCCTTCGGACGGGAAAATTCTTTCCAAAATAGATATGTGATTTATTCCAAGATATCGATTGACCAGAGACTTCCTCATAATGATTAAGAGCATGTTTTAGGACATGAATATTCCTTTGATCCCCCTTAAGAAAAAGAATGATGTCATCAGCATATAGGAGGTGGGTAGGGATATTTAAGTTCCTGGAAGCTTGAATGGGCTTCAAAGATCCTTGAGCTACCAGGCTACTTAGGAGTCTGCTTAGGTAGTCCTCAGCAATGACAAAGAGGATGGCCGATAGGGGATCACCTTGCCTGACACCTTTAGAACAATTGAATAAGCCCCTAGGAGAGCCATTGATTAGAATAGAAATATAGGTAGATCTGAATAGGGTTTTCAGTCTTCCAATGAAGGGATCCTGAAATCCAAAGTTTTTTAAAACCCTGAAGATGAAATTCCAGTCAATAGTATCAAAGGCCTTTCTAATATCAAGTTTAATGGCCACACACCCCCCTCTGGTGTTCCTATTAAGACTATTAGTACCTTCGGAGGCCAGACAGATGCATTCCTGAATGGCCCTGCCTTTAATGAAACCAAATTGATTCCATGAGACTATTTTATCACAAATGGGCGCCATCCTATTCGCAATTATTTTAGTAATGATCTTATAAAGAGTATTAATGAGGGCAATGGGTCGAAATTGATGAATCTCCGAAGCATTTTCAACCTTAGGTATTAAAACTAAAAATTGAGAATTAATACCATGAGGCAGAGAACCATGGGAAAAAAAGGTTTTAACAAGGTTACAAACATCCTTTTGGATAATGTCCCAATGCTTTTGATAGAATCCATTGTTGAACCCATCTGGACCAGGTGAACTGTCTGGATTGAGACCAAAGACAGCATCTTTGATTTCCTGGTAAAGCGGTGTGCTTAATAGAGTTTCATTGTCTCTATCATCAACAAGTAAGGGAATAATGTTATCCCTGATGTCAATATTTATATCCGGACCATTAAAAGTGTTGTAAAAGTATGAGGTGACATGATCTGATATGGATTCTTCAGTATCAATGAGCAAATCTTCATGAATAAGCTTGGTAAGAGGACGATTTGCTTTTCTTATTCTTTGAAGAGTATTATAAAATTTAGTGTTACGATCTCCATCAACAAGACATTTAATCCTAAACATTTGTTTACGGAGGTTATCCTTGAAGGTAAGCAGAGAATTAAGTTTAAGGGCAAGGTTGGATTCCAGTTGAGGATCCAAGCAGAAATCGGATATAGTGTTTTGCGTTTGAGCACGACTAAGATCATTTTCGAGAGAGGAAATTTCAAGTTCAATTTGAGAGCTAGTAGCTTTGCACCAACCTTTAAGGGCCTGTTTTAGGATTTTCAACTTAAAAATACAGGCAAATGAATCTTTAAGGTGATTCATAGAGTTCCAGGTGCGGTGAATAAGATCTACACAATCCGGGTTCGAGGACCACACATTATTAAATTTAAAGGGGAGAAGATTCTTATGGGCGGTCATACAAAAGCTCACTAAGATAGGATGGTGATCAGAGTTGATTCTAGGCAGGGTTATACTAGAAAGATTATCCCAAGTATCAAGGGCCTTCATGTTGACAAAAGCTCTGTCAAGCTTACTGGCGACCATTTTATTGTGGTGCTTCCTGTACCAAGTATATTTGGCACCAGTAAGCATAACTTCAAATAGGCTACAATCATCAATAGCTGACCTGAACTCATTTGAGGAGATTGTAAGATGTGAGGGGCCAATTTTTTTCACAAGGGCTAAGAATGGCATTGAAATCCCCCATTACGACCCAAGGTTCCTTAATAGAGCAGGCCATGTCGGAAAGGTCAAGCCATAGAGACCTTCTATCCTGGTATCTATTATTAGCATAAATCATAGTACAGAAAAAGAGACGACCGTTCAATGAGAAGTCACATGTAATCTGTTGATCTGTGCTTTTACTGATGTGCACATTTTGAAGGGAGTTATGATAAAAAATCCACATGGAGTCAGTTTGAGTTCCATGTTTACACGAGCCAAGAAAGTTATACATAGGAGCACCAAGTCTCATGTAGTTGGTTTTGAAGTTAACCTTGGGTTCAGAGATGGCAAAGAGTTGAGGTTTGTGAGAATATATAAGCCTCCTAATTGTAGTGGAGGTGTCATTGTTAGCTAGACCTTGGCAATTCCAATATAGAAAATTCATTTCTACTTGCGTTTAGGGTTGGTACCCTTCTTTTTTTGGGATTTTTCAGAGTCATTCTTTCTTTGGGATCTAGTGGCCATAGAAGAGGAAGAAGATTTTAAGTTATCTGTCAGGGTATCGGCATTAGAAGGTGAGTCGTTGCTAGAATCAGTGACAGGTTTATGCTCAGAAACTGTGGTGCTAGGACCAAAAGCTTGGACAACAGAGTGATCTGTTATAAAATGTGCAGTTGCAGATGCAGGTTTTTCAACATTGGGAGTCTGCAATTCGGCACTATAATTTTCAGTAGGAGTTGGTTCAAGGGGGAAAATAGGATCGGGAGTAACGCTGAAGGAAGATCCAGCCATAACAGTGCCAGAGTTGACAGCATTAGGTGCCAGGTTTTCGGAATCCAAAGCAGATGCTGGAAGGGTAATTTTAAAAACAGATGCTGCAGGAGCAGAATCAGAAGTGTGTGTTGTGTTAGATAAAGTGCTGGCCACTAAGGTAGCAGAATTGGTAAGATGGGGAGCCAGAACCCCTGTTACTGGAAAATTACTAGCAGTTTGGGCAGTAGTAACAGGTTGTATAGAATCATCAACAGAGGAGGTGCTATGTGCAGTGATAGTGGGAATATAAGAAGAGTAAGCTGCATCATTTTCAGTGTTAACGGTATCCATCATCATATTATTCACTACCGGGGCAGTAAAGGGATTCGAAGAACCTGGGTGTGCAGATTTTTGCAAATCACTTGCTGTTGCATTGGAGACCTCTGGGCTGGCAATGAGATCCGCAGGGGTAAGAGCATCCGGCCCCAAGTCCCTACTTGCATGTTCAACCAAAGCAAGAGAGTGTGAGGGGAAAGCATCAGTGGCCGAAGTGTGTTTAATTCCACCACTTACAGCCACTGAATCATGCAAAACTATAATAGGATTATCATTTTTTTGGAGGGTCTCCTCTTCCTCAACTAACTCCCCCCAGGATTTTCCTTGCAGAGCTGACAGTACATTGGATTTCTTAACCCAAGTGTCCTGCTTTTCTCTATTGGGGGGCTGCTGTTTGGCAGAGGTAGTAGGCCCCTTTTTGGCATGTTTTATTTCTTGCCAATCCTTAGTGTTTGGAGGGTCCATTTGTTTTCTAACCACCCTACAGTTTGAAAGATTGTGACCTATCAATTTGCATACTTCACAATAGGGTGGCATCTTTTCATACTCAATTCTGAGTTCAAATTTATAGTCTGGGGCATTGAAAATAATGCTGGAAGGCAGTTCAATAGCTAGATTGACCTCAACCATTATTCTAGCATAGAGCCCTAATTCCCCATTCAATGTTCTATGATCAATTTTTATGGGAGTCCCTATGCAGGAAGCAATATCATTTAGGATTTTCGGATGCCAATAGAACCAATTAAGTCCATGAACTCTAACCCAGATTTGAGCTAAGTGATTTTTGTGTGTGGATGGATTAAAGTTAGGATCCCAATCCAGTGTTCTAAGATAACCTGGTTTGAGTTGTAAATTACCGAATTTCCTTACCTGGTCCAGTTCATCCTGTGTGCCGAAGAGGAAATGGTAGTACCCCTTTCCGATGGGGATCATCCTCCATTTCGAAGAGCCCCAGCAGTGGGCTATTCTATTCTTGAGCTCCAGGAGAGACCAGGGTCGATCACCTGTGGAATATGTCACCCGACCCAAAATCGAGTACTTACAGAGCTGTATCCTTTGCTTCAGAGCTTCCGGATCTGCATCAACCATAAAACAACCATCTTCAAGCTTCTTAAAGAGAGGTTGTTTACATACCGTCACATCGCGAGGATCGGCCCCTCGAAGGGCATCGCGAAAGGAGATGGATAATATAAAAAAATTCATACATGAATATAATTCACATAATGGAAACAAGTATAGAGATACATGTGTTTTATAAAGATCATTCCATATCCATTTATCTCTTGAGTAGCACATAATATTTAAAGAGACCTCTATTTGCTTACAATTATGAATTTGGGAGTTTATATATTTTTTCAATGATATAATTTAACATGGGAACATAATTTAGGGTTGAATAAATTTAGATTGAGTAGAACTTGGTGAGATGATCTAAAAATATTTTTGATATAATCTAAAGGATGTTTTTATATGGTTATTCACAAGGTATTATATATGATGTGATACGAGGTGAAGTTGATGATAATATTTAAAAAATATTTTGGTTGATATCCAAAATAAGTGTTTGGGTATGGTTTCATTAGTTATTATGTACGATAAAATATAAAGTGAAATTACCCAAAGTTTATGAGGCTTTAGTATAGGTAAGATATTGAAAGAGGTATTCCCAAAATTCCTTGCATTGGGCCGTATCATATTATATGGTAGGTGGAAGTCATGTGGTATGACATTTCATGAAACCTGTAAATATTTTATTCCATATATTAGGCGGTATTGTAAGTATTTTTATATGATTGAATTCCACTACCTTTACATGGAATTAGAACATTAAAGGGTTATGATTTCACACTTCTATAACATATCATTTATTAGTGTTTCATTAAATGAAAGACTTGGGAGAATAATTTTTTAATGTGATAAATGCATGAAGAAGACATAAAATTAACTCCTATTTTATGAAATGAATGAGTTAATGCATCCATGTTAACTAAGGGATGTCTGAATTGGAAACCATCATAATCGTGTGAATATTTTTGAAGAAAGGATTAACAATGAATGTTAAACCAAAATAAAGTTATTAATTTTATTTATAATTTACTTTATTATGGGTTTCGTGTGTGGTGATATTTTTATAGTTTCTTATTTATTCCACCTATTATATTAGGTGTTTTTATATCCCTAGACACAAAATCAATACTTAATAACCAAAAATTATATCTCACAAACATGTTCCATTAATATCTATTTAGGAATGAAATTTTGATATCAATTTTAAAAATATTATCATTATGATTAGATTTTATTTATTAGTTTCTTTTAGGATAAGTGTTTATTATTATCATATAATAATATTTCATCTTTAATGAAAGTTATAAAACCATATTTCTCTAGTTATCCAGCCTCATTTATTAATATATTTCATATTGATATCTCTCAAACATTATCTTTCATAGGGAATTATGAATATTCTCCTATTATATGTTTTTTACATCTTTATCATTGACTTTATCAAATAAAATCACCCCCAATAACTCTAAAGGAGAAGTGATACTTTTTGGAAAATAAAATTTTTCTCTAAGGAAATTTACTTTCAACATTAGGGACTGAATCTTAAATATAGATTTTATTAATTTTGATTAATTAAAAATACAAGCTTCAAGTCTCTTTATTCAATTTTTTTGATAATATTATCCATATAAACTACTTCACAAAACTATAAATGAATATATTATATGATGGGAATCATCCCATTCTATAACTCATATGATATCATATTTTATGCGTTAGTTGGAACACATGGTTATGTTTGTATGTCATCATTTTTAATGCATATATTGAAAAAAGAATCAAGGAATAATTTTCATGGCTCTTTATAAATTTCACCATAATAATTTGGATATAATTCCATAATATTTAATATAATTAGTGATTTTTAGTAAAGATATTCTATAGTTTGATCTAGTAAATGTTTTGTCCTTATACAAAGTTCATTATATTTTCCACTTTAATATTTCTTAAATCTCTAAAAGTAAAAGTAATTTTACCCATTAGGTAGACACACACACACACACACATCTTGACTCTATAATTAAGATAGATTAATTATGAAAATATATAATTATATCTTACATGGAATGGTTCAAATATCCTTTTATAAAATAATTATAGAATATTTGTGGAAAATGTTCCATTATTTTGTAAATGTTCTATTGTTTATTATCTTTTTAAACAATAATGGCCTCTATCCAAGGATTTAAATCAAGAGTCAAAATACCCTTATTGATATATCCTTTTCAAATGATATTGGTTTACATGAAAAATTAAATAAAGGAATTATAGGGTGTAATATAACTCATGTGATGTTTTTTTCATAATTTATTTCTAGCATTATAATTATTGGTTCATGAATAAACTTATAATATATTTTTTAGATGTGAAATTACAGAAACTAAAACTATTTATTTATAAAATTTTCATAGTAAATATTTATTAATGTGACTCACATAATATAAATTATGCAATTAAAGATTAAATTCACTGAAAATATGAGGTCATAATATCTTCTAGAAATTATACCACATCTTACTCCATTAAAACCTCAATGATTTATCATATCTATATAAATTTTGATGAATTTTTGTATTATTGATATTTTTAATACATATTTATGACAAAAAAGTTTTATCTAACACCCAAGATATTCTAAATGAGAAATTAAATTCAATAATAATTATACATGAAGTCCCCTTGATTCTTTTTAACTATATTGTACTTCTTCTAATAGTGGCCCATCTTAGCCTGTGAAATGGAGGTATCTTCTTTCTTATTAATCTCACTCATAAAATATCACTTATTTGAAGTATTTTTCATTAGAGCCTTTGGTTTGAAACATAAATAATCTATTTCTATCTTCCCTTAATCTTTATCATTATAAAGACTAAATATTTACATTTATTTATTTCCTTATTATCTTTAATAACCATGGTTAATTGTTTCACGTGATAATTATGTATATTTTTCATGTAAAACTAGCAATAGAAATGGATAAGTTGGGTGGTGACACGCCCATGAGTATCATCAATTTACATGGATGGATTTTAATGTTTATCATTGAAGTATCAAAACCTATTTACCAAAAAATCTAAAATGTAATGTTTTTTAGGAAGTCTGAGATCAAACCACTAAGAAAACATGAATATCTTAAATCCTACTTATTAATTATATATTATTAATTTTTAATTATAAAATTAGAATTTTAATGAAATAATAATACATAAGAAACATTAACACCTCTATTACTTATTATACTAAAATGTAGAAATGATGAATTAATTTCAAAAGATAATGTTTAAAAAAAATAAAATTTCAATTATTTTTAGATATATATATATTGATAAATTAGTTATGATATCTATAAGATAATCAATTTTAATGAAATCAATAATAATTAAAAAATCATATCTCTTTCATGTATTTATTATATATGTTCCTAGTGTATCATGTTGGGACATTGAGGGGGGGGATGAATCAGTGTTTCCATATTTTATGAATATTTCCTTTCACTTTTAATTATGTTATATTGATTGGTGAAACTTTTTCTCTGTTAAGAGGTTGATATATGTATGTTCTCTCTATAACCTCGCTATAATGAATTATAATATTTAAACAAGAATAGTGTAATACATGATTATGAATAAACTTACTCATAACTGTGTTTGATTTCCACCATGACATATATTATCAATATTGTATTGTCGTAAAAAAATTTGTAATGAAACAAAAGGTTTTGCAATGTATCATCCACTTCCCCAAGAAAGGTATGACCAAATTACCCAGTCATCTCCTAATGGGTTTGTGATTGGATTATCCCGGTAGCCTATAATGCCTCAACTGTAATCCTTAAAATCCTTAAATTAAATCATCATTATACTCCATATTTATAAACATCAACAAAATAAGATCTTCTTACTCAATAAAAATTTCTTTAGATCTAGAATATAATTAGTAACAATTGATGCATGTTGGAATTGGTATTTAAATAAATCTCAATATGATCTTATATCATATAAACTCAAACTTTTGAGAGTTTATACATAGGATATAGACAGTAGAAATAATAAAAATAGACACCCTTTCTATAAATATTCTTCTCCATATATGGTATATGAATATAAAATGATATCTTCTCATTATTCCTATATATAATTATTGTTAATTACTTTATATTTTTAACTCTTTTTACCTCCTCAATACTCTCGATATTTAATAATAATACTTCTATTAGTTTCTCAATATTTGGAAGACATTATTTATATGAAAACAATATCTTGTTCTTCATTGAAATATCACATCCTTATTTTTTATTTTCTTTTATATTCTCATTATCACATGAATAATATTTCTATATGTAAATATAGAAATATCCCTTGAATTATTGTAGCATGATATTTTATCTTTTTTACACTGTCCAATAATTTTTTTGCTTTTATATTTTTATTCAAGAACTGATAAAATTTTTAACCCAAACTAGATATTTTATTCTCTATTATATATTTATAAATACTGAAACCCTTCTCCAAAATATCTATAATCCCTTTAATTTTATTCCATATTTTCATGGGATCATAGAGTGTCTTAGTTTCCGCCATCGAATTATATATTGAAAAAAACATCCCTTTGATAGTTTTATTCAACCAATATTAAGAAAAAATATATTTATTATGAAATAACTACTTCTCATTTCATAGAACAAAATTCATATTTTTATTTATAAAATATTGATTGATTTTTTTATTGTGATGTTTATTTTCAGTAATGAATATCTCTTACATCACTTGAATTAATATTATATAAATTCTTATAGTTTAGAAAATTTCTTAACTATCGGCCTCTAGGTAAATCTTATGAAATTACCATATAACCTATAAAAGATTCAGTGAGAGTCCATAACGATGTATCATTTTTAAAAAAATCTATTTTTTATAAGACATAATTGGAATATTTGATATGTGATTAAATAATACTTTATTTATCAAATATAACTAAATAAAAACCATCCCAAGAGAAACCATGTATAGAAATATGATATATGTATAAAACTATAAATGAAAAACCATTATATCATATGTATCATTAGACTAAATGGAAAATTCATAATCCTCAAATTATTTTGAATATTTTGGAGAGAGATCAATCAAGTGGTAAACATGTGACTACCTCCTATGGAGGTATCCATGTGATGAATGAATCACACGTTATAAATTTATTACAGTCATTTAAATGTAGTGTTCTAGCACCTTAGTGTGACAATGAAGAAGATGAGATAAATTTATGGTTATTGAGTTTGGCTGGGAATTAATAAGCATCAGATACATCATTATCATTATATATTAGTAAGGTTTATGTTTATTCCCATTATGATCCATGGTGATTAATTCATTAAATCATGAATTAAAACAAATGATTTAATTCCTTATCAAGTTCATTCATTGCATGCATGAATATTATTCACTCCCTAATGTGACATCACTTGTTTCTATTCCATAATGTTTTCTTTAGTGGTGGATTGTTATAAAATTTTAATCATTAATTATTAAATTTCCAATAATAATTCCATAAACATCCAAAATAAATCATATTATACTATTAAATACAAGAAATTAACTTATTATCTTATTTATATCACGAATTCTCATTACATACTCTTTAAGACACAACTGAATCGTAAACTACCCATGAATCATAAGAGTGAAAAGGCCTTTAATGACTACCTTTCAATTGTACAATATGATTAAAATAGTTTAGTGGGATAATATGACCATACATCATGGTTCTTATAATACCATATGGTTGATGTGGATTTTTTTACAAGATATCATGTTTCATGTATGTGTAACCTATATAACCTTCTTGCATCTCATTTATATGGCTTTAAGGAATATATCTCCTCCAATCCTCCACTTTTACTAAATCATATAAGACATCAGGATGTTAAAAATTATATAATATACAATATTATAATTCATGAAACTTTCTATAAAACTATAAACCATGATATTTTTAAAAGAATATTATATTTTATATCATATATGGCACATACCATCGAGCTTAAATGAATAATGGAATATTATTATTATAACTAATAAATTTAATTTAATTGTATAAATAAGATTATCAACATTATGAAATATATTTATAAAATTACCAATCAAAAATTATTGATTAATTATGAGGAAGTAGTCATTTTATTGTTTAGTAAATTCAATTTATGTTTTATAAATATGATTCTTTCAAAAATGATTTTTATTGGTTTTTTGTTAGTGAATAAAAAAAATAATTTATTGCAATTTTCAAAATCATATTTTATAAAATTCATATACTGGATTAAAACATCATTTGATATTTATCTTATAGTTAAGTTTTGATATTTTTCTGGGATGATTTATTTTTTAGTGAATAATAAAAAATTATAATTTTTATAGAAAACTATATTTTTGTTTTAAGAATTCAAAAAATCCATTTTTATAAAATGGTTTCGAAGTAACCATAATTATATTATATTATGAAAAATACAATTATGTTCATTTTAAAAAAAATATTGTGGAATTAGGTATACACACATTTCTTAATTAAAAGGCTTTTATCTGAAAAACTATTTTTTGTTACATTTTTTATTTTAATGTTAAATTAATTTGAACAACTTGAAGAAATTTTATTTTGAAATATAGAATCCATGTTTGCAATTAGGTGGTCTGAATTTTATAAATAAGACCCTTTTCATTATGAATAGTAACAATAGAAAATAATTATCACAATGATAAGGGGAAATTGGGAAATTAATGTAAAAGTATTATGGAAAAGAAAAAATGACCCTAAAACATGCCTTTAAACTGTTTTTATGAGTATTTTTCCATTACAATCCTTTTTTAGAAATTATGGAAAAATTGTCAGGACACGTCGCCTAGGGATCGTGTCGTGACTACCCTAAACCCGCCTTCCATAGCCCAGGGGTTGGCAACTAGCACTGAGTAGGCATATCCCAAAAAAAGGAAGGCATTTTCTTTAAACCTATGCACAAGTAAAAATATCAAACTTAGGAATTTAAACACAAAGTAAATGATAACATTCACTATGACAAAAAAAATAGAGTACAGAATAAACTGAATGTACAAAGGGGCTAAAATACAAGCCCAAAACCAAAAAGGAAATCATGAATTATAAAATCCAAACACTCAAGACCCTACCTGAAGGGTAGGTGAAGGGTAGCTTCCTGTATCCATTGAAGTACGCTCATCTGTACCATCTCATTGAAAACCACCTAGTCCCAAACTACCAAGGTCTCTGTCGAAGCATCGGTCACCTGCATGAGACACGACACATGCGGGTGAAGCCCGTGAAGGGGTGAGTAACATAATACTTATTAGGGACCCCAAACCACAAATTAAATACCACAATAAATACCAAAATGAAGGAACACAAAGAAAAGATAGATCACACCCTGCATAACTGAAAGTATAAAAAGTAAAAGTATGAGTCGTAAAGTTGAATCATCTTGTACTTCTAAGGGACTCATCCCTGATGAGTCACTAAGGTTCTCTCGGTTATTGGAACACTAAGGTCTGCTCGGTTACTGGACCACTAAGGTTCACTGGGCTACTGAACCACTGAGGTCCGCTCCTCCACTAGACCACTGAGGGTCGCTCGACTACTAGACCACTAAGGTCTGCTTGGCGATTGGACAACTCTGGTCCGCTCGGCTACTAGACCACTGAGGTCCGATCCTCTAAGTGATCACTAAGGTCCGCTGAACTACTAGACCTATAAGATCTTCTCGGAATATATACCAATAATGTCCACTCAGCTTCTAGGCAAGTGAGGTCTGGCTCATCATATCCTTTACGCTACATACATCTATAGGATTCATGCTCTCCATTGCACTTGATTCTAAGATAATATACTCTAAAATCCATCGGTCGTATCTCAACTACCGTGAAAACTCATTTAGAGTACACTCAAAGGACTATCTCATCAAAAGGGTCCCTATGCCATAACCATCACATAAATTGGACACCCGGTCTGAATGATATTTTTTTAGTAAACTGGGGTTGGTTGCATATGGGCTCAGTCCAACATGGTCAAACCAACCCGGACAACTTAGCCCAGAGGTTCTACACAGCCTCACCATGCTCTGCTGACCTGACCTGACCCAGTGGGGTTTGGGATAACCGGGTCTGGCATGGCCCAACGACCCTTAATAATGGGCCTTGTGGGACCCATCATAGTTTAGTTGTGGGTCCAGCCCACCGGGTCGCCCAACGACCCGATTCTCATCTTTTCTAGTCCGACATAGTTAGAACAGTTATGACCAACCAGGCCACCTAGTTTCCCTTCTGACCCGACCCCAAAATTTGAAGGATGGTTTTTCCCCATCGAGGGATGCCCAGTTACCCAGTTTACTCCATTGGCCCTACCCATATTGGAGAACTATCATGGGTCCATCCTGAATGCCCACTAGCGTCTTGTTCGCGCAGACGCACGACCGACTGAGCTTGGCCCCCTCCCTCCCCACACGGACCAGCATGGTCCGTGTTCCAGTCCACGTCGCAACCCGCTCCACCTAATGCAACGCCTGACCGGAACCACCGCCCAACACCGCCACAACCCATACGGGTCACAGCCTCCTCCACCTATGCACGCCGCTGGGGCACGCCCCCTCCCACCTGTGGGCCACCAAACATTCTCTGGTGGTCCATTTCTTGATCCTTCAGCGGTTCCATACTTTTTTGTGCATCACTATCACTATTGCATTCTCCTCTTCTTTTTTCAATCACTTAGGGGGTTTGAACTCATTTTGAATTTCCCCAGAAAAGATCTAGTCTGACCTCGTGGGTCCTTCAGTGAAGATCAATGAGATATAGATAGAGGGGATCATAGAGAACATACAATGAACAAACCAAACATTGTTCATATCGGCGCAAAATTGTTCTTGTCAACAGGATGAAAAAGCATAAATATAAATCACAAATACTTAATCCCCATAACCAATCCCACAAAAAATATTTCTAAATCCTAAAAGGAGAATCCATCCACAGATCAACTTCTTAGAGAGTTGATTTGTGTTCTTCATTTAGAGGGGAGAACGGAGAAAAACAATAACTACGATTTAAACCCCTACCAAGGAAAAGGAGACCGGTCAAGGAATATCAATTGTTGTTATTTTCTAATCTACTGTTCCAATTCACTCTCCAAGGGTATCATCATCGCTTTCTGATTCACTAGAATTCATAATTGGAGTGGTTTCCTTCTTCATTCGTCAGAGGAATTCAAGAGTAGTTTGTCAAACCTGAATCCATGTTTAATTAAAGAAGGAAGATTTGTTTCATGTTGCAGTGTCACCACACTGATTCATTAATGAATTTCATTAATGGATTCAGCATCGCCTTGTCACTCTACTACAACACTGACAAGTTTCTACGGAGCGACGAAGGGAGAATAATAAAATAACTTTTTTAAGTTATTTTATTTTTCTTCTCAATTTCCCAAAAACTATCCTTTTTGGTAGACCTGTGCCATTTGATTTTAGGCCCTTCTTAGGTGAATTTCAATGCTTTGAGTTCAACGGTGCCCTTATATTTTTGATTTGGGAATTGGTTTAAATGTTAGAAAAACTCACTCACACGATTCTTTAATGAACATTAAAAATAGTACGAAAATACATTTCGGACACTCTAGTCCTTGGAATCATGATTCTTCTTAGAACCTGGCATTGAAATAATACCTTATATTTTTTCATAAAATTTACATGAAATTATGGGGTATTACATTCTCCCCACCATAGGGATTTATCTCCCCAAAATCCAGACCAAGGACATTCAATCAAACATGGGTACTAAGCATGAATCTGGGCCTCCCTCTCCCTCATGATCTTCTAATGATTCATGTGCTGCCAAAAAACCCGCACTAGAGGAATCACCCATCCACAATGGATCCTCTCCTGTTGATCCTCTATCTCCCCTGGGTACTGCACAAATTTCACCCCATCAGCAATCTCTAACTCACTGTGGTCGATGACGTGAGAAGGTTCATGCACATATCTCTTTAGTTGGGATACATGGAAGATGTCATGCACCCTCTCTAACTATGGTGGTAGAGACAAGTGGTATGCCGCCTCTCCTACTCTACACAGTATTTGGAAAGGTACAATGAACCTTGTAGATATCTTTCCACTCCATAGAAATCTCAATATCCCTAGTCGATGAGAGTCCAATAGGAATATGTGGTCATAGTCCTCAAACTCCAAGGGTATCTATCACTCATCAGCATAAGACCTCTATCATAACTGTTCATTCATCATCTACTCTCAGATGTCCTACACCTACTTAGTGGTATCATATACCATCTATGGACCAATGAGTACTGACTCCCCTGGTTCAATCCTGCTTAACGGTGACCTACATAGTCATCTGTAGAGTTCCTCAAATGGTGCGATACAGATGGTGGAGTGGTAGATATTTTTGTACACAAACTCCACCAGTGGTTGTTCTCCCTCCCAACAGTGACCAAAATAAAGAATTCAAGTACAATAAATGTCCTCTATGTTTTTTATGGCCTACTCAGCCTAACCATTCGTCTGTGGGTGAAAGGATGTGATTAAGCATAGCTGAGTCCAAGATCCCTCCTAAAATCTATTCCACAACCAGGGTATAAAGTGTAAAGCATGATATGAGACTATCATAAATGAGAATCCATGGAGTCGAACTATCTCCAGCATGTAGAGGCTTCCCAAGCTCTGTATTGAACCCTACTTTCTAATGGGTTGGAAATAGCCCGACATGGTGAGTCGTTCTACGATCACCTAGATGGTATCGTTCCCCCTAGAAGTATTTGGTAATCCCATCACGAAGTTCGTCGATATCACATCCCACTTCCACTCTAGTACCTCTAGGGGGTTTTTCAAACCTGTTGGAACCTTGTTCTTAGCCTTCACTTGCTAAAAGTGAGGAATCTCATTAAAAACTATTCCACTGCATTCTTCATCCCCAACCACCAGAATTGACGTCGGAGGTCCTGGTATAACATTACCACACATGGATGTACTACCGAAGGGGATACATGGAACTCCCTCAAATCCTCCACTATAAATTCCACTGGTACCACAGTGCATCCTCTTAAAAGGATGGTGTGCTCCATACTTTTCAAATATCCATTAGGGGCATGCCCTGTGGACATCTAGGCAAGCATAGTCTTGTAACCAGCATCTCTGATTTGTAGTTCATTGATTCACTATAATAGTGGAGGGGGAAATACCATCATCTTAAGAAATGATATCTCCTCTCAATCCACAAACTATATCTAAAGTGAGGCCAACTTCTTTGAGGTCTCATTCAGTAGCTGTGAACTCAATCTCCTGTTGAGAGCATCTGCCACCACATTCTCCTTCCCCAGACTATAGACTATCTCGAAGTCATTGTCTTGGAGAAACTGTAGCCAACATTGTTGTCTCAGATTATGATTCTTCTGAGAAAAGATATAATTGAGACTTTTGGGGTTAGATTAGATGATGAATCATTCTCCCATAAGGTAGTGTTTCCACATATTTAGTGCGAAGACTACCGCTACCAACTCATGTTCAGGAGTCACATAGTTCTTCTCATGTGGTCTTAATTGTCATGAGCAATACGAATTCACTACTTTACCCAACATCAAGAAAAAGCCATGCCTGGTTCCTAATGGGTCACAAAATACCATTTAGTTAGTGCCCTCCTCTAGGAGACTCAAGATAGAAGCACTTTTCAAGCTTTGTCTCAAATTATAAATTCTCTACTAGCATATTTAAATCCACATGAAGGCATTTTACCCTCTTCATCAATGCCATCATGGGTGATTACAATCTGGAGAAGTTGAGTATAATCCTCTGATAGTGCTCAACCAACCCAAGGAAACTCCTCACCTCAGTAACAAAATTAGGTGGCTCCCAACAAAGGCACTACCTTGATCATTGATGGATCTACTACAACTATATACTTTGAGATCACATGTCCCAAGAATGGGACCTTTCGTATCTAGAAGTCAAAATTCGAGAGCTTTCCTTAAATCTGATACTCTCAGCGTGTGTCCTGAACCATCCTCAGGTGTATCACGTGATCCTCCTGGAACGGTGAATGCAATATGATTTCATCAATGAAGACCACTACAAACTGGTCTAAGTACTATTGGAAAATCCAGTTAATGAGTCCCACGAACACTGTTGGGGCATTCATCATGCCAAAAGGCATCACTATGTACTCATAGTGGAAGTAGAGATAAATGAAATTTGTCTTCTATATGTCCTCATATCGTACTCGAAGATGGTGATAGTCTGATATGAGGTCTGTCTTAGAGAACCATCTCACTCCTTTTAGTTGATCTAAGAGGTCATAAATCCTCAGAAGAGGATTCTTGTTCTTCACGATAACCTGGTTCAGGCCCCATAGTCTACAAATAACCTCATGATTCATTATTACTTCTTGGAAAAAACATTGGGGATACCCATGGTGAAACAATGGGCTATACAAACCCCTTCCTCTGAAATTCCTCCAACTGTATGCTTAGCTCTACGAGCTCTGCATGAGACTTCTAATATGCAGTTTTAGATATTGATGTCATCTCGGGTTACATATCAATGCAGAAGCCTACTTCTCTACGAGGAGGTTATCCTGGAAAATCCTCCTGAAGGATTTCCTTTGTAACGACCCGAACTTTTGAATAAATTTTGTTTTCTACTTTTGTGTGTTATTTTATTTTATACTAAAAAAACTATATCCTTTAATAAATAAAGTGAGTATAATTAAAATGACATCATCAGGTTTTGAATATTATTTGACTGTTGATCAAAATGTCATTTGGAAACTAAACTCTTAATGTTATTATTATTGTTTATAAATACAAGTGATCATGGTTAATTAATATAGAAAGAGGAGTTTATGGCCTCATCCAGCAGACTCAGGCCATACGAAGCCCATCTGTCAAAGCTTGGAAAGGAGGTGGCATCATTGGGATTTTCTCTAGACCAAGCCCAAGCTGCACTCCAACATGTGAAGCTTGGATGGAATTGCATACGGGATAAGATCAAGCTAATAGAAATCACCACTCATGCAATGTTGTCTAAGCCACCCCAATATTCTATCACTATAGCACACCTTACACTTAGGTCTTATGTAGGTGTTCTAAGGGGCTATGTAACAAGACCTTATTTACTTTAGTTAATCCTTTGGTATAAATAAAATTTTCACTTCTTATTATGATAAAATTTGTGATTTTCAAATGTCTGGCTAAATATAGGATGAATATTATTGATGTATTTTTGGAAAAAAGGTATTTTCAAATATTTTTGTAAACTTTAAATAATTAATAATGTGAATTGATTTTTAAAACATGGTCTTCTACAGTTAAAACCAGTAATAAATTTAGAGTCTAATAAAATCAACTTAATAGTCAGTGAATAGTAAAGTATGAATAGTAATATTACCCTTATGAATAGTAAAGAATAGTATATTATCCAAAAAAATAGAATCTTCACCCATAAATGTATAATTATAATGTAGAAATCATATAAGTGAAAATACGATCATAGTATAAGTTTTCTTATTTTTGTATGTCCTAAATATTGTATTTACAATTTTATAATTAATTTAATAATTTAAAATGGAAATTTATTTTCATAAAATTTAATCATAAATTATTACTTTGTTGTATTATGGTTATATGATAATTTTATGGGACTTTGATTACTTTTTTAAGGTGTTACAAAAAGGTTATTGTTTTAGAGTTTTTTTCTATAAATAATGATATTTTTAAAAAATTAAATTAATAATATTTAGAAATTTATTTTCATAAAAATGAGTTCATTTTTGAATTGAAATCATCAATATTAAGTTAGGGTGAATTTATGAGATTTTTATAAAATGTTTTGTTTTTCAGTGAATAGTAAAAGTAGAGTTTTAGGTTTCTGTGTGTTTAATGAAGTCATTTATAATGAAATCATGATATAAAATATCTAGTCTAATTTTTAGTAGTATTATATGTTATTACATGTACCATGTGTCCAATACTTTTGGCAAGCCCATGGTTTTAAAAATACCACCGATGAGACGTCCCTTGGAAATTAATTAAATATTCCCCTACTTTTGCTATAAATACCAACTCATTACATCATTAATTTCATTCCAAATTCCTCCTCAACGAAGTTTTAGAATTTTTACATCTTAAGGAGGCCTCCAAAGTTTACCTCAAGCCCTCCAAGGTCCCAACCTTCGAGCATTCAATGTCACTCTTTAAGATAAGGGAACCTTCCACCTTCCTCTTTTAAGTCATGAATTCCTTTATGTTATGTCTTCTAGTTTCCAATTTATTATGTTGGGGTAATGTAATTATATATAATTATTTCTATTCATTTTATTTCCAAATGATGAGATACCCTTTCCTCTCTCATCAACTGGTTTTATGGATTTTTAAGTGACGCCTTTAGGTTGCCGAATTTTCATAAAAGAAATCACAACTTCTCTTTCTTTCAAGTTTCTTTTCCATGTGGTATGTCATTCGAATATCAATACCATGTTCTTATTTCTATTTTATTTTCTCCTTGTACTGTATTATGTGTAATTTCTTGATTGTTTTATCCTTGTCCCCTCTCTTTTAATGTTTTCCAAAAAACGTTTCATGTAGCTGTCATGCTGTAGAATTTTTGTCTCAAAAACTCTTTCTTTTTTCTATATAAATTCTCTAGTTTTATTTATGTGAATGGAATAACCTATTTTCATTTCCAGGGTTATTAATCAAGCCATAAAATTGTTTTATTTTATTATATAATGGACATAAATATAACCCTTACTCCCTTTTCATTGGTTATAAATTACATAATAATCTTATTTTTAACAACTTTTAAAACGTCACAATTTTGAAGTGAAACCCATTTCATTTAATCTATTTGGGTTATTTATGAAATTTATTATTATGATATATGTGCCTCACATAAAAATAATGACATATTAAGGCTTCTCCCTCATAGCACTCCAATTCATTGGGTATAGAATTAATCTCTAGAGATGAAAAGTTTCATGATACCTTGGTGAATAACATTGGTAATTTTTTTATGACACCTTGGGGATGAACCTTGGTGATATGTTCATGAATTTCTAAATGATATGTTGTATCCAAATATTAAAGTTATTATTCATATTCTTTTTATTATGTTATTGCTCTTTTTTCCATTTCTCATGTCTTATTGTTTTCATCATGTTCTTATTGATACCACAAGTAAACTGATTCCCTTTCTTTCTTTATCGGGCCTTCAGCTCACCCTTTCCATTGATGTATGTATCTGGGTTATGAGATTCATTAATTGTACATAGGATGAACTTTTCAATACTCTTTTAAAGGGGATTTGAAATATTGTTTTACGTTTTCATGTTTTATTGTTTCTGATTTCCAAGACACTAGACTTTAAACATCCTCTATTTGTAAAATGTAATGAAATGTTATGTAATAAAAATGTAGGATGCAATATTTGGTATCAAAGTATAGATTAGATATTTATGGATGTTAGGATATGAAAACATTAGGAATAACCCTATAGATAAGTTTAAATATAGGAAAAATTCTTGGTATTTTGGTGAGTATTGAGTAAGTGGTTAATCAAGAAAATACATCCCTATTTGGATACGAGCAGGTAGAGGAAGCTCTGGTACAGAAGTACCTTATAGTGAAAATGCCGACAAGTAGTTCCGGGCTTGACCTGTGGTATCCTGGTACATGAAAACAATCCTTTCTGCACTCTTGGTGATGACACTCCTAGGGGATATGTTTGGTTAATAATAAGCATTTCTTGAATCATTAAGAAGGATTTTTATAGAAATGTAATTGTTTAAATCTGGATTTTTGAGACATACAATCCTTTATAGCTAAAAAATTCGTAAATCAAATAAGTTTCTAACTAATGTTTTATTCTTTTAGAAAATTGTGGGAAATATGAGGAACCATTCAAATGGTGTCCGCAATGGACCATGCGCTGATGGCCCTCCAATAGAAGTCGGAATGGAAACTTTCATTTGAATGATTAACCAAATGACTCGGGTTATGGGAGATAAATTGAATCAAGATCAGAGAACGATCTCACTGTGAAGAAAACAAAATTCTGTTGTCCCATTTATGCATCAATGACCACTAACATTCAGTGTATCGACCGACCCATTGATTATTGAACAGTGTATCAGCTCTATAGAGAAGATCTTTTATGTGCTCCACTGTTCAGAGAAAGAGAATGTCACCATGGATATCTATCGCTTAGAGAGAGAAGTTGATCCGTTGGGGAACTAATTTAAATCATGAGGCCAAGAGTGGAGGTTGAATATTTAGAGTGGGAAGAGTTATGAAGGATATTCTTCAGTAAGTATTTCCCTCGTTCCATGAGAACGAGAATTGAGAAAGGGTTCCTCGAGCTAAAGCAGAAGGGGAATGAATCTATAGGAAGCAATGAGATGAGAATCAAAATTCATTCTAATTATAAATAAATCATTGTCATGGATCCTAGTGGGAAGGTTGATAGATTATTTGGTGGACTAAGACCTCATCGGTGGAAGAATCTAGCCAACCGAGACTATGAATGCTATGAGGAGATTGTGCCGAGTGCGATGAAAGTTGAACTGGTGTTTGGGGAGACACAATGGTCTCATAAATCCAATGACAAGTAGAGATATATAGAGCCAAGCTTAGGGATGATATTTGATCAGAGAATAGGAGGAAAGAATGTTCAATGTCCCATGTGTTATAAATGTGGGAAGAAGGACTAAGGGAACTTCTTTCTTGAGAGTGGGAAGTGGTACAAGTCTGCAAGAGATGGCCATATCATGTGAAATTTTCATAGTGAGGTGAAGCCTCAACATCCCAACACTAACGAGAAGGGGAAGATGGTGTAGGACATACCTGATGTTCAATGATTTATGTTTGGACAACTTGGTAACTTTTCCAATCACTAATCAAATCTAAGGTCAGTGGAGGGTAATCAACATCAGCCTCAACATAGGACAAGGGAGAAAGGTTGTTCTTTTTCAATCACTACTACTAAATTTAAAGTGCCAAATGATGTGGTGGTAGGTACAATAGTGTTATATCAAAGCTAGTAAGTACTTTGTTTCATTCTGGTCATACACATTCCTTTATTTCTTCTAGGTTTGTAAAGAATTTAGAATCAACCCCCGATTACCTTAAAGTACAGTTTTTATTCAAGACTGCGGGTGGGATTATCCAATCATCGTC
Organism: Viscum album; assembly: GCA_963277665.1. NCBI lineage: Eukaryota > Viridiplantae > Streptophyta > Magnoliopsida > Santalales > Viscaceae > Viscum > Viscum album. Next base: position 763,518,505 of record OY728122.1, read on the forward strand.
AGTGTTTATAAACTCTAGTATTTACTTTAGTGAGAACAATCTTATCCCAAATCTAGTAGTCACTCCCATGCTGGAATTTGACATTATACTAGGGATGGACTGGCTCTCTAAGTATAATGATAAGATCAAATGCAGAAGCATGTAAATCTCAGTAGTCTTGAATGTAAAACATACAGTTATCTTATATGGAGAGATATCTCAACCTGATCTTTGTCTTGAAGAACCTCATATATCTTTCTGTATAGATTTGATCAGTGAATAAGATTAAGGAAATGAGAGTATAAGGATAGAAAATGTCCCCATATTAGAAGAACATATTAACGTATTTCCTGAAGAGTTTCCTAAACCTCCACAATAAAGAGAGGTATAGTTCTCCATTGAACTCATACCTAGATATCATCTAATACCAATGACCCTGTATAGGATAGAAAATGTGGAGTTGGAGGAATTAAAGAAGAAACTCCAAGATCTTTTGGTGAAGGGTTTTACCTGACTGAGTGTGACTCCTTGGGGGAACTATTTCTCTTTGTGAAGAAGAAGGGTTGATTAATGTGGTTATGTATTGATTATAGAGAGATGAACGCCATCACATTGAAGAAAAAATACCCTCTTCAAATAATGGATGACTTATTTGACCAGCTTCATGGGGTTAAATTCATCTCTAAGATAGATCTTCGATCTGGTTAACATCAATTGATGGTGTAGAATGAAGATATTCCAAAAACTACCTTCCGATCAAGATATTGGAATTATGATTTTGTTGTTATACCCTTTAGATTGAATAATAGACCTGCTATTTTTAAGGATTTAATGAATAGAGTCTTTAAGGACTACCTTGATAACTTTGTGATAGTTTCTATTGATGATATTTTGATATATTTCAAAAGTCTTGAGGAGCTTGAAGATCATTTAAGTGTTATTTTGAAAACTCTATAGATGGAGAGGATTTTTAGAAAGTTTAGTAATTGTGAACTCTGGTTACAACAAGTTGCTTTGTTAGGACACATTGTTACCAATGAAGGAATCATAGTTGACCCTACAAAGACCAAGGTTGTAGAATAGTGGCCTCAACCAACAACTATAACTAAGATTCTTAGTTTCCAGGGAATAGAGGGATATTATAGAAGGTTTCTGAAAAACTTTTAATTACTGTAAAATCCATTAAATAAGTAAACATTAAAAGGGGTTATGTTCATCTTGGTAAAGGAGTGTGAGGAATGATTCCAAGAGCTGAAGAAGAGATTGGTTACTACACCCGTGTTATCTCTGCCCTCAAGTGGAGAAGTATTTTTAATTTTTAGCAATGAATCTCTTAAATAGATAGGATGCATCCTCATGGGAAATTACAATGTCATTTCTTACGCATCTCAGTAGTTTAAGACTCATGAGAAGAACTATCCTACACATGATCTGGAGCTGGTTGTGGTAATTTTTTCTCTAAAGATATGGAGGAACTATCTTTATGGGAAAATGTGATATATACACAGACTATCATTGATTAAAGTATATGTTTACACAAAAGGATTTGAATATGAGACAAAGGAGATTTTTGTAACTTCTTATGATTCTTATTGTTCAATTCATTTTCATCCCAGAAGATCAAACAAAGTCTCTAATGCATTAAGCAGGAGAGACTTAGTTTTTCTTTCTATGATGAGGATTCAAAGAGATCCATTGATCAATGACATAGTGAATATGGACATGGGAATTGTAAGGGAAGGGACATCATCAAACCTATCCCAAATGATTTCACAACCGTCATTACAATAGAAGATCAAAAAGCACAGAAAGAGGATCCTTTGTTATAGAATAAGTCTTAGGCTATGAAGTATGGGAAGTTTACTGAGTTCAATGTTGATCATGAAGGTGTACTAAAATTTCATACAAGACTATGCATTTCATATATTCTAGAAATAAAGAAGGAGCTAATGGATGAATCTCACAGCTCCACATTCTCTATACATCCTAGAAGCATGAAAATGTTTAGGGTCCTTCATGATCAGTATTGGTGGGATAATAAGAAAAGTGATTTTTCTGAATACACATCAAGGTTCCTAGTATGTGCACAAGTGAAGGCAGAGTGAAAAAATCCTAAAGGGTTATTGTAACAACTACCCATACCAGTTTGGAAGTGGGACAATATCACTATGGAATTTATCATTGGTCTCTCGATAACATCATAACGAAACAATGTGATATGGGTTATTGTGGACCATCTCACCAAGACTGCCAATTTTATCTCCATTCGAAAATATTTCTCTATGGATCAATTTTCCATTATTTATGTGAAGTAAGTTGTAAGGTTGAATGGAGTTCCACTTTCTATCGTATCTGATCGTGATCCAAAGTTCACATCAAAATTTGGGAGAAGTCTTCAATATTCTAGGGGCATTGAATGTAATTTCAGAATGACCCATCACCCCCAAACTGACGACCAATATGAAAGGAATATTCAAACACTTTAGAACATGTTGAAATCATGCTCAATGGAATTTAATGGTGGATGTGATCAACATCTCCCTTTACTTGAGTTTTCTTACAACAACAGCTTCCACTTAAGCATTCAAATGGCACTCTATGATGCTCTATATGGGAGGAAATGTAGAACTCCTACTTGTTGGGAGGAAGCTGGTGAGAGAAAGCTTCATGGGCCTGATATTGTGAAAGATATGATAGAAAAAGTCCATTCCATCCAACAACATATTAAGGCTGCTCAGAGTCGACAAAAGAGATATGCCGACAACCGTCGAAGGGAATTGGAGTTTGATGTTGGTGAAAAATTCTTTGTTTAGATTTCAACTTGTAAGAGATTCATGAGGTTTTTCAAGAAAAGGTAGCTCATCCCTAGGTACAGTGGCCCCATATGAAATCCTTGATCATGTGGGAGTAGTGACCTATCATATTGTGCATCCTCCAAATCTAGAACAAGTTCAAGATGTCTTCCACGTATCCCTCTTGAGGAAGTACATACCTAACTCTTCACATGTACTAAATCCAGAGGTGGTACAACTGAAACATGACCTCTCTTTTGAGGAGCAGCCGGTGGATATCTTTAATCGTAGAGACAAGGTTCTACGCCACAAGACTACCCACCTTGTTATGGAGTTGTGGAAAAACCACAAATGTGAAGAAGCCACGTGGGAACCAGAGGAGTATATGAGATAGAATTACCAACAACATTTCCCATCAGAGGGTATGAGACAAAATTTCGATGATGAAATTTCTTAAGCGGCGAAGAATGTAATGACGCGAACTTTTTAATTATATTTTTTTTCTAATTTGTTGTGTTATTTTATTTTATAGTTAATAAAACTATATCCTTTAATTAATGAAGTGGGTATAATTAAAATGAGACCATTGAGTTTTGACTATTACATGACTTTTGGTCAATCTAACCCTTGGAAACTATAATCTTAATGTTGTGTTTTTATAAATACAGTTATCTTGGTAAAATAATACAGAAAGAAGACTAAATGGCCTCATCTAGTAGACTCGAGCCACATAAAGAACATCTGTCAGAGCTTGGGAAGGAGGTAGAATCACTGGGATTTTCTATGGACCATGCCCAAGACAAACTTCAACATATGAAGATTGAACAAAATCTCCTAATCGAGAAGTTCAAGTTGATAGAAATCACCACTCGAGAAATGTTGTCTGAGCCACCACAAGATTCTATCACTATATCACACCTTACACTTAAGTCCTATGCTGGTGTTATAAGGAGCTATGTAATGGGACCTTAGTTTCTTTGTGTAATCCTTGTATATAAATAAAATGATTATTTCTTCTTATGTAAATGTTTGTGAATTTCAAATATCTTGATAAATATAAAATGTTTATTATTGATGAATTTAAAAAAAGGTTTATTTTAAAATATTTTTGTATTCATTAAATAATTAATAATGTGAAATGATTTTCAAAAAATGGTCTTCCACAATTGTGATAAATGATAAATTTAGAGTCTAATAAGATCAACATGTTTTATAGTGAATAGTAAAGTAGGAATAGTTACATACCCATATGAATAGTAATGAATAATTATTTGACCAAAAAAATAGAAAATTCACCCATGAATGTATAAATACATTTTAGACATACTAAATGTGAAAAAATGAACATAGTTTAAGTTTTGGTATTTTTGTATGCCCTAAATATTTTATTTACAATTTTATAAATAATTTAATAATTTAAAATGGAAATGTACTTTCAAAAAATTTAATCATAAATTGTTACTTTATTGTCTTATGGGTATATGATATTTTTGGTGGGACCTCGATTACTTTTTATGGAAGATTTTTCAACAAACCCAAAGTGCAAATAAAGTTCAAAGTGTTCCAGATGAAACATTTTCACCAATTGCAAGGCTGGAGACAATCAGATTATTTTTATCCATAGTAGTGCAAAGAAAGTTCAAAGTGTTCCAGATGGACGTCAAATCTGCATTTCTAAATGGGGTTCTAGAAGAAGAGGTGTACATTGAGTAGCCATATGGTTTTCTCATTCATTAGGATGAGAACAATGTTTACAGGCTGAAGAAGGTGTTGTATGGGCTGAAACAAGAACCAAGAGCATGGTACTCAATACTTATCAGTACTTGAAGAAAATTGGTTTCCATAGTGGGGGAGTGGATTACAATCTTTATTTCAGCAACGATAGTAATCAAAGGATTGTGGTGCTAGTTTATGTTAACGACATAATATTTGGGTGATCAGATGAAGCTCAGTGGAGACAGTTTTCCGAATTCATGAAAAATGAGTTTGAAATGTCTATGATTGGAGAGATAATATTTTTCTTGGTCTTTGGGTGACAAAAGTAAGGAATAGAACATTCATTTCTCAATCCAAATATTCCAAGTAGGATTTAAGAAGGATTTAAATGAAAAATTCCATGGAGATGAGGACTCTGGTGGCTACCCGAACGAAATTATCAAAAGATGAGGGTGGAAAGACGGTTAATATCACGGAATATAGGAAAATCATTGGAAGTATATTGTATTTAACTACAAAAAGGTCTGACATTGTTTTCGCCACATGCCAAGTAGCATGATTTTAGAGTAATCCCAAAGAAATCCACATGCTTTCAGTGAAAAGAATACTTCGGTATATCAAAGGCATCGTGAATTTTGGTCTGATGCATAAGGACAAATATCAATCAGTGTTATTGGGTTACACTGATGCCGAATGGGCCGGTTCAGCATATGATAGGAAGTCAACATCTGTAGGTGCATTCTATCTTTATGGACTATGTATTTATTTGTTAAGAAAGAAGCGGGATTTCATTTTATTGAGCACCGCAGAAACTGAGTATATTGTGGCCACTCAAGCATGCACATAGTTATTGTGGATGAAGCATCAGCTTAATGATATGAGAGTTTAAGTGAAGTCTAAAATTAGAATCCAGTGTGATAACTGAAGTGGTGTCAATATTAGAAAAAAATCTCATCCATCATTCAAGGAAAAAACACATTAAGATAAAGTATAATTTTATCAAGGAGAAGGTTGAGCAGGGAATTGTGAAGTTGGAGTATGTGCATACAGAGCTACATGTTATAGAAATTATGACAAAGGCCTTACCCAAGGAAGATTTTGAGAGGCATCGACTGGAACATGGAGTTCAGTCAACTCTACGCACTTAAATGAGTGTAGATGTGGGACCCTCACCCCCTCTCCTTGATGTATGATGTGTTTTTCCCTAATGTGCTGATATGTGTTCTCTACTCTGTTACAGACTGCAAAGGAGTGATTTTTTGGTTCGCTGACAAAGGGGGAGAAAATAGTGATTGTTCAAGGGGGAGACAATGTGTCTTTTTGACAAATCTTGAATGATATGGGGAGAAGTTGATAGGTGGAGCAGTAATATAGGGGAGAGAAATGAGAAAGGGGGAGTGCATTAAATATGACGATGCTAGAAGTGATCTATCAATGAATAGATATCACGATAGCTGAGGATCATGAAAAAAGAAGAAGAGTGGTTTTGGAATGTGGTATGAATATTTCCAAAAACTGGTATTAGTTCGGTGTCAACAGTGGGTGTCATAGATGAAGTTATTCATTGATGAACATTTCATTTACTCTTGTTTCTCAAGCCGAGCACTGCTCATGTGGGCTTAGAGTATGTATTTAGTAAATCCTTGATCGCTATCGGAATCGCAATAGGCGAATGATGGATGAATAATTAACAATGTATCTTTTTATAGAAGAGTTGTCAACAAAACAAAAGGGGATACTATTGTGGAAAAATCCCTCAAGGTATCATTGATGCATTTTTTGAAGTGATTTTGTTTGCTGACAAAGTGGACATCTGTGTTGGGATTGTTGACAAAGCAAACCATGACAAACAAATATGTTGACAAAGGGGACTTCATGGTGGCATGTCAAGTTCAAGATATGTGGTTAACGATCAATGTTTGATTCAAGAACTTCGACAAAGGAAAGGATGATCTGGAGGTGGTATAAAAAGCGCAGATACAAGGTGGCGCCGTTTTCCTGTGTTTGCCAAATATTTGGGCCTGAAAATCAACAAATGAAGAAAATTGGTTTTTTGAAAAGAGACTTGGGCGCTGTGTACTTAAAGGATAGGAAACATGGGTGCCATATGTTTTTCAAGATCAAATCATAAAAATATGGTAAATGGATAAGGGTCATGCACATTTTGGAGTTAGTCGCGCAAGTGATTTGCGCGACAGGAGACTTGCACGACGAAACTTGCATGCAGAGGGGAGACTTGCGCACCATCGCGTATGGTGTCCAAATGCATATAAATAAAATTCTACCCCTCCTCATTAGGTGAAGAGTTCAACACTTAGAAAAATCAGAGCTCCTGTCGCACAGGTGTGGTGGTCACGCAAGTGGTGTGTGGTCGCGCAAGTAGAGGTTGTGTGCCAGGTGATTGTTGTGCACCCAATGTGGTCTGGGCGAGGAAGGATGAGAGTTGCGCTTGTTCTAAGTTGAATAAGGAAGTATCATGCAAGTGGTTTGGTGACACTTGTGCACCTTGTTTTGAAGAAGCATGAAATTTGTTGATTGTGTGCCAATATTGGTTTGGGAATAAAAGGGTGTGCATCGCGCAAGTTTGGAGTTGCAGAAGCCTGTGTCGGTCTAGTAGTTGAGGTGGAATTACATGCTAGTTTTTATTTTCACGCTGAGACTTGCGCGCCAGATTAGGGAAGGGAACCAAGTAAGGTTGTTTCAAAGCAGAGAATCAGGGCTGCGTGGAAGCCAGAAGATTTCCCAATACCCTTGGTGCAAAGAGAGATTCATCTATGGGTGAAAGTTGGACTTCAACATAGCATCTACATACAATAGATAATGTATTCATTAGTGATAATGAAGAGACCTAAAGTTGTATAAACTGTGAGTGCATCCTTTCCAGAGCAGTGAGCAAATGAAGAGGAAGAAGGTGATCCTCTCTACTAGCAGTGAGCCAGAGAGAGAGAAACATGGATTGACCCTTGGGAAAGAAGTGAGCTAACCCTAAACTTTGTAAAGGATGTGTGCCTGGGAATAGAAGTGATATATCCAAAACCTTGTAAATAGCAGTGTGCTTATAGTGGATTTGGTTAATCAACACATTTTCAGTGTATGCTCCTTAGACGTAGCCCAGTGAGGGTGAACCAAGTAAAAATTGTTGTGTCATGTGCATGCTTTACTTTCTGTTTATATTATGCAATGGGAAAGAGATAGAATGGTGTTTTCCTTAACATAAAAACAAGATTAGAACGGGTTTTAATTTTATATTAGTCATACCATGATTCACCCCCCCCCCCCCCTCTCAGGGTATTCAGCCTTGTGGGCCTGACAATACCGTTGGGTTTCGACAGTTATATGACTGTTGGTCAAAATGATCTTTGGAAACTAATCACTCAATGTTGCGATTATTGTTTATAAATACAAGTTTTCATGGTTAATTAATATAGAAAGAGGTTTTGATAGCCTCATCCAATAGACTCGGGCCATAAAAATCCCATCTGTCAAAGTTTGTGATGGAGGTAGCATCACTGGGCTTGGCTCTGGACCAAGCCCAAGCCGAACTCTGACATGTGAAGCTTGATCGAAATCCCCTACGGGATATGTTCAAGTTGATAGAAATCACCACTCGAGAAAAGTTGTCTGAGCCGTCCCAAGAATCTATCACTATAGAACAGCTTACTATTAGCTCCAATGCACGTGTTATAATGCCTATGTAACGAGACCTTAGTTACTTTGTGTAATCCTTTTGTGTAAATAAGATTTTTACTTCTTATTTTGGTATCATTTTTGATTTTAAAATGTCCGGCTAATTATAGGATGAATATTAATAATGAATTTTGGAAAAAAGGTATTTTAAAATATTTATGTAAACTTCAAATAATTAATAATGTGAAGTGATTTTCACAAAATTGTCATCTATAGTTGTGACTAGAAATAAATTTAGAGTCTAATAAGATCAACATAATTTTCAGTGAATAGTAATTTAGGAATAGTAATATTACCCTTATGAATAGTAATGAATAGTAAATAATCATAAAAAAAATAAAAACATCACCCATGAGTGTATAAATATAATGTTAACATCTTAAAAATGAAAAAACGATCATATTATAGGTTTTAGTATTTTTATATGTCATAAATATTTTATTTATAATTTTATAATTAAATTAATAATTTAAAATGGAAATATATTTTCATAAAATTTAATCATAAATTTTTTTCCTTATTTTCATATGGTTATATTATAATTTAATTGGATCTTGATTACTTTTTAAAGGTGTTAGAAATCTAGTTATAGTTTTAGAGTTTTTTTAATAAATAATAATTTAATTTAAAATTTAAATTAAAAATATTTTGAAATTTATTTTCATAAAATGGAGTTAATTTTTTGAATTCAGAGCACCGATATTAGGTTAGGGAGAATTTATGAGAATTTTATAAAATGTTTTATTTTATGGTGAATATTAAAAATAAAATTTTAGGTTACAGTGTATCTAATGACATCATTAATGATGTAATCATGATTTAATAAATCTGGTCGACTTTTGAATAGTATGTTATATTATGAGGTTTCCCAAGATGCCAATACCATGGGAAAATACTGAGGGAAAGCCTATGGTTTGGAAAATACCACCGATGAGGTGTCCCTTTGAAATTAATTAAATATTCCATCACTTTTGCTATAAATACCAACCAATTCCATCATTAATTTAATTCCAAATTCCACCTCAAAAATTATCTAGTCTTTTTACCTCCCAAGGAGTCGTCTTAAGGTTCCCTCAATCCCCCCACGGTCCCAACCTTTGAGCTTTCAATGTCACTTTTCATGGTAAGGGAACCTTCCACCCTCCTCTTTTTAGTCATGAATTCCTTTATGTTATGCCTTATAGTTTCCATTTTATTAGGTGGAGGTATATTCTTCTATATCATTATTTCAGTCCATATTATGTCAAAATTATGATAGTCCCTTTCTTCTCTCATCAACATATTTTCTGAATTTTTAAGTGACACCGGTAGGCTGCCGAATTTTTGTAAAATAAATCGCATCTTCTATTTTATTTCATGTTTACTTTCCTTGTGGTATTTCATTAAAATATACATACCATGTTATTATTTATATTTTATTCTATCCATATACTATTATATGAGTAATTTATGAGTGTTTGATCCTTGTCCCCACCCTTTTAATGTTTTCTAAAAAACATGTCATGTAGCTGTTCTGCTGTAGAATTTTCATCTCAAAATATCCTCCTTTTTTCTAAAGAAACTCTATTGTTTTATTTATAGGAATGCCCAAATCAATTTTCATTTCTAGGGATATTCATTGAGACCTAAAACATCTCTATTTTATTCTATAATTGACATACAAATATCCTTTACTCCCTTCCCACAGATTATAAATGACATAATGATCTTATTTTTAAGAACTTTTAAAACGTCATGATTTTGAAGTGAAATGTATTAATTTTACTCTCATTTGGTTATTTATGAAATGTATGATTATGATCTATGTGGACCACATGAAAATAAAGACATATTAAATGTGAAATCTGATAGCACTCTAATGCATTTGGAAAAGAATTAATCTCTAGAGATGACAAGTTTCACGATACCTTGGTGAAAAACCTTGGAAATATTTTATGACACCTTGGGGATGAAACTTGGAAATATGATCATGAATGTATAAATTAAATGTTTGAGCCACTTATTCAAGTTATGATCCATATTCTTTTTGTTATATTATTCCTTCTTTCCATTTCTCATGTATTATGGTTTTCATCAGGTTCTTATTGATATCTCAGGTAAGCTGATTCCCATACTTTCCTTACTGGGCCTACAACACTCCCTTTACTTTGATGTATACCTCCAGGTTATGAGATGCAGTAATGGTACATAGGATTAACTTTTCAAGAATAATTTCAAGGTGATTTCAATGATAGTTTTATTTTTTTCATGTTTTATTATTACTGATTTCCAAGACACTAGACTTTAAAGATCCTCTGTTTGTAAAATGTAATGAAAAGTTATGTAATAAAAATGTGGGATGTCATAGTTGGTATCAAAGGATAGTTTAGTTATTTATGGAAATTAGGCTATGGGAAATTTAGAAATAACCTTGTAGAAAAGTTTAAGTATAGAAAAACTTCCTGGTATTTTGGTGAGTATTGAGTAAGTGGTTTATCAAGCCAATACATCCCATTCTGGATACGAGTAGGTAGAAGTGTCTCTGGAATAGATGTATATAGGAGTGAAAACACTGACAAGGAGTTTCAGGCTTGACCTGGGGTATCCTGGTACACACCAACATGCCTTACTGCACTCTTGGTTATGACACTACCAAGGGATATGTTTCGTTAATCAAAATCTTTTTATGAATCATTATGATTTTTTTAGAGAAATGTACTTGTTTAAAGAATGATGTTTTAAGACATACAATCCTTTACAGGTAAATGATTCTAAAATCAAATAAGTTTCTCACTTAGGATTTATTGTTTTCGAATATGGAAGGAAATAATAGGAACTATTAAAATAGTGACTATACTGGACCATGCCCTAACAACCCTTCAATGGAAGCCAAATTGGAAACTTTCATGCGAGTGATGAACCAACTGACTCATGTTACAGAAAATAACATGAATCAAGCTGAGAGACTGATATCACCATGAAGAGAACAAAATTCAGTTGAGTCCTTTATGCATCAATGAACACAAAACATTAGTGGATCAACTGACCCATTGATTTTTGAATAGTGGATCAGCTCTATAGAGAAGATCTTTTCTGTGCCCTGTTGTTCAGAGCAAGAAAAGGTCACCCTATATATCTATCTCCTAGAGGGAGAAGCTGGTCAAAGATGGGAACTGATTAAAACATGAGTCCATGTGTGGAGGTCGAATATTTAGAGTGGTAAGAGTTTAAAGGGGTCCTCTTTAGTAAGTATTTACCTCGTTCCATGTGAATATGAATAGAGAAAGTGTTTCTCGAGCTGAAGCATAAGGGTAATGAATCTGTGGGAAGCTACAATATGAACTTTACATGGATTTCCCATTATACCTCAAGAATTGTAATGGATCCTTGTGGGAAGGATTAAAGATTATTTGGTGGACTAAGACCACATTTTTGGAAGAATCGACCCAACCGAGACTATGAAATCTATGAAAAGATGGTGCAGAGTGCGATGAAAGTTGAACTGGAGTTTGGTGAGATGCAGTGGTCTCATAAATCCAATGACAAGAAGAGATTGATGGATCAAAGCATAGGAAGGAGCTTCGATCAGGGAAGAGGGGGAAATAAAGTTCAACGTCTCATGTTAAATAAATGTGGGAAAGGAACTTGGGGAACATCATTCATGGGAGAGGGAAGTTCTACAAGTGTGGAAGAGATGGCCATATCACGCATAATTATCATCGTGAGGTGAAGACTCAACTTCTCAACACTAATGACAAGGGTAAGATGATGTAGGACCTACCTGATGTCCAATTCTATATGTGTGGACAACTTGAGAACTTTTCTAATCACTATCCAAATCAGAGGAAAGTGTAGGGGAAACACCATCATCCTCAGCATAGTCCAAGGGAGAAAGGTTGTGATTTTTCTATCAGTAAAATTGAAGCTGAAGCGCAAAATGATACGGTTGTTGGAAAACTTGTTGTTCCATCAAAGATAGCAAGTACTTTTTTTGATTTTGGTTCTACGCATTCCTTTATTTTCTCCATGTTAGAAAGGAATTTAGAATCAACCCCTGATTTGATAAAATTTGAGTTGTCAGTCAAGACTCCTAGTGGGATTATCCATGTATCTTGAGAACTTATAAACACTAGTATTTAATTTAGTGAGAACAACATTATTGAAAATCTAGTAGTCATTCCCATGCTCGAATTTGACATTATACTAGGTATGGAATGGATCTTAGTGTATAATGCTAAGATAAAATGTAGAAGAAAGGAAATATCAGTAGTCTTGTATGGAAAACCTATGGTTATCTTCCAAGGAGAGATATCTCAACCTGATCTTTGTCTAGGATAACTTCCTATATCTTTTTTTATGGAGGTTATCAGTGAATAAGAAGAAGGAAATGAGAGTATAAGGATAGAAAATGTCCCTTTAGTCCAGGAATACGTTGGTGTATTTCATGAAGAGTTTCCTAGACCTCCCCATGAATGAGTGGTAGAGTTCTCCATTGAACTCGTACCTGGATCTCATTCAATATCAAAGACCTCGTGTAGGATGGAAAATGTGGAGCTGGAGGAATTAGGGAAGCAACTCCAAGATCATTTGGAGAAGGGTATTATCCGACCGAATTTGTCTCCTTGGGGAGCACTAGTTCTTTTTGTAAAGAATATTGATAGACTTATTCAGTTATGTAATGATTATAGAGAACTGAACGGGATCACAATGAAGAAAAAATATCCTCTTACAATAGTTGACGACTTATTTGACCAACTTTTTGGGGCTCAATTATTCTCTAAGATTGATCTTCGATCTGGTTATCATCAATTGATTATGAAAAAAGAAGATGTTCTGAAAAGTGCCATCCAATCAAGATATGTTCATTACGAGTATGTTTTTATTCCCTTCGGGTAGACTAATGAACCTGCTATTTTTATGGATTTGATTAATAGAGTCTTTAAGGACTTGCATGATAAATTTGTGGTAGTTTTTATTTATCATATTCTAATATATTCCAAAATTCGTGGGGAGCATGTAGATCATCTAAGTGTTATTTTTCAAAATCTAAGAAGGAGAGGATTTTTGGAATGTTTAGTAAAAGTGACTTCTAGTTACAATAAGTTTCTTTCTTAGGGAAAATTTTTACCATTGAAAGAATCACAGTTGACCCTGTAAGGAAAAATTTTATAGAGGAGTGTCCTCAACCTATAAATATAAATGAGATTCGTAGTCTCCTTATGTTAGAGGGATATTTTAGGAGGTTTGTGAAAAAAAATCATGACCTTCTAATCCATTAACAATGTTTACTCAAAAAGGGGTCAAGTTCATCTAGATAAAGGAGTGTGAGGAACGTTTCTCAGAGCTAAAGAAGGGATTGGTTACTACACCCATGTTAACTTTTCCCTCAAATGTACAAGGATTTGTTATTTTTAGAGATTCTTCTCTAAAAGGGAATGGGTGAATCCTTGGTCAAAATGAAAAGTTCATTGATTATGCATATTGGCAGTTGAAGACTCATGAGTAGAACTATCATATGCATGATCTGGAGCTGGTTGTGGTCATTTTTTCTATAAATATATGGAGGCACTATATTTATGGGGAGAAATGTGATATATAAACAGACAATCAATGTTTGTAGTATATTTTCACACAAAATGAATTGAACATGAGACAAAGGAGATGGTTGAAACTTCTTAAATATTATGATTGTTCAATTCATTATCATCCTGGATGAGTAAACAATGTCATTAATGCACTATGTAGGAATGACCTAGTTGTTCTTTCTATGATGATGATTAAAAGAGATACTTTTATCAATGAACTAGTTAATATGGACATGAGAATTATAAGGTAAGGGACATCATCAACCCTATCCCAAATGATTTCTCAACCATCATTACCGGAGAAGATCAATAATTATCAGAAAGATGATCCTTTTTTATAGAAGAAGACTAAGGATATGAAGGATGGGAAGTTTCCTGAGTTTAATATTGATCAAGAAGGTGTACTAAAATTTCATACAAGACTACGTGTTCCATCTATTCTGGAAATAAATATGCAGCTGATGGATGAAGCTCATAGCTCTACTTTCTCTATACATCTTAGAAGCACGAAAATTTATAGGGACCTTAGTGGTCATTATTGGTGGGATAATATGAAAAAGGAGATTGTTAATTACACATCAAGGTGTCTAGTATGTCATCAAGTGAAGGCGGAGTGAAAACGTCATAAAGGTGTATTACAACCACTACCCATACCAGCATGGATGTATAAAAATATAACTACGGACTTCGTCACTGGTATCCTGAGAAATTTCAAAGGAAACAATGAAATAAGGGTTATTGTGGACCATCTCACCAAGATTATCCATTTTATTTCTATTCGTGAAGATTTCTCTTTCGATCAACTTTCCAGGATTTAGGTGATAGAAGTGGTAAGGCTGCATGGATTTCCAATTTCTATCGTATCTGATCATGATACAATGTTCACATAATAATTCTAGAGAAGTCTGAAACATCCTCTAAGAACATAATTGAATTTCAGTACGGCCTATCACCCCCAAACTGATGGCCAATTTAGAAGGATTATTAAACACTTGAGGACATGTTTATAACATGATCAATGGAATTTAAAAGAGGATGGGATCAACTTCTCCCTTTAGTAGAGTTATCATATAACAATATCCTCCACTGGAGCATTCAAATGGCACCCAATGAAGCTCTATATGGTAAGAATGGTAGAACTCCTACTTGTTGGTATGAAGCTAGTGAGTGAAAGCTTCCTAGGTCTGATCTTGTGCAATATATGACAGAAAAATGCCATGTCATCTAGAAATACATTAAGGATTCTCAAAGACAGCAAAAGAGTTATGATGACCACCGTTGAAGGGACTTAGAGTTCTATGTTGGTGAAAAATTCTTTCTTCATATTTCACCTTTGAGGAGAGTCCTGAGTTTTGGGAAGAAAGGGAAGCTCATCCCAATGTACATTGGCCCATATGAAATCCTTGATCATGTGGGAGCAGTGGCCTATTGGCTTACACTTCCTACAAATCTAGTACATGTTCATGATATTTTCTGCGTATCCCTTTTAAGGAAGTACATACTTGACCCTTCACATGTACTAAATATTGAGGAGGTATAACTGGAACATGAACTCTCTTATGAGGAGCATCCAGTGGAGAGCTTGGATCATAGAGACAATGTTGTATGCAACATGACTACCCTCCTTGTTATGGTGTTGTGGATGAACCAAAAAAGTGAAGAAGCCACGTGGGAACTAGAGGAGTCTCTGAGACATTAATACCCACACATTTTTTCTTCAGAGGGTACGAGTTAAAATTTTGGGGAAGAAATTTATTAAGGGTGGAATAATGTAACAAATGAAACTTTTGAATAAATTTTGTTTCCTACTTTTGTGTTTTATTTTATTTTATACTCAACAAAACTATATCCTTTAATTAATGAAGTGATTATAATTAAAATGATACCGTAGGGTTTAGACTATTATATAATCATTGGTCAATATAACCTTTGGAAATTAAACTCTTAACGTTATGATTATTGTTTATAAATACAAGTGATCATGGTTAATTAATACAAAAAGGGGAGTTGATGGTCTCATCTAGTAGACTCAGTCCGTACGAAGCCCATCCATCAGATTTTGGGAAGGAGGTAGCATCGCTCGACTTTTCTATGAACCAAACCCAAGCTGAACTCCAACATGTAAAGCATGAATGGAATTACCTATGGGATAAGTTGAAGAAAATAGAAATCACCACTTGGGAAATGTTTTCTGAGCCTCCCCATGATTCTATCACCATAGCACACATTACATTTAGGTCCAATGCAGGTGTTATAAGGGGCTGTGTAACGAGACCTCAGTTACTTTGTGTATTCCTTTTGTACAAATAAAATTATTATTTCTTATTATGGTAAAATGTATCATTTCCAAATGTCCATCTAAATATATGATGAATATTATTGATTAATTTCAGAAAAAAAGGAATTTTAATATATTTATTTAAACATTAAATAATTAATAATGTGAAACTATTTTCTAAAAATTGTCTTCTACAGTTGTGACCAATAATAAATTTAAAGACTAATAAGATCAACTTAATTTTCAGTGAATAGTAAAGTATGAATAATAATATAACCCTTATGAATAGTAATGGATTTTAAATCATCCATAAAAATAGAAACTTCACTCATGAATGTATAAATATAATGAAGACATCCTAAAAGTGAAAAAAAATCATAGTATATGTTTTTGTATTTTTGTATGTCATAAATATTTTAATTAAAAATTTATAAATAATTTAATAATATAAAATGAAAATTTATTTTCATAAAATGTAATAATAAATGGTTACTTTATTGTCTTATGGTCATACATTATTTTAATTGGACCTTTATTACTTTTTCAAGGTGTTAAAAAACATGTTACAGTTTTAGAGTTGTTTTCTAAAATAATTAATTATTTTAATTAAAAAATAAATTAAAAATAATAAGAAATTTATTTTCCTAAAATGGAGTTCATTTTTGAATTCAAATAATTTATTTGAGGGTAGGATGAATTTATGAGATTTTTATAAAATGTTTTGTTTTTTGGTGAATAGTAAACGTACAGTTTGAGGTTTCTGTATATTTAATTACATCATTAATGATGTAATAAATTTGGTCAATGAGTGAATAGTAATATATCTTATGAGGTGTACCAGATGGCAAATACCATGGGAAAATACTATGGGAAAGCCCGTGGTTTTGCAAATACCAACGAGGTGTCCCTTAGAAATTAATTAAATATTCCCTCAATTTTGTTAAAAATACGAACCCATTCATTCATTCATTTCATTCCAAATTCTTCTTCAACGAATTTCATGACTTTTTACCTTCCAATTACTCCTCCCAAGGTTCCCTCAAGCCCCCCAAGGTTCGAACCAACGAGCATTCGAAGTCACTCTTCAAGGTAAGGGAATATTCCACCCTCCTCTTTTAAGTCATGACTTCCATTATATTATGTCTTAAAGTTTCCATTTTTTATGTGGTGGTATGTTATTATATATCATTATTTCTGTCAATTTTATGTAAAAATTATGAGAGACCCTTTTTTCTATCATCAACTGATATTTTGGATTTTTAAGTGATGCAGTTAGGCTGCCGAATTTTCGTAAAAGAAATCGCATCTTCTCTTTTCGTTCAATTATCCTTTTCCATGTTGTATGTCATTCAAATATCCATACAATTATCTTATTTATTTTTTATTATATACATATAATTTATTATGAGTAATTTATTATTGTTTTATCATTTTCACCTCTCTATTAATGTTTTCTAAAAAAACATGTCATGTTTTCGTTATGCTGTAGAATTTTCATCTCCAAATCTCTCTTTTTTTATCATGAAATTCTCTTATTTTATTTATGTGAATGCCCAAATAAATTTTCCTTTCCAGGTGTATTCATCAATACATAAAAGTTTTCTATTTTATTCTATAATTGGAATACATATAACCCTCACTCCGTTTCCATGGGTTTTAAATGACATAATGATCTTATTTTTAATACCTTTTAAAACGTTATGATTTTGATGTGAAACCTATTTTTTTTACTCTCATTGGGTTATTTATGAAATGTATTATTATCATAAATGTGTATTTCATGAAAATAAATACATATTAATCATTCTCTTTTATAGATCTTCAATGCATTGGGTAAAAATTAATCTACTGAGATGAAACGTTATAGGATACCATGGTGAATAACCTTGGTAAATTTTTATGACACCATGGGGATGAAACTTGGTGATATGTTTGTGAATGTATAAATGAAATATTGTAGCCCTGTATTCATGTTATGATTCATGTTTTTTTATTATGATATACCTCGTTTTCCATTTCTCAATTATTATTGTTTTCATCAAGTTCTTATTGATATCTCAAGTAAACTGGTTCCCTTTCTTTCCTTGCTAGGCCTTCTGCTCACCCTTTCTTTTTTATGTATGTATCTAGGTCATGACATGTAGTAATTTCTCATTGGATGAACGTTTCATGAGTCTTTTCTTGAGGATTTAAAGGTTTTTTTTTATGTTTTCATGTTTTATTGTTCGTGATTTCCAAGACACTTGACTTTAAAGATACTGTGTTTGTAAAATGTATTCGAAAGTTATGTAATAAAAAGGCTGGATAACATATCTGTGTACTTATCCACTACATTAGGAAACTATGGAATCATCTCATCCACTACACTGAGGGTTAGTTTAGCTAACTGATGAGTGATCAGTTGCACCCTTTTATGTGCGAGTCCATCCCACACCGCTCCATTTTTCTTATTACCAAAAAAAGAAAACTTGTTCCCCTCATTGCAGAGACACCACACTATGCATCTAAAACTATCAATCGGATCATGAACTACTGATTGTTAGTCCATACCTATAATGTCATTGTAAGTCCTCAATGCCTTAACTAAGGGATCCTAGATGACTCTCTCACCCCCAAGAGAAAGCTCACACTGTTTCCAATAGTGTGTTATCATCGAATCCCCTCCTGTAAGAGTCTATAATCGTATGGATCGATCCAACAACTTTGTTGGAATCTCATAGTTCCAAAAAAATTTAGTGGAAAGGAAATATTGATTGAAACCTATGATGTCAAGAACTGTAGCTAAACTGGAGAAGACACAGATTGTACATCTTATCATCTATAGGATGTCAGGGCTGTAGGAATAGATCACCTATTGCTGAGCCCACCCCTATCCACCTACTCTTATTTACATAGTGGACCAACTGGGGGTGGTGGTTGTTTTTACTCATGCCTAAACCCATCTCCCTCCGCTCTTCCTACTCCTTTGCCATGTCCTCTCCCTGGGAGACCGCCTTGTTCCTGTCTCTCCCGCTACCTCAGTGGTCTGTCGGCCGCCTATCGGTCCATTGCACTCTGAGTCAGGAAATCCTGAGCCATGTGCCTCTTATCGATGCACACATAGCATACTATACTCCTCTTATGTCTCCCTCTTCCCAAGTATACTTGTAACGCCGACCCTGAGTCCTGGAATTGTCCTTCAAATTTATTTTCACATTTGGGCATCTGCATCATCTATTGGCCACCCGCCATAGATGACTCTGCCACCTATCACCCATTGGTAGCTACCACTATCAGTTCCTGCTCTATGAGGAAGCTATCCACTATTTTATCTCACCACAACACCCCAACCTATGTTGGGATACTAAGTGAAATCATATATTCCTTGATCTCCCATCGAAATCCTCCAAGAATAGTTGCTCCAAATTTTCCCAGGTGAGGGTTGCCTTTTCATGTGTTTGGATGGTCAAACTCCCCCATCTCCTTGCCAATCCTTGTAGGAGGCTCACATCTAGAACCACCATCTAGTAATGTGGCATCCTCACTAAGTTGGAGACTCACTTCACCACCTCTAGCCAATCCTTAGAGACTTGAGGATCTATCTCTCCCATGAATATGGGAGGTTCTATCTAGAATTCAGGTAAGGCACTAATCCTATGTGTGTCCACTACTGGTAGTGATGGTTGTAACTGCTGACCAACAGGTGGTGGTAAAGCTGGGACACCACCCAAAGGATCAATCTTGGGTAATGGTCCTTATACCAAAGCCTCTTCAATTTGTAGATCATCCTCATGGTTATGCACTAGAATCCTTGTAGGCTGACTGAATGCATGCATCCTCAAAGAGATCAAGATGAATCACAATTAATAGATTATACCTATTGACTTAACATTGACTCAAAATGATCATGAGAAAACATTCAAAGGTGCATGAAATGAGTTTTTCAGGGATCGAGTTAGAAATCGGAATTGAAGGTCTTGGTGTATGGATACATCTATTTCCACAAAAAAAAACTAGGCTCCCAAGATTGATAGACAAACTCTAAACACATAACACTACATCCCCATAAAAATTTACAAACTCTTAGTTCTTCTGGTAGAACCTATACCCTTTGATTCCACATTATCACGACGAGTCCCCTAGGTCCCGTGTTGTGACTACCCCAAGCCCGCCTTCCATAGGCCATGATCTAGCGACTAGCACCAAGTAGTCATATCCCAAAAAATGGGAAGTCATTGACTTTAAACATGTACACACTCACAAATATCAAACTACATAATGTAAACACAATGTAAACCACAATTATCACTAAGACAACTACTAAGAGTAAAATACAAACTGAAAGTAAAAAGGAGAGAAAATTCAAGAAAAAACCACAAAGGAAAGTATAACTACCACGGTCCATCCACTAGAGACCCTACATGATGGGTAAATGAAGGGTAGCTTCATGTAGCCATAGAAGTACATGCGTCTGCTTTGTCGCACTAAGAACCACCTGGTCCCGGACAACCAATGTATCCGTCAAAGAATTGATCACATGAATGATACACGACATGTGTAAGAAAATCCCATGAAGGGGTGAGTTAAACAATACTCAGTAGAGACCCCAAACCAAAAAGTAATGACCATAAATAAATACCACAAAGTAAGACCACAAAGCAATGACATCTCACACAAGGCATAACTCATAGTATATAATGTAAGATTATTAATAGTAAAGCTTAATCATCATGTAATACTGAGGAACTCATCCATTATTAGTCCCTGAGGTACTATTGGATATTGGAAAACTATTTTAGCTCAGATACTGGACCACTTAGGTCTGTTGGGCTATTATACCAATCTGGTCCGCTCGGCTACTGGACCACTAAGGTTCGCACGACCACTGGACCACTGAGGTCCTCTCAGCTACTGGAACACTAAGATCAGCTCTTCTACTAGAACACTAAAGTCTGTTGGGATACTAGACCACAGAGGTCTACTCAGCTAATGTACCATTGTGGTATACTCTGCTACTGGTCCACCGAGGTCCTAGTCATCATATCCTTCGTGTCACAGCAAGTTGTAGGATTACTGATCTTCAGTGCCCTTGATTATGGGGTAGTTTACTCCTCAAGACATCAGTTGTATCTCAACATCCATGAAAACTAACTTAGAGTACACTTGATGGACTGTCTAATCACAAGGGTCTCAACACCATAGATGGCGCATCAATCAGATGCCTGGTATGAATGATATTGGTGTTTTAGTAAATAGGGGTTGGTTTTGTATGGGCTCGGTCTGACTTGGTCAGACCCACCTAACCAACCCAGCCCAGGGGTTCCGCATCACACTACATGGTTCGACTAACCCTACCCGACCTCATTGGGTCTGGGCCGAATTAGTCCGGCATGGCCGAGTGAGCCTTGGTTGAACCGGTTAGGTTCTGTCATGGGGGTCACCCAGTAACCCTGTTTTCATCCCAGCTGGTTTGGCATAGTCGGACTAGTTCTGACCATCTAGTGCACTCCAACTTCTTGGTTCCCAATCCATCCCACCCTACAATTTGGCAGCCTGGTTCTTCTCTAGATGGGTCTCCAAACGGACCAGTTTACTTCATTATCTAGGCCGACATTGGTGGGTTGGCTTGGGTCTATCCTAGATTCCCACCGACATCTAGTTCACACTACCACATGGAAAACTTAGGTTGGAATCCCTCCTCCACACATGGTCCAACATAGACTGTGTGCTAGCCCATGTCACAGACCACCCCACAGACCGCTCCCCCAGAGGCGGTGCTCGACCAGAACTGCCACACTACACCACCCCAACTCCTGTTGGTCGTGGACTCCACCTCCCTCGTGTACCATCAAGGTGCATAGCCTCCCTCCTGTGGTATCCACCATAGGTGGTATCCTCCACAGGCCACCATAAATTCTCTTGTTTCCCATTTCCCAATCAATATTGGCTTCTAGGATTCATGGGGCGTCATAGTCTCAGTATCGTACTCCTCAACCTTTTTTTATTTCTCTAGGGTCTAGCCTCATTTGGAATCCCCCATAAATGATCTGATGTGACCTCATGGGTCCTTCATTAATGAACAAGGAGAATTGGGGGGGGGGGTTACAAAGAACATCCAATGAGCAAATCGACCATTGTTCTTGTCATCCAAGAATAATTATTTCTCAGCGAAATCACGAAGCATAAATATAAATCACTAAGATTTAATCCTCATAACCAATCCCACAATAAATATTTCTCAATACCATAAGGAAAATCCATCAGTGGATCAACGTGATAGAGAGTTGATCCATATTATTTTTTTGGAGGGGAGAACAGGGAAAAAACTATCACTGATATTTAAACCCCTTCCTAGGGAAAAGAGATCAGTCGAGAAAGAACACGTGTCACTATTTGTCGATCTCATGTTTTGATTCTCTCTCCATGTGTATAGTTTCCAAATTAAAATTCGCTAGAATTTTTCATTAGAGAGGTTTCCTTCACCATTATTCATAGGAATTATATGTTTATTCTTCATCTGTGAATCCTTGTTTAATTAAATAAGTAAGATGCACTACACATTGCAGCGTCACCATACTGATTTAGTGATGAGGTTCATTAATGGATTCATTATCACCTCCTCATTTTTCTACATGACTAATGATTCATTGTGTAATGATGAAGATAAAATAATAAAATAACTTTTTAATGTTATTTAAATTTTCTTCTCAAAGCCATGAAAACTATCTTTTTCGGTGGACGCATGTCGGTCGTTGTTAGGCCCTTCCTTGGAAAATAAAAACGCTATGATTTCAACTATTCCCTTAGATTTTATATCAGTGTACCTTTTTAAATGTTAGAAAAACCCCCTCACATGATTTTTTGATTAACTTTAAAAATAGTTTGAAAATATATTCCGGCCACTCCAGACCTCCGAATCTGGTGCCGTCTCAGAGCCTGGTCTAAAAAACCCCATTTAATTTTTCATAAATTATACATGTAATTATGAGGTATCAATAAAATGGTGCCATATTTTTTTGATTTTTTCCTTTATAATATTTTATGTAAAGAAAAGTAAAAAATTTCATTCTCTTGGTATTATTATCACTAATTTCATGATAGGGATAAACAGAGGATATTTTCGATTATTAAAGGTTCATATGAATGATAAATTATTTTTTTTTTCTGGATATTTTTTTTCTAATTTTTATTTAATAATTAATTACCTTAAATGTTTAAGTAACACCAACACAGTATTTATTCATTTAATAAAAAATTGAATAAAATATTTTAAAAATTCTTAAAGTAATATAATTTGAATGAATTATTGTGTCCCACTGATATTTTAGAGAAAAATAAAATATAACATACATCTTAATGTATTATATTATAATTAAATTATTTTTAAAATGACTTTAAAGTAAAATTAAATGGATAGTTAAGAAAATTCCATTAATTATGTTTATAATAAAAAAATATATTTTTAAATGATCTAAAATTCCAAAAAAAACATCATATATTTGTCCATTTTTTCATATGGTTATAAATATAAAATATTTTATATTTATGAACCAATTTTCCTTTTATAGTAAGTATATTTACCCCTAAATTGTAAAAACTTCATTATGATAGTAATATTCAAAAATAATTAATACGTGTTAAAAGAAAGAGTTTAAGGTAAAAATCAAATGTAACCTTTAAAAAAATTTATTGAATGATATTTTTATACCCATCCTAATACTATATTCATGTCATATCATTTTGGATCCTTTTTTCCATAAAAATTAAATTATTTTAATTTAATAATTTTTGTAATTCCTAGAGTTCCCCTCCCCTCACTTATAAAAGGGAACCTCATCTCCTCTTTTCTTAATAGATAAAAATCATTTCAGTTCATCCAATACCCAAACAAATACATTTCTAACATACTTAACCATGTCTTAGATGTATTTTTTTTAAAATGATACAAACCATAGAGCGATTAATGTTTAAATTATATATTGTTTATGAGGAAGACGTATAGTCTCTAACCAAATGTTTTTGTTTTATTTCTTCTTCTACCTCCTTAAAATATTTTTAAATCATTATGAAAAAATAAAAAATTTATATTAAATATGAAAATATATTTTCATGTTAATTTAATAACTAATATCCAGATCATCTTCCATCATATGGGGATCAAAACCATCAATCATGTGTACGTAGGACTAGCACTTCACAAAACATATGTAATTCATTTTCAATCACTACTTCTCATTAATGGTCACAATGATAGATTTAAGGTATACATGTGATATTAATTAAATAATTAACATTATATAAAAGTAATATATCTTTTATTTTTCATACCATTCTATCCATTTTAAAAAATTATAATGTTTTTCATTCGTACTTGTGGACTATCACCTTCGCGAAGCGATGTGATTTGTTTTTAATAACCACATCACATGGATACTATATATAAGTGTATTTAAATAAGGGATATGATATTTATGATATGAAAATAAATATAAAAATATAAAATAACAGCTAACTTCTTTGCATCATGATCATTAAATAATGGAAACGTTACTCATGCATACATATGATGCACCATCTCTATGATTGTTACATAATTCATTTCTAAAAACCATCATTCAGGGTTCGTTTTATATGTATAGTTGATTTATAAAAAAATTATTATGTAATTATTATTATTCTAGATATGATTTAACAATGGCCTCATTGAACATAGTCATCCAACTGGTGTCATTTTTACATATGAGAGGAATATCGTCAAAATGTTCGACATGGACTTAAATGATTAAGTGGTTGAGTATACCATATTTTTAAATCTAAATGAAAAATAAAATATAAAAAAAGGTTTTTAATAAACTATATAAATATCAAAAATTTATTTTTCAGGATGATAAATAAATTACATGAAGAGTTAGACTTGAGGTAAGGGAGACATTAGATTAAAAAACTCGTTTTAAATGTTTTAATGATATATTTTATAAATCATTCAATTACATGACCATATTCTTAGAATTATTTTTTGGATGTATTAATATAGATATAAATTAAGTAAAAATTCTATTATATATATACATATATATATTTCTAATTTATTCCAATAGTTTTTAAAAGGAATATTTTTTTATTTTATATGAATGTTTTTTTATATTCGTTAAAAAATACATAAAGATTGTTCAATCTTAACCTTTATGAAATTAATAGTTTTCCCACTGATATAAACATTATTTGATGATTCAATTTCTTTATAATGTTAAATTTTTTCTTCAATTAAAAATCCATTTTTCTTTGTTCTATGTATTTTATAAAAGGTTTTTAAATGGAATTGGTACTTTGTTATTATGAAATGTTTTTATGGGTGTAAGGATATTTTTATAAGTATGCATGCTTTCATGTTTTATGATAATGTTAAAATTCTTGATATTTTTTAATGACGATAAGTGGTTATATTATAAACTATGTATGTGCAGTTTCATTATAAAATAATGATGGCTTGTAATGTTATAAATGATGGATATGTGGGTCTGTTATAGACCTCCAATTCATTAGAGAATGATCATGATGAATGTTAACCATGTAGGTTATTCCATTTTTAAGAGTTATAATAAAATTATTTCATAACTTACCTATATGATTTATTTTTCATTAATATGTATTTTATTGAAATATTATGAATTAACAAGGTAAGATAATGAGATTATGTTTAAAAGTAAAGTATATTCCACTTCATAAGGGGGAAACATATTACATCTTTTTTAAAATGTTTCATTAGGTTTTACTTATTTGAAAAGTAACTTTTATGAGTTTTATTTATTCCTTTATAATTTCATATGATTTTTTTTATGAAAATATTTGGGAAGAAAATCTTATTTATTAGTTAATAGAATAATTTTTTTGATCCCAAGGATTATTTTTAATGAAGGAATAATTTTTATGAATATCCATGATCTAGAAAGTTCCTATTTTCTTTTTATGTCTCTTATTAATATTTTTTTTCTCCTTTCATGATTAATTATTTTTCAAAACATTTTATGGTTGATTAGGGAAAATGATGATACCAAGATGAAAATTGTAAAGATATGTCATGAAAATTGTACTTGTAATTTCATATAAGTTTTGGTTAGTGAAAAAGTGGATAATAAGAAGAAGTTTCCACTTTGTAATGTAATATTTATTTAATAAAGGGTGCTGGATGAATTATAGAAAACTACAAACTTGAATGATCCTTTAAATAAAATAATGTGAATTATTGCTCAGAGATTCAATTTAAAAATTTATAATTGCCTTTTCCTTATACAATCTCTTTTGGATATCTGAAAAATAGAAATCCATCATCAATTTAACCTTATTTTACAACATTTGAAACACCTTGTTGATACCCATGAATTTTTTTTTTATTAAATCAAAAAGACATGTAGTTTATCTCTTTGAGCCAAAATAAATCCCCATGTAGTCAACCAAAAATTGTTACCCTTTGGTCCTTTACAACATTGAAAAAAATATGAATATTCAGACACATAAATGTTAGTACCGATAATCTTGCAGTAAAACATCAATAATAATAAAAAAATAATAGGATTTAGACTGATCTCTATTATAAAATTGTTCATATTTACTTGTGTCCACCAACTATATATCTTGATAGCATGCATTATTAAACATTTCTTTTTTCTAAAACATTGAGTGACCATAGGCCCCAATGTATGAGAATACTATATATAAAACTAAAAAATTATCATATGTATAGACTGACCTGGTCGATGAATACATCACTACAAATTCATCTTTTCAGATGCACACATCACATTTATCTCACCCTACCTGGTCATAACATCATATATATTCTCTAGGTTGAACCACATACTCTATTTTCTATCTCAATTGAGGTACTTGATTCTACACTCATCATACATTCTGAAAGAACCAATATTGGATGAGGTTTATTGAATGAAATGATAAAAAACATACCTAACCACCCAAAAATTAACTAATACATATTCTATTGTTTAATAAAGTTATCAAATTACAAAGGTTATTGTGTTATGAATCTAAAAAACATGAGGTTATGGGAACTTAATATGATCCATGCATCTCTAGTATACCATATACACAGTGTATGGCACTTCTTGTGGTATACTTAATGGGTTATTCAGTGCACCCAAAAGAATATATCTTTTTTCATTGTGACTCATGATCATATTCTCTATGATATACAAGAATACTACTCACTTTAATCATTATATTTCACCACAATCTACAATACTCTTTGAGGAAAATCATTTAGGGATAAACATGATGTCATCCAATAAGTGGAAAATTATCATAACACTTCATGAATTGTATATCTATATATATATTTACACCACCAACAAAAGATAATGATAAAATGGTGACTTAATTTTATATGTTACATTTTAAATTCTTAAAAAAATTAGATAATTTAATAATACCCAACTTAATTTTTGGTCTATCATATCATATATTATAAAATACCAGATCAAACTTATGTTTTCTAAAAATTTTGGGATACTGCTAAATATCTATATATATAAGTAATTTCTTTCACATATTTATATAATTTTTTCTAAAATATTTGTCACTAACCTATTTAATGAGTAACATCTAAAATTAATGAAACTTTGAATAGTGGTGGGATTTATGAATCACACCTATAATGTTTAACTCCTTGAAAATAATCAACATCTATAACTACCCAACATCAAATTTCATAATGTAAAATTTTGTTTTCTACATAAAAATGTTTTTATTTTTAAAATAATCATACTTGGAACTCTATTCTATCAAAAAAATCCCTTATAATAATGTTACTATTTACATTATTGTTTAATTTCACATTGCAATCTCTTTTAGGTTAATGTGATATTCACTTTTACTGCAAGAATAATTTATAGAATAGTGGTATTAACTTTTTATAGAAAATAAATATTACTCTTATATTTTTTTTTACATTCACATGTTCTAAACACTATTTTATATTAGTGAAAATCACTTAATTTAGAATGGAATAATCCTTCATTAGTTAACATTTGATTTTCTCATGACTATACATATTCCCACTATCCTGTTAGATAATATAATCTATTCATAATATCACTCTAATATATATAAACTCTTTTGTAAATGAAACATATCTCATTTTAGAAGAAACATTTAATAAATAAACTAATAAATACACATCTCACATGGATTTCAATATTCCTATATCATTCTCCATTAAAAATAATACCTCATAAAAATATTCCATTGATCGGTGTTAGAAACATATTCCATAACATTTTAATAAAAATATGGATAAACACATTAACCATATTATTTTTTGTCCCTATATCCTTTATCAAAATATTATTATAGAATTTTTAGAGAAATAAATAATTTGTAGGTAATTAATCATCTTAATTAGTTCATTAAAACAATTTGTAATGAAAAAATATATCTTATAAAAAATAAATGAGATAAATATACATATCATTCACTTTGTATTAATTTCATCATGATAAATTACTTTAAATTCAAAACCTTAATTCATTTATCCTTCATTTAAATATAAACTATATGTTTTGTTAATACTACCACTGATTTTAAACTCATGTATATTTTAGAATTTTCTAAATTATAAATATTTTACCATATATCCTTCAAGAACAAAGAATCTATTTTTTAACTCTAATACCCAACATATAAAATCCATTAAGTTTCCAAAAATCCATCAAGCATCCAAATGAATTCCATATTATCAAATTATCACTCAAACTTCAGGATTATACCTTTAGGATTCAATGTCCAATACTGGAAAAATAATAATCTCCATTATAATTGGAAAATAATTTTTATTCTCCTAATCTGAACATACCAGCTATACCATCTACAAAACATGGGAACTTCGATATTGCATGCCCAGTTTATCTATTATTAAATCATTGAGAATATTTGATAAAATCTTATTGAACTCATTTTCATTGTTGGAACATTTCTAGTGACGAAAATATGATTATTTCTATAAATAATATAATCCCTCATAGTCTCAACAAGTTATTTTATATATCTAATCATGTTGAATATATGAACAGTGTACTAAATAATATCTAGATTATTTTTCATATAATTTTTTTGAAACATAACGTGAATCATTATATTCTTCTAATAAGAATCTAGATTCACCTGTTGAAGAATTTCTACACTTGAGTACATAAGAATATGTTTCTTTAACACATAGAAACATTCATGTACTTAATAACATTAAGTTACTATTAAAAGGTGATTATTATATTAATATTATTATTTATATGGGTTAATCCCAATGTTATGATTAATTGTGGTGATGTTATTAGTCTATAACATAACAATTTGTTAAATGAGTGTCTTCTTTTATTACCATTTAATAAGGAAATTTAATAAATGATATACTAATAAAATTATGACTCATTTGTAATACATATTATATACAGTAGGCTATGATCCATATTTATTCCTGACATACACTATTTTTGGATGAAAAATAAGAAGTGAATATATATATTAAACAACACTTTTCTGTCACATTATATTTGACTCTTTAATAGTTAATTGGAAAACACCTTGTCTGATCTATAATATGGATAAACCTAAAACAATTTATTTGGTATCTTAAAAATTATAGTTCCTCAGGTAATTATTATTCAAATAAAACTCCAAAAAACAAGGAACATAACCATTAGGGTCACCTTATTAATTAATTTCATTATAGAAGATAATTTTGGGGAACCTAGATTTAGAATAACCTACCCAGTTGGCTGACAGAGGTCTTGATAATTGATTCTTTGGAAGTAATATAACACTTAGTATTTATAAGGGTATCTAATATAAAAATATTATCTCTTTTGAATCCATTTATGTATTCATGCATCTGAAAATTTGGTTTCTGAAAAAATATTCCTTCTACCAAATTAGCAGGTTCAGAGCACACTAATGCATAACTATTTACTAAATAAATTGTTTGTGTTGCTCACCCAAATATATAATCTAAATATATTTACAAATATAAAAATAAATCTCATTCATAAGGAAATAAATATCTTCATTTAATGGTTTATAATTTTATCATATTGTAAATATTCTCATCAGTAGGCCCAAATATATAGATATCCAATCCCCACTTTTATTAGAATAAGACATATCCCACTATTCTGGTGGGAATTTAGACCCTAATTACTTTTATATGGAGATAATTTAAACAATTGAGGATAAAATTAATTATATATTTGATACCTACTTTGTTTAATTAAAAAAACTAAATTCAATCCCATAACTCAAACTAAAAACTGAAGTTAAGGTAGATGAATAGAAAATAATATGTTTTGTATCATAAAAGAGATAGAAGATTTATAAGGATTTTAACAACATTTAACATAAGTATACTCATATTTATAATATATAAAAAATTTATAATCCTGAAGAATAAAAATGGTAATAACATTCTAAATTATTTTACATTTCATAATTTTAAACAAGAGATAATAATTTATTTATATATTTTAAAATAAATCTATATATAAAAATTTTATAATTAAGAAAATAATTTTGTACATTCCATAGTTCTTGAATATAAATACATTACCCTCATAATATAAAATTTTCATATTTTATGGTAATGGCCAAACTTTTTAATTATATTTGTTTCCTAATTTTGTGTGTTCTTTTATTTTATGATCAACAAACTATATCCTTTAATTAATTAAGTGGGTATAATTAAAATGGGACCGTTGGGTTTTGACTGTTATATAACCGTTGGAAACTATGATCTTAACATTGTGTTTTTAAAAATACTTTTATCTTGGTTAATTAATATAGATAAAAATATTTAATGGCCTCATCAAGTAGACTCGATCCATATGAAGCCCATCTGTCGGAGCTTGGGAAGGAGGTAGCATCACTTGGATTCCGTCAGGACCAAGCCCAAGCCAAACTTCAACGTGTGAAGCTGGAATAGAATCTCCTAAGGGAGAAGATCAAGCTGATAGAAATCCCCACTCGGGTAATGTTGTCTGAGCCACTGGAATATTATACCACCATAGCACATCTTACACTTAGTTTATATGCTGGTGTTATAAGGGGCTATGTAACGAGAGCTTTGCTGCTTTTCATAATCTATTTATATAAATAAAATAGTTATTTCTTCTTATGGCCATGTTAGTGAATTTCAAATATCTGGATAAATATAAGATATGTATTATTAATGAATTTAGAAAAAAGGGGTATTTTAAAATATTTTTGTATTCATTAAATAATTAATAATGTGAAATTTTTTTCAAAAAATGGTCTTCTAAGGTTTTGATCCGTGAGAAATTTAGAGTCTAATAAGATCAACTTGGTTTTTAGTGAATAGTAAAGTTGGAATAATAACATACTGATATTAATACAAATGAATAGTAATTTGACCAAACAATATAAACTTCTTCCATGAATGTATAAATACATTTTAGACATCTTAAAAGTGAAAAAATGATAATAATTTATGTTTTGGTATTTTTGTACACCATAAATATTTTATTTAAAATTTTATAATTAATTTAATAATTTAAAATGAAAATTTATTTTCTAAAAACTTAATCATAAATTTTTACTTTATTGTGTTATGGGTATACAATATTTTTATGGGGCCTTGATTACTTTTTAAAGTGTTACAAAAAGAGTTATAGTTTTATGGTTGTATTTTTTGGAAAAAATAATGATTTTATTTAAAAATTAAATTTAAATTATCTAGAAAATTATTTTCATAAAATGGAATTCATTTTTGAATTCAGAGCAAAGATATTAGGTTAGGGTGAATTTATGGGATTTTTATGAAACAGTTGAATTATCGGTGAATATTAAAAATGCAGTTTCGAGTTTCGGGTGTTTAATGTCATCATTAATGATGTATGATTTCTGGTAGAATTATGAATAGTGATATATTCTATGAGGAGTACCATGTGTCCAATACCATGGGAAAATACCATGGGCAGGCCCATGGTTTTTCAAATAGCACTGATGAGGTGTACCTTGGAAATTAATAATTTATTCACTAAATTGTTTTATAAATACCAAGACATTTAACTCATTCATTTCATTAAAAAAATTTACTCAACGAATTTTTGGTATTCTTACCTCCCATGGAGTCCTCCCAAGTTTCCCTAAAGTCTCCCAAGGTCCCGAACTTCATGTTTTCAAAGTTACTATTCATGGTAAGTGATCATTTCACCCTTCTCTTTTTAGTCACGAATTTCTTTATGTTGTGTCTTCTAATTTCCATCTCATTATGTTCGGGGTATGTTCTTATATGTTCTCATTTCTTTCCATTTCATGTCTAATTTTTGATAGACCCTTTCCACCCTCATCAATTTTTTTCTGAATTTTTAAGTGACGCCATCAAGCTACTGAATTTCTCGTAAAAGAAATTGCATCTTCTCATTTCTTTAATGTTTCATTTTCATGTGGTATGTCATTAAAATATCCTTACCATTATCTTATTCAGTAACCATACTACATTATGAATTATTTATGAGTGTTTTACCCTTGTCCCCTCTCTTTTCTATGTTTTCTAAAACCATGTTATATAGCTATTAGGCTGCAGAGATTTCGACTCAAAATTTTTATCTATTTCTCTCAAGAAATTATCTTATATTATTTATGTGAATACGTAGACCTATTTCATTTATATGGATGTTCATAAATATATAAATATGATATATTTTATTCTTGAGTTGACATACATATAACCTTCACTCCCCTTCTATGGGTTATAAATGACATAATGATCTTATTTTTAAGCTCTTTTTAAACGTCACAATTTTGACATAAAACCCATTTCATTAATTCTATTTGGGTTATTTATGAAATTTATGATTATGATCTATGTAGATCACATGAAATTAAAGAAATAGTATTGGTTCTCCCTGATAGCACTCCAATGCATTGGGTAAATAATTAATCTCTAGATATGACAAGTTTCATGATACCTTGGTGAAGAACCTGGATAATGTTTATGACACCTTGGGGATGGACCTTGGTAATATGTTCATGAATATCTAATTGAAATGTTGTATCCACATATTCAAGTTATTATTCAAGTTGTTTTTATTATGATATTCCTATTCTTCCTTTTCTCACACCTTTATGGCTTTTATCATGTTCTTATTAATATTGCTCAAGATCACATGTCAACTATTTCACTTATTTTACTTACTGAGCCTTATGCTCACCCTTTTCATTGATGTATGTCTCTAGGATATGAGATGTAGTAATTTTACATATGATGAACCTATGATGAATCCCAAAAATGGTTTTAGAATAATTTTTTATGTTTTTTTCATGTATTATGTTCCTAATTTCCAAGACACTAGACTTTAAAGATCCTCTGGTTCTAAAATGTAATGAAAGGTTATGTAATAAAAAGGCGGGATGCCACAGTTGGTATCAAAGGACAGTTTAGTTATTTGTGGAAATTAGGATATGAAAACATTTGGAATAATCCTATATAAGAGTTTAAAAATAGGATCACTTTCTAGTATTCTGTTGAGTATAATGTAAGTGGTTTATGAAGAAAATACATCCCTCTCTGGATATGAGCATGTAGAGGCGACTCTGGCATAGAGGTACCTTGGGGTGAAAACTCTGACAAAGAGTTTTAGGATATACTCGGGGTATCCTAGTACATAACAACGAGACATGATGCACTCTTGGATATGACACTCCCAGGGGATATGTTTTGTTAATAATAATCTTTTTATGAATCATTATAAAGGATTTATAGAGAAATGTAATTGTTTAAAGCATGAATTTTTAAGACATAAAATATTTTATAGTTAAATGATTCTTAGGTCAATTGAGTTTCTCATAAAGGTTTTATTCTTTTAGAAAATGGCCAGTAATAGAAGGAACTGTGTAAATGGTTACTGCAATGGACCATGTGCTGACGACCCTCCGATGGAAGATGGAATCGAAACATTCATGCGAATGATGAACCAACTGACTCTAGTTAAGGGAAATAACTTGAATCAAGCTAAGAGACTGATCTAACCACAAAGGGAACAACATTCTATTGAGTCCTTTATGTGTCAACGACCACCAAACTTTAATGGATCGACTAACCCATTGATTTCTGACCAGTGGATCAGCTTTATCGAGAAGATATTTTCTATGCTCTGTTGTTCCGAGCAAGAGAAGGTCACCCTGACTGACTATCGCTTAGAAGGATAAGCTGATCAATGGTGGGAACTGATTATAAACATAAGGGAAAGAGTTTAACCTAAATGTATGGACTGGGAAGTGTTCAGAAGGACTTTTTCAGCAAATATTTCCCTCTTACCATGAGAAAAAGAATGGAGAAAGAGTTTCTCAAGCAGAAGTAGAAGTAGCACAAATCTATCGGAAGCTATGAGATTAACTTCACCTAACCTTCACAATATACCTATATCATTTTCATGGATACAAATGGTAAGTTTGATAGATTCTTCAGTGGACTGATACCTCATCTGCAGAAGAATCTAACCAACCATGACTATGATAGCTATGAGGAGATCATGCGGAGTGCTATGAAAGTCGAGCTAGAGTATGGTGAGATGTAGTAGTCTCATAAATCCAACGACAAAAAGATATCAAAGGAGCCCATTTTAGGGAGGATCTTTTATCAAGGAAGATAATGAAAGAAAGATAAACATCCCACGTGTAATAAATGTGGGAAGAAGCATTCGAGGAACTGCCTGCTCGGGAGCGGGAAATGCTACAAGTGTGAAAGTGATAAAAATATTGTGAAGAATTGTCATGGTGAGGTAAAACCTCAATTTCAAACACTAACGATAAGGGGATGACGGTGCATGCCCTGCCTGATGTCCAGTTCTTTATGTGTGGACAACTAGGTCATTTTTCCAAATCACTGTCTCAATCTGAGGGTAGTGGAGGGGAACCACCATCAGCCTTAGTAAAGGTCAATGGAGAAAG
Source organism: Viscum album (assembly GCA_963277665.1). NCBI lineage: Eukaryota > Viridiplantae > Streptophyta > Magnoliopsida > Santalales > Viscaceae > Viscum > Viscum album. The sequence continues at coordinate 763,553,469 of OY728122.1, forward strand.
GTCATACTTTTTCTATCACGACAGCTGAAGTTGAAGCTCCAAATGATGTGGTAGCAGGTACTCTTGTTGTTCTGTCAAAGCTAGAAAGTACTTTGTTTGATTCTGGTTCTACTCATTCCTTTCTTTCCTGCAAGTTTGCAAGGAATATAAAATCAACCCCAGAATTACTAAAAGTAGGGTTATCAGTCAAGACTCTTGGTGGGATTATCTAAGCATCATTAGTTTTTATAAACTCTAGTATTTACTTGGGTGAGCACAATATTATCAAAAATCTAGTTGTCATTCCCATGCTGGAATTTGACATTATACTAGGGATGGGCTGACTCTCAAAGTATAATGATAAGATCAAATGCAGAAGTAAGGAAATCTCAATAGCCTTGAATGGAAAACCTAAAATTATCTTCCTAGGAGATATATCTCAAACTAATCTTTGTCTAGAATAACCTCCTATATTATTATTTATGAAATTTATCGGTGGATATGTATAAGGAAATGAGAGTTTGAGGATAGAAAATGTACCCATCATCCAGGAATACATTGACTTATTTTCTGAGGAGTTTTCTAGACCCCCCAGAAAAAGAGGTAGAGTTTTCTATTAAACTCATACCTAGATCTCATACAATATCAATGACCACCTATAAGATGGAAGATGTGGAGACATAGGAATTAAAGAAAAAACTCCAATATGTTTTTAAGAAGGGGTTTATCCGACCGAGTGTGCCTCCTTGGAGAGAACCTATTCTCTTTTTGAAGAAGAAGGATGGATCGATGCGACTATTCATTGATTGTAGAAAACTAAATGGGATCTCAGTAAAGAACAAATACCCTCTTCCAAGAATTGATGACTAATTTGAACAACTTCGCAGGGATCAATTCATCTATACGATTAATCTTTGATCTGGTTATCATCAATTGAGGTTAAAGAAAGAAGATATTCCAAAAACATCCTTCTGATCAAGATACAGGAATTATGGGTTTGTTGTTATGCCATTTGGACAGACTAAATCACCTACTATTTTTATGGATTTGAGGAATAGAGTCTTTAAATACTGCCTTGATAACTTTGTGGTAGTTTTTATTGATGATATTCTATTATATTCAAAAAGTCATGAGGATCGTGAGGATCATCTGAGGGCTATTTTTCAAACTCTGTGGAATCAGAGACTTTTTGGAATGTCTAGTAAATGTGAATTCTAGTTACAACAATTTACATTCTTGGGGCACATTGTTACCAATGAAGAAATCACAATTGACCCTGAAAAGACAAAAGTTTTAGTGTAGTGGCCTCAACCTACAATAATAACTGAGATGTGAAGTTTCCTTGTATTTTCAGGATATTATAGGAGGTTTGTGAAAAACTTATAACGAATTTCTAATCCATTAACCAAGTTAACTTGAAAATTGGTCAAGTTTATCTGGACAATGGAGTTTGAGGAAATTTTCCAAGATCTGAAGAAGTGATCGGTTACTACACCTGTTTTTACTCTACCCTCAAGTGGATAATGATTTGTAATTTTTAACGATTCGTCTCTGAAAGGGATTCCGTGTGTCGTCATGAAAAATGGAAAGGTCATTACTTATGCATATCGACAGTTGATGAATCATTAGTAGAACTATCCTACGCATGATCTGGAGCTGGTTTCGATCGTTTTCCACTTTGAAGATATGGAGGGACTATCATTATGTGGATAAATGTGATATATACATAGACCATAAATGTTTGATGTATATTTTCACAAAAAAGGAATTGAACATGAGACAAAGGATATGGTTGGAACTCTTTAAAGACTATGATTGTTCAATTCATTATCATCCCGGAAGAGAAAAAAAAATCACTAAAGCATTAAGCAGGAAAGACCTAGTTGTTCTGTCCATTATGTGGATTCAAAGATATCCTTTGATCTATGACCTAGTAAAACTGGACATGAGAATTATAAAGGAAGGGACCTCATGAACCCTAACTGAAATGATTCCTCTACCATCACTACTAGAGAAGATCAAGAAAGATCAGAAAAAAGATCCTTTGTTATTGAAGAAGTTTGAGGCTATGAAGGATGGGAAGTTTCTTGAGTTCATTATTGATCAAGAAGGTTTACTAAAATTTCGTACAATACTATGAGTTACATCTATTCTGGAAATAAAGAAGGAGATGATAGATGACACTCATAGCTCTACTTTCTTTATACATCTTGGTAGAAAAAAAATGTATAGGGACCTTCATGATCATTATTGGTGAGATAATATGAAATGGAAGATTGCTGACTACACGGCAAGGTGCCTGGTATATCAGCAAGTGAAGGCAGAGCGACAACTTCCTAAAGAGGTATTGCAACCACTACCCATACCAGCATGGAAGTGGGACAATATCACTATGGACTTCATCACTGGTCTCCAGAGAACTTCCAAATGAAATAATGTGATATGGGTTGTTGTGGACCATCTCACCAAGAATTCCCATTTGATCTCTATCTCGGAAAATTTCTCTCTTGATCAAATTTCCTGGATTTACATGACGGTAGTGGTAAGGATGCATGGAGTTCCACTTTCTATCGTATCTGATCGGGATCCAAGGATCACATCAAAATTATGGAGAAGTCTTCAACATGGTCTGAGCACTGAATTGAGTTTCAGTATTTCCTATCACCCCTAAACTGATGGTCAATCTGAAGGGATTATTCAAACACTTGAGGACATGCTGAGAACATGCTCAATGTAATTTAAAGGTAAATGTGATCCACACATCCCTTTAGTTGAGTTTTCATACAACAACATCTTCCACTCAAGCATTCAAATGGCACCATATGAAGCTCTATAAGGGAAGCGATGTAGAACTCCTAATTGTTGGGAGGAAGCTGGTGAGAGAATTATTCTTGGGTCTGATCTTGTGCAAGAGATAACAGAAAAAGTCCATGCCATCCAAAAACACATTAAGGTTGATCAGAGTCGGCAAAAGAGCTATGCCAACAACCATCGAAGGGACTTGGATTTTGATGTTGGTGAAAAATTCTTTCTTCATATTTCACCTTGTAAGAGTGTCATGAGGTCTGGGAAGAAAGGGAAGCTCAGCCCTAGGTACATTGGCCCATATGAAATCCTTAATCGTGTGGAAGTAGTGACCTATCAGCTTGAACATCCTCCAAATCTAGCACAAGTTCCAGATGTCTTCCACATATCCCTCTTGAGGAACTACATACCTGACTCTTCACATGTACTAAATCCAGAGGTAGTACAACTGGAACATGACCTCTCTTATGAGGAGCAGTCAGTGGAGATCTTGGATCGTAGAGAAAAGGTTCTACACAACAAGACTACCCACCTTGTTAAGGTGTTTTGGAGAAACCACAAATGCGAAGAAGCCATGTGGGAACTAGAGGAGTCTATGAGAAAAAAGTACCCACACCGTTTCCCATCAGATGGTAGAGATAAAATTTCGACGATGAAATTTCTTAAGGGGGGAAGAATGTAACAACGAGAACTTTTTAATTATATTTGTTTCCTAATTTTGTGTGTTATTTTATTTTATACTCAATAAAACTATATCCTTTAATTAATGAAGTGGGAATAATTAAAATGAGACCATTGGTTTTTGACTGTTATATGACCTTCGGTCAATCTGGCCATTAGAAACTATTATCTTAACGTTGTGTTTTTATAAATATAGTTATCCTGGTTAAATAATATAGAAGTAAGATTGAATGTTCTCATCTAGTAGACACGAGCCACATGAAGACCATCCGTCCGAGCTTGGGAAGGAGGTAGCATCACTGGGAGTTGCTCTGGAACTAGCCCAAGCTGAACTTCAATATATGAAGCTTGAACGAAATTGCCTAATGGAGAAGTTCAAGCTCATAGAAATCACCACTCGAGCAATGTTGTCCGAGCCACCCTATGATTCTATCACTATAGCACACGTTACACTTATGTCCTATACTGGTGTTATAAGGGGATATGTAACGAGACCTTCGTTGGTTTGTGTAATCCTTTTATATAAATAAAATGGTTATTTCTTCATATGGAAATGTTTATGAATTTCAAATATCCGGATAAATATAGGATGTTTATTATTGATGAATTTAGAAAAAGGGGTATTTTAAAATAATTTTGTATTCATTATATAATTAATAATGTGAAATTATTTTCAAAAAATGGTCTTCCATAGTTGTGATCAGTGATAAATTTAGAGTCTAATAAGATCAACTTGGTTTTTAGTGAATAGTGTAGTCAGAATAGTGACATACCCATATGAATAGTAATGTATATTAATTTGACCAAAAAAATAGAAACTTCACCCATGAATCTATAAATACATTTTAGACATATTAAAAGTGAAAAAATGATCAATGTTTAAGTTTTGGTATTTTTGTACGCCATAAATATTATATTTAAAATTTTATAATTAATTTAATAATTTAAAATGGAATGGTATTTTCTTAAAATTTAATCATAAATTTTCACTTTATTGTCTTATGGGTATATGATATTTTTATGGGACCTTGATTACTTTTTTATGGTGTTACAAAATGAGTTATAGTTTTAAAGTTGTATTTTTTGGAACAAATAATGATTTTATTTAAAAATTAAATTTAAAATATTTAGATAATTATCTTCATAAAATGGACTTCATTGATGAATTTAGAGCATTTATATTAGGTTAGGGTGAATTTTTGGGATTTTCTTGAAAAAGTTAAATTATCGGTGAATAGTAAAAATGCTGTTTTGAGTTTCGGGTGTTTAATGACATAATTAATGATATAATAATGATGTATGCTTTCTGGTAGACTTAGGAATAGTGGGATATTCTATGAGATGTCCCAATTGGCCAATACCATGGGGAAATACCATGTGCAAGCCCATCGTTTTGCAAATACCACCTATGAGGTGTCCCTTGGAAATTAATAATTTATTCACTCACTTTTACTATAAATACAAAGCCATTTACATCATTAATTTCATTAAAAAATCTTCCTAAACGAAGTTCTAGTCTCCTTACCTCTCAAGGAGTCCTCCCAAGGTTCCCTCAAGCCACCCAAGGTCCTGACCATCAATCTTTCAAAGTTACTCTTCAAGGTAAGTGATCATTTCACCCTCCTCTTTTAAGTCACGACTTCTTTTATGTTGGGTCTTATAATTTCCATCTATTTATGTTGAGGGAATATTCTAATATGTTATAATTTCAGTCCATTTAATTTATAATTGCTGAGATACCCTTTCTTCCCTCATCAAAAAAATTGTGAATTTTTAAGTGACGTCGTTAGGCTGCCGAATTTCTCGTAAAAGAAATCGCATCGTCTCTTTTCTGTTAGGTTTAATTTTCATATGGAATGTCATTAAAAGATCCATATCAGGATCTTATTCAGTATAAATACTGTATTATAAATTATTTATGAGTGGGTGACCCTTTTCCCCTCTCTTTTCAATGTTTTCTAAAACCATGTTATATAGTCATTATGCTGTAGAAATTTCGACTCAAAATTTCAATCTCTTTCTCTCATGAAATACTCTTATTTTATTTATGTGAACACCCATACCTATTTCGTTTCTATGGGTGTTCATAAATATATAAATATGATATATTTCATTCTAGAGTTGACATACATATAACCCTCACTCCCTTTCCATGGGTTATAAATGACATAATGATCTTATTTTAAAGCTCTTTTTAAACATCACGATTTTGACATGAAACTCATTTCCTTTATTATATTTGGGATATTTGTGAAATGATTGATTGTGATATATGTGGATCAAATGGAATTAAAGACATATTAAGTGTTCTCCTTGATAGTGATCTAATACATTCGGTAAGGAATTAATCTCCAGATATGACAAGTTTCACGAAACCATGGTGAATAACCTTGGTAATTTTTATGACGCCTTGGGGATTGACCTTGGTGATATGTTCATGAATGTATAATATAAATGTTGTAGCCACATATTAAAATTATGATTCATGTTCTTTTTATTTTTATATTTCTATTCTTCAATTTTGCAAGCCTTTAGGAATTTTATCATGTTCTTATTAATATTGCTCAAGATCACATGTCAACTGTTTCACTTATTTTCCTTACTGAGCCTTTTGCTTACCCTTTTCTTTGATGTATGTCTCAAGGATATGAGATATAGTAATTGTACATAGGATTAACCTATGATGAATCCCTATAAGTGGTTTAGAATAATGTTTTATGTTTTTTCATGTATTATGTTCCTGATTTCCAAGACACTGGACTTTAAAGATCCTCTGGTTGTAAAATGTAATGAAAAGTTATGTAATAAATAAGAGGGATGCCACATTTTTCATTATAAGAAATGATTCTTTTAATATATAATATTTTCAGGGAATATAAAGATTTAATATTACAAACATTATCATGTAAACTATATACATAATCGATATATCATATACATAACATTATCTGAAATTATATATATTTCTTACATAATTTGATGCTAAAGGACTCCTTTTAATAATAGAATAAAAATAACTATAAAAAGGATTATGAATAACAGTTAACAAGTTTCAAGTCCCACAAAATAAAGAAAATCCACCTCAAATGACTCGAGATCTCGTAAACATGGTATGAAAAGAGTATTGGCCACCCCTACCAAGAGGATGATGAACTCTTCTCAGGGTCTTGGCCTTCATCCATGGTCCATTAATATAATATATAGGTACAACATCTATATCATCCATCATCAAATAAATTGTAGGACCTCTAACACATTGATGTTCATCTTCCAAACTACTCTCAGAATCATGCAGTTCAAAGTATTTATGAGTACATACCTTTTTTTACTCTCTTTATATCCAGGAACACATATTTTTGAGGCTTATGTACCTTCATTGTTAATGAAATGAACTAAAATCATAGGTTTAAGGCTAATGGGGGTAACCTCAAGAGGATTTTTAGTATCATCTATCCTCCCTACATTGGTAGTGGTAGGGACCTGACTAGAATTCAGTAGGCTTTTGTTTTTCAACTAAATCCTTTATTAAAAATAGAGGGGATATAGGGGAGAATGAAGAAGGTATTCTATCATCAATAACTTCATGAATTCCACTATGTACAATAGTATCCAAGGAAATATGATCCTTTTATGATGTAGAAGAGATAGAAGGGGTGGTAGTATTATTGAAAACATGGGTGTGGCCAGAGCCACTGTGTGATGCAAAAACATTATAAAAATAAAGGATCTTTTAAAGGGTAAGGAAATTTTTTCATCCCCCTATACAATGACTCGATTTAATTTTTCTGAATTACCTTATCTGGATTTAATTTTTAGGGAAGTGGTTGTAGCTGACTTAGCTTTCCACTTGTTATTCTGAACATGAATCATTTTTTCTCCTACCATAACCCGTGGTAAAAAAACTGATATGAATAGCATTCCTAGTCAGATTGGCTGTCATCTATTTACTCTTCAACATGTCCATTAACAAGGCCCACAGTTAAAATATTTTTAAAATATAATATTATGTCTACCATAACTTTCTCATCCTCTATGTGATCCCAAGATCTTTTTGGTTTATTTTGAATAACCTGAGTAGTAGAACTAGGTTAGGAAACACCTCAAAGAGAAGTTGTACTGGAATTAATAGTTTCTCTATTCTCATTTTGCTAGATAGTAATGTCTATATCAATTCTTTCCCTTCATTAAGAAGTGCATTCATCCTTGTTATCCTATCCCAAATGGGGAGTTATATTATTAGAATAAACAACTCCATTATCATTGCCTATATATCTTTCTACCAAATCAACTTTGGGAAGTGTAGAGCTTTTAACATTACTATGATAATACTGCATGTCATTTCCATTCAAATAAAATTTGGAACAAGTAATATTACTCTTATATTTTGAGATTTAATGACCAATAATACGTCAAAAATAAAAAAAAGAAGGTATTTTTTCATACTCCACTCTCTTGAAAATATCATATTAAGGAGTATAAATGAAAAATTTATCTATCAAGGGGATACTCAAATCAATCTCAACCAACACCAATGAAAAATGAAAAAAAAAACCATTTTAGTATATTTTTTCTTTCTTATTGGAATTCCATTAATAGATTCAATGTCCAAAACATATCTCCAGATTCCATAAGATTCAATTTATTCAATGTATTTTTAACTATACCTGTGTATAAGACTCCTTGATGTTGTTCAAATTAAATATAAAATTCAAGTAATGAAGCATCAATTTAAATGATATTAAAATGATTGATTTTGTTCTCTATTCCTTCCCTTTTAGATCTATATAAGGAAATAGTAAATGGAAAAAACCATGACCTAAAGAGACACACTTGAATTCAGAAAACCCCCAAATGCATAAAGTCAATCAATAATGTCAACAATTTTCCACAGTTTCATTCCTTTCTATAGATTTATGTGTGAAGAAAAGGATAGATTACAAAGATCTATTATTTCTATAATGAAACCATCTAATGAAGATACATGAGAAATTGTACCGTTTTTTATTATTCGTTGAGTGATTGGGTTGTTTATTACAGCAAAAGAACCCGATGAGACACCAGTGAAAGCCACACTTTTTTTCAAAATCACACCATTGTTCGCTTTGGATTTTGGTTGGCCCTTGTATGTGTAGTGAGGTGATTTAACACATATGTATAGAGATTCATGATTTTAGGGCTATCGAGAAGCTCGCGCTCATTGGTGGAACCAGGGACCTAGAGTTCCTATTCTTCTATTAATATAAAATTTTATATAAAAAATCATGAATTTTTTTTATGAGATTTAAATAATTTCCTAATAAGGACCTTTTAATTTTAAAACATCAAATTAATCATTCCAAACATTTCAAAGTTTTCTTAAGTATAAACATTTTGTATTATGATTTATTTTGAAATTTGTAATCACATTATAAATTAACCCATATAATTTATAAATAAATAATTTATATAAAATTAAAAAGGCATTGTATATAGTTTTTAAAGGTATTTAATACCAATTATTAATATTTATCAAATATTAATTAATTAATGTTTCCATGATATTTATTTTATTATAAACTATTTATAATTAAATAAGTTATTACCCCAATATAAATTAATAAATATTTCCAAGATAATCAAATTCATTATTTATATAAAATTTAATAAAATTTAATTCAATTTATTATTAAATTGAATGAAAAATAAAAGTTTACATTCTAATCATATTCTACAATTTAACCCTTATTATAATCAGTGATTTAACTTTTTTATTAGTTCTATTTTATGATCGATAACTAAGACAACCTAAACAATACTCTCATATTTGGTCCTAAAAATGTATTCTTTACACCATGTATTTGTTACCAACTAAATATACTAACGTAAACATCCATATTTACAATATCAATAAAAAATAGTGAGTTAATTAACTAGGTGATACCTTTTTAGATTTAGAGTTTTTGGAAATATAGGAAAAACCATCAAGTAACAAAACCTATATATTTCCCATCAAATGATCATTTTCCCATTAAACCAAGGATTCCTTATTTTACTAAATGTGTTCAATATATTCAACAATTATATCTACATATAACTTCCTTCTAAACATAGTTATACATATAATTTTCATGGGAATAGGAATAAAAAAGTAGTGAGTTCAAATTCTCGGTTAGGGAAAACCGACCAATGAGTCATAACATGTTAAATCATAAGAATGCAAGAAAAAATGTGCATGGGAAAAATGTAATTAAAATAACTATGGAACCATAAGGGATTTCATTAAGATATTATCAAAGAACATTTAAAAACAAAAGGAATAAAACTTATACCCTGGAATAAGAAATTAGTAACACAATAAAATAATCATGAGCCATACAATATGTCATTGAAATGTGGTATAATAAAGAAAAGTGGTAACCATATTCCTAGAAAATCATAAAATTGTGACAAACCCTATCACGCCCAAGTATTTAATTATGAGAAAACCCAATCATGATAAAACATTTAGTTTTTAAAAACCCAATGATGTGCATACGTTAATTTGTGAACAAAATGAACTTTGGACCACACTATATTGGGAACAAAACTAATGATTTTTATGCATTATATTATAAAAAACCCATTGATTTCCACACATTATGTTGTGAGAAAACACAATATTTCCCACACATTATATCATGAGTTATAAACATTTAACAAATGATTTTAAATGATATATATGACCCCACATATCACATATTTTTATATTATACATATGTGTGCCACATAAAATCAATCATTCATCATTACATAAAAAAGAAATGGAAAAAATTGGTTTCATATCTTTTCCAAATGGTATCATGAGTGTATTGGTAGGTACCCAAAATTAAATCTCAAAAAATTAGAATAGAACCAATTAGAGGATGATCAAATAAATTACTCCATAAGAGGTATATCCCCTAAATATAAAGAGTAATAAAAAATAAAAATAATTTTCATAAAGCTTTTGTAAAACTATTGTGAAAAAAATCATAAAGGTAACATTAAAAATCCATTTTAATAGAAAGAAAAGAGTAATTTAAAAGCCTTAATTTTAAAATAGTTCTCAATTTTAAACCAATTTGTAATTAATGTTGTTAAATAAAATAAAATACCGTGGGATAAAAAATATACTAATGTGCAAAAAATCCCTTTATTTATTCTTCCAAATCAATATACATTATTCTTGAAAAAGAAAAATTAATAGAACAATGAGAATAATATATTATTTGAAAACATTTGATAATTAAATAAGAAAATTTATTTATAAAAGTGATTATAAAATTTGGGTATTTTTCTCATGTGATATACATAAAATAAATCAATCTTTTCACACTTTTGTAACAAAAGAAACAAAATTTACTATGTAGAAAAAAATATTTATTTTTAAGAATGGTAAAAAAAATTAACGGAAATAGAAAATAACCTCAAGAAACCATTGTATATTGATAATATCATTCATGTAAAAATTCAAAAAATATGGAAATTAAGGGAAAATATTACCAACTGTAAATGAGTGATAAGGCCAATTCCACAAATAAGAAACCGTTTTTTTTTTGAATAATGATCCAAAGTGAGGTGAAATTTCACAAAGACTTGTAGAAAAAAAAATATAATAACAAGGAGGATGAAAAAAAATAAGTATGGTGTTCAATAATAAGGGTTATACGTCAATGAATGTAAATTATTTTAGTAATATCCATTATGACCTATGAAATATATGAATCATAGGGAAAAGAATATGGATATACTAAATAATTGTTCATGTCCAAATAATTAACAATTCAATAAGGTTGTATATATACTGTGTATAAGTAAATTTATTCCTAATAAGAAGCATGTTTGAAGGAATTTATATTTAGAACATGACCCCTTATGGATTTTATAACATTTTGATTAAAGACCCATGAAAGAGAAAACCTAAAATGAAACATTAAAAATCATGAATAAATAAATAATCATGATATAATATTTAAAATTGGTAGTATATAAACCATATAAAATAAAATTTGTGTGGAATATAAAACATGTCACAAAGAAGGGAATCTAAGATGAAAAACTCTTACCATAGATTCCTTCAAGGATTAACATGCTCTAAACTCATGTATAATAAAAAAAGATTCAAATAAATATATTTAAGGACATTTTTTATATTTAATATATTTTATTTTAAGCTTTTATAATCATTTATTATACATTTATTTATTATTTTTAGTTATTTTTATCATTAGTATTGGTAGTCAAATTGTTTCTATTCTATTTTTGTATGACTATTTCAATTACCATTCTTTGTTTTTGGATTAATCATCATAATAATAGAAAAGTTACCACAATATAAGTTGCATAAAAATAATAATTTTCTAGGTTCACTCCTTCAGTTTTTTTGTATGATTATTCAAGATGAAATCCCTAACATGTTTTTTTTGGTATATTTTACTGAAAGAATTGATGTATTTTAATAATGAGTTTAATATAAATATTAAAATTCCAAAAACGAAAAAAAATGTTCTTATTAATAACATATTACACCATTAAAACAAAATATATCATAATAGATTATCTATAATATATTTAAATTATGAAAGTTTTCTCGCTATGCTCCCCTTAGGTGGTTAAAATTACCATGAATGTTTATTGTAGAAATTAATAATTTAATAGTCAACATATCTTTTTAAAATAATAATAATTTAATAAATTTCATTTTTATTCCTTAATTACATTTTTAAAATAATCTTCAAAAGGATGTGATGAAAAATGAATTATGCCATTATTGAATGTGGTGAACTAACAATAACAAATGCACCATTTTAATTTTCTAATGGATGGGAGGAATGAATTTAATGGTTATTATATCCACAAAAAAATATTTTATTGTGATAATTATACATATTTAATCATATTTTTATAGATATAATATATTTTTTGGAGGTGAGGGGAGAAATAAATTTGAAAGAACTAGAATTAAACAATTACCTCTTCCTTAGATATCCTCCTTATACCACTCGTTAAACCTTTTTAAATTATTATTTTGGTTAAGATCAAACCTATATAACTTGGTAAAGAGGGTTGGGAAATTTTTTTTTATATCTTTTCCTTGATAAAATTATTTACGTGTGAGGATAACTGGTGTGGTGAAGGGGTTTTTTATAGGTGAAAGAGTTCACATTTTTTTCAATATTATCTTCTTAATGTAAGGGAGTATTCATAATCAATGATATTGGATAACAAATAATAACTAAATATGGAAAAGATATTTTAATTTCCATAATATTTCATAAAAAAAATTTAGAGACTTTTTTTTATATTTAATTGCTTTATGTCTTAATTTAATATTTTTACATCATTTTAAGCTTTACCATGGTGATTATTTTTATTACTTTGGTAACTTATTTTTATTCCATAAAATTAAATTGAAAAATTTTCCTAATATATATTAGGATGATTCTAAATATGAACCCTATTTTAATTTATTCAATTTATAAAAGTGATTATAAATTAATTTTAATTAAATTTTGTAAAACATAACAAAAATCATTTTGAGAAAACATGTATTTTCAAGAAAAAAAATGAAATAGTATTTTTTGTAGTATAAATATAATGAATTTAATTGATTCACGTTATTTTTTGTGTTTTTTTACATAAAATAAGTTTATATTATTTTTAGACAAGTTTAAAACTATGTTTCTTCTAGTGAAAAAAGTAAATTTTTCTTAAAATAAAATGTAACATTGGTTCGAAAATGTCAATGATTAGTTTAAAAGTTAAAAATAATATAATTAAATTCACTATAAAAAACATTAGATAAATATTTTTTTTTAAAAAGGTTTCATAAAATTTTAAATCAAGTTTACATCATAATGATTTTATAAATGTTGTATTATTTTTAAAGACTATATTTTTATTACTAACAAAATGTTTTTAGAAAAATACCAAAAAATCACCCTAAGACAATTTTTGATTGAGGAAAACAAAAATTCAGATCATTTTTTCAAATTAAAATTCTAAAATTTTGGATTCTTACATAAAAAATTAAAAAATATATATCGAAAAATTATTTTTATGGGAAAAAAACATTTTAAATATTAAATGTTCCTAATATAATTTTAGATCAGTTATCAATTAAATTAGTATTGATATTTTTTGAAAAGTTAAATATTATATTAGAATAATTTTTTTAATTTAATTTATTAAGATAAGAATAATTAAAATTTTAAAAATTATAATTCTTCTAAAAATAGTTATTTCAAATGATAAATTATATTAATTACATTACATTAATTATTTATCTTCTAAAAATTAAATTTATTCAATTAATTGGTATTATAACTCATAAAATTATTCTTTAAATCAATAACAATAATATGTAATAATTTTATCTATTTTATTTACATGTGGTGGAAATCTTCTTTTATTTTTCATAAGGATATTTCACATTTAATTCTGTTAATGTATTATTTCATACCATCAATTATAATAAAAATATTTTGGTTTGGTTTATATTTGTGTTGTGTGTGGAATTTAGAATTATTAAAACTTAAAGTCATATTAAAATCTATGGCTGTCAAATTATATCGCACTCTAATAAATTAGGTTCTCATAATTTTATTTATCACTCACCATGAAAAATATACAGGGTTCCACAATAATGGAATTACTGAAGTTATAATTTATACTAAGATATCAAAATCACTCTCTTAGATAATTGGAAACTCATTTTTCCTTCATAAGAAGCATATATTTCGATTTTCATTTATCTTGTTTGTTTATACCAAATATGCCTCTTTAATTGGTGACATTAGTTTATAGGGACATACCTTTTAAATATTAATTTTCATGATCCTATCCTAAACCAAATACTAAAACCAAAATGATTATTTAAATTCATAATATCGTCCTATAAAATAAAATTTAATCATCAAATAAATATGAATTATCAATCATATGATATCTTATCATATGACACATTTACATCAATATATGGACTTTTGGGACCATCTAACTTTATTTTTTGTTTATCCTTGGTTTCTTCAAGTAATATACTATTATTTATCAAAAAATAATCCCTAAAAATAAATAAACAGCGCTTTGACACCAAATGAGATTCATGAGACCTGCAGTTTATGATCTACTACAAAAAACATATTCTTTCATACTGGCTTTGAAAAAAACTAAAGTGATCCAAACATAAACATTCATAATTATTGTATCAATATCAAATATTGAGTTACTTACATACCCATTAAATTTTATGTTTAGCATTTTATATAATTTGAAAAAACACAAACTAGAAGAACCCATATAAAATAGGCATTTTTTCCACTAACTCAAGGATTCTTTATTTTACCATAAGTATTCAACATCTTCAATTAATACATATACATAAAACATCCCTTAAAAATATTATTTTTTATAATTTTTTGGAGAAATTAAATTAAATAAAATTAAGTTCTCTATAAGGGAGAACAATCCAATGAGTCATAACAGGTTCGATCATAAACATGTGAGAAAAAATAAGTATGGAAGAAAAATATTTTTAAATGTAATATTGAACCATATGACATTCCCTAAAGACGTGATCAAACATAATTCCATGGAATGAAAAACAAAAAAATATATTAAATTAATCATCTGTCATGGAACACAACATAGGCATATTGTATAACATAGAAATGTGTCAAGAAAAATCATATGAAATAATAACATTGTGAAAAAATCCAATCATGCACACACATTTTGTATAGAGGAAACCCAATCATAACCAAGCATTTAGTTACAAAAAAATGATATCCATACATTCCGTTTTGAATAAACCTAATGATTTTTGTGCATTTATTTATGAATAAACATATTTATATTCATACATTTTGTTTTGAGAAAACCCAACATTGTCCATGCAATATATTATGAGAAAACACAATTATTAACACATATTATCTCATGGAATAGAAACGTTTAAGAATTTAAATATAGGGAAATGTAGGACCCCTCCCATAAAATAATGATAAACTACACATACATGTTCCAAATGAAGTCAAACATACACCAAATTATGAAAAATCCATGGAAATAAAATGGGTTTCATATCATTTATAAATGGTATGAAATCTTCAGTGGATCGATTGATACCCAAAATTCAATACCCTAAGATGAGTGATAAATAATTTAGTGTATAACCATAAAAATTACATCATAATAGGAATATATCTTTAATATAAAGAGGAAAAATGAAGGAAATTGTATTTTTTTACTTTTGTAACACTCATATTAAAACTAACTTATCTATCACTTAAAAATCCATTTGAAATTAACATAAAGAGGAATTTGGAAACCATGATTTTAAAATAATTCTAAATACTGAAATTTTTTAAGTAAATTATGTTAAATATAATATATATGTATTGTGATATAATATATACTTAAATGGATTGGGATCCATTTATTTATTCTTCAAAATCAATAACCTATACTTCAAAAATTAGAAATTCACATAAGAATTAGAATATAATTTTATTTTAAAAACCATGAATCATTTAATAGAAATAAGTATTAGGTAAAATGGTTATAAAAGTGTGAAAAGGTTCTCTTGTGTTAAACATTTAAAATGTTATTTTTTCACACTTTTGTAAATAAAGTAAAAATTATTATATCTAGAAAACAATAAAAATATTATTTTTAAATCTTGATAAATAAATTAAATTTAAAAATAAAATTACCATAGGATGTTATTGAAGTAAATATAGGATAATTTTTTGTTAACAAAAAAAATATGGATAAAGAGAAAAATATTCATAACTATAAAGAAGCGATATGGTGGAGTCTATATAAAAGTAGCCATCTAGTTTAATTGGGAAGAAAATGTAAGTGAAAATTTAATAAGACTTATATATCAAGAAATAAAATAAATAATACAATATAATATAATCATTATGTGTATAAAAGAAAAATTATATGGATGGAATTCAAGAATAATGGTTATAACTCAATAAAATTTATTTAGGATGATAGAAAGCCTTATAACTTAGGTAATATATAAATTGAATACACATAAGTATAGAATATAATTTCATTGTCAAGGATTACTACCAAGACTATCATTGTGTATTTGGTTCACTCCCCATTTCATCATATCCTTAATTAATGTTCGCTGCCAAGAATATCATAGTGGACAATTTCCCAAACTTAACTGGGTTCACTCCCCATTCTAGTCCTTATTATCTCATGAGATATACATCATTACTCAAAGAAATCAAGGGATATATAATTATTATCCCATCAAAAAAACAACGAAAATAATTTATATGTGTGATAGAAGATCATAAAACATTAATCTTTCATGAGTAAGAATTTCTACTTATTAATTTTCCATTACTTTAGTTTTTGAAGTCACAAACACCTTCTTAAAATATTCTTATTAACATTTGATACCCCAAGTTTTTATGAATATTTTTGTAGAAATAATTATATTTCACCATAATTAGAATAAGTTTTAATGTACTATAAATATAAAATTTACATTTCATTTTTATTATTATCATAATAAGTATGTGTCTGATAAATTTGATGAAACTTATGAGGCCTGAAGTTGGAATTTGTTCACATCCTTTGCACTATAAAAAATTATTGACAATTGGATTGATATCGTTACTAAAACAATCAAACTAAGACTCAATAATATTATCATAATAGTAATTATGTGGAAGTGAATCATAATTACTGATGTTTTTAATCATATTCATAAGAGTTATTTATAATTTTAGTGATATGTTTAACTCTATAATGGTGTTAATCAATATGACTTCAATCAATCAGTTTTAATGATCTATTATGTGCCATATGTCTAGGGCCATTACAAAAATAAGAAAATTGAGAATTATATGACTATTGAAAGGATTATTATAAATACTGAGTCATTTAAAGAGTTCAGAGATGGATGGTTACATAATCTCATGAATTTTTTAAGGAATAATTAGTGTAAACGACTTTTTCCTCATCTTTAGATTTCTTTATAGATATTTCTTCTTAAGGAAATACTACAAGGTTTTATCCTTAATTACTTTTTAAATTGTAACTCGCATTAGATCATTGTTATGGTCATGGTCTTTCTGTGATTAGAAGATGAATAATACGATCCTTGTATGGAGGGATTACAAGAATAGTAAGATAGTGTCGATCCATTGGATCGAGGGATTCCATGGCCAATGAGATAGATCTGATCATTGTATTAATGGTTTCCATGAATAGTAAGGTAGAACCCATCTGATCTTAGTATTGAGGGATTGCATAGTAAAAAAAGATAGACTTTACTATATGTATAAAATAGTGGATATCATTAGTCAAGGTTATTAACTACCTTACTCTTTATATTAAAAATGATATCTTTTTAATATTATATTATAATTCATTCTTACTTTTACATTGATATAATTGTTCTTATTGTTACAATTTTTTATTCCACTACACATTTAATAGATAATGAGTCATCATATTCATCTTTATATTGTGTTTTGTTTTATCATTGTTATTATAATTATGATTATAAACATACTATGATAAATAAGGTCCATAATGATTATGATTTATAATCTGATATAATTGAACATACTGTTATTCTGATTTTGTTGCTTTCTCAGTGAGATTGAGAATGAGTCTTATAACAAGAAATAATGTTCCATTGGGATTCTTTATTTTAATTATCTGAAACTATGTATTTTAACTACAATTTATCCCCCTCTCTTAAGAATTTCTATTATGTGAAAATTCATACATTTCTATAATTATTATTAAAGATATATTGATCCTACAATTGGTTTTATAGAATATTTTTACTGCTATATCTTGTTGAGTTTTTTACTTTATTTACTATTGAAATTTCTTAATATTTTGATATAAATGTTTTGTTATACTAACATGTATTTTTGGAAAAGAATATTTTTATTTATTTCTAAATATGTTAGGTATGGATTTCTTTTACATAGAACATCTAAATCCAAAAATACCACCAATCTTTTATGATTATGAATATGAATAATTGACAGATAGGATGAAGACTTTTGTTGTTGACATAGAATTTGATTAATTTTTATGTTAACAGAATACTATAAGTGTCCTGATAAGGAAATTACTACTTCTAACCATCAATAAAAACAAGAATATTAGTTAAACAATAGAGTAAGAAATAAATTGTTATTTTCATTGAAAAGAATTATATATATTCCAATATCATCTTGTGAAGCTACAAATAGTATCTAGAAACATCCTAAGGTAACAGAATTTGAAACATCTATGGTTTTTGAGACTAGGAGAGCTATTCTTAGAGAAGACTATCATGTTTCTTATTTTCTTCCTAGAGAATCATTTTCAAATATGCACCATAGATTTATGTACATCATAAATTATGTAAAATCAATTGGAATAAAATTACCTGATGATGAAATCCTTGTGGAAAATATTATACACATTTTTACTAATGAATAGGAATATAAAATAACTATTATTGATAATAAAAGGAATTTTGATAATCTTACATCAGATGTTATCATTGGTACCCTTATATATTATGAGGATAGACTCAACATATATGTTGGGAAACACAAAAAGAAAAATCGGGGGTGTCTCCTTTCCCACAACATTTATCTTACCTAATAAAGCACAATATCTGGAGAAAGTTGTTGAATCATCAAGAAAGAATATAATTATTTTTTAATTTTATTCAATTACTTATAATCATTCTAAAAACAAGTAAGGAAATATTTCAATAAGGATGAACAAGGTAGTTGGGAAGAAATATTTTCAATATTTTTATAAATAGATCAATAAGGATAAAGGTTACAAGAAATATGAATTCACTTTCTATAAATATATAAAATATGGACACATATGAACAGTTTTCAAAATTCTTAATAGGAAATACTGGAAGGATTAGAATTCATAAAGGAATACCAACAAGTATTACAAATCTAAAGGTATGAAAATCGTAAATAATCTTTTCGATGGAGTGACTATGGTGGTGATTCTTTTGAGAATGAAATTTCTGGAAAAAGGAGCTTATCTATTTCTATTAATGAACCCATTGTTAATAAATAATTCATGGATAAGGTACAAAAAATAAAAACCCCCAAAAAAATGTCTTCACGATAAAATTATCCAAATGATAAATATTCTACATCTTCTGATGATGAATCTTCCATAGACAATGATGATAATTCTTTACCTTCTTATGATTAAGTTTCTTTCTTTTCAAAACTTCTATAAATTTGTAATTAAAATTTAAAAAAACATAATAATGATAATGATAAACTAGACAATGGGGAATAAAGATTAAATGTTTTCACTAATAAATATATGATATCTCAAAATATCATGATAAGAAAAATTCTAAAAACGAAACTATTTCTAAAAATTTTAAAAACAATAATTTAATATAAAGATAGTTTAAAAACTAGTTTTGAAAAACATAGTTCCAAAATGAATACTTTCGAAGATACATATTTAATAGTAAAAAAATATTATATTTCTTCTTTAGGGAATGTTTTTTAAATATTTACTAATGGTAGAGAAAACATTGAATTTTTTTAAAAAATATTGTACTCATGGAAGTAGTTCTAGAATATGGATTTCAACCAAAAACCAATTTTTTCATTGACTCAAAAAGTGTACCTTTTGTATGAAGTGTAAAATTGGTCACCATTGGAAATAAATTTTTCATTTAACAAAGTTCAATCCCTAGATTTTCAAAAAGAATATTTTTCAAAAAAAATGTGCATTCATAAATTTTTATTGTTTGACATTACCGGAACCAAGAAGGCATGGGTTCCCAAAGTCTAATTTGTTATTTTCAGGAAAAAAGGTTGTACCAAAAAAAATAATATATGGTACATGGATATTGGGCGTTCTATAAATATGACTGGAAAAAATAATTTTTAGGAATAAAATAACGATGAAATGTGGTAAAGTAACTTTTGTAGATAATTCTCAAAGGTATATTATCAAAATATTTAACATTGTTCTTCATTAAAATACCCTTATTTCAAACTTTTTTTTGTTAATTATCTAAATAAAAAATATATAATCATATTTAAATTAAGTTATTAATGTTAACTTGTGAGATTTAGGAATGATAAATATTTAGTACATAATTCCAAGGATGAATTTATTCTTTCTTTCAATAAGTATGAGGATATTTATACACTCAACTTAGAATAACTTAAGATCCAAGATGAACCTTGCATTAGCATAATGAAATATCAATCTTGGTTATGGAATAGATGGTTAGAAAACATTAACCATGGAAACTTATCAATGTTTAATAAGAAAGGACTTGTTATAGATCTACTGGAATGTAGGTTTGATACTTCTAATGACTGTGACCATCATCAATATTGTAAGAAACATAAGTATGGTATTGAATATTTTAGTGGAGTCTCAACTTATGATGATTTACTGTTAGTGAACATGGACATAATTGGTCCTACATAAACTTGAAGTTTTTGTATAAATTATTATTTATATGTCTTAGTTGATGATTACAATAGATATACAAGGGTTTATATTCTCAAAAATAAATCCAAAACCTTTAGTTATTTTAAAAAATATACTACCTAGGTTAAAAATGAGAAAAATCTATCATTGATAACTATGTATAGTGATCTTGTTAGAGAATTTGATAATTATTATTTTGAATAAATTTCAAGTAAAAATGATATAAAACATAACATTTCATCTCCTAGAACCCAAAAAAAGGTGTAGTTAAAAGCAAAAATAAAATTCTATAAGAAATTACTAGAACCATGATGAGAGAATAATCTGTTGAATTTTTTTTTTGATGAATACCAGCTATAACATAAATAATGTTTTAATTAAACATTTTCTAATGAAAACACTTTATGAGTTGTGAACATGAAGAAACCAAAATTTTATTACATTAGAGTTTTTGGTTTCAAGGTGTTCATCCTAAATACTAATGATAATTTATAAAAAATTTCAACCAAACATTAAGAGGTTATATTTTTAGGATATTCGACTACTTCTAAGGCATATAATGGTTTTAATAAAAAGATTTGTACTAATAAATAAATAATACATGTTATGTTTTTTGAAAGAAACCATTTTTTATTCACACAACCACATCCAACATGTTCATATGTTATTTCTAAAACTTATTTTCAACCATTTTTAGAAACTTATTCTCATAATGAAAAAAATCAAGAATTAGTTTTTGAAGTTATTTTTCAGAAATATTTTCTTCATATTACATAGAAACAAAATTTTCAAAATCTAAGAAGCAAATTTTTTCATAGGAATTATCCTTGTGAAAGTATCATTGGTGAAGTAGATCAACCAGTTAGGACTAGAAGTTCCTTAAGGAATTAAATTGAACAAATAGATTTCTTATCTCAGTTTGAACCTAAAATTCATAATGTAGTATTAAGTAATTAGATTAGATTAAATAAATGAAAGATGAACTAAATGAGTTTAAGAGGAATAAGTTCTGTATTTGAATAAATGTGATGAAAATAAAAAAAAATTGGATAAAAATATAGACCTATTATTACTGGTTATATTTAATAGGAGGAAATAGATTATGAATAAACCTATGCACCAGTTTTAAGAATTGAATATATCAAAATACTTTTATCCATTGCAGTATTAATTAATATAAAAAAATTTCAAATGGATGTGATGTTTAATTTTAATAATGTATTTTTTAAAGAGGAAATTTATATTGAACAAAACCTTGGTTTTTCGAATTTAAAACATCCTGAATATGTTTTTAGAAATATGAAAGATTTATATGGGCTTAAATAATCCCCTAGATCCTAGTATGAGAGGTTAATGAGATTTTTGTTTCATTATTTTTTGTTATGGGATCTGTGGATCCAACTATTTTTACAAAATAAGAAAATAAAAATATTACTATTGAACAAATTTTTGTAGATGACAATATATTTGGTTCATCTCAATAATATTTAATAGATTCCTTTGTGGATATTATGAAATCTTAGTTTGAAATAAGTATGATGGGTGAGATAAAATTTTTTATTGGTTTTAAAATATCATAAATACTAGAAGGAACTTTTATATCCCAATATAAGTATATAAAATATGTTATTAAGAAATTTTAATACGACAATATTAAAATTAATGTTACCCTTTTTGTTAACTCAAATACCCATGAACTTGATGAGGACGGGAAACCATTTGATCAAAATATTTTTACAGGTATGATAGGATGTTTACATTGCTTAAAAATTAGTTATCTGGAATTAATGGAATCTGTATTCTTATGTTCAAATATCGACAAAGTCCAAAATAATTCCTTTTAAATGATGTAAAATGATTTTTTTTATCTTAAGAAAACTATAGATATAAGGCTTTTCTATTCTTATAGAATTTTTTTAAATTAAAAATTGTTTCGAATGATGGCTCTGGTGGACGTAGAATGGATTGGAAAAGGACATCCAAAACATTTCATTTCTTAGGATATTATTTTGTTTTATGGATTTGTGAGAAAAAAACTAAATAGAACTTTCCACTATTGAATCATATTATGTGGAAACTAGATGACATTATGCTCTTGTGTTATGGATGGAACACACACTCACTAACTATGACATGAGTTTTAATAAATATAAAATACTATTTGATAATACTAGTGCCATTACTTTATGTAAAAAATCATCAAATAACTCACATACTAAAGAAGTATATATAAGAAAACATTTACTTCAAGATCACACACTAAAAGAGATGTCATTTTATAATTCATCATAACAGAAGAATAACTTGATCATATTTTTATAGAACCCCTTCCATCTAATTTAGTTTATTACATTCAAATTAAGCTTGGAATGATCAAATTAATATAATAATTCATATATACTTTTTTTACTAATCTCCTTATATAAAGGTACTCATTTTCACATAGGGAGTACATATTTTAGTTAATTTATTTTAAAAAAAAATTGTTTTCTAAAAATATTTTTTTTAATAAAATTTTCACTATAATGAGATTTCTAGACTCATATATTTTTTATTATATTTTCAGATTTATAATTCTCAAAATTATTCTTAGATTCTAAATATTTTATAAAACTTTTAGAATCAAATTTTCTTAAAACTTTTTATATTTATTTTTTTGTAAATATATTTTATAGTAATTAGTATCACTTATTAGAACAACCACAATTAGTTTTTTGTGTAAAATTTTTCATATTTAGGTTTTTTTAAATATCTTAATCTATTAGTTTATCGAAATCAAGAAGAGCAGTGTAGAGTCCCTCATGGATGTCATATAGTTTGGCCCTTAGAAAGTGGCCACAAGACCTCAAGTGTGTCTCCTCTAACTCGAGAGGTTACCGACTAAAAGTGAGGCCCTTGGAGTAACTATGCATGGATTCCATGACGTCAATTATTAGATTATACCTCAATGATATATATATATATATATATATAACAAGATATAAGAAACAACAAAAACAACAATAGATAGTAGTGGAAATAATAATATCCATACATTCAAGATAAATGATCTATATGTGGAAACTTAGCAATATACAAATAAAATATGATTCTCAGGGTATTATAGCTATAAAAAATTAATATACAAGGTAAAATTCATACAACCCTATAAAAATGCTTACAAAAATATGAAAAAAAGGAAAATAAATACAATAGATACATCTTTAGAACATGATCGGTCCTATTCTTCCCAAACTCTATCCTTATTATGCAAATCAATCAAGAATTGGAATTATGTGGAATCTGTTTTCCCAATACTATAAAAAAAGGTATATTCAGGTTCCATACTGGGGTGAGAGATAAAATCTTAGTAAGATGACACCCACGATGTCTGAATTGTTCCATTTCATGCAATATTAAAAAAACAGTGTGCCATAGTTAAGTAATGTACAACAAAAATAAATAAATAACTGCATTATTTGGGTTCCACTTGGACACCCATCAAATATACCTAATTCATCGCAAGTGAGTGAGACTAAATCGAGGGAACCTGAAATAATAAATTCAGCAGTTTAAAGTGCCATAGGCTAGACTATCCCCAAACATGTGATAGGGTATGGAGGACACATCCCTACATTTTCTAAACCAGCTAATTAATTCTCATTTGAAAAGAATCATTTATGTATGAAATCAATTTATTCATTGCATTATAAACATGTAGATAAACCGTGATCCCATCCATGTAAATAAGGAATGTATTTCTTGGTATCCCTCGAAGGGCTTGGTAAAAGACCAATTCTATGGAGTCTGTCCTTGGTGTCCCAAGGATGGAGTCCCACCTATCACTCCTGGTTTGGGTGATAACTGTCAATCCCTAATAGACCTATGAGTTTATACATAGTATCACACATAAAGGCCCAAGTATCTCTTGTGGCATGGTATAGCCAATCATGACCTCAAGACCATCCAAGGTGTCTCCCTCAGGGATCTTCTGTCACTTATTTGGAGGTGAAATAGAAAAATGCATGGATACCCTATCTTAGGAATAACTGATATTTCTCCCAGTACATTTATAAAACATTTGTTGTTCTAAAATAAAATAATGAGAGTGTGTCAAAGAGGTCCTTATGTCTAAACCCCTTGATTCACGCTCGACACTATGGTGAACCCATTTACCGATCAAAGAATTTATAACCAAGTATAGAAAAATTACCATTTAATTAAATTGAAGAATTTAGTTCCCAATTATCATGTTAGTGAAGGCACACATTTAAGAAAACATTTATTCCCCATGTTTAAATAGGAAACACACTTCACCAACTCACTTTGTCTAGATAATTCACATATGGAATGGGTGTACAAGTTCAATAAATGGCCCATTACCCTATTCAAATCAATTAATAACTCAAGAAATTTAATTAAGTGGTGATTCCCCTCATGGATCATTTAACCAGATTAGAAAAGGTGTAATTTAGCTTAATGTGGTAAAATACACCCATTGGGGTGGTCTAATCTAGGGAAATAATTCTCAAAGGTAATTCACTGCTAGTTAGGATCATAATACATATGTGACACCACTTAGGTTATTTAAATTGAAATATTTGTGGGATTAATGGGATGAACTAATGAGAGACATAATGAAGAAAATTATTGAGATGAAAAATAATGGAAAATATCCTAGACCACCTACCATAGCCTTATAGAGCTTCACCTATTTAGTATCAAACTTTGATTTGAGCTAGGTTGTAAGAAAATAATGAATCCATAAAATTCCCTAAAAACAAGGAAAATGTTTAGCACCGAAATAGAAAATAAAATGGGATGAATAACTGGGAATAGATTTGAGAGGATTTAATATCGTACCTATAGCTTTCCATTGGATTTGATGGTGAATGAATCATAGTATCTTTTAAGGAGTTAGCCTAATACTTAGGTAGATGGAGAAAGGAGTGCATCATAAGAGGGAGGTGGAGCTTCAACTATTGGATAAAAGTGGGAAGAAATAAATAGGTAAAATAATTTAATAGGGGAAATTTTTTAATTTCACCTACAAACCCATGTGCATGGTTTGTCCACACTGTTGGCTATACAAGGTACCAATCATGTGCTAGTAATTTCTATAAGGGTGACATCCAATGATTTTCCACACTATTTCTCTAACCATACACAATCCATGAATAACCACCCTTATAATAATTTCAAGGAACATCGATGGTTGTACACCTTTGGTCGCATGATTGTATATAATTTATGTGGCCCCTGCAGCTCCATTATCTACAACCACACAGTTTTTGGAAACCGTGCGGGCTGGGCTGCCCAGTTTCATCAAACCATGCAGCCCAGTCTTTTCTTCCCCATTCGGGTCTCTATCCTCTGAACAAGCCTTAGATTCACCTGAATCATCCTCGAAACATTAAGGTATTATAATAATGGTCTTTTATGTAATTAAAATAAAAAATTAATGGATCATACCATTTGGTAAAATCCAAGATGTTTGAAATAGTTTGATAAACCCAATGGATTTTTTCACTCCAAAAGGTACTCTTCTATTATTTTAAATTTTTTCGGTATCTCATTATAATTTCTTTTTTATTTTTTATTTTTTACATTTTATTTTTTAAAAATTTATTTTTTAGCGTTTTTAAAATATTTTGTAATCCGGATTAATTCCATTCTCATAAAACATTTAAAACATGAAATGTCCAAAAAAAATTAAAACATTATTCATAGTAATCTTGAAGGCTAGATCAAAGTGGTTTTCTTCTCAACTATTGGTTTATTATAGAATATGAGCCATCACATATGATTCTAATAAAAATAATGGAGACCCCTCATCCCCCATCAATTATTTACAACTTTCCTCCCAAGTGACTAAACCCTTCATATTACTCAGTCCAACAAGTTTTATTTTTTGTCCAAACTCTAATTTCAGTTCCCTAATATAATGGAAACAAAGGATGATTTTGAAAAGAGGTATTTTTTCAATAAAAGGAAAGTTTAAGGATCATTCTAGGAATATTATTATTCAACAGTGATGAAGATAATTTATTTTCAAAGATGGAAATATTTTTGTCTTGAGAAAGTACATGAAGAATTAAAACCAAAAATAAATGGTATGTACCTTTTAGGAAAATACAAGAAGTTACCACATCCCCTATTTAAGACAACTTATCCCTAATTTTTCTTTTTTAGGATAGTATAATATCATCTAAGTAGAGTTTTGGAAACTGCACAAGTACATTGGATTCTTAATCCCTGGTCTCACCTTGTACACATTCCTGACCCATAGAACCCAGACTAGGGGAACAGACCTTGTTCATATTGTCTTCTTTCTATGATCAAATATGCATATCAGATTCTTCTCAAAGGTTGCATCGTCTTCGAACTCGATACCCTCATTGTCAAAATAATGAGATGGGTCATGATGGTACTTCTAAAGCTGAGATACTAGGAAGACATCAGGAATGGAAGAATACCTCTAAGGGAATGACAACCAATAGTCTATATACCAGACTCTCTCTAATATCATGATTGTCCCAACATATAAATATGACAACTTTTCATATATATAAATTTATCTATGAACCAATCCATGTGAATATAGAGACCTAGCATTAGAATACATGGATATTAAATCATTTTAGTTTAATATTCTATACATTAAAAATATACATGCTTGAGGATTGTAATATTTTTTTATCCTTCAAAACTTGGAAAATAATATTTTATCCGGGTGAAAGATATTCACCATCTCCCCTGAAGATCTCTACCTATAGTACTTCTACCTAAAACATTTCTTCAAAACCTTGGGAAATAAAATATAGGAAAAGGGTAAACTCATATGATAAGCAAGGATAAATAATGTAAATTCATAATCATAACATGAAGAAAAGGGTATGGAACTTGAGTATAAACTTTTAAGATCATACTTTATATATTAGAGATCATAATAAATATTGGAAGTTAATAAGACATGTATCATAAGAAAATTGCAACCATAACTCATGAAATCCTAACATACGAATAAGGTAAGGAATTTGTGCTTGCACATTAGTTTTTAAATTGTGAACATGTATAAGTTGAAATAGGTTTACTCGCTATGTTGAGTACATGAAATCTGGTTCCCACATCATCTTATGGACATGGAACTGGGTCCATGCCTAGAATTGTGAACATGTAATTAGGTTCACGCATAACCTTATGGACAACAAAGAAGGTCCATGTATAAATTTCTGAACATGTAATCATATTAAACTATAACATTGTGAACATGTAATAAAGTTAATGCATAATCCTATTGACATGAAACTAGGTCCATGCATATTATTGTTAACATGTAGTAAGGTTCACTCATAACATTGTGAAAATGTAATCAGTTTCATGCATAAACTTATGGAAATGCAACCAGGTCCATGCATAACATTTTGAACATGTAATTAGGTTCCCACATAACTTTGTGTAGATTAAATCAAGTTCACGGATAACATTTATATTAAAGAGTCATCCATTGTTACCCAATGAATTGGTGGGAGATATAGGTCCAAACTAAGTCATAAAGAATCATATATATGAGTTCCACAAGATTATCAACAGTAATCATATTGAAACCCATGATATTAGATAGACATAAAAAACATTTAATCATATCATTTCCTTTGGAAAAGTGGTATGTCTCATAATCACCCCCTGTGAAAAGGTTGGTTTCAAATGCATATAAACCATGAAAGAGAAACAAGTTTCATAAGGACAATTCCATAAAAAAAACCATTCATGAAATAATTTGAATGGAACCATTGTATTATTTCCTATAAGGGGATGAGTAACATCTAAAAATTATATATTAGATGGAATATAACATATAAGGATATTATAAAAACACTTCTGGATGAAAATATCCTTTATTCTTTGAAAATCTCTCTTCAAAACCAAAAATATTTTGAAAAACATTTCTTTTCTTAAATAATTTAAAAACATATAAATAATTCTTGAAAACATTTTGGAACCCATTTTCCTTGTAATCATATAAAATATTCTTAAAAACATTTCTAAAACAATTTTCCTTGAAAACTTATAAAATGGAGTTGAAAAAATTCTGAAAACAATTTTCCTAGAAAACATTTAAAAGGATCTTGAAACGATTTTGAAAACTATTTCCCTGTAAATATATTTTAATTTTTTAAAAAAAATTAATAGTTAAACATGAAAATAAATCATCAAATGATTGAAGGAAAAAAAATCAGTACATGTTGATAAAGGTAAAAATAACATTCCTTTTGAATGGTAGAAGGGTTAAAAAATTCTTCATTCAGAAAGTGACAAGAAGATTCCATTGAAATCATTGGTACACAAAATGAAGGTTTGAAAATTATAGTAATAGTCATAGTACATTAGTAGAATATTATTAAAAATCCTTTTTAGAGAACTTAGTTTTAAATGAACATATATTTCCAATCGAAGAGTTGGTAAAGGAAGTGTTTCTTAAAAACACTTTCTTAACTATATTATGTAACAAATAGTGGAATAAATTATACCAATATAATAATAAATCATGAATAAACAGATTATAATAAAATTAATTAATTTTATTAATATATAGATCATAAATTTTCATCATGTGAAGCATAAATATAAATAATCTCATAGAGCGATCAGATTGTTTTAATACACTATTACCACTTTGTAACTTTGAACAATACTCCCCATGAATGTAAATGAAATTAAATAAGTCATAAAATTCATAAAAATAAGTAGATTTATGATATAAACATTCAAATGAAGTATATACACCTAATGAAAAAATATAGATTCTTAACATGGCTTGTGTATCATAGAATGAAAATTGAGACAAAACTATTTTACCGATTTGGTAACTTTTGAAACATAAATCCAATGAAAGAAATTTCATTAAATTGACATATATACATATTTAAATTTAAGTATAAAAATAAAATAACACATACATGGGTAGTAAAGAAACCACTAAAAAGGAATTGGTGGTTAATAATGCTTGTACATCTGAGAAATAAAAAGTGATATGAAATCTCAATACCATGTGTCTTGACTCTCGCCGTACTCAATAAAAAACAGTATAATAAAAATAAATTTATTATCAATCTTTTAAATATCCATATTATTATATATAATACCATATTGGATTTATTAAGACCTTATATTACCATATTTTTAACCACCATATGTTAAAGTTTCACCTCTGAAAGTATTTTCATTGTTCTTCAAATGTGTCTTAATTTGTTATAAATTTTTAACTTATAATTATATCATGTTTACAGAATTTAGACCATTATATAAATATAATTTATATCCAGTTTATTTTTACTATAATAATCAATATAATATACAAGTACGAAATTAAATATACAGTTCATGGAAATGGAAAGTCGTACAAACGCATGAATGGTATTTTTGTTTTTTATTATCGTATTGAAAGAATGAAAGAAAAAGAAATATATGTTTGTACATATATAATAGAATTATTGTATAATTACTATTATATATATATGATATAATTTCACTATAACCATCCTTAATACATTCCATATAGTGTATGAACAAATAAAATCACATTGAGGGGTGGTAGTCCACACTTCCTCATATGAAATTATTATATTAACACCAAATGGAATGTATAAAGATATATATTTTAAAATAATTATAGATTAATAAATACATAATAAATATAATATATAGAATATATAAACATAGTTTCCATAATAATTTCCACCATGAGAGGTGGTTAAAGAAAAAATTAACAGTCTTTTTTTAGTTTGATTGTAGGTCTCCATTCACATAAATAGTATGTTTGTTACCCATTAGATGGAGGTGAGTGTATGTGTAGGTTTCAAACTTATAAAAAAGTATACTAGTATATTTATGATTATGCTGTTTTTATAAAATCATGGAATAAATTGGGTGGAGTGGTGGATAATGAAAATAAAATAAAAAAGGTTGAGAGAAAGCATTATCACTGAACCAGGTACCTCATTTTGGTTTGGGCCAAAGGCTTACATAGATTGCCTTCTCGAAATAGAAGAATTCTAGGAAGAAGAGAGGGTTGTTGGTAATTGTATTGGTTAGAGAATGGATGAACCTAAGAGTTATGAGAAGTGTAAAGAATAGAAAGATGCGATAGCCTTTTATTATGATATGAAATGACTCACTTGGTATTTTTTGAAACAAGTTACATGTACTCAAATGTTTTCTTAAAAAACTCATAACAAAAAAAACTTAGTAATGGAGGGTTCATGGCCAAATCATGTCTAGAAAAGTTGTGTTGGAAATTTTTCTTTGTTTTTTTGGTCTTAAATTTAAGTTTTAGTCCCATAGTAAACATAATTTTATCTTAATCGATGTAAATAATTTTAGTTAATTTCACTCATTTTTTTGTTCAATTTTTTTTACTATATTTGATATTATAAATTAGGATTATTCCAGATATGCGGTCCATTTTTAAAAATTCTAATAACATAAGTGGAATAAATTAATTTAAAATCAATCTCACAGTCAGGTCAAGAATGTGTGCTTTAAAATTATTAATATTCAAAAGTTTTCTATGTTTTTATATCAAATTTCAATGTGAAATTGATATAAATGTCCGAAATTGTATTAATAAGTAAAAATATTAAATAATAAAACGTTTTAATCCAATTTTAAATATTATTTACCCATATAAATAAGATAAATGAAAATGAATTTCTGAACTAAAATTCTATATTTTTAACTCTTCATTAAAAAATAAAACCATTCAGATAAATACAAAAAAATATTATTACCTAATATTCATGTTTCTATTTCAAATATGAAGTTTTTTTTGAAATATAATGTATATAAATGTTCTAAATTTTGGATTTGAAATGGGTTCTCCATTAAAAGGGGGTAGAACTACATTTACAAAAATATATGTTTTTATGTATATAATTGGGTTTTTCCTTTATCTTATTTCAATAAAATATATTGAATGAATATAAAAAAATTGATTGAATAAATTTCATTAATATGACTCACTAATTTTATTTAATTAAATTTTTTATGGCAAAAGAGCATTGTGACCATAAAAATAAAAATATTATCTTTTCTATTCAGTCGGCTTTCATATTAATTTATAATAAATTAGTTACCTATGAATTACTATAATATTTTTTAAACCATATATTTTCATAAATTAGTCAATAATATTCATAACCTCTAAATTAACATCCAGTTTAAATAATATTATATAAAATATTTATATTTTAATAATATATTATGGTTCAATAATCCTCAGTATTGCGTGTTATGCAAGACATCAAGAAAATTCACGCTTACATGTAATGCATGAAAACATTGGTGTTATGTATAAGGAATTCTATAGTTTTTGTTGAGTTGTGTGGATGATTATATTTTTTGTGTAAAACACAATCTAAACATAATTCTTTATTATAATATAATTTGTCTTTAATGTTGCAACAAATGAAAAATATGAAAAATATTATATTAAATTGAAAAACATAATTCACAAAATCTCCAGGTGTTACATTCTACCCCCATTAAAATGAATTTATCCATTGAAATTCTTTTGGGTTATCAGTGGTTTAATATTAGGGAGTTTCATTCATATAAAACCACAATGTAAAAATGATTACTAAAACTTATTATTAAAATATAAAATTTGGGACCATAACATTTACCCAATGTAACATATAACAATGTTTCTACAAAGGAGAACATAGGTTGGGAGTGAATATTGGAAATGGTGGAAATATATAAATATTTATAGGGAGTTATTGAGGTCATCATAAATAATTATTCATCAAAAATAATCATCCATTAACTAGAACATCTTATAGGCCAGTAGTAGGCATGAAACCCAGATCATCATTGAGTCAAGGGTTCTAGACCCACAACCTTAATAGAGTTGATTAGTTGTCACTGGACATACATGATTTAATTTTCCCAAAATACACTTATATAATTTCTAAAATAAATAGTATGAGAATACAAGAAATATCTTTAATAACTAAATAACCTTTTAAAAATGTCTTCAATAAAAAATCTTTTCATAAATACTTCCTTCTATGTTTAACGTAAATTTTTTCTGAATGGTTTACCTTATAACACATCTTAATGATGAAAATAAATAACATTAGAATGAAATTCATTAAATTATCCTAACATTTTTTCCCTAATATATCAGAAAGTACTAATTGGATTTCACATTCCAAACATGTGAATTACTTCATTATATAATCCCTTGAGACATGGTTATAACCTTAAATACTATACATCCTTTTATAAAACATGAATTCTTTCTTATTACAATCATTTCTATGTATATTATTTTACTCCAAGAGGTCATAATATTCATCCTTGATGACATAGACCATTTTTTTTCAATAATCAGTTATAGGGTAATCCATACCGTTTAATTTACTTATTCATATCTAACATATCCTTATCCTAGATCATTATCTCAATTTCAAGAATTAATTAAGGTGTACCTTCCCTTAATCAAAATATTAATTTTCCATGAAATAATTTCTATATGTTTTCATAACTATTCAAAATTCCTTTTTCCATATATAAAGAAAACGTATATTGAAAATACATATACATTTCATGTTTCATATGACATATTCTTTGAATTCAAAATCACAAATACTTCATTAATACAAATTTATTTTTAAACCACTACTCAACCTTCATCAACTTATTCCATAATACCTATTACCAAGAATATGAAATGTGAATTATTTATTTAGGTTTCACAACCTCAATAAAATCATTCTTCTTATGATCCATTTAAACAATGCTGAAAGAACATCACATAACTTTCACATGTTGTTTGTGGTCTCTTTATTATCAGAAGTATAACCAATACTCATTCTTCCTTCTGAATTATCTTTATTAGATTTACACTTGAAAAATAAATTTTCATAATGCGCATACATTCCACATTTGAAACATTCAATGTTAACCATGTTCCTTCTAGTTTCTCTATTGACTAAAACCAGAAATCATGCATCGAGAAACACATGTCTTATAATGAAGCCACATAATCATAGAAAATTACTTACATGATGTCTAAATCATGAAACCTAACTATTAATAAATGAAACCTTATGCCTATACTAGGTTATTTTTTGTCATATTATTTTATAATCCTTTATAATGGTTCATAAAGAGTTTGTAAATTTTTAGAGTATATCCCCTAGTAGTGTCAAACAAGGTGTGAGGCAAGGCTCGTTGTAGTGTACCATATTACCTCGAGTCAGGCCCAAAACATCTATTTGGAGTTTTCCTTCATAGGTAAATATGATCTATATCCAAATCCACATGAACTATCCATATAATGTTTTATTTCTTAAATATAACTCACTTTATACATTACCAAAATTCTAGGACATTTTTCCTATACATTAACTCATCCTTATACTTATCGTTAGTGGTATCCCTATACATATCCTTATAAATATACCAAGGGATATCACTAATGTTTTCTCATCCTATTTTCTAAAGGTGGACAAAACCTTTCCTTTTATACCAATAATATAGACCTTAGCTTAGCATTCATGGATATTACATGATTTTAGATGAATATTGGTTGAATTATAAAAATTAATGCTCAAGGACGGTAACAGTTTAGCGTCCTTAGAAACTTGGAAGAAAATAGTCTATCCAAATAAAATATCTTCAAAATCTCCCATGAATATCATCACCTTTAGTACATCGACCTAATTTTTTTCTTCATAAACAGGGGATCAAAAACATAAGAAATGGGTGAGATCAGATGCTTAGTAATGGAATATAAATTAATTGTGTAAGAATAACATAAAAAACGAATAGAACTCGAGAATAACATTTAAAGATCATACACTGTATATTAGATATCATAATAAAGATTGGTAGTTCATAAGAAATGGATCTTAAGAGAATTATGATAATAATTCATGAAATAATAACATCAGAATAAGACATGGAATTTGTGGAATGCATGTTGGTTTATAACATTGTAAACATTTATAAGTAGAAACAGGTTTACTCATTAAGTTCAGAACATGAAATAAGTCTCCCCTATATACTTATGGACATGAAACTAGATCCATGCATAGAATTGTGAATATGTAATCAAGTTCATTTATAACCTTATGGATATTAAACATGGTCTATGAATAATGGATTAAACGTGTAATAATGTTTAGGCATAACATTGTGAACATGCAATATGGTTCACGAATAAACTTATGGATATGCAACATATTCCATACTTAACATTGTGAACATCTAATAAGGTTCAATCATAATATTTTGAACATGTTATAAGGTTTATGAATAAACTTATAGAAATGAAACTATTTCAATGCACAACATTGTAGACATGTAATTAGGTTCACACAAAAAACTGTGAACATTAAATTAGGTTCACACATAACATTTATACTTTTGATTCATCCATCATTAAAAAATGCATTAGAGGGAGATATAGATCTGACCTAATACATAACAAAATAATTCATAAGAGTTCCACAACAATATAAAAAATAATCATATCATAACCCATTAAATGATATAGGTATCATGAACATTTAATCCTACCATTACCTATGAAAAAGTGGTAGGTCACACAATCACCACCCGTGAAAATTAGCGAGATTCAAAATCATATATCTTGTGAAAGAAAAATGGGTCTTATGGTCATCATTCCAAGAAAAAAAAACCATTTAATAAATAATTGGAATAAAACCTTTGGATTATTTCCTATAATTTCATTCGTAACATCAAAAAATGACATATTAGAAGGAGAATAACATAAGAGGATATTTTGAAAATATTTCAAGAGGATAATATCCTTTATTATTTGAAAAAACCTCTTTAAAACATAAATCCATTTGAAAAAACTTCCATTTAAAATAATTTTAAACATTGAATGAAAGCTTGAAAACATTTTTAAAACCTCTTTCCATGAAAACTTATAATATAATCTTGAAAAAAAATTGAAAACCATTTTCCTTGAAAACATATAAATGGATCATGAAAACGTTTTGAAAACCATTTTCCTTGAAAATTTTATAAAATGATATTGATATTTTTTTGAAAAAAAAAATCATTGAAATATATTGAAAAAAATATTAAAAATTTACCTTTAAAATATAATGGAATTAATTAAAGGATTGACTGTAGATAAATCAGTACATGTCCTCTAATGTAAAAAGAATATTCTTTTTCCTGGTAAAAAGGATATAAAAATGAATCATATGGAAAGTGAAAAGAAAAATAATTTGAAAACTTTGGTAAAAGGAAAAAAGATTAAAAATTTATTTTAATAATTAAATTTCTTTTGTGAACTATTTTTGGAAACCCTTTTTAGAAAACCCGGTTTTAAAGGAACATAGATTTCTTACTGAAGAGAGGATAAATTTAGGCTTTCTTAAAAACACATTCTTAACTATCTTATGTACCCAAGAGTTGAATAAAGAGTAACAATATACGAGAAAATCATTAATATTCATATGATAAGGAAATTCATGAACTTTCTTGAGAGATGGATCATAAAATTTCATCAAAGGATGCATAATCATAAACAATCTCAAAAAGTGATGAGATTGTTTCAATAAACTATTACCACTTGGTAAAATTGAACCATACTACCCATGTATGAAAATGAAATTATATGAATCCTACAATATTATTAAAATAATTATATTAATTATATAACATTTCAAAGGAATTATATAAAACCTAATGAAAAAATATAGGTGTATAACTTGCCACATTTCTCTAAGAAGGAAAATTGAGAAAAAATTATTTCACAGATTTGGTAAATTTGAAACATAATTCCAGTGAAATAAATATCACAAAATGGAAATTTAAATAACCCAAAAACAATATGTATATAAATTATATAATACATCAATGGGTAGAATATGCACCACTAAAATGGAATTAGGGGTAAATAAATCATGTATCTCAAAGAAATAAAAGGTGAGATGAAATCCCATTACCTAATGTATTGACCCATATCACACTCATTAAAAACACTTGTATAATGAATATAAATTTATTATAAATTTTTTAAAGGACCATATTATTATATCTAATACTTCATAAGGGTTTTTATGAACTTATATTACCCTCTTGTTAGCCAATTTTTGTAATGTTTTTACATCAAATAATATTTGATTTATTCTTCACTTGTGTCTTAAATTGTAATATCGTTGTTCCTTATAATCATATCATGATTTATGAATTTAAACCATGATAAAAATATAATTTATATCTAGTATATTTTTATTAAAAAATATATATAATGAATAAGTATGAAATATAATACAACGTTAATGGAGATGTTAGGTCATACATATGCATGAACATTGTTTCTATTTTTATTGTCATATTGAAAGAATGAAATAAAAGAAAATATATGTATATATGTGTATAATATAATTATAGTATAATTATAATGTTATATATTAAATATAATTTCAATAAACCCATACTTAATACATTCCATGTAGTGTATGAAAGAATCACATCTCTTTGAGGGGGTAGTGATCCACACTTCTTCAAATGAAATTATCGTTTTAACACCAAGTTGAACGTATAAAAAAATAAGTTTTAAAATAATTAAATAAAATTAAAGAAATAATAAATATGATATATAACATATATAAATATAGTTTTCTTGATAATTTCATCCTTGATAGGTGTTAATGAAAAAATGAACAATCTTTGTTTAGTGAGGTTGTAGTTCGTCGTACTCATAAACAGTATATTCGTCACCCATTTGATGGAGGTGTGTGTATGTGTAGGTTGAAAAAATATCATTAAAAATCCTATTATATTTAAAATATTGATTTTTTATAAAAAAAATGGAATAAATAGAGTTGATGTAGTGTATAAAGAAAATAAAAGAAAAGAGATTGAGAGAAGGCATTTCCTCTAAATCCGGTAACTCATTTTGGTTTTTGCAAAAGGGAATCATATATTTCCTTCTGCCCAAGGGAAGGATTAAATGAGGAAGGGAAGAATTTTTTTAATTTTATTGGGAATATATTTTCCAAAATGGGTGCTTTAAATGTTTATAAGTTGTGGTAGGTCTTAAATATAAGGCTTAGTCCCTTATTATGCTTAATTTTACCTTAATCAATGTAACTAATTTTAATTACTTTCACAAATATTTTTGGTAAAAAAATAATTTGACAATATTATAAATTATCAATTATGATGATTAAAAATATTTAATCTTTTTTAAAAATTATAATTACATATTTTGAATAAATTAAATTAAAATTAATCACGATGTTGGGTCGACAATCCAGGTTTTTAAAGTAAGAACATTCAAACCATTGCAATTGTTTTATCAAATTTCAATTTTAAATTGATCTAAATAAACTATATTTTATTAAAAGATAATAATATTAATTAAAAAATATTTAAAAACAATTTAAAATGTAATTTAACCTTATAAAAAATTATTTGATAGAGCAATTTGGAACTAAAATTCCGTATTTTTAATTATTCATTAAAAAATTAAACCATACAGAAAAATACCAAAAAAATTACCCTTACCTAATATTTATGTTTATATATTAAATATGAAGTTTATTTTTACCTAATAAGTCTATAGAAGTTCCAAAATTGGGATTTAATATGTGATCCCCTTTGAAAGGTTAAAACAATGTTTATTAAAATATTTGGTTTTAAGCATAAAACAAGATTTGTTCTTTATCTAATTTGTATAAAATATATTGAATTAATATACAAAATATTTGATTCAATATATTAAAATAATATAAATCACTAATTTTATTTAATTTAATTTATTGTCACAAAATAACATTGTGATCATTAAAATAATAATATTACCTTTTGTATTCAATCAGGTTTTATGTTCATTTATAATTAATTTGTAACCTATAAATTTATATTATATTTTCTAACGAAAATGTTTTCATAAATTCATTAATAATATTTATAACTAATTATTTTACATCTAAGTTATATCATATAATATTAAACAATCATATTTTAAAAATATATTATTGTTCAGAAAACTTCGGTATTGCATGTTACGCAAGCCATCAAGGAAAGTAATTGTTGCGTGCAATGTAAGCTAAGATCATTGTTCCATGTAGGGAAAGATAATATTTAAGTTGTATAATTTACACAATTAATTTTTTTCCCATCTAACACAAATCAGACATAATTATTTAATATAAAATAATCCATCTTTATTGTTGCGCAAAATGAAAAATATCAAAAAGATTAAATAATATCAAAAAATAATAATTCAGAAAATCTTGGGGTGTTACAATGATACACGTAGAAATACCTAATGCCCCAGCTTGAACTCTAGAGGTCTCTATTGTCAATCGTTATAACAATTCTACCTAGACTTAGTTGTATCCATAAGCTTCTGAATCTTATGGACTCAATTTGAAGACTTCGGACAAGACAAGGAAACAATAGAGTTGCCACACCTTATTCAAGTCAGCATAGAGGTAAAAGGAATGGTCTACTATAAAGAGACTTATATGGATCCATATTAATTTTTTCTTTGAAATCTTTTTTGTAGGAAAACTCAACCATAGGAATATTCTTCTCATAGATTCCTCTGAAATCAGGGATACATTCCCATAGAATATCCAACACTAGTATGGTCCTCTGAGACTGCCTGTCAATGTAACACCCTGAGATTCAAAAGTAAGATCATTATAATCGATAGCATGCATGGCACTTGAAATCCATAATTTAAGAGAATACAATACCATTATACTATTAAATATATTTACTATTATAAGTGGATTATATATATTCTATGTATTTTATTGCATGCCACACTGAGTTAGTATAGGTTACATGCAAGATAGAGTTTTACCTAGCCATAATATATTATTAAAATATTATTATTTAATAAAATTTTACTAAAAATATCAATTATAAATATTATTAACTAAATTATGAAAATATATAGTTTACACATATAATTCATTTGTTACAAATTAATTAAAAATGAATATAAACACTAATTTTATATGAAAATAATATTTTTATACAAATCTATTTTTATGATCATAAAGTTATTTTACCCTAATAAATTTATTTCATTAGTAAGTGATATTAATTTAATATATATATATATTAAATATATTATTTTTTATATTCATTCAATATATTTGATGAGTACAATATAAGAACAAACACAATTTTACACATAAAATACTATATTTTTATTTTTACTGGTGTACGCATTTTAAATATTTTTTTTGACATTTTATAAATTTTCTATTCCTAAATCAACTTCATATTTTTAATAGACACATAAAAATTAGGATAGGGTAATTTTATTTTAACTTTTCAATGAAGTTTCATTTTTAATGAATAGTGAAAAATAATTATTCGTTGTTCAAAACTGTTTTTTAAAATAATTTCTTTATAAGGATTAATATCATTTTAAATTGTTTTTAAAGAATAATTAAATCATATAATACCAATTAATAAAATTTATGACATTTTAATCAATTTAAATTTAAAATTTTTGTATAATAAGATAGAAATATTTTGGACATTTTTACCTTAAAAGCCTCCATTATCGTCTCGTCTGTAGGATTAAATTTAAATTAATTTCTAGAATATCTGGGATTTGAATACAGACAAATGTATTCCATAATTTTAATCATAATAAGGTCTAATTTCTAATAATTTTAACTTATTTTTTGACCATAAATTTTAGTGAAATTAATTAGAATTAATTACAAAAAATTAGGTGAAATTAGGCTTAATAATGAATTAACCTTTAACTTAGGGGACCAAATGACCTAGAAACTTGTCCAACACTAATTTATGGTCCAGTATTTACTAGTAAACCTTAAATTATTTAGTTATTTTGGTATGAAATTTCTTAGGTAAAAGCATGGGTACACATAACTTCTTTTAAAAAATACCATGTTAGTCCTTTTCCTCCACTATAAAAGGCCACCACCTCTTCCACTTATTAACTCCTCTCTTGATACTTATTTTCAGAAAATATCATCCCAAATAGCTACTCAAAATCAATAGCCTCATCCTAAAATACTAACCTTGGTAATAAATACATCCAAGGAATACCTTTGGTGCAAAACCAATGTAATTACCCAATTAAGGGTAAAATCATTCCTTAAGCTCTTTAGTTTCATATCCATTATTCACCCCATAAAATATTATTCTTCCATAATTATATAAAATCACCAATATCATCAATATACAAGTATTTTTTTATTATTAAGGTTATTCCTAAACTTACACACACTTCTATCTTATGTGTAATGAACATACTGTTTACATGTACAGTGAACTACCACCTCACAAAATGATGATTTCTCATTTTTCCTTTACCACCTCTCATGGTGGATATTATGATGTACACTCTATTTATATATGATATATATGATATTAATAATTTTAAAATTATTATCTATTTCTTTTATAACACATTCCCTTATACTTACCATTTTATGTAAATATGATAACATCATTTGTGGATGTGTGGACGACCTCCCCTGTCAAAGCAATGAGACTCATTCACACTATACATAGAACATATAAAGGAAATTTTAATTAAAAATATGTAACAAATATAACATATATATTATACTGTAATTATAATATATATATATATATGAATCATTTACTTTGGATTATTTTAATATGACACAAAAATGAATGTAGCATTCATGCGTATGTAAATTCTGCAATATCAATAAACAGTGAATTTCATTTTTTATCTCAAAACATTGCAGATTATTATTGATAAATATGTACTGAAAATATGTTATAATTAATTCATTGTTTAAATTTTTTATATGATTAAACCATTATATATTTAATAAGAATAACAAATAACAATTCAAAGCATACTTGAGAAACTAGACAATCAACAATCAAAATAGTTAAAATATTGAAATAGTGTTAATAAACGGGTAATAACATATTGTAAAGAGATAAAATATGATATTATAAACATGATTATGGTTTTATTATAAGTTAAAAACATATTTTTAGGAACTATAATGGTGTATAAATACCACACAAAAATAGGAAGGTTAAGGGAATAGATTTCATTTCAATTTACATTCTATTAAGACTTATTTGTTATTATGCACCAAACCCCTTTAATATGGTTTATATGATGAAATTTGTCACATTATATCATGAATATAATTATTATAATGATATTATATGTCTTATTTAATTCCATAACATCATGGGTATAATTATTTAAATGTTTCTAAGTGGTATGGGAAACTTTTGAATATTTATAATTATTCTACTCAAGAATGTTCATAATGATTATCTTTGCAATCTCACTTCAATTTGTGATTGTTAACTATATCTTGAAAAAAAACATTATATCTATCATTTTAATTGAAAATATACTTGAATATACCTATTCTCATAAAATGGAAATTGGTATTTCCTAAAACATATATCATTTTTACAAATAGTGTTCACATTGATATTTGTTTGATTAACTAGGAAATTATTGATAAATTCGTATTATTTATGAATATTTGATAAGTAATATTATTTATTTTGATTAATTGATATGATTAATTATTTGTAATGGTAATAATTGGTGGGGAACCAACATTATATTTCCCCTTGATGTACCGATATGTTCTCACGAGGTAATTAATTTGGCCAAATTCAACGGGATTATATCCGTAGTTTTATCTGTCTTGTATAAGTTCTTCATGGTATATGTTTTCATGTGTTGTAGACATCATGTAAATTTAGGAATTATTTCCCTCATTTAGTTTTAGTTATTATTCATCCATTAGATATTACATCAACATTTCTATGGATACATTTAATTTTTAGTTCATTGATTAAATGGATTGTGTTTTAGTTTCTTACCATGACATATTTAATCTACCTTTTATAGTTATTGGAATTGAATTTGTTTTTAGTTATTTACCTTTAAATGTTAATCTCTCCTAACTATTTCATTATTCATTCTAATTTACACA
Organism: Viscum album; assembly: GCA_963277665.1. NCBI lineage: Eukaryota > Viridiplantae > Streptophyta > Magnoliopsida > Santalales > Viscaceae > Viscum > Viscum album. The sequence goes on from OY728122.1 coordinate 763,596,389, forward strand.
CGCTAACTATGAAATTGAGCTCAACCTTATTATTATTCTTCCTTAGGTCAGGAAGAAGTAATATTTGGAAATGCTTTCATGGATGAATTTTATTTTCTTTTTTATATATCATGTTTGTATTTATTAGTTAATAATTTCTATTGGTATCATATATGTATTATGGATTTACAATATTTCTAAATGGATCGGTCCTTTGGGATTTGATTCCTTGTAATAATGCCAATGTAATAAGATAATTCATTGGCATCGGGTTTCTAGGGTCAACATGTTACATTTAGAATTAGAGGAAGTTCAGAAGAAACCTTTGAAACCAGATGTAGAAATATAAGATTAAGTAATATAACCCTAAGATTGAATTTTAGGATATGTATATAATTATATCCTATAATTTTGGTGAGGTAGATATTATGCGGGTATTTCTTACAATACATCCATGTCTGGATACTAAAAGTGGACGTGGTTCTGGAAAAAAAAGTACCTAGGAGTAACAACCCTGACAATGTGTGTCATTCTTAACTTAGTGTAACCTACTACATGAAAATTATCCTTACTATGCACCTAGTTTTACACACCTAGGGGATACACTTAGGATAGTTCACATTTTCTTTACCTACCATTATGAAGGATTTGAAAGTAAATATTTCAATAAAGTAACCAAAAGTTTATGATTTTACGATTTAGGATGAATAGATTTATGTTATGTGTTATACTATATTTAGAGTTATAAAATGATCATAATTTTTAGAGCTAATCCAGTATATTATGTTGTTTAAAAATTATACCTAGATGGACGAATGGTATTAATACTAATGGATAATGTAGAGGAATCCCTAATAATAAATTCAATATAAATAGTTTTAGAACTAAGAAAGTTATGAACTTATTAGGGAAGAAAAGGCAGAATATGAAAAAAAAACATTTCTGAATGGATAAACCTATTCCATGGAGAGAATCTCCTATGATGTATCACTTTATGTGGTTTAATCCCACATCTTTTAGTGTGACTACTAATCCTATTCTAGCTGAGCAATGGATTAAGTCTCTGGATAAGATATTTATGTCCTTAGAATTCGTAGAAAAGGTAAAGGTTACAATTGTGGTTTATTTTTTCTTCGGTTTTGATGACCAAATGTGTTCCTTGATCTATAATACTAGGCAATAAGAATCAATAAAACTATTGTAATAGAGATAATTTAAAGACACATTATTTGTTGAATACTTACCATGTGATCTTAAAATTGGAATGAAGAGAAAGTTTCGTATAGTGAAGAAAAAGGAAGAATATAGTGTTGTAGATTATGAAGATACCTTTACATGGTTATCTAGGTATTCTATGAATTAAATTCATAACATAGAGTTTAAGATTTATCACTTTTTTAAAGGTTTTAATCCAAATCTTTTAAGGGTGATGGTTTCATATAATTTCTCATCATATGAAGAGATAGTTTTAACTTACATTAAATATTTAAAGGAATTATCAATATCCAATGTATTCAAGGGAAACCAACAGAAGAAGAGGTATTCTGAACACTGTGAAAAAGGGAACGAGTCACAAAAGATGAAGGGAAATAATTATTTTAAAAATTTTGACAACTGTGGAATAAATCAGCCTAGTAAATTCTTGAATGGATTTCCAGTTTATTAAAACATTAATATTCCCTATTACAAATACAAGGAGATTGTGAACTATGTAAATTAATTCCCCAATCATCAGGGGAATATACCTCTGAATAAGAAAATGGATCATGTTCAAGCATATGTTATTGACACAACCAATGTGGAATGAATGTTGTAATTATTTATTTATATCTAAGAAATATGTTTTAAAATTATTTTATTTATGATGTTCTCATCATATTATTTATAAAAAATGAATTGATTTTACTAAAATACTTTTTCATTAAGTATTTTATTTCATATGCCATATGGTACCAAAAAACTTTATTATGTAGAAAAATAAATTTTCATTAAAAATGTGATTAAGAGAAAGAAAACCAACAATACGTTCCAAATGTTTAGATAAAGAGGATGAAATTATTGATTTGGATAAGTGTTGACTACCTTAATTAATTTTGAACAAGTGGTCTATGATATCATTGATAGGGTTTACAACACTTTTAGATTCAATAAATATAACCACTAACATGTATCTTACTTAAATAATAAGGATGAATGAATTTTTTGAATAAGGATTCATGGTAACTTGAGTTATTACCATATTTAAAGAGGATACATGATGAAGTTAGTCACATGTTTGGAATTTAAAAATTTATATCTACATCATTTTCATTAAAGTATAATGATATGTTCATTTTCAAAATACATTGAACTTCTTTAGAAAGTGTTGGATCATAATCTTTTGGAAATGTTAACAATTTAAGAAATGGTTTAACTTGATATTTAGACAAGGCTATATAGACTATTGTATTACATCACCATATAAGAATAAATGTAGAAATAGTACATGGAGAAAATAGAGGGTATGATTGTATTTATAGAAATATATATTTACTTATATTCTTATAGAGTGATAAAATTACTTATTTATAGAAAAAGAGGTTTTAAACACAAATTTTGTCCTATTAACATAATTTTTAATGACATCAATGAACATTATTATCATAATTTGGTTTATTATTTTGTGGTCAATAATTTTCATCTGAACATGTTCTCTAGCACTATCCATTAGAACTAGATTGATGGATTTTTTTTGCATCAATATTTTCATTTCAAACATATATTCTCCTACAAGGGAACCTAGTTACATGACTATTGTACATTCCTTTATCTATTTTTTAGACTATTTGATATCCACACTTTTTAAGATGTGGGTATTTCAAAAATAGTTTATTTTCAATCCCTCTATCACTAAGATCATGTTTAAATTGTGGGGATACAATTTATTTAAGGTGGGGAGAATGTAACTCCCCAAAACTCTAATGTAAGAACCTTATATTTAGTAGAATTCAAGATAGGCAACACCAAAAAAATAAGGGAATAAAATACCCTGATATATTAAAATATATTTACTATTTTAAATGGACTCAATATATTAAATATATTTAAGTTCATTCCACATAGTGTTAGCATGCATTACATGCAAGAGAAACCTTCTTTGATGCCTTACGTTACACGCAAGACCGAGTTTTGCCGAGAAAAAATATATTATTGAATTATTATTATCCAATATAATAAGACATAAACTAGTAGTTATGAATAATATTAACTAACCTAAACAAATTTATGGTTTAAAAAACTAATTCATTAGTCACAAATTAATTATAAATGAATATAAGAACCAATTGAATATAAAAAGAATATTTTTAAGGAAAGCTATTTTTATGATCAAAATGATTTTTAACCCTAATAAATTAAATTTATTAGCAAGTGATATAAATTTAATATAAATTTATATATATTAAATATCATATTTTTTATATTCATACATTATATTTTATAAGCATAATAAAATAAAAAACCCAATTTTAAACATAAAAAACTATATTTCTATTTTTATGGACTATTAATAGTAAACACATATTAAATATAATTTTTGAACCTTTTATGAATATAATCTGTCAAAAATAAAATTCATGTATTTAATTTAAATATAATTAGTAGGTTGGGGTAATTTTTTGGAATTTTTCTATGATGTTTCATTTTTTAATGAATAGTGAAAAATATTGAATTTTACTGTAAAAATATTTTTTTAACTAATTTATTTTTAAGGTTAAATAATATTTTAAATTGTTCTTAATGTATATTAGATCATGTTTTTATCAATTAATAAAATTTAGGTAATTTTAATCAATTTCAATTTGAAATTGACTATAAAAACAAAGTAAACTTTGGGACATTTTTACATTAAAATCCAGCATTATCGTCTCATCTGGAGAATAAGTTTAAAATAATTTCTACCAATAATTTTATTGGAATTTGGAAAAAAAAAGTATTGTATATTTGGAATCATCATTATTTAAATTTTCTAATAAGGTAAAATATATTTTCTACCAAAAATATTAGTGCGAGTAATTAAAATTAATTGTGGTGAAATAAGCTAAACAAGAGAGTATAGAACATGATCATTTGCTCGGTTGGTGAGGAATATTCCAGTGAATCCATGAGACATAGGATTGAATCTGGTTAAAGGAATATTTTTAGGTTGTTTTAGCAGTACTATAAAAGAATTGTATCACATAATGTAGAAATCACTGTGGAATATATTGTTTAGCACTATAACAACAAAAAATATTCACCTTCGGGCCACAAGTTTGGGCATAGAGTCCATAAGGCCTTCAGGACACCACAAGACTTCATGTTAGTTAAGTCTTTTGAGCCACCTCAAGGCCTTTTGGCCACCTCATTTAGATCATAAGGTGCTGATGAAACTAGACATACCAAAGGAAATTTCTCCAAATGAGGAAACAGAGCAAAGTGGATTCAGCAGAACAAAGCTATCATGATTTGGAATAATGAGAGTGTACAGAAATTTCCATCAAGACTAGGCATGTGCACCTCTGCATAGGTATTTCAAGCCAAAAAAGCAATGTGAATGCGAGAAGCTGACTTCACGATCAAGACGATGCGGAGGGTCATTTCCAAGTAGTCATGTATGGGATGAATTCCCCTAAGACCTTCAAGAAATATAATCCATCAATCCTATGTTCCATGTAAGGGTTCCCCCTCAACCCTTGAAATGGGGATTATCAAAAAATAAATAAAAAGAAGGCCTTCGGTCCAATCTAGAATGGGAGTAATCCTTTAACATAGGGGCCCAAATGACCTAGCCACTTTCCCAACACCAATTTTCAATCCATAATTCAGCCATAAAACTTCCATTTTTTTAGTTTTTTAACTTTTTATTATGTAATAAAAATTGGTACACATGACTTATTTCCAAAAATATCATTTGAGTTCTTTTCCTTCCCTATAAAAGGCCACCATCTCTTCCCCTTATTCACACCTCTCAAGCCACATAATTTTGGTCATGATCTTCCCAAATAACTCTTCAACATCCCTCTCCTCATTATATAATCCTTCTATTGGGAAGAAATCTATTCAAAGAATCCCTTTGTTTCAAAACAAAAGGAGTTACCCTATTAATTGGGAACATATTTTTTAATCTCTTTTGTTTCATTTCCATTCATCACCCCAAAACTCTTATTATTACATGATTATATAACAAAAAAATATCCTAAATATACTAGGATGTTTTTCGGATATGTGGTTAACTTAAAATTACACACACATTAATGTAATGTGTAAATAACATACTATTTACGTGTACAACAAACTTCCACCTCACTAATCATTGATTGTTCATTTTTCATTTTCTGCCTCTCATGGTGGGAATTATGATTGAAAATATATTTATATATTCTTCACCTTATTCACACCTCTCAAGAAACTTAATTTCGGTCATGATCGACCCAAATGGCTCCTTCATATCCCTATCCTCATCACATAATCCTACTCTTGGGAAGAAATCTATTCAAAGAATCCCTTTGTTTCAAAACAAAAGGAGTTACCCGATTAAGAGGTGACATATTTTTCTACGCTCTTTAGTTTCATTTCCATTCATCTCCCTCTAAACTCTTATTATTACCTGATTATATAAAAAATATATATAATAAATATACATGGATGTTTTTAGGATGCGTTTTCGACTTAAAATTAAACACACTTTCATCAAATGTGTAAATAACATAATATTTACGTTTACAAAAAACTATCGCCTCACAAAACGATGACTATTAATTTTTTGATTACTACCTCTAATGTTGGGAATTATGATAGAAAATATATTTATATATGATGTATATGATATTTATTATTTCCTTGTTCTTCTATATCTATTTTATAACAAGTACCCTTATACCTTACAGTTTGTGTAAATATGATAACATCGTTTGTGGAAGTGTGGATTATCGCCTCTTCAAAGAGGTGTGATTCATTCGCACTATATATGGAACATATAGAGAATTGTTTTAATAATCCCATGTGAAATATATAACATAGATTTGATATTTTAATTATAATATAAATATGAATCATTTACATTTATTTATTTAAAAAGAATATGAAATGAAAGTAGCATTCATGCGTATGTACTCCCTACCGCCTCTATGAACAATGCATTTTATTTATTATCTCCAAACATTATATACTATTGTAAATACATATGTACTGAATAGATATGATAATTAATTCTTTTTTTATATTATAAAGATGATTAAACCATGATCTAATTAATAGGAATAATAAATAACCAGTCAAATATTACTCAAGCAACTAGGAAATAAACAACCGAAATAGTTAAAATAATGGAAGAGGTTTAATAAACATGAAATAAAATATAGTAAAAAGGTAATATATGATATTATATACACGTGTATGGTTATGTAATTAGTTAGTAACATGTTTTAAACAAATATTCAGGTGGATAAATACCACACAACCAAATGATGGGCAAGGTAATGGTTTCCATCCCAATTTCTATTCCATAGAGAATTCATTTGTTTTCATGCACCAAATCACTTTTATATGGTTTATTGATATGATATCATGTATCTTTTTCTTCTCATGATCTTATATGTTTCATTTAATGTAATAACTTCAGAGGTATTATGATTTAAATATTTTACTGTGGTATGTGAAACTTTGGAATGTTTAAATATTACTCTCCTCAAGAATTTTCTTTATCAATATCCTTCCAATCACAATTACTTTTGTGACTATTAACATTCTCTTAAAAAAATGACTTTATTGTAATCATTTTTCATTGAAAATTTACTTGAATATCAATATTCGCATACAATTGGTATTAGTATTTTCTAAAACATATATCATTTTTACATATAGTGATCATTCTAATAATTTCTTTATTAACAGGGGAATTATTGAAAAATATATATTCTTTATGCATATTTGATAAGGCATATTATTTATTTTTGATTAAATGATATGATTAATTATTTTTAATAGTAATTATGGTTGGATCCCAGAATTTATATATCCCCTCGATGCATTTATAGTTTCTTATGAGACGATTTAGTTGGCAAAATAAAATGGATTTTTATCCGTAGTTTTAACTGCCTTGTGAAAGGTCTTAAAGGTATAGGATTTCCCGTGCCTTAAACATGATGTCCAATAATATAGTATTTACCACTTTTATTTTTTGTTATTATTCATCCATGAGATTTTACGTCGACATATATATGAACACATTTAAATTTCTGTTAATTGATTAAATGGATTGTGTTTCAGTTTCTTACCTTGACATATTTAATCTTCCTTATCTAGTTATTTTAATGCCAAGTTTAATTAGTTATTTATGTATCGATGTTATTTTATTTTCACTATTAAATTATTGTTTTTGATTTACATAACCTTACCGAGCATTTGAGCTCATCCTTATTATATTTCCTTTCCCCATGTTATGAAGAATAAGTCATTGAATAAGATTTCAAGGGCACGATTCATTTTATTTTTTATGTGTAATGATTTTATTACCTATTTCCCAATTTATTAGTGGTTTTATATATGTAGTATGTATTGTTAATGTATCTAAATTATTCGGTCGGTTGGGATTTGATTAATTGTAATCATTCCAACGTAATTAAATAATGCACTGGATCCAGTATTCTAGGGTTGGGGCCATATAGTTGGTCTGGGGGTGATATGTAGTACTCAAGATTTAACTCTCTCAAATTTTTTTAATTATATTTTTTTGAAATCAATTAAATATTTTCGGTATTTTTCATTTCAAACAATAATGAATAAATATTTTGTTATACAAAAAAAATATTTTTGGATTCTGTTATACGCAACAATAAGACAAACTTGCACTACACACAACACTGGATGTGGTAGTAGTATACACAACACTATGATTGTACTATGTTACACACAATGTCTATTTCTTTTGATAGATTGTGTTACAGGCAAGACCGAATTTATTGAACAATGGAAAATTATTAAAATATTATAATTTAATATTTTAAGATATAAACTAGCTTTTAAATTAAAGTTATTAATATTGTTAACTAAAATAATGAAATATATGGTTTATAAGATTAATTCATTGGTTATTAATGAAATTATATAATAGTTCAATATATGGACATTATTTTTAATTTTATGCTCCCAAAGTCATTTTGTCTAAATAAATTAAATTAATTACAATTAGTTACTGATATCAATCAAATATATATAAGTCATATATTTAATAAAATATTTTCTATATTCATACAATATATTTTATCGGTATAAGATGAGAAAAACCCAATTTTATGCATAAAAATCTATATTTTTAGAAAGAGAAATTTTATAGCCTTTTATAGGAGAACCCATTTGAAATCAAATTTTTGAAAATTTTATATTCTATATTTATCAAAATAATCTTATTCTTTTAAATAATATTATAAAAAATTATTTGGATTAATTTTTTGTATTTTTCTGATAAGTTTCATGTTTTCATGAATAGTAAAAAATACTACATTTTAATTGAAAAGATATTCATCAAAAATATTTATATTGATGAACTATATTTTTCTTGGTTTTAAAGTATAATTAGATAATAGTTTACCATTCAATCCAATTTTGGTCATTTTCATCAATTTTACATTGAATTTAGTTACAAAACATTTCAATCTTTTGCATGTTTTATCATTAATAAATAATTTTCTCACCCCCATCAATCGAATTAATTTAAAATTAATTTTATAAATTTTTGTTTTTTGAATTTTAAAAAAAGAATTTAATGTTTTGAATCAGAAGGTCCAAATTAATAAATAGTTCCCATTTATAGACAATATGAATAATAACTTTAGTAATTTTTATTACCACAGTTAAGGGTAAATCTGGTGATGAAAGGTAAAAATGATATAATAAATAAAATAAAACTGAAAATAATAATCACCAAAAGATATTGTACGAATATAATTCTAACCTTAAAACATAAGTATCTAAATTTAATAATTTAATGGACACTTTTCCATGAATATGACTTAAATATTATTAAACTCAAAGGGAGTAGAAAAATGTCACACTCTTACTTTTAATATGTATAATATTTTTAATATGGGGATAAATAGAATATATTCTAGACTAAATTTATTATTATGAAATTTAAAATGTTTATCCACGTCATATAAATTTATTTTTAATTTTTAGTGAAGAAATAATTATCATTAACAATTACTAAATGATGATGTAGTAATTAATAAATTAATAAAATAATCAATTAAATGATATTATAAATATCAAATGAAATATAATATTACTTGATTAAGGTGATCCATGAATTTTATAGGTGAATATGAAAAGTTCTAGGTGTGTTATGTGAACTGGTTCGAAGTTATTTTTATGTATGTATTTTATTAAAATCAATGTTATGAATAGTGTCAAAATTTACACTTGTGATATTTTATGAAAATAATATTTTATTTAATTATTTCAATATCATAAAAATATTTAATAAGGACAAGGGGATGATATATAGACTAAAATATAATATATTTTCTTTTTTATGGCCCAATTTAAGCATTATAAATAAAAATTACATCCTCTTAGTATAGAAAAATTGGTTACCATAGTAAAAATTAAAATAGATAAATTATAGGTTAATCAAAATGATAATTTTTATATTAATAGAAAAATATGTCTAAAATAAAAGTTTTATGATATTACAACATTATATTTTCAAATATTTGGATAAATGTAATTTTTATGTATTTTAATTGAGTTTGAATTTATTATAAATTAACATTTTTTGGGAATTCCAATAGTGCTCCTCACCTCAGTTATAAAAGGGAACCTCATCCCTCACTTATTCACATCAATTTGAGTCATCATTCATGTCCATAACCATCACATTTTTCTTATAAAAATCCTTAGCTACATTAAATAGGTTCTGGTCTTCCTAAAGGACCAACTCTAGAGTCTTTTATAGGAGATCTAAATGCGTCATTCTAAATAAGAGGTAACCAATTTTACCAATCATTCTCCTTTTCTACTCTTCTATAGCTCCCATAAATTTTTGAAACATTTAAAAATAATAGTAACATAAATATTGTAAATATTCTGAAATGTTATCTGGATTATGAACAAAATATTATACATCACCATTCCTCATCAAAAAAAATGAAAGCATTGCTTGTGTGTACGTACGACTTACCGTCTCCACGTAGCGATATAATTCATTTTCCATCCCAAAATTTTATGAGTGATAATTATGATGGGTTTAACATTTATATATGATATATAAGGTATAATTATACTTTAGTAATGATACGATCATGTCTACTTTCTTACCATCTAATATTTCGGTAAATTGATAACGTCTCTCATTTGCACGTATGGCATACCATATCCATGATGTGATGTGATTCGTTATTCACCTATATTTCACATGGATGGAAATAAGGATGGATTTTATGATTATATATGTTACAAATTACCTAAAAATTATCCTTAAATAATAATATGTCATATACATTCCTTTATTTTAACTCAATAACCAATTCAAAATAGTGTTCAAGCGTGTGTTGGACGTACCGTCTCCACAGACAGTGTATTTTATTTTCAATCTCCAAATATTATGAATCAAAAAATATTTATATAATGAATATTTATATTTTATTTATATCATTATTATCATATTATAGATGATTAAACCATGATCAATATAATATACCAAGGATAAAAATTCAAAACATGAATGAAACTCAAAGTGGTTATTACTTAAGGCATACAATTAACATGGAATTTTTAATAAGAGGTTAATATAAAGTCATAAGTAAATAAACTATGGTAATAAATATATGAACGTGGTTATTTGGGATATTTATAATGACATTATATTTATTATTCATTAGGATTTAACGTGTGTTAAGGAAATCAAGACTTAAGGTAAGAGAATTTCATCTCACTTTTTTCCTTTGAGATACATTCCATATTCACCACTCACTTATTTTTTGTGGAGTATATAATGAATTTATAAATTTTATATAATTAATTTCATTATTTAATTAAACTAAATTATTTCGTAAAACATTTTATTTCTGTGAGATACATCAACATTCACCACTCTCTTCTTTTTGGTGGTGTATATAGTGACCAATGAAATTTTATATAATTAATTTAATTTATTTAATTATATAAAAATATTTAATTTTAGTTATTATTTTATAGGGTTTACAATTCTTAAGTTACTCAAGTAGTATTGTCTTAATGTTTAATTTTTATTTCTATTAGACACATGTCATATACATTACTTGATTCTTTAGCATGGTTTATATAGTTCCAATGAATTTATTTTATGAGTCTAATCTTAAAAATTATGGGTATTTACATATCCATTTTATGATATTTCTTTCATGGGGTTTACGGATCAAAGGTTACCAAACCGGTATGGTAATTTTGTCTAACTTTTCTTCCTTTGAGACGCTTGTAACATTATACACATATATTATTTTAGGAGGTTTATTAAATACCCATTGAATTTTTGTACCATGAATCTATTTCTTTCCATGATATTTTAAGTTAGTTGTAATTTTGTTCTCTCTTAGGTTAGAAATAAGTGATCCTCAGGATAATGTTTTCTAAATATGTTTTCAATTTGTTTTAAAGAAACATTTAAGCATTTTTTAAGAAAATGGTTTTCAAATATGTTTTAAAGATACCTTTTTAAGTATTAAACATTATTTTAAATAAAAATTTATTAATAAATGTTTTATTATTTTAAAATAATTTTTCAAATTACAAAGTACATTTTCCCCAATATTGTTTTTAAAAATATCTTTCCAAATTTTTTTCCATCTAAGATGACATACTTTGTCATAGTTTCTACTTTATAGGGGATATAATCCAAGAATACCATTCATATTATTTTTGGAATGGTTTGTGTTTATGATGGAATGATATTTTCAAAACCAATTTATTATCCATGGGTTATGTTATGATTGAATGATGTTTATGATACCCATTTAATTTCATGGGTTCTAATAAAATGAATGATTTATGTTCTTATGGATCACATATGTATGGTTTTAATTAGGTGATGGGGGGCCTTTATCTCCCTCCAATTCATTGGGTAATGATAAAGGTTTTATGATATCAAAGGGTACATGGGAGGACGTCCCATGATCAAAACAAGAGGGTATATGGGAGGCCATCGCCAGACCGAAACAATAGGGTACACGAGAGGGAATTCTAAGCTCGAAGCAATTACACAGGTGCTTATCTGATGTATAACATGTTACGAAGGTCTTGTAAGGCATCTTTGACATGGGTTTTTTATATGATTATAGGTATTCCATAATTCCATGTCTTATTCCTATGTTATTATTTCATGGATTATTGTCTTTATTTCCATACAACTCATGTTTTATGTATTGTAAATCATTAATCCATGATTCATATTTATGATCTTTGATATGTAGGGTATGATCTTCTAATGATCATGATCATTTTCTCATACCCATATCTTCATTATATGCTTACAATTTTCTCTTTAAAACCTTACTAACACTAGTGTAAAATGGGTTTATAGATACGAATGCAAGCCTACAATTTATAATAACCATTTTTATAAGTGATAAATTTGGGTTTACTACTATGGTTTTGATAAAACTGCAACACCTGAGATTTTTATGAGAAACATTTTGTTTTTATGTATAATGTTATATAAAGGAATCATTCACTACACACAACACTATTTTGGCTTGCTTTACATGCAAGATAAACCTTCCTCGATAGCTTATGTTGTACACAATACTGAGTTTCACTAAACAAGGATATGTTATTAAAATATTATATAAACTAGCCGTTATGAATAGTAATACCCAATTTTTGAAATTTTATAAATTTTATATTTCAAAATGGACTTCATTTTTGGATTTGGAATATCGAAATTAGCCTAGGGAGAGTTTTTGGTATTTTTCTGAAAACATTAAATTTTTTATGAATAGTGAAAACACTAGGTTACTATTTAAAACCCGACTTTTATTTAAATAATTATTTATTTTCATTAAATTTATTTTCGGTCAAAATTTATACATAATACCTATATAATTCCAATGTAATTCATTGGAATAGTTTTATAATAATTTTAGATATATAAAAATTTTATTGAACTTTTCACCGTCTTTTACCCACCTCCTAGGAGAATTTGAAAATTTACATAAAACTTAATTTTACCGATTCTGTGAGTGGAATTTCGAAACTCAGAGAGACATAGTTAATATCAAGGATTAATATGTGGTTCAATAAGATAAAAATAATTTTTGGTGAATAGTAACTTTTTACTTTTTTTATCATGGTTAAAAGTAAATAGGGTAATTATGGGTAAAAATGATATTATTATTATTACCCTAACACATGTTATAATTCTATTGTATATGTATAATTAGACCAAAAACAACCTTAGTAATAAAATATTACCCTTTAGGTCCACTTGGATTAGATTATGACACTTATTATTATTTTATTTAAAGAAGTGTTAAAATAGTTAAAATCAAAGTTTAATAACTAAAAACATTTTTAATGTAGGGTTATAAATAAGATAAATTAGACTATAAATATTCATTAGAAAGATAAAAATATTTCCTACCTAATGGTAGTTTATTTATAATTTTTAGACATTAAATAATTTAATTTATTTTTGACACAATGATTATGGAGTAATTACCTTATTAATGAAATATTAACATAATTGATGTTATAAATACCCAAATAAATGTAATTTGATACATTTTAAGAAATAAACTAATTTTATAGGTTAATATGAAATATTATTATTGATTTAATTATCGTTTTTCTAACTAATCATGATGTTATGATTTTCACAAAAATTAATTACCAAGTAGTATCAAAATTGACATAAAATTGTTTTTAAACCAAATATTATATTATTAATTGTTATTTTATTTCTAAAAATATAAGGTTCCACCAAATGACTTATATAAGGTTATATATATAAATAATTAACAACTTGGGGTTCTTTTTTCTTGTTATAGTAAGTTTATTAACCATATAATGCAAGAAAACAAGAAGACACGGTAAAAGTTAAATTATTTAACTTAGAGTTAAATCTAAATGATAAGGTTAAAATAGTAACATAAACTTGTCTAAAATCTATTGGTTGAGATAATTTCGACCCATCCCCACCTTATATTAAAAATAAATCAATTTTCATATATTAAAAACCTAATATGACTTTATAATAAAAAATTATTTTATGGTTTTCCTAAGGTGCCCCTCTCCTCCCTTATAAAAGGGAACCTCCTCCCTCTCCTCCACACACCACTTTGAGCCTTCACACTCGGCCAAAACCTGAAAATTTATATTATCCACTTCCCTATAAACATCTTAGAGGTCCTTGTCTTCTTCAAATACCATCTTTGGTGCCCTAAGAGTATGTTAAGAAGAGGCACTTCAAAGAAGAGGTAATGTCTGTTACCGATTCCTTCAAAAAAAATTATTCTTCTACTTCCAATTATTTAGTTGTTTCATTATGAAGTAATAACATAATTATCAATACTATACTTATATGTTATTATAAATATGAAACAACCCTATTTCACCTTCTATTAATCCAATGGAAAATCAAATCATCGTGCGTGCGTACGTACGGAATACCGTCTCCACGCCATGGTGTAATTTGTTTCCACCACCACCTTACTTGGATGGGTATAATGGTGTACAGAATAACTATATATGATTATTTTAAAGTAATATTGATTCTGAAATAGTATAAATGCACTTCAATACAATTCCATGCTCATGGGAATGATATCATCGCTCGTGCGTACGTACAACCTACCGTCTTCATGATGTGATGTGACTCGTTCTACATGATCTTCATTGAATAATGATTATTTAAATGGATTGAATGAATATGATATATATTAAATTAATACCAATCTATAAATGAGGTATCTATAACCTAAAAAGAATAATAATAATTTATTCGACAAAACATGCATAAGAACATAAATCAATGAACACCCGATTAACAAGTAGCAATCAAATATTACTAATAAGAAGATGAAAATATGACCATGTATGATATAATAATAATGAATATGATAAGTCAATGACATTATTTAAATCATTATACAGGTGTTTTGGAAACATATGAAGCAAATCATACCTAAGGTAATGTAAAATCTGACAATCTCATTTTTATCCGAGATTGTTTATTCTTTAGAATTTACTAGGGAATAATTATCATCCACATCCATGTTTCCTAAATATGTAATATTATTTCCATCCACCTAAAATTTTTTAAATCCAATTTTACCCATTATTGAGTTTTTAGTAAAAGATATGAAAGGAATCTTTTGTTATTTTTAGTATGAGGTACTTTTTGACTTTTTCGGCCAAAGTATGAGAAGAATATTTTTTTAACTTATACGGCCTGAATGGACTTTTAGAACATTATTTCCATGAATATTCCTTTACAAGTTTTCAAGTTTATTTTTAATCAACTTCTTTTATTTTAAAATTGTATGACATTTTAAGGAAGGAAAATTTTATTTGAAGTAGAAAGGATATTTTCCTCAAGAATGGTGTTCAAGAGTTTAATCAAAATTATTTTCCATCTAAGATAATATAGGGTTCTATTTCTATCCCTATTTTTACATTGATTTGATTATGTTATGATGGAATTATTTTTATGATGTCCTTTTATCTTATATGGATTATGTTATGATGGAATGATGTTTAAGAATCCCATTTTTATTACATGGGTTATGCAATGATTTATGATTTATGATATTGTGGAACACATAAGAATGGTACCATTATGAGATGGGTGGAACCTATATCTCCCCCCAATGCATCAGGTAAAGATTTATATCTCATGAGATAGACATGGATGGAATGGCAGTATAATCCGTTTTAATGATACATGACTAAAATGAGGAGTGAACTCGGTTCATAAATGGACTTTGTCCACTACGATAGTCTTGGGAATGAGTCTTGACTAGTAATAAATGATTCTCTATGATTATGTGTGTATTCCAAAGAGTTTCATGTTTTAAGTTATGACTATTGGGATTACATTTCACTACTATGATTTATCCCATGTTATGAAATTATGATCTCTTTTGCAGGTTATGATTTCCAAAAAGTTATGTTATTATGAATATGATGTGATTGATATTTCTTTTGTTTACCCTTACTGAGCATTTGAGCTCACCCTTTTGTATGGTTTCTTTTCCCCAGGTTTGGAAAAAGGGTATTAAGTAAGATATGCCAAAAGGGAATCTAGATATGATAAAATAAAAGGGAGATAGTGTACATGATTTATGAACCAGTTGTTTATGTTTCCCAATTTCTAAAGACACTCTACCTATACGGTCCTTTCATGGTTTTGTTATATGTTGTAATAAGTGTGTGTCATTTTTGAAGTATTAAAAATGTATGTAAACTTTGGGTCATTATAGTTGGTATCAGAGGAAAGTTATAGTCAATGTTTGGAAACTTGGATGTGAAATCCTTATTAAGAACCCTAAGGATATGTCTAAGCATAAGACAAAATCTTAGTGTTTTAGAAATGGCCATGAATAACCTATGATAATACCAAAAGCATGAAATTTTATTCTTGATTATGTGGTTTTACTATTATGATTAGTGTTTCTCATACTATTCTTATTGGTATTAGTCAATGGATGGGACCCGAAAGAACTGTGTTATTTATGAATGTGACGGGAAATGAAATGATTGTCCCCCTGAGCAAAAAAAATTTATGGGAGATGGAATGAAAAATCTTTTTTCCATGCTCACACAACTTTCTTAAACTATGAATCATGCAGGACTTCCAAGCGAGCAAAGGAAGGAGCAACATTCTATTGAATCCTTCATGAGGCAGCGTCCACCCTCATTTTAGTAGGTTTAATAATCTATTAGATGCTGAACAATGGATCAGTACTACTGAAAAGATATTCTCAGTTCTTCAATGTTCTGAACATGATAAAGTCATCTTAGCAGTTTATCGTTTAGAAGGTGAAGATGATCAATGGTAGAATCTTATCAAGAATATGAGTCCAAGAGATGAAATTGATTCCATGGAATGGGATGAGTTAAAGAACTTATTTTTCAATAAGTACTTCCCTGGTATTCTTTGAACAAATATGGAGAAGGATTTTCTTGAACTAAAGCAAAAGGATGATGAATCTGTTGGTACCTATGAAGTAAATTTTACAAGACTTGAACGGTACGGTTCTGGGATTATTATCCAACCTGAGAGTAAGATCGATCGATTCTTTAGAGGCTTAAAACCAAGTCTTTGAAGGGCATTAGCCATAAGGTACTTCAACAGCTACGAGGAAATATTTTGATGTGCTCTCAAGTTTGAGATGGATATTGGAGTAACCCATCAATAATATGGGTTTGATAAGAAGAGGAAAATTGAATTCAAAGGAAAATCTAAAGAGCGCACTAAAAATAATATTAGTTTTCCCTTATTCTCAAAGTATTGAAAGAAACATGGAGGGAGTTTTCTTAAAGGGACAAGTAAATGTTTCAAATGTGGAAAAGAAGGTCATTGGGCATTTGAATGCCGTAATGATGGGAAGAAGATGTCTAGTGATGTGAACAAAGAAGAGGATACATAGAGTGAACCTCCTACACATCAATGTTACATGTGCAAGGAAATGGGGAATTATGCTAATCAATTCCCTAATCCAAGGGTTGTGGATGATGATCGACGTCAACAAACTCTTAAGGATAAAGACAATGGAAAGTCACATGCAATTTCTATCAGCGATGTGGAGTACGATAACGAAGTGGTGAAAGGTACACTTAACATCCACTCTAAAGTAGAAAATGTTTAATTTGATTATGGATACACATGCTATTTTATTTCTGAAACATTTTCTAAGGGTATTGTTGTATTACCTCAACACTTAGATGTTGAGTTAGTTGTGCCAACCCATAATGGCACAACAGTCACATCAAAAGTTTATAATTCTTCTCCAATTGATGTTTGTGGGAATATGCTTCCTGTAAATCTTGTGATCCTTCATATCGTGGAATTTAATGTGATTCTTGGCATGGATTGGATTTCATTATATAAATCTCATATCAATTTCCAACGAAGGGAAGTCACATTTCATATTCCAGATCAATCTATGATCATCTATCGATGCAAGGATGAACATAACCTTCCAGTGGAAATTTCTTCTATCTTATGGGTCTTGATTCCACTAAATTAAAGTTATTTATCTCAAATGGTTGGAGAGAAACTCATGATTAGGAATACACCCATTCTATAGGAGTTTGATGATGTCTTTCCAGAGAAATTTCCAGGTCTTCCACCAAATAGTGAAGTTGAGTTTTCAAGAGAACTAATTCTGGGTGCTATGCCCATTTCAAATACACCTTATAGAATGGACCCAATTGAGTTACAAGAATTGAAGAAGAAACTCCAAGATAATCTTGATAAAGGATTCATACACCCAAGTGAGACACCTTGGGGAGAACCAGTTTTGTTTGTTAAGAAGAAATATGGATCAATGAGAATCTGCATTGATTATCGAGAACATAACAAGATCACGATCAAGAAAAAATATCCTCTCCCACACATTGATGACTTATTTGACCAACTACACGGAGCTCAATACTTTTCCCAGATTGATCTTTGTTCAGTGTATCATCAATTAAGGGTCAAAAGGGAGGATATACCAAAGACGACTTTCTGTACAAGGTATGGACACTATGAATTTATAGTGATGCCATTTTGTCTTACTAATTCCCCTACTATCTCCATGGATCAGATGAATAGAGTCTTTAGAGACTATCTTGATCAGTTTGTGGTAGTATTTATAGAATATATTCTTGTTTATTAAAAGAGAAAGGAAGAACATGAAGATCACTTGAGAATTTTATTGAATACCCTGAGAAAGGAGAAGCTTTATTCCAAATTTACCAAGTGAGAATTTTGGCTTAAAAAAGTTGCATTTTTGGGTCACATAATCTCAAAAGAGGGGATATCTGTGGATCGAGCAAAGACAAAGGTTATCGAAATATGGTCGAGACCAACAATAGTAACTGAGATTCTACGTTTTCTTGGATTGGATGGATATTATCGACATTTTTTGAATGACTTTTCACGATTATCTAATCCACTCACCAGGTTGAATCGAAAATAAGTTATGTTCGTTTTGACGGAGGAGTGTGAAGAGAATTCCAAGGAGTTAAAAAGAATGTTATCTAGTGCACCTGTGCTCACACTTCCTTGTAGTGGAGAAAGGTTATTGATCTATAGTGATGCATCCAAGAATGGATTGGGGTGTGTTCTTATGCAAAATGATGTGGTGATAGCTTATGCCTCACGATAGTTGAAAATTCCTGAGCAAAATTATCCAACTCATGATTTGGAGTTAGCTGCTGTAATCTTTGCATTAATGATTTGGAGGCATTATCTTAATGGTGAAAGGTGTGATATTTATAATGATCATAAAAGTTTAAAGTATATTTCACACAAAAGGATCTGAATACGCACCAAAGAAGATGGTTGGAGTTGATTAAGGATTATGACTACTCAATTCATTATCACCCTGGGAAAGAAAACAAGGTGGCAGACGCATTAAGTAGACAAGATCATGCTAGCTTATCCATGATGAGGATCACAAAAGATCCAATATTTATTGATTTACAAAGGATGGATCTTGGAATTATAATGGAAGGGGAAAAATATTATCTTTCACAAATGAATGTTCAACTATATATACATGTGAAGATTAAAGAGGCACAAAAAGAAGATGTAGAGTTACAAAATAAGGTGAGAAATGTTCCTAAATTCAACCTTGATTGTGATGAGATAATAAGTTTTAGGAATCAGGTTTGTGTTCCTCCCATCCCATAATTAAATAAGGAGCTGCTGGATGAGGCTCATAGTTCTTCATTCTCTATTCATCCTAGAAGCATAAAGATGTATAGGGTTATGAATGAGTAATTCTGGTGGGATGGCATGAAAAGAGATGTTGCTAAATATGTCACTCGATGCTTGGTTTGTCAACAAGTTAAAGCTGAGAGACAGAATTCTAAGGGGATGTTACAACCATTACCCATATCGGAATGGAAATGGGAAACCATCACTATGAACTTTGTCACTAGACTTCCTAAAATATCTAAAGGAAATAATGCTATCTGGGTTAGAGTTGATCGTCTTATGAAGTCGGCACACTTCATTGCTATTAGAGAAGATTTACTTCTGGATCAGCTTGCCAGGATATATGTAAAGGAAGTTGTAAGATTGCATGGAGTACCACTTTACATTATATCTGATCAGGATCCGAGGTTTACCTCGAAGTTCTGTCCAAGTCTTTAGCATACTTTATATACAGAGTTGAGTTTCAGCACTCGTTATCATCCTCAGACAGACAGTCAGTCTGAGAGAACAATTCAAACTCTATAAGATATGTTAAGAGCTTGCTCTATAGATTTCAAAGGTGGTTGGGTTCAACACCTACCTTTGGTGGAATTTTCTTATAATAATAGATTTCACTCTAGTATTCATATGGCTCTTTATGAAGCTCTCTATGGAAAGAAATGCAGGACTCTAACTTGCTGGGATGAAGTTAGGGAAAGAAATGTATTAGGACCTGATCTTGTTGATGAAATGGAAAAAAAGGTCAGATATATTCAACAACACATAAGAACAGCTCAGAGTCGACAAAAAAGTTATGTCGATAACTACAGAAAATACCTAGAGATTGAAGTGGTTGATAAAGTGTTCTTACGAATATCTCCTTGGAAGAGAGTAATGAGATTTGGAAAGAAGGGAAAGCTGAACCCTAGGTATATCGGTCCTTTCAAAATACTGGATCATGTGGGGAAGGTATCGTACCGATTGGCGCTTCCACCGATTCTCTCTCAAGTTCACGATGTGTTCCATGTATCTCTCCTGAGAAAGTATATACCTGATCCTTCACATGTACTCAGCTCAGAAGTTGTACCACTGGAGAAAGATCTTTCTTTTAAAGAACAGCCGTTAAAGATTCTGGATCGTAGTGAAAAATTCCTATGGAACAAGACCACTCTCTTGGTAAAAGTTTTATGGAGGAACCACCAATTAGAAGAAGCTACATGGGAGCTTGAGGGTATGATGAGGGAGAGGTATCCTCATTTTTTTGTTACAAATGACGAATTTCGAGGGAAAAATTCATTTTAAGGGGGGTAGAATGTAACACCCGAGATTTTTATGAAAAATATTTTGTTTTTATGTATAATTTCATATAAAGGAATCTTTCACTACACACAACATTTTCTTGCCCTGCATTACATGCAAGAGAAACCTTACTTGATAGCTTGTGTTGTACGCAATACCGAGTTTCACTAAACAATGATATGTTATTAAAATATTATATAAACTAGCCGTTATAAATAGTAATACCAAATTTTTAAAATTTTATAAATTTTCTCTTTCAAAATGGACTTCATTTTTGGATTTGGAACATCAAAATTATCCTTTGGTGAATTTTTTGTATTTTTCTGAAAACTTTCAATTTTTGATGAATAGTGAAAAAACTGGGTTACTATTTAAAAACTGACTTTTATTTAAATAATTATTTATTTTATTTCAATTTATTTTAGGTCAAAATTGATACATAATGCCTATATAATTTCAATGTAATTCATTGGAGTCATTTTCTAATAATTTTAGATATATAAAAATTTTATTGAACTGTTCACCGTCTTTTACCCACCTCCTAGAAGAATTTGAAAATTTACATAAAACTTAATTTTACCGCTTCTGTGAGTGGAATTTTGAAACTCCAAGAGACACGGTTAACATCAAGGAGTAAAATGTGGTTCAATAAGATAAAAATAATTTTTGGTTAATAGTAACTTTTTACTTTTTTTACCACGGTTAAAAGTAAATAGGGTAATTCAGGGTAAAATGATATTATTATTTCCCTAACACATGTCCTAATTCTATTGGATAAGTATAATTCAACCAAAACAACCTTAGGAATAAAATATTACCCTTTAGGTCCACTTAGATTAGATTAGGACCCTTATTATTATTTTATTTAAAAAGTGTTAAAATAGTGAAAATCAAAGTTTAATAAATAAAAACATTTTTTATGTAGGGTTATACATAAGATAAATTCGAATTTAAATATTAATTAGAAAGATAAAAATATTTCTTACCTAATGGTACTTTGTTTATAATTTTTAGACCTTAAATAATTTAATTTATTTTTGACACAATGATGATGCAGTATTTACCTTATTAATGAAATATTAACATAATCAATGTTATAAATAGCCAACTAAATGTAATTTGAGACTTTTTATGAATTTCAATAATTTTATAGGTTAATATGACATATAATTATTGATTTAATTAATTTTTTCGAACTAATCATGTTGTTATGAGTTTCACCAAAATCAATAACCAAATAGTGTCAAAATTGACATAAAATAGTTTTTAAAACAAATATTATATTATTAATTGTTATTTTATTTCTAAATATCTATGGTTCGGCAAAATGACTTATATAAGGTTATATATATTAATAATTAACAACTTGGGGTTAGTTTGTCTTGTTATAGTATGTTTATTAACCATATAATGTAAGAAAACAAGAAGACATGGTAATAGTTAAATTATTTAACTTATAGTTAAATCTAATTGATAAGGTCAAAATAGTAACCTAAACTTGTATAAAATGTATTGGTCGAGAATATTTCGACACATCCCCACCTTAGCATCAAAATAAATCAATTTGGATCTATTAAAAACTGAATGTGACTTTATAATAAAATAATATTTTAATTTTTCCTAAGGTGCCTATCTCCTCTCTTATAAAAGGGAACCTCCTCCCTCTCCTCCTCACACCACTTTGAGCCTTAAATATTGGCCAAACCCTCCCAATTTATCTTCTCCACTTCCCTAGAAACATCCTATAGGTCCTTGTATTCTTCAAGGACCATCTTTAGTACCCTAAGAGGAGGTTAAGAAGAGGCACTTCAAAGAAGAGGTAATGTCTGTTACAGATTCTTCCAAATTTATTTATTCTTCTGCTTACTCTTATTTAGTTGTTTCATTATAAAGTAATTACATCAGTATCACTCATATACTGATATGTTATTATAAATATGAAACAACTCTATTTCACCTTCTATCCATCCTACGGAAAACGAAATCACCGCGCGTGCGTACGTACGGAATACCGTCTACATGTCGTGGGGTAATCTGTTTTCCACCACCACCTTACTTGGATGGGTATAAGGGTGTAAATAATAAATATATGTGATTATTTTAAAGTGATATTGATTATTAAATAGTATACACACACTTCAATACAATTCCATGATCATGGGAACGATATCATCGCTCGTGTGTAGGTATGGCCTACCGTCTCCACGATGTGATGAAACTCGTTCTACATGATATTCATTGAATAATGATTATATAAATGGATTTAATTAATATGATATATGTTACCCTAATTACATTTAGTAAATGTTGTATCTATAACCTAAAAATAAGAATAAGTATTTATTCGACAAAACACGCATAAGAACATAAAGCAATGAACACCCGAATAACAAGTAGAAATCAACTATTACTAATAAGAAGATAAAAATATGACCATGTATGATATCATAAAAATGAATATGATAAGTCAATGACATTATTTAAATCATTATATAGGAGGTTCAGATACATATGAAGCAAATCGGACCTAAGGTAAAGGAAAATCTCACAATCTGATTTTTATCCGAGATTGATAATACTTCACAATTTACTGGGGCATATTTATCATCCACATCCATGTTTCCTCAATATGTAATATTATTTCCATCCACCTACAATTTTTGAAATCCAATTTTACCCATTAGTGAGTTTTTAGTAAAATATATGAATGGAATCTTTTGTCATTTTTAGTACGAGGTACTTTTTGACTTTTCCAGCCAAAGTATGAGAAGAATGTTTTTTTAACTTATACGGCATGAATGGACTTTTAGAACATTATTTACATGAATCTTACTTTAAAAGTTTTCAATTTTATTTTTAATCAAGTTCTTTTTGTTTAAAATTGTATGAAATTTTAAGAAATGAAAAATGTTTTTGAAGTAGAAAGGATATTTTCCTCTATAATGGAGTTCAAGCGTTTTATCAAAATTATTTTCCATATAAGATAATATAGGGTTCTATTTCTATCCATATTTTTACATTGATTTGATTATGTTATGATGGAATTATTTTTATGATGTCCTTTTATCTTATATGGATTATATTATGATGGCATGATGTTTAAGAATCCCATTTTTATTACATGGGTTATGCTATGATGTGTGAATTATTATCTTGTGGCACACATAAGAATGGTATCATTATGAGATGGCTGGGACCTATATCTCCCTCCAATGCATTGGGTAAAGATTTATATCTCATGGGATAGACATGGCTGAAATGACAGGTTAATCCGGTTCAGTGATACAGGACTGAAACGAGAAGTGAACTCAGTTCAGAAATGGACTTTATCCGCTAGGATAGTCTTGGAAATGAGTCTTGACTACTAAGAAATGATTCTCTATGATTATGTGTGTATTACACAAAGTTTCTTGTTTTAAGTTATGATTATTGGGATTACATTTCCCTACATTGATTTATCCCATGTTATGAAATTATGATCTCTTTTGCAGGTTAAGATTTCCAAAATGTTATGTTATTATGAATATGATGTGATTGATATTTATTTTGTTTACCCTTACTGAGCATTTGAGCTCACCCTTTTATAAGTTTTCTTTTCCCCAGGTCAAGAAGAAGTTTATTAAGTAAGATATGCCAAAAGGGACTCTAGATATGATAAAATAAAAGGGATACAGTGTAGATGATTTATGAACAGGTTGTTTATGTTTCCCAGTTTCTAAATACACTATACCTATACAGTCCTTTCATGGTTTTGTTATATGTTGTAATAAGTGTGCTTCAATTTTGAATTATTAACAATGTATGTAAATTATGGGTCGTTGTAAAAACCATCAGTATACATTAATGATTTCAGAATTTTATCAGGTTCCCTCCTGATATTTCACCCCCTACCTGTGAACCCTCCCTGACCTCGACCTCTTCCCCCGCCTCCCAGCCCCCATCCCCTCTCGGCTTCCTCTCCTTTCAATACATCCCTCTTTCCCCTCTCTAGTTACTCGCAAAACCCCCATGGTCGAACAACCTGTGTGATGTCCCCCTCTCTTGTCTCCCTCTCCCCCTACCATTTCTCCCAAATTTATTTTGGGTTCTTTATCGGTACTTCTAGGTAAGAATTCACCTTCATTCATTCTTCAAATTCATAGATTTTTCTTCTCTCTCTAGTTGTTGGGTTTCATTCGGTTGAACCCTATGGGTTTTGAGGTTCCATGATTCTAAATTTTATCCTTATTTGTAGGGGGTATCGGGGTTCCCCCAGGTCACCTTGAGCGTGTTTTGGCCTCCAATGATGAATTAAAAAAGGTTTGGATAGTCTTGGTTCATCTTCCACCATTTTTTGTGGTTTATTCTTCACTCTTTGTTTTGACCAATCTAATTTGGTGCTTTTATTGATTTATGTGTCTATGAAAAATCTATATTAGTTATGAATTGCATGAATATGATTACTTTACATCCTTCATATCAATTTGTGTGTTTTTTAGATCAAATTTTTTCTATATTGTCAAGATTCATCCTTTGGTAAAATCCTCTCATGTTTATTTATTGATGGGTGAGTGGGGATATCCTAAGAAACATGATATTGTACAATTGATATATTGGTATAATTGATCTTTTAGTCTATTTTGGTATGTGATATTATATTTTTCAACTTATTCAAGTGTAATAAATTTTGTGTCATGAAATCAAACTACTGTAATATTGGAAATTCATTTGGGATGATCTCAAAAAAAACTCATGTGAGTCAGTTTAGTCCTTCAAAATTATGATATGGGGAAATTTAGTGATTTGGATATTGATATAAAACTAACTGAATCAATACTTCTTGATGTTCAAGTTAGAGGTTGTGAATATAAGTTTTAATTGGCTGTTAAGGTCCACATATAGTGTAAAATATATTATTTTCTTATATTCTCATGGAATGCGGGTGTCTTGAGTGGCTCAAGGATGGATACATGAACTCAAAATTCATTCACAAATTGTTTAAATATAAGAAGGTTAAAATTTTAATAGCATCAATTTTCATATAGGGGAATTTCTTATCAAATTATAGTGATATTTCATCTATTCTTGACTGGTCATTTTACATGCATGTTTTCTGATTTTATTGATTACAAGGGAAAAAAATAATCGATTGATGTTATTCCACATTTCCTATTATATTTTCAAAACTCTAAGCTCATGGATACTCCCTTTAATGGTAATGTTAAGGCTACCCTCCCCAATCAAGACATCACCCATGTTCTTTATGGTTTCATTAATAGAATTTTCATTAGTTAGTGGGATTTTCATGAGTTTGTGGGATATTGAGCATTCTGATATATATCTTACTATGGTAGAATTTTTATCAAATAATACATTGTTATGGGTTCCAATTCTCAAATTTATTTTCTTATAACAAACTTTAAACATGATTCATATATCAATGATTTCAGGACCATTCCTTAGAAATTCAAATTCTCAAATTCTCAAATTATTGTGCTTCTCCCAAATCTAAAATTATTATACTAGGTTATATTATTCATGAACCCAACTGACATTAACGAAACTGATCTAAACCAAAATGATATTAACAAAATTTTATCAAACTGAGTCAATTAGAACCCAAATGAATTAAATTTTCTATGCTAATATAATAAAAATAAATACAAACTAAATCTCATGAAAATGACACAAAATTGTATATAACAAAACCAAAATAAACTAAAACTCGAGCTAAACTGATTATATACCGTTAATTAGAAGTGTAATTTTTAATTAATTGGATTATACTATTTTACAGTAACACTTTGAAACATGGATCCATTTTCCCCATGCTTTCAGGAACATTATTTGACCCATGGGGCATTATGGTTCTTATATATTGGGCAGTAACATGTATAATCACATGATATAGGTATGTTTTCATTTAGTTCTTATTTTATTTTATTAATCGTGTTGGCCACTTTGGCCTTTACTTCTTTCTATGGATAGAGGATAGTGATACTATCCTGACTAGTTGACATAGATCACTTTGATACTATAATACAAATGAGGTGTGACTGTGAGGAAACATTGGAAGCTAGAGTAGCCTTGGGGTCTTCCATGAGATGGAATTTTTTTCCTAAAACATTGCATGAGAACATTTTTGGAGTTTGTTGGAGTCCTGAAATAACCCCAAGTGTCTCCATGAGAGAGAATAAATAACGCTAAGTGTTTCCAAGTGTCCCCATACATCGTATCATCCTCACATGGGTTTTCCACTCACTCAATTCTATCAAACATATCCTTGTATATCCTTTTAGTCACATATTCTAGACTCATATCTTGATTATTATCCCATGCCTCAATCCACACCTCATCATCCAACTAGAAAAAGAGGATTATTCACCTCATGATTTTTTATTTCGTGAAAGCACACCATGTCAAACCCATCTACATTATTATCTCATCCACATGGGAATCCTCTATAGTCCATCAGTCCTGTCCTAGTCGCTTCTCAATGACCATAATCCTCATCCCACACACTATAGTCTTATCTCAGCATGTCGATGATTCTATAATTATATTCTCAATAGTATGGTTAAGAACCTCATCAAAATCATGTATTATAACCCAGCTCCAATAACCAGGATCCATCTTAAGCTAGATCACACCAAGTCCCTTGGAATTATAATTCCAATTTGTCTAACAATACCCAATAACCGCACTAGAATCTCATCCTTAATTTATTTAGTTTTGCTCTTGAGTCATTAAATGGATTAAAAACATTCATAATACATTTTATAGACTTATAGGGACCATCCTACTATAAGAACCGACCAAGATTCCAATCCATCCTCATACGTATTTCCTCATCAAATGCTACACGTAAAATTACCACACCAATCACTACAAGGCCCAATCCTCTTTGGAATATTATAATTGATCTAAACCATCATCTAGTATATACACATATCTTCCCAATTATAAGACTTATATTAGACCACTCATGTACCAATTGATATCTTATCCACTTGGGGACCCAGGGACAGGGTGATTTCATTTCCATAAAATCACTAAAGAACCTTCTCTATAAAAAGTTTTCTTGTGAAAACCATATCTATAAGTCTACTAAGTTAATCTGTTTCCTTTCATTTATGGTCATTATAGTCCATGACTCACATGGACCATATTTATAATCAATCCCTTGGAAATATATGACCAAAAACATGTCCCTCCTCTCCTCCGGCACCGTCCCATGGCCCCTTATCCTCTCCAGTCGCACGTGAGACCCCCATGGCCGAACACCACACCCGACAACCCCCTCTCTCGGCTCCCTCTCCTCTCAGAATTTCTCCAAACTTTATTAAGGGTTTTTGGTTGGTAATTTGAGGTAATCATTCATATTCTTTAATTCTTAAATTTCATAGAGTTTTACTGTCTCCCTTTTCTAGGTTTCATTCGGTCGAACCCTAGGGGTTTTGAGGTTCTTTTATTCATGCATTGATCTTTTTTTCTTGGGTGTATCATAGTTATTTTTGGGTCTACATAAAATATTATATGATATCTTCTTCCGAAGGCAATGATGTTTGGATCATCTTGGTCCATAAACCCCCATTTCCACCATTTGATGTTGGTTTATTTTTCCTCTTTGTTTGTCCCAGTTTAATTTGGGTATTTTGGTGAGTTATGTTCCCATGAGAAATCTATATTAGGTATGAATTGCATGAATAAGAATACTTTATATAATGTGTATCTATTTTTGTGTGTTTTTAGCTCATATTATATGTATCTATTCAAGATTCATCCCTTGGTATAATCATATCATGTTTGTTTATCAATGGGTGAGTTGGGATATGGTGAGAAACATGATATTGTACAATAGATATATGGGTATAAATATTTTTATTCTCTTTTGGAATTTTCTATTATATTTGTATACTCAGCCATGTGTATGTTTGATTCTAATTTCATTAAATCTTATTTTTATGATTCATTTTTATTTTTAATTGATGTTAATTGTTTTAATCTCATTTGGTTTATTTATCCTTTTTTACTTATTTTTATTTGTTGTTTCAGGGATTTAAAATATATAAGTCACCCATTCTGAATTCTCAAAGGCTAACTCAATGTATTTAACATAGTATTGAGGATGAATTTTGATGTTCTATCCACATGAATTTGGAATGAAATTTCATCACAGGGTATATGATAATCCAATGATAGATGATGTCGGTCCAACAATAGTGAGAGGTACAATTAATATTGATTCATTATTATATAGTGATATATTTGATAAAAATCCACTAATTTTATTATTTAGACCTATATTGTGTACATGAAAAATCATTTTATTGATCTCATACATTGTGTGATTTAAGTTGCAATGATTCTAGATAAAGGGAGGGGGAAACGACTTAGATTCTCCTCTTATGGTTTTCCATATATGATATCATTAATTTCTATGTATTCTTTACTCCAGATATAAAACCAATGGATATTATTACTAATATGAAGTGACTGATTATTATTTAATTCTATGATCAACTGGAACCCAAATGAATTACATTTTCCAAGATAATATAATAAAAAATAAGACAAACTAAATCTAATGGAAATGACCCAAAAAACATGTATCGAACAAAACCAAACTATGTTGAAACTTGATCCAAACTAATTATATACCATTAGTTGGATGATTAATTGTTAATTAATAGGAATTTACTATTTGATAGTATCATTTTGAAACATGAATCTATTTCCCCCTTTCATGGAGGAATATGATTATTCCCATGGGGAATTATGGTTTGTATATGTTGGGCGGTGACATGTATAGTCATAGGAGAGTGGTATGTTTTATTTTAGTTTTTATATTATTATCTTTATCTCATTGTCCCTGAAAGTATTTTAATATTTTCTAAGGATAGAGTGTAGCTATATTCAGTGAAGGGGGCCAGAAGGGGTTCATATGGTTTAAGTCTGTCAGTCTTGATCTGAGGTAATATTTTATGGTCAATACATGTCTCGCACCTCATGTATTTTGGTCTTTTAGTGTTATTGACTCCATATTATGTTTCTGGAAGGTTGTTGTATTGTTTCTTGTTAGTTTAAGTGAATTTGGTTCTCTGCTTCCAATCGAGGTAAGGCTTTAATGTCATTGGTTGGTTTCTCAATGGTTATGTAGCATTATTTATGAGTATTAAGGCTCTTAATATTCTTTGTGTAGTCTGTTGATACCTACTCGTTGGTTTTGATTCCCCAAGTCAAGGGTGAATCGTCTGCGTGTTCATAGGTAAGTAATTATATGTATGTGGGTTCCCCCATTACGTGTATTGTCAACCATGGTAGTGATTATGCACGTATGGTGCTAGGTGTTCCCATGTTTGTATATAATTGCATTCGTATGTGATTGGATATTATTATATGCAAATTTTCATATGTGTAAGGATCTACTTTCACATGATCATGGCTATGTAGGTGTGCGCATAAGGGCTAGGTGTCCTTTTATGTGAGTGAAGGTGTGTATACCTAGTGGGGGAGCAACAACTTTTAGTTAGAGATCTCCAAGAGCAGAAGTGTATGTATTGGTTCTACCTTGAGGTAGGGTCCCACTCCTGGCCTCTTTAATTCAAAAATTATTTAAATTTAATTTAGTTTCTTTATTAATTCTGCTAAATTATATTGAAATTTCTATCTTGAAAAAGTGTTCTTTAATATAATTGTTTCATTTGATAAATAAAGTTATCTTTTTTATAATAAAACCCCTCCAACAGAGGTGCATTGTTCGTGAAAACTGATAGTTATAGTTATGTTCATCTAGTTGCTTAAATTATTGCATTTGATTTGTGGTAAATTAGTTTTAGAATAAATTTTAAATATAATTAAATGAATTTTTTGATAAAGTGATGCCATGATTTTATAATAAAACTGTCATGAACCAACCCAGGTCGACCCTAAACCGGACACCTGGGTCACCCGAGCCGGCCTGCGACATGGCCTCAAGCGCATCTCCCCTTACGCCAGAGGTTGCCGACAAGCGGCGAGGGTGTAAGGTAAGTAGGGGGGAGACTATACCCTCTTATCAAAGTGGAGCAAAGGGACCAAAAATACAGCAATGTAGGTAGTTTAAATAATAATAAGAAAGTAGTGGAAACTGTTCTTAATTTACAAGGTTTGAATCAAATTGGTGAACGGCAGTTTATATAAGAGATTCATGCATGACATGGCAATGATACAATGGAAGCATTAAATAATGCGACATACTCACACATCAATGCAGAAGTAAATGAACAAAAGTCTCAAGCCCCGAGGGTGATCTCCATGAGCATCCCAAGCCCCAACTCGGTCCTTTGCTCCTAACTCCAAGTACAAGAAACAACAACAACAAGGTCCTGCAACCAAATGGAATCTACTTGGGTACCCCAGTACAATGGCGGCCCGAGTAGGGTGTGAGATATATATCTCAGTAGGTCGGAACCACCGGGGTCTAGCCCACTCTAGACCATGAAAATATAATTAAACAAAGTGCTGGTATTTTCAAACAATAACGACACAATGAAAACAGTAAACGCCCGTCCAGGTTCCAGAAAGGACACCTGGCGGCACTACCTGCTTCGGCCCATAGCCGGGATGAGAACCTGTTTGAAGCAACACAAGTAAATTTTGGTTCAAGCATAAAAAACACCTTTTATCATTTTGCTCACTTAATTTATTTATTCACTTATCATTTCAACTCAGACTGGAAATCCACTCATTCTTACCTTTCTTTATTTGATCACAATTCACTCGGGTTTTACTCACATCTCTCATTCTTTTCATAGATCATTATTATCATTCGCTCGGTGTAGATCGCCATGTCTAACACCCCGAATCACATTTGGTGTAGATCGCCATGTATAACACCTCGATAATCGTTCGGTGTAGATCGCCATGTCTAACACCCCGTATATCACAAGCTTGGATAACCATTGGGGAGGAACGCCATGTCCAAACCCAGATTTTATGTCAATCTAGAACGCCATGTCTAGGACCCAAAATCTCATTCATTTATCACGTAATTAATCAATCGACACAATTCTCATTTCATGATTAACTCTTCACATTTAGTTATCCAAATCAGACCTCAACTTTTTATAATCAATTATCATAATTAACTATCCTTGTTCAACATTCTGGGACTTGCACGGACAATAGAAGGTAAACAAAAGTATATGGCATCAACATGTCTCTATGTTAGGTGATTAATGACATTAAATGGTACAAGTACAAGCAGCTCATTTATCAAGTATAATGTCAAGCATAAAGAGTCATAAGACTTTTAAGCAAGCAATCACACAAAAAAAGAAATCTACTACTACACGTTTATTTTGAAGGCAGCTCACCTCCATTGGAGGAGTTTTATTAGAAAACATGTCATTACTTTATCAAACAATTCATTTAGTGATATTTAGCATTTACTTTAAAACTCATTCAACACTTAAAAAAGTTAAGAAGCAAAGCAATAAGGATGGAAATCATGAAATTCTATTGCTACATTTTTAGATTGAAGGCAGTGCACCTCGAAAGAGGGGTTTTATTATTAAATTGTTAGTTTAGTGACCAAACAAACTCTTTTATCTTATTCCTGCAATTCACACGATTTGCACAGAAGCATTTAATCAGAACTAAACTTGCATAATTAAAATGCTAGGTGCAATATTAAACTCACTATTACTTTACTTAAATTTAAAGGGCAAGGAGAGGGACCCTACCTCAAGGTGGATCCATCCGTCCACTCCGGCTCTTGGTGCTTTCTAACTAAAGCTGTCACATCTGCTCCCCCACGAGGCATATGTGATTTCACATATGTATAAGGACACCTAGCCTCTATGCACACGCTTTGCATGGCCATGAGCGTGCACAAGAGGATCCTTACACATATGCTTATACACATAAGCCTGTCTCCACTCACCTGCACAGGCACTTTTTATATATGTAATGGGGAAAACTAGCCCCGTACGTGTGTATATTCGCTGCCATGGACAAATATACGCATGCCGAGGGAACCCACATACATATAAATACATACCTATGCCTGCGTAGGTGAGTCGCCTAAACTCCGGCAACCCGAAATCATACAGAAACCTCCAACGCACTATAAAACAACCACTACGAACCTTAAGACACAAAGATAAACCAATTTAGGCCAGGAAAACCCAACCAGAAATAATAAACCCTTACATATGAATCCAACCGGCAGACCAAAAACACCGCAAACAGCCTCGCCTTCGGCGGCGGTTGTCGGAACGCGAATCAAGGAGTCCCAAGGAATCATTCGCACGCCCTAAAACCAAAAGAAGGCTAAAAATTCGGGTTACCAAAAACCCTAAATTCGGCCAAACCAAACGGGAACCGAAAAAAAAGGGACGAATCGTCAAAGCGAGGATGAAGGATGCACCTAAAGACTTTACCGTGGCGAATCGAATCCGGAAGGTGACGAAAACCGGACGAAATCATCCGCAGAAAGAGGAGGTCGTGTGCCGGGCCGTTGCGCGCTGCAGCGGTTTGGTCCGAGCCGCTTTGAATGGCTGCTTCGGGGTTGGCCAAGGGAGGAGGAGAGGGAGAGGGGGTCGTCGCACTGGTGGTCCGGCTGCTACGAGGTCGGCCGAGGGAGGAGGAGAGGGAGAGGGGGGGGGGGGTCGCGCGCGGCTCGCGGGGGAGAAAGGGGGGTACGCCGCCGGGGTTCTGCCGAGAGGGGGGGTGAGGGAGAGATAGGTTTTAGTTTTAATTTTATTTTATTTTATTTTCTTTGATTTAAATTTTAAACAAAAACTAAAACACACCCAACCCGCACGGTTTTACCCGCACCGTCAGAAACACCGTGCGCAGCCCGCGCGCCTGCTACTGGATACACGGGCTATCCTGCACGGCTGACCCGCCCAGTTAAACCTACCGCGCACAGTCCGATATCACCGCTTAAAACGGCTCCAAAACTCGGGACCTCGTTCCGAAGCTCGGTTTTAAAACCGACCCGCTGATAAAAGAAAAAGGTCAAAAACCTTCGAATTTTATCCGCTCTAAAAAAAAGTTCGTTACAAACTACCCACCTAAAAAAAAATTCTCGTCCCCGAGAAGCCTTCGGAAAACAATGAAAACATCACCCGACCTACAAGGGTCTTGATGTTTCATTCAACCGGTCGCATTGTGTTTCCAATTTCCAATGCACCTTTAAGCGTTTTCTAAGAAAACTGCACATAAGCCTTTACAACTCGAGCCAACGCTCACGTTACAACTGAAACATCAAATAAGAGCTTACATCCGAGGCCATTATAGGGACCTCACCCCATGAAAACGGTTGAATCACGATCGACCAACTAAAATTGGTCACACAAGATTTCCTCGAAATACATCGCCGACCCGAGATTCACACTCGCCCTTAAACCGACGACATGCTTTTAAAACTTTTCCATTATCAACTACGCGTACACAGAATTCCTTACACGACCTTTGGTGACATTCGCAAGTCAAGCCATCACAAGACTATTATAAAACTATTGTGCCTCAGCACGAAGCGTAACTCCAAGAAACTGTGCATCCCACGCACAACCATAGAGAGATTACGAAACAAACCAACAACTTTTAAAATTTAGCGCGGTGTATAACCGACACTATCTTAGTGTATCCAAGACGACGTCAAGATGGGGGATATGCTCGTCTCATCCAGAAGAGTACACTAAGATTAAACCAAGGTCGCTGAGAAGATCAATCAGACCAAACCCTGATGCCTATACCACCAGAGGAATTCGTATTCATCGAAGCTTAACCACCGAATATCTCCCCGCACTAACGGAGTTTCTAAAGCTTTGCGCACACTGCCAACCTTATCAAAGTCATTCTGCCAAGAAAGCACCGACATTGAAACCAAAACTTAGGTGACACTACCCACCTTAGGAGTGTCCATGTCGTCGCAAGAACTAGCCGCTCACCGGCATGCTATTTTGAAACACTTTAACGCACGGGTGACGTTCCTCGAACTATGATCACCACATCATAAGCTCACACCGAAAACAGGACAACTCAAGCTCTAAGGGTACTACCTAGCATGTGCTAGTCACTTTCGAAGCACACGCGTCGACCCCATCTCTTGGTCACGCAAAACAGGGATTACTAGGCTCAAAAACCTCTTTCCATTTTATCCATTTCATTAATTCATTCCAACCTATAATCATTTGAAAGAAGATCTTAACAAACCCACAAGTACTATTTCACAAAAAGGTACTTGGTTTTCAAACAATGCCCCACGGAAAAAAAACGGGCAAGTTGCAACAAACTTCCTCTTCAACATTTAACATTTAATGTTATCCAATCATAAAAAGAAAAATTAGCATCTAAATTCCTTTTAACAAAGAGGAGACCTCATAAGGTCCCATTCATTCAAACTAGGTTCATCAAAAGGAAACCATATCATAGTTCATTTCAATAAAACATGCCCCAACTATCCCACTCAGTCCAGTTGAGCATGTTTAGAAGTACACCATAATTTCAATCAAAACTCAAAAGTTTTACATTTATAACCATTTTTCACATGAAATGGTTAAACAAGGTTCAATCACATGGGTGGCCACCTACCAATCGATAAGGTGCCCATACACCTTACCGCTGGAATTTGGTTCCCATTTATTAGATAAATTTTTCCATTTAACATTTAAACTTCAGCAGCCATCTTTTAAAAAGTTTGAAAACACGATTTACCCTTTTCCAAATTATAAGGCGCCCATACACCTTATAATGGAAAACTGGCTTCGTCGCAGTCGCAACCAACAATTTCAGCCAAAGCAACCAAGTGCTTGCCAGCAAGCTAACAAGCCACAACAAACAGCTAACACAAAGCAACAAGCATAAATCACCAAAACATGCTATAACGCAGAGCATGACACACAAGAAAGATAGAAAAACATGACATATTATCACCCAAACATGTTAACTATCACCGAAACATGCTTCCTAAAGAGGCTTGTTAAATAAGTCCAGACTTGACATATTTCCAAGGCACACAATCAAAATCAGCAGGCATCCCACTAATGCAACTACATGGCATGGAACATATGCATGACATGTGAATCTATAAGTGTCTAATATGATGCATGCAATGCAATTTCATAGCCATATCGGTCCAAGGAAAATTTTCAAAACCTCCTCATAAACAAATAAGCAGTGGAAGGTACAACATTCACCCAAAGTGAAATCACATCAACTGTAACAACAAACAACATGAACATCAATTCCCAGCCCTGGCCACTTGGTCATTAACCGTACGTGGGGTGATCAGTCCCAGACACGACTATTACCCAAGCACCGACACATTCCTAATCTCCTATCTACCAATCCCAAAACAGTATGACAATGAAAAGAAAGAAACCTCCCTTTGATACCATTTTGTCACGAACCAACCCAGGTCGACCCTAAACCGGACACCTGGGTCACCCGAGCCGGCCCGCGACATGGCCTCAAACGCGTCTCCCCTTACGCCAGAGGTTGCCGACAAGCGGCGAGGGTGTAAGGTAAGTCGGGGGGGGGGAGACTATACCCTCTTATCAAAGTGGAGCAAAGGGACCAAAAATACAGCAACGTAGGTAGTGTAAATAATAATAAGAAAGCAGTGGAAAACATTCTTCATTTACAAGTTTTGAATCAAATTGGCGAACGGCGGTTTATATAAGAGATGCATGCATAACATGGTAATGATACAATGGAAGCATTAAATCACGCGACATACTCACACATCAATGCAGAAGTAAATGAACAAAAGTCTCAAGCCCCGAGGGCGATCTCCATGAGAATCTCGAGCCCCAACTCGGTCCTTTGCTCCTAACTCCAAGTACAAGAAACAGCAACAACAAGGTCCTGCAACCAAATGGAATCTACTCGGGTACCCCAGTGCAATGGTGGCCCGAGTAGGGTCTGAGATATATATCTCAGTAGGTCGGAACCACCAGGGTCTAGCCCACTCTAGACCATGAAAATATAATTCAACCAAGTGCTCATATTTTCAAACAACAACGACACAATGCATACAGTAAACGCCCGTCCAGGTTCCAGAAAGGACACCTGGCGGCACTACCTGCTTCGACCCATAGCCGGGATGAGAACCTGTTTGAAACAACACAAGTAAATTTTGGTTCAAGCATAAAAAAAACACTTTTTATCATTTTGCTCACTTACTTTATTTATTCACTTATCATTTCAACTCAAACTAGAAATCCACTCATTCTTACCTTTCTTTATTTGATCACAATTCACTCGGGTTTTGCTCACATCTCTCATTCTTTTCATAGATCATTATTATCATTCGCTCGGTGTAGATCTCCATGTCTAACACCCCGAATCACATTTGGTGTAGATTTCCATGTCTAACACCTCGATAATCGTTCAGTGTAGATCGCCATGTCTAACACCCCGTATATCACAAGCTTGGATAACCATTAGGGAGGAACGCCATGTCCAAACCCAGATTTTAAGTCGATCTAGAATGCCATGTCTAGGACCCAAAATCTCATTCATTTATCACATAATTAATCAATCGACACAATTCTCATTTCATGATTAATTCTTCACATTTAGTTATCCAAATCAGACCTCAACTTTTTATAATCAATTCTCATAATTAACTATCCTTGTTCAACATTCTGGGACTTGCACGGGCAATAGAAGGTAAACAAAAGTATATGGAATCAACATGTCTCTATGTTAGGTGATTAATGACATTAAATGGTACAACTAAAAGCATGTCATTTATCAAGTATAATGTCAATCATAAAGAGTCATAAGACTTTTAAGCAAGCAATCACAAAAAAAAAAAAGAAATCTACTACTACACGTTTAATTTGAAGGCAGCTCACCTCCATTGGAGGAGTTTTATTAGAAATCATGTCATTACTTTATCAAACAATTCATTTAGTGATATTTAGAATTTACTTTAAAACTCATTCAACACTTAACAAAGTTAAGAAGACAAGAAATAAGGAAGGCAATCATGAAATTCTATTGCTACATTTTTAGATTGAAGGCAGCGCACCTCGAAAGAGGGGTTTTATTATTAAATCGTTAGTTTAGTGACCAAACAAACTCTTTTATCTTATTCCTGCAATTCACACGATTTGCACAGAAGCATTTAATCGGAACTAAACTTGCATAATTAAAAGGCTAAGTGCAATATTAAACTCACTATTACTTTACTTAAATTTAAAGGGCAAGGAGAGGGACCCTACCTCAAGGTGGATCCATCCGTCCACTCCGGCTCTTGGCGCTTTCTAACTAAAGCTATCGCAGCTACTCCCCCACGAGGCATATGTGATTTCACATACGTATAAGGACACCTAGCCTCTATGCACACACTCCGCATGGCCATGAGCGTGCACAAGAGGATCCTTACACATATGCTTATACACATAAGCCTGTCTCCACTCACCTGCACAGGAACGTTTTATATATTTAATGGGGACAACTAGCCACGTACGTGTGTATATTCGCTTCCATGGACAAATATACGCACGCCGAGGGTACCCACGTACATATAAATACGTACCTATGCCTGCGCAGGTGAGTCGCCTAAACTCCGGCAACCCGAAATCATACCTAAACCTCCAACGCACTATAAAACAACCACTACGAACCTTAAGACACAAAGATAAACCAATTTAGGCTAGGAAAAACCAACCAGAAATAATAAACCCTTACCTCAGAAACCAACCGGCGGACCGAAAACACCGCAAACCGCCTCGCCTTCTGCGGCGGTTGCCGGAACGCGCATCAAGGAGTCCCAAGGAATCATTCGCATGCCCTAAAACCAAAAGAAGGCCAAAAATTCGGGTTACCAAAATCCCTAAATTCAGCCATACCAAACGGGCACTGAAAAAAGGGACGAATCGTCAAAGCGGGGATGAAGGACGCACCTAAAGACTTTACCGTGGCGAATCGAATCCGAAAGGTGATGAAAACCGGACGAAATCATCCGCGGAAAGAGGAGGTCGCGTGCCGAGCCATTGCGCACTGCAGCGGTTCGGTCCGAGCCGCTTTGCACGGCTGCTTCGGGGTCGGCCAAGGGAGGAGGAGAGGGAGAGGGGTCCGTCGCGCTAGTGGTCCAGCTGCTACGAGGTCGGCCGAGGGAGCAGGAGAGGGAGAGGGGGGTCGCGCGCGGCTCGTGGGGGAGAAAGGGGGGTACGCCGTCGGGGTTCTGCCGAGAGGGGGGTGAGGGAGAGATAGGTTTTAGTTTTAATTTAATTTAATTTTATTTTCAATGATTTTAATTTTAAACAGAAACTAAAACACACCCAACCCACACGATTTTACCCGCACTGCCAGAAACACTGTGCGCAGCCCACGCGCCTGCTACTGGATATATGGGCTATCCTGCACGGATGACCCACCCAGTTAAACCTACCATGTGCAGTCCGATATCACCGCTTAAAACGGCTCCAAAACTCGGGACCTCATTCCGAAGCTCGGTTTTAAAACCGACCCGCTGATAAAAGAAAAAGTTCAAAAACCTTCAAATTTTATCCGCTCTAAAAAAAGTTCGTTACAAAAACCCGTTCAACGGAGGTGAGATGTATTCTAAAAAAAATAGTTATAATAGTTATTTATATCAGGATTTTATTTGGTTTGAGTTTTCCATATGCCTCTTGTTGGTGTCTGTTTTTTGGCTTGTTAGTTTTTGTTTTCATTGAATAATATAAATTGTCTTATCATACTCATTTAGCTCAATTGACATTTCCTGAGTTGTCGTATGCCTAGACCATGACACTTTCCTTTTCACCCTTTGAATATTATAAATTAAATTTCCATGTTTAGGAAAAGTGAATGAATTTGTAGATGGTTTGTGTAGGGGGTATGATTCTTTTCCGTAAATCCATTTCCCTTTAGATGTTGCATCATTGTACTACTCACTACAACCTTCTAGTGATCCCTCGTTATTGTATATTTAATAGATTATTTGTTTTATCTTGTCCATTGCAAACTTATTTATAGATAATCCCATTTGGGATATTTTTATAGCCTCTTGGACACCCCTTTGGGTGTTTACCTGAGCCCATATATCTCAAAACACTGATGTTGTCATTGTTTAACACTTATCAGGCTTACGGTTCTCCCAACTATAAGCTTCATCTTACCACCACCAATTAATATGATTTAGTGCCTCTTACTTTTAATATTCATATTGAAACATTTCTCCCCTGGTTTAATGAGAAGAATTATAGTGGGGAACTCACTAAAGGCATTCTTCTCATCATGGTGGACCTATATACAATGAAGTATGGAAAGATGATGGATACATCCCTATGTCATTTCGTATAGAATTTTTTTGTGAGATGGGTGTTTTGGTGTATCGAGAATTTGTAGTGGAAAAAAATGTCCAAGTGGTCATGGTGTCCAACTTTTAAAGGGAATATTGCATAAAGAAGTGTTGTTTCATGACTTGGTGTGAAGGTTGAAGGCATTTTTTTTGGAAAATAAATTCATAATTGAGTTTCTATGCCATGAGGTTCAGGATTTTAAAAGGAATGTTTGAGTGGTTTTTTTATGCCACAAATATTCAATTGGAGTTTTAAAAGCTGTTCAAAGTTATTGACAATGTGGATAATTAAATGGAGGTATTCTTACAAGATATTCAGATATTTTATGTGGTGGATTTAAAAGGAGATATCTTCAGACTATGTTGATGGATAGTTAATATTTTTCAATGGATGATGATTCAAAACATGAAGAAGTTAATTGGAAACTATAGTGAATGGGACCAAATATCATTGAGTTTTATTTAGTATATTTATTGGAATTCCAAAACATGTTATTTAGCATGAACACTTCGAGAAGAAACAGAAGATTATAGAAGCCCAGTGTGATCCAGACCATTCATAATTGAGCACGAAAATGTCCAGAAGATATATATATATATTACATGAGTCAGTTATGATAAGTGGAGATACCTACACAACATTTCAACATCTAGTAAATCAATAAATAATAAAGTAAGGACATACATGGGTTATATTGATATAATTGTTTCAAACAGTAAAAAAGGTATTAAAATGAGGGTGAACATGGGAACATTTTTTTCAATTGATAGATCTAGGTAGCCTTTGAAGACAGAAGCTTACCATTGTTATATTTTGTCTAAATAAGGAGTACATTTAAGAAATAATTCTAGTCTTAAAATTTCCATCTAGAGAAGAGTTTTTTCATTTCAAGTGAATATAATGACGTCACCCTCACACATGATATGTTGGTCTCCTATAGTTTAAAGGAATGAGGAAGCAAGCATTGAAGATCAATGATCATATATTTGGAATCATAGGTGAAAGGTTTGTTTGTGACCCCTTCTAATTTAAATAAGACCACTATGTCTATAAAATACATCTGTTATCCCTTATATTTCATGCCAAATCTGGTTTCCAACCATGTGAATTTTATTCTGATAGGTACTATGAGTCATATTCAAGATATAATTAATTCCAATTATATTGGACGAAGCTTCCAATTTCATACACCATTTCCAATAATTAAGCTTCATACACTACCCAAATTAGAGTGTAATAATAGATACGCACTTTTACAATGAAATTTATTTATTTCATATGCTCGAAGACAAATAGTGTAGGTAGAAGAATGTTCGTACCAAATCTTTACGTTTGATCTAGAGTGGGCATGTTTCCATATTCTCCATAACAAAATGAATTTTGGAAGGCTGAATAAATCGGGTTTTGAGTTTCATTAGCCACCGTGGTGTTTGGGCACCACATTCCAATTTATAAAACTCATTTTCATTGAAGTGCCCAAGTCGATCGTGTTTCCATTTTGAGGTTCATGATGGTGTAGGTTTACAGATGCTTTTGAAGACTTCTAGAGGTTAAGGTTTACAGTTACAACTGCTTTGGAAGACTGTTAGAGGTATAGGTTTGTAGTTTTACAGTTACAAGTTCTTTGGAATACTATTATAGTTTCACGTTTATAGGTTTATAGTGTGATTTGGAATATTCTTAGAGGTGCAGGTTTATAAGTTTACATGTTTATGTCCTTTTCTCGAAGAGGGTTAATTGTTTTATGGGTTTTTATCCTCTAGTTTGGGATGATTTGGGTTGTCCAGCATTGATGTTTGCTGGGTAGTAAAGATATACCAATAGTTCACAGAAGCATTGTTATTCACTATACTTGACTACATATGCCAATGGGTCACAGAACCATTGGTTTTCAATATATTGGACAAAATATTCCAATGGTTCATAGAATCATTGTTATTCAATATGTTTGATGGTATACCAACTCTTCAAAAACCATTGGTATACATATTCCAACAGTTTCCTGGAATATATTATATGTTGTATAGTATGTATACTAATGGTTCATGAACCGTTGGCACATATATATTCCAATAGTTTTACTTAAAACCATGGAATATATTAATTTCAGACTACCTATACCAACAGTTCTCTTGAAACAGTTTGTATAGAGATATTGTAATGCCTAACATTCTAACGGTTCCTAAAACTATTGTGATTGGTGAAATTTTCAGTAGTGAAATAATTTGAGCTCACCCCATTCTTATGTTTCCATTCCCTAGGTTATTAAGTATGGTTTTATGTAGAATTAATAATGGGGAGATCATTATGGGATACATTTAATACATTTCATTGAGTTAAAATATATTTGTTCCCATATTCAAAAGGCACTAAACTAATTTGGTATTTGGGCATCTAGTTTTTTAATGTTTCCAGTATTCAATAAAAAATGATGTAATATCCATGTATGAAATGATTGGTATTTGGGAAGCTACTTTCATGGATTCCTACGGATTTGTTGCTACGAAAAATATTCCCTCATTGTATCCAAATTCGTTTTACCTAGTTCTTTCATTGGAGGCAGATTTAATTCAAGCCTGGTGAAAAGCTCCTTCGTCATTCAGATGTTGGTTTCTTAATCTACCTCATTGGTCACTTGGTTCCCCTAGGGGGAAAGAGAGACCCAAAGCTGTTGTGTGGGTTAGTCTCCCAAGACTCCCGATGCCTTTCCATAATGGAGCATTGCTGAAGGTCATCGTTGATTACCTTGGAGTTTTCCTCTGCGCGGATGATCGCACATATTGTGGTAAGGATATGAAGGTCACATGCATATGTGTCGAGCTCCACATATCAACCCCTCCACCAAATAGGATCTCTTTAATGGTTTATAATTTGGTGGTGTGTCTTCAAGAAGTAGTCGTTCCTGTGTTCCCCAGGTATTATTTTTCATGCCTCTTCCAGGGTCATTCATTATAGGTTTTTAGGAAACTAATACAAGGAGGTCATAGACAAGTTCAAGGGGAATCCTCTAGCAGTGTCTCTCACCCTCCTTCAGCAATTGGTGTCGTGCCTTCTCACCTAGGTGCTGATACCCCATATTCAGTGATTGAGCAGTATGTCCCTCCAATTCCAAATGTTGTGACTACCCCAACATCTGTGGTACCCCTTTTCTTAGATATCATGGCGTATTCTCTGCCAATCCTCCCCCTCAGGCCTCTTGATCCAGTGGTCGTCTGTTTGAGA
This sequence comes from Viscum album, assembly GCA_963277665.1. NCBI lineage: Eukaryota > Viridiplantae > Streptophyta > Magnoliopsida > Santalales > Viscaceae > Viscum > Viscum album. The sequence continues at coordinate 763,640,075 of OY728122.1, forward strand.
CCCCAACATATTCTTTCATGGGGATTTATTTGGGATAGAGTGTTATGGCTTCCCACCCATTTCCTAGTGGACGTAGTGATGTTTCCTCCTTTCCTAGAATCTCCCTCTGGTATTTTAGAAGGATTGGGGGCTCTATTTTGTGCATCATATATTGCCTCGTCGAAATAATTATGCACAAGGATTGATTACACCCTGCTGGAGAGTGGCTATTCAAAATACCCAAGTACTCTGGCTGATCAACAAGTTCACTCAGTCTAATCCCATCCAAGTTCAGTGTGTGAAAAAACCATCTAGATGTCCCCTCCCATGACACCCCCAGCAACAAACCCACCTATTTGGTGTCAGGGCATTAGTACTTGGTCATGATTAAGGCAGTTTATTGAGATAGTATTTTCCCACTGATAGGTGATCGAGGTTCTTGGGTCCAAATCTGGGACACTATATGTTTAAATGATACCCCTAATAATTTCAAACTCTTGAGGCCTTTGGGGTCATTTGGAAACTGATTTCATTGATTCAAAGATTAAAAATGATAGGGTTCTTATTGGGTCAATCCTCGAACACAATAAGAAAATGGTTAAGATCAATGTCTTTTTTCATAAAATAACTCATCATGCCTCTATGCACATGGATTAGGTTAACAGGCATATATAGATATTCTGGAATAAAGATATTTTGGTGTACATCATTTAGGTGGGTGATTAGTTCATCACCCTAAATGTTACGAAATACAGAGGAAGTTTCTATCTATCCATCATGTATGGAAACTATGATACTCATAGTAGAGCTCGCTTATGGAATGATCTCAGCATGTTTGATTTGAGTGAAAATCTGTGGTTGGTGGTTGGGGACCTTAACATTGTTTTTGAACCTAGTGAGTAGAATAAAAAATGGTGTTTCCCATGGTAGGTCAGATTTGTGTTTGTTTAGTGCATAGAGGATGCTAGCCTTCTTAACCAGGGTTACTACAGAGACTATTACACATAGTGAAACAATCATAAGGGATATAGGTGATTCTGGAGTTGGATTGACCGATTATTGGGGAACTTCAACATAATCTTCTTATTCCCGAATTTCAAGGTAAAGCATCATGTTCATGGTATTTTTAACCATTCTCCACTACTAGTTATGTTTTCCCCTAGGAAATATTCTCAAGAAAATTTCAAATTCTACCAACATTGGTCTAGATGTCCAGGGTACCAATGAATCATTAGTGATATGTGGGGGAGAAAACCCAAGGGTAGACCTGGGTAGCCATCCAAAATAAGCATTAGCAGTTGAAACTCGGAATCCATACATGGTCCAAAATCCTCCCTCCAGTCAATCAGAATATGGAAATCCTCAATCAAAAGATTTATATAATGGGAACCATTTTCTAGGAGGAGTGGAATGTCTCGGTGTTTGAAGAACATATGGAGTAGAAGAATTCTAGGGCTGAAATGATTCTCAAATAGGAGATACATGCTCGAGTGAGATCCAGGATCAAGTGGTTGCATGTGGGTGATAAAAATTATGATTTAATTCATGTTTTCATCAAATATAAAAGTTTTCCCATCCAACACAACATAATTACTGTGGATGTCACCATCAATGATGTTAGAGATAAAGTGGGAAGAATGGCTCACATGTTCTTCTAGGGTCTCCTAGCTAGCCCAAATCCATTAATTCCTAGTATATATCCCAATGGAGTTGTGGATATTTTGGAAGTAGTTCCCACCCTGGTCTCTCACAAGGATAATAAAAGGATGTAAATGTTACCAGAGGAGGATGAAATTCAGATGTCCATGAGGAATCTTAACCCCAAGAATGTGATGCATACAGAAAGTTTCCTAGGGGAATTTTACAGGGATTCTTGGGACATGGTTAAGGTTGATTTCATTACAGTGATCCAATATTATTTCAGGGGAGGTAGCCTCCCATGGGTTGCCTCATCTACCACACTAGTTCTTATTTCAATGATAAAAAGGGCTTCCTCCCATTCATATTATAGACCTGTGAGCATGTATATCTTTCCTTATAATATTTTGGTGAGTATCATTTACTTGAGGATGCTTATGCATCTCCCTCTAAGGATCTTTATTGAACAAAATAGGTTCTAGAAGGGATGATCCACCAAGGGGATATAGACCTGTCACAAGAGTTTTTATGGGACATTAATATCATGATGCACGGTTCGAACAAGGTGGTTATCCTGGATATGAGTAATTAATATTACATGATTGAGTGGGATTTCATCAACAAAGTGCTCAAGACTATGGGGTTCTCACATAGGTATATAGATCTCATCTTTAAATGCTTTATCTTTTTGTGGATGGTGGTTTCTTTCATGGGGAGGACATATTGTTTTTTAAGGCCACTCACAGACTTCGTTAGGGAGACTCCATCTTTCCCAGCTTATTTATCCTTTCTTAGGACACCCTGAGTCACCTTATCATTAGGGGATTTTTCAATGGATAAATTATACCATATAAGAAGAAAATAAACCTCACTACTATCTCCCACGTGATGTTCTTCAATGACACCATTATCTTAATTAATGGATATAGGAGATCATTGAGTGATCTTGAGAGGATTCTTGAGGAATATCGCTTCTAAAGTGGTCATCTCATCAATAATTCTAAGAGGTACTTCTTTATCTCCGTCAAGGATGATTCTCATCAGATCTCATCATTATGAAATACTTTGGACATTCAGTGTGGATCCTTCCACTTAGAGAACCTTGGCACACCAATTTCTTCAAGAATACTTCAAGTCCAAAAAATTCATCAATTCTTGAGTAGGATAACATGAGGTGTTCATAACTAGAATAATATCTACTTATTATTTGGAGGAAGGATTTACCTAGTTAACAGCTTTCTGAGAGTCATCCCCTTCCATGCTATGGCTTCCACTAATGTAAAGATGAGAATCATCAAAAAAAATTGATAAGATCCTTGCTAGGCTTCTATGGGATTATCTATCATAAGGTAAGAGGCATTGGGTTGTGTGGGATAAGATGGAATGGAATATTCATGCGATGGGGATCAACGTGAGTAGCCTCAACGAAATGATCCTCTGCATGCATGTGAAACTCACATGGGAAGTTATTGAAGAATGAAAGATCTTAGGGAAGATAGTGTCTCACATTCAGGACAATAATTTGGAAGCCACTAGAATTCAAGACTCTCCCATCTGCATCAAGATTCATCAATATATCTATACCCTTGAACTGCACTCGCAATGGATTGATGGGAAAATAACATCTTATTTCGGTCGCATAACTTTGTTAGTTCTACTATTCGATTTCTTGGCTATCCCGCCCCTATGATCATGTTTCAGGAAGATAGTTCATATTCCTCATTCTATAAGGTTGTTTTGGATGAGGTGTAGTAGGTCATATTTGAGTCAATAATTCTCTTTAGGGAGCCCAACAAATGTGTTTTCACTCCTTCGACCTCAAGCACTTTTACTATAAGGGATTCTCATAGGCTTCGGTTTGAGTAGGATCATCAAAACATTTGGAAGGATATGGTTTTGTGTACCAGGATTCCATCAAATTATAATTTCCTTACCTAGTGAATTAAGAGGTAGGGTGTGGCAACATATGATAATATTATGAAAGTGGAAATCAACATGGCATCAATATTACACCACTGTCGAAACCCTTGGGGGCATGTATGATCTATCTATTTTTTGAAGGTGATTGGGATAAGTATTTCTGGTCCTTCATCGGTGGACTCGTTGCATTCTACTATCATGATCACATTGGGGAATGATTCCTAGATAATTGGTTCCATGGGACGTAAGAGGAGTGTCTCAAAAGGATAAAGAGGTCCATCATCTTTAGTGTTGCCTATTGGTGCATGACGAAGACAAGAAAACAAGAAAGAGTTAAGGGAACCAATCCCATTTCAAGGACTATAATTATGCACAAAAATAATCTATTAGGGGACATATCTATCCTCTTCAAGGACTAGAGGGATGCTCCTTCTTTGAAAGTGCTCAAGGTTCACTCCTCACCCACTCAGGTCTCCAACCACAAACCATCGGTACAATGGGTATGTTGGACACCCCCCGATAAAAGGATATAATCTTAACACGGATGGGTCATGAATTTTGGAAAACATGAAAGTGGATTGTGGTGTGAGACACTCAGGGGAATGTCATCCTGGACTTTTTCGAGTCATATGGTAATGGAAACCCCCCTGTAGGCTAATGAAAAATCTATGATAATGGGGTTATCTCTTTGCAATTTGGAGAATTTGGAGATCACCCAAGTGAAGACTGACTCTTTGATCCTTCATGACATATTTCAAGGAAAAAGTGACACTCCTTCTCAATATCATATATGTTTATAAAGTGTAGAAATCACCTCCATAACAATATTCTGGTGGATCACACATGGGAGGAGGTAAGTAAGGTTGAATATCATCTTGCCTCCATGGAGGTATTGGGTCTAAATATATTTTCCAATACTCATTTCTCTTAGCCTGATGGGTCTAATTTGATCATAGGGGATATCCTCAATATCCATTACTTTAGGCCCCTAACCCGGCTAATTCTTGTTATCCTTGATCTATTTACTCTCATGTTTTGTAATAGTAACAATTTTTGTGGGATGGATGGATATGTTGAATTGTGATGAATACATAGAAATGTGATTTTTTGATTAAGGGACGATAAATCATAGTGTGATCAAGATTTTGTGAATATTTTTGTTTTTCTATGATATGTATATGATTGATTAGGATAAAGTAAATAAGATAATATCAATGAACTTAGATCCAATTAAGGATTTTTTGAAAAAAAAATTATGCTATCATGGATTGACTTTAAGTAATTTTTGGATTTAAGGAATATATCCAATAAACATTAGAATAAGGGAACATGAATGATTTTAATGAGGATATATGTTAATTCATTTAATTGTATTGCTTCAATAGAATACATGATTAATGTATTCACATTTGGGCAAAGTGAAAAATAAAATATACTTTATGATATATGGGGGATCAACGTTAAGGTACTTTTGAGACATTCTTTTTATATTTTGGATTCTCATCTTTTAGAAGGGTTATAAGGTTAACCATTTATGGAATGTATAAGTTAAAATTCAAATGATTTTTGTGAAATTGAAGTATTCTTTCACCACATTAGGATTTATGCATATTGGATAACATGTTATAACTACATTGTGTTGATGGTAACTGATGTTATATGGGATGGATTATCATGGATCTCGTGAACTTTTAGTGCTATAGGAATAAAAAATGTACCTTCTTTTTTAGAGAAAGTGATAGGGTGGAAATCGTTCAAGGAAGAGAAAAGGGTGAGATTTTACTGAATTAATTAAGTTATATACTCATGAAGGTTATTCAACTTTAGAACAAATGATCTTGAAACCAAAAAATGATATCCTATTAGCTTCTCTTCTGATGAATCAAATTATCCCATAGATCACCACAGATTTTGGTCCTTGTGATTGTTAACTTTATCCAAACCATGTTCACAATCCTTATCTATCAGAAGATGGTAGTTGTATTTCTCTTCCATATCCATGTTTTCACTTCCCACTTATATTCTTCTACGTGAAAACCAATTTATGTGTTACTTTGGGAAACTGTTCAATTTTTAACATTCCTTTTTTAAAAGGGAGTTTTAGTATTTATTTTTATAATGTGGGTTTCTATGAATTGAACTTTCAAGTATTAAACCATTGATAACCAAGATTAATTTTGAGGGAAAAATCTTTTTAATTGGTTAGAATGTAAGACTTTGATATTTTTTGAAATATATTTTTTGAATTAATTTAATCTTTTGGATATTTTAAATTTCACATAATACTAAATATAGATTTTGTTATTTGAAAAACACTTTTTTGGATTGAGTTATACGCAACAACAATATATTCTTGATATATATAAACAATTGGATATGATTTAGGTATAAACAACCCCATACAAGGCTTGTGTTACACATAATTTCATGTTCCTTCGATATCTTGTGTTACACTCATGACTGAGTTTTACCAAATAGTAGTATATTATTAAAATGTTATTATTTAATATACAAAGATATAAAATAGCATTTAAATTCCTTTTTATTAATATTAATAACTAACTTATTAAAATATAGGACTTATAAGATGAATTTATTGGTATTAATACAAATATATACCAATTAAACATAAAGATAATTTTTTTACTTTTATGACCACAGTTTCATTTTTTCTTAATAAAATAAGTTAATTTAAATTTATGAATGGAACTAATGAAATATAAATGTCATATATTCAATCAAATAATTTTTATATTCATCCAATAGATTCTATATGTATAATATAAGAACAAACCCAATTTGTTTCATAAAAATTTATATTTTTCAAAAGGGTAATTTTACCGCCTTTTAATAGAGAAACCATTTTAAATCTAGTTTTTTCACTTTTATATGTTATATTTTTAAAAAAATCTTCTAATTTTTAATAGGAATATAAAAAATTTTGTTTAATTTTTTTTATATTTCTGGCATGTTTCATGTTTTAAAAAATAGTAAAAAAACAAATTTTTAATTGAAAATAACTTTTTTCATCAAAATAATTTATGATGTTAAGTTATATTTTTGATTGGTTTTAAAGTATATTTAGATAAAATATTATTAGTTAATCAAATTTAGTTCCTTTTCACCAATTTTAAATTTAATTTAGATTTAAAAACGTTTCAATTTTTTTGCATGTTTTAACATTATTCACTTGTTTTCTCACCCCATCAATGAGTTTAATTTTAAATTAATTTTAGAAATTTCTATGTTTTGAATTATGAAAAAATGATTAACTATTTGGAACCATTAGACCAAAATTTATTAACTAGTTGTCTTTTAATTTTGGATAATTTGATAAATAACTTCTGTAATTTTTAAAACCACGATTAAGGGTATATTATGAAATTAAGGGTAAAAAAAATATAATAAATATTAGAAAAATACCCCAAAAACATTAAAAAAAATTGGATGAATATAATTCTACCCTTACCACATAAGGATATAAATTGAATAATTTCATCAACACTTTTCCCTGAATGTGACTTACATATTATTAAACTCTATGGGAGTGAAAAAATGTCACACTCTTAGTTTTAATATGTATAATATATTTAATATGGGGATAAATATAAGATATGCATGAATATATATATTATTAATAAATATAAACTAATTATATAACTCATAGAAATTTATTTTTAAGTATTTGTGAAGAAAAAAATTATCACAAATAATTACAAAATGATGTGGAGTGATTCCTCAATTAATGAGACAACCAATTAAATTATATTAGAAATATCCAAAGAAATATTATATAAACTACTTAAGGTGATACAAAAATTTTATGGGTGAATATGATATTTTAGGGGTGTGTTAAGTGATTTTTTATTGTGGATTATTGTATTTATTTTCTTAAAGTCAATGTTATGAATAGTGACAAAAATGAAACTTGTGATATTTTAAGAAAATCATATTTTATTATATTATCTAAATTAATAAAAATATTAAATAAGGAAAATGGGATTATATTTAGCAAAAAATAACATAAATTTACAATTATGTTCCAATTGAACCTTCATATGTACAGATTAAATCCCCTTAGTATAGAAAAATTGGTTACTATAGTTAAATTTAAAAGGATATTATAATGGTTAATCAAAACGATAAGGATTAATGTAACCCCAAAACACTTATAAAACGTATTTGTTGATGAGATTAAATCATTATAAATTATAATATTAGGATTTATTTATTTTTAAAGGTATTTTTTGAGTTTGGATTTATTATAAATTAGTATTTTTCAAAATTCCAAAAGTGCCCCTCACCTCAACTATAAAAGTGATCCTCCTCCCTCACATATTCCCAAAACATTAGGCCTTTATTCTCATCCATAACCAGGCCATTTTAATTCTAAAATTACCGACTCGCTTTCAAGAGGTGTTGTTCCTCCTAAAGGACAAACTCTATATTCATTTAGAGGAGATCTGAAGGAGTTGTTCTAAAGAATAGGTAAGGGATCTAACTGACCATTTTTGTTTTCTACATTTCAACACAACCTATAAATATATAATATATATAAAAAATTAATAACTTAATAATAATAAATATTTTGAAATTTTATTATTATTTTGAACACACCATTATACATCCCCTTTCCCTAACCAATAAAAAATAAAAGTATCACTTAAGCGTATATATGGCTTATTATCCCCATGTAGTGACACAATTCATTTTCGATCACCATATTTTATGAGTGATAATTATGATGGGTTTAATATTTTTATATTATAATTAAGGTATAATTATAATTTTTGAATGATAATAACATGTATAACTTATTACCATCTATTATTTTGGAAAACGATAATGTCCCCCATGCGTATGTATGGCTTACCATCTACACGATGCGATGTGATTAGTTATTAATCTATATTTTACATGGATGATAATAAGGATTAATTGTATGAATATATATGTTATATATAAAATAAAAATTATTCTTTTATAATAACATATAATTTACTTTAATTTCTTTTAACTCAATAAGGGAATGAAAACATAATTCATGCATATGTGCGGCATACTATCTCCATGAATGGGGTATTTTATTTTATATATCCAACTATTATGAATAAAAAAATGATAAATATATAAGGAATATATATATGATTTTTATACCATTAATATAATTCTTTATGGGATGAAATCATGATCTATGTAAGAGGGCCAAGGAGAACAATTCAAAACATGAATGAAAAACAAAGTGGTTATTACATAATACATAACATTAACAAGGAATTTTTAATAAGAGTGTAACATAAAGTCATAAGTAAATAATATATGGTCTTAAATATATTAATATGGGTTTTTGAAATATGTATAATAAACACATATTTATTATACATGAGTTTTTAACATGTGTAAAGGAAATCATGAATTAAGGTAAGGGAATTTCATCTCAATTTGTTTCTATTATATACATTCCATATTCACCACTTGATTCTTTTTTGTGGTGTGTATACTAACCTATGACATTTTATATAAATAATTTAATTTATTTAATAATATTTAAATCTTTAATTGATGTTATTATTTCATGGGGTTAACAATTCCAATGTTACCCTAGTAGTAATGAAATTTCATCTCTGTTTTTATTTATGTGAGAAAAATGCCATATTCACCACTTGCTTTTATTATTTGGTGTATATAATGACCTATGAAATGTTATATCAATAATTTAATTTATTTAATTATTAATTTATGTTATTATTTTTTGGGGTTCATGATTTTAAAGTTACTCATGAAGTAAGGGATATATGTCTTAATTTTATTTTAGTGGGACACATATCTGAACTCTAAATGATTATTCTATGTGGTGTATATAAAACCATTAAATTTATTTTATGAGTATTATCTTGAATATCATATTTATTTATATATACATTTTCAGATATCTCTTTCATGGGGTTGACAGATCAAAAGTTTCCAAATTTGTATGGTAATATTGTCTTAATTTTCCTTCTTTGAGACACATGTTATGTTATGCACCTATATTCCTTTGGAATGTGTATATACTTTCCATTGAATTGATTTATCATGGATAGATTTATTTTAATGATATTTTAATATTTATTTAATGTTTTATCTCTTTTCTTGGGAATCATTTTTCCCTAAAAAATATGTTTTCTAATTTTTTTAAGTGTTTTAAATTATCATTCAATCATTTTGTCAAGAAAATGGATTTGAAAGATGTTTAAAAGCTACCGTTAAAATTTTTAATGTCTATTTTCAATGAAAAATGTTTCAAAAATGTATAATGATTTTAAAATCACTTTTCAAAGAGAAAAAAGTATTTTTCTCAATTAATTTTTTAAAATGCCCTTTCAACATTATTTTCTATATAATATGAAATAATTTGTCATAGATTACGCTTTATTGGGGATATAATCAAGTAATACCATCCATATTCTTCTTTTAATGTGTTATCTTTATGATTGAATGATATTTAAGAAACCTATTTCTTTTCCTTGGGTTATGGTATGATTGAACGATGTTTATGAAACCCATTTAATTCCATGGGTTCTACTATGATGAATGATTTATGTTTTTATGGAACACACATATATGTTTTTGATTAGGTTATGGGTGTGACCTATATCTCTCTCTAATGAATTGGGTATTGATAAATGATTTATGTGATAGAATTGCACATTAGAGTGAATCCCATGCCTGAATAGGAGGGTACAAGTGAGACCATCCCAATCCCGAAACAAGATGGTACAAGGAAGGAAATACCAAGCCCAAAGTAGGTACACATGTGGTTATCCAAATCCAAACATGTTACGAAGGTCTTGTATGGAATCCTTGACAAAAAAATTTATATGTTAATGTGTATGCCACAATTACATGTCTTATTACTATGTTTTCCTTTCGTGGATTATGCTCTTTATTTCATTATGATTCAGGTTTTATGAACTATAAATTATTATGACATGATACATGTTTAGATATTTAATATATAGGGCAGGTTTTTTAAATTATCATGATCACATTCTCATACCCATATTTTTGTGATATTCAAACACATTTTCTTTATTTTCCCTTACTGAGAATTTTAGCTCACCCCTTTCTTATGTCTCCCTTAACCAGGTTATGTGGGATGGTTTTTAAGTAGAATTAAAAATAGGGATGATCTTTTTTGGAAACATTAAACATATTTCATTGAGTTAGAAGATTTTTGATCCATGTTTTTAAAGGCACGAAACTAATATGGTCTTTGGTCATATGTTTTTGTAGATTTTTAAGTATTCAAGAAAAATGATGTAATGTCCATGAATCAAAATAAGGGGTCATTATAAAAGAGAACCTATGAAACCATTGCCTTCTATAACCATTTCCATAAGAATGAAGTAAAGAGAGAATCCCGGTATAAAATGATAGAACATGGTATACCATGATTTCACACTATCTCCCATATATGCTGCATTTCAAGATCATCAACTGAGAAGGAATCTCATATTTGTATGAAGTTCCCGACCTTAGTCAGGCTGTCGAAAATCACCCATACTTCATAACTTATTTGAGGGGATATTGGTAACCCTATCTTGAAATACAAGATGACATCATTCCATTTCCACTCCTGAATGGATAAACGATGTAGAAGTTCAGTAGGTCATTGGTTCACTTCATTCACTTGCTGATAAGTGGAGCATTGAGTGATCAATCATGTTATCTATCTCTTCATACCTACCCACCAATACTAATAACAGATTTCTCTATACATCTTGGTGAGACCAGGGTGAACTTCCCATATAGTTTCATGTGACTCTTTTATCAAATGTTATTTTATATCTGAAGTCACCCACACACAACCATGGTATAGTAGGGTCTCACTCACATCCACAACCCAAGTAGAAGGAATGTTCTCTCCTTTGATAGTCTCCCTGATAACAAGGCCTTTATAATCTGAAAATGGCCTCATCTGTACTCATTCTAGAAGAGAAGATGTCACTGTTACAGCTACTAGAACTGGTTTCTCATGCTACTCCTAAACCTCAATATGCATCTCAGAGAAATGTTCCATCAACTGCCTTTCAATACTAGCCTCCTTGAGGGTATGTGTTTTATTTTTCTATCTCAAAGAATCATGTATGACCTTTCTCTTTCTAGATGTGAAATAAATCACAAAAACGAATGATTGTAGGTTTTCCACCCACCTGTAATTCCTTAGATTCAATTCTCACTAAGTTGAGATTTATTTGAGACTTTTATGATCTATTTTAACAATTAATCACTCACCCAACACTAGTTCCTCAAACGGTATAGATCATGAACAATGAATGATAGATTGGGGTTGTGCATATGATAGTTGATTCCATGAGTCCTTAACTAGTGGGATCCATATTTCCTGACTCAATCACCTAGTATTATCACTCCACCTAGCCCAATCCAAGAATCATCACAATAAATGGTATATGTTATGCCCAGCTCAAACAGAATTTGGATAGTTGGTAAAGTGAGTCCTCCATTTAACTCCTGAATATTTATCTCACAATCTTTAGTCCAATAAAATTTCTCACCCTTTTCATTCAAGACCTTATATGGAAGTTACAGGCACAAAATTTCCTATATGAAACACTTTTAATAACAAAAAATCCCCAAGAACATACATATATCGAATACATTCTTGGGATACTCCTAGGAGATTTGGTCACTCAACTTTTTTAAGTCAACTAATACCCCTGCCTCAGATTTTATATGACATCATATGTGAACCTTATTGAACCCAAATTTTCATTTTCTGAGCTTCAAATATAGTGGGTTATCACTTAGTGTATTAAACATGATAATAAGATAATTGGAAATGTCATGTATGGTGAAGGAACGCAATAATATTTTTTCTATTAAGATTACCTCAAATTAGTCATGATACGGGTGGAAGACCTAATTTATCCAAGCCATGAAGACTACTGGGGCATTCATCAGACCGAACCACATGACCTGATACTTGTATAGGATATACCGACTATAGACCATTTTATGTGGTAAGAATGATGGCCTAATATGAACCTGGTGGTAGACCAAACACAAATCAATCATAGGGAAAATAGTTGATAATAGATCTAGATGAAGAGGTCATCTATACAAGGTAGTTTATAAAGGTTCTTCACTATAAGAGGTTTTAATCGATGGTAATCCACCCACAATCAAATGTTATTATCCTCTTTCTTGGTTTAAAGTAATGGTAACCCCTATAATGACGTTTTGGGTCATATTAAACCCTTATACTCTATATCTTCATGTTGATATTTGTGTTCCTGAACCTATGATGGATTTATACCGTATAGAAGAATAGAAAGTGGTGTTGTACCTAGAAAAAGCTCAATTGTGAAATACATTTCTCTTAAATTAGGTAAACGAGATAAATATTCAAGGAATATGTCACTAAAACCATCCACAATAGGAGGTAATTCCATAAACTGCATCCCCTAATCACTAATATCGAGACTAGCCATCTCAGATGTTATTACCCATAGCCCTGTATTATTAAATCCTAATTGACTCAACCGAGGACTCCACTTTCCCTTATGGATATATATATTTCCCTCAGGTGACAATAATGACACTCTAGAGGTGATAATAATAAACATGTGATTTCTAAGGAAAAATTCAATACATATTGAGAATGGCATCGAAGCCAGTCATCATAAATATGAAGAAACATAAAATAAAATGATACACCACCTATTTCAATGGGTAACTCATTTAATTGGAGTAAAACCTCTTCTCGAACTCCCAACGACATTTCAAGGGTCATAACTCCACTTGAGTACTCTATCACAATGCCCGAAATTCCCATAGTTGTAGTATATAGAAAATATTGTGATGCACCTATCTCAAATAAGAAAGATATGAAAGTATAGACTTATCGAACACTAACTCTAACTACATATGGAATTGAACATATCTCATATGGTGTAGGATGAACACCATAGATATGGAATGGGATGAAGACTTTAGAAGCTACCTGACTGGACTGAGTAGGTCCTTTCTGCTAACAATAAAGCTTTAAAGTCCAACTACCTTGGCGTTGACTACCCGTTCGACATTAATGGCCTGTAAAAAACCATTTTTTCACCTATAAACATGTCACTGGCCCTACTACTAAAGGTGGGGCTGGAATAGAACATTGTTCTCTTGGAACATGATCAAAATATAGACAATAACCCGGGAGGTGACCCATCCTGATGAAATACCTACACTCGATTAGGTTCCTCATACACTAGGGATTTTTATGGTAGGGTCATCCACACTGGTGACACACCACAAAGCAATAAATAGATTCCACATGGATAGTAATTCTCCCACATGTAATATAGAAGAGACTATTATTACTTCTGGATAAACCACTGTTCTTCTAGGAATCTAAACTACTCATCTTCACGTCGCCTGAATCCCATAGGTTCCTCTCAATGATAAGGTCTTGGTTCAATATTTTTGAAATGATGGTATGCCAAAATATGTTCACCAATGAGAGGATAGAATAAGTAATTCCATCCTTGAATTTCCTCACAGCATTCGGCTCATCCACATTCATGGTCAACAAAAACATAATAATTTAGTGAAATGAGTTGAATATTCCATCACTAACATGTCACCTTGCTCTAGGTGCATGAATTATCAAACACAATTGGTTCTTAGTGTATGAGGTAAGAAATAGTCTAATAATTCTATCTGGATGTTCACATAAACCATACCCTGATGTTGACTATCCTGATACAAAGTTTTCCACTAATTCTGAGAAGATTCATGTTGCATATAGGCAACAAGATTGACCCTCCACTCTATAGGTATCTTGATTTTATCGAAGAATTAACCCATATCCACCCACAATGATTCAATAGCTTAAGTAATTCCATCAATTGAAAAGGTTGGAGGGTTATTCTTCTTAAACTCACAGGTTATCCCTTCCATATAATGGGAAGGTCTAAGTTCCCTTAAACTGATTTCATAATGAGAAGGAATATTTTGTGGAATAGGGAATTAAAACCTAGTGGATGGTCTACAGGAGGTCCCTTAAGTGGAATAGTAGAAGGTATCCTGGGTGACTCGAGACCCACAATCTTTGGAGTATACTCATCACCACTTTCTAAGAATACATCATGAGGTATTTATTGTGGCAAAGATCTACAATATGAATCACATCCCTCAAAAATATAATATAAATAACAGGGAAAATAGATAGAAATTAATGGCACATGTATATACTTCTAAAGAAATAACACACCCTTTTCTATACCTAAAGATATTTCTATATAGGAAGAATTATTCATTAAAGTATCATAGGAGAAATGACATATATCTCACTACTAAGGTCAGGTCTAGTTCAAGGTCTCATGTTACATACATTTGGGTTATATTTTAATTTACACGTTGTACTCAATATAATTTATTTGATTATTAGCATCATGATATATTTAATTGAATCACCAATTTCTATTTTAAGGTCACATAAAACTTATAAATTTAAATTGGTGTATCAATTAATTGTTTCCCAACCCTTACACACACAAAACAGGTGTAACAGGACATGGGTTGTGTTTTTATTAGATAAGATTCCATTAACACTCACCAATAAAAATACTAATGTGGAATTATGGGTAAAGTTAACTTATATGTCATCATTGAAAATAATAGAACACTATAAAGTAAAAAAACAAGGAAAACATCCATCACTTTCAATTTAGGAAATTCATGCCTCAATGTAAATATGGTCTAGAATAATGCATAGAATTTTAGATCCAATAGTTCCTAGTTTGATACATGATTCTAATACACCCTAATAGGTGTAATTGATATCCTAATTTCCCATCTCAGTTAATTTGGGCTTCCCTTTTACATGGGTTAGCTACTCCCATGAACAAAATCATAACCAAATTCAAATGTTTGTGTCCAATGTCTAACCCCAATTAGTAATTCAAAAGGAAAAATACATCTAACACCACTTTGTATCATCTTTTCCCTGATTCCATATAGAAAGGACCTGAGATGGTGGCCACAATACCTCATGCATGCTTTCTCGAACACTAGAGGCTACCGACTAGCAGCAATGGCATTGGGTATGTTTGTGGGGAGATGATGACCTCATTGATTATATTAGATCTCAATGATATATATAGATATAACAATATATTTGATACAGTTGAAAAAATAATAAATAGTATAGGAAATAACAATAACCATACATTTAATTCAAATGAACAATATGGAGTAGCTGAATAATATATAGATACAATATTATTCTCATGTTAATGTAGCTATAAAAATGAATATGCATGTGGAGTGGGATAAAATCCTATAAAAAATATTGATTTTTTTTAAATGTCCCAAAACTGATATGGCTAACATCTTGGGAAGAATATCAGTCCTCTGTTTCCCAAAATCTTCCTTAGTGATGTAAATGAATCAACAGTTGGAAGTTTGAATCTTCCCTTTTCCAAAAACTATAATCAAAAAGTCTAATTGGGTGTAAAAGGTGCCAGAGAAGGTTTTGAGATAAAATATCAATAGTTAATCACCTTCAGTGTCTAAGAAATTCTATTTTGTGAAATATAAAATAATAAGTCGTCTATAGTAAAATAATGTTAAATGAAAATTAATAAATAACTACATTAGATTGCGTTCCACTTAGACAACCATCTGATTTACCTGCTTGAGGCCTAAGCTAGTGTGTCTAAACTGAGAGAACCTAAAATGGTAAAGTGATTTGGGTTATGTGCTATAGGATGGACTATCCCCAATCTTGTTATTGGGTTTGGAGGACATGTTTCTACATTTTATATATCAACTAATCAATTTTCATTTGAAAATATCCATTTACTTTTTTAAATCACCTTAATAATTCATTCAAAAAAAATGTCAAAAACCATTTTCCTAGTCCATTAAAATCTAGAGATACTTGCAATGTATCACTTAAAGGGTTTAGTAAAATATCAATACCAAGGAGTTTGTCCAAGGAGACCGAAGAATGAAGCCACGTGTATCATTCCGGACAATAGTGATAACTATCAAGGGATAAAAGAACTATAAGTCTATAACTAGTATTATTTATAGGGTCTTGAGTCTCTCTTGTGAAATGGTGCTACAAATCATGCCATTGAGTCCATCCAAGGGGTCTCCCCTAGGGAAATTATGTCCATCATCTGGAGGAAAAATATAAAAAACACATTTCGGCCCCATCTTGGGAATAACAGATATCACTCCCAATTCATTTACCAAACATTAAAAGTTCTAACATAAAATAATGAGTATCTATACAAGGGGTCATTATGTTGTAATCCCTTATCTTACCCTATACACTAAGGTGAAGAAATGTAACCAGAAAATCATTTATAACAAGATCTAGAAAAAATTCCCATTTCATTAAATTCATACATTTAGGTCAAAATTGGCATAATGGTAAAGTCACACATTTAAAAAACCATTTATATCACATGGGTAAATAAGAATAACACTTGAAAAACTCACGTTTCTAGCCAATTCACATAAGGAATGGGTTCATGGATTCAATTCAGGGCTCATCACCTAATTCAAATCAATTAATCACTAAAGGAATTTAATTAATAGGTGATACACCTCAATAGAAATTTAAAAATCTAAGAAAAGGGAAAATTTATCCCCAAGGGTAGAACACACCCATTGGGGGTGGTCTAATTCAAGGTAATCAATCTCTAAGGTGACTTTCCACTTATTATGATTATAATTCATGTGTGCAACCACTTGTGTTATTTACATTGAATTTTTCATTGGCCTCACTAGGATTTATCAGTGAGAATCAAAATAACACAAATTATATAACACAAAATAATTAAGGGAAAAAATATAAACCACATACCTTAGCCTAGTAGAGAATTCTTCATCCAATATTATCATTTGATTCTTTCTACGTTGGATGAAAATGAAAAATATTTCAAATGCCATAAAAATAGAGAGGATGCGCTTGCACCAAAATAGAAAAACATATGGGTTAAAGAACATGAAATATATTAAATATGAATGATGATTGTACCTCTAGATTTTCATTGGATCTAAGAGTGAATGAATCAATGTCTATTTAGAAAAGTTGGCTTGAAACCTTTTTAGATGGAGGGAGGAGAGATTCATAATAGGGAGGAGGAGCATCAGATACTATAGAAAAGTGGGGAGGAAAAAGAAATAGGTAAAATAGTTTAAGTGGGATTTTTTTAAATTTCACACCAAAAATCCATTGTTCATAGTTTGGCCAAAGCACCCAACAATTCTATAAAGGGGAATTCACATGTCTTGCTACACGATTTGGATAACCCAACACAATCCATGAAAACCCACTTTCCTAATAATTATTGATGGATCACATGGGAAAGCTTCATGGGTCTCATAGTTGTTTAAAAACCAAGAGGCACATCAATCTCCATTATTTTCAACCACACGGTTTATAGAAACTGTGTGGGTTGGGCAACATAGTTTCCTCTAACTGTATGGCCTAGTGTTTTCTTTACCTTTTAGGGATCTAGTCATTAAATGAGCCCTATATTCACCAGAATCCTCTTTGAACCTTTTATACATCATTATAAGGGATTTTATAAGGAATTAATAAATAAATAAATTGTCTGTACCTTTTAGGAAATTCTGAGTCATTACAAATAGGTTAATTATATTGATTGATCTATTCACTCCTAAATGTACTCTTATATTCTTTTAGTTTTTTAACTATCTCATTATGATTAGTTTTTTAGTTTTTATATTAATAAATTTAATTATATAAAATATTGTTTTGTTTTCAAAGGATTTAAAACTTTTTCTAATCGAACTCAATTCTAATCTGATAAAACCTTAAAAGCATAAAAATTTCAAAAACATTTTTCAAAAAATTAATTTAAATTATCATAAATGTATGATCAATGAATGTTTCATCTTAATGGTTGGTTATATTATGGAATATGAACCATCACATGTAATGCCTATATAAATATGTGTGACCCCTCATACCAAATTAGTGGTTAATTACTTTTTCTCTTTATTTTTTAACCCCTTTATATTTCTCAGTCTGATAAATTTCATTTTCAACTGAACTCTATTTTTAATTTCCAAATACGATGTAAACAATGTAAGATTTTTCAAAGTTATTTATTTTCAGGGAAAGGTTAGTTGAAAGTTATTTAAATAAAAATTATTATTCAACCCTAAATAACATAATTTATTTTCATGTTTGGGAATCTATTTGTGTTTAGAAAATGTATAAGAACTTTGATTTATATTATTCTGATCTAGTACAGGAGTTCTATGCTTTAGTTATGTTTTTCAAGGAGGATGATAAATAAAAAAATTATTTCAATATGTTTGGTAAATGGTATAATATGTCTTATAAGAAGGTTTTAAATTTAGTTAGAGAACCTTATGAGGGAAAATAATATTTTCCATACTATACGATCCTGAATGATCTGGGTACCTTTAATAAGTCTAATGTCGATGTGTCACTGTTTATTCAGAATGAGAATTTTAGAAAGGTATCCCAACTCACTTCAGATAACCTTTTTGTTGCTTTATGTATACACAATTTCTTAATTATGAAAGGGGGGAAAAGAAACTCAACAGTTTTACTATGTTCTCATACAAAACTTTTGGTTAAAAATTATTATTTTTTATCTTGTTAGGATTATCTCTATCACAATGAAAACATCAAGAAATGATTAATATGATCTAATATAATTATTTTCATGACCTTATTAAGTAAATTGGTTTTGAATGTATGAGGTTATTATAATTTTCCAACAATTCGTACCTGGTAAGGGAGAATATTTTGTTCATCAATGATGATAACAGGAATAAAATGATATTTTTCATTGATAATAAATAATAAAATATTGTTGAGAAAACTATTGCTGGTTCTTTAGAGGATGATCTGTCAAAGATGACAGATAAGGTAGAAAAGGGAAAGAAAATAAATGTTGTTACTTCTCTACTAGAAATGAGGAAGAAATAAAAAGAAGTTATAAAAAGATTTTTTTGAAGTTTGAATGAAAAATAATGCTGAGAATAAAACTAGGGATCTAAAAATTTGAATTGATCTAGCATAGGAAAAGGCCAAAAAATTGTGTTTTCCAAACCTTAGAAGACGAAAATAAGAAGTAGAAATAGAAAAAATAGATTGATTTAAGACCAACTTTGCAAGAATCTATTGAATGGAGTAGAATGAGAATATGAGAAGGTATTATAACTACTTCTCACATTGATCAATAAATCCCAGATACAGGTTCAGTTCATGATGAAACCTCAATTGTCCTTTATGATGTCTTTTTTATAGAGAAAAATGAAAAGAAAAAAGTTTTTTGATGAAGAATCTGTCCCAATAATTCTCGAAATTCAATAGGAACCAGATCCATCTAGTAAAGGATCACTCCTAACCTCTAGAGAGCTCATGGAAGATCTTGAAAAATTATTCAATGAATAGGATGATGGAGAAGGGAAACATTAAAAATAAGGAGATGAAGAAGAAGAATAAGGATAATACGAAATGTTTGAAGAATAAATTGAACAATAAGTTGAAGAAAAAGAAGATGAGAATAAAGAGGATGAGAATGAAGAGGCAAATAATAATGAAAAAACTCAATATGGTAAGAATCCATTATATTCATTATCACCATCATCTTTAGTTCTAACTTCCAAAATTGATAAGGAAATTAAGTCTATATTTTTAGATGAAGAAGAATCCCCATCTGAATATGAATCTGAATCGTCATCAAATACATAAAAAGAATAATAAAACTCAAATAATTTAACTATAAAGTTAAAAATGGTTATGTGTATGTAATATATATTTAAGATAAAAAACTTCCTAAAAAGATGAAAAGGTTATTTAGATTAAATAAAATAATTAAGGAAAGGATATTAAAGTCTGAACTAGAAGAATAAAACTTCGTAATGTTCATCAAGATCAATCTGGAACATGTAGAACCATAACTAATGAAGGATTTGACTATATTTTTCATGTATTCAAAATACTAGAAAGAAAAACTCCTTATTTCAGAACTATTGATTCCATAGGTTAGCTTATTCAATAATGTATTGATCAAAAATAGAAATAGAAACTGGATTTAATAGAGAAGGTGATCCGGATTGAAGCAAAATTATATATTTTTCAAGAATGTTCTTAGACTCATAAGAATTCACGTACCTAGATGGTTAAACTATATCATCAGATTGATTCATATTTTCAGATGAACTAAAAACAGGTTGAATTGATAAATAATTAGATGTTATATTCAACAACTTCTTTTAATCAGTTATCAAAATAAATGGAAGACCTAGTGATGTTTGTGGAATATTTTAGGGATACTAATGATTATTATACTGAGTAGATGAATGTTTTGAAAATAAATATTCAAGACCTGGAGCTAGATATGTCCCGACTCTGATGTTTTTATGATGAAGTCGTCATTTTTAGGAATGAAAAAAAGAACTATCGGAGGATTTAAAGAAGATAATGACTTTTCAAGATAATGATGAAAAGTTGGAGAAAGACAAGAAATATTTCAAAAATATGAAGGCCATTGTAAAGTCCTTGATGAAGAAAGAATAAATTTTTCTTTTGAATTATTTTAGAGATTATTTTTTGAAAAAACATTTGAATTGTTTGTAATTAATGATTTGTATTTTCATCGAAAATCAGATTTGTTTGAATGTTTTTCAATTATGATTGGTTAAATTTTCATTCATACATTACGTGGATGATTATATAATTCATTATATTGTTTCATATGTTTTTTATCATCACACATTAAGAAATTATGAATACTTCCCCATTCCTTTTTGAAAATCACAAAGGGGGATAATTTTGTGTAAATGGGAAGATTTTATTATCAAAGGGAGAATTATTAATAAGGGGAGTTTTAACATAAAAGGTGTGTTTATTATATAGTGGGGGATAATATGATCTTTAGGGGGAGATATTATTCTAATTGGGAGTTAATTGTATTCAATGGTTTACTCTCTATAGTATTTGGAAGAATTAGAAACTAATGGGGAGTTATGGTTTAAAAATAACTATGAATATAATGTTATTCAAATAAATGGGTGGTTGTTTTTTCATTTAATTTTACATACATGTTTTAGGGTTTTTGGTTTCCAAAAAGGGAGAGATTATTGAGTTCAAAGTTTTACTTCTTACTTTTCATTTCCATTAGTTTTGGAAATCACTAACCCCTTCTTAATATATGATTAATAACATTTTTTTCAAGTATTTTAGCATGTTTTTGTATAAAACATTAAATTTTACGATACTTAAAATATGTTTTAATATAAAATTAATATGAAAATTAAAATTCTTTATCAATATTATTGTAATTAGTATGTGCCAAATAAATAAGACTCACCATTATTAGACCATAATTTAGAATTTATTCATTTCTTCTATACTGAAAAAATCACTGAAAATCAAACTGATACTAGTACAAATATAATCTGACTAACACACATAAAGACTATCATAATGACTTATGTAAGGAAGTCTATCAGACTGACTGAATTTTTTTATCATATTAAGAAGACATATTTCTATTGTAGTTAATATTTCTAAAAATGTAATGTTGTTAATAAATACGACACCATACATTCTTTTATGATGATTCTTCATGTTCTAGGTGTTCGAGTAAATTGTAAAAAATCCGAAAATATAACATTTATGTGATCATTGGAGGGATTCATAAAAATACTGATTCATTTAACGATTTTGGAGTAGTTTTATTAAATCTTATCCCAAATTTTTAGAATAATAATTACCATCAATATATTTTTCCTAGTATTTGTATTTCTTTAGAGAGTTGTCTTCTTAAGGAAACCATTTCAAGTTGTCTAATTGAGAACTTTGGTAATTATATCTTGCATCCAATAATTATTTTGATCAGCGGATTATACATATTTAAAGATGGGGAATATGTACTTTTGTTCAAGGTTTTATGAGGATATTTATATTGATATGATATATCATATTAAGGGGTTTCGTGGCAAGGAAGATGGAGCCGAACATATAATTGAGGGATTCTGAGGATAGGAAGACAGAGCTAATATGATCTTTTTATTGAGGGATTTCCTCATAAGGAAAGATAGAATTTAATATAAGTATAAAATAGTTGATACATTTAGTCCGGGTTATTGAATACCATATCATTAAAATTAAAAGTTTTATCTTTTTAATAATTTATTGTAAGTCATTCTTACTATCACATTGCTATTTTTTTGCTTGTTGTCACAAGTTTTTATTCCGCGAACACTTTTATAAAAAGTCAGCCATTGTATTAAAATTTCTATTATGTTTTGTTTTATTGTTGTTATTATTATTACGATAAAAAAAATATTATGATAAATCGAATCTATAGTGATTATGACTATTACTATGATATAATCGGAAATACTGTGATTCTGATTCTGTAACTTTGTCAATCAGATTGAGGATGATTCTGATATCCATACTTAAAGAGGATTTGGGTTTCTTTCTTTTAATTCTTATAAACCAATTTTATTAACTTCAGTTCACCCCTCTTGTATTTGTTTCCATTATATGAAAATAATTATGATCCTATAATTATTATTAATGATATTCTAATCCTACAATATTATAATAATATCATAACCAGGTAAAGTAAATGACTTTAATAATAATTTTATCATTTCCTCAAATAATAACTCATGTAATAGAATAAGTTTCACAATCATCTAACCATAATAATTATTAAACAACCATAGAATGAATAAGGATGGTATCAATAGATGATATCCTCAATAAGGCATAATTAATATTAAAGGATGTTATTATAGATGAAAATTTCATTTACATTATTATTGGAATATTTATTGATCAAAATAAACTTTTCATATTGAAATAAAATAATTAATATAATAATATTTCTAAAATATTATGGAAAAGAGGTTCATTGAATAGAATAATTAAAAAATCTAATGTAATATTCAAATAATTGAGTAGTCATGACATTGTGAATTTATATTAAAGTTTTAATAGTTAAAACAGTTATTATGCTCACTCCTTCATTAAAAACCAACTCGTTCAGATAATGATATGAATATTCTATTTAATTTTTTTAAAAAAATGGGTAAAATTGATTTTAACTAATAATTACTGAATATTAAAAAAAATTATAAACATTTTAAAAGAAATGTGAACATGGATGAAAAATATTCTCGAACGAATAGAAAACAAAGTCTAGTTTTCTTAAAAATATTCTTTTGGTATCAAGAGGAAAGGAAGAGTAAAATTATAGTAAAAATTATAATTTCAAAAAATAATTAATGGATAAGTAAGTTCATGATTTTATTGACAGTTATATCATAATATTTTCTCATTAGATTCTATATCATTAGAAATCGTGAAAAAATTGATATAGTAACATAAATCTATTACTATTTTGGTATTTTCTATATAAAATATCATTAAGGATAGAACCTTAAATGAATTTTTAATTCCAAGTTATTTTCATTAAGGTATCACTAAATATATTCAATATAATTATACTCCCAAAGAAAATGAATCAATTGGTTAATATGGAATATGTTTTACATAAATAAAAGATAGATTTTTAATACCACGTTATTACCATCAATTTAAATTGAAAGTGGAAACTAATAACATCACTTCATGGAGGTGGTCGTCCCCATGTATGCACGAGCAACATTATCATTTTCAAAAAGATGAGAAGAATGTGGATAATTATTGTTACATCATCGTGGTAAAGATTATTTATATTGAATAAAATTAATTCATTATTTTCTAATGGAAACCATAGGTTTATATCTAATATAATAAGAATGAAAATTGTTAACTCTTAGGTAAGAGTTATAACTCTACACTGGAAAAACTATTATGGCTTACACTTTAATCCATGAAAGGATTATTTTTTGGTAATACCATAATATATATAATGTAGTTAATTAATACCAGAGGGTATTATGGTATTTATTTTCTAAGATATATGTCATAAAATGTGTGCAGAAGAGAGGAGAAGAGACTCCCTTTTATAAGTGAAGGGAGGGGAACTATTGGAATTACTTAAAGTATTAAATTAATATTAATCATTTTTTATAGAAATGTTGCCCAAAATTGATATTATTCAAAGATAAAATTTGTAAGGGTAACAATCATCTCAAAATATATTTTTTTTACAAGTTTTTGTTACATATTCACCCTTATATCATAGTTTCAAGCCACTGTTAATCATTTTAACAATTACCGTGATATTATTATTTTTTACTATTTTAAGGTTAAGAAAGTTACCATAAAAAAACTAGTCACACAAAAATTTAAATCATATGATATTTTAAACCACATCACATTAACTTGGTCAAATATATTATTTTTGTCAATTTTAAATCATTTAATAAAATATTGTTTATTATAAAATATCATTAATGTTATTTTTTGGAAATATATTAAATATTATAATTTAATATGTGTCTAACTCATGTAAAATGGTTCAAAAATGACATGGATTATAATAAAAGTAAGATATTGTATTAATATAACCATATAATTGAATTTTTATTAGTTTATATAAAATTTTAAACATTATATTTTTGTTTAACTCCTTTGTTTACAAATTTTATGAACTATTCACATAATTTTCTTCAAAAACAAATTACAGAAAAGGAAATAAAATATAAACCATTAAAAAATTCCCAAAAATATTATATGTATCTCTAAAATTCATAAAACACTATAAATCACATAAAAATTATTTCTTTTGGATTTTTAAAAATATTTTACCTGATTTTATAACTTCTTGCACAAACACCATTTTGACATTACATAAGTATTTAAGGTAATTATATCATACCAGAAAATTAAAAATAAATTTACATAAAAAAAATAAAAATATATAGCTAAATATAAGTTGTTTTCACCCCTATCAAAAAAAATTATATACTATAATAAAAACAGTGATAATTTTGATTTTATCTTTCAATTAAATAATGTAATGGTCAAAATGATAGAAAAATGTAAAAAAGATCTTATTTTACAACTTTTTGTGATTATAGATGATATTGAATCATAAAATTAAATAAAGTAAAGTGCATGAATGAATTTTTATCCCAATCACATTATTATTGACTATAATTAACCTATTTTACCTTTTAGTGGCAATAAAACTATTCGATGGTTACTATTCGTATTTACTAAAAATTAGTTGACCTTGTTACATAATATTAATTATGATTATTAAAAAAAGTGATTACATTTTACTAAATTAAATTCATATAAGTTGTGGAATATATTTTAAAAATAAATCTAATAAATGTGACGCAAAATATTTTTTTAGAAAAAATGAATTTTTAAGTTTAAAAATAATTTTATACCGAATAAACCATAAATTTTATTCTAATAAAATTATTTGGATTATTTCTAATATAACAAAACTAATTTTACTTTAAATACATGAAGAAATATTTTCCAAATTCTTGATATAAAAGTTATTTTCAATAAAAATTATTATTTTTTATAATCATTGAAAAATAAAACTTTTCTAAAAGACCTCAAAAAACCCTTTTAAATTAATTTTTGAATTCTTAAAAAAATTATAATTTTTAGAAAATAAACTTTTTCAATTTTTCAAAATATAATTATAATATCCACTCACAAATAGACAATAAAAATCCTTTTTGAAGAAAATATATTTTTTTAAAATATATTGATTTTAAGAAAAAAATTTAGTTTTTATTTCAAACACATTGACCAATAATTTTCTATTGATTCAGAACTTTTATACATATTTAAGAATATGGTTAATTATATCCATACATTCCAATGTATTATCTAGGTTATAATGGTCATAATAATTCTTTGTGGTTCGTTTAAGCTTAGTGTTGCATATTGTATATGCTTTAGAACATAGTCTATTTAGAAAAAATATTTGGGAATTACATTATCCCAAATCTAATAAATTGTGTCCTCAATATTTTAGGTTGATATTGGAAATCAAGGGTTTTACATTTTAAAGTTCATTTTATTTAAAACCTACTTCATAAAAAATGAATAATAAATATTTCCATTGAAAATGGGGAAAAGGAAATAAAATGTCACCTATAATAACACATAACAAGGTTTCCAAATAGGATAAAAAATGTTGTACGTGAAGGTATAGACATTGAGGAAAATTAAATGTCTACATAATTATATAGAGTTATAAACAACATTGATTAGAATAAATTCAATGATCTGGATAATTTTAATGACCCCAAAATCAGAAACCATTGAGTAGTGAAAAGACCACAGATTCATGAGAAATGAAGCTAATAGGCTAAAAGTTTTATTTAAATATCCATTTCCAAAATATGAGGGGTTTTTATAATATCAATATCAAGAATATAAGAAAATTTACTTCATTTATTTCCATTTTATAAGAAAAATTTCATCCTTAGGTTTTTCTTCAATAAATTTACACTTCGTCCCTTTCTCCAAGAAATGAATATTAAAGATGAAAATTTTAGGCCTGAAGTACTAAAATTAAATTTTAAATAATGATGAGTGATTCCTTGTTCCTATAAATATTTAAGAAAAATGGTTATCATAATTTAAGATAATATCTAACATTTTAATCTTCCATGTGAGGAAATAATAAATTCTAATTCTAAATTTACACATTAACACAAAAATTTCAACATAGATTATTCAAAAAATAAATAACACTATATCCCAATTTTCACTTCCATGATTTTTCATTGAGGTATTATTTGGTTTTTTTTTAGTATTTAATTTATCTTTTTGGGTTCGCATGTGTTATTCGTGAAAAAAGGAGATTTTGGGCTTGGGGGCAGGTAGTGCATGGGTAGGGAAAACAGTGTTCCCTATCCCAAGAAACCATGTAGTCAATTGAATTTTTGGATGGTGGAGACCACACGGTTGGCACATGGTTTTTCAAACTCTATAGGAAAACTATGTGGCGTGTTCCTCTTGGACAGTGAGGGTTACATAGTTTCCACATAGATAGGAAAACAGTTGAAGAAAACTATGTGAACTTTCAAAGTCATTAAAATTTAGAAAAATTCCATTGTTTACTCTTCAATTTTAACCTTGAAACACATCTAGTACTCCCGATTCAATATTTTAAACCATGGGATCCTTCTCCATGATTTATTATAGACTTTCATCCTCAATCCTTTAGTGGTTTTGTCACCGATTCATTAAGGAAATTTCAAGTAATCCATTTTCCTCTTGATTTCTTCATGTTTCAATGGTTTCCATCTATATTTATGGAGTTATAATTTTCTAGTAGGGTTCTTAACCTAAATATGGATTGATTTTGTGTATTTGGGATAAATCATAAAGCTTTTTTGTCTTTCTTTCATAGGGTCTTGTAGTTGTACCGTTGTAGTTTTTCACTTATTTTTAGGAGTTTCCAAGTGTGAGGTATGTTTTTCAATGATTTTAAATTATTAAATTATCTTTATATACATGATTTGTTGATTAAATGGATTCCACAGATTATCTGTGTAGTTTAAAACTTATATTGGAAATGGATTGGCATGAATATGTGATGAAGGTTGGTTTTTTAAAGAAATTGGTTTTATTTCATGTCTGATTCACTATTGTGTTTGTTAAATATATTTCATTCCTATTTTGAAAGGTGAGAAATTTTTTTCAATGAAATTTAATGGTAAAAATGTAATAAAATTGGGTTTTCCAAGTCAAATGGGTTTTTTTTATGTTAGATTATTTATTTATTTTTTACCAGAAATGGATTTTCAAATCTAAAAAATTTATAAAAAAATTGATGTTAATATGATTTTGAAAATGGTATTTTCCCATGGAAAATGATTGGATTCCATATGTGATCTTTCTTGTTGTGTTTCTGAACGGTCATTATATACCTTAAAAGTGATGAAAAATGTATTTACAAATGGTTTTGATGTGAAAATATGAAATTATGAAAGTGGTGATTTCTTTGTGTGCTTGTGATGATTGGAATGTGTATGTGAAATTGTTAGTTCATGTGGTATGTGAGATGAAATATGAAAATAATGGGAATCTCGAGTATACTTAGTTTGAGAACTAGAACTAGTTCGCTAGCTATACCAGAAGTAGATGAGGCTCAGATTCATTGAGCATGATTGAAGATTGCATCACTAATTAAAAATGTGATTTGATAGGAGAACACTAGAACATTATATGATATCCTCTCTAGTGTCTTGAAAATGAGGAAGTTTTTGGACCACTATAAAACTGGATGATATCCTCTCTTGTGGCTTGTTCATGGGAGCATTTTTGGTAGTTCAGTTGGAGGATTTTGATTATTATGGTACGATGTTCATAGGGAACCACTTGTTCTTCTTAATACATGGATTTTTCTATATTTCTCTCTTTCAAAATTTGTTATATGGTGTTATCCATTAGTATATGGTATACCTTATGTATTTTTTTATTACGATAAATATTATTTATGGAAATGGTTTTCCTTAAAAGTGTTTAATGAGAATGTTTACCATAAAATATTTCCTTAGAAATGTTTCTAATATTATAATTAAAATGGTCATGTTATTTAGCCTTCTAAAGTTATTACGGGGATGATTTTATTTTGGATTTCAACCTATTGGGATTTGGTTCCCACCCTATATACACATTTTAGTGTATGTAGACTTTGTTATGTATGACCCAGGAGAAGGAATGATGTATCATGGTGATGGTCAAATAGGTTTCTAGTGTTCCACTTCATGAAGGTGCTGATGGTGGTGGCTTGAGGGTGGTGTACCTCTTTTTTCATTGATATTTTTATGATAGCTTGTTGCTCTCATTTCGTTAATGTACTTTTGGGTTTTCTTTAAAGTTGTAAATCCGAAATCTAAAAAAAACAAATTTAAATCATTTGGTTGTGTTATTAGTTATTTTGATGTTATTTTTTGTTTTTTTAATGATTATATAAAAGGGTAATTTTTTCCCAATGCATATTTTTAATACCCAACAACTTGTTTCCTACCTGTGGGGATTGGGAATGCCCATTGGGCCATTCCATAGATCAGTCCAAGTGTCATGTTGGATGGAATCCAATATTGGTTCATGAAGAAATCATATAAGATCCAGGTTATGCTCTTCTAGGTTATTTTATTTGGGAGATAGTCTAGATAGACTGGAGCTAAGATTTTTGGGACTTAAGGTTCTGGTTGAGAGTCGGGTATCTGGCCAACACACATTGTGATAGGACTCAAGTCATTATGGGATGTTGGAATTGATTTTAATTCTCCTTTAGGTGAGACGTATAGGTTATAAATTGTGTATAGACAATGGGTGGGGGTGGAGAGGTTTGTTTGTCCTGTCATTTTGATGGAATTGGTTATGTTTGTATTTATTGATGTTTTTGAGATTTTTTTTTTTGTTACTCAATTTTTTTTGGAATATGTGTTGATGGTCCTTTCTTGTGGTTCATTCTTGTTGTAGTAAAATTAATCCTTGTTTAATTCCTATTCAAACACTGGAAGAGGCAAATGAGATTAATCCATCACCAATTAATCAATGGTTAGTGGAACTTGTGGTTCCAACTGTTCAAGATTTATGAAAATGAGCTGGCTCTGGTCTTTCTCCGATTAGGGAGGAAAAAATAATGAGAATGGAAAATTATAAGGAGTTCCTTAAGAATAATATTACATATTTTTTAGGTAGCACAAAACCTATAGAAGTAGAGGAGTGGCTTGAGAAGATAGAGAGGTGTTTAAGCTTCATGATACTCGTGATGCAGTCACAGTGAAATTTGTTTCATTTATGTTGGTTGGCCCTAGTCAGAAGTGGTGGGACTCATTGGTGCAAGATGGAAAACCTGATATATGGTTTAGAAATACATCAATTTCATTTTCAATGAATAGTATTGTCTGATGATTTTTTAATTTTCTAGATCTAGGGAGATTATAGACCATAGAGGGGGAGACTAGTCTCTGATGGAATACACTAACCACATTGAAGAGTTTGTTCGATATTCACCTGAGATCATTACTGATGATCAGATTAAAGTTAGAAGTTTGAAATGGGATTGCAGCTAGATATTTATTCTCATGTTTTCTTGTTTAAGATGGAAACTTGTGATGAGGTGGTTGATCGTTCCATGATAACAGAAATTGATCATGGAAGTAAGTCTGGCTTATTTAGGGTAGTACTATCAGTGGGAAGTGATAGTTCATCTAAGAAGAAGAGGAAGAAAGATGAGAGAGAGAAGAAGGTAAGTGGTAGTTCAAGCCATCCATCCCATATTTCATTGTCTATGGCTTCTGATGCATGGTTAGTTATCTTCCATCAGCGTGGGAAGAAATGGA
Source organism: Viscum album (assembly GCA_963277665.1). Lineage (NCBI taxonomy): Eukaryota > Viridiplantae > Streptophyta > Magnoliopsida > Santalales > Viscaceae > Viscum > Viscum album. The sequence goes on from OY728122.1 coordinate 763,670,930, forward strand.
ACGTGGGATCCCCTTGTTCATCTCCACCTGGACCATTTCCATAATTCATAGTTAAGGGGAAATTGCAACAATTTTGAAGAATTTTGCACTCATATTAGAGTGTTGTAGGGTCTATGGCTTCTAAAAGGACAAAATACTTGTCAATACCATCTATGTTAGCGGGTTCATACTTTGGAAGTCACGGAGATAGGTATGGATTATCTATAGGAAAATGTCAGTTCATGTCATAGTTATAGACAAGTGGATATTCCTAGGGTCAGGCTGAGATGAGGCACCTTTATGTAGTGGATGAAGTGCTAGTGGAATCATATGTCGATCCGGTGATAGTTCAAGGTGCCTTTCTTATTTCATCTTCTTTAGATATTCTTCTCTCTGATATTGTTTCTTCAGTTCATTTTATTTGTTCCTATCTTGTGGACGTGTTAATGTTTCCAACCAATCTTATGCCATATGTGACGGATTTGATAACACCTCATGGTAAGAAGCAAGGCCATGGTTTCAGGTGTCCATCTTGTTCACTCACTGTGTCAGGGATCTAGCTGGAGTGGGATTTTCTAGATTTGGAAGTGGGCCATTTTGCCATGATCTTTGGTATGGATTGGATGGTGTGTTTTTAGGCGTACATTGATTATTATCGTTTGTTGATGAGATTCATGGAACCAAATGTAAGTAGCTTTGTTTTTCATTGTGAATGGGATCCTTGATAAGGATGTTCTGGACCTCCACTTCTAAAATTGGGAAATATCACTTTCTAGATGTCATTTCTAGCATTAGAGTATTATGATAGTTCTCTTAAGGGTGGATTATCATTGGTGGTGGATGAGTTCCCAGAGTTTTTCCAAATTATTTCTCAGGTTTTCCTCTTGAGAGGGATATAGAGTTTTAGATTGATTTAGAACCAAGGACATATCCAATATCCTTTCCCTTGTACCATATTGATCCCATGTAGTTGAGGTAATTAAAGGTATATCTAGATGATTTGGAATCCAAAGGATTCATTTAGTCGAGAATCTCTCATTGGGTCACCAAAGTTTAATTTTCAAATAAGTGGAATGGATCTCTTTGGTTAGGCATTCATTACCAAAATTTTAATAAGGTAATGATCAATAAAAAATAACTTTTTTCCTCGTATTGATTACATTTTCAATCATCTTTATGTGGAAAGGTAATTATCACAGATCATAAGAGACAATTGACCAGAAACCCTCTTTTTATCTATCAAATGTTTGGAAATGGGTATGTAGTCTATTTTGATTCCTTATGTATGGTTCTTCAGTATTCGATGATATAGGATGACCATTTGGTGGTGTATATTTCTTGCTAACTCTAACCACATTAAAATAATTACCTAACCGAAGACCTGGAATTTACATTGGTGATAAATGCCTTAAATATGCAGTGCCATTATATTATTTGAAAGAAATTTTGTATTTATTTGGATAATAAGATCTTGGCTTACATTTTTTCCATAAATATTTGAATTTATGATAGTTCCATTGGGTTGAGTACCTTCAGGGGTTCAATTTTTGATATAGCCTATACCCTAGGAAATATGAATTTTGTGGAAAATGATTTGAGAAAGAAGGGAATAGTCCAAATATAGAAAATGTCTATTGATGAATGGAATTTGATGGGTATTTTCACCCAGAAGCATCATGAGACCAAGGAAAACAATGGATGAATGTTCTTCGCCAGTGTTCAACTGACACCTTCTATTCTAGAGTCAATTCAGCAAGAGCATCCAAGCAATGAGTTATGCTAATAGTCTATGTAGTTACTAAATAGTTAGGAGACTCCTTGTGATTGGTATTTTTCCTAGGAGGGAGTTCTATGATTTAAGGGTTTCTTTGGGGTTCTATTTTCATTGAGGAAGGTGGTGATGTAGGATAGCCACCAGTGTTAGTTTTTCATTCATCATAGTGCTACCAAAATGTAATACGACCTGTGTCTGTTGTTATGGTGGCCAGGTGTGAGGTGAGATGTAGTTGACTACATATCGCAGTGCTACACGTGTTATCAGGTTAAAGCATAGCACCAAAGGCCCTATTGTTTTCATTAGCTGAAAACTATTAGGACCTGTATGAGGGATGAGATATCTATGGATTTTTTTGTTGGCTAACCTCATACAGCTTAGGGATATAATTCAGTTTGGCTGGTGATCAATCTTCTTACCAAATCATCCCATTTCATTCCACTTTAGGATTCATCAAAGGTGGATGAGTTGGTTCAGTTTTATGTGCATGAAGTTGTGAGGATTTATAATGTTCCATTGACAATTGTTTCTGATAGGGAACCCTATTTTACCTTGTAATTTTGGGAAGGCCTTCAGAAGGTGATGGGGTCGCATGTCATGTTGGGAATGACATGCCATCCTAAAATGGATGGTTCGATAGAGTAGAAAAATCAAATATTGGAAGACATAATTCAGGAATGTTTTTTGGATTTCAATGGTTGATAGGAAATCGATTTGGGATTGGTTGAGTATTCATAAAACAATAGTTACCGATCCTCGATTTGAATGGATCATTTTTATGTGCTTTTTGGTCAGCCATGTTTGTCTACTTTAGGTTGGATAGAGGTAGGTGAGACCTTGTTATTGGGACCAAGCCTTATGCTGGATACATTTGAGAAATTCAATCGGATTAAGAAGAAATTGCGGATATCAAAAACCCGTCTAAAGACTTAGATAGTTTGAGATGCTGAGCTTTGGAGTTTTATATGGGTTAACCCATTCTTCCAGAAAGTGGCACCTTTCTTGGTTCATCATTGTTTGGGTAAGAAAGGGAACCCAACACCAAGTTATGTCCTACCATTTGAGAATACCGCGAGGATTGTTAATTTGGAATAAAGTTAAGATCATTTTTCTTAGATGATGATAATTAGCAACCTATTAAATGTTTCTCAGCTAAAAAAAGTATAATCTGGATCTGTCCCATGTATTGATTTGGGTGGAGTTTGAGTTAGAGCCAGATTTTTCTATTTTTGAATATGTGGTATAGATTATGTATTCTCAAGAGAGAGTTCTTTGTGGTAAGTTCACTATATTGTTTTATTTTCTTTGTTATAATTGTAACAATGTGCATGAGATATGGGAGATAAAATCAAGGGTTAAGGAATAGTTCCTATTTTTTATTCGGTCAATATTTTGGTTGACATTTCAGGGGTATAATTTTTTCTTGGTGGGGAGAATTGTCTCATATATGATTTTTTATTGAGACTTATTTTGTTTATTTTTAGTGTTTAATTTATCCTTAGGTTTCCCAATTTTTTTTTGTGTAAAAAATGGTGTTTTTTGGCATGGAGGTATGCAGGGAATAGTTCGTGCATGATTATGGGAAATTGTGTGTCCTTCCTATGAAACCATGAGACCAATTTCATTTTTGGATAGTGGGGTCCACATGGTTGGGACTTGGTTTTTCAAACCATGCAGAAAAACCATGTCGCATGTTCCTCTTGGATAGTGAAGGAAACACGATTGGTGCACAATTTGGTAAACTGTATAGCTAAACCATGGGACCCATCCTGGACATTTAAAAGTGGAAAATATCTTTTTTCAGATCTTATATTTTATCCCTAAACACGTCTCATCCACCTCATTCATGATTTCCAGTGATGGGGTCATCCTATTTGATTTCTTAAAACTATTGATTTTCAATCCTCTTGTAGTTTTGAAACTGATTCCCTAAGGAAAAATGAAGTAATCCCTTGTCCTCATGAGTTCTCTCTCATTATTTCATTTCTACTCCATCTTTCATGAGTTCTTATTTTATTAGTGTGGTGTTTGACATAAATAGGGTTTGATCTTAATTTTTGGTGGGAAATCTTGATGATTGTTGTTCAATATTTCCTTTATAGGGTCATTTGGAGTTGCAGTAGTGGTTTTTCACATATTGTTGGCAGTTTCCAAGTTTAAGGTAGGTGGTTCCATGATTTTATATTATTAAATGATTTTAATATTATTTATTAGTCTATTAAATTTGTTTAGTATATTATTTTTGTGGTGTGAAACATGTTTTGGAAATGGTTATGCCTGAATATGTGATAGAGGTTGGTTTTTGAAATGAAATTGGTTTTATATCTTATGTAATTCATTGTGGAATTTATTAAATATATTTTATTCCTTGTGTTAAAGTTGAAAAATGTGTGTTCAAAGATATTTATAGGTGTATATGTAACAAAAGTGGGTTTTCCAAGTGAAATCGGTTTTGTTGCGTGTTGGATTCTTTATTGTGCACCTTAAATGAATCTTTTAACTATAGAGCATGTTACAAATATTATGTTGATGTAAAAACCATTTTTAAATAGTGATTTTACCATGTAAAATTATTGGATTCCATATGTGATTATGTTTTTTTGATTCCAAATTAGATTTTTGAACTCTAAATGTGATGAGAAATGTATTTCCAAATACTTTTAATTTAAAATTGTGAAATTGTGACAGTGGTGATTTTATTATGTTCTTTAAATTATTTTCATTTGTTCGTGAATGTGTTGGTATATGTGATATGTAAACTGTAGTTTTATCATAAATGGAATCCTAGATATTCTATGTGGGAGAGCTAAAACTAGTCTAATAGTTGATTCAGAAGTGGTCGAGCCTTAGATTTATCTAACATGATTGATGACTGAAACTGTAAATATACATGTTATATGACCAGAGAACAATATAACTTTGGATTATATCCTACCGAGTGGATCATTCATGATTAAATCATTGGAACACTGTAAATTTAGATGAGATCCTCAATAGAGGATCATGTAAGAAAATGTTGTCTATAGTTTAGTCCGAGGATTTTAATCACTGATGTAAGATGGTCATAGGGACACACATTTTTGATAGATAGTTATTAGGATTTTCCATGCTTCTCTCTTTTGACATTATGATTTTTTGATATGGTTCTATCCATCAGTATACAACAGAACTTCTGTATATTTTTATGCCAAGAAAGATTATTTATGAAAAAGGTTTTCTTTAAAACTGTTTTATGGGAAATTTTTCCTTAAAATGTTTTCTTGAAAATGTTTTAAATAATTTTATTCAAATATACTTGGTTATTTTTCATCTAATGTTATAGAAAGAAATCTTTTATTTTGGTTGGAATCCAACTAGGATTTATCTCACACCCTACATACGCCATTAGTTTTATGTAGACTTTGTTATGAATGACATAAGGAAATATATATCATGGTGATGGTGGATCAGGTTTCTAGTAGTCCACTTCATGTAGGTGTAGATAGTGGATCTGGTTTCTACTGTTCCACATAGTATAGGTGTTGATGGTGGTTTCTTGAGGGAGATTATCATCTTTAGGTTTTTAGGATATTTTTTTGTTCCCATTACATTTTTGTACCTTTGGGTTTCGGTTAAAGTTTTAAACATTGAATCTAAATTTTTTTGTACCTCATATGGTTGTGGCTATCAGTTATTGTGATGAATATTTATATTGTTTGTTTATTATTATATAAATGGGTGAAATAATTCTCAAAGAGTACTATTGATATACAAGAAATATTTTCCATCCCATGGGGATCGAGAATGTCCTTTAAGATATTCCATAAATCATGTTGGGTTTCAGGTTGTATTGAATCCCAGCTTGGTTCATGAAACCAATTAAGATAAATAACCACAACATTAAATAATGTTTTAACCTCAAATTTTATCTCATACATTTCATCTTACATCCCCATAAAACATTCCAAAAAAAATACAATGTTAAATAACATGTTAAAACTAAACAATACATATACCTTAAACCAAGGAATAATCTAATAAAAAATCATTAATCACTATTTTAAATAACTATATAATATTACAATGTTGTTAATTTCAACAAAATACCATGAGTAAAATTTGGATACAAACCCAAAATCATATCATTAGCTTGACCATAAATATATCTGAAAATATTTCCCAAAAATCAAATCACCTTTTGACTATCATGTAATCTATATTCCATTATCCAATAGACTGTCATTTACATAACATAAGATAATATTCTAATGAAAATGCCTATTTAAATATAAATAGAGAATTCTTCCTAAAAATAAGTAAATTTTTTAAATCCCCTCAAAATCTCATCACATAAAATATAAAAATGGTTATATATGCCTTTAAACATGTGATAAACATTAAACATATAAACCCATGATGTTATCTTTTAATTTTACATTAGGCTCACATGAAAACATAAATGGTTTAAAATATTAACACAATCCATGTTCCTTAAATAAAATCCTTGATTATTGAATATATTACATAAATCCAAAAATGAAATAAACATTATCAAAGATGACCTAATTCACTAACTGATTTCATGGTTACCAATACAATCTAATTTACATCCTCAATTACAATAATATATTTATACTTGCTGATCATTATCACTTTATTAGTACCTTTAAAAATATTTTTTCAAATCCCTAATGAAAAGCTTTTATAGAATAATCTTTAGAATTCCCATAATTATTATATTCATACTATCATTGACATAATAATTCTAAAATATAATTTACAAATAAAAATACTTACACTTCAATCCATTCAATTAAATTATTGACATAACAGATGTCATTACTTGGTAAAAGAGTTAACACTTGGATTTTGGGATTTGATATAATAATGTCTGTATTCTCCATATATAATACATTGAACCATAAATGGTACCTTAGGATGAAATTCATTTCCCTCCATCAAAATTTTCATTTTTACTCATCAATTATATTCTCTATGATCTTTTATACCAAACATAAAACATCTTCTCGTTCCATTCATACAATTCCCTATGTTCTTCCCATATACTATCCATGTTGGAAGCTGAATCATCTTCCCTCCATGGTCTTCCTGAAACACCATTTTTACCATTTTATTTGTGTTAGGAAAGTTACCCTATATGATATTTTTAATCATATAATGAGATAGATGATTAGACATAATCACAATGTTTTTCTTCTATCTCCCATTCCATTTTGTTTCACATAAGGACAATTAATCCATTATCCATTAAATTCTATATAAAAGGAATCCTCCTAGTTCAAGTCATTTCCAAAAACCTAAAATTATAGTGTTAGAAACAATATTCATAGTGAGGAATCATATAATCATGAAAAATAATTCACATGATGTCTATATCATGATTCATTATTTTCAATTAATGACACTGAAATCCTATCCTAGGACATATGTGGTTATCAACTATTCAGTTCCATCATAATGGTTCGTAATGTGAATTAACCCAAGAATATCTCTCAAGATTATAAAACCAAGTGTAAAATAAGTTCATACTCACATTGAATGATAAATATGAAGGTGATATAGTTTAGAAAACTCTATTCATGATTGTTACCCTTTGATGAATATTTTCCAAAACTATGCATACTTATAATTTCTAGAGAAGGATATATTTCTTGGAAAACCACATAATTTATATCATAAAAAATTAGGATTTTATCCTATAATTAAGATTTTACCCAAGTTTTCACAAATTTTTTCTAATCATAATCTCTAATGATTTACTAAATGATACTTTGATTCCAACTGTAGCAACCCAAACCTTTCAGGAAAAAATATTACATATTTTTTGCTGAATATCCAATAAAAAACATTACAATACCTTCTAGAATCATATATGTTTATTGTATTTGGAAACATGGTAACATAAAAAATCATAAGATATATACATCATCTCCAACCAATTTCTTTATAACTAGATCCAATCTTAGACATGTTATACTTAAAACATTTCATCATGATCTAGGGAAAGGAATCATAAGAAAGGTTGAGCTCATATGCTCATTAAAGGTAAATAATTGATATACCAATGATCACTTATGAATAATATGAACATAAGGGTATGAAAACATCATATTAAAATTTAAAAACCATACACATCATATAATAGATCATAATAATGAGTAATTTAATATTTATTGGTTGTTTATAAGACATGAATCATAAAGGAATCAAAGAACATGAGCCATGATAGCATAACATTGAAACAAGTCATATGTTTGTGGAATGCACACACTAATAAAAATTAATTTCTCTAGTAAATTCTCACTTCCAAGACTATCATTGTATATTAGGTTCACTCCCAATTATATTATATCCTCATTTACGGTTCACTCAGAAGTCTGTTGTTGTGGAAAAATTCTCTTGTTGAATTTGGTTTAAACCATATTCATGTCATTATTATCTCATGAGAAATACATCTTTACGCAATGAATTTGTGATCTATATAATTTTGGACCCACCAGTCACATAATGAAAATCATATATAAGTGCTCTGTATGATCAAAAAAAATTCATCTTATCATAATATCATTACCTGTGGAAAGGAAATGGATTTCAAAAACATTTCAATATTTAATCAAATTGTTTCATGAGAAAAATAGAATTTTTTTAAAAAATATAATAATTGTAAAAAAATCCATCCATATAAATAAAATGGATGTTATGATTGGTACATATCTCCACTAATTAATACTTAACATCAAATTCTCTTATTATAAATGAGTTTTTCTTATAAAATATCACTCGAATATTTCGTGATGAAAATTCCATTTTCAATTTGAAATTGAATATTTAAAATAAAAATATTTATAAAATATATTAGAAACTATTTTCATTTAAAATAATAATAAAAAATTGTTAAATAAGCTTTACAACATTATGATTTTATTAATATTAAAAACAAATTCATGATATAATTGTTAAAATAAAGAATATGTTCAGCCATTTGGTAAAAAGTACCACATTCTGAAAAAGAAAATAAGATTCTCTTTAAAAATAATTAAAAAAACAAACATGTGTAAATTGTTTTAACCAATATTTGGTGAATTATAAAAATATTATTAAATACCTTTTATATAAAATATGGAAATAGAAGAATTAAATTCTCAACCGAATAGAAAACAATTTTAGTTTTCCATAAAAAAATTATTTTCCTATCTTAGGTACATAAAAAGAGTAAAATTAAATAAAAACATGTAATATATATAAATAATACTTTGAGGAGAAAATTTATTTATTTATTGAGAGTTTTATTATAAAATTTCATCATTCAAAACATAATAAAAAAATTCCTGGAAAATAATGAGATTGTAACATAAATTTCTAATGTGTTTGATAATATTTATATCAAAAACACAACAAAGAGATAACCCTATATGGAGTCTTAAATTCAATATTTTTAATTAAATAATCGTAAAATACATTCATTGGAAGTATATTCACTGCACAAATTAAGGAAGTGGTAAATATGGCATAAGTCTCACAAAAATAGATGTGAGAGGAGAAACCTTTACCTTGTGTTTGAATTGATTCAAATGTTACTTAACATAGTGTATAATAAATTGAAATTTATTATAATTATATAAAATAATAAGTTTATTACTAATAATATCATATATATAATCCCTTTATAACACTTTAACTTACTTTTATTAATAATTCCTTATTAAAATCATCGTTTTGGGGTGTTAAAAGTTTCATTTTCTTGAGAGTTTTGGATTAGTAGTTCCCATCCTCCTATATTGATCCTGGTTTTTTAATATCCCAAATTTTAACCAAGATATAAATATATTATATATTCATTATATATATATATATATATATATTCTTCCATAAAAAATTGAGATATAAAATTGAATTAAACTGTTCAAGGAGAACGTAAACCTCTTGTACTCATGAACGATGTTTCAATTTTTCTATGGATAGAAGGAATGAATGGTGGATAAAAATAAAAATTTATCTAATAATTATTAAACATAAATATCATATATATTCATGAATTTTACCCTTATTAACAACCATATAATTCATATTTAAAAAATTAATCACATCACCTTGTGGAGGTGGTAGTCCAAACGTATGCATACGTGACATTAACATTTTCCAATAGACAGGAATAAGGTGTATAGTGATTAATCAAACATGAAAATAACAATTCAGTAAATTTATGATAATTAATTAATTATTTTATAACTTATTAAAATGTTTAATAGAATATATAATAAGAAATAAAATTTCAAAAGCTCGGTTAATTGGTATACCTCTTCGTTGAGAAAAATTTTTGGATTATAAATTAATCCTTGATAGGATGGAATTTTGATAGAAAAATATGCTATATAATGTGGATAATGAATGTATTAGGGTATTAGGATGGGGATATTATAGTATGAAAGGGTCAAAATTTTTGAGTAAGAAAGGATAAGTGGTTCCCTATTAAAATTTAGGTGAGAGGGACTCTTGGATTTACTTAGAGTATTAAATTAATAAAATATTATTTCCATAGTAAAATGTATACAAATTACTATAATTATAATATTATAAAAACTATTCTCCTAAAATAAAATTTGGACAAGTTTTGTTTATTTTTTCACACCAATATCTTAGTTTTAACCCTCTATTAGTCATTTTGACAATTAGTATGATATCAAAGTTATTTACTCCTTACGGGTTAAGAAAGATACTATAAAAAAGAAACCTGACCCACAAATAGAACATGGTTGATATAATAAAACCACCTACCATTCACTTATTCTATGATATAATGTTTATAATTTTTATATATTTTAATAAATTATGTTTCTTTATAAAATATCATTATAATCATTTTTGGAAATAGATGAAATATTATAATGTAATATGTGTCCAAATCAAGAAAATGGTCGCAAAATGACATTTTTTTATAAAAGGAATATATTTTCATAATAAAATCCACCAATAATATTAGATATTTTTTATATATCATTTTAAACCTTATTGTTTCGTTCAACCCCTTGGTTAAAAAATTTAAATATTACCTGTGGTAATGAACTTTTAATATTAAATGGTTTTAAATTTACTTATAAGCTAAAAAGTAATCCATAAATGATAAAGGTATGGAATTTTCGTATATATCTCATCCTAATTTTCCTATTTCAATATTTTTATGATTTTAAAATATATTATTAAATTTTGTTTAACATAAAATATAATTAATTTAATTTTAAGAAATATTCAAAAAATTTGACAATGAATACAACCTGAAAAAAATTAATTTGAATATAAATAATTAAATAATTAATGATATTTTTTATTTATCTATAAAAGTAAATAAACACTTTAAATCGCCCAAAAATTATTACCTCCAACATTTTTTAAAATACTCTACTTTATTTTTCAACTACATTCATAATCACTATCTCAGCGCTACCTAAGTATTTAAGGTAATTATAACCTCACTAAAAATCACAAATAAATATACTTGATATAAAAAAACATTAATAATTAAATTAAAAAATTATAACTGAACATAAGTTTTTTTTTTCATGTGAAAAAATATTATTTATATTAAAAGAAAGAATGTGATCTTTTTTCTATAAATTTTATTTAAATATTACAAAGGTCCATGTCAAATAAAAATGATAAAAAAAGATCATATTTTAAAATTTTGGATTATTATAGATGATAATTATTATTAAAATAAAATATATTAATGTGTTTTAATTAATTTTAATCCTTATCACATTGGATTTAACCCTAATTAACCCATTTTGCCTCTATTGTGGTAACAAAAAAAGCATATGTTTATTATTCATATTGACCAAAATTTAAATTTAAATTATTGACTAATTTTAACTATTATGATTACAAATATGAAATCCATTTTATAGAAATAATTTCATATATTTTTTGGTATGTTATATACAATTAATCTGCAAAACTCATCAACAAATGATTTTCTAGAGAATTATTTTTTAATTATAAAAGATATTTGTATACCAAATCAACCAAAAAATTAATTTCAATTAACATAATTAGATTAATAATAAAATTAGAAAATTAATTATACCTTTAATACATACAATAAAATGTTAATTTTAAAAATTCTTTAAAAAAAGACAATTTTCCATGGAAAATTGTATTTTTCCCTATTCATTTAAAAAAATCACTAAATGATAATTTTAGATCTCAAAAATATTTATATTAGTTTTATTCAATAAAATTTATAAAATTTATAGAAATTATTTGTTATATTCCCTCATATAAATCAATAAAAGGCATTAGTGAAGAAAACATATTTTTGAAATATAAGACGAATTTACTAAAAAAATGAGTTCTTATTTCTTAATCACTAACCAATAAATTTATATTGAGTTACACCTTTAATATATATTTTAAAACTTGGTTGATAATATTTATACCTTTCAATTCAATGTCCATGATATAACTGTCATGATAATTTTATATGGTTTGTTTAATCATGTTGTTTCATTTTTTATATGCTACAATATATAGCCTTATTTTAAAATATAAAGGTTTTAAATTATCCCCACATTTAATAAAATGAATCCTTGCAATGTAAACTTGATATTTCTAATAAAGTGTTTTAAATTTTAAAATTCTGTTTCTTAAAAACCCACATTATAAAAATGGAAAATTAAACATCCAATTGAAAAGAGGGAATGCAAAATTTTAAGGTCATTTGGAATAACACATAACTATATTTCCAAATAGTTCAAAATTAGTGGGAAGAGAAAATACAAACATGGAGGAAAAAAAAATATCCAAATAATTATGGAGGGTGATAGAGAACATTGATCAAAAGAAATTTATTATCATGATAAATTTAAAGACTGCAAAACCTTAAACTAATGAGGTTTGAAAAAACTCATTGATTTATTAGAAATGAAGGTAATATGAAAAAAATATATTTAAATATATATTTTTTGTGATGAATTTCCACTTCATCTCTTACTCCATGAAGTGAATATACAAGATGAATTTTTCATGTCCAAAGCCCGAAAATTTAATTTTAAATAATGAAAATTTATTCCATATTTCTTTAAATATTTAAGAAAACCAAAATGGTTATCAGATGGTAAGATAATATCATAAATGAGTAAACCTTCATAATAATAATTATTACATTTTACTACAAAATGTACATAATAAATCTAAATTTTCAACTTATATTATTCAAAACAAAACTATAAATCCAAATTATCCTCAATTATGTCAATATTAATGAATGTTTTAACCTAAGAAGTGATTTCATACAATTCAAATTATATCCCAAAAAAATTATTTTCATTCTCCCAAAAATAATCTTTCATGTTAAATCACAGGTCATACCTAAAGGTTACATATACCTGAAACCAATGATTAATCTACCAAAATATCATTAATCTCTTTTATAAATCACTATATAATTTTATAATGTAGTTAATTTCATAAAAATACCATGAATTAAACATATATACTAACTGTAAAGGTAATCATTAGATTGACTATAAATGTTTCCAAAAATATAACCTTGTCAATGAATCACATTTCAAACAAAAAGATTATCTATATCCAACTATCTAATATAACATAATTTATTTTATCATTAAATAATATTCTAACAAAAAGGGTTATTTAAACCTCAATACAGTCTTCTTCCTAAAAAATTGAATGCTTTGAATTAACTAAAAATCCAATCACTTAAAACCTCAAAATAGGTATATGTTCTATGTAACTTTTGGTAAAACATAAATATATAAACCCTTGATGGTATCCATACCACTTATGTTAAACCCACATAAAAAAATATATGCTTCCAATAATTATAACAATCCTTATTTCTCAAAAAATTCATATATTATTGAATATATTCCCTAAATAAAAAAATGAAATAAACATTATTAAATGTGAACTAAATCACTAAGTAATTTCATGGTCACCAATACTATCCCATTTTAACCATCAATCTCAATCATTTTTTAACCCAGTTAAATATTTCCATCTTATTAGTACCATTCAATTTATGTTTTCAAATCCTTAAAGAAAAACTATAATGGAATTATATTTATATGTTTCATAATTCTTATATCTAGAATATTGTTCATTTAACTATTCTACAATATTATTTTGGAATCCAAATACATAAACACTTCAATACTTTCACTTCAATGGTTGGAATATAATATATCATTCCTTGGTCTAGTAGGTAACCTTTGGATTAGGGTATGTATCACATAATGGCCAAATTTCCCAGAAATAATACATTAATATATAAATATTTCATTTGGATGAAATTATTCTCCCTCTACCGAACATTTCATTTTTCATCAGTAATTAATCAAAAAATTACATTCTATTCTATAAAAAACATGTTCTAATTCCTTTAAAAATCTCTATAGTTCTTTTTCTCACATACTTGACATGTATGAAGTTAAATCTTCTTCCCTCTTTGGTTTTCAGGAAACTCTATTTTTATCATATAATTTGTTTCAAGAAACTCACCCAATTTGAGATTATTAATTATATAATAAGATATCTATTTAAGAATAATCAAAATATTTTTCCTTCTAACCTTTTTTAATTTGGTTTCTCATTAAAAAAATAATTCCATTGTCTGTCACATTCTATATTAACATGAATCTAACAGTTACATTCATAGACTAAAACAAAAAATTATAGTGTGAGAAATAATAGTCATACTGGGGAATCATATAATAATGAATCATAATTCATAGGATTTCTAAATCAATACATATTATTTCAATAAATAACAACATATGTTTTACCTAGGGCATCCTTGATTATCATCAATTCAAATCCTTCATAAATATTTTTAATGTTAATTAACCATAGAATATCCCCGATGAGTTTTAAAATATGTGTGAAATAAGATAACACTAACCATTCATGATAATTACTATCAAGATATACATTTATCAACTCATTTATGTATTATTACCCATAGAAACATTTATGTGAAAACCATGTACACTTGTAGCTTCTAGAGAGGGTTGTTTTATTAGTAAAACCACATAATATATATCTTACAAAAAAAATTAGGATATTATACTATACATAGGATTATCCCAATGTTTTTCACAAAATATATTTAAAAAATCTCCTGATATTTACTAATTCCTTCTACGATACCAACCATAACGACCCCAACCTTTCAAACATTAATATTATATCTTTTTAGATGAATATGCAATACATAACATTTCAATCCATTCCATAATAATATGTGTCTAGTGTATTTGGAAACTAGATACATAAAAAACAAGTCCAAAAGAGATCAAAATCATCTCCCACTATGTTTTTCATAATTATAACTCCTGTTAGACTAATCATTCTTAAATCCTTTCTTCGTAACCTAGATAAAGGACTCATTAGAAAGGGCAGGCTCATATTCTCAATAAGGGTAAAAAGAGAGATGTCAATGATCACTTAAGAATAATATTAACATTATACTATGATAATGTGTTACCAAAAAATTTCAAACCATACCCATCATATCATATATCACAATCAGGAGTCATGGAATATAGATTTACTACTGAAAAGACATGAATTAGAAAGGAATCAGAGAACATGAGTAAAGTGAGTATACCATTTAGATAATACATATGTTTGTGGTAAATAATAAGAATAAAAAATATTTATTTAGTAAAGTATCACTATTAATAATATCATATTTTATTGGTTTCAGTCTATATTCCATCATATCCTTATTTTATGTTCACTCCCAAGAGTATCTTAGTAGATAATTCCCCTTATTATTCTGGATTCACTCCCCACTATGTTCTTTATTATGTCAGGAGATATCCATATTTACCCAATTCATTAGGGGTTATATAATTTTGAGCCCACCTATAAATTAAAATCAAACAAATGTGTGACACAAGATCATAAAACATTGTTCTTATCATAAAATCATAACACATGAAAAGGAAATGAGTTTTATAAACATTTAATAATTTCATCATTACATAACTTATAGAAAATAATGGGTTTCCTAAAAATATCATCCTCCTAATAATTTACCATATAGATAAATAATAATTATTATATTATTTTCTCATCAACTAAATAATACATAATTATTATGAAATTATGTTATCATGGATGAATAATTTCATTGAAATGTCACTAGAATATTTCATGAGGAAAATACCGTTTTTATTTTGAAATGAAATATTTTAGATAAAATTATTTATAAAATACTTTGTAAAAAAATTTCTTATAAAGGTAAAAAGAAATATTTTAGAGGAATCATCAATTAATTGAGTGGAAATGATGCTAAGAAATTTTCTTCTTTATAAAATCATTATAACATAGATTATGTACAAACCTTCGATAAAATGTACCTCATTCAAAAATGATAGGAAAACCCTCTATATTTTTTTCAATAAAGTCAAAAATTATTAACATTTATTTTAAAAAATAATTTTATAGTAGCTAAAACAGTCATAAAACATTTAAATGAAAAAATTACAGGGATGAAAAATATTCCCTATTGAATAGAAAAAAATCATTTTTCCATAAAAATATTCTTTTAGTATCTGGAGTACTTGAAATGAAGAGATTTAAAGTAAAAAATCTAATCTATATAAATTACCATGGGATAAGAAAATTCATGAGATTATTTAGAGTTATATTATAAAATTTCATTGTTCTAAACTAAATAGAAAACAATCTTGTTAAATAATGAGGTTGTATCATAAATATTTTACAACCTTGGTAATCTCCATATCAAAACCTCATGAAAGGAAAAAAATTATATGGACTGTTAAAGTCTCATAATTTATATATAATAATATTAAAATATAATCATGCATAGTATATAAAAAATGTTAATAATTTAAGAATATAGAATAATTCTCACAGAAATAAAAGTGAGATGAGAAACCCTTAAAAAAGACTAAATTTCATCAAAAATGATCTAACCTCTTGTAAAATAAAATAAAATTTATTAAACATATATTATAGAATACATTTAATATTTATAATACCATATATTATCCAATTAAAAAATTTCAACTCCCTTTTATTAATAATTCCTTATAAAATTGTCATTTTTAGGCACTAACTATTTTTTTCTTGGGGGATTTAGTTTTATTGTTTCAGTCCTTATGCTTTGATCATAGTTCCATAATATAAAAAAATAACCAATATATAAATATAATTTATATTAACAATATATGTATATAGAATAATCCATAAAATATAGGTATTGAAAATAAATTAATCTATTCAGGGAGACATCAGACCATACCTTTACGTGAACATTATTTTCATTTTTCAATTGATGAAACAAAATAAAAGTAAATAATAATTAAAATTATCAAAATTATTATTATTTGATTTATGTATCATATTTATTAATTAAATTTATCCTTATTACCCTCCATGTAAAATGGTAGGAAGAAAAGAATCACATTACCCTATGGAGGTGGTTGTCGATACGTACGCACGAGTGATGTTATTATTTTCCAAAATATTTGAAGAAGGTGTACAATGGTTTTTAAATAATCATAATAAAAATTACTTATATTTAATAAACATAATTCATAATGTTTTAATTTAAACCACAGATTCTATTAGGGAATAAGAATAAATAAAGTTAAAAACACTCGATTAAGTCTTATACCACTTTTTTGAGAAACCATTTTTGGTTTACACCTTCATCCATGAAAGATATATATTTTAGAAAGAAAATAAGCTCAATGTTGTTTTTAAGGAAAATTTTTGGGTATAATGGTATTTATTAGCCAATATATATGGCTCAAAAGTTTTTAGGAAGATATCATAAGCTGATCCCTTTTATAAGTGAGGGGTGGGACACTATGGGTGTTTAATAAATTATTAAATTAATATCAATTAATTTTCATGTGATACAGTCTCCAAAATGATAAAATTATAATATAATATGTGTATTATTCAAAATAGTCTCATAAAATAAAATATTTTAATTTTTTTTTCATTCGTTCACCATCATATTTTAGTTTTAACACTCTATTAACCATTTTCACAATTACTGAGATATCAATGTTATTTACGCTTTACAAGTCGAGAAAGTTATAATGAAAAAACAAGTGAAACATTAATGTAACATGGTTGATATTTTAAACCATATCACATTCACTTGTTCAAATATAATATTTTTTTTATATGAAAAAATTTAATAAAATATTGTTTTTTATCAAATATCATTAATTCCATTTTTGGAAATACATGAAATATTATAATGTTATATTTTTCTAACTCGTGTAAAATTCTTCCAAAATGACAAGAATTAAAATATAAGTAAGATATTGTTTTAATAAAATCATACAAACATATTTTTTAGGCTTAAATTTCATTATGAATCTTACCATTAGGTTTTACACTCTTGGTTAACCAGTTTTAATCTTATCCACGGTAATGACTTTTTTAATATTGAAGGTTCATAATTTTAAATATAATTTTAAAATTGGCTCATAAATATAAAATGCATAAAATTTTAGTCCATTTATTATCCAAATGGTTTTATTTAAATTTTTTTATGAGTTTTAAATAATTTAATAAAATATATTTAACAAAAAATACTATTAATGTCATTTTAAGATCTATTCATATAATTTGATTTTGAAAACAATATAAAAGAAAATGAAATCAAATATAAAACGAATAATTTTTTTGAAATTTTATATTTATCTATAAAAATAAATTAAAAATATAAATATCCCCAAAATAATTATAATTTATAGTTTTAAAACAATTTACATGATTTTTCTACTTCTTGCAAAAGAATTATGTCAGTTTTGCGTAATAATTTAAAGTAATTATATCATCACATAAAATGAAAAATAAAATACCACAATAAAAAGTAATGAATATTTAAAATAAAAATTTTCAATTGAAAATAAGTTATTTTTATCCCTTTCACAAAATAGTATAGATTTTAAGAGAATTAAAGTGACATTTTTTACTTTATCATTGACTTTAATATAGAAAAGGGAAAATCAAATCCAAATTGAAAAAATGGTCATATTTTGAAATTTTGGATGATTAAATTTGATATATAATAAAAAATGAAATTAAATAAACAATTTTAATTAATATTAATCCTTATCATATTAGTTTTAACCCCGATTAAAACATTTTACCTTTACCGTGGAAACCAAAATTAACATTGGTTAACTTTTATGTCAAACAAAAGTTAAGTTGAAAATATTAAATAATATTATATATAAGTATTTAAAATTTGGAATCTCTTTTATCCAATTTTATTCACATAATTAGCAAAATTTAATATAATATTTAATCTAGAAAACATGATGAAAAACTGTTTTTCCGAAAAAAAATTACTTTTATGTATAAAAAAATTTTTATAAAAAATAAACAACAAAATTTATTCCGATAAAGATAATTAGATTATTAAAAATATAGTGTAAAAAAATTACTTTTTACCCACAAACAAATGTGATACTTTTAAAAATTCATGAAAAAACATACAATTTTCAATAATTTTTATCATTTTCACTATTTGTTAAAAAATCAAAAATTTCGAAAAATTGTTAAAAAATATCTTAATGATAATTTTTTTATTTTGATAAAATGATATTATTTTTATTTAATAAAATTTTATAAATTTTGGAAATATTAATTATAATATTCCATACAAATTAGTAAATTTGAAATTTAAGAAAACATATTTTGGAAAATGAAAATGACATTACAAAATACATAGTACCTATTTCCTAAGAATTGACCCATAAATATGTATTAATTATTAAATTTATATATATCTAAAAATGGTATTAATCCTATTCATACATATCAATTCAATAGCATTTTTATAATAGTTATAACAATATTTTGTTTTTTATTGGAACTTAGTGTTGCAAGTTGTATACTTATTAAATATAATCTTAATTTAAAATCATGCGGTGTAGAAAAGGGTATGGGAAAAAATGTTAAATATTTGATGGTGGAATAACATTGATATGGATTTAAAATATCCACTAAAAATTTTAAATAGTTCCACATGGTCTGCTTGGTATAGTAGACCCCACCAGCTTGCTGGTGAGGTCTATAGGGTAGTCGATGCACCTAGTTCGAGGGTGTAATTAATGTACCATGTGGGTTTTAACTACACACACATTTAAAAAATATATCCAACTAAAAACCTTTTGATCCTAATCTAATTTTGAGACCTCTCCCTTGGTCCTTAAATTTTCTAATACTCAACCATTTTACTTTACAAAAATTGACTAATCCAAGAATAAATAAAGATGATTGCCTTTTCTAGATCCATGCCAAATATGTATTCATAATTGTGATCAATTCATGGATCTATGTGATATATATTTTCCCTGATTATTAGATTAAAAATCTATCCTATCTTCATAGATTGTTTGAACATCTAGCATATTGACATTGTTTCTCTATCTGACTGGGATCTATCATCAACAATGAGCAGTCAATTAGAAAGTTTTGATGAATCCCCTTTATGAACCTATTCTATTTGTAAAATAACTAATATAACCTTAATAACTTGATGAAGTAATTTAATAATGGTGGTGAAAATTATTTTTTTAATAATAAACACCCTTTAAAAGAGATAGAATTCTTAGGAATGGCGATGTTTCTATGTTTGTATTTATAGAAAGATCATAATGAAACCTTTTTTGTTAATGTATATATTATGTTGAAAAATTGTTAATGTACTGATTATTTTTTTCTATACCCAAGGATTTAATCATGAATCAATGATGAAATCAGGATCCTTTCTTCGATTGATAGTGGATTCTAGTGAATTGGTGACCTTTCCTCTAACATTCCTCGGTTTTGGTTCTATGGATGGACTCTTTAAAGTATATGACTCTAGAATGACCATATAGACATATAATTATCTTGAGTATCCTTCATAAACTTCTTTATTAATTCAACTAGAACTAGCATAGACATCCTCGATGAGAAATCAAGTTCTTTGTGTGTGTGTGACATGTTCGAACTTCATTTCCTTGACGAACCATGGGATTATTAATCAGAAAAATTGAAGTAGTAGGTTTCTTACAATTTGGAGATCTATTACATAGTTTTTCCCATTTTATTATTCAAGTGTTGGCATGGTTTATTTTCTTTATTGATGGTGATTGATTATGGGTGTTTGTATTTCCATAACACCTTTATATGATCCTTATTTTCCTAATAATTACTTGAGTAGCTTATTACAATGCTTTATGTTGATTCACATATACTTTTTATGATATTGATATATTTCTTATGATGTCACGCTATGATTTTTATGATTTTACAAGTTGTTTTTTATCTAGTATTTGGAGTTTGTTCCTTGGTATGTGTCAAAGGAGCACTGTTTTTGTATGGATATCCCTTTTATTAGAGTTTAGATAATGTGTCATAATTATAACGGTGCGGCCACACCCAGGGTAATAACATGATAGACTTGAGTTTCATAGAAACTCAATGCCTTGTGGATACATTGTAACTTACCAAAAATAAATTAACTATAAACATAAATTAGTGTACTAAGACTATATAACTTTCGGATTTTGAGTGAATGTTCACTTGTCAGATTGTGGTCTGAATAACACTTGATGCCTTGAGGATATTGAGTAACATGTTCCAAAACCCTATCTATATTTCTTGATATTTTCTCATGAACTAGATTATTCATCTTTCATGGATCATAAGAAGGTATGTATAATGACCAAGACATAAGGTATATATAAATTACAAAAATCATTACAAAAACATATTCCCTAAGACCATATTAGTTTACTGACTTTGGAAACACAGAAACATGAACGCTAGTAAATAAGTGAGAAACTTTTCTCCCACTGGGTTCTTCTTGACTAGCACCCTTCACAGACACATCATAATTAATATAAA
This sequence comes from Viscum album, assembly GCA_963277665.1. Classification (NCBI taxonomy): domain Eukaryota; kingdom Viridiplantae; phylum Streptophyta; class Magnoliopsida; order Santalales; family Viscaceae; genus Viscum; species Viscum album. The sequence goes on from OY728122.1 coordinate 763,692,594, forward strand.
TCTTCATAACCTAGGGAAGAAAACAAAAAAGGGTGATCATATTATATTAGTAAGGGTAAAAAAGGGAGACAAGTAATCATAAACGTGATCATAGGAATATGAGAACATGACCAACACTTTTTTAGGTCATACCATACATATTAATGATCATAAACATGAATCATGTCTTAAATCTTGACATTTCATAAGACATGAATCATATGGAATTAAAGAACATAATCCATGAAATATTGGTTGTATGAGTTCACTCCAAATACCATCTTAGTAGTATGGTGTCACCCCTATTCCATCTTGGTAGTCATGGTTTACTCCCATTACCATATTAGTACAATGATTTCACTCCTCATTCCATATTGGTAGTCATGGTTCACTCCCATTTAAATATTGGTTGTTTGAGTTCACTCCCCATACAATCTTGGTAGTCATGTTTCCCTCCCATAAACATCTTAGTTGTCAAGGTTCACTCCCAGGACCTTCTTAGTCTATCTCATGATATATAAATCTATTCCCAATGAATTGGAGTGTGATATAGGTCCCACCCATCTAATAATTAAATCATATATACATGTTCCAAAAGATCAGAAACAATAATATAATAACCCATGAAATGAAATGGTTGTCATATACATGTAATCATATCATAACCTGTGGATATGAGAAAAGATTCATAATTATTTCATCAAAGCATAACCCATGAAAATAAATGGGGTTCATAATCATATAACATATGAAAGTGAAATGGGCATCATAAAAATAATGTCATAATAATATTAAAAATTCATAGAAATAATATTAATGGAAGTATTGAATCATTTACCCAGAAAGGCATGAGAAACACCAATAGATGTCATCTTAAATGGGAAATAATTTTGAAATATATTTCAAAAATAATTATTGAGGACAATTTAATTATTATTTAAAAATTTTATTTTTAAAAACTAAATCATTTTTAAAACTATTTTCTTTGAAAATAATATTTAAAACATATAACAGAATATTGAATCAAAATATGTTTCCTTGAAACTTATAAAGAATCTTGAAATCCATTTCAAAGTCATTTTCCTTGAAAAATTACAAAAGACTCTTAAAAATATTTTTGAAACCTAAACCCCACTAAATAATGAATATAAAAAGGATATGTAAATAAAATTAAATTAAATAATAATAACCATATAATAAATACATGATCATTATATATAACACACAAAAGAAAAGAGTGTTGAACGTGGCATGTTTCTCATGAATATAAAAAGTGAGATGAAATTATGTAACCATGAGTTTGACTTGTCTAGTATGTATTTGTATTCCAGAATAATAAAATTATGTTAATTAATTACTTGATATAGAACATTTTTAATGTTTATTATTAATTTAACTTCACTTATTACAACATTGTATACAATTATTTAGACAATTAATTGTATGTGGGGTGTTTTGACCAAATTTTATTCAAGTGTTAAAAACAACTTTGGTTGGATAACTATGGTCAAAGGGTAAATTATATAAAAACTTAAAGAATAATAATAATCAAATAATTAAAATATTTATACATTAATTATTATTTTAAAACTAATAATTAAATATGTTTGTGAAATATTAATCAATGTTATAATCTTGGGGATGGTAGGTCATACATACGCATGAGTAACATTCCCATTTCTCAATGGTCATTATGGAAAGAAGGTAAGTAATAATAATATTTTTGAAAGGATTATTATATTATAAATACCATATTATTTAATCATTTATACTTATATATATAATTATTTTTATGTTAAAGTAATCACATTGTGTTGAGGAGGTGGTAGTCCACAAGTCCACGAATGACGATATCACTTTATAAGTGTTTGAAAAGAAAGTAAAGAAAATTGTAGAAATTGTATTTAAAAAAAATTAATTAATACATTAATATAATATATATCTTTTTTGGGTCACATATTTATAATTAAAAACATCCTTTATACATTACATGCATCATGTGAATGAAACACATCGCTTTAAAGGGGCGGTAGTCCACACTTCTATAAACGATGTTATCGTGTAGACACATAATAGAAAGAATAATGGGACGGGTTATAAAATAAATATATAAGCATAAATAAATTATATATATCATATATATATTATATAAATATATTTTCCATCCAAATTTTTATCCTAGAAATGTGGGAAAGGAAAAAATGATCCATTGTCATTTCACGAGGTGGTAGTTTTTCGTACATCAATGGTATTTTCATTACCCATTAGATGGAAGTGTGTGAATGTTTAGGTTGAACACTTAATATATATAAATATAATTAATTTTAGGATAATTTTTGTGTTATATATTCATTAATTAATGATATATTAGGGGTTGGAGAATGAAAATAAATTAAAGGTCCTTGAGGAAAGATGTTACCCTTTTTTTGGGTAACTCCTTTGGGTTTCAACGAAAGGGATTCCTTGGATTGATTTTTTCTAAATGGGAGGATTCAAGGAGGAATAAAGGGATATTGGGGATCTATTTAGAAAGATTTTATATGGGAAAATTTCCTTGAGAGGTGTGAGGAAGTGGTAGGAGAGGAGACCTTTTATTTTGTAGGAGGAGTGGCACGCTTGTAATATTTTGGAAAAAGGGAAACCCCACCAACATTGTTTTATTGAAAGTGGATCCAATAGTGGTACAATTTTTATTATATGAAGGATAGGGTATAAATATGTCCATAAAAAAAATTTGGAAAATTTTATAGGATTTTTGGGCCTTAAGGTTATGGATTAGTCCCATGCTAATCCTAATTTAACCTTAATCATTGTAATTAATTTTAATTAACTTTAGTAATATTTTTGGAAAAAAATAAGTTGATATTATTATAAATTATAAATTATTATTACTAAAATTATTTGATATAGTTTTAAAAATCAAAAACACAAAAGTGAAAGAAATTATTTTAAATTTAATCCCATATACAGGATGACAAAGTGTGTTTTGAAAGTAAAAATGCTCAAAAGTGTGAAAGGTTTTTATAACCATTTTCAATGTTAAATTAATACCGTTGAACTTAATTGGATAAATTTATATTAAATTTACCTAATTAAACATTAAAATCAATTTAAATAATTATTTATCCTTATTAATAAATTATATGAAAAAAAAATCATTTAATTTCAGTATTTTCATTATTCATTAATAAAATGAAACATCACATAAAAATAAAAAAAACTCTCTATACTAATTTTTATGCTTCTATTTAAAAAATTATATTTATATTTACATATAAATTATTTAAATTTTCCAAAATTTAGATTTAAAATTGGCTCTCCATAAAAAATGTAGTAAAAGTGCCTTAATAAAATTATAGGTTTTTATGTGTGAAATTGGGATTGTTCTTATCTTAGGACAATAAAATCTATTATATGAATTTAAAAATATTTTATTGAATATATAATATTTATATTACATTAATATCACTCAATAATTAGAATTAATTTAATTTATTAGAAAAACAATCTTTTGTGAGAAAAAAAATATTTTTCTATAAAATTTTTACATTTATTGTCAATTAGTTCATATATTAATTATAACTTAGGAATTAATTGTATATTTGTATAAACAATAGGTTTTCAAAAGTTAGTTTATAATATTCATATACTCTAACTTAATTTCTACCTTATGTCTTAAAAATATGAAATAATATTATTTCAATAATATATTATTGTTTGGTAAAACATGGTCTTATGTGTTACCCAAGGCATCAATGAAAGTCAGTCTTGTGTATAACGTAATCTAGGATCATTGTTCCATGTAGAAAAATCTAACCTTTATGTTTCATGTAGTGCATTCTAAAATTGGTATTTTTTAAAATTCATGAAAACCACAGTGTATTGATTTATAAATAATATTTTTTTTGAATGAAATAAAAAATATCCAAAAGAATAAATTAATTTAAAAAAAATATAATTTAAAATATCTTGTGGAGTTACATTCCCCCCACCTTAAAATGAATTCCACCCTTAGATTCATTTGGTTTATCAAGGTTTTAATACATTAATGATCCTTTCATAGAAACCCAAATCATAAAAATAAATTCTAAAACATCCTTAAAAAAGAATTTTGGAAACATAACGGTTGCCCAAAGTAACACATAACTAGGTTTCCACATATAAGAACATATGTAGGAAGTGAAAAAATGGACATGGATGAAAAGTTTAATTATTTATCGGGTGTTATTGATGTCATCACTCAAAAAGAAGTGAATTATCAATAAAAATTTTAGGTCCACAAATTCATAAATCTATGATGATTTAAAAGGCCATCACATTAACAAAAAGTTGGGTATTTGGTCAACATTTTTTTACCATTTTCTTAACATTGAGTAAGACTTTTTTTAACCAGAAATATAAGGAAATTTACCTACCTAATATATTTATATAAACACATTTTCATTATTTATTTTTTCTACTATCAATTTCTAATTCATCCATTACTTAAAGAAATGTATGATAATAAATTGACATTAATGCATGAAGCACTAAAATAGACATTTTGGGGATCTAAATGCCCATACAAACGGAAAAGTATAACTATTTTTCTCTAAATATTTTTCAAAGTCAATATTATTAATAAATTAATTTATAAACATAAAACATAACACTACTGGTTCATCATTAATATTTATTCATCGGAAATAATTACATGTTAACCAATACATCGTGCAGGCCAGTATTAGGTGTGAAACCCTAATCATGTTTTAGTCATGGGTTCCAGACCCATAGTATTACCAGACATGATTAATTGTCACCCAACATAAATTATGTCCTTTTTTGGAACCACAATAATATAATTTCCAAAATAAAAAATATTGATATCCTTGAATTAAGATTAATCACTAAATATACTTTTACCAAGGGTTATTAATAAAATCAAAATACAAAAATTCTTCCCCCAAATATTAACATAAACTTTAGATAAATGGTTAACCATATAACCCTTTCAAGAAAATCAAAAATATATTAGGAAAATTACCCAATTAACTTAACATTGATCCCTCGCAAAAAAAAAGTTGTTCTTGGATATCACATTCCAAACATGTGAATACCATCATTATGTATTCTCTTGAAACGCGGTAATTACCCTTATTACCCTAAATAATTTTAGAAAACATGCCTGATTCATTATTCAAAAGGTCCCTATATATATTCATTAAATTCAAGAAGTTTTAAACATCATCCATGATGACATGTACCGCTTTTTCAACCAATCAATAATTAGATATATGGTAACGAGTGTTTTCTAATTCGCTTACTTATATCCAATATGTATCCTTTCTAAAAATAATTATCATAACATTAGAAACACATTAAAGATTATCTTCCCCTTAATTTTTTATTCCCCATGAATATCACATTTTAATTAAATCACTTTTATTATCCATTATAACTATTAAACATATTCTTTAAAATCCTTAGCAAAAAAACATAAACAGAATAATCCTTATATATTTTACCATTATTATTCTTGAATCCAATTACATAAATACTTTAATCCTTCAACTTTAATGGTTGTCATGCAATAGTTTATTCTTTTGTTTAGAAGTAAATTATTATGTTTGGGCATTGATTTCTGTAATGTATGTGTTTTATAAAGATGAGAGATTGAACTCCATGATAATTTGTTACTCTATGAGCCTTTTTTCCACAAATATTACATCTTCCCCTCCATTTGAGCTATTCATTAAGGTCATTAATCACTTTTTATTGACATGTATAAAGCTGAATCTTACGTCGTCTATGATCCTTAGAATTTAAAAACATTTAAAATTTCATCTTCCTCTTATGAAATGTGTTATGAATATTTCCAAATTTCATATTGTTAATCATATATCCAGATAATGGCTTCAGCATAATCAAAATATCTTTATCTCAAGTCATTATCAAATCTCATTCCTCATAAGGACCAAATTTTCCATTAGACTCAATGTTAACAAAATTCCTTATGGTTTCCTCCATTGACTAGAACCATAAAGTACGTGGTGAGAAACACATATCATAGAATAAAACCACATAATCATGAAAACTTACTTATAGGATGTCTAAATCATGACACCTGCCTTTCAATATATGATACCATAGGTTTTTCCTTGGTTTTTAAAATCCATATTATATTCAATTCCTCTATAATGGTTCATGAATAGTTCGTGAATTTTCAAAGAATAACCTCGAGAGTTAAAAAATAGGTGTGTAACAAGGCCCATTGTCGTCTAACAGATTACCCCGAGTCAGGCCTGGGACATCTTGTCAGAGTTGTTTCCCATATATACATCTATGCACGATCCATATCCACTTGTAATATACAAACATGATTTTATTACTATAAAACCACTCACCCTCTCCTTTACAAAAAAATTCTAGGACATTTTACTATACTTTTCATTATCATTATACTTATCCTTAGACAAGTCCGTAAAGTTCTCAATAAGGATTTATCATCCTAGTTTCAAAATTTTAACTAAAAATTTTCAATGATACACAATATAACAACATTTTATTGACTTACATTAACATTATATCACTTTTTCAGAATACATAAAATATTAAAAAATTGATGCCCAAAGACCGTATTAGTTTACTGCCATTGAAAAAATAGAAACATGAACATTGGCACATAAGAGAGAAACATTATCCCTCACTAGGTTTTTCCTGACTATCAAACTTCTTAGAAACATCATATTTAATACAAATCATCATAACCTGAAGAAGGACACATAAAAAGGTGTGATCTAAGATGCTCGGTAGGGGTAATAAAGGGATATAGGTAAGCATAAACAAGAGAATAGGAGTATGTGAACATGATCAAAAAAATATAAGGTCATATCCTGCATATCAATGATCAAAAACATGACTCATGGAATAAATATTGACAGTTCATATGACATTAATCCTAAGGAAACAAGAAACATAATCCATGAAATCACAACAATGGAATAAAACATGGAATTATGACAAACACATATGTATAAAATATGATTTCACTAGTAGATGAGTCATAGTTTCCAAGACCATATTAGTAGTATTGGTTCACTCCCCATTCCATGATGTTAGTCATGGTTCACTCCCATATCCATCTTAGAAGCATGAGTTCACTCATCATAGAATACTGGTAGTCATGGTTCACTCCCATGGACATCTTAGTAGCATGAGTTCACTCCTCACATCATCTTGGTAGTCATGGTTCACTCCCATGGCTATCTTATTTACATGAGTTCACTCCTCAAAGAATATTGTTAGTCATGGTACACACTCATGGACAACTTAGTAGATAATGTTCACTCATAATACCATCTTAATATATCTCATGAGATATAAATATTTTCCCAATTAATTAGAGGGAGATATAGGTCCCACCCATCTCAAAATGAAATCACAAGTACATGTACCAAAAGATCATAAACAGTCATATCATTACCCATGAAATGAAATTACTTTCATAAAAATTAAATAACATCTTCACCTATGTGAAATAGATGGGTTTTAGAATTATTTCATCAAATCATAACTCGTGAAAAGAAATAGGTTTCATAAGAATATAACCAGTTAAAGAGAAACTGGTATCCTAAAAATCATGAAATAAAAAAATAAACCATTCCTAGAAATAATATGAATGGAAACTCTGAATAATTTCCCCAAAAACCCATTAATAACTCCAACGAAATGTCAACTTTTGTGGGAAATAATTTTGAAATATCTTTTCAAAATATTTCTTGACGAAAATATCCCTCTTCTTTAAAAGAATTATTTTCAAAACTAAAAAAATTAAAAAAAAAATTCTAGAAAATAAAAATGAAAACATATTATATAATCTTGAAACCAATTTTAAAACATTTTTCCTTTAAACATATAAATAAAGTTGAAAACCATTTCAAAATCGGATTCTATGAAAACTAAAAAAAGATTTTTAAACCCTTTGAAACATTAACCACACTAAATAAAGATGATAGAATAGATATTTAAATACCCAAAAATTAAATAATAATAATCATAGAATAAATTTATGGTCATTATATACAATAATAAAATAAAATAGTGGTGAACATGGAATGTATCTCATAGAAATAAAAAGTGAGATAAAATTCACTTTCCTTGAGTTCCACTTGGCTCTTCTGTATTTTGATTCCTAAATAATAAACATATGTTAATTAATTAATTTATTAATAACATTTTTAATAAATATTATTAATTTTATTTCAGTTATTACCATGCCATATACAACTACTTAAACAATTAAGTTTAGGATGGGTGTTTTAACTGAATTTGGTTCAGGCGTTAAAAACGGTTTTGTTTTCCAAACTATGGTCAAAAGGGTCCTTAAATAAACATCTACAGAATAATAATCATGTAATAATTATAATATTTATAAATTAATTGTAATTTTAAAACCAATCAATAAATATGGCGGTGAAAAATACATCAACGCAACCATCATTGAGACGGTTGGTCATACGTACGAATTAGTTGTGTTCCCATTTCTCAAGGATCATTTTGTAAATATGGTAAGTAAAATATATATTTCTAGAATGGTAATTATATCATGAATACCATATTATTTAATAATTTATACATTTATATAATTCTTTTTTATGTAAAAAGAATCAAATCGTGTCATAGAGGAGGTAGTTCGCACGTCCACAAATGATATTATCACTTTATAAGTGTATGGAAGGGAACTAAAGATGATGGTATATATTATATTTATTGAAACATAATTATGTAATGAATATAGTATATTTGTTTTATGTCACATACATATAAATAAATCCATCATTTATACATTCCATGGATTCTGTTAACGAATCACATCGCTTTGATGGGGCAGTGGTCTACACTTCCACAAACAATGTTATCAGGTTTACGCATAATGGAAAGAATAAAAAATGAATTTTAAAATAAATAAAGAATAATAAAGAAATTATATATATCATATGTAAACCTATTATCCATCATAATTACCATACTTGAAAGGTGGGAAATGAAAAATGAACATTCTTCGTTTAGCGAGAAGGTAGTTCATCGTACATGAACAGTATGTTCATTGCCCATTAGATGGTGATTGGTGTATGTTTAGGTAAAAACCATAACATACAAAAATCTAAGTATTATTATGATATTGTTTTTGTTATATAACAATTAAATTAGGAGATTTTATATGGTGGATAAATAAAATAATATAATTGATCTTGAAGAAGTATGTAATCTCCTCTTTCGGTAACACTTTTGGTTTGCACCAAAGGAACTCCTTGGATTTATTTCTACCCAAAGGATGGATTAAATGAGGATGTTAGGTATTTTGAGGTGTTATTTCATTGCAATAGAAATTGACATTAGCGGTGGGGTTTTAGCGGCAGTTTTTGGAATTACCACTAAACCCTTTTTTTAAATGGTTTCGTGGAGGTTTATAATAAAATGTCTCGAAACAATATTTTTTTTACACTACCGACCATCCCCCCCCCCCCCCACCCCGACCCCCCTTCTCACCCCGCGACCCCACTTCCCCCGGCCCCCTGCTTTCCCTAGGACCCCGGCCCCCCACAACCCCTGCGACCCTGCTTCCCCCCCCCCCCCCATGACCCCGATGACTTATACGAACCCTAAGGTTTGAATTATATTAATTTTGACTCAATTATTGTCTCCTTATATTATGAATTATGAAGATTAATTTTTGATTTTCCATTAGATTCATTAAAAATACACATAACCCGTCTTTAATAAGTTATCCTTGTTAGAAAAACTATTATCACTTTGTTATTATTTATGTTTAATCCATGTCTACTATTTCAACAAGTTAAGGTGTTCAATTGGAATCTCCCTAGGTATTGTGCATTCTTTAGTGACCAAACCACATTCTATGTGGTTTTTTCTTGAATCTTAATTGTAATGACTATAATGAATTTGATGAGAAGTGTGTCATAAGATCATATCACCTGTTAATACATAAAAAAGGATACTCCCTTGTTAAACTATAATGTTGATAGATTATAATGCCTACTTGACTATAATGAATTAGGACACATAGGTATGGAGTTCCTTATACTTTTTATACTCTATCATGGAGTCCATCAAACATGTTTTACTCAAGCATAGCATCCCTTATATGTGTGGTACTCAGGAATTGTATCCCTTATACTTATGACACTCGAGAAAGGTTTCCCTAATACTTAGAATAATTAGTCATTGAATCCCTTATACTTGTAATACATGGTAATCACATCCTTAATTATAGTATTACTAAGGTCTGTAGCACCTCATTCTTGTGATATATGGTCATGGAATCCATTATACTTTTAATACATTTTCATGGAATCCCCTACTACCATATGGGACTCCATTGACTTTATAGGAATGCCTCAGTAATGCCTCAGGTCATGGATTGTTACTCACAAGTTTTAATATTTTCTTTTTGTTAAAATGGAATGTTGTAGTGTTTCTCCCTTAGAATCTATAATTTCGATCCAAACAACATAAAACCGAAGTGTACTTTCGTTCTGTCATTTACCTTACTTTTCATAAATTTCTTTTGTGTGTTGAAGTGAATGGTATTGAATTCATTCTAACTTATTGTAGTGGTTTGTATAAATATAATTCTTCCAAGTTCCCGAATATAATTTTTAGAGATAATTCCTTCTAGGATCTATTTCCACATATGTGATTCTTATTATCTTATTATGTTGTCCTAGAGGATAGTACCAACATCCCACATTTCATCTCCAAATTCCCAACATGATTTTACTATGAAACTCCAAACACCAAGCCCAAACATATCAACTATTCTTCAAATACCCTAGTTTGATCCCCAAACCACATTAGCCACAACTTGAATGCCTTTTCTGATGTGGTCTCCCCCTTACCATATCATTTTTTATGAAAAAACAATGCTAAGTCCTTCTCTAGATGAATTATACCAAAGAAGCTCAATCTCACCCAGCAATGCGGTATCATATCCAGACCACGACGCCTTAAAACTCAAGGAATAACAAAAATGTCCAATGCCCACACCGAAGTTTGAATATGAATCTTAGTTCAACTCCATGGTCAGATCCTCGATCGTCCCATTTAACCATAATTCTACAATCATGAGAACTAACACATATATGATCCAAATCACCCTCAAGTCACACAACCGCTCTTTTCTATGTGAATACACCAAAAAGAGCTCTAGGAATTCAATCCACAAAAGGTTCGTAGAACCTCAAAACCGAATATCCCAAGTTATTTCCTCATACATTTCCTTGAACAGCACCACTTATCATGCCTCAAGACTACCATCCCTCACTTGGTTCTTGCCACTCAAGGGAACAAACAATGTATTCATCCAAATCTAAGGCCCCCACCCCCATGACCCTATGACCCTAACAACCTCGTGACCCCAGAGACCCCGCTTCACCCAGCCCCCTGTGACCCCGGCGACCCCGCTTCCCCTGCCCCCCCCCCCCCCCCCCCGCGACCCTATGACCCCGGTGACCCCGGCCTCCCACAACCCCGTCTACCCCGGCGACCCCGCTTCCCCCAGCCCCCTGCGACCCTGGTAATCCCTCTATTTCCCTTATTTACTTCATTTGGCACGTATCACAAGGGATTTGGGGTTTTGGATATGTTTTCTCATTAATATTACTAAGTTTACCTCATACTCATCCTCACCATATGATGTGAAACTACATTTTGAACATATTTACAACATGTAATTGAACATTACAATATATACCCCAATATGATGACTTTAAACTATGTGATACCTTAGTCCATTCTTATATTGATGTGCCTTCCCTTATATTGATTTTATTGTACCTTGTGGTGTGGTGGTTTGTATATGTATTTATCCTATTTGATTTCCCCTATGGTGTTGTACTTATCATTTGTTATTCCCATTATTCATTGTATACATTATAATGGTTCCTTTATATATATTATAGGTATTTTTGGTTATTTTTAATATTGGAGATGCATATATATTGAAGGTTATTATTAGATTTGACCTCAGTAATTATAGGATATGGCCTTCTATATTATGTGATATTACTACTGAGTCTTTTTCACCATTCCTTGGCCTATTGGAGTTTGGATTTGGTTGGCACACTTAGTTTATCATCATCTAGTTTTGGTCTCTGTGGGGTAGGTCTTGTTAGGGTGTAATTAGATTGGTTCAAGTCCTAGGAAGATATTTTTGAGTTATTATTCACATGAGGACTTGTTTAGGAATTTAATGTTGTGATTTCATGGGGTTTTTTATTTTAGTTATCATACCAGTGAGGCTATAGTAGGTGTGGTTATAAATGTATCCTTTCACCGAGACATTGGTAACCTGTTAGTCAACCCAAATCTCTAAATCATCATATATAGGGTAAAATTAAGTTGATACATGAATCATATAGTTCTCAATAATTATATTTCATGTAACTCCTATTTTATTTGATTTATATATGATTTAATCATTATGGATTCATCCTATCAAATGAACAATTCCACCCACACAAAAACAACTTTTTTTAGAGTTAAGTTTGTGAAAATCCTATCACATTGCTTGATCCTTTTTTCACTTTTAATTTAAGTGATGAGGTTTTGATTTAAATACTTATATAAGAGATATACTTTCCCTATTATTTTAGATAGCTTCTCTCCCCTTTTTTAGTATAGAACTTCTCATAAAGAAGACAGTAGTTCCCACTAATGGACTACCCATAAGAAAACTGTGTAACATGAATTCCAGTAGGGGAGGCCTCCTAGATTCTGAGAGGCCACTAATCCTCTTGTGGTATAGGATTTAGTGGAGTCAACAACTCATGCAATTCATCTATTTTGGAAACCCACAAACCATATGGTGATCCTAGAACCAAGTTATCTACACAACACACTATGTATGTAGTGGATGATGTTTTCTCAAACTCATATGGTATTAATATATTATGGTTTTAACTTAATCCATTGTTCTAGATGAGATTATATCCACAAATAGTAAGGATAGATTGAGTTCTGGAGATGTTAAACCCATAGTAAGGTTGCATGACCATGTCTAAGAATGTGTTGAGTTTTGTAAGCATCATAAGGTTTTCCTTAAAAATTATTTATAATAGATTTATTCAATATTATAGTTTTATATGAAGACTCTATTGAGAACTTAGGTTGGGGTTTTCTCTTACAAAACTCCACCTGTGTTGGAGTGCTCATGTGAGTGTTGTTAGGGTGAGAATTACTAGTAGGGATGTATCCAAGATTTAGGATGAAGCTATAGTTTTAATTGAAAATTTCTAGTGAAATGATGTGCTAAAATCTCCATATTAGAAGTGACATTGAGGTTATAGACTCTACTATTATAGGATAATTGAGTTACCTGGAATTGGTTTTGGTTAAGATACTGGTGTTGTAGGAGTATTAAGAGATGAGTGACACTTTGACACACTCCCACAATCACCAAATTTGATTTTTTCTTTTCAATAGCATAGTGATAAGAGTTATATATATAGGTTTATGTGTATAGATGATTTAGGTGACATCTAGTTTGGTTTTAGGTATGATTTGTGTCCTCTATTCATATACCTTCATAGTGGATGATACAGGTCATGATATTATTTCTGTATTGATTTTTTGGGAGTTATAGATTTTAATTTAGACCCTTATCATACCTTTTATCAACTAGAGAATTTACACTAATGGTGACTATCTTTCAATCATACTTTCTGGTAAAGGGATTTTATCCCCAATAGAGAAAGGGTTCATTTATGGGATTCCTTTTTTATAGAGATGATACCCAATAGTATCTTCCTTGGTTTTTATTGGTTATCTGTTTCTATTGTTATATGGTGTTATGTGGTTCTGTAAATGAGGTGAGTTCCACCTTCAATAGTGAATGGGACCCCATTAGGTTTATCAAGTAGCGCCAACCCTTGATAAGTGGTAGTGATTTTCCCATCAGATGGTTTCATGGTTTTATATGACTTATGGGTGGTTGAGGATTTACTTCATGTGAATGTTGATTAATTCAAGGGTACTCATATATGAAAATCCATGGTTGTTTCTTAATGGTATCATGACATATGCATCAACATGCATTCCAAATATGCAATTCAAGTGTTATTGCATAGGATTGTGTATTCCCTTATATTTATCTATTTTTTCTCCCAGCAAGAATGAATCATGTGGACATAGATATTGTGAGTTCTTATATAATAATGTGGTCAAAGTGAAAAACTCAATTCAAGGAATTAAAATAAGAAATTATTTAATTTGTTTGGAAATTTAGAGTAGGATCACCCACTTATTGAATCCTTTTCCTTTTAATACTGAATACCTTCTATATTTTTTATCTACAGATAGAATATTTGTGCTTGAAAAACCTAATTTGAGTTGATTCGATAGCTTTCGAGGACTTGGATAGCACATTGTAATCCAAGTCAACTCTATAAAAAACCTCATCTACTCAAAAATAAATTGTGGATTTCTCATAATCATATATAGCTGCTTTAAATTTTTTTGAAGAAAACTCATCTTCTACTATCTTTAGTTCATCCTCTAGGATGAATTTGGTGTCTTTTTAAAAAAAATTACATCTCTCTATTTCTATGCTTCTTCATCAAGATTGGAAACATTATTTTTTTCCTCATGAACTGTGATTCCAACCACGTTTTGCTTATGTTACTTTTTGTTATCTAATATTATATTTTGATGCTATAAAGGATTTCAAAAGTCAAGGGTAAAAAATTTGGAGATTTAAGAGAAACATGATAGGAATACTGTTTAGCATAACTTTTAGTATTGATCGTGTGGTAATTGAGTAATATGGCATTGTTGGTTCTATTGAGGATTTTTATTATTTAGGCAGATTTTTCTTAAACATTCATTTCCATGAAAACCATTTGGATGAATGGACTACATTATTCATGTTTTATCATACCTTATGAATTATTTTTATATCCACGTAGTTATTTCAAATTAACAACGTGCTTTGGTTTTCATGGTAAAGTAGCTACCACGTTGTTAGCACATTTTTTCTCTTTACCAAAGAAACTTCCCCTATCCTAAACACTAGAGGGTTCATATCTAACTCAGGGGCTCATCTTTGTTATATTATGTTTCTATAATATTACACTGTTGTATATATGAATCTCTTTCTCTATTTAGTAGTAACTATGTGTTTTAATTTTTTTATTATTGAGTAAGAACATTGCGATATACATGGATAAATGATGGATCACATTACCGAGGAACACACATCAGTATGTTAAGGGTTTGAATGAGTTTTTAGATTTTTAAATTTCTAATTGATCCATTTAAGGGAGAATAATATGTTCGTGTCCTAAATGTAAATTAAGAACATTGTCGAAGAGAGATGAAGTTTATGAACATTTAATACTAAAGAAATTCCCTGGTCAATATTTGTGTTGGATTTGGTATGGAGAATTGAATGTTATAGAAAGATTGAGAACTGATGTTAATCCACATAATGAGGTCCCAAGTTTGTCGACAATGGAAAATGAAATGAAAAACCTCCTAAATGATGCATTGAGAAATGAAAGACACCACTAATAGCATCAAAACATATCAGAACAACCAGATTAGGGTGTTACAAATTGCAACATGAAAAGTGATGTTTTTGAGACTGTAACACAAGCAGATAAAGATTGTAACATATCATTGGATCCTCCTCTTGATTTTGTGGATCCAAATGTAAGAGAAAACTTCATTGAGGAAAATTAGTTTCATGATTTAGTTGACGATGGAAATTAAGAGTTGTATAGTGGGTGTTTGAAATATTAAAAGCTTTCATTTCTGCTGAAGTTGTACCATATTAAATGTCCATGTGGAATTACAAATAAGGAAATGTCCATGATATTGGAATTGATTCATGATTCATTTTTTGAATAAAAAATCCCAGAATAATTTTATGATATGAAAATATTTATTAACAAGATTGGTCTGAATTATACAAAAATACATGTGTGCCCCAATGATTGTATGCTTTATTGGGGAGAGGATTCAAGTAGATAGAATTTCAAGAAATTTTCTTCTTCTAGATAGTAGTCAAAGGGTGATGTTGGAAGTCTGAATGACCATTATTTCATATAAAATAATAAAAGGAACACAAATACAAATGTTTTTCATTACTTTCCTTTGAAGCCTCGATTACAAAGATTATTCATGTCATCGAAAATTTCCGAACACATGAAGTTTCATTCTGTAGATAATAACAATGATGGTTTAATGATACATCCATGATATTCCAAATCGTGGAATCTATTTGATTCATTACATCTAGATTTCTTAGCTGATCCTAGGAATGTTCAATTGGGATTGGCTACTGATGGATTCAACCCATTTGGGACTTTGAGTACTAATTAGAGCATTTGAACAGTTGTTTTGATCTCTTATAATATGCCTCTCTTGATTTGTATGCAACAAACATCTTTTATCACTTCCATTATTATTCCTAGAAAACATATGCCTGGAAATGATATTGATGTATACTTGCAGCCTTTGATTGATGAATTGCAGGAGTTATGGTGCAATGGTGTTGAGACAATTGATGCTTCTTCTAAAACAATGTTCAAAATGCATGCAGATTTAATGCGGACCATTAGTGACTTCCCTAGGATTTGGAATTTATCTGGTTGGAAAACATACATGGGTTTGTCTTGTCCCATTTGTAACATTGATTTTGAGCCCAAATGGCTACCTCAAAGTAGAAAATTGTGTTTCTTGTGCGATCGAAGATTTATCGATGCATCTCATAGATTTCGGCTGAATAGATCAAAATTTAATGGTTCCATTTATCATAGACCACCTCCAAAGTTTTTAATTGGCTATGAAATATAGACACAGCTTGAAAATGTTGATAAATAATTTGGGAAGGATCATAATTTGAATGATAGTGGAAAATGGGTCCGAAGTGCATTGTCAAGTGAAATCAGAACGCCAGAATGGAAGAAAAAAAAGTATATTCTTCAAACTTTCCTATTGGGAATTTAATTTTTTACAGCACAATATTGATGTGATTCATATTAAGAAGAATTTCTGTGATAATTTGATTTTAACATTACTTAATGAGCATGGAAAGTCGAAGGATCATCTCCATTCTTGCAAAGACTTACAAGTAAAGAACATAAAATGTGATCTTTGGCCAAATGAAAATGAAAAGTATGCTCCGGCCATTTTTTTAATGAAAAATATGGATAAAGATACATTCCTTATAATTTTAAAGAATGTGAAGGTATTTTAGGGTTATTCGAGTAACATCTAGATGTGTGTTGAAATGATGAATTGTAAGTTACATGGATTGAAAAGTCACGATTCATATATTTTTTTACAACAGTTACTACCATTGACATTGCATACATTATTACCTAAAAAAGTTACTGCTGTTGTACTCCAATTCTACACATTTCTTAGGCAATTATGTTAGAAAGATATACATCCATATCATCTTGAAAAACTCTAAGAGATGTTTGTATGGACCCTTTGTGCAATGTAGATGATCTTTCCTCCATCGTTTTTTTACTGTCATGATTCATTTAACTGCGCATTTGGTTGAGGAAGATAAATTAGGAGGCCCCGTTCATTATCTATGGATGTATCCAATTGAGAGGTATTTTATTTCAATGTTTTTTAGTTAAGTAAAAAAAATCCTTTAAATAAATGCATAATATTATTATTATTTTTGACAGATATCTTGGGCATTTGAAAGCATACATGTTAAATAAAGCTCAACCAGAAGCCTCTATTGCTGAAGGCTATTTGGATGAGGACTATCTTACCTTTTTTTCCAGATATTTGGATGATATTGAGACAATATTTAATCGAGTTAAACATGTTGATGACAAATCAAATAAATCTCAAATGCATCAGAAATCAAAAATATTTCCTGCTATTGGTTGATCAGTTGGGAGGACCTCAAATGTGACACTAACAAAATTGGAATTATTACAGGCACATAGATATGTGCTGCTGAATAGTGAAACTGCAGATCCATTTATTGAATAGTTGAGGATACAAACAAAGAGATTAATGAGAGGCCGAATAAGAAATGAGAAAGATATAAAAAAGCTGTGAATAATGAGCTTGTAGAATGGTTTGCACGACGTGTAAGTTCATAAATATTGCAATAAATACAAATATTAGTTTAACACTTACATTTTTTAAATCTATTAAATTCTATTTATTTTTTCAGATCATGAATACTGATACTCGAGAAGACTTGTCAGAATATTTAATGTTTCTTTCTAGAGTTCCTATAAAACAAGTTATAATTTTCAACGCTTATAATGTGAATGGCTTTAGATTTCGTACAGTCGATCGAGAAGTGGGTTTGAAAACACAGAATAGTGGTATATTTATATTTTCTGATGTGGGATACTATGGAAAGTTGCATGATATTATTGAATTAAACTACCATAGATATTTTTATGTTTTTTTATTCAAATGAAAATGGGTTGATATTATCAGAGGTGTTAAAAGATATCCCTTGAAATTTACTTCTGTGAACTTCTCTCGCTTGATGGATGTTGGTGATCGTGAACTGTATGATCCGTATATCTTTGCATCACAAGAAAAATGATATATTATGTGAATGATGTTGTGGATGAAGGGTGGATTGTAGTTGTTCACGTAATAAAAAGAGATTTGTATGATATGGGTGATGAAGTGGAATATTTGACCTTTGAAATTGAATTTCATCAACAACACGAAGTAGAATTATTTGTCCTTCATTGTATTGAAAATATTAGTCTAGAACAGATGAATGAAGTGGATGAAGAAATAGAGTGGGAAACCGACATGATTGAAGGGGAAAATGATTCTATGTACAACTATTTATTCATTCAAAAACCACTTGTTTCATTTCTGCAGTCATTCATTATCATTGTTATATATTTTTTTTCTGTTAGTACTAGGTATCTTTTATGATTTTTAATTTTTTTTCTCCATAATTTTTTTGAAATATATATTCTAAAAATAATTTTTTTGATTAAATGAAAATAATTCCAATGAGGAAGTGGTACACTATTTCATCTAGTTCTGCGACAGATGACGATGCATATGGCTCCCTCCCCATGGCATCTGAGGCACCAGATGCCTACACCCCTGAACCATCTCTCCCTGCATCGCCTCTCATACCATCTGAGGGTGTCCTATTAGAGGCTAAGTCGTCGACTCGCCCTTCAGAATCCTCAGATGTGGGGCGGTGATAGGCCTCTTCCAGTTCATCACAGACATACTGGAGTGTCATTGTCATAGGTACAAATTTTAATTAAATAAATTTATTGGATTTTTTATACTAATTATTTGTTCATTGAAGATGAAAAAATGAAACCGTGGATAAAAACATAAAAAGTTCAGATGTTTGGAATATGAATAGCGAGAAGATAGTCAGGCCATTTGATTATTATCGGGTCCCTACGGATGACATTGTGGGGTTACAGGCCAGCTGGCAGCGGAGCCCAATTCCCTTAGTATTTCTTATGATGATTGGATACATATGCCTCCAAGCTAGAAAAATGATGTTTTTGATTCCCAAATAAACTTAATTTTATTACATTATGGTTTAATTTAATGTCATGTTACTAATATGTTCAAAATGAATTTTTTTATACAGATGTTCTTCCACTTTATAATTGCTGATGTGATAGCACGGAAGTGGAGGTTGAAAAATCTTGGTAGGAAATGGAAAGATTTCAAATGGATATTGTGGTGTGATTTCAACGATACTTCATTGATCGTGCAACAAATGTATGAGAATCTACCTAGTGGGGTACCGAAAGAATAGTGGAAAGTTTTTGTTGACAGACATCGTGATAAGAAGCTGATGGTATTGAAATATATATTATTATATTATCCTCATTTTACATTTATACATGTATATGAAGAGGAGATGAAATTGAATACATTATTGTTAAATTTAATTTTTTTTATTTCAGGATCTCTCAAGATAGAATGCATCAAATCGGGCTAAGAAAGTCATCCCTCACACTACGAGCTCAAAAAGATTTTCTAGAATCCGAACGACATTGGTAATATTTTAATTAGTTTAAATATTTATAAGACAATATTATCTGTTTAATATATTGAATTGTTGATTTATATTTCCTTAATTCATTCACAGAGTTTAGGGCATGAAGCATCCCAAACTGAACTGTGGTTGGATGTTCACAAAAAATCAGATGGATGTTTTGTTAATGAGCCTTCCAAATAAGTTGGGGTATGAAGTCAATTTTTTATTATAATAACTTATTATCAGTTTTTACTATGATAATATTTATGGATATTTGATTTATAGGTAAAAATTAAAAAAAATGGGATGCCAATCCTGGGAAGTCCAACTCAGTCTCCCAAGATGACCCAGTTGCCAAATTCATTGGGAAGGAGCATCCTTGTAGAGTGCATGGGATGGGTTTTGGACCCGTACCAGCTGAGGTCTTTGGCATGCCACCAGGGATTTCAGCTGCATCTACTCTTGGTTATAGTCAGTCCATACCCGAAGATTCTCATAGGGATATTGCTTCTCTGAGACCACAGTTCAAGACCATGGGGATCAAATATATGCTTTAAAGAAAGCGATGACTGATATACGTCTGCAGATGAGCAGATATGCCCCCAGTGGTAGTGAATCAAGTAGTGGTAAGCAAGTAAATCAAAAAAAATCAAAATTATTTAGTTTTAAAACATTAATTGGGTTTATGTTTTAATATAAATATGAAAAAGTATTCAATTTTCAATATAATGTTCTTACAGGTGGCAGCAGAAAGTGTAGATGGAGGTGGAGAGGGTGATGATGCATCTTCGGACAGTGAGTAGTTTTATTGTTGATGTGTTGAAAAAATATGGGAACAGTTTGTTTGTATATGTAACATGTGTGGCACATAGTTCCCACAAAAAATTTCATATCCTAACATTTTATTGATTTCTCCGGTTTCCTTTTACGCATTTTATGGATTTCTAATGTTTCCTTTTATGTCTTCATTTCTCGAGTGTGGTATAAATCATTTAATTTAGGCCTGTGTTTGAATTGGTAGTCAAGGTTTTGGATGACTAAAAGTTAAACCCATTGTTGATGTGTTGAACAAATTGGGTCCTTTCATAGTGATCAAGGGGATAGAGTTGTGGACACTTTGGTGAGGAAAAATTTGTAGATAGTGAATCTTCATGTGTTGTTAATGGTTATCGTATTCTGTTCATGATGATAAAATGTGGTCATACCCAATATATAACCTAGGTTCCTCTTAGTGGGAGTTGTTATTAAACTATATAAAACCAGGATTCATTGTATGATGTGTATTGGATGATCTAAAAGTTTTACACTATATAAAATTTGGATTCCTCTTACGATAATTATGATATGTTCAAAAAAATTACCTCATATAAAACATGGAATCATCACATTATGTGAGATGAAAAAAATCATTTTCTACAATACATGACATTAAACTTTATCCTTATCTCATTCCTTCAAGATGTGATGCCTCATAATAACCATTATATTCCAAAATTCCCTCTATATATAGGATTTCCCCTATTTCCAATGTTTTTCTTATACTATACCATATTATAGAACAACATGTGTCTTGATTCACACTCTCATGGGATAAATAATGATGCTTAGTCATCCTTTTTTGGGTCTAGATGTAAATTTATTAAGCATTTGGCCCCATTTCTCTATTTACGGTACACAGATTATACCCTAAAATAATGAACATTTCATATCAAAATGTTCATGTGGTACCTAGGACTACATTAACCCCTTATACATTGGTTTTTACCCATACCATGACCCATAGATACCATGTAGAGAATCATCATCCTAGTCCATGAATCATGACGTTAAATTATTCATCATTATCTTGGTTGTATGATCTTACTTTGTGTGTAATCATATTCAGGATTTCGTCATGGGTTGAAGGGCCTATTTTTTCGTATAACCCCATGATTTATTCAATACAAATACATTCTTGATTCCCCCACCTCACCAATCTATACTATAACAGATTATACCAGAACATTCAAAAAATATGGGTGGATTGATTCCCATTTTCATGGGAATCATATTGATGGATATATCTTCTATCATTGAGCCTAGCTGATGATTCACCATATAATAATCCATTATATAAGGTGTCATTGCCCCAAAACACTAACATGAGACTCTTTTATAAAAATAATCTCCTTTCATTTTTGTTGACTCATCATTGGGCCATGATGACCTCATTTCCTGATATGATGAAGTAAATAATGGGTATATAGATTCAAAAGACCTTCTAAAATCCTAGTAAGATGAATTTAAACTATATCATTACCCCTTTTAAAATATACATACCTATTAATGATAGATAATTTAACCCCATAAAAAATTGATAAGTCTCTTAAAGAGAGATAATTTCACCTCTTATAAATTCTTGATGCCTAATATTATAATATGTAATTATTCAATATCATCATCCAAGAAGGTAAACCCTTCTGGAGTTTGTATCTTATTACACCGTGAATCATAAAAACATGTGGATTGATTCCAATAATCACGATATAAGTACTTATATATAAATAATTAATCTAGGGCACAACCCTGTCACCGACTCATTATAGGTTTCTCCCTTTCCTATCTACTTTGGTCAAAGCTTGGAGACCTTTAACTCAAACCTATTCCTATATTTGGAGCTCTAGGAATTTAAACTAGTTGTAGTCATAGTAAATGTTGTATGATTTTAAACATCGAAGCCCAATGTCCTCAGCAAACAATGTTAATTAACAACCATACCCTATTAAATGAAATAAGGATGCCTCATCCGATAAGTATGGGATGATTATAAAAATAATTACCACATATAAAACTGAGATTACTCATATGATAAGTATGAAATGAACCACACATTACCCATATAAAACATGTATTTCTCCGAAAATGAGATCATATGATATCCATTCTAGAGATGAAATAACTACACCGACAATAGTATCTTACCATGTCACGCATCAAAACTATGTTTTTATTGATTCCTATTATGAGTAGACACATATTGATGTGTGTATATTTTGTCTCAGTCCCATCCCTACCATCAACTCATCATGGGGACGTTTCCATGTGGGCTAGGATTGAATCTTATCAACCCACATGTTTAAATATAACATTTGAACACATGAGGAAATATCTCCCATGGAACATAATATTATATATGGTACATCCCCACATACACTTGTGTGGTTCACACATTCTACTATTTGGATAATCCTTACCCTACCAATCTGAAAAGGATCTCTAATGAAATGATTCATTGAAATAGGGTCTTACATACCATCTCAGGCTCATTCAATGAAGTACATTTACTAAAAAATAGGATCTCATGCTTTGTCTCCATGAATAGTAGATCATGATATTTTTCATCCTATCCTCAACCAGATCAGGTATCTTATCTTTCAAACATGTCCAATAATAATTCTATTTCTGTCGATTACTCTCAGTTCACTTCCTAGTTCTCAAAATTTGTAATTGTCGTCGTGATATTTTTCAGGTCACTTATTCCCCTCATTGTTTCACCTCTATAATAAATTATAACAAATTAAATATCCTTTATTCTTGAATCAATCGTGGATCTTTAGGGCTTAGGGGTTAAGAGTAAGTCCACCTCAAGCATGGTTGAGTTGCATGATCACCACATGGTCCTAATTCTATAACCTTAATGAGTATTCCATGTCTATGAATCACTAATGTAAACTAATTTTAAATCAACCTTAGAATGTATTGTGTGGTGTTGTACCCATTCTCTATCAATTCAGGTCATTTTTTTACTCTACCTCACTACAAATATCCATTTATGATGTTCCACTATATTTTCTAGGTATCATGACCATAATTTTTCTACTAGTTGTCTCCAATATTTTTCAAATTTTGTGTGCATTAATCTGTTAGGCTATTGTTATTTTTGGTTTGATTTGTGTTTCAAGGAAGTGGTGCAGTGGAAGCAGAACAACTATTTTTTTCATCTCTTCTTCGTGGTTTTAACCTCCACTAAAGTATACTAGTAAGACATTAGTGGCGGTTAAATCTGCCGTAAACATAAGTATTTTTTACTTAGGGCGGTTATAACTGCCGCTATTGGCTTACATTTAGTGGTGGTTTTAACTGCCTCTACAGAGGCACATCAACTATGTGCATTCCGCGACAGTTTCCATGACTTTAGGGCTGGTTTTACGACCACTGGATTTTATTTTATTGATGCGGTTAAAACCGCCTCAAATAAAATAAAATCCAGGGCCCAATAAGACCGCCGCTAAAAGTAGTAAAACCGCCGTGAAATGAGGTAGTTATGACACTTCCTTTAAACCACCACTAAATGGAAATAGATGCCGCTAATAGATAGCTGATTCCCAATTTAGCAACAGTTTCTGTAAACTGCCACCCAACCATATATTGGTAGTTGAAACCGTCGCTAATAGATAGCTGATACCCAATTTAGCGGCGGTTTCTATAAACCGCCGCCCAACCATATAGTTGCGGCTTAAACTACTTCTAAAAGTCGGTTTTCTTGTAGTGTTTGGATATATGTTTGTTACAAAAAAATTTCTTGAGTGATGTGAGGAAGTTCGAGAAGTGGAGGCCTTTTATAGTGGAGGAGGACTGGCATACTTGTAATATTTTTGGTAAAGGGAAACCACACCCACGTTTGTTTATTAATAGAGGATAAAATAATGGCCCAAATTAGATAAAATGAAGGATATAGATGAAATATGGAAATATAATTTATTTTTTATAATTTTATGGGTAGTTTTTTCCTTAAGGTTATGGCTTTGTTACTTATTAAGCTTAATTTAACATTAATCGTTGTAATTAATTTTAATTACTTTCAATAATATTTGTGGTAAATAAATTGACCTTCTTAGACATTATAAATTATTATGAATCAAAATATGGAATCCATTTTTACAAATTGCTAACACGTAAGTGGCGTAAATTAATATAAATTTAATCTCGCAGACAGGATGAAAAAGAAGAGTTTTAAATTAAAAACATTCAATAGTTTGCTAGGATTTTATAATCAATTTTAATGTGAAATTTATTATAAAGAAATAAATTGGATAAATTTATAAAAAACATTATCCAACTAAACATTATAATAAATTAAAAATATAATCTAACTTTATAAATAAATTAGATGAAACATAATTTTTGGTTTGGCTTTCAGAATTTTTCACCACTCAATGAAAAAATGAAACTTCAAAGAAAAATACCAAAAATTCACACTAAGAAATTTTTTAGGTATCTATTTCAAAAATGAAGTTTATTTTGACATATAAAATATATAAATGTTCCAAAAATTCATATTTAAAATTGGTTCTCCCTCAAAAGGTGTAAAAGTACCTAAATAAAAATATCGTGTTTTATGTGTAAAATTGGGTTTCATCTAATATTTGGCCAATAAAATCTATTAGATGATTATAAAAAATATTTGATTGAAAATATAATATATATATATATATATATTAATATCACTCACCAATTGTAATTAATTTGATTTAGTAGGATAAAAACAACTTTTTGGTGAATAAAAATAGTTTTCTAAAATACTCAATTTATATTCAATTGGTTCATATATTCATTGTAAATAATAAATTAATTTTTTTTGTAGACAATAGGTTTTTATAAGATAATTATTATTATTCATATCTTCTAACTTAATGGATAGGTTGAGTCTTAATATATTAAATAATAATAATTTAATAATCCATTGTTTTTTTGGTAAAACATGGTATTGTGTGGTTTGAAAGGCATTGAGGAAAGTCAGTAGTGTGTATAACATAAGATAACCTCAGTGTTTTGTGTAGATAAATATAACCATCATGTTTCACATATTTCATGATTAACATATTATTGTGTATAATACATTCCAAACATAGAGATTTGATATATAAAAACTGTTTTGATTCTTTCCAGAAATTAAAAATCTCCAAAATAAAAAATTAATTAAAAAATTAGTTCAAAAAATATTGGGGGAGTTATAGTATGGATAGAGGTTTGTGGCAGCTTAGTCAGTTCACGCCTTCTTGGTATTTTACTATGTGTTTGTTATGATTTGGTTCAAATTTATTATCATCATGGAATACAATTGTAATACATGTGGATATTTTCTAAGGAAGCACTGATGGTTTCCAAATGAGTTTTATTACTCACACCTTGTATGGGAATTTTTAATGCATGTGAAAACTTATTGTGTAGAGATTTGAGTAAAGGAAATGAGCCTATGGATAATGGTTGAGTAGAGGAGCATTTTTCTAATAACGATAATGAGAAAAAATTTAGAGGATCACCATAATTTTATTTATTTATTACTTTCCACCCATTTATTTCTATTTTTGGTTTCTACTTTGGAATCCGAATTATTAATTATATGAATGGTGTTCTATCTCTGTAGTTTCTTCATGTTTACTATGAGAATATATTCAATAATATTTTTTATATTATTTTTTGTTTAAGGATATGATACTAGAGGTATAGTCACCACACTGTTAGACATAGTCCATCACAACTAGTCAACAAACTCTTGCATATGGGGAGGCACACATGAGGTCATATGGTAATATGTTTAGGATCTAGTGGTTTGGGTTATCATGTTACAACCTATATTACCTTTATTCATCTCATGCATACGGATTTAGGGTATATATCTATTTTAATAATAAGTTTTAATAATCCTTCAATGATTCCTACATTTTTAAAAGACTATTATGAAAATTTCAAAAGTCTCAAAAATTATTCCCTGAGTCCTCTATTTTTCTAGATAAGTCTTATGTTACCATGACTTTTTTAAAAAATTTCTCTCTTATGACTCTTACAATTAACCTGATTAGTCTTACCTTTTAATAGGATATCTTTCATTTTTCAAATATCAACTCTCATTTATCTTCCAAACTTCTAAAATCTATAATTCTCTAGGAACTTACACAAGCTTCTCAAATCAAATTAACATGTTCAGGCCAAATAAAACACTAAAAAGATACTTCGAACATCATCTAAAGAATATCCTTAATATTATAAAATAGTCTTCATTATCAGTGCTCCATGGATGGGTTCTCTAAACTTATATCAAGGTTTTCATTCCTTTAAGGATAACCCTTGATTTCTTTTTCTTCCAGCTTCTCCAAAATCACATGGAAATTATTTTATGTTGTACATTAGTCTTCTATCAACACTAGACATTGATATATATTAAACTATATTTAAATCATAATTTTTTATCCAGCTTCTTTGAATCTATTTATCCAATAAATTCATGTTGTAACATCAACTAGAAACTTTTTTTCCAATATGTAAATACATTCTTAATAGTCCTTTAATATAAGGTAAATTTATCATCTATTTACATATCACCCACCATATATTGATAGCCTCACCTTATAATGAAATTAGTTTTCATTGACAAAAAATACAATCATCAATGCTCTATTGGGATCTTTAATATTCCTTTTTGGATTTATTTTCAATGTCATTAAAAACACATTCTAAATGTGTTTGATTATTAGCAGCTTTCATCTCTCATTTTCAAAAATAAGTGTATAGATGAAAAGGTAAAAAAAATCTTACTCATCTTAAAAAATTTCTATTATTATAAATTAGGTATTATATCCTTTTATCTTTTACTATATTGAGAATATTGTTTCATTAATAGACGGATGAAAAGCCTTTCATCTTAGAAATGAGTCAAAAATTAACCAACTCTATGTCTATATGATCCATTCATGTTGAAAAATAAAAGACTGATCAATCATGATATCACTATTGTTCATAAAAATGAAAAACATTTTATTCCACTAAAAAATATATCTTTCCAGGGTCTGTTTAAACATACTCATCCTGAAATTTATAAATGATAGTAATATTTAGCAAACACATCATAAATATTCAATTGCATGAATGCCTCCACCAATTTACCACAAAACATTTCTCCCTTTTTATAAACATATTTTACATAATCAAAACATATAAAGAAAAAATGATTATTATAGTGCATATACAGATTTTTCAATAACTATTTTCAATATAGAGATTTTCATGAAGGAATTATATATGTAATATTTTATACTTTTTAGATCTCCTTTAAGGGATTCACACTATCTTACCTTTATCCTAGTAGTTTCATAAGAAACTAAACTCCATGAATCATTAGATGTCCCTGGAGATGCTGTAAAATTTATTTAGACATTTTATATTGGGTAAATTCATATTTCTATATAAAAAATACAGCATTCATCCATTTCATCCTTTTCATATCTCACTTTAAATTATCTGTATGAAAACACATACAAAAACCAAATTTTAAAAAATGTGAGTTTCTATAATCTTTTTAGTTTCAGAAATAGGAAAGATGTTTAACTCTCGACCTAGAAAAATATTTATATTTAGATTTAGTTTGATGGGAAATCTTCACTAATGAATCACATTTGGTTTCCTGAAGTTTAGTATTCATGGGAAACATGGAATTTTTAATATCTTTTTCTTTCACCCTCTCTATAACTAACTTTTTTACAGTGGAAAGTAAATAAAATCCATTACTTACTTGATGATCAGTCTTTATAAAAAAATTATTTTTCATTGGATTGATTTTTCAATATCATTTCATATTTGGGATTAATTATCATATATATTTTAGGGGTGTTACAAGGCCTTTTGAACCTTCCACATAGGCTCTAATGAACTACTGGGTCATCCCTTGTTAGAACCCTCTCATGAAATTCTATTTTTTCATCACATGAAATAACGTGTTTTCTATTAGAAATTGAGTTATCTTATAAATTTTACATCTTTATACCATTTCAACAAAGTTTTATGATCAATAAATAATTTAATTTTAACAATCTAAGACTTCATGGATTTTCCACATGGTTTCATAACATAATTTTTTCTAACCCTTTTAAGAAACTACATAATATATTCTTCTTTGATTTATTCTATCAAACCAATCCATTCATTTGTTTCATAAATTGAATTCATTATTTCTTCAATATTTCTTAAATTGATAAAAATCTCTATTTTAAATTTGGAAAATTATATGGTTTGGCATTTTAAGCAACAAAATATGTATCTTCACATCAGTTTGACATAATTTTTTTTTATAATCTTGGGTATATATTATTTAACATTCTTATTTTGTTTAAAACCATTCTTCAATTGTTTACATCCTTAGGTGGACTCATAATCCATTTTAATCTACTTTTTAAGTTTTTTTCTTCTCTTATTATCAACATAAGAATTATTCTTGGTATATTTATACCTTTAATTATAATCATAATGGCCACTAATAATTAAAATCCTTTAGAATTATTGAAGACATTCAAATATGTTCTTGGTGAATATATTTATCCTTTTATATGAATTTTTAATCCATTTTTTCTCTTCAGATATAAACAATTATGATAATCCTTTGGTAAGAAATCTATGTCTAATTGTTTTACCAATATTTAGTGTCATTATTCCCAAAATTCTAGTAGCACCAAAAATATTATGTAAATATTATTATTTTCCTTGTAGTTGTTGTATAGAGAAAAATTAAATATTTTGAACCATTATGTTTTTGAGTTTAAATAAAACATTTTAGGGATATTATTATAGAGATACAGCTCATGGATATGATAATATCCAACCTTGATGATTAAGTGTATATATTATCATTTTTATACACCAAGACTATGACAATATTAAATTGAATCCTTTTTTTCATATGAATGAGCATTAATGTTGAATGAAATATCATTTTTTTATTTCTAAGAATCAATATTATGGTTTAGTTGTATTCAAAAACACTAAGTTGAATTTAAACATTAATAAGAAGCCAAATTTAGAATTTTAAATTCAAAAAACAAAATGAGGAACACAAAACATAACAAAAACTCAATCACTGAATCATAAACATCAGCCAAAGGCACATTATCTCACATCATACTCAGGATATCACCACCATCATCACTACTTCACATTCCCTAACAGAACTAAAAATTGGAAAAAAGAATACCTTTTAAATCTCATATTCCTCAATCCACCATTGATATCATTAAGGTCCAACACTATCTCTCCATTATAGGAGCGAAATCCTCAATTGAGAACCACAACCATAATTAGATATTTCATTTGGGTCCAACACCATATGGGATAATCACTTTTGGAATAGTGAACAAGTAAAACATGAATACATCAAAACAGAACCTAAACATCCTAATGGGATAGTTCCTATGAAGGTTGATCCACCTTGAGCCCCATCAACCACTCTCAAATTGCATCCCAAGACATTGTATAAACCACTATACCAGACTGACTGGGATAGGATAGATGGAATCTGAAGTGAAAGAAGAGTTGGAACTGTCTGAGGCCACAAAAATGATCCATGACCTTTGGTTGGACCACCTATTTATACCTTTGATCTTACTAGATCCTTGAAACCGAAACCAAATCACCGCTAGACTCAAATCAGTAAGAAAAAGATGTGGCATATTTGAGAACCATAAAAACAAAGACTTCATCAATAATAATAATTTCATTAATATGTCAAGCCTTTCCTCTAATCCCGTGATTCCTCACTCACACAAAACAAAAATGAGGTTTCCAACAAACCAACGATGTGGTTCGTCTAGTGAGGAACACCATATCTTATCTTGAATTAAATGGTGGATAAGCCTCCTAGAAAACTATTGATTGTTCAAAAAGTACATCCCAAAGCCTCCTTACAAGAAACACAATTGAGTTTATGGGAGGGAAATGAAGGAAAAAATTCCAGAGTAGTGTTTGAAGTGGACTAGGGAATCAATAGAGAAACTCATCCTCTCCTGAACCACCAACCCCAACCATCAAAGACACTACATGGTGAAGATCACACCAAAAAGAAAAAAATAATAATCCTTAACCACTATGATAGAGATAACTAAAGATAGATGATACTAGACACAAGACATGCTTCTATGAAACCAATGAAACTCAACCCACACATCCAAAACATCCCTGATTAAAATTGCACATCAAACTATAATGGGGTCAGAAATGTAGAAACATGAAGAACAAAGTAGAGGAAGATATGATGAGGGATTCAATAAGGAGATATGGAAATAAAAGTAACTAAATGGGACTAAATGAGTTAGGGAAATATGAACAAAATATAGAGAAATTATGGAAAATGAATGGGAGAAGAGGGGAGGTAAGAAGGATGAAGGGGTATAGGGGTAGATGATTTTTGAGCACACATTCATCCCCCATTTAAATCACCACTGAGAAAAACCCTATATGAGACCATTGAGGGAATGATTGCACTAAGAGACAAATTATATACTTATAGATCAATTGAGAATTATTACTTTCATGATTAACTCGGTCAGGGGTTACCTTTCTCCAATATGAAGTCGTAAGTCAATTATGAGATAAATCAAAGATATTATTTTCAATGAAATGTGTCATTTTTTGTATAATAATTTCATTATTATTTTGAAGAATTATTTCTCTTCTAAAGATTTTGGGAAGTCATAGAATGTGTATCCTCTAAAATTTTAATTTTTTCATCTTGTTCATCACACATTAGGTTGAGGGTATTTGTATCATCATATTCTAACATCATTATATCTTCTTATTCTATCTTTAGTTTTTAAATATTATCCTATTTTTTTATTACCTCATTTAAAGTAAGTTCAAATACTTTTATTTTATTTAAGATAACCTCTAACTGATAATATTTCACATTCATAGAGGTATTATACTATTCTTCCAATGCATGTGTCTTATATTTTAATATTTATTAATTTCGTAATTATTACTTATAACTTTCAGTATTACTACTTAATCTAGGGAGAAATTTTCTTCAAATAGTAATATAGTTTTTTCAATGGTTTCAATAATTATATTGAGATTTTTTCACTTTTTATGCTTTTTAGTCAATGTTTCTTAGAAATCATTAGCTTCTAACTCCACCTATATTTTTTCATCATTTAATCCCATGAAAAATACAAATATATAAATGAAAAAATCAATGGAAACATTCTTCTAGTAATATTAAAAATTATATTTGAATTATTAATCAATTCCATTGGACTTAACCTCCTCACACTCTCCAAAAATTGATCTTGATTATTCCAAAGGATCATTCCCAACAGATTTAGCATATGAATACTTTACCCTTTAATTATCTCTAATTATGGTTAGCTCCTACATTATTCTGATGTATATCTAAATTTATCTACCTAATATTTTTTTCTTATTTAGTGTTTGTGTTAAGACCTTTATTTTAGGTTCAATTGGGATTGAGAGCGAGTACATCATCTAAGTCTCCTTTAAATTTTCTTCAAATATATACATTACATATTTTAATAAAAAAATTCAAAAAAATTATATCTAATATGAGGAAACATGGTAATATTTAATACCAATTTAATTTCCAAATGGATTGTTTGGGGACACTAAGGGGGTGTGAATCAATGTTCCCATATCCCACTGTTAGTTATTCCCTATTAATACCCAAACCTCTATCTAATTTAAGGGGAATGGATCTATAAATTAACTCTTACCATCACTAATACCTGAAATATAGGAATTAAAAAAGAACATAAGAACTCTGGGTTTTTATAAGCTTCATCTCCAAAGATGAAACCTAATACTTATCTTGTTGGTCTCTCCCTAAGGAAAAAATTATAAATATTATATTATATTGATTATCAGTGCTCTACATTAGTATACAAGAGTTGGAAAGTTCTTATCCACATCCATAAGGATGGTATTATCTAATTCCCTTGATGTCTCGTGATGATAATTGGTTTGGATTATCTTAGTAACCTCTATCTATTTAGTGGTCCCCCTCAAAATAATTTCATCAGAAATTCCTTATGATCTAAATTCCAAAATAACATTGTAATAATATTATATTCCATAATGAAAAATTATTCAGCTTCTAAAATGTAATTTGAAACACTTCATGAAAGTTATCCTGGTTATTAAACATAATATCACTATGATATTATATTATAAAAACTCAATATTATGAGATTCATGACATAATATATGGACTTCGAAAATTAAGGCTCACGTTGGTATAACTCTCAATATTATTTTTATTTTTTGAAGATATAAGGATATCACACAATAACTACTCTTTCATCCTTGATACACATGTTGTTATTTTTTATATGTAGCCAAATATTTCCTCTTCCTTGATACTCTTTTTCTTCAACAACATTTGCAGTATTTTTTTCTCTATCATCAATACAAATTTTTTCATTATGAATTCATATCTGGGTTCCTCACTATAGAAGTAATTCCTTCCTCTTATTATCTATTATATTAATATCATCACATGAGAAATATTTTTATATTCAAATATAGAAATCTACATTTAATATTGACATAAAGATCTTATATCCTTTTTAAAATGATCGATAATCATTCATGTTTTTTAATTCTTAAATAGATCCATAAAATTATTCTATGAAATATGGTATTTTATTCTACATTATATATTAATAAATTTAAAATTTATTCTCTAGAAAACCCATATCCCCTTTAATTATCTTAAACATCTACATGGAATGACATAGTGGTTAGGTTTTACTCATGTAATTAACAATTCCATTGAAAATCTCTTTTCAGTGGTCTTCCTCAATCAAGATATATAGTAAAATATATTATATATGGTATGACTACTTATAATTTTACAAAAAAAATTGGATATCTCTTTGTCATATAATGAATCAAAAACTCAATCATTTTCATGATTTTTTCTAAGAATAAACATTTATTTCATTACATGAATTCCTCTTATTTAAATAATTATACTTTATAAATTTTACTAACTATTGGACTCTTGGTGAACCTTATGAGACACCATTTACTAGATTGAAATTTTCAGTGAGATCCTATTATATTTTCCAATTTTTAGAAAAAAGATTATTTTATATAATAATAAATGTCTCCTTAATAATCCTATTATAAGATTTAAATTTTATAGTAAGTCTTTTACATAAATATAAATTATATTATAAAATATTGCAAGAGTCATAAGATTTTCCATATAATTCTTACAAAACTATGATGTTTCAAAATTCTATCTCTTGGATGACTCTTTAACTCAGTTTGACAAGTCTAATGGTTTTTTAGAGGATTGATTTCATTTTTTGTTTTTACAGTTCGCTATATCTTTTAAACTATTAAAAACTTTTATTCCCAAAGAACTAAAAAAACATATGAATGTAACTCAAACATTTTAAAGTCAAATCAAACACTCCAAATCAGATATAAAAATTTTCAACCTAATTTCCTTTACCTAATATAACCTTATATACACTCAGTTCTCCATAGACGGTTTCACTAAATTTATCATTATCTTTTACCTTCTTTAAAAATAGATATTGAGATATTTTGGAATCCTGATTCTTGAGAATTACTCATAAATTAAAATACTTAGTGCATTAAAAATCAATCATAAATATAAATTGATTCATATCAAACCATATCATCAATCATTACATGTTAGAACTTTTTCATTGAATCTATTTGTCTAAGAAATCTAAGAAGTAACATCTAATACAAAATACTATACTAACATGTAAATAAATTATTTTTAGTTCTATAATGGAATACAATTTTATCATCCCCTTACAATCACCCAAAAAATACTCAAAACCTCACTTTATAATGGACGATTTGTTTATTGAAAATAAATATAATCAATAATGATCTATTTAGAACATTAGTGACAATTATATCTCTCTTAAACTAGATTGTATTAAGTTAAACTCTTATAAAATAAGTATCAAGGATACTCATATAACCAATATACTTCGTAAACTCATTGGGTTTTTTCCCTTATTCATTTTTCCCTAAAATAATATGTGGAGAATAAAATAACAATTAATGAAAAAGTTATACTAAGTCAAAATCATTTATCAATATGAAAATTAATATTTCAAAACAAATAAACATCCTTTTACTCATAATCCACCAGTTCTTAAGTAACATCTCACACATGAATGACTAAGATTAAACCTAAAGTAAATAGTTCACCTTAAAGAATATATAGGATATGAAAGTAAGAGAGATAATCAAATGGAACATGAAAAATAATCTGTGAAATTAAATAAGAATTTAATTTTTGATTCAGAGCTTCCACGGATGAATTCTCTATATACTCTCTCTCTCTCTATCTCTTTATAATGCTAATGTATAAAAGGGTTTATATTATCCCTTTACAATTTAAAAATAATAAAATTAAATATTATTTGTAAAATCATTGAGCAACACTAGTTCGGAAACTATAACACATGTGTTACTAATATTACCCACATCTTTTCACCACCAATCTATATTTTCTTTCCATAACATGAATTATTATAATGTAAGATTATATTTTAAATCATAATATTCATATATTGTTTTCTCCAACTTCAAATATCCAACAATCATGATGCAACCACCCTACCGTTTTTGTTAATATCCAATATTTAAT
This sequence comes from Viscum album, assembly GCA_963277665.1. Classification (NCBI taxonomy): domain Eukaryota; kingdom Viridiplantae; phylum Streptophyta; class Magnoliopsida; order Santalales; family Viscaceae; genus Viscum; species Viscum album. The sequence continues at coordinate 763,728,056 of OY728122.1, forward strand.
TATTTCCTTGGACGCGTTACACTGTAATGAGAAGTAGTTTATGGTGTAAAAAAAGTTGTGTGTCATTGTGAGTTATCCATTTATAATTATGATGTAGTTCTCTTAAGTATCTCATGGTTCATAATATATAAGAAATATTATATTTATACTCTTATGTAAGTGTTGAGGTGTAGTGAAATTCATCACAAAAACAATATCCCTCTTAGTTTTTTCAAAATATTACTCATACATGTGTATTAATGTCCACATTTAAGGTGTTATTCCATAATTATTCTAAATATTTAACTCTAATGTCTCTTATAACAATCAAACCATAATGAAATTGGATTACTGTATACTTTTCTCTAGTCAGATTCAAATTTTTTACAACCATATCTAAAGTCATTCAAAAGATTAATCCTAACCAAAATCATTGAATGTAGAAAGAAATAGACATCATTACTTCCAATTATCAATGAATTAAATATAAATTTGTTATATAATTTTTAGATTTATCGAATCCCCACACATGAATAATTGAATATCCCCAAGAAAAATATCATCATTAAATGAAAAGGAATCCAGATTTTAATAAGGAAAAAATTCAATTCAACATGCTTCTAAAAATAAAGTCATAACTGATAAATTCAAATGCACATAACTCATCAAATCAATAGTTTTCTAATCATGACTATTATATGACTCCAATTCAAAGATCATATAATATTCTATCCACATTATTCAACTTTTTATTAAAATCTATGACAATTATGATCTACTTTAGTAAGAAATAATTTCACTTATACCCTAGTATTACTTAATTGTATTTTCACTCAATATCGAGTATATTCATTATATAAATTATATTACATTTTATCTTGTTATCTAGTTTATAAATTTAGACTCATTGATTAACAAAATTTTTTTGAAAGGTATTTTCTTAGATTTATGGTTGCTGGTTTATGATGTCAATATTAAAATCAAAATCTCAAAAAGAATAATAAGTCCTTAAAGATTAATACATGATTTTCAATTAATCCCATAGAAAAATATTCAATTATTTTTTATTTAAATAATCATAAACTATGTCTTATTTAATCCTCTTTTTTCTTATTGGTTTAAAAACCCATACCTTATATACGGTTAAAAATTTCTTCCTTTTAAAATTTGATTCCATATTTTCTTCTTCTATTTCCATTAAAGTTATTATGTTTCTATATAATCACAATGAAAAAATCTTATGAACCTTTGTATTGGTGACCAAGAGTATATTCCCCAATTATTCTACTTTTAAAAAAAATCTAGTAACTCCATGAATCAACCCAAACTAACTATTTTAAAATAAGTGATTTTATTTTTTGGATGGTGATGTTTTGTATTTATTGTTAACAATCGATGATTTTAACATATATTGAGATCAGAGTGTTGGATAAAAATTTGAATAACCAAATAAGTATTTCTTATGTGTTGAGCTAATGAACATTAATGTATACATTTGATATTGAATATTGGATTAATCCACCATAAATCATGATATATTAAAAATGTATATTATTCATAAAAGGTAAACTGATCATGGACTAAATTATGTGATATGTTTCCGATTTTTATATTGTATAATTATTTTATATTTACTAATGATAGAAAAATATGGGTGAACATTAAGGTTACTATGGCTAAATAAGAGTTCATGTGCAATAATTAGGTAACTAGAAAAGTAATATTAATATAATATAATTAGTTACATGATGTAAATATATTTATAAAAAATATATCTCTACAAAGATACATAGATATGGGTTGATGATCTACTGAATATTTCTTTGAATAAAGAATAATAAATCTTTTTATGGAGATTAATCCTTATGATTAACATGAATGATGTATAATGTTTATATAAAAATCAAACATGTATGATAATATGTTGAATAAACTATGTTAAATCTTTAACAAGTGTTACTTTGATAAAAAAGTGATGAAATCACTATTATTATTGCATTGGTTGTGTTTGAAAAAGAGCTATATAGGTTTTTGGTATTGGATGATCATTGAAGTTATAAAGGGAGTTAATATATGATTTTATATAATTTTAGGTGAATATAACTGACTATAGATGATTTATAGAAGTTTTTTTGTTTGAATAGGTTTTAGAAAATAGTAAATCATTCATAATTTCATTAAGTTTTTGGTTTTTAGTTTTTTGAAAAAATGTGTTTTGTGTAAGGGTAAAGAATCTATTGATAATTTAATATTTATAAAGGATATATATTAATAACCCTACAAAGTTTGATAATAATAATTATTTTACTTGAGGTATGAAATAATAACCCTAATTTATGTTGTGTTAAAAATCACTAAGTTCTAGAATGTACTTATAGAGATTCAACTTAGAGAATGTGGTTTGGAAGTTTTAAAATATATAATCATATGATGTTATCATATATAATAATAAGTGATGATGTAAAATCTCTAACTAAATCACTTTAGAAATAGAAAATCTTCCATAATAAAACAATGATATCCCAAAATGAAACACAAAAAACAAAAAAAAACTCACACCATAAGGAACCCTAAATATTAATGTAGTTTTCGACTAGAAAACAATCTTGTATTCTTGTTTTATCGAAGTAATAATATAGGATAATTTACATTATATATTCTTTTGAAGAATAGAATAATATGTTTTATAAGGAAGACAAAGAGTAACTAGAATTCTAAATTGATAGTTTTTTAATTATTTAGAGTTATAGAAAATTAAAAACGTGGTTCATAAGAGTAAACTAGAAGATTAAAAATAAATATATGATTAAAATGGTCTAATAAAAAATTAAATCTATGTTACATAAGATACATTTGAGGCTATGTGAAAATAATTTAGATTTTTGTAGGACAGGCATGAATACACTATGGTCACATAGAAATAAATCTGATATTTCATAAGAAAAAATTACTTATTTCAATGTCTATATAAGATACATCTATTTTTATTGTAAGAATATATATCTTTTATATTTTTATTTTAATGTTAAATAGTATTATTAATTTATATTTTTCTAGGATTAAAACATCATGATAATCCATATTGATCATGATTCAAACTGAGTTTTATTTTTTCTATAAAGGAGGATATTACATTATGTGACATGACATCACACTAAAAAAATATTCAATGAAAATGATCATGAATTTCTGGAATGTGGAATGTGGGTTTTAAAAAAATTCAAAGTAATTTGATGAATTTATCATTAGGTAGTCAAATATTGAAATTTAATCTTAAAATAATTCAACATTATTGTTCTAATACTCAATAGATTAAATAGGGTATTTAAAGGATGATAATCTATAGAGACTATGAAAAAGTATTGAAATTTATCCTCACACATAATCACGACTAATTTAAACTAGTTATTTCATTGGATATTCATAGTTATCCTCACACAGTGATAGATTTTCTTGGTAATTTAAGAATAAAATAAATATTTACAATCATTGATTCTGATATTAATTATCGTCAATGAAAAAATAATTATAAGAGTGTATTGTGCTACGAATTATGTAAATCCCAAGTTTCAAAAAAGGGACAAATTATTAGATATCAAACACTAATTCTTTTGAATATCCAACATGTTAATGTTTTTGAAGAAAAATTGTGATATCCTTGAAGAAATTTCTTTTTAAGAGAGGTTATATTTGTATATTAACATAATTTGGGGAGAATATCTAAAATATTTTTTCCAAATGATACATATACATATCTAATTGATTTTAATTTTGGATGAGCCATCCCAAAATGGTTATTATAGGATTTCATGTTTAGTTCTAGTTTCTAAAATATAGTGAGTGGGTTCCTACCGTAGTTGGTTGTTGTTGTTCAAGAAATTTTTTCGGTACTAGGTTTAAATTGTTTAAGGATATGTACATTAAATTTATATATTAATGATAATAAATTATATAAACCATCCATGTATTGGATAACAACCAAAATACACTGATGAGTAGCTCACACATAATGAGTTATCCTTTTAAAGATATTGTTTCCATGTTGGTTATTGATTTTTTTTATATTTCATGCATTCTTGTTTTGTGTGATATAAGAGTATGAGATCCATTCACCTGAATTGGTGTATGTGTAAAAGGTAATTTTTTTAATTTTTTTAAATCTATACTCACTAATTCACCCCTTCTTTGTGTAGTTTCTCAAAACATATAGGAACAACAATTCGTATTCTTACTCCATGTTCTACCTCTAATTGGATTATTAACTATTGGATATTTTAATTTTGGAATTTTACCAATAATATTCATAATGAATTTTTTACTTTGAGAAGTGGTATCAAAATATAATATAAACACTATATCTACCATGAATCCAAAAGAATAGAAAAAGGATAAATAAAAAAATTTCATCCCCATGTAAAGAGAGGATGAAATCATTTATTCCTCATGATTTAAGCATGATGATATTGGACCAATAATTATTTGAGATAATATTATGGTGATATACCCTAGTGAGATAACAGATAACAGTTATCTCTCAAATTTTTTAATTCATTTATTTTAGATGAGATAATTGGTATTTCGTTCTATGATTTTTCCATGTATAAATAGAATACAATTTGGGAAGATCAAGCTTCAATGAAATTATATGGTTATTAATATGTGTTTTTGGAATGAACCCTTTAGAAATTACCAAACAAGCTATCAATTTTATTTGTGTGCCTTCCAAATACTTACATTTGGAGATACCAACTTGAAGAAGATATATAATTTATAGATTAATCATGGTAATAAAAGGTTTTATCATGTATAAGTCTCACAAAGTTGGTTATGGTGAAATGTTATATGTATGTGGTACTTATATATTTGTTCTAAAAAACTGAGAAGTAATTACTAATATAAAGTTAGTAGAAAGTATAATCATTAAAATGGATTGATGATAATTTCCATGAATTGGAAGGAAATGAAATAACCACAATTGATGTCAAGAATTATCTATTAGAGATCAAGGCTTTTATGATTAAAGATCTTGAAAATGTTTTATAATAAAATAATAAGATTCATGTAGATCATGAGAGGAATATTAAGGTGATTAGAAGGGAGAGTGATGAAAAAATTAAATTAGTTTAAGATATAAAATACCCTCAACATGATGTGTCTTGAGTTGTAAGTCAAATTGGACGATCTATATGAAACACTAGGTGTAAAAACCTAACCTAGGAACCGCTAAAATAGTTACCCAAGTGAGTTGGCTATGTGGCCTCAAGCACGCCTCCCCATATTCCAGAGGCTAACAACTTGTAGTGAGGGTTTTAATGTGGTAAAATGGGGATACAATACAATTTCAATCATTATTAAATATTCAAGAAAAAATAATTGATATAAAAAGAATAATATATTAACAAAAACTAAAAATCAATAATAAATGAATAAATGACCATAAATGAACATAATAAAGTGTAAAACAATTCATAAAAAATTGAATATCCTAAGACTAAATAGACTATGAATATATAAAAATAATAATCCATCCTATCAAGACAACCCTAGTACATGCTCAACCCCTAGTTCCATGTCAAGTCCCAATCCATTAAAAAAACAACAAGTAAGAAATCACAAGACATGATCCTAATCCTTTAACCATAAAGTCCTTTTGGGTAACAAATGGAATCCCTAATAGGTGTGACAAAATCTTAGTAGGACACTACCAATAATTTATAAGGAAATACAGTATTTGAATATAAAAAAATCAGTTTGCATGCATAATAAATAGGCACTGAATAAATAAATTTAATAAAGTTATAATTACGTTCTTCAGGGTCACCTGGATAATCATACCTATTTCGGGATAAGCTATAATGTTTATGAACATTCCATTATATATATATATGTTCATATAAGTAATAATATACATGTAGAGATATACATTCACAAGAAAGTATCTAAGGTGTAAGACCAATGAATCCACTTATAATAATATAATATAGAATAAAAGTATCATTGTGTAAATATGGGTATATGACTAATAATACAAATAGGGGATATGGAGAGATGTGGTCAAATATCCCAATAAATTATAGGAAATGTCATGTGCAACATACAAACCATGGGGAAATAAATTTCATGTACAACCACCCAAATGGATGAAAAACATCACATCTAAAATCTCAATCCATGGTGGTGTGAAATGTCATGTCCCAAAACCCTAATAGAGTAATCTCAATAATAATCATGTATAAGATCATCCACTTTCTCTATGAGACCTTAACCAAGGTGATTCGTATATAGGAACCTATCCTCACTAAAGGTGAAGTGTAATTTCAATCGACCAATGATCCCGTATGAGGAATTACTATATGGGAACACAAGGTTTTATTAGGTCCTAGTATAACCAACAAAAATATTCATTTTAATACAAAAAATTCAATCCATGGGATTATCCATGTGACTTTCAATTTTCACTACACAATTAAATTACATTATTTATAAAGGAAACCCCAAACATAAATTAAAGAGTAATAAGGGACCTCGTGGATCGTACAAAAGTAGGGAAAACCATATATGAAATGAGGTATATGATAGGTTATGATAATTATCTACGAGGAATATGATTCAACGTGATCATTATATTCATCAATTTATTTATAAGGAAAAATGAACTTCATGCAGGTATACATGAAACAAAAAAGGTATTTTAATTCATTTATCATGTCTGTTGGGTTAAGAATTTAATTTTATAAATTGGATGCAGGCCTTGTGTAAATCATTACATTTAAATATTCCATTTGGATCAAATTGTTCATTACATATAAAAGGACTGACTCTATAAAAATATAAATAATTTTCATATGGTAGGGGTTTCATCCACTCTACTTATAATCCACTAAATTTTAATTTATAATCTCATCCAATAAGATGGAAGTCAGTGTATCTCAAAATGTGGCTTTTAGCTCTATTCTAAAGTATAAGTTTCAAGTCATGGAAGTGACACACCCAAATGGGTGGTTCAAGTGAAGGTGAATATCCTTAAAAGATGGAATTAAAATAAACAAGAATAATATAAATTAAAGAAAAATAATTTGAAAGCGTCATTTCACAATTATTAGGTGACACATGGAAATTACAGCATGTAGAAAAATGTTGTGTTTTATAAACAATATAGAATTTAAGGTAAAATTTGAGACCACCTAACTCATACTTAGGATGATCTACTTGTCCATTATCGATATCTGATTCAAACCAAAATGATAGAAATCGAATAAATATAACAATGACCTAAAATAGGGTATATGGGCTCTCCTTTAAATATAATTAAATGTGTAAAGATAAATTAAGAAGTAAATAAAGTTGAAATGTATCATTATTGAGGTAGATAAAAAATGACTAATGATGAGTGATTATGATCTCTAACTATGAATAACCATTAAATCCTATAGAGTAAGAGGAGAGGAGATTGAGTGAAATATTGTGTGTGGTAGATAAAGGCAGATAAAGAGGGGATGAAAGTTACATAATGGAGGGTAAAATATTCATTTCAACCCCTTTCATGAGCCACAAGTTATAGAAAATCTTGAACCAACCATGTAGTTCCTCTATTTGAAAGGGCACCCCCTCACATGGCTTGACACATAGTTTTACTGAACATGCACAAACCATGTGTTCCCCTCAATAATTGTTTACAGAGAACATGAATTTAAGTCCATCCTTTGGTTAATGGTTTGAAAAACTGTGTGACACTCCTTACAAAGTAGCACAGTCTATGTGAATAGTTTTCACTCACTGTGAGAAAAAATTGCACCCCATATACCTTTAGAAAAAACAAACCTTAAAATCTAAAAATTTTAAAAATTAAATCGAATAGTTGATAAGCCTCTCAGTACATAAACCCATATAAAAACAACCATTTTATGTGTTTAAAGGCCCATACTTATGTTCCGAATACCATTTTAAGATTTAACCCATCATCCAAATGAAATGATGAAATTATTTTGGAAAATCCAACCCATCCAAAACATAGGATGTTACAAAAGGTTGGTCATTACAGGAAGTTTAGAAATATAATATACCATATTATGTGTTAACATTCCCCTCATTAATATAAATAATATAATTTTATAATCTAATGTTAAATCTCTTGAAATCTCAAAGAAAAAGGTAACACATATTCAAGATAAACATATTTTCACTAATCTTTTTCATAAATAATGTTGGTTTTAATAAAAAAATATGAACAAAAATATGTTGATAAATATGGTGAGAAACTAACCAATACATTAAAAATGAATAGATGCATGTGTTGAAAAACATTCAACTGAAAATAATCAAATCAAAGGATAAAGATAAATAAAAATATCAAGATGTTAGAGCTGGAAAGAGAACATTTAAAAATAATATACCATGATTCATTGGATTTTAAATGTGTTATTGAAATTTGTGTATTGGTATATTTATTATTTTTAAAAAAATTCAATCTATTAAGTAAAAAAAAGACAGTCTATTCCATGGGGTGGGGGTTAGTGATATGAGTTATAAAGGTACATAGAAAAATAATATGAAAAATCTATCAATATCAAAAAAATAGAGTCCTATAAGTTTTCTGTAGAAAAAAAAAATATTGTCATTATGAGGAGAAATTATGGTTAATATACACTAATAATAATTCACATGATATTTAATAATGAAGAGGAAAATATATGTGATGAAATCAATAGAATAAAGTAGATGAGTTCACTTTGGTTAGTAAGAAAAAGAATCATATTGAAAAAAATATTCCCAATAAGGATAAGAATGATGAAACACTAAAGAGGAGAAATTTGGTATATTGTGTCAATAAAAGTTACAACATGGAATATTGATGGAAATCCATAACTGTTGATATTAATAATTGATGTTAGTATAAAAATTATCATATAAATCAATGAAATGAATAAATGGATTGTTTTTGTAGAAGATATCTCTATGATTAAGTAAGTTTTTAAATTTTCTTAAAGGCTTCCAATATAAGGTGAAATGATATTTCTTTATAAACTATGTAGAAGGTGTGAAAAAGGTTGAAATGTTTCAAAAAATTATTATAATCCCATCATAAGAGTAAATGTAAAATAAAATTATTCTTTTATGAATAAGTACATATTATTTAATGGATTATGTGAAGATAAAAGTGTGAAATAAGTATAAAGCTAGATGGAATAAGAAAAACGCATTACCAATAATGACTGCTACTTTAAAAATCATGGAAGAAAGCATTACAAGATGTAATAATGATGGATCTAAAAGGAAACTAATATATTTTTTAGAAGAAACTCTCTACCTTATTTCTCTCACTAATGTGTTTTTACGATATTAATTTTTTCCCTGATCTACTATTATTTTTATAGTAACATGGAGTTAAAGGTGATTCATAGGGGAGAAATAAAATATTGACTACCAGGTCTATATTAAAACTATCATAAAGTATTCATATTGAGATTTTTCCAAGATATTATTATATTTGATATAAATTATTTAATAGATCATCCATGATGAAGAATCTATTTTTTTAAACCCATTGAGTGGGATAACATTTCATAAATTTTCCAGAAGCAATTATTTTATGTGAGGCTTTAATTTCTATAATATGATTAATAATCTCATTTAAGATGTATGTTTTCCTTATTATATTATCATTATTTTTAAGGAATAATTTCTAAAGTTAAGGGAAAAATTTTAATAGAGGAATTAAATGAAATATAAGTAAATATTGAAGAATACATTGATGTGAAAAAAAATTATGGGAATTTGATTAGTTAATATTGTTTTTTATACTAACTATTACATAATAAAAATATAGATTTGATTGATTTATTACTAAAAAATTAGTATTATCATTTTTATTTACCATTAATTAAGAGGATAAAGGTAGAAGAAGATTTTGAACATATTTACATCCATTTTGAATATAGTTATTGAAAATAAATCTAAAGGTGAAGGATATCAGTCGCTTGGATGATGATGTGTTGTATTTTTTTCCAATAAGAAATAAATACAATATGTATCGATAGAGGTCCATTATAAGAAGATTTAAGTACCTATGAAATTATGTCTTATCTTATAAGTTAATAATTATTAAAGAATACATTTTTGATTGAGGAATGGAGTTTCTTTCCCTCATATTAGATATGTAATGACCCAACAACCCAGGGCCATAAACCAGGTCATCTAACACAGTGATTATTTTGTATTACATTGGCTTACATAATAAAAAATATATAGAATATTACCCATTATGGTCACTTATAAGAGTATTTACTATCCCAATAGGCTTACACATGCTCTTTCATTATGATTTTTCTTACTAATATATACCATGAGAAGCTTTTTAGGAGGTCACCCATCCTAACACTAGTCTAGGCCAATCACACATAACCAAGTTTCTCTAATTAGGTATGCTACAAAAAATAAAAGGTGCACATTTTTTACATGGGTATTAACATTTATTCTTTTAGGGCTCACTTTTTTAGGGTTATTACACTCTACACTCTATTAATTCCCCAAAAAATTGTTGTAGACCCCATACCTCAAGCCTAGGTAGCGCCACTGCACTTCTAACTGGGTATTAGTTCAGATTCTATTTTCCATGACCTAACCTCTCTGGGACATTCACCTTGTCATTTTACCCCATTTATATTCTATAATACCTTATTTTCCTTCAAAAAACACTATATAATATTACCCAATGGGTTCACTAATCAGACTAATGAATATCACCCACAAATTAACAAATGCACTTTAATTATGATTTTTACTCACTCTCACGAACCCAATTAATATTCCTAAAAGGTCACACATCCTAAATCTTCTCTAGGACAAGAATGAATAACCATGGTGTTAAAATATGGTAGGCTCTAAATAATAAGTATGCACAATATTAATATGGTTAGTAACATTTACTATTTTAAGTCCCACTTTTCTAAAGGTTATAGAAAACTCAATAGGGAATGAGATATGTTATATGAAATAAAAAATTAATCCTTATTATGGGGACGGGACATAGGTTTTATTTTGAAGGGGAGCCATAGAACTGGTGAATTCTCTCTCCCTTCCTTTATAATAAAATGTTGCATAAAAAAATATCTCAATAATTAATTTACAAAATGTATTCAACATTTTAGGGGAAGGAAATATAGGTCAAAATGGGACTAATAGTTGGAAAAATTTAGGAACAAGTGGATGAAGGGATAAATATGTGGTAAAAACATTAATATAGGCCAATGGACAAGTTTCAAGAGTCTAAAACCAATGTTGATACTAAAAAGGGTAAATCTAAATCCTCCATTTTCTTCTAAGTGTGATGTAGCAATGTGGTATACTACCAGCCATAATTCAAGACAAGAGGTTTTGAGGAGGGGTAGGTTTGATTCATGTAATTTACTATTAATAATTTAAACATGACTGGAACCCATAAATATTATTCCACAATTTTTAAACTAATGAATTCCATATTAGTTAATAAAGGAACTAGTCAGATGGAGAGTGAAATTACTACCAGTATTGAGTTAGTTTAGGGCTATAAGAGAACTTTTCATTAACAACATGACCTTGAAATGGTATTAAATAAGAAATATAATACATAAAAATAATAATTTAGTTAAATGTATTTTGATGAACCTTCATCCAATTAACTTAACGTATTAGGGGTTGAATGATAGTATATAGAAGGAGAGGATAATCTCAAATTGACCTTGTACCCATTTATTAATTACAAGGTGGATAGAATGTATTATGAGTTTTTCCTCACATCCAAGAAAGTGGATATTGATATAATATAAGAAAAATAAATTTATATACATCATAGTGAAAAATAAATGAAATGGTTCATTACCAATATCATTTCTATTGTGTGTATTTAAAGGTGTGTTAATTTTGTAGGAGTATCTCAATACATGAAACAATATTGAGTCAATATTTATAGATCTCAATAAGAAGTAATGATGATTTGGATGTTTGACATTAACTACAGCATAAAAAAGGTATGATGTACTAACATGTTGAAATTATTTTTGAATGATTCTGTTATGTAAATTAATGTATATTTTATATAATTTTTTCTCATATCTTATAGTGGGTAATTTTTTGGTTTGGGTTCCCATTTGACATAAAAAATTGATTTTTTTAAAAAATGGAATTTTAGAATAAATAATATGCTAAAAATTATTATATTTCATAGATATTATTTATAGATTTAATATTTAAATTATTAGGGAAGTTTTTGTTTGTTTCTATTTATTGATAGTTCATGTCTAAAACCAATATAATAGCCTCATTAAGCTAAATATAAGAAAATGAGTTCCATAGAGTATATATTTTTATGAAATATATATACCTCTAAAGATACATGGATTTTTGTTGATGAGATGTTGAGTTTTTAAGAATCAATATCTGAATATTTAAGAAGATGAAAAATCCATAATGAGTCGTCATTGTGATTATAAAAAAAAATAAGTCTAATTTTTATATTTTAGTCATAATTGGATGATTAAATATTAAAGAAAATGAGTTATATCTATAAAATATGCAATATTTATAATAATGTGATGAACGAAACATTATCATTTCATTAGTTTAGTTTGAAAAGGATATGATAAAGTTTCAAGGAAGTGGAAGATCATTGTAGTTCACAAAGGATTTAATAAATTCTATAATATCATTTGAGATGATTTAATGAGTATGAAGGTAATTTGGAAATTTTTGTTTTGATTTGAGTAGGTTTGTGAAATAAGGAAATCATACTTAATTTCTTTGAGTGGTAGGTTTTTGGATTTTTGGAAGAGTGTTGGATGCATATGAATAGCCTAAAAATTCATAATAATAATTAAATATGTTTAATAACATTACAATATATAATAATTTTCCTAAATTTACCTAATATATGGAATAATAACACTAATTTTTGTTGTGTTAAAAACCCCCATGATTTGAAATGTTCTTCCAGAACCTCTATATGGGGAACAAGTTTTAGAAGTTCCAAAAACTAAAATTATTTAATGCAAACACATTGAATAATATGGAATCATAGAGTATTCTATTTTGAATCTCCATAAAATTAGTACATCTTCTATAATGAAATAGTTATCTTCTAGAAAGGTACCCATAAAAAATAACTCACATTACCTAAAACCCTAAGGATTTATGTGTTTTAGAACAATAACAGTATTCTGTTGGACTTGGTTTATGGAATAGTGAATAATGGATTCTTACTAATTTAAAATAAGTTAATGGAATAAAAAATATATTGTGAAACTATACCAGTAATTATTTAGAATTCCAAAGTGTCTGAGTTAGAATAATTCAGAGTTTCCAAAAATTAAATAGGCACTGGATAAGAGTAACATAGAAGTTTGATAGGGAATGAAAAAATAAAATGACCTTATAGAAGATTAAATCAGAATTATAGAAGATAAATATTAGTCAATATAAGAATAATTTAAAGTTTCTAGAGGCAGTATAAGAATAAAATATAAACATGTAAGAATAATTCTCATGTTGTATAAAATAATTCTATTAATTTCATATTATACTTTATATATGTTTTTTATCACTTAGGAGTAACTGGATTTACCATCTGGATCATAAACTTAATTAATACAGTTCTTTATTATTATTATATGATTCATACTTTGTGATAATTTAAGGGGGTCAAGATTAAATATAAGATTCCTTTAAGATGTAAAGGACGATACTGCGCTATGAGAAGAGAATATAAACCACATTGGTAATCTATTATTGTGATCATGCATAATTCTAATTTAGAATGTGGATTTTTTGAAAATTAAAATGAAATTGAAGCCAATATATATGGGAAGAAAGGAATACTTTGTTTTTATTACATAAATTTTCATTACATGGTACAAAAAATGATTTTTCAAGTTTAGGTTCTCCAAAAAAGGATCATAATACAAGAAAATGTAAAATATTATTCTCAATATACATGAAATATATATTCATGGGTTCAATTTAGGTTAATTTTAATGAGTTTCATTTCCTATGGACATACATCAATAGAAATGGGTGATCATGAATCCTGGTAAGGGAATAATCAAGAAGGATATAAAATATGTGATCTTGAGACATATCCATAAGAATATGATGCATAATGACAATGCATGATCTAGAGAAATAAAATAATTTTGAGAACATGAATCATAATATAGAAATGTGGATACAACATTTAAATTAGACATTCATAATCATATCCCCAAATTTTATAACCATGGTGTTATAAATGAAAACTACTAAGGTTATTCACCAAGGATTCCTAAAACATGTCACATATAGAGGTTAAATTATTTACACAATACAATGGATTTCTATCAATTTTAACCATTCAAATGTATAAATTTCATGCGATCCACATAGAACAAAATAAATCATCCCATTAATAACCCGAGAAGAACAAATAATGGATTTATTATAAAAAATCATTGAATACAAAAGAGATTAATGTCATGATAATTACTTCATTTTTAACAAACAAAATTTAATTTAATTTTCATATATGTAAATATCCATTAAAAATAAAATGGGTTTGAGTGTTCAAATAAAAAGGAAAAGAGAATTTCTCATTTGGAGCGGAAATTTTGGGAAGAAAATTCAGCAGCATGATGGCTATAAAACTATGTTTTAGAAAAAGAATGAATGGGGGGAATGGGTATAATATTATAAAATAATATTATTAAATTAATTTTCTAATAAAAGGTTTAAAAGTTAATATAGATTGGAAATTATAGAATATATCGCATGAAAAGAGAACTTGAATTGAAAAGAGAATTGAATATTTCCCTTACCATATAGAGTTACTCCTAGATTTTGAGGAATGAGGCATTTGGGAATTGTGGAAACCTTATGAAGACTACATGGGAGGAAAAAGTACTATAATATCATGGAGGATGGAGTGATATTGAATGTAAATGGATAAATGGTTGAGTATTTATAGGATAAGTGGAGGAATTGTATAATAATTTCCAAATATAGGTCTTCAAAAACTATTTGTAGAAAATGAAAAACCATTGGCTTAACACAAGTTTTTTCTCATTGGTTTGGACATTTGGGTCACCTTTTATTATAATTTAATCCCCCTAAATCTAAAAACAATATTTAATTCTTATTTTTTCAAAGAAATGTAAAGATTCAACAAAGTAAAAAATTTCGAAATCAAATTTTTTGTTTTTTACTTTAGAAAGTAACTTATTGATTAAAAAATTAATAGAATATATTAAAATACATAATATTAATAAATTAAAATATTTTAGTTCATTTAATGTGTCTAATTAATCATTACATCATTATGACGTAAATATAGTGTCCTAAAATATTTTGAAACCCTAAAGCAGTATTTTTTATTATTCATAAAAAAAATAATGTATCTTAAAAAATTCTCATAAATCCACCCAAACAAATTTAAACATTATGATTTCAAAAATGTTGTTAACTTTAAAAGAATAATTATTTAAAATTATAATTTTATCTTTTACATAGAAAAATCTAAATTTATTTGAAAATAACAGTTTTATGGCACAATCAATTTTCTAACACTTAAAAAATATTTATAGAACATTATGAAATTATTTTATCATTTTTTATTTAAATAAAGTAGTTTTAGATGAAGATTTAATTAAAAAAATACTCTTCAAGATATCTTGTATATATATATAAAAATTATATATTTTCCAGAATAATATAGTTTTGATTTATTTGCATCAAAAAATTAAATTATCAAATTTATATCAATTAAACATATATTTTATTAAGAAAAAATATTGTTAAGTTATATTTATGGAATAAAAAATTTATTTATAAAAGGTAATTTACACTCTATATAACTCTTTTTGGGACACACAACCTCTTATTACACCTGTATAAGCTCGGGGGTAAGGTGTATGATTATGGTAGTTTCATGGGTGTCTTGGAAAACATAGAATGAGTGGTAACAGATAATAACTAGAACATCTACTAATATGTGATTTCATTCAAGCTTTACTTGGTGAGACATGGCATGGGATTGGTCAAGGGTGAACCCTGGTGATGATACCTCCCTCCCAAGTTCCAAAAAATGTGCTTCAAATGACATGGCTCTACTAGTGGACACCATTGATTCACCATTATGCATTAATTATCCTTTTTCATTAATGCTTATAAACACTAATAATAATGTTATAGTTATTACCAAATGGGTGTAGTTATCAACAATAAGTGTTTACAACTGTTATACTAATTAACAGTTATATTTGACCAACTGTCCTATAAAGGTAAAATTTTAATGGTCAAATTTCCCTTTTTATTATATAAATACCACTTAATTATTTTATTAAATATTATGTATAGTAATTTTATAATATGTTTATTGGTTTACTAATATTTTGTTCTATTTTTTTAGTGTTGGGGTGATGATTCTAATTGATGGGATCAGTCGATATTTTTCTATTTGGGGACTAAAATATTGATCATTATTAAAGATATATGGTTTGGTTGTGTATAATATAATATAACATGAATTTTCTCTAAAAAATGTCATATTAAGAAATTCGGGTCATTACATTCTTCCCCCCTTATGAAATTACATCCATGAAATTTCAAATCATTCTCTTAGTTGAGATAAGGTGAGGATACTTCTATCTTGTTGATTCCTCTAGTTCCCATTTATCTTTTTCATATTTATGGTTCCTCCACAACACTTTGACATGGTGGACAGTCTTGTTACATAGAACCTTGTCTCTTTAGTCTAAGATCTCCACCTACTGCTCCTTATAATATATTTCATGTTTTAGTCATACCACCATAGGATTAAGTACATATGAGGGATCGTGTATGTACTTCCCAAAGAGTTATATGTGGAATACATCATGAACTTTATCTATATTTAGTGTAAGTACTAGCTGATATTCCACTTCCCTTACATGATCAAGGATTTTATATGGGCCAATGTAGTTAGGGATAAGATTCCCTATCATCACAAACTGAATTACTCTCTTCCATAGTGATATCTGAATGAAAACAGTATCCCCAACCACAAACTCTATGTCCCTTTGATGGTTTTCATCATAGATATTTTTTCAAATAAGAGTATCCTTTATATTTATGTTAGATAGAGTGATCCTTTTCTATCATCTCATGCACAAGATCAGGCCCAACATATTTTCGCTCAATAACTTCATCCCTACAATTAGGAGTTATACATTACTTTCCATATAAGCTTTATATGGGTCCATTTGAATACTTGATTTGTTATATGATAACTTAACTAGTGGAAGATTCTGATCCTACCCACCTTTAAATTCCATTGATCGTGTTCTCATCATGTCCTCAAGTGTTTGAATAGTCCTTTCATATTTTCCATCAGTTTGGGTGTGACAGGCCATACTGAAATTCAATTCAGTATTCATAGTATATTGGAGTCTTCTCCGAAATTTATATGTGAACTGCGGATCATGATAAAAAACAATAAAACTTTTCACCCCATGTGCCCTCACCACTTCCTTTATGTATTTCTTTCCATGTTGTTCAAGAGATAAATCTTGTCAAATAGTGATTAATTGGGAAGTCTTGGTTTGATGATCCACTATAACCCATTTCGCATTGTTTCCTTCGAATTTTCTCAGGATACTAGTGACAATTTCCATACTGATATTGCCCCACTTCCATGTTGGTATGGGTAGTTTTACAATACTCCTTTATAAATTTGTTACTCCACTTTCACTTTCTGACACACCATGCATGTTTTAGTATAGTCATCAATCACTATTTTTATATTATCCAAAAAATAATGATTAAGAAGGTCCCTATACATTTTAGTTCATCCTTGTTGTATAGAGAATATAGAATTATGACCTTCATCAATCATCCCCTTCTATATCTCTAGGATATATGGGACACATAGTCATATATGAAATTTACGTACACCATCTTGAACAATATTGAACTCAGGAAACTTCTCATTATTCAAAACCTCTATCTCCCTTTATAAAAAATGATTTTATATTGGATGTTTCTTTATATTCTCTAATAATGATGGTTGAGAAATAAATTGTGATAGTTTTTATGATGTCCCTTCCCTTACAATTCTCATTGATAAGTTTTATTAGTTCCTTCATCAAAGGATCTCCTAGAGTCTTCATCATTTCAAGAACAACTTCAACATTCCTACTTAATGCATTAGTGGCTTTTCTTTCTCTTCTAGGGTTATAATGAGTTGAACAGTCATAGTCATTAAGAAATAACCACCATATACTTTTTCTAATTTACAATTCCTTATTTCTGAAAATGTACATTAATCTTTAGAGGTATATGTATATATCACATTTCTCCCCATAGATATATTGCCTCCAGATTTACATAGAAATACAACTACATCTAACTCTAAGTCATGTATAGGATAAATATTCTCATGTGGATTTCACAGTTGAGATGCGTAAGTAATAACCTTGTCATTTTTCATGATGACACACCTATGTACTTTTAGAAAACCATCGTTATAAATAGAAAATCCTTCTCTGATAGAGGGTAGAGTAAACGTAGGTGCTATAACCAATCTCTTCTCTAGTTCTTGGAAACTTTCTTCACACTCCATAGTGTAGGAAAACTTATCCAATTTTTAAGTTAACTTGGTCATTGGATTATGAAGTCCTAAAAGGTTTTTCACAAACCTCCTATAATATATTACTAAACCAAGGAAAATAAAAATATCAGTTACTGATGTAGGATGAGTCCACTCCTATACAACCTTTGACTTGGAAGGATCAACTGATATTCCTTCATTGGTTATAATTTTCCCCCAGAATTTAAATTACTGTAAAAGAATCATGTTTTCTAATTTTTTTAAAAAAAATATCATTTCTTAGAGTTTCCATGATAAACCTTAGATAATCATCATACTCCTCAATACATTAGGACTATATCAAAATGTTATCAATAAAAACAACATTGAATTTATCAAGGTAGTTCATAAAGACTCTATTCATTAAATCCATATATATGCCTATAGCAGGATAATTATTCAATAAAAAAGGAATAACAACAATCTCATAATTTCCATATATTTTTTAGAAGGCAGTCTTTGGAATATTTTCTTTCTTCACCCTCAATTTATGATACCTAGATATGAGGTGAATCTTTAAGAATAATTGATCCCCATGAAGAAGGTAAAATAAATCATCATTCCTTGGGATTGGTTAATTGTTCTCCACTGGGGTCCCATTAAATTCTTATAATAAACTAATAGATGAATTTATCCATCCTTCTTAATTACAAATAGAATAGGTTCTCCCCAAGGAGACACACTTGTTCAGATAAATACCTTATCTAGAAGATATTTAATTTGTTTTATTAATTCCTATAACTCCATATCTTCCATTATATATAGGGTCTTTGATTTCAACTTTGATCCAAGTATGAGTTTAATGGAGAACTCTACCTCTATTTCTGGGGGAGGTCTAGGTAGCTCTTTAGGAAATAAGTCAATGTATTCCGTAATAGTGGTGAAATTTTCTTTCTTTTTACATTTATTTCCTTCTCCCTCTTAACCTATATTCTCGATAAATAAGATTATGGGAGGTGTTTATAAACAAAAGATATTCTAAGATATCTCTACTTTGAAAATGAATTTATATTGTGTGTTCATGACCACTGAACATTCCTTGATTATATAGTGTATATTAGTATTATACTTTAAGATCCAATCCATCTCATGTATAGAGTAAAATTCCTCCAAGGGAATGAATACTAGGTTTGTGATGAGACTATACTCTCCAAAGTTAATACTAGAGTTTCTATACACTATTGATTCTATGATAATTCCTATATGAGTCTTGAATGATAACTTTTCATGTTCTTTTTCTAGGATTTATTATATATTATTTCCAGACATGGATTAAATAAAGGAATTCATAAAACCAAAATCAAACAATGTACTTACTTTCTTTGATAGTGCAATGAGCGTACCTTCCACCACATAATTCATAGATTCCACTTGAACCATACTAATAGAAAATTACAAACATTTATCCCTTGGCCTATTTTGAGGATGATGGTGGTTCGCCCCAATTATCATTTGATTTGAAAATTAATTGGAAATGTGTGCATGTTTTTCACACTTGAATCATTGAACTTACATCTTTCCCTTCACCGTCTTCCCTTTGTTTTTAGGGAAGAAAATTTGATGCTTCACCTCCCCACAATAGTTTCAAGCTATATGTCCATATCTTCCACACTACTATCAAATTCACTCTTAAGTATGTAGTTTCTCAAATTCATCTACCCAAATTTATTTCACGTGGGAAGTTTCACATTCTTTACAAATATTCCATGATCGAAGTTAATCCCTAATATTGGATCAATTGATCTCTTATTTAGATTTTACTTATGTGATAATTATGTCTCTTCAAACTCCAATTCAACCTTTATAGCACTCTACATTATCTCCTCATAACATTCATAGTATCGATTTGATATAATCCTCTATATATGGGGTCTTATTCCACCAAAGAATCAATCAGCCTTCCCCATAGGATCCATAAAAAATCAAAAGTTGTATCAAACAAGTCTTTTAAAGTTCATTTTATAGACTCCCACTGATAAATTTTCATCATACTTCAGTTCAAGGAATTCCTTCTCCATTTTCATTCACATTGAACAAGGGAAATAATTATTATAAAAGATTCCCTAAACTCTCTCAACCCCATAGCATCTATATCTATTTCTTTCTTGGTGTTTTCAATCATTTTCTTCCACTAATCATCTTATCCTTTTAAGAGGTATACTTTCAGGGTGACCTTATCTTTCCCTAAAACATGGAGTACATAAAATATATTTTCCATATAACTTATCCATTGTTCAACAATCAATTTTTCAGTTGATGATTCATGTTATTAGTCATAAATCATGTTATATAATTCATTCTCCTCAGGAATATTTCCATTCCAACTTCTATTAGAACACCTTCAGTGC
This sequence comes from Viscum album, assembly GCA_963277665.1. Classification (NCBI taxonomy): domain Eukaryota; kingdom Viridiplantae; phylum Streptophyta; class Magnoliopsida; order Santalales; family Viscaceae; genus Viscum; species Viscum album. The sequence continues at coordinate 763,749,008 of OY728122.1, forward strand.
ATCGTGAATGGCATAAATTTATTATCACGGTTCCTCTGATTTCCCACCATTTTATCAAAAATAAGTAAACCTTAGTGATTAACTTGTTACTTTTAATAATATTATAATTATAATGAGATTTTATGACTTATAACAACAATCTTAAATATATTATTAATATCTTATAATAATTATAGAATTTCCAATATATGATTCCTAATGGTTCATAAAAATTGTGTGATTATCCAAACATATCCCCATGGAGTGTCAAACCAAGAGTGTAACAAAATCTGTTTCCATGCTCCTAATCTTGTTCGAGTATATATCAATGTAGTTTTTTTGGGTGTTACCCCTAGGTACATATGTTCTGGAGCCACATCCACTTGTTTGTATCCACATAGGGATTTACTGGCTCTGAAATCGCTTACATTATTCTTCACCAAATACCATGATATTATCCTTGATTTAGACTTTTACCTAGGGTTATTCCAAAATTATTTATGTTCTAATTTCCACAAATATCTAAAAAATACTTCGATACAAACCATGTCAACCCATATTTTTATTACATAATGTTTCATTACATTGTACTAAAGAGATGATATTTTCAAGTTTAATTTCATGGAAAAAAGTAACCTAATAAATGTAAGCATAAAACTTTATTCTAAAACCACTTGAAATTCATATTCATATGTTCACTCTAGGTTACTTTTACTATATCTCATATCCTATGGACATACATCAAAGGAAAGTTGTGATGATGAATCCTAGTAAGGGAATAAAAAAGAGATATATATAGCATGTAATCTTGAGAAATATTAATAAGAACATGAGTAATAATGATAGGTCATGAGAAATATAAATAACATAATAACAGTAATGTTATTCATTGCATTAAAATTAAGATAAAACATTTAAACGAGACATTCATATGCATATCACCAAGGTGTCATAAATAAAAATTTCAATGTTTATTCATCAATGTGTTGAAAACAAATCAACTCTAAATATTAAATTATATACCTAGTCCACTATAGTGCTATCAAGTTCCACTATTCATATGTATTAATTTAATTTGAGATACATAGATCATAATAAATCATTTCATTAATAACCCATGGAGAATAAATAATGAGTTTTTTAACTAAAATCATGATATAACAAATAGCTTAAAGACATGATCATTACATTATTTTTAACCCACTAAACCAAATGCGGGATATATATATATATATAAATCCCCAAATAAAAAGTTTTTTTTAAATCTAGTTGAATACCCATTGAAAAAGAATAATGATTTGAGTATTCAAATAAAAATAAAAATATAATTTCACATGTAAAAGTGGAAATTTATAGAAGAAAATTTAGCTACATGACGAGTATAAAAAATGATTTTATAAAAGTGAAAGTGGGAGGGAGAATAGTCTCTCATTCATAAAAGATGATTATTATCATAACCAATCCTAGTGGGACATGTGCTACAACTCCCCAAACCTACCCCCAACTGACCAGGGGATAGTGACTGGAACCGAGTTGGCATATCACTAACATGGGATGCATTTCATATGTACATGTACACACACACCAATATGTATGCCAAAAATGATCAAATTTAAAAACCGCTAATAAATTAAATGCATACCACTATCCCAACCAATAGAGTATGACAGAAGTAAAGAAAGTAGAGTAAGCTGGGGTAAAATACAATCCCACCAAAAGATATTGTATACTAAAAAGGCCAACCTATAAAAAATAAGTACTAGAAATGTTTCCCAAAACTATAGGAACACCTCGGCATATATGAACTCACAAATATTCATCTAGTCCTGGTCCACCCTACACTCCATAAAAAGGTCATTAATTTGCACAAGACACGGAACTTGCTAGAAAAACACATGAAGGGGTGAGTATAATAGTACATAGTTGGACACCCTAAAACCACAAAGTAATACGCAAAGGAAATATACACTTAGCTTTTACACTAGTATATTTATACATCATATAATAAGGATATCCAAATATATATACTAAAAAAATACACATAGTCTAGAGGTAAGTCACAACTGCTGCATACCACCATTGGGGATCCAAATTGAAAATTCCACAAGGAAATCATCTAGGAGCATGCTCTCTTGATTCTGATAGAGGCGAAGATGTATGTCCAATATGTACTGTTCATTAGGAAATATTGTGAGATAGAGAGAGATATGCTTAATGATTTGAAGAGAGATATGATGAATTAGATGAGGATCACAACCAGGGTCATTGTGTGATTACCACAACTAAATCTGAAATAACCCGCTAAGTAGAGGATTGACACTCAATAAAGTTGGTCACATCAATACCCAGAACTCTACCTAAGGCATGGATAAATGAATATAGGATCCCCCACCGGGCCTCTTAGGGGGATTCCAAAAACACTATCAAGGAATTCCTACTGAGGTATCGTATTATGGTTTATATTAAATAAGACACACCAAAAATCATGGAAATGATAAAGGGAACAAAAACTAATGAAACTTGTCAAAGATATGTTATACAAGGGGTCTAATCCATGTAGAAATGGATAAATGATGTTTAGTAGGATCACATATGGTGTCCCTTGATCCATGGTACTGACCATGTACAACGACCCGTGTAAGAATAACATGTCATGTTGAAAAGGTATACACAGTGGGTAGAAAGGCTTACACATTGTGTCCATCCATTTGGATTTCACACATGTTCCCCAGTCGTGTGTTGGTATATGACATCAACCCATGTCCTCTTTCCTGTGTACCAGTACATAGGGTAGCTTATGTAACCGGTCTGGGTCTCGTTGTGTGGTGTAGTACATGTTGTGTATTCCACCCAATGTATTTGTATCCCCTGAGATACATGTTGAGTCCCAAAGAAGGTCCTATATGTTGTTTGATAAGTTTCACATGGCATGTGACACTTTATTGCTTCCCAAAACCCTAGACATCACTCGGTGGGTTCCACAAAGTGTGTATCTAGGAATACATTCCATGTTCTTCAAGGTTTTCTAGAATCATAGTTCTTCTTCCACGCACGTCATCCGATCCTCTGGTGCTTGATCTGTTGTACCATTCATCCCAAAATTGAAGTACCAAGGTCACCTCACAATCATAGTACAGAATTGGTGATTTTAGGCCTTCAATCAGCCCTAAAATCTGATTTTCGTCACCCATATTAAGAATTATTGATGAAAGATATATCCAGAAAAAATTCAATCCATCTGTATCCATTATCATCGAACCTCCACTAGGTTGTCCCAATTCCATATCTACAATCTTGGATCATTGAGCCATGAATACAATGTACAACTATAAACCATTCATATATTATGAAGAATGAAGAAAATGTGGGAAAAGGTGGAATAGATTCATAGTGTATAAACCCGAGTAACATACCTCATACATAATTTATAGTATCCTCAATCCATTTACCATAAGAATGATCAAAAGGCTAAATAAAAACAATAATAAAAATCTTCCCCAAATCAATTCCATTATCACCCCAACTCACAAGACAGGTCAAACCATGGGTCAACCTATTTGTGGGATTATCCGCATTAACCATTGATTCTAATAAAAATAAAGAAGTAATTTAAATCAATTTTCACTACCTAGGAGAAAGGATCATTCATTATTGAGGATTTTTTTCCGATGGTGATCAATTAATAACAACCTCAATCCATCATCTCATTGTCGTCTGTTGATAGATGTCTCCAAGGTTCCACTCCAAATCTCTTCGGGATTTGTAACGACCCAGAATTTTATTAATGGAAGTCCCTATTGATCTAATTAAATGTCTCCTTGTGTAAAATGTTTATATAAAATGTCAAATTCTTTGGTCTTATCTAAAAGGATTTCAAAATATTGTTAATAATTGTGACCTTTGCTAATATATTCTTTTAATAGTGATCACATGATTAGTATAAATATAGGGATTTAAAAAATCCAATTTACTCAGACAAAGGAAGTGATGGCCTCTTCCAGTAGACGTGCACCATACAAAACTCATTTGTCAGAGCTCAAAAACTAGGTTAAATTTATGGGATTCTCTCTTGACCAAGCCCAAGCTGATCTTGAATATGTTAAGCTGGAGCAGGACTGCCACGAGAGATGTGTATGTTGATATTGATTACCACATGAGCAATGTTATTTGATCCACCCCAAGAGTATGTCACCATCGCACACCTTACTCTTCGGTCTTACATGGGTGTTATAAGGGGTTATGTAACAAGACCTTAGTACTATGGTTATGTACATTATTTTTTTATATAATAATGAATATATTTTCATTTTATTATTGTTACCTTGTAAATAGTTTTTAAATCACAAATAGTATTTTTAGTTAATGTTCAACTAAGAAATCTATTTTGATGAATTAATGGATTCTAAAATTAAATAATATTTTAATAAAACATTATTATTATTATTAAATTAATTTTTATTAAATATAAATGATCATATAATTTTATGAATGAAATTGTAATTTTTATTAAGGTTTGAAATCCATTTTCTGTCAAAACCCATGAATTGTCGATAAATGTAAATTTTTATTTTGAAAGTTAAAATTATCCTATTTGGAAAATTATTTAGATAAAATGAATATTATTTCTGGAATCAGAATGTCAAAACCATCCAATGGGGAATTTTTCATAATTTTCTGAGACAGTCAAATTTTTGGGTAAAAATTAAATATTGTTTAAATATATAATGTCTTTTATGAAATCATAATAAACCAATAGGGATATAATAAAATACTATAAATGTTATGTTCGGCCCATATATATTTTACCATTAAAATAAGGTGATTTTGGGTTTGTTTGATTTATTTTACAGAACTTTAGTGGACCCATCAAGAATTATTAAACATTTTGTCTTTTTAAATTGTTTTCCTTGGGAGTGTGACTTGCCTCCACATAAGCAACCCTATTATTTTAAAACATTCTTAATTTGACCTTATAAAATATTTTTTTCCACTTCACTTTTCCAAAAACCATGGGCAAAAACCACGGTCTGGTTTGTGGTTTGGATTAGTTTAATGTGAGGTGTCTCAAACCTAAAAAATAATGAATTCCCTCACCATTCCTATATAAACCCATCCAATCTCCCACTTCTTCCTCACTCAAAGCATTTAGAGTTCGTCAAAAATCTTCCCTCCTCTCTCTAGAATCCTCCCAAGGTTCCCTAAGCTCCCAAGAAGCCTCTCTCAAGCCCCTCTCAAGCCTTTAGAAGCACACTTCCATGTAAGGGTTTTTCTTCCATTCTCATTTTTTTCCAATATTCTTTAAATTGTTATACCCTTTTAATTTCAATTATAAATGTTAGTTTATGGTCTCTCACCTCCCTCATACTACCCTATTTATGTTTAAATGATGGGATACCCCTTTATATATCATTAAATTCCTCCCATGTACACCCGTTTCTATGTAGACATTCCAAAAGGAATTTCTCTCTCCTCATTTACATTCAACTAATTATTTTGTATCATGAATCAAAATTCCATTAAATTTGATGGTAAATGTATCTATATGACCCCCTTACTGTCCATGTCATGTAAATATGACGAGGCACCCCTTTCTCTCCCATCAACCATTTTTATGAGTTCTTATGTCACAATGTTATGCTGTCGAAATTGCACCGTGCTTTTCCAAGCCGAAGTCATTGTGTAGTGAAAAACATGACCATTTATCTATCAAGCGTATTCACCTTTATGAACATTTAATTATTGTTTAAAATGATTCATGTATGTATTTCACATTATTTTATCATTGAATAAATTATTATGTTGAATAGTTCAATGTTTTATGATCCATGTGGCACACTTATGCATGAAATGAAATGTTTAAAAAGGGTGCGCCCTGATAGTGCTCTAATGCATTGGGTAAAGTATAGTATCATGATACTTCATGTGAAATGGGTGTTTACTAATGATAATTCAAGTGCAGTTAGGGTTTACTCATTCTTCTTATGCAATGAGGGTTTACTCATGCTCTATGTGTAATGATCCTTTGCTCATGCTAATTCCATGTTAATTGTTGTTGCCATATTTCCATGTTATTATTATCATGATTTATAATGTATTTATGTTTAGGCTTCTGTTGTTTTCTATTTATATGCTTATTGTATAACATGTATTGTATTCCTCAATTCAATCCATGATTATTCCCTTACTGGGCTTTATAGCTCACCCTTTTCTTATGCATGTCCCCAGGTTATCTGATGCAATGCTAAGTACGAGGGAATATAGTGGTCAAGTAAAGGTTGTTTTTAATACAGATGTTTTATTTAATGTTTTAAGTTGTTATGTAATGATATTAAGCCCCAAATACACTAGAACTATTGATTTTCTATGTGGTATCAAGTGAATTTTATATAATAAATTATGTTTAATTGTGTAATAAAAATCAGGGTTGTCATAGTTGGTATCAGAGGATAGGTTCAGTTATTTTGTGGATTAGGATTAGAAAACCCTAATAAAGACTTAGAGACAAGACTAAGTATAATAAAAATATCCCTATGTTTTTTTGAGTATTGAGTAAGTGGTTTATGAAGAAAATTCATCCCTGTCTGGATATGAGCAGGTATAGGCGGCTCTGGCACAAAAGTATCCTAGAGGTAAAACCCAAAAACACCTCTTTGATCTAGACTCGAATGGGAACTGGTGCATGAAAACGGGCCTTGCTGCACTCTTGGATATGACAAACCTAGGGGATATGATTTGGTAAATTCACAAGCATAATATGAACCATTATTAATGGACAAAAAAAGTCCCTAAGAATATATGTTAGAAAGTTGATCATGGACAACATAGACTGAAGCCAATAGATTCATATGTTATGGAAATACATGTTATTTACAATTCACCAGTTTTTCCTTATATTACACTTTATGTGTTACCCCTAAATTTTCTTTAATTATATCCAATGGCCGGTAATAGGAGGGATTGGGCTAAAAACTGATGTGAAGATCAATGTGACGACTGTACTAATGAGATGCCCAGTCCAATGGGAGTAGGAATCACAAAATATTTCACCCCTCTCTCTTATCTAACTAAATATTTGAAAAGAAACATGGGTCAAGATGAATTTTCAACCCCCCCTAAGAAAGAACAAGTCGCTATCAAGAGTTTCATGAGACAAAGGCCTCCTAGTTTTAATGGATCATCTAATCCCTCACTCGATAAACAGTGGATCAACTCTATTGAAAAGATCTTCTCTATCCTTAAATGTTTTGAACAAGAGATTGTTCTCCTGGATGCTTGTCTTATGGAGGGTGAAGTTGATCAATGGTGGACATTGATCAAAAATAAAAAGCCTGAGGAGGAGATCAAGGCATTGGAATGGAAGGATTTTTCGAAGATATTTTTCATTAAATATTTTCCACGCACCATGCGGCTTAAGGTGGAAAGGGACTTCCTTGTCCTCAAGCAAAAAAGGTGAAAAATCTATTGGAGTGTATGAGGAAAACTTCACAAGGCTTGCATGATACACTTCTGTCTTTGTCATTACCCATGAATGCAAGGTTGACCGCTTTTTTGGTGGGATGAAACCTAGCCTGCAGAAAGTGCTGGCGATCCATGACTTCAAAAGCTATGAGGTAATTGTCTCATGTGCCTTCAAGGTTGAAATGGAGATCGCAGAATCTGAGGGGTATCATGGGGATAAGAAGCGTAAGGTGGAATTCAATGCTGGTGGTCTGATGGATAAATCCAACGATGCTAAGAAGATCAATCACCCCACTTGCCAAAGGTGTGGAAAGAAGCACCCTGGAAATTGCCTGAAGTGTATGGGAAAAGGCTTTAGGTGTGGAAGAAAAGGTCACCTAGATATTAAATGTCAGCAAGAAAAACCCACGGCTGAAATAGATTAGAGGAATGCTCCATTCGAACATCAATGTGTTGTTTACTTCTACAAATACAAAGAACCAGGGCATCTTTCAAATCAGTTCCCTAAGCCAAGGGTTTTCATAGGCAACCAACAACCTCCAAGGCAGCAAGAGAGAGCTTTTTCCATCTCTACTGCCGAAGTGAACCCTGACAAAGAAGTGGTGATAGGTACGCTAGTTATTCATTCAATAATAGTGAATTTAATTTCTGATTCAAGTTCTATGAATTCTTTTATATCTTGAAATTTTAGTAGAATAATCCCAGCACCACCACAAAATATGAAAGTGAAGATGTCGTTGAGTACGGAAAATGGTGAAATCATTGAATCCCATGAATATAACTCCTCCCTTATCATAATTTGTGGATTGAACTTCCCAAGGAACCTCATCATACTCCCTCTGGTAGAATTTGATGCAATTCTTGGAATGGATTGGCTTTCCTTATATTAAGCCAACATAAATTGTTGTGAGAGGGAAATCACTCTCCATGTGGAGAATTAACCCCCGATTCTTTACAAGTGCAAAGAGGAAGATGAATCTTCATTAGATCCATATTATCAAGACTGGATATTAATGTCCTATGAGAATGTGTATCTAGCCCAGATGATTGAGTCTAAGGGGGAAGCCATACTAGAATAAATGCCTATTGAGAGGGAATTTACTGAAGTGTTTCCCAAGGAATTGTCTGGTCTTCCTCCTAGAAGAGATGTTGAATTCTCAATTGATCTTATACCTGGGGAATTCCCAATATCCAAGACTCTGTATTGAATGGTTTATGTGGAGCTTGAGGAGCTGAAGAAACAACTACAAGAGAATCTGGATAAAGGGTTTATACGCCTCAGCGCTTCACCATAGGGTGCACCAGTCCTCTTCGTTAAGAAGGATTGGTCAATGCGCCTTTGCATCAATTATTGTGAGCTCAACAAAATCACGATAAAAAAAAGTATCCCCTCCCACGAATTAATGACTTGTTCAATCATCTACATGGATCACAATACTTCTCTAAGGTGGATTTGTGGTCTTGATATTATCATGTTGTGGTGAAGAAGGAAGATATCCCTAAGACTGCTTTTCATACAATATATGGGAACTATGGATTCATAGTAATGCCTTTCGGACTCACTAATTCTCTAGAGATATTTATGGAATTGATGAATAGAGTCTTTAGAGATTATCTTGAAAAATCTATGGTAGTATTTATAGATGATATTCTGATATACTCCAAAACCAAGGAGGATCATGAGGAGCATCTAAGAACTATACTAGAGACCATGTGGAAGGATAAGCTCTATGAAATGTATGACAACTATGAGTTCTATTTGAAAGAGGTCTCATTATTGGGACATATCATCACAAGTAATGTGATATCTATGGATCCCTCCAAAACAGATGCAATTGAGGGATGGCTGAGGCCAATATCGGTAACGAATATCCGGAGCTTCTTGGGGTTAGCTGGATATTATCGATGATTTGTGAGAAATTCTTCACAATTGTCCAACCCTCTTACCCAGATAACTCGGAAGGGAGTAAAGTTTTCTTGGAGTGATGAATGTGAAGAAATCTTCAAGGAGTTGAAAAGGAGGCTTATCACTGTTCTCGTGCTCACTTTACCCACAAGTGGAGATCTTTTGTGGTATTTAGTGATGCTTCAATGAAGGTCCTGGAATGTGTGTTGATGAAAAATGACAGAGTCATTACCTATGCTTCAATTCAATTGAAAGTTCATGAATAGAACTATCCAATACATGACCTCGAGTTGGCTATAGTGATCTTCGCTTTGAAAATTTTGCGGCAATATTGCATTTGGGAGAAATGTGAAATATATAAAGATCACAAAAGCCTCAAATATATTCACACATTAATAGTTGAACATGCTCCAATGAAGATGGTTAGATCTGATCAAAGACTATGACTGCTCAATCCATTACCACCCTGGGAAAGCGAACAAGGTGGAGGATTCCCTAAGTTGAAAGGACCGACAAATTCTATCATTGATGACAATTGAAAAGGATTCAATCTTCTTAGATTTGATAAAGATAGACATGGAAATCCTAAAGAATGGAACATCATCAATCCTTTCACAAATTATTGCTCAACTGTCACATTTGGAAAGGTTAAAGGACGCTCAAAAGGATGATATGGGAATTTGGGAAAAAGTGGAAGCTATCAGAAAAGGGAAATCCATGGAGTTTAATGTCAATGAAGAAGGAATTGTGAGATTTGGGAAAAGACTATGTTTTTCATCAAGTCCAAAGCTAAATAAGGACCTTTTGGATGATGCACATAGTTCAAATTTCTCTATTCACCCAGGAAACAAAAATATGTATCGAGATCTCCGAGGGCTTTATTGGTGGGATAATATGAAGCAATATATCGATGAATATACATCAATGTGCCTGGTGTGTGAGAAAGTGAAGGTAGAGAGGCATAAGTCTAAGGGGATGCTGCAACTATTTCCCATACCAGAATGGAAATGGGAGAACATCACCATGGACTTTATCACCGGACTTTTGAAGACATCCAAAGGCAACAATATAATTTGGGTTGTTGTGGATTGTCTTACAAAGGATGCACACTTCATTGATATTTAGGAGGATTTCTCATTGGGTCAAATGGAATTAATATATATCAGGGAAGGGGTAAAGATTCATGGAGTACCACTATCTATTATGTCCAATCGAGATCCAAGATTCACCTCTATGTTTTGGAAGAGTTTTCAACATTCTCTAAATATTGAACTGAACTTCAGTACAGCCTGTCATCCTCAAACTTATGGCCAATCCAAGCGGACTATACAAACACTTGGGTACATGTTGAGAGCGTGCTCAATGGACTTTAAAGGAGGATGGGATCAACATCTTCCTTTGGTTAAGTTCTCCTATAATAACAATTTTCACTAGAGCATCCAAATTGAACCATATGAATCCCTTTATGGGAAAATGTGCAGAACCCCGACGTATTGGAATGAGGTTGGTGAGCATAATCTGATTGGACCAGAAATGGTTGAAGAAATGTTGGAGAAGGTGAAAACAATTCAGCAGCATATCAAGGTAGCCTAGAGTCGATAGAAGAGTTATGCATATAATTATTGACGAGACCTTGAGTTTAAAGTTTTAGACATGGTATTTCTACTCATATCTCCGTGGAAGAAGGTCATGAGATTTGGAATGAAAGGGAAGTTAAGTCCAAGGTACATCGGCCCCTTCGAGAATCTTGATCGTGTTGGGGCTGTGGCCTATCGACCAACACTTCCACCTACCATGGACAAAGTACATGATATCTTTTATGTATCCCTGTTAAGGAAGTACACAGCGGACCCTTCACATGTACTCTCTTCAGAGTTGGAATAGTTATAGGATGATATTTCTTATAAGGACCAACCAGTGAAGATCTTAGATCATAGAGAAAAAGTTCTACAAAATAATACAATGCCCCTCGCCAAGGTGTTGTGGAAAAACCACAAGTTTGAGAAAGCGATGTGGGAATTAGAGTAAATGATGAATCAGAGTTTCCCACATCTATTTTAGTGTGGGAAAAGAAAATTTTGTGGGCGAAATTTCATAAGGGGGAATATTGTAACGACTCAAACATTCATTAATGGAAATCCCTCTTGATCTAATTAAAGGTATCTTTATGTAAAATTTTTATATAAAATGTAAAATTATTTGGTTTTATGTTTCTATATTTTAAAATACTTTTAATAATTGTGACCGTTTCAAATATATCCATTGAGCAGTGATCGCATGATTAGTATAAATATAGGGCTTTAACAAATACAATTTACTCAGACAAAGGAAGTGATGGCCTCATCCAGTAGACGTGCCCCATTCAAAGCCCATTTTTCAGAGCTCAGAAATGAGGTTTCAAATTTTGGCTTCGCTCATGACCAAGCCCAATATGAGCTTGAATATGTTAAGCTCAAGTGGGACTTCCTATGAGAGAAGTATAATTTGATAGAGATTACAACTCGGGCAATATTATCCGAGCCACCCCAAGAGTCTGTCACCATCGTACACCTTACTCTTCGGTCTTATGCAGGTGATATAAGATGTTATGTAACAAGACCATAGCACTATGGTTATGTACATTATTTTTTTGTATAATAATGAATATACTTTCATTTTATTATTGTTACATTGTAACTAGTTTTTGAAGCACAAATAGTATTTCTAATTAATGTTCAACTAAGAAATATATATTAAGGAATTAATGGATTTTGGAATTAATTAATATTTTAATAAAATAATATTATTGTTATTAAATTAATTTTTGTTAAATATAAATGATCATATAATTTTATGAATTCAATTGTAATTTTTATTAAGGTTCGAAAGCCATTTTCGTCAAAACCCATGAATTTTCGATAAATGTCAATTTTTAATTTAAAAGTGAAAATTAACATATTTAGAAAATTATTTAGATAAAATGAATATTATTTCTAGAATTAGGATGTTGAAATTATCCAATGGTGAATTTTTCATACTTTTCTAAGTCAGACAAAATTTTGGGTAAAAATTAAATATCGTTTAAATATATAATGTGTTTTATCACATCATAATGACCCAGTAGCAATGTAATAAAATAAAATAAACTTTATGTTCTGTTCATATATAGTTTAACATAAAAATAATGTAATTTTGGGTTTTTTGATTTATTTTACAAAACATTAGTGGACCCTTCACGACTTATTAAACATTTTGTCTTTTTAAATTGTTTTCTGTGGGACTATGACTCACCTCCACAAAAGCAACCCCATTATTATAAGAAGTTCGGACTTTGGCCTTATAAAATATTGTTTTACAGTTCCCTTTGCCGAAAACCATGGGCTGGTTTGTGGTTTGGATTATTTTAATGTGAGGTCTCCCAAACGAAAATAGTAAATAATTCTCTCACCTTTCGTATATAAACTCACCCAAGATCCCACTTCCTCCTCACTCAAAGCTTTTGGATTTCATCAAACCTCTTCCCTCCTCTCTCTATAGTCCTTATAAGGTGCCACAAGCTCCAAAGAAGCCTCTCTCAATCCCCTCTCAATCCTTTGGAAGAACACTTCCAAGTAAGGGTTTTTCTTCCTTTCTCATTTTTCTCAAATATTATTTAAATTGTTATGCCCATTTAATTTCAATTATAAATGGTGTGGTATGGTTTAGAACCTCCCACATACAACCCTCTTTATGTTTGAATTATGGGATACCCCTTTCTCCCTCATTAAATTCCTCTCATGTACACCCATTACTATGCCGAAATTCTAAAAGGAATTTTACTCTCCTCATTTACATTCAAGAAATTCTTTTGAATCATGAATCTAAATTACATTACATTTGTTAAGACATGTATCTATATTTCCCCTTACTACCATGTCATGTAAATATGATGAGGCACCCCTTTATCTCTCATCTTCCATTTTTATGAGTTCTTATGTCACGTCGTTATGCTACCGAAATTGCACCATGCTTTTCCAGGATAAAGTCATTGTGTATTGAATACCATGCCCATTTCTCTATCAAGGGTATTCCCCTTTATACACATTTACATATTTTTTAAAGAGTTTCATATATTTATTCCACATTTTTTTATCTTGTAAAAAATGATTATGTTGAATGATTCAATGTTTTATGATCCATGTAGCACACTTATGCATTAAATGAAATGTTTAAGAAGGGTGTGCCCTGATAACACTCCAATTCATTGGGTAAAGTATAGTATCATGATACGTTATGTGAAAAGGGTGTTTACTCAGGCTAATTCAAGTGAAATGAGGGTTTACACATGCTTCATGTGAAATGAGGGTTTACTCATGCTCCATGTGCAGTGAGCCTTGGCTCATGCTAATTCCATGTTAAGTGTTGTTGCCACATTTCCATGTTATGATTATCATGATTTATCCTGTCTTTATGTTTATTCTTCTCTTGTTCTCTATTGATATGCCTATTATCTGACATGTATTGTATTCCTCATGATATTCCATGATTATTCCCTTACTGGGCTTTATAGCTCACCCTTTTCTTATACATGTCCTCAGGTTATCCCATGCAATGCTAAGTACGAGGGAATGTAGCGGTCATGTAAAAGAAAGTTTTAATAAAGATGTTTTATTTCATGTTTTAAGTAGTTATTTAATGATCCTAAGACCCAAAGACACTCGACCTCTCAATCTTCTATGTTGTATCAAGTGATGTTTATGTAATAAATTATCTTTAATTGTGTAATAAAAAGTAGGGTTGTCACAGATTTCTCTAGGGTTATGAATTCTAACCATGGGTCCTTTTCGATGCTGATAATTTAAAAATTGAAAACATGTCACTGCATAACATTAAAATAAAATAAATCTTTAATTTATTTTATTCTTTAAAACTTCCAAAAACTAACATTCATAGCTGACCCACGTCATCTGATGTTAGGAATCACCTAAGGTGTATTGGTTTCATTTAACACAATATTTCCCTCATATTTCTGATTCAGGTACACTTTTAGATGTTATTACACATTTCCAGGAAAACCACTCAAACATTCTATTTAATTTATTTAATATATTTAATATATTTCAAACTCTTATTCTAAAAACATCAAACCTCAGAATCGCATGTCGTCTCAGTGCCTGTTCTCTAATTAATTTTATATAATACTTAAAAATAATACATAAGAAATCTGAAACATTACATTCTCCCCACCTTAGGGATTTGCATCCCATAGAAGGTAAAAATATGACAACCAGAAAAGATGTGGGTACTGTGCATGAATCTGAGCCTCCCACTCCCACGTACTCTCTTGGAGATTCATGTGCTTCCACCAGAAATGAACCAAGGGAATCACTCACCCATGAAGGATCCTCTCCTAGAAAAGATCAATATCTACTGGTTACTCAGCAAAAGTAATTCCATCATCAATGTCCATCTTTCCTCAATCAATAACGTGAGATGGGTCATGAACACACCTCCTTAGCTATGACACGTGGAAGATTTCATGTACCTGGTCCAACTATGGAGGTAGAGCTTAGTGGTACACCGCCACACCCTATCTATATAGTATCTCAAACATTTTGATGAACCTTACAGATAATTTTCCGCCCCATCCAAATCTATGAAACCCTCATCGATGTGAAACCCAAAGGAAGACATAGTCTCCTTCCTCGAACCCCAAAGGTCTCTACCTTCTATCTGTATAACATTTTGGATGCATTTATGCAGTCTTTATCTGCGCCAGGAAGATATACACCTTATCGGTAGTAGCTCTCACCATCTTTGATCCCATGAGTGTTGACTCTCTTAGGTCAGTACAATAATGTGGTGATCGACAGGGTCGCCTATATAGATCCTCGAATGGTTTCATTCCAATGGTGGGTTTATAGCTGTTATTTTATAAATGATTCACCAGTGGAAAGTGATTATCCCATCTATGAATTAAGTCTAACATCTAAGCTCTTAGCATGTCCTTCAGAACCTGAATAGTTTACTCTCTCTTGTCATATTTCTGAGGATTAAATGTTTTTCTCAAGAACAACTGAGTCCCAAATTCCTCCAATAATCCCTTACACAACTGGGAAGTGAATTGATATTCCCAATTAGAAATAATCATTGATGGCACTCAGTGAAGATGAACTATCTACTACTTGTAGAAGTATCCCATGCTCTATACTGAACTCTTCACTTGGATGGCTCGAAAGTGGCCTAACATGGTTATTCGGTCAATGATCACCTAGATAGAATAATGTCCCCAAGATGTATGTGATAAACAAATCATGAAGCCCAAATATATTTCATTCCCCTTCCACTATGGATCCTCAGGGGTTTGATCCAAACCTATTGGAACCTGGTGCTCAGTCTTCACTTTCTAACATGTGAGGCATCAAGAGAAAAAATCTGCAACTCCCTTCTTCATCTCTGGACACCATAATTCATGTCATAGGTCCTGGTACATCTTCACCACACCTGGATGTACTACTAAAGTGGATGTGAGAAACACCCTTATAAACTCCTCTTGCAATTCCACTTGTATAACTGTGTGTCCTCTAACAAGAATGATGTTCTCCCGATGTTTCGAATATCCATTAGTAGCATGTCTTGCAGGTATCCCAAAACCTAGAGTCTAGTAGTCAGTATCCTCAAGTTATTACTCCCTAACTCTCTATAAGAGTGTAGGGGTAACAACCATCAATAAGATGTATTCTCCCCCATCACCATCGACAAAGGATAACTACATTGAGGCCAACTGTTTTGACACCTCATCTGATAACTGCAAACTTGATATTTTTATGAGAGAATCTACCACCACATTCCCATCCATGGAGTATAGACAATCTAAATTCCATAATTTGTGATGAAATCTAGCCATACCCTCTATCACATGTTCAGAAAATTTTGAGAGAAGATAAACTTGAGACTCTTGGGATTGAATTAGAGAATAAATCACTCTCCCATCATCTAGTGTCACCATATATTCAACTCATAGACTACCAAAACCAACTCTAGATCATGAGTGAAAAAGTTATTCTAATTTGTTATAAACTAATGTAAACAATAGAAATTAATTCATTCCTCTACATTAGGACACAACCATGTATGATTCCTGAATCATCGAAGAACACTGCATACTCGACACCCTCCTTTGGCAAACTCATGATTTGGGAGCTCATCAAACTTCGCCTTAACTAATAAAAATCCTACTGAAACTTCTCTATCCACATGAATGGATTCCCCTTTGATTCAAATATGTCATTGGTGCTGATATCTTGGAGAAATCATGAATGAATCTTTGGTAATATCTTTCCAACCCATGGAAGCTCTTTACCTCCATCACGCTCCTAGGTGGCTCACATGGAAACACAACCTCCAACTTGGTTGGGTCCACTATCACTCTATCTAGTGAGATACCATACCCTAGAAAATGGACCTACTAAATGCAGAATGGGTACTTTGAGAGTTTCCCATAAATCCAGTGCTCTTGGAGTACATCCCGAACCATCTGTAGGTGTCTTGTGTGCTCCTCCTCGAACACATATTATACAAGGATATTGTTGATGAAGACCTCCACAAACTAATCTATGTATGGATGGAATATCTATTTTATGAGTCCCATTAAAAGTTATTAGAAATTATTCATGCCAAAGGGAATCACTAATTACTGATAATGACAATAGCACCATCTTAAAGACATCTTCGGCATATCCTCACCTTGTACTAGGAGCTTGTGATAGCCTGATCTGAGGTCAACTTTTGAGAACAATCATTCCTCTCTAAACATATTGAACAGGTAATAGATCCTATATAATGGATAATGGTTCTACACTTTCACCTAGTTTAGGCTTCAATAGTCCACACACAACCACAAGCTCTTGTATGCCTTTTTGTAAGATAGAACTGTGGCCACCGGTGGTGAAAGAGTAAGTCTCATGAATCCCTTCCTCTAAAAGTCCACCTATTACACCCTCATATCACAAAGATCTATTGAAACCATATTGTGTGATGTGGTAAATATAGGATTCACCCTAGGGTTTAAGTCAATGCAGAATTCTATCTCCAGATGGGGAGGTAATCCTAGAACATATTTAGGAATGATGTCATCATATTTGGACACCACTACCAGTAACTAGAATCTCATATCATTTACAGCGTTGAGGGCTTAGTTATCCAACTGATGATTAATCAGCTGCACCCTCCTATGAATGAGTATATAATGTTTTGTCTCGATTTCTTTTTCACCAAAAAATGAAAACCTCATTCCATAATTTTGTTCGCACTACACTATATGCCTAAAATAGTCGTTCTGGGGATGGACTGAAGATAACCAATCCTTACCAAGAATGATATCATAAGGCCTTGATGCAGCACCAAGAGGTTCCAACCAAAACTCTTACCCCCAAGGGTAAGGTCACACTACTGACATATAAGTGTTATTATCATGTCTCCTCCCGTAATTGTCTCTAAGTGTAAGGGTCAAGTCAACAGTTAAACCAGAATCTCAAGGTCTTATATAAGATGTGTGGTGAGAAAGGAATGATCTCTACCTCTACCAATCGGTATTGTAGAAAGATTATAAAAGACACATATTGTACCTTGTATCATTCATATAGCCCCTCAGTCATAAGCCTCAACCACATACAATTGTCCCTGCCCCATTCCTCCAGCTACCTAAGCCAAGTGCGGACCACCTAGGGGTAGTGTTGGTTTCAAGTAAAAATGTATACCACGTCGTGATGGTCTCCCAAATCCTCTTCCATGTTCTCTACCTTTGAATCTGACTGATCCTACCTATGCCTCAACCTTGGTAGTCCATCCTCTATGTCTGAGTTAGCATCATGGCAGATTGGACAATCTCGAGCAAGATATCCCCTACCCTCACATGAGTAGCACTGCCTCTCTCTAGGCTGACTAGATCCACCCTGTGAACCCTGAACTACAGATCATCTATCCAGGGAACTCCTCCTTAAACTTATCCCATATTAAGATCCCTGAGGCAGATGTTGGATCTCTACTACTAAGGTCTTTGAACCTGCCTATACTCTGATGACAGTTACCGGCTATCTCTTCTCATCCAGGAATCTCCCCACCACCAAGTCCCACTCAAGAACCCCAACATAAGTAGGAATTCTCGAAGAGATAATATTGGCTCAGATGTCCCTATGAATACCTCACTTGAAGGTCTGATCCTTGAAGTATTAATCTATGAACATATCCAAAGAGTACCTAGAAATGTTGGTGAACCTCAAGGAATAATCATCCACCATCATACTGCCCAGTTATAGCTGAATAAGCTTATGTATATATAAATATCTCAACATAATTGGTGAGAACTCTTTTCTGAAGTGGTTATTTATCTTTTTAGACAAGAGAGTCACCTCATCGTGTGTCTGGACAGACAATATCAACCATCTCCCTACTAAGGCCTACAAAAAGATCATCATCAGGACCACCATCTAATCTATTCGTTTCTTGACTAGTCAAAAAACTATGGTAACCACCTCAAGCTAGCCCTCAGCCGCCTGAGGGTCGGTCTTGCCTCGGAACCTGAGGATCACATGTCTTTGGAACTCATAAAGAGTTCTCATTCTATTCTCTTCATCTGCTGGTACTACAGATACCACATGTAGATCGAGAGGTGGCAGTTTAGCCGGTGCACCACCTGGTGGTATTGTCTTGAAAACTGGTCATTGTACTGAAGCCTCATCACTAAAGGGGTCATCCTCATGATCAAGCTGTGGGATCCAAGATGGTATGCATCATGATGGAATCCTATTTGGAAATCAATATGTACCACTATCAATGAGTATATATAGATATCTGACCCAAGAAAGACATGGAAACCACCAAACATTCATATATGATGTATTTACCATTGTTTTCCTTACAACCTGTTGTCTCATGTGCTAATTCAAAAACCAGGTTACCAGAGTCAAAGTGTGTGGATATTTTGGTTGTCGCACCAACCCTAGAGTCCCCATCCTGAAATACAAACTCAATACACTTAACACTATTTTCCCAAACCAATCTCACAGACTCCCAGTTCCCAAGTAGAACCAACCACCTTGGAAACCACTCTGTCGGGACCATTCCAAGTGGGATCCATACCGTGACTCCCCAATACTGCCTCCAATAGGTCAGGGGCTGGTGACTAGAACCAAGTAGACATATCACTAACATGGTAGGAATTTCTTAAGTACCTATACACATAAATCATTCTCCAAGCCCAAAATTTTGAAATGTAAAACCCTCTAATAATGTAAATGTATACATACCATTATCCCAACCAATAGAGTATGACAGAAGTAAAGCACATAAAGTAAGTCATGTCAGAATAAAAGCCCACTAAAAGATTCGGTAAACTAAAAAGTCCAACCTTTAAACAAATAATCACTGGGACTACTGCTCAAAGCCATAGGAACACCTCGTCCAGTCTAAACTCACAATGATCCATCTAGTCTTGGTCCACCCTGGACTCCATCCAAAGGTCTCTCATTTATACAAGACATGACATGCATGGGGAAAAACCGTGCATGGGTGAGTATAACAATACTCAGTAGGACACCCTTAAACCACAAATGAATACAAAAAAGATATAGTCCGCTCTTACAGAAGTATATGTTTACTACATATAAAAGAGATATCCAGATATATACTCAAACAAGACATGCAGTCTAGAGGAATGTCACAACTACAGCATACCACCCCTAAGGATTCAGCTCGAAGGTTCTACAAAGAACTTATCCAAAATAATGCACTCCAGAGTCTGAAAGTGTTGATCATGTCTATCTGATAAGTATTGTTCTTAGGGAACCGTAAATATAGGGAGAGATATATTGAATAATTGGAAGAGATATATGATACATCAGATTGGGATCACATCCTGGGAAATGGGGAGACAATAACAACTCCATCTAGAATAAACCATTATGTAGAGGATCGTAGCCTAATAAAAATTTTCACATCTATACCAAGTACTCTACATAGGGAATGAAGAAATGAATAAAGGATCCTTCACTGAGCCTCTGAGGGGATTCCAACAATCCTATCTAGGATATCCAACTAAAGGTATAATACACTAGTGTATAAGAAATGATACACACAAACCTTATGGGAAATTATCTAGGGCACAAACCCTAAAAAACATGTCTAAGATACTGTGGAAAAGGGATCTAAGCCATATAGAAATAGATACAATACATGTAGTAGGATCACATGTTGTATCTGTTGACCCTGGGTACTATCTTTGTACAATGAACCATGACCTGAAAACATGTCGTGTAGAAAATGTATAAATGGTGTGTGGAATGGATTACACACCATGTACATCTATCCTGAGTTTTCCCTGTGTTTCCTGGTCTTCTGCTAGTATATGATGCCAACCCGTGTTGTCATTCCTGTGTTCTATTATATAGGGTAGATCAGGTATCCAGTCAAGGTCTGGCCATATGGTGGAGTATATGTCATGTACTCCACCCCATGTCTGTGTATCCCCTATGATACAGGCCATGTCCTGGGGGAAGGGTCCACACACTGTGTGACAAATTTCACATGTTGTGTGACACATTACAACTTCCCAAAACCCCAGTCACCACTCATCAGGGCCCCCATGACAATTATCATGGAATAAGTGTTGTGTTGTTTTCAATTTTCTAGAATTATTGTTCTTCCTCCTTGCACCTTGGTCGATCCTTTGGTTCTTGATCCATTGGTTAATTCATCCCAAAAAATACCCAAGGTCACCTCATCTTCATAGCACTGAATCAATGAGTTTTGGTTCTTCAATCGGCACTGAAATCTACTTATGATCACCCAAATGATGAACAATTGAAGAATGATATCTCACTAAATACATTGATCTATCTTTATTCATCATCTTAGCACCACTACTAATTATTCCTAATACTATATATAAAATATCGAATCATTGCACCATGAATCAAAGGCACAACAATCACCTGATCATATCCCGCAAAGAATGAAGAACACATGGGAAAAAGTGGAAGACATTTTCATAGAAAAATCCTAAGGAACAAACCTTGACCATTTTTCTGTTGATTCCTTGATTCGTTCCCATAAGAATTATTAACAAGATTCATCAAAACAATAATCAAAATCATCCCCAAATCAATCACCCAATCAACCGAACCCACCAGAATGATCAAATCATGGGTCAACCTATTCATGGGATGGTCTGCATTCATCCTTGATTCTATGAATGGGAAATAAATAATTAAAATCATAACACCCTACCTGGGAGAAAATAACATTAAATATAAAGGATTCCTTGTAAATAGTGATCCATTAATAAAGATATATATCCACCATCTAATCATCATCCGTTGATAGATTTCTCTATGGTTCCTCTCTAGAGTTCTAAGGTATTTCTCCAGAGTTATGAGTTTTAACCCTGGTTCCCTTTCCAAGATACTAATTTAAAAATAGAAAATATATCCATGTGTCATAGTGTAATGTCAAAATAAAATAAATCATTAATTTATTTTTTTCTTTAAAACATCCAAAAAATATATTTCATGGTTGACCTATGTTGGCTGACGTTAGGCCTCACCAAAGGTAAAGTCGTTGCTCTGAACATAACGGTTCCCTCAAAATTTAGATCTAGGAACCTCTTTAGAATTTATTCCAAATTTTCAGAAAAACCTCTCAAAAGTGATATTTAATATATTTCAAACTATTATTCTGGGCACATCAGTATTCGGAATCTCATGTTTTCTCAACACCTAGTCTCGAATTAATTCAATATAGTATTTAAAAATAATACACAAAAAATATGGTACATTACAAATGTTACTGTAATGAGATAATAGAAAGTGGAAAAATTAACTTATTTTGGAAATTTTGAGACATTACACATGAAAAGAGAACATGAATGGAAAAGGTAATTTGATATTTCCCTTACCTTGAAGAGTTACTCCAACAACAAGAAAAATGTGACAATGGGGCTTGATGAAACCTTGGGGTAATTTTTGGGAGGAAAATAAATTGAACTTCTTGTAGGAATTATTGGGATTTAATGTAAACGAATATATTAGAGGGTTCTTATAGTATAAGTTGAGTAATTTTTTTGTAATTTCCAAATATAGGTTTTGGAAAACTAGGTTATTGAAAATGAAAAACCATTGGATTATACTTGGTTTTTGCTCATTGTTTTAGACATCTTAATCCTATTTTTTGATACATTAACCATCTCTAACCATAAAAAATATTAAATTCTTATTTTTTCATGGTAAAGTAAAGATTCCACAAATTAATGTTTTTAAAAATACATTTTTCCTTTTCTGTCTTTGGAAAGTAACATATAGATTAAAAATTAAATAAAATATATTTATATACTTACTATTAATAAAATAATATATTTTAGGTCCTAGATTGTGTTTAATTAATGATAACATCATTATGACATAAATATGATGTCATAAAATATACGAAAACCCTAAAATGTATTTTTTAATTTTCATAAAGAAATATTGAATTTTATAAAATCTCATAAATCCACCCTAACAAAATATAGAAATTATGAATTAAAAAATGATGTTTATTTCATCCTAAAAATTATCAAAATATTATAATTTTATCTTTTAAATATAAAAAATTATTTATTTATAAATAACTATTTTTAAGGCAAAGTCAAATTTCTGACACATATAAAAAAATTATAAGGCCTTTATGAAATTATTTTATCATTTATTATTTAATTAATAGTGTTTAAAAGAATATTAATTAAAACAAATATTATTCAGTATACCTTGGTTATATATAAAAAGTGTATACATTTTCTAGAAAAATACAACTATGTTTTGTTTGCATCCAAAAATCAAATTATCAAATTTTTCTCAATTAAACAAATATTTTATAAAGAAAAAATATTCTTAAGAGGAATTAATGGTGTAAAAGATTTATTTATACAAAATAATTTATAGTTCATGTAACTGAGGTCTCGACATAGAACCCCTTATTACACCCTCATGCGCCTTGAGGTTAAGGTGTAAAATGGTGGTATTTGTGTGGGGTGCCTTGCATAACATCAATCATGTGATATTATTCACTATCATTAACGTCTCCCATAGGAGATTTTATTCAATATTTACTTTTTGAGGCTCATATTGGGCTAGGTCAAGGTTAAACCCCAGTTATAATACCTCCCTCCAATGTTCGGACAAATGGGATTCAAATGACATGACTCTATTGGTTGAGGACATTGATTCCCCTTTCTGCATTAAATATACTTTGCATTACTACTTATAACCACTAATTACAATGTTATAATTATTACCAAAGGGTATAGTTCTCAATGTTCATATTTTCTAATGGTCATATTTACTAACAGTCATATTTGACCAATGGTCTTATGACTATCAAATTCCAATAGTCACATTTCCCTTTATACTCTATAAATAACACTTCATCATTTTATTCAATATTAAATTCAATCATTTTATAATATGTTGATTGGTTTACAAATATTTTTTTATTTTTTTAGTGTAGGGGTGATGATTATAATGGATTTGAGAAATCTATATTTTCACTTTTTTAGACTAAATTATTGATCATTATTAAATAGGTATGGCTTTGTTGTGTATAGTATAATATAACACACATTTTAACAAGAAAAAATTTCATTTTAAAAATTCCGGGTCATTACAAGAATTCAAATATTATGGTTTGTATATAAAGTTATTTAACATTAGTAATTAAATATTCTATAACTATAATTAGGTATTTAAATGATGTTTAAAAAGAAAAATATTATTAAAAACTCATAGTCTCATATGCACACATTTAATATTAAATAATTTTAATTTGATATTTTCTAGGAGTACTAATGAAGGTGGATATGTGTTATTAAAATAAAATATAAACATTTTGTAAAAAAGGTGTGGATATACCAATTCCACTATGATATATTACCTCAATCATGGAAGAAGAAAAGTGATACTAGAATAAATTGATTATGATATTCATTATCATCGAAGAAAAAAAAGGGGGAGTGTATACTGACATATGACCTCAAAATACCATAAAAGATTAATGAGAGAGAAGTATTGATATGTAAAACAATGTTATTTTTTAAAATATGATGTGAAGAAGTTCTTGGAGAATAAGAAGAAGAGATAAAACTATAAAATATTTCTATATATGATTAAAAAACCTAAAAGATTTCTATAATCAATGAAGAATATCTAATTTATTTAGTCTAAATGAGAAGTGCTCATATCCCACCAATCTTTCTTCATAAGGATTTTGAACAATTTTTTTAATGGAAAAAGAATAGGGTGCTTTTAATTTCAAGATAAAATTGAGTAGGTTCTTGTTGTAGTCAATTGGTGCTATGTATGTTGCGTGTTTGGTTCTATGTTTAAAGGGTTCAAGTCCATCCCCTTTCCCATAGTATATTATTTAAAATAAAAGATCATCCAAGTGTATTTGGGATAAAAATCACTATACATCGCATAATATCTCCCATATTATGGGAGAACCTTATAAAAATTTATGTTCTTTGTTGGATTCTTTTTATATATATCATATGGGATGGAAGAGTGTGAGATTAGATTTTGAGAACTATTTACACTAATATGTGAGGAGGTAATATGGAAAAACTATTTTAATTGGATTAAATCCACCCACACTAATTCACCACCACTCTTAATATATTTTCACTGATCTTCTTGTAATAAAAATTGAAATCATTTAATAATACAAATGAATTAGGGTAGGAAGTATAAATGGGATTGTAACTTGACTTCCTATAAGGTAATTCATAGTCACTATGGGATTAACAAAATTTCAAAAAATTTATATGTTCAATAGCCAAAGGAGCTATAAAGTTACTATAGATGGCCTTGTTTATTTTAATGGGTTTAAAAAAAGATAAAAATTCATGTTATACAAGTCATACATATATTGGTAACATATTAATAAAGTGGTTAATATAAAAGATAGGTCAAAGGTATTTATATTAACTCTCAAGAATTAAAATAAAAAATATTGGTCAATAATTTCATAGTATAAATATTAATAATGAGTCAAAATAATTCAAATTTACCTGAATTAATGTTAAGATAAGAATTATATTACCAATCATTGTAATAACAACTCAAAATATTAATCGGCATGTAAAATTTATTGATTTTATCCAATGTATTCATTATTTATGATTATGATCATTCAAAATTTTATTATTTGGTAAATCATATGTCCCAAATGATGATGTATTATAGATCAATCGAGTGTTGAAATTCAAGTTGGTCCATTGATCCATCCCTAAGACATGAACTAAATATTATCCCTAAGGTTTAAGAAAGGAAAGTTAGATTTCAGTTAAAATGAATAAATATAAAAAATGAATTTCTATATAATATTTATGAAATTTAAGAGCATTGTTATTTATCATACCATTTCTTACATTATCATTAGATCGAATTGATATCATTTGAGGCCCTTTTTGAACTTAGGAATTTTGTATTCTATATTGATAATTTGTACGCTTTGAATATTGTTAAGCTAAGAAATATATATTATGAAATCCAAAAAATATAGTGATATTAAAATTTTATTTATGTTCCATTTATTTCAAAAAGACTTATAGAAATGACAAAAAGGGCCTTTAATAGCCATTTTTTGGATTGGAAGAAACATAAATTACCACTTAATAATATACAGGTGTTTATTAAAACCACCACATATTGTATAGTCTCTAGTCTTTGAGCTATAGTTTCTTTAATTTTCTTGTGGTTTAGTTATGTGTTGTTTTAAGAGAATTTTGTGGCGGTTTCTTGTTTTCTTAAAAGAAATTTTATTATTAAAAAAATATCTGGGGGAATATAATTAAAATGAAACTAATTGTCACGAAATAAATTAGTGGTGGTCAGTTTTAATGATATTTCCACTTAATCTCCACTTAAAAATATTATATATATATATATATATATTCTGTTATTGGGGGTATATTTACATTAAACACACACACCACACATATAGGATGGAAAGGAAGACTATATCCCACCTATAAAGCCACATTTATTTAGTATATGTCCCTGAGTCTCAGTGGGCATGAATCCCATTAAATGGCCCGAAGTCCCACAAACTGACCTAAAGGCATAGTTCAAGGTGCCTTAATCATACAGTTTTCATCACTAGACCTATTTCATGCCTACGTCACCACCTTCATTTGTCATGTATCTTTCCTATTTTACTGCCTACCTAGAGAAATGTTCTCCCCCTAGATTTGAACTCGGGTCTCATGTATGAATACAGGGATCTTTTACCACTTAGTTTACCCAAAAATGAAAATAAATAACATTCCTAAAACATATTTTAATTTATATACTTATCGTCGGTTACTAAAATTGTCCGCTAAAAAGAATTTTAAAAAAAAATATTTAATAACAAACTATAAATATAATAAAACTAACCTGAAATCAAATAAATTTTGAGTGTATGATAAACCAATCATATATAAATCATAGATCCATTATCATATATACGCTAATCCACAGTCATTATATTCTCAGTCTCAGTCAACCAATTTTGTTGTCAACTAAAACCTCAGTCATCAATAAATACATATAAAATATATCAAATAACAACCAATTACTAGTATACATCCATGTCATGACATCCACTACATCTTTCTAACTCCACATAATCTCATCAACTGAAACCAACCATTTCATCTAATAAATTGTAACAAAAAAGATAACAAAAATTAAAACCAAACATAATAAATAATAATTATAATAGAATAATTAAGAAAATTTTAACATACCACAGAAACTAAGAACCATCCAGACTGTCATATGAGGAATGTTGTAGATCGTAATAGTGAACCTCTTACCTACTACTAGAATCTACCACCAATAATAAAAACCATAACATTTATGAAAATAAATGTGAATGAGAAAAGTCATGGAATATATTAAGAATTGTATATTAAATTTTTTATTATATTAATAAAAGAGAAGAAATTTTATCATAAAACAAATAGTATATAATGAAAAAAATTAAAAACATAGACATACTAATTTAGGATTTCATTCAAAACTTGATACTGGAAATTATTAAGTAAATATTCTAATTAACTTTTTAATCAACCTTTGGTGTTCTTGAAATTTACTTAATAATAAAATTTGGAACACTGTGATATCAAAACATGTCCTATACTTTAAAAAAACTCATAAGTGGTTTCCAATGATTCCATGTCAAAATGAGGTCATTTTATAGGGTTCTTTCTGTTCCATGCTGGTTTTAGTGTTTTTTAACACTAAAAATGCATTTAAGGCCATCCCAAGTAAACTGTAATTTGGAATGATGTGTCATTGGTTCCAACATTTCACAATTCAATCTACTGTAATTTTCCCCTGATTTCAAGGAAATTTGTCTTCGTTTTCCTAATTTTGACCCCACAATAGCTGTTTTTAAAGGGTTTTGTAAAATTAAGAAGCTTTTACCATGTAATTATGACCACACCAAATGTCGTATTGACATGTTTTATATTCATACAAATCAAAAAATAACTCAAAGGCAAGTTTCCTTTGATTAAACATCAATCTAAGGTCGTTTTTTGTGTTTTTGACCATTCCATGCTTGTTTTAGTGTATTAAAACACTAAAAACGTGATTATGGCCAACCCTAGGAAAATCATAATTTAGAATGGCATTTCATTAGTTCCTAAATTTCAAAATTCAATATAAAATTATTTTACATTGATTCTAATACAATATGATGTTTTTTCTTAGTTTTGACCCACTCATACATTTTTTTAAGGATTTTTTACCTTTAAGATATTTCTAATGAGTTATTCTGACCACACCGCATGTCAAATTCATGTGTTGTCTACACATAAAAGAAAAATGTTTCTTGAACGTGTTTTTTCATGATTATACAAAAAAAGAGGTCATTTTCTATATTTTTGACTATTTTTGGCACGTTCTAGTGTATTAACACACTAAAAACAAATTTAGATCCATCTCAAGAAAATCGTAATTTATAATGACATGTTTTCAATTCTTAAATTTCAAAATTCAATATATGGTCATTTTCATCTAATTTTAAGGAAATAAGAAGTCATATTCATGGTTTTGAACCCCCAGATACATGTTTTTAATGGAATTTGTACCTTTATGAAATGTTTACTAATTCATTACAACCATATTTAACATCAAATTGACACTCTTTAAGTTCATGAACATAAAAAATAACATATCTGTGGTTATCACATAATTTCATTGAAATATGAGGTGGTTTTCTATCATTTTGACCATCTCACGCATGTTTTAGTGTTTTAAAACACTAAAACCGTATTTACGGCCATCTAGTGAAAACCATAATTATGAATGTCATGTTGTGACTTCCTACAATTCAGAAATATATCTATGGTCATTTTCCACAAATTTTAGGCTAATATAATTTCATTTGTCTGATTTGGACCTAGAACACTTGTTTTTAAAAGCTTTTATACCATTAAGAAGTGTTTACCGAGTAATTTTGACAACACCACATATCGTATTGACATGTTTTCGATGTGTACACATCGAAAACTAACTCATAAGTGGTTTTACCATGATTTCACATCAATATGAGGTCTTTTTATATGTTTTTGACAATTCCATGCATGTTTTATTGTTTTAAAACAAAATAAATGTTTTTATGGAAATTCTATGAAAACCGTAATTCAGAATGATTTATCATCAGTTTTTAAATTTAAAAAAAATATGGTCATTTTCCTTCTATTTAAAGGAAATTAGACATCATTTTCTTGGTTCCCCCACAAAAATATGTGTTTAAAGTCTTTTGTACCTTTAAGAAGTATTTTCTAAGTCATTCCACCCACACTATACATTATATTGACATTTTTCAATGTGTGAACATCAAAAGTAACTCATAGGTTGTCTTACCATGATTTAATGTCAATATGTGGTTTATTCTTGTGTTTTGACCATTAAACACATGTTTTAGTGTTTTAAAACAATAAAAAACCATTTATGGTTGTCCCAAGAAAACCATTTGTCAGAATGATGTACCATCAGTTGCTACATTTTAAAAATAAATATATGATCATTTTCCCTTGATTTTAGGTAAATATGAAATCTTTTTCTTAGTTTTTACCCCAAATGTTTTAAAAATATTTCTTATTATTAAAAAGTGTTTAAGAAGTTATTCCTATAACATCAAATATCAGATTGATATGTTGTTTGTGTGTACATTTCAAAAATAACTCATCAGTGGTTTTCCCATGATCTCACATTAATATAAGGTTGTTTTCTATTGTTTTCACCATTCTATGCACATTTTTGTGTTTTGAAATACTAAAAACACATTTACATACATCTAAAGAAAACTGTAATTCAGAATTATATTCTCTCAATTTCTATATTTCAAAATTAAATTTTGAGCCATTTTTCCTTGATTTTGTGAAATTCCAACATCCTTTTCCATGTTTTGACCCATTAGGCTTGTTTTTATAGGATTTTATACCTATAAGAAGTGTTTATTGAGCCATTTTAACCACTGCACAAATTGTATTAATGTTTTTTTTATGTACACATCAAAAATAACTCAGTGGTGGTTATCCAAAGATTTCATGTCAAAATGTGGTTTTTTATTTGGTTTTGACCATTCCACAAATGTTTCATTTTTTTCAAAATTAATACAAATGTGTTTACGACCATCCTAGGAAAACCATTATTTGTAATGATGTTCTGTTAGTTCATACATTTCACAATTCAATCTATGGTCATTGTCCCCTGAATTGAGGGAAATATGACATCAATTTCATGGTTTTGACCCCTAAAAACATGTTTTTAAAGGCTTTTGTACCATTAAGAACTGTTTATAGAGTCAAAACAGGGAAAAAAGCTCGTATTGTTTTCAAACTTATGGATAATGATATATGATTCATTTTTTATGTGTAGTAATCAACCATAGGTCAATCTGGAAAAATTTGTGGTTTGTTTGACTTGAAATGTGTGTTTTCAATATAAAACATTCATTTTAGATTTATTAATGAATTTTGTATGTATTCTTTGAAAATGTGTGAATTATATATGGAATTTTTAATTTACCTTGTTGGAATGAACTATTAGGATAAAAATTTCCTCATGGATAATCCCGATCATCCATTGAAATACGGAAACTAAATCCTTTTCTATCTGTGGCTGCCACTGATTCTGTGTTTTCCTATAAGAGTCTGGTTCTTATATTTTTTTTTCAATATTTCAATTTCACATTGTGATTCCTAATCAATGGAACTACTCAAACCCCCACTGGGTGTAACAGTAATAAATAATGCCACCCTACCAAAGAAAGTTGATAGAGTTCACCCAAAACCCATCCCCCGTACATTTCTAGGGTGCTCCCTCCCTAAAATAATTCCAACTATATCATTTTAGGGAACCGATGATTTATTATAATTTCATTTCTATTAAATCATAATAATAAAAACTATATTATAACAACAAACAAACCATAAACTAAATTAATTGGGGTCTTCTAGATGTATAAAACAATGCCAAAATTTCATAATTTGATCAATGTAGCTGGCCCCATTTAATTTCATTTAAGACTTTTTAGTTGTCATAATATATTTTTCATTGTTATTTCTATTATAAATGAAATAATATTAAATGGTAATGAAAAGTACGTAATCCAATATCTTCAGTAAGGTCATTTATTGAACTGCCATCTAGTTTCTTATGCACTTTAATTCACATCTTTTTTTAGCCAATAGAGTTAAAATATTCAATATACTTTATAAAAAAAATATGAACAAGTAGAAAAAATCCTTAAGTAATAATACAATGATATAAATTATAAGGATTAAAATAAAAACCAAAGTTCTTCTTTTTCACGAAAATATCTAAGACCCAACAATGTGAGTAGTGAATTGACTCTCATGACTCACTATATTTTTTGTCATAATTCCAAAAGACTATCTACATAAATAAAAATTATAATTTTGTTTTGTTTATGTTATTAAGATAATTTAAAATATGGAATTTTTTTATTAGATCCATCTCTATTGATGTTGATAAAGAGATTCCATTTCTCATGAGAAACTCATTCACACACTTTCTCATACATATATCATGAGATCAGAGAAGTGTCATTAAACTCATTCAACAATATTCATTTAAAATCTGTCCATTTCTTGCCCAAATTTTTTAAAGTCAATGGGTGTGAAATGGAGTCAGGGACATCAAAATGAAGAAACGTCTAGAAATAAAAAAAAACTTTACAAGAATATTAGAAAATTTTACTCTTGTATTTTAAATTAGTTATAAATGAATATTACCTTTACTTGAGTATCAAATTACACATTTTTAAAATCTATAGTATTATTCCTCCAATGTTTATAATTAAAGGGAAATCTCACCGTCTTGCAAGAAATCTACACAAAAATAAACCCATATATTCCTACAGCATCACTATTAGGCACCTCAAACTCTTCAAATGGAATAAGAATCATTATTTCCTTCAGGAACCCTATATATTCCATGTTTATATTTTTATCCCTTCTGTGGTTGTATTTATATTTATGATAAATGAATTAAAATTTTAATAAAATATATAATTATTTTTAAAAATGAAATACATAACAGTAACCATAACTCACCAATATTACCTAGAAGAAGGGGTAAGAAACTACTCCATCAATGTATATGAATTAGGTGTTGGCATAATAACAAAATTTTGGGAAATAGATATATATCTAGTAGTATTAGGTACAATGTAATCAATAGGATTCCCAGAATATGATGGTAACAGTGGCATGCTTCGATATGTTGATCGACTAAGATCCTGAAATTTTTTTGTTCTCATAATTCATGAATTTCAAATGATTAAGGTATATTAAATGTATAAAAAGTCAAAACTAAAATATTTTAAAAAAACTATAACAATATATACATGTAAAAAACACATCTCATTGAGAAATTGTAGTATATTTTCATGTAAAATGTATACATTTAATTATCTACATCTCTATTATCTTTCTTATTATCAACCTCTATTATGAAGAGTCCTACATTTTCTCCCTTCATTGCAAGTTATAATTTTTCTATTTTTTAGGAAAACAATATTCAATTTTTTTGTTGATGAGGTTCACTACCACCAAGAAACAATTGATCTTCATCACCCACATCATATAATTCTCCCTAGTTAAGTGTATAACAACACTCAAATATTCATTCATATCATCCACATAATTAACCATATTCTATTATGAATCCAATATAAATATATCATGATCCGCACACCCACTATTATCCATAAAGTGAGAGAACTTTACCGAATTATAATATAAAGAATCATGTATCATAACCCTATCAATGTCGACCCACTTTCATTTCAATAACAAAACTTAAAATTGTCCATAATAGTTTAATTCAATTTTATCATTCAGTCTCCCATAGTATCCAACATCAAAAAATGTAAATACACCACTATTTTGAGTTTTCAAGTCTTCTTCATGGTAAATTGTATAAAACCCAAGGCCATGAATGTTATTGGAATCAAATATCTTAGTCTATCTTGGAGGAACTCGAGCCAAAATTTCAAATCATTGGATATTTCTTCTTGATTCTCAACATTAATTATCTATAAAAAATGGTATAAGGATCTGATTTTAACATAGAAAAAATAGCTACATGTTAATAATATAAATATGAGTATATACATACACAATGGGTGAAAAATTCATCAATTTCTATATTAATAGATTTTCTTAATTCCATCTCATTTCGAGATCGGCCCCGATGTAACCTCATTGTTGGTAGTTTATATTATTCAAAAAAATGATAACCAATAAAACTATTGAGTATCATATAACTATGTTTATGCAGCAACTCCATTTCAGTGAGTGTCAAATTCCTCCCCTTTTCAATTGTTCATCCATTATTTGGAAACACCGATTAATGATTTTTACAATGATAATTGGTTGGGATATTTTCATCATAATAATAATGATTGAATATAGTCTCAATCCTATACAAAAACCTAGAAAATAATATCAAACACTCTATGGCTATATAATCTTCAAAAATAGAGCCTTAAAGTAGAGATTTATTCCTCAAATAGGATTTCAAATGACCTGAGTAATTAATGAAAACAAATAAGAAACATATAAAAAATTATGCAATTATTTGATAAAATTGAATTTTCCAATGAAAATGAAAATAATATCAATGTAAATCTCAATTGGATACATTCATATATAGTGTACCAGTCCAAAAATTTTATCTTCTTCATCCAAATGAATATTCAAATTAATCATCACTATAAATAATGATGGGGTAAATAACATATCCAATTTAAAATGTTTCAAAACAATTATTTTGTGAAGTTTACCATGCTTAGTTGGATTTATTTTTTTTAAACAAAGATCACTAAAAAGTTAAAAAAACTAAACTAGAGTCATAGTTACTTATTCAGGTAACATAATACATAATAAAAAGTGAAACAACTTCTCTAAAAAAATTTGTGAGCCTTGACTTCTCAATCCCTGTAACTTTCAATGTTTTAATTCAATTCACCTTGATAAGTTACAAGAATAACCATATAGAAATTTTACATTCGTTAATGTTTCACAGAATATGTCTTTTTCATGATTTTTCATTCTAAATATATCTTAAGGATAGTTTAAATTATAATTTCCCCACAAACCATGCTTTATATGCATTGTCTCTAAATCCTCATGATAATTAAGGTCATTGTTCTATTTACCATGATCATTGAGCAATGTAAAAAATAAATTTTCACAAACATTTTTCTCAATATGTTTTATGTTGAGATTGTGATATATAAAATTAAAATCCCAATAAGGAAGACTGAAAAATTTACTATTTTTATTCCATTATTTTTTTCGATTAGGTTCAGATACTATACCTCATACCCCCACCTTCTATAAATTGATTAAATTTTCCATATTCTTTAAGGATATTCATTAATTTTCCCATGATTTCTAAACCAAATAACACCTTTAGTGACATTATCATTTCAAAAAATCCATTGAATTGTATTTTTTAAAACATGAATTTATTAAAAGCATCAAGAAATCAATGATGACACATAAAACACCTTTTTTCTATCGAGTAATTATTGAGGTTCAAAATCAAAATTACAAACTGGAAAATCCAAACCTGTATGATTGTTCTAACAAGATAAATTTACTACTCTAGGAAATTAAATAATTTTACAAATTAAATAATAATTCATTTTAAATTGTTGTCTCATTGCAGGATCATATTTTTCCATGCCATTATCCCATAATTTCACAATTATTTGATTTGAGGTTGAAGTTATAAATCAAGGTCACTTGTAGGAATTAGTATTCCGTGAATAATAATTAAAATAATAAAATAATTATAATTTATACACATCCATGGAGGTATATTGTAAAGGATGAAAAAAACTTACCAAATGCTATAATTAGTACTTAAAGCACCAAAAGTTTTTAAAACATAAGAATACAATCCCAAATGTACATTCCTAAGATCCAAAGAAAAATATTTATATAGTGAATCAATCATCTTTCATGATGTTAAATATTTTGTGTATACCATTAATCCATCATTACTATATTTAACATTCCACTTCATTTTTTATGCAGTCTTAAACAACCTGAATAATCTTTTTGAGCATGGTTTCAGAGGAATGTAATGAAATACCTTTATATGGATTTTCTTCATCTATTTCTTCTTAGGGTTGGATTGGTTTATACTATAATTTTTTTTATTGACATCCACATTATTTTAGTAAATCTTATGTATTATACATTATCATACAATTCACCCCAATAAATCATGAAATCATTAGTGTATTAATCTACCATTGAAATCAAGTCCATGTTTCTTGATGACTTTATTTATCTCGTAGAAAGATGCAGGGATCTTAGCTTTATTAAATGCATCATAAAGAAACTCTAAAATCATGGACTTAAATATTTCATTAATTACATAGAGACACTTGATATGATAAAACTTAAGTAGAAAAGAAAACTTTGAATAATTTTCACACCCTTTATATAGTTCTTTAGTATGCATTCAACTATTTCATAAAACACATTTTTTGGATCTGATATTTTGAGGAATAATAACTTTCTCAAGATTAAATAAAGATTCTATTTATGTATTAAAATCATGGGAATTTTATCCTGCAAAATCAAATATGTATTTTAAAAAATATCAAATTGGATTTTTCTCTATTGGGTCACTTTTTATTTCATTTTCAGTATTGTCATAGTTTTTAATTTCTATAACCTTTGATTGACCATGAGAAATCCAACATACTAATCAAGTAAGAAACTATTACAATTTCATATTACCATATACTATTTTTCTACTCAACCATCCCATGAATTTATAATCAATACACAATAATTTTATTATACCATTCGCTAATACATGTTCAATTTAAAAATATAAAAATTCCACGAATCCCTTAGCATATCAAGGTGTGTTTCGAGGAAAATTAATCAAGATTTTATCAATAGGTATTGGATTTTCATTTTTCTCCTTACTCTTTCATATATAAAAATAAAAATTATTATTCAAACATATACAATCAAAATTAAACATCACCCAACATCATCATTGACTGGGGTGGGGCCTTGATCTTGATAAACACCAAATAAATATTTTAAAATGATTGGGGTTATAACCAAATTTTATCTCAAGAATAAATTTCATTTTAAGACAATACCCTCTGATATTATGTCTAAAATAATAAATATAGGTCCTCTATATAAAATTTTAAAAACGATATCCCTTATTTTAATAAAATTAATAAAAACCCTATAAAATAATTCATTATATTATACAAAAAACTTCCTTATATTAATAAAAAGAAATCAATGTCTATAGCTTCCCTTAAATAATTATTGACATTTACAAACACCTATTAACATTTATATTAATCCAATATATTCTAGATAACACCTCATAACAATAAAATTAATAAACAACCAATAAAGATTTTTGATATTACCAAACACTCAAAACATTTATAATAATTAAAAAATCTTGATATTTAGGAAAAACAATTAAAACCATGAAACTAAATGTTTGAAAAACCCCATAAATCATTTATAGTATCAAAAGAAATTATTTATTATGAAAATTACATTTCATCAAGAACCATATGAGAACAATTATTTTAATATTAGCTTACTGAATTTGATTGGAAAATCCAAAATATTTAACATTAAAACCAAATAAAAATCATCATATTACTATCACCATTTAATTATAAAAAATAAACAGAATTTATTATTCTAGAAAAATAAAATTAAACGAACATAATCAATCATGTTAATCGAACCGAAACAGATATATTGAATCACCTACTGGAGATGGGTGATGAGGGGGGTGGGTGAGGGTTGCTGACATACAGCAAGTGGCGATGGATCGGGGAAGGGGTGGCGTGAGCTTGAGGATAATATGGGTGATCAGGGAGAGGTGGAAGGAGATGACCAAGGGGTAGAGGAAAACAGTGAGGGGAAGGGGTGGTTCCACCTCAAAGAGGGGGGGGATTGGGGGGATTTTGGAGAAGGGGGTTGAAGGGAAGTGAAGGGAAATGAAGGATGAGAAGGGGAAATGAGTGGTGAGGAACCTCGAGTGGTGATCTATGAGGGGAATTGAACGAAGAGGGGTGAATATGGGAAGGGGAGGAATGGGGTCAATGATAAAGGGAGAGGGATAGGGGGGTCATGGAGAGGCAATTAGGGCAGTGAGGTGGCAACAAGTGGTGAGGATTAGGGGGTGGTGAGGGGTGCTGGGTGGTGGGGGCGATGCTGGCTCAAGGATTAAGGGGGAGGGGGAGGGAGGAGGGGAGAATGGGGGTTGAATTAGAGTTTTTAAAAATATTTAGCAGCGATTTTAATAAAACCAATGCTAAATGTGAGAATAAAATAAAAATATTGGTTGTTCACTTAAACTAACCCTAAATTTTATTTTTTTTAAATATGATTTATTTAGCAGCAGTTCATAAAACCACCGCAAATACTATAATTTTGGTTGATAGATAATGATGGGGACTATTTTAAAAAAAATATTAATATTTGGTGGGAATAAAAACACAATTAAAATAAAAAAAAGGTGTCTAAAATCATAAAAAAAATAAGTGATTGTATCAACATATGACTTTGGAGTATCAATGTCATCATCTAAACTAACCTCTTTTATACCCTCTATTGCTAATTTTGTATTGAACCATGGGAACACACAAAGGGAATACTCTTTCCATAAACTGGTCTTCTCTCTCTCACTAGGAAAACTAGTATTAGTAGCCTATACATAGGGTTGTTACTAATTGGATGATTCAATATGGTAAAAATCCTCTATTTAGTATAAAATATATCAAGGATGGTTTCATGGTTAATAAATAAAGGTATGGTATGCTTTAATGGTACTAGAGTAATCAGGTTTGTAGTGTTTGTGGGAATTTTTGTAGCTGGAGGTGGTATCTTTATGGTAGTAGTATACTCTATGAAATTTATATATATAGTAGGTATCTTGGATGTGTGGAAACTAGTATGTATAGGTCCATTGAATTGGGATATTTTTCAATGGGTTTACCGAAAAAGTGCACATGACCAGTTTTGTATAGAAGGTGATTCATCTCTCAGTTTCTCTTTGATCAAGAGGGACCCTTTTTATTGTGTTAGAGGGTTTATGAATGATATATTAGGTGGGTTATCAACCATCACCTCATCATACGTCATATATTGGATAATATCATACTATAAATGGTCTTTGTTCATAGATAGTTACATCATCATCACCTATAAAGATACAACAATAGATTGTGTGGTCCTGGAGGAGGGATCTAGCACTGGGGATGGGGTGGAGGGATATGCATGGTTGATGTAGTAGGATGGTCAAGAATAAAATGTAGGATTATAATCAACATGAGCGGGGTCATATGTGGGGTTTGGGTCAAATGAAATCTCTTACATGGTATATATAATTTTCTAGAGGGAGATAATATACACTAATTCACTATCTATAAACTAATATGTATCTAGTAAATAAATTATGGTGGAAGGAATTGAGATATGGGTAGGTTAGGATCTTGGTGTGAGAGAGGGTATAGTTTTCAAGGTATCATGATAAAAACCCTCATAAGCTTCATATTATACTTTTTTGTATCAATACTCATTTCCATAAACATAATTGTATCTATCCCTCAATAAGAAATTCTTCTTCATGAAAAGGTATTAATTAATCAACAACATAATCCCTAAATAGGAATGTGGAATGGATAAATTAGAGGCTCCCACATGTTTGTAATGGTATATAATATATTTACCCAAATTACTATCCCCTTTAAATTATTTGTTAGCCCTCAAAATATTGGATGAACTTATTATCCAAATTAATAGTCGATACACTATTAATATAATATTGAACAATAATATCATCATGGATAACACTACCCTATGAATCTACCATGGTATACCTAAAATGGGTTATCAAATGATGAATTATCCTATGTCAAAATATATTCAAACAAGTTCCCTTTATTTTTATAGGGTCATATAGGCTTATAATATCTTCTATAAAGTTTTCCCACCTTTTATAAGAAAGGGGTTCCTAGGATCTATAATCAAATATGAACATTCCTTCTTATTACTAGTTTTTTGGATTTATATACCTAATATAACTTTAAAATTTACCAATCATAGGTACCAATAATATCTACCCAATAAAAACTGAATATCCTTATGATCATACTAAAATGTGGAACGCAGCACTAGGATTAACTCATTACACCTCTTCTATTAAGTTTAATATGTGATCTCAATTAAAAACATATAATGACTCTATGATGTTCTCATCTATTCAAGTATTTTCCAAGGCCGAGAAGTCCGTAATTTTACTCACTTATATTTTTTACTCATTAATCTTACTCAATATCTATCAGTTTGAATTGGTTTTTAAGGAATGATAATGGTGGACGTATATTTTATTTTAATCCACACTCTAGGAGGGGTGAGGGTTGATGACTTGAGTATGGATTTGAGTTTGGGATTGGCTATTGTAATATGAATCATGGGAAATCTTGGGTGGAGTAGATTTGTTCTTTTTATCTCCTTGAAAGGGAAATTTATTATGTCACTCAGTATTTTTCTTAATTTTTAGAGGATTCACTTACTTATTATATACCATGGTTCAGGAATGAAAATTATAGGATTTGGGGTGGCTTAAGGGTTTTTTTAAAGGATAGTGTGCTTCTTGGTATAGATTCATGGTGGTTTGAGTGAAAAAATTGAATACTGTGGTGTTAGTTGAAAAATAATGAGATGAATATGTGTTTAATTTGTAAGAAGAGGTGAAAAATCAAAAAAAGTTGGTTATAAAGAATTAATCGGTTTATTTAGATAGTTCAGTGGTGATTTGAAAAAGGTGTACCTATAGAGGATGAGTAAATCAGATATATAGAGAGATCATGGAGTGATTAAATCTCGGAAAATATTTTATTGATTCCCCATGTGTTGTAGTGTGATGTTTGGGTATTTATCAATGATTGGTTTTCCTAAACTAAAAAATTTTCAAAAACATATTGAAAGATAATTTAGAAAACAATTTTTTTTATATTGGAATAATTATAGTGGGTTTTTTAAATGAAATATGAAAAGTATTTGACAAGGTCATATTTTTTATTAAAATTTTTATTAATAGATTTAATTATATGAAATTTTCATAGTGATGATCTATATCTTATTGCATACATATTATAATAATAATTCATTTTAATGAGTATTCCTTTGTAATTATATAGGTATATCATAGTATTAGAATGCGGTGGGGATTATATTCCATTAAAATCTGGTGTCTGAGTTATCCATTCTCCCCAAACACGTTTTTCATGAATTTATTACATTAATTCAACCATTCACTTCCTATTAAATGTTTTTCTCGGTTTGTGGAGTAATATTACTAATGAAAATTATATGATTTGGTTGTCCCTTAATTTTGGGTTTTTGTGTCGTAACCATATGTTTTGTGACCTTCGAACTTAGGTTTGATCTATTTTGGTGTCTCGTTGTTGTGTTAGTTGACCTTTGGAAAATTTTAATGTTCCACTTGTTCTTATACATAAAATTTTATAGTTTAAATTAACCTTTAATTTTATAATCTATACCTTGGTAAATTTTTAAGTCAAGATAGTATGGTGAAACACATATTATTGTATTCTAATTGATTAATCACTTGAAAATTTTTATTTCCACCCCATTCAATAAATCCTATTATACTATCCTGAGTATTTTTGTGAGTTAATTTGAGTCTATTTTCATCCTTTACATGTGCAATTATGTGTTTTTGTGTGTCACATGGGTTGGTGAAGGATCAATGGTGATTTTGGGAAAGAATCCTCAATTTTGGAACTTTTTTATTGAATACAGAAGCTACTAAGTACTAGTTATACTTATACCAAGAACTATGGGTTCCCATGTGGGATAGTAGTGGATCTATGGGGTCTCCCAACCACTAGATGGACTTACTATGGATCCCTAGTGGGTACCTGGGGTGTTTTCTAAATAAATTATCTTATTTGGTATAAAATTTCATAAATGAATAATGCATCATTTTGGTTCTACTTGATAAGGATATCATTTATCATTTACCCATTGTTTTCTATTCACATTTGTTAGATATTATAAATTTTTAGGTTCTTCATCATGATAAATATAACCTGGAGTCTCCATGGGTAAGTCTTTTTGTACTTTTTCATATATTTTTGGTTTTTCACCACTGTGTAATGTTTAAACTAGAATTTTCTTTTTGATTTTTTTTTTCTTTCTGGATTCATGATCTCTTCCTCATTGGGAAAAATCATTCAATGGAATTTTATTTATAGGATCTTGATTATATAATTTCGGTGGTTCCATGATATTTTCATTGATATATGTTTGTCTGTAAATCATGTGATTTTTTTGAATTGATAATATTGTGTACGAAATTGATAACATGGAAAAGTATTGTCTACGAGAGTCAGATAAAGTTTCATAGGGGAATTATAGTGAAATTACGTGTGTATTTGGGTTGAGATACCCCAAGGTAATGTTTTATGATTTATGGTAGATAAATGGATTTCATAGACAATATATATGTGTTGTATTATTATGTTTCATGAGATGTGTCACATGATGTGGTTTCTTGGTAATGTGATGGATATATATTTTATAGATATAGGGTAATGTGTTTGGATGTGATGATGTTGTTGGTATTAAATATTTTTAATGTTCGGGAGAGAAGTTCATCAAGAATATATAGTCATGGAAGGATGGGGATTATTCTCACAATAGGGATGATTCTATTGGGGTTATGTACACACAGTTGGACTTAGAGGGTTGGGTGGACTCCCACTTGTTGGTTGGTATCTTTCCTAGATGAGTGGATTAGTGTGATGATTATATTCATTGGACTGAATAAGGTGTACATAAAAGTTGTACCTTTGTTTTTAAGGGTTAATGTAATCACTATTTGGGGTGAGTCTCTCCTTGTATTTTTTGATTCCATTATGTTATATGGGAAAACCATGATTGAGGGAAATGGAATATGTATTGTCAATGTTTGTGCCACATATGAATTTTTGATTGGTGGTATTGGTTGAGAGTAATTGGGTGGAGGGATTTTTATTCCTTCAAGTATGTATATACCATAAATCCCTTATTTAATATTGTCACTAAATAATTTTGGAAGGGTCCTCACCCATTTCTTGATAAGAAAGATGTGAATATGGATTTTTTTATTTTTTTTTATATTTTAAAACTTTTATATATTTATATTCATAGGGATGTTATCTAAGGACATCGTTGTTGGTGTCCTACAAATTTTATACTCACACGCTACACAAGATCTAGGTGATTCCTACAAAATTCATATATCATGATACAAGAAAAGGTAAGGGATATATAACTAGTGTGTAGTAGGGTTATAGGTGTAGTGGATGACAAGATGGAATGGAGAAGGATTTTCATTAGTGAGAATGGGTAGATCCTTGGTCCCATATAGGTTCTGTTATTTCTTGTATGGTTTTAGCATATATATGTGATCAACCTATGAGGAATCAAACATTCAATTATATGACTCACATATCACTATTAATATAATATATATAGTTCATGTTTTATATCTACTATAGTTATCCTTATCAACTATTCTCATTTTTATATTGTTTTTGTATTGGATGTTTATTTATGTTTCTTGTGCTATTTTTGTATTTCTATACATAGTGGTTATATTCTCCACACACTAACTTATAGACCCCAAAAATAAGTTAAGATCCACTAAAATTTGTGGAGGTGAAACTGAGGTTTGTGATGCCTTGGGATTATATTCATTTTAGTAATCTGGGTCAGGGATAGTTAAAAACTAGTATCTGAGTGGGTATTGTTTATAATTTGGGGTAAAGGTAGATATAGATACTGTAATTTTTTGATACATTAGATAAATGAAACATTTTTTACTTAGATAACATAGGTTCGGGATGAATTTCATGTTTCTATGGAATCATAATTTCCATTTTTTGTTTGTGAGGTTATATTTGAGTAATCTAACCTATATTACATAATGTTTTGATATTATTAATATGTGGTTTCATACACTTATCCTTCCAAGGAAATATGTAGTGTTTATGTATCAATTTAGGCACATCGAATCCAAAATATTTTCATGTTCCTTCTTGTGAATTTTTTTTGTTGTAGAATAAGGATTAATTATTTTAAATTCTAACAATAACTTATTTTTCAATTCCCATATAACTTCTTAGTAAAATTATACTCAGTAAAATATGGTTCTAAATTATTGGTATCTCTGTAATGTTGATTTTTTGGATGCATGGTTCCTGAATCTAAAAAGTGTTGGTGGGGTCATAAGGCTAGATTGAATAAAACATGGGATAAGGTATGGAAGAATATCATTTAGTGGTACATACTATTATTTTCAAAATTCCCTATTTCTAACATATATTATGTTGTTAGTTTATTATGAATTTTATTTTGTTTTATGTGGAATTACAACTCAATGGTATCCATTGGAGTCCAATAAGATGAATATGTGGTTCTATTAGGGAATGATCCAGCTAGGGACCCAGGGGAAAAAGAGAATAACCCTAATATAGAGGTTCTATTATGATTTTTAAGAACAAAATTCTAGAAATTTATCTCAATTTATAGATAGAATAATATTCAATAACATTTTGCAGAATTAGGATAGAAGTTAAAGATGGAAACATGGTTTAAAATAACATTCAATAGCTTTTGAAAATATCAATGTAAGTGGATTAGTTAATATACCCTATTTATTAAATGTTGAAGTAAATTTTGTGTGATTAGTGGGTTTCAAGTGGTGTTCATAAATTAATATAGTGTATTACATAAAAACCGTATGGTATAAGAACCTACTAGACTAGATGGAATCTATGGAAATTATTCAATAAATAGATGTGTAGGTTCAATTTCATGATACATTCCATTTTCATGAATTTGATTATATTATCTTGCACATTGGAGTGATTGTAGAGTCATGTTATGTTATAATCTACTATTTATCTTTGGATGTTGTAGTATTATTTCCCATAGAGTCAAACATGTTATAAACTATGTAAACCATTATGTTATTTTATTGAATGCTTTAAATCCATTTTTTATAGTTTTATTTAGGATATATATTACGAGTAATTATGAATAGTGTGAAAATAATTATATGATTAGTGTTTATATGAAAACCCAAAATGATAAGGAGTTAAAAGACTAAGTAATATTACTCATGTTTATAAGGTGAACCATTATTTTTAGGAACCTAACTGAATAGACCTTCATATTTAAATATGCTTGT
This sequence comes from Viscum album, assembly GCA_963277665.1. Taxonomy (NCBI): domain Eukaryota; kingdom Viridiplantae; phylum Streptophyta; class Magnoliopsida; order Santalales; family Viscaceae; genus Viscum; species Viscum album. Next base: position 763,793,198 of record OY728122.1, read on the forward strand.
ATTGGAGTAGTGATCGGGATGGGTGACCTCCTAGGAAGTTTCTCAAGGTGTGTGTGATTGAGGACAATGGACACGAAAAAGAACATGTGTTGGAATGTGGTGGAAACCATTAGTCAGATAACTCATTCGGGCATGTGGGTGGGCCCCAGAGAGGGGACCACATGTCTATAGGGAAACTTGTGGAACCTGGAAAGCTACGACTCGATGACCTTGTTAAGGTGGGGTATTTATGTTATCAGTAGGGCCTATTTGACACATTGGTATCAGAGTAGAAATCTATCCATAAGGGTGGTGGTACAACCTTGGTTGAGATTTAGGATCCACAACGAGGAAATTTTTCTCTGTGGGGGGGGGGATATAATACCCCTGAATGATAAAGGGTTAAAAGGATAAATGATATTACTCATTTCAACAAGGTAAAATTTTATTTTTGGTAGCCTCTCTGATTAGAGCTCCATGGTTAATAATTTCTGAATTAAAGTAGTGATTCGGATGGGTGACCTCATGGGATGGTTCATAAGGTGTGAATGAGTGATAAAAAGGAATACTATAAAGAAAATGTATTCGAATGTGGGGATAATAATTAGTCTGAGGACTCGTTTAGGTACATTGTTGGGATCTAGGGATGGTACTATATATCTAAAGGGAAACATGTGGTACTTGGTGGGCTAGGAACCAATGACCATGTTAAGGCATTGTGTTAGTACTGTTAGTAGGGCCCAGTGGTCACAATTTAATTTGTCTCATTTCCAAATACATTTTTCTACGTTGTTGGATGGTTTAGACCGTCAACATCTCTTTATTTTTCTTGTATGGGTTTCTAAGGTTGGTTCATTTTTAATTATTAGTTTTAGTGGAATTAGGTGAATCTGATATTTGTGTTGTTGTATTTTAGATCTCAAAAACCTAATTCTAAAATGTTATGAAATTCCTACCCTTTATTCTTTTTCATTTCATTGGGAGTTTTATTTCTGAATAATTTGTTATAATAGGGAAATATGAATCTATAAAAGTTCTATAAAATAGTTTTTGGGTAATAGAATATTCATGTTTGTTATTATAGTTTATATAGAAATCCAAAGTAGACTTTATTAAGAATTTAGATGAAATATTTTTCAATGAAAAAATAATAAAGTCTCAATCAAAAGGCCTTAAGTGTATTCTAGTTGATGTTATCCTAGTACATGGTAATTAACATCCATGAGGTGAAGAATTTTTTTGAATTAATGTATATTCTTGTGAACATACCAGAGAGGCCTTCAATGGAGAATAATTTTTATCTATTACTATAACTTTTTTGAATGAAGATATCATAAATATGTTTGGTGGATAATAAAGTGAATTATTTCAATGTTATCTAGAGTTATATGGAGTTCTTTGGGTATTAATTTGACTAAAATATAATATTACTATCATTGTTTACAAATTTCTTTGATACAATGGTTATTTCCCTAAGAAACTCCAATAGTATGGCTAACACAATATCTATGGAGATATAACATCTTATTCGGAATGAAATAATCTAGAATAATGATGTTATAGTATCTAATATAATGTATTTTAGTATAGAAGGTATGTCACACTCCACTCAAAGAAGTTAGAAGAAGAAAAAAAATTATATAAGAGAAATGATCTATTAGAAATCAATATTTATTATTGACTCTACATTTTACCACTGTGAGAATAAGGGACACTTATAGAGAGAATTTAGAGAAAGATAAGTAAAACCTACAAAACATGTTTCCATTTCATTCTAACAATCCATATATAAATGTGAGGGTGACACTTTGATATTAAGTGACACATGTTAAATGGATTCATGAATTATTAACTTTGGAGACCCATTTAACTCGATTTTTTAGAAAGGGTTCATGCAAAATTATGTGTCTAGAAACTTTGGATCCATTCAACATGCGAAAAAGAGAAGCAGTTGAGATTTTGTGAAAAGGTTATGTGAATTTTTATACAAAAACATATGATTGATCCATTTTCATGGTGTTTAAAAAATCCCATGGTTGTGGAAGAACATGATTACTCTCAGTTAGATTTATGATGTATGATTCAATAATATCTTGTTAAATTTTTCGTGGAATATTGTATAGGGTTACTTGGTGGGGTATTGAGGCATGAAAGATAAAAAAATATTACTAAATAGAAATTTAGAAGATGAAATACATGTGAGATCGTCAATATTCAATGAAAATTTAATTTGTGACAAGAAATCCTTAGTCACATTATTTAGACATATTTATATTCCTTAGTTGGAAAATTTTTTATGAATCTATTCACATAGAGAAAAGGAAATTTGAAAGTTTCAACTAGGGTAAGTAGTGCAATATGTCCTTCGTTACATTGGACAAGGCACTAAATAATAAGAAGCTTCATTTGGCTTATATGGATTTATGTTCACCATAATGGATTCAATATCACAAGGGTGAACTATAATAAATTTCCTTTATTGATGATTCAATATTTAAGGTATGGGTGTTTTCCAATAAATAAAATTATAATGTTTTTTTATATTTTATTTGATGGAGAGATATGGTGGAATATGAGGTAATAATGAATATGAATTTATATTGGTCTAATAATGGTGGTGAGTATGAAGTAAAATAGTTTTTTATAATATATTGGATGAATAAAATTTTAATAGAGATGAATCTACCTGAAACACCTCAGTAAAATAGTGTTGACAAATAGATAAAATTGAATTTTAATGAAAGAATCAAAATCATAAGGGTAAGTTTTGTATTTCCAAATCATTTTTGTAATGAAAGAGTTAACATTGTAAAATATCTTATGAATCATAGTCCTTATTAACTGATGGGGAATTAATATATAAAATAATTATAGACTATAACATTAGTTGATTTTACTCACCTAATTCTTTTTTCATCAATCACTTAATCAAATATTGATTCCCAGGAAAGGGATAAGTTGGAATCTATATATTAAATATGTTTATATCTTGTATATGATGTTGAAAACATAGGAATTTTAATTTTGGATAACAATCAATTGAAGGTTATCATAATATAAAATTTCCTCATAAAATAAAATATCTTAAGTAATGATTATAACTTGGTGGAAGAAGTTGTTGGTATCAAATAACTGATGCATGATGAATTTGATCTGAAGAGAGGCCAGATGGTTTTAGATTGTTTAGAGATCATGAAAATTTGAGATTAATTGTAATATTATAGAAAATAAGACAATTATCATGTTTTTTATGTACCATGACCTGATGTAACAGAATGCCCACGGACTATGGAATCATGAGGAACGATTTTAAAAACCCAAAGTCTAACTGAACCTCTGGAATTTGGGTTTTTTAACAGGGTTATAATACCAATATATATTTTTGATTATATAATGAATTAATTCATACTTCTGTATGGTAGAGAACCCAAAATCCTGGTTGGGGTGAGAACTATGAGAGACTCATAGTAGTTGGAATTATAAATTAATTATGAGTTCAATTCATTGCATGTTTAAAATACATGTGAGCTAATAAAAGTTACTCTTGGAAAGGGAGTGCTATAAAAACAATTTTTTGTCATATGAAGAATAAAATATAATGTAATAAATAGTATAAAGTGTCTTTTGTAATGAAAGTAATTCAAAAATATAATAGTGTGTATTTTTTTTTATTTTTTTTTATGTTGTTTATAACACAACAATTTTAATGGTGCTTATCTTAGTTTACATGGATAGTCTATTTATTAGACAACTTGATTCCAAAACTATATTCCTTCATATATACATTGAGGAAGAGATTTATATAGATTAACCTGAATGTTATTACTAAAAATAATGTAATTTTTTCTGTATAAAATAAAATAATGTTTTTATGGGATTAATTATGCATAAAGATAGTGGAACAAGAATTTGAATTCCATCATGGTAGAATAAAACATCATCTTGACTAATATAGATCATTTTTTCTATATGAAGTTGTATAATGATGGTAGTTTCATCAAGTTTCTTATCTATATTGATGACATGCTCTTATATAGAACACTAAAAAAATTATAGACGCGTTGGAGGCATATTTTTCAAGAATATTCTAAAATAATGATATTAGCTTCGTAAAGTAGATGTTGGGGATCAGTATTAAAAGATATATTAGTTTTATACTATTGTTCATGTCCTAGTTTAATTACATTAATATGTAATTAGAGTTATTTTAAATGAATGAATCTAAATCTTTAGGAATCCACTTTCATTGAAACTTCAAACTATCTAAGGAAATGACACCAAAATTGGACGAGGAGGATACATACATGTAAAAAATTCAATTTTCATCAACTATGTAATGTTTTATAAATTTTATGGTTTGTATAGTCTGGATATATCTTAAACAGTTAGTGTAGTTATCATGTTCTTGATGAATCTGAGATTAAAACACCGAGAATCTGTCATGTAGATCTTGTATTATCTCGATTTTTTAAAAGACCCATCTCTATATTTTTTAATGTATTATCCATTATATAGGTTTTTGTATACTTAATATATTAAAGACACATATTTTTGGAATATCACCATTATATTCGTGTTATTTTAGAGAAAAATCTATGATTTGGAAGTTATGTCTTCAACCTATATTATTTTTTAAAATAAAAATAAAAATATGTTATAATTATAGAATAAGGGATGAATATTTTCTTATTGATGGGTATGTTAGTGGAAATCAGAAGATAGATCAAAATTGATATACAGTTTTGTGACAACTGAAGTATGATCCAATTTTCTATGAATCTTTAGTTTTAATCATGAAAGAAACGAATTTAGTTATATTAAGAATCCATATTGAATCTTTTTAAAGATATAATTCTTAAACTATGTATGGTGTGTTAGAGTTATCATCGCATGGAATTATTGAATAAAGTCATAGTATGAGAATTTATGGAGTGTTTTTATGCTTCAATGGGACATGGATGAATTTATGGTCCTAATATCAAGGGATCAATAATAGAGTAAATGATTTAAATTGAAGAAGGGATGATCAGAATATAATGAATTGTTATATTTAGTACTGGTTGGTGAATACTTGAAGATGATTCAAAAATATGATATTATTATGATTGGTTTGAATCCATTTTCTTGAAAATATAGAAATTTTCAGAAAGGGTAAATATTCAGAACTTGTTATGGAATTAATATAGAAGTGGCAGACCTAACCACATTTTAGATGAACCTGTGGAAAGGTCAACATTCAAAATAATGGATGTGGTAGAATTATTTCTTAGCGTATTAATTGTCCAATTGGTACTGAAGTTATTTCGGTGCAATTATCAGCTTACTATCATCGAACATGAGCAGATAAAGATTCATCTATAAAGATATGAGGGTGGTATAACACAATAGATATACATAAACCCATCTATAAATAGGTGGGTGGGGTTACTTGAACTGTATATTTAATTTTCATGATTAAACATATGTTAATTTTGTCCTTTCGAGTGAATATATAGTCATAATATATTATAATCATATATTTCAATACTTTTAATGTTTTTATGTTCCTTATGGTTTAGTAAATTTTCTGAACCAAGTAAATATTTATGTAACTTTACTGAATTCATTACTTCAATTTTACTTTGGTTTAATTTGGTTGTATGTTGTGAGTGTTTTTGAATTGTGTGTGGGTAGTGTGGTGGTTGGGTTATATGTATTCTTCATTCTAGATACATTGATTTGTAGTGCATGGTGGTTCAAACCATATAGATCTCCTACTTCTGAATATGTGGATTCTGAAGGTGGGATTGTTCTAGATTTCTCATTTCAATGTAACAAGTTTTCAGTCATCTAGTTGAGTTTGGGAAGCGGGTTCATGATCATTTGTGAGTGAGTTTGATATAGTTCAAATAGAGTATTGATTAATATAATCATGAAGTTCATCTATTGATGATCTATTTGATGGGGGAGTTCATGTTTTAGTATCTTCACTTGTTCCCAATAAAGGGAAACCCCAAGGAAGTTGAGTATTGTATATATTTAGTTTAGATTAAATTAAACTAGATTGATATATGTTGTAGAGATGGGTAAATATAGAAATGTACATGCTCCAGGTAACCATGAAATGATGGTGGGATATTTAGGTACAAAAAGGTTGACATGATGGTATATTTTGAGATGATTTTGAGTTAATATTCTTCAAGAACATTTTCGCAAAGACACTGAGGGAAAATTAGTCCCATGAGTTAATGCATTGGACATGGTAGTTATGGACTATAAAACATAGTTAATGTATTTTTACAAGAATATTACCTATAGATAACATTCCCAAGCTATGGTGATTTTAAGAATGTTTTTGACATGATATCAAGATAATGGTGAACATTTTCATATTGAACTCATTTTATGAGGTGGTGATCGATGCATTCAATGTAGAGCGAAGTTTTATTGATTATGGTGTACTCAATAGTAGGAAGGTAGTGAGGATTTAGGTAGTTAGAAGTAGGGTATATGGTGACCAAAAAGGGTGGTTAGAGTTGGGGATCATCATTGCTATCGTAGGGTGGTTTTCCTTTGAACTGTTACTAGTGTGGATAGATGGGGAACATTAAGACCCAACATGATCAACCACATAAGCAATGTTGAGCTTGTGGAAAGATGAGACACTTGAAGAAGTTGTTTTGGGTGATTTCATGAGAAGAAAGAAATAATGGATTAGGTAATACATTGGAATCTATGGTAGGAAAAATAATATTGTTAGGAGTTTCTAGAGTTTTTATACATGCTGAAACTATGGTAAAGGATCTAGTGAATGGTAGTGGTGAAATTGGCTAACATATAGCATTAAATTATTAGTTGTTTGGATATCAAGATGCTTGGGCTTGTAACAACTGTACATAGTAGGTGTAATTCAACTCAATAAATATTGAAAAACATTGATGGTTAGAGGTATTATATGACCATATTTATTTGGTTTTCTATGATGAGTACTAGTACATTATATATTTTGTGTAAGAATAATTGACACAGTTTTAGTGGGGGGTTGAGAATTGGGTATGATACATGGAAACACTGAACATGATGGTTTGAGCATGTTTTTTTATATTGATAGATGAGTGGGATACCATATTTTTGTTAGGTATATTATTTATATTTTGACAATATTAGTGTTTTGTATAGTAAGAAGAACCCATAGATGAAATCAATATCTTGGAATATATTTTTTAGAGTTATTAGGACTAAATATATTCTTTTGAAAACATATTTATATTAAAGGAATGTAATGAATCAGAATCTTAGGATTCATTCATGTTGGTATAGTATTTTGTATGGATATATCTCCAACATGATTTGTTATATCATCGATAGGATGTGATATCCTGGGTCTTTAGGTGAGTTAGTTTGTGCTATGGTTTGTCATGATCATGCGTAATTGGGAATGATTATCTACAAATGGGTTTGATGAAGGACCAATGATTATTTTTTGGTAATGTGGTTATATTTTTAGAAATTTAGTATTGAAGTTAGATTCCACCAAGTACCCATTAGACTGGAACCAAGTGTCTAGTGTACACATGTGGGATGTGTGTGGATTTATGAGGTCCACCGACTACCCTATATACTTGGATAGGGTTCCCAATGGGTTTTGATTTATCAATGAAGGTACACTAGGTACCCTATTGGTACCAATGATGTTTTATTTTTAAATTTTTAATTTATTTATTTATTATACTTAAATTTTAATAAGTGTGGAAGGAATCATTTTTATTCTGTCAAATAGCATGCTCACACATCACTCTCCTCTCATTATATATTCCATTTTAGTGGATTTAATCCATTTGTAGGTTTTTCTTTATGTTTTTTTCCATAGGGAGTCATTGTGAGAAAGTATAGATATCAAATATCTTTTATTTTTAGTTTCATTTATATTATAATGAGTTTCAACTAAAATTTACATTTTAAATATATTTTTTGAGTCATGATTTTTCCTCTTCGAATTGTATCAACATTTGGAATTTGACATATTGGATTCTTGTTAAACAAGTTAAGTGGTGTTTAGATATTTTTTTATATATGTGTCTTTTTATTCTTTGATTTGAAAATGTGGGTAGGTTTATGTGAGTTAATAGTAATGGGAATGACTATGGATTATGAGAGATAAGGGAAATGCCCTTGGGGTAGTCTTTTTTGATTATGTGTGGGTTTAGATTGATCTATATCAAGGGAATTTTATATGATCGATGATAAAGTAAGTAATATCTTAGAAATTGGAATCATGTCGTCAAGTGATGGTTTGTAGGATTTTTTACTTGATAGGGTTCCTTGGGAATATGATGGGTTTCAATTATGTAGATATGTTTTGATATGGTTAATTAGTATGATGTGATGTTGTATTAATAATTTCTTGTGGCAGTGATCAAGGTCACTGACCGTATATAATAATAGGAATATGTTGATGTTTATCACCATGGGATGATTCTATAAGGTTCTTGTATATCTAGTGGGACCCAAATTGTGGTGTTGACCATCAGGTTTTGGGTGGTGTCCTCCATAGATAGTCATATAAGAATGATGTTGATGTTCATTAAACTGGATGAGGGGTATTTTGTAGTTGTGGCTACCATATTGGGGGGTGATTACATACAGTTATTAGGGTGAGACACCCCTTTTATTCATAGATTCCATTGTGGATAATGTATCAGGTGTGATAAAGCAAACATGGTATCTATGTTAAAAATTTATGTAGCTTATGAACATTTTTGATTAGTTGGATTGATTGAGTATAAATGGGTGGAGGAACTTGGGATACTCTAAGTGTGTATAAACCATGAATAAATCATTCTTATCAAACACTACCTGAATTAGTTAATTTGATCACAAATTTCATGATGAGAACAAAGTGGAGTGAGATATGTTTATTAAATTTATTTTCCTACATTCCACCTTAAATATGAAAATATTTTTGTGGACATTATTTAGTTACATAATTGGTGGTGACCTAATTATTTTACCCCCACACTCTATGTGGGCGCTTATGGACATGTTCATAATTCATATTTAGTGATATAGGAAAGGGAAAGAACCTTTTGGCATGTGTGTACCTTGGTTGGAGGTTCAATGGATACACAAGCGGGATGTTGATGGATTTTGATTGATTTGATTATGGGGATACTTGGTTACATGTTGTTGTGGTTTCTTTTTTTATGTTTTGGGAACATGTATATATTATTGGTCTATGCGTGATCCAATATAATCTTGTATGACTCTCAGGAAATTTTAAAAATATATTTTATAGAATTAATTTTAAAATATTATGGTAATACTTATCCTATATTCCTATGTTTTTATTATATTATAACTTAAAATTTATTCATTTTGATTTTTCAGTTGTTATGGTTATATATACAGAGGGTACAGTCTCCCCAAGATCACCATTTGACCCATGCAACTAGTCAAAAGACTCTCACATATGGGGGTGTGGTTGGGGTGTCATTGGTATGTCATGCACCTGCCTTGAATCTATTTTCATGAGTTGGGGTGGGGAGCAGTGAAACCACATCCTATAACTATTATACACTACCATTATCTACATCAAAATAGGAGGTTTTTTTATCTTAAATAAGGGTTTTAGGATTCTTCATTGGAGACAATAAAATGAATCCTATAACCTAAAATTCATAATAAACATTCTATGAGGAAAAAAATGAAAAACTAAATAGAAAAAATAAATGAGAATCCTATCAATGAGCACTTTTTTTAAACTCATGAGCTCAAAATACATGAGTGTTCATCTATAAAAATACAAGGAGATGACAAAACATAATTTTGAGTGTTCAAATCAATTTTTAAGGAATTTTCCAGTCACCTTAAAAGGTGATTATTTATTTATTTGATATTATATTTCTCCATATGGAAGGGTTGTCACTACCATGAATACTCTTGGCTATCATTATTTGAGATTCCCTTGGATAGATAAAAAATATTAATTAGAAATCAATACCATACACCCTTAGTGTCACTCATTATTATGAATGTTTTGGTCTTGGAACATATTTGTTTTATCTTTTTATATGGATATTTTTTCACAAGAATCTCTCCTGATATCTTCTAATTAATACTTCTCCAATAGTTTCATCTTCCGTGCATTATCCACTCTCTAATTCATTGATTTGACCAACTAATAAGGAATATGGGAAAGATCAACTTAAAGGTGGATTGGTTTCCCATACACCCAATACAATAGAGATATATATAACGGTTTCTATTGGGTTGTTTGGTACTCCCACAACAAATATCACATTTACCTTACCAATAATTTTGACTTTCTTGGAAGTTATTCTCGTTAACTTTCTTCAACTCGTGATTTGATAGTTAAACTTGTATACTCATTTGAGGGTAGTATATAGTACATTTTTGTAATAGAATCCGTACTTACTCAATACTCTTCTCAAAAAATGGTTGTAAAAGAGTATTCCCCAATCAATGGTAAATACTATAAAGACTCCACACTTTGGAAAGATAATTCTACTCAAATATTTTATGTTCAAATTCACTATGTTAGTTAAGGTGGAATCCACTTTAAACCATTCTGAAAAATAGTATACATAAAAACATATATTTGTGGGAAAAAATTATTTTGTAAAGGAGCTCATAAATTTTAATATTGAAACATGAAAAACATAAAACTCTATTACATAAAAATATAATATTTCAACACTTTTCTAATGTTTACTATTCATTGAAAGTGATCAAAATATTAAATAAAGATTACAGTATCTTGATTAAATTTTCACAAAAAGAATAAAATATAGAGGATATTATCCATTTTTTATTTCATACAATGGAAACCTCCCATATATTAGGAGTGTTAAAAGTAATCCATTCTTTCCATATCGGTATTAGGTACACAATGGTGAATCAACCATTCACCACATTACTTTAAAATAAAAGGATTATCCATAAATTAGTTTTGATCTTTACCTAATAACATTTTTCTCCTTTTTTATATGAATTCATCAAATAAAATACAATTCACTATATAATTAAAAATGTTGAAAACCCATGGGTATCCTATTATCTCCACTATAAAAACATTTCATCCAGAAATTCGTCTTTTACTTCCACTTTCTACTCTCTACTTATAAGTGAAAACTTTAACCGTGAAACATAGTCAACTATGATAATCTATAATCCTTTATTATATTTGATCATGATATAAAATATTAGAGTAGTTACTTATCTATAATGGTATTTTTGATTTGTGTCTTCTCCACTGTTCGATAGGTAAAGTTTATTGATTGAAAAATTCTTCTGATCCTTTATCCCAACACTTAACCCATTGTATAGCTACTCACATTGTATATAAGATTAGATTATTCCTCACGATATAAGTTTATCATTTTTTTGGGATGTGGTAAATCACCACTATAAAGAGTATAATATTATCTCTAAACATACCAAGACTAAAGTTCACTTTGAGCAGTTAATTATCCATAGTGGTATTGTTGATTTGTGTCTTCTCCAGTGTTCGACAAGTAATTTATATTGATTGAAAAATTCTTCCCATTATTTATCCCAAAACTTAACCCATTGTATAGTTAATCACATATTATATAAGATTATATTATTCCTCATGACATAGGATTATCAATTTTTTTGGAAGTGGTAAATTTTTTCTTTACATCCTCAGATGGTTTATAACAAATTTTATACAATATGAACTCAACATAATTTTCCAAAATGTGAGTGAGAGTGAAAAATCTTGAAAGAATATTTATCAAACATTCTATAAAAATATTATTCCCTAAAAATAATTAGATCTCGATCACTGTTATGGGTTTAATCAATTCAACTATCATCTTGATCTTTCTAAGACCGACCACTATCCTATATGTTGAAATTTGATATCCATGTACTATTACATTTATCACCAAGAATTGACACATCTCCAAATTGAGAATGAGTCATGTTGCTTCATATCATTAAAATAAAAAATCAATAGTCTTCAGACTCACTATGAAGGATATATCATACATGGATAAATCAACCATAAACCCAATAATTAATTATTTCCCCATTTCATGAAATATGTGTGTCATGCATTGTTAAAATATAATAGATATATTGAATATACTAAATAACATTATATTGAAGATGAAGGTTCTATAAGGGTAAGTGATAGTAGTTTTTACATGGCCTTTTCATGAAAATATAATTAAGTTTTAACAATATTATCTTGAAAAAAAAAGAAATAATATTCATGTCTAGATAACATTTCTATATTTTTATTGATAAAAAGTATGCGAATGTAATCCTTCATCATTTAAATATTAAGATGCTTTGTAAAAAAAATCTAGCTCATCACAATTTAGATGAGTATAAACCCATTGTATTTTATTACCATAGTTATTACTAGATTCATAGGAACCCCTTGGAGTAGGATAACACATTTTTTATCATAAATTGATTGGATGTTCATAGTGTCAAAGATTTTCAATAATTATTTCTTAAAAACTTCTTTCATTAGTGTTGTCAACCACCTCTATGGTTTCTTTATTGTCCTTTTCCATTTTATATTTCACACATTATGAGTGAAAAGTAAAGGGATTATATCAACAATATTATTTATTCTCCTTGTAATTTACATCATTTCTTTTATTTAACACACAAACTAATCAAGGTTGTTATTCCATTAGAATTTCAACACTCACAATCATTGATAGGTTCTCTCCCTTTTCTAATAATGAATATATTAACATTATCAAGAGTTAATCTACCTCCATGATTGGTGATGGACTTATAATCAAGGGATAAAAATCAAAAAAAATTACTTTGAAATATGTTCCACCATAGTAACTCCTTGTTCAAGTTATGAGCTATTTTCCTCTATGTTTCTCTAAACTTCCTCATCGTTAATCTATATTATAGATCAGTCTTCCTCAAATTTAATCTCCAATAGTCTGTAATCCTCTCTAGTAGTAACGATGTCTTGAAAATATTTGGGATCAAATCCCTGCTTCACTCCTTGCATCAATTCAAATTAAAATTTATCCTCTCCAAGTAAAAAAATATTCATTATTGATTTACATCAATGAGTGATTTCCATATAGCAAGAAAATGTCAACCTAGAATGGTGGGGACCTCCCATATTTGTTCTATATTTACAATAAGATAATTATGGGGAATAAATGTCCCCACCTTCACTAATAAATCATCTAAGATTCAAATCATGTACGTAAAGGATTGAAAATACAATTAAATAAAAACTCTTTTACACATTAGACTACATAGAATATGATTCTTGAAAACATTTAGATGCATAAAATTATAACTTTTCATTAAATTAAAAAGGTGTTTTTTATGGATAGATATCTAATAGTTTGTATAATAAAGAAGATAACCATATATAAAAGTATGTAGGGGAACTTTATCTTACATATAGTCAAATATTATTTACTTAAATAAATCACTCATAAGTACTCTAATTTATTTTTTGGATAATAGTACTTTGAGAAATTGTGAGTATACTACATTTTGAAAATTTCCTTGATGAACTGGATATTGATATTTAATTATTTTAAAATTTACATAAACTTTTTTATATCTATATCCAACCATTAATTGGGGTATACTTTCTTAAATGTGAAGAGGTGGATATTAATGTTTCACATCAGGTGGAAGTGAAGTATCATTTTCAGTCCATGTTAATTTTACTTCAGCCTCCCTACAAACTTTTTTTGGGTGTTATTTTTTTACTTTATTACTTCCTACCCAATTATATCAATTTTGTCTTCCTTATCCATATAGATTTCATTTTCCTTTATACAACTTATTCTTCTCAACTTCATATCAATTTCCTCATCACTCAGAACATCATTTCTACCTAATAGAGTACCAAGTGGTCTCTTAGAAAAGTTTTAGGAAATAGTCCTCTGGTGACACTTGATATTTTGAAGACAATATTGTTTATTATTCAAGAATTTATATTGATTATATATATTTTTTTTAAATTTAGCGAGACACTGATAATTTTTTTTAATTTATTATGTCCTAATTCCATAAAATAGGTTTTAGATTATATAACTGGTTAATGAACATTTTTTGGTATATACTATGATTTTTTGGTCTTTTCACACCTAATAGTTTAAAATTATTAACAAATTGGTCAAGGTTTGTATTTTACATTGGAAATACCAAGAGGAATTTATAAAAAGTTCAAGTTTTTCCTATCTACATAATATTTCATCCCTTGTTTTGGGTTCACTAAATAAAATTATTAGCATAATGGGATTTTAAAATATTATTGATGTTAGTTATATTCCATAAAACACACTTAAAATTTTTAATTCTCCTTATTCAAAACATGATAATCTCAAAAAAAAATTGTACCTCTGCATATCAATCATTATTTTGTGTGTGGCGTGGATGGTTCTTCATTACATTGGATAGCAATTCATTCCCCTAATTATTATGACATTGTTTCTTCTTGGTTTCATAGATTTTTGTTTTACTATAGTTGATGATTAAAACATATTGGAGGGTTTATTTCTCCATTACAAAGTAATATCAATCTTGAAAATTCACTAAAGATCTATTGTGAAATGGTGGGTACATTTTTGAGTCCTTTTATGTATTCTACCTCAATAATGACTTAAGAGTTTGTCTATAGCCTAATGTTGAAAATTGGGAACAGAATACAAAGGGTAACTCTATGGTCTCGGAACATCATAAGTACACACTCAATGTATTCTTTTGAATCTAGGGAGGAAATTATATTTTTATAAAAAAATTTGAATATTATTCTAGAGTTTTACCATTTTCAAGGATGGAAAGTACTTTTCCAAAAAAATTCATGAAACCTCATCCCAATTAGGGATCAAAATAGTGGATAATACCTTCAAATAATCCTTTTAACTATACTTCAGGGAGAGACGGAAGGATATAAGTATTATTCATCATGTAATACCCTATTTTTCTTGAATTTATCATAGATCTCTTCCAAATTATAGAGGATTCTATGAGGATATTAACATTTCATTCCACAAAACTATAACATATTAAGTATCATATACTTTATTGTTTGATTAAAATCAAATATATTTTTCATAAATTTGATTCCATGAAATAATTGGAGCTTCTCAATCAGTCAGTGGTATTCTATAATTAATTATATTCATTCCAAATTTCAATATAGTGAATACATCAATAAACATTCCTAAATCATACTTATTTATGTAAAGGTGAACATAGTTTTCTATTTCTGATTTTTGGTGTTAGAATAAATATTACATGATCTTAGTTTTAAAACAAATTATTTAGTAATTTTAATGATCCTTTATTGAGTATGAAGGTTTAAACTCATAAAATTACATCCAAAACATAAATAACAAGAATACCAATGGATGTAAAAAAATATAAAATATAAAATAAGATAATATAATCAATTAACTAATATTATGAATATGTAAAATGTTTTATGATGGGACCCATGTTCCCCAATGGTGCCCAAAACTTTAATCACCCTTGTGTACCATCACCTATCAAGAATGATGGTTAATGTTTAGAATTGAGATATCATAGAGTCTTTACAAAAATAACTAAAATGTAGTATCATTAAATAAGTCTAATTTTAAATCACTGAGAACACTATTCCCTCACAAGTACTAATTTATTACGGTTCTTCAATTGGAATCCTTTATATCATAATTAAAAATAAATTGAGAAAAATGAAACAGAATATACTTCAATAAATTGATTAAATTATTATAAATTAAACTTAGTAAATTAATTTAATAGATTTAATTTTTATTTATTCTTTCATTTATTTTACAAAAAAATAGATCAATTAATTATGAGATCGGTATGGTAATTAATTTCCATTATATAGATGTCAATACATATATCTATCCTAATTTTAATTCTTTATAACCAACAGAAATTGTTTAAAATAGAATGTGTCAAGTTATAATCTATACTGTAAAAGAAGTATCATGGATACTCCTTTAAAAAAATATTCCTATATCACATTGGTTCCCTATATTAGTCAACTCTTTTAACCACATTAACTTGAAACTATTTGATCTATTGAGTGGACCCCACAATCCATAAATCTGTATCATATATGTACTCTCATTTTAACCTAAATTACAATAATAATACATTTTAATTTTATCTTATTTACACTTTGGATGAATAAACTAAATTATTTATATTTCAAACCCCCCACCCCCCACCCAAATGAAATTTCCTGAATATTTTTAATCCTTTTCTTCAATATATGATTTTATGATAAATCAATTGAGGGAAGGTAAACTGTGTCACAATTTTATCTTTGAGGAATTTTATTTTTTTACATGAAATATAATTTTATCTAAGAATATTTATCAATAATTAAATGTTTATATATATATAAATAAGTATCCATTCATAATAAAATATCAGTATACATAATATATTTCTATCTAGGAATTCTAATTAATTTTCTAAAATATGTGATCGTATAAATAAAATTTACGATGTATAAAAAATAGTATTGTGAAATGATCATGATATTTAAAACCACATCTAATTTTATTGAGTGATGATAAACTAACCTATAACCTAGGGTTAGTAAGTAATTGGGTCAATTTACAATCTAGTTTTAACATAAATTATTCTCTTGTGATTTTTTTGTTTTCTTTCTTGTCACATGAATAACCTCCTCATTGGA
The DNA here is from genome assembly GCA_963277665.1 of Viscum album. NCBI lineage: Eukaryota > Viridiplantae > Streptophyta > Magnoliopsida > Santalales > Viscaceae > Viscum > Viscum album. The sequence continues at coordinate 763,809,864 of OY728122.1, forward strand.
GATCCACTTTTTATAGAGATACTAACATAAAATATAGAGGATGATGGGTAAAGGGTTACATAAAATTTACCGTAGACACATAGGGCCACACATCATAAATAAGTTTTTAATTCTTCAATTATAATCATTATTTAATTTTATAATTATTACAAAAAAATAGACCGTGTGATTGTTAAAATAAATAAATTAATAAAATCAAACAAACAAAAGTGGGTTACATGTTCATGATCATTGACTATGAAACAAAATAATTGAAAGTGTTTAAATAAATATTCATTTTTTTCATTTCTTTTTTTCAATAATTACTTTTTTAAAATAGTTTTTATTTGAACTTATTTTCTCATGATCCTTAATATATACCATTTTAATAATTCTAAAACAAAATAGTTTTTTCAATATTTGTCAAAATTATTTTATTAATTTTTTCCAATAAATATATATAAATATTATATATATAAATATTATATATATATATATATAAATTATAATAATAAGATTTAAATAATTAAGGATTACATGGACCAACTTATTAGTGTTTGTGGCCCACTTTGTTGTTGTATGTGGTATGCTCTGTCTATTAATAACTATCCATAACAGTTTTTGGTTGGTTTGAAAACCACCATATATGCAATCAAATCACTCGTGACATAGTATTTCACATCTATATCAACTATTGGAACACCTATTCCTAAAACGTTTATTTTCTAAATCAATTTCCCTCATTCTTAGTGAAATAGTTCTAAATTTTTTTGTTACCACACTTGATATAATATTTGACCATTTTATTAAGATTTGTTATATTTAATTAACTAATTAATGGTGAAATATATTTGAATATATGTATATCTCACATCTTGTTGATTCAAAAAGATATCATCCTCTCAGTGCCTTTCTACTTCATCTTCCTTGTTTCTTCAGAGGAAATCCATTCTAAATAGACATATTTGAGATGATAAAAATGGTAATCATTAAATGCTATATCATTTAAACAAAAAAAATTATGTAGAAATAATTTATGAAATTTTATTAAAATATTCATAACCCCTAATGTTATTTAATACATTCTTTGATAGCAATAATATGGATTCGGCCTTAACCATTACATAATCTAGTCAATTTTTTTAGATTTAACTTCATTACATACCTAGAGATATTTTTAGTTTAGAGTCTTAGAACGTTTGTAAATAATTCATACATATAAACCGATAAGTATACAAACTGGATACTAATAAAACAATATCAATTTTTTTTCATAATACAAATTTTTAAAAAAAACATGAAATATATTCATGAAAGGACTTCACAACAGTCATCTTGGATTCTATTTTTCACTTACCAATCCTTAAACCTTGTGAAAAAATTTTTGAAACATAGGATGAAAAAACCAACAGTAAGGGATATAGAAAAGAAGGATAGAAATTTTTATCATAGGAATACTTATAAAAATTTGAAATCATTTTCACAAATACATACTTATCATCTAATAAGTATCATATTATAACTTTATGAAAACATGAGATTTCCATAAAACATGAAACAATATAAAATATACATTAAAGGTAACTTAGGGACTTAATTAATTAATATTATATCCTTCTTGACTACAATATGATTTTTAATCCTCACAACTATCTTATAATGTAACCATTATAGTTACCTTACAATGTAACCCCCACGGATACCTTATAGAATAACCATCGATGTAACACTTGGAGTAACCATATATTGGACCACCAACATAAAAATTATATATTAATTCAAGGTAGATATATTTCCCACCATTCATCATTAATAATTACTAAAAAATAGAATAAAATAATAGAACAATAATACTTAATCATATGAATCATTCCTTTTAAAGAGGAAAGGAAATTTAGAGAGGATTTGTAAAGAAAATTCCCTTACAAATATCATATATTTGAAGTGATAATTAATAAAACAAATGTAATATGTGTAAATTATGTAAATATACATAATAAAACATAATATGAACAAAATTAATTTCACAAATAATCTTAGTACAATATAATCAATGATGTAGAAGGTTAACCCAAAGAATGGAAATGTGGTTAACAATTCACTTACCTAAGATTTGTTTAACTTGAAACAAGTTCAAACCTCATGTATAATGGTTTAAAGATTGTTATTAATATATTAAATTACCATATTCATATTTATAATTACTTATATTATATACTCATAACATATTTCGACCTATTTAATAAAAACAATTTTTTATTTTCATTGTTTTGGGTGCATTTATTTCATGATTTACAAGGTTGGTTTATTATGGATTTTCTCTTTAGAAGGGAGTAAAACTAAAGAATTGAAATTACAAGTTATTAGTTAACATAAATAATTATAAATGGTTTTATATATAATTTTTGTTATATGGTATGAGGATGAATCATTAAATTAAGCATTAGTGATGAACGTTAGTTTATTTTGGGGAATTTTGATCATTATGAACTAATTTTGTTTTATTAATTAAAATTTTGTATAAAAACTTGTTATAGAACATAATATAACATTTAATATGTATAATAATATATTATTTGACCATATTAATGGTTTTTTGACCATCCATTAATGTGGTAATGGAAATTGAAAACACATCATCCACGATGTCGATAAATCAACACATCACCAACAATGTTTTAATTTTTAAAATTAAAGGGAGAGGAGAATAAGTATGATGATGAATTTTTTAATACACATGGTAAAATTCAAGTATATATAATATACTTTAGTTTTCATTCCTATTGGATAATGGTAGGTGAATAGAGTATATGAAATGAAAAATAATTGAAAATAAAATAAAAGAAAATGAAAGAGGATTTTTACCACTTGAAATCTCCTCCTTGAGAACCTTTAATGTCCTTGTTCTTTTAATTTTGGTAAGACGAAAAGGTCTGGGATGGGCATAAGATGATTGGGAAGGGTTTTTTATAGATATTGATCAAGATAAAAGGATTTTATGTATGAGGAGAAGAGGTGGTTAGGGGGTATTTATTGTAGAGGAGAAGGGTATTTCCTCATAATTATATTCATTAGTTTTTAAATTTGGTTCCAGACTATGAATAGATTGAGAATTATAAGAAAATATTTAAAAATAATAAAGTATAGTTAAGTATTTTTGGATTTCATCACCCTTACATCATCTATGACTCAATAAATTAGGTAATTATCTTATATCTAAATTTATTATATTTCTCTGTTCACCAAAAATTCAAGTCATTCAGAATATTCCCAAAAATTCACCCCAACAATTTTTCGACATGTATAATTTTAAAATGAACTCCATTTTCTGAAACTAATTTTCTAAATCGGAGAAATATAATTGCTAATTAAAAACATAATTTATTGTAAAAATACCAGTTATAAAACTATAACTGATTTTATAAAACTTTGAGATTTTAATTAAAGTATCATTAAATTATCTTAAAATCATAAGAAAACAAAAATAATAATTTATGAATCTATTTTATGAAAATATATTTTAATTTAAATAATTATATCAGTTATAAAATTGTAATTAAATATCTATGACTTACAAAAATACCAACACTAAATTTATCATTTCCAAAAAAAATATTTGGTTATTTAATGATATAAATTTTTCATGATTACAATTATAAGAAACATAAATTTTATTTATACTCTCATAGGTGATTTTACTATTATATTAGCTAGATTATTATTTATAATGGACAGCTTACTATTTCATCAGTATAAATTCTTTAATTTTTTTAAATACCACTTATTTCATTATACATTTATAAATAATTTTATTATTTAATTCCAAAATGAAAGAAAATTATTTTATCATTTTTTGGGTAATTAAAGAAACTCAATATTGAAATTCACCTTTTGTTTGAGAATATGTTTATGTGTTTACTGAGGACTTTCCAAGTCCTGCTACGAATCATAATGTTGAGTTTTCAATTGAACTCATATATGGTGTTGCACCAATTTTAGAGACTACATATATAATGTCCCTGATTCAGTTTCATGAATTGAAAAAAAATCTAGGATAATATTGATAAGGGGTTCATTAATCCATTTTTTTCCTTGGGGTTCACTTTTTCATTTTTTTAAAAAGAAATATTGGTGAATTTATTTTTTTATTAATTACTGGGAACTGAAAAGTTTTAATAATATGAACAAGTATTTTATACCCCCATATTAATGTTCTTTTTGATCAATTACATGGAGATATATATTTTTCCATGATTGATCTTCGATATGGATATCATGCACCAAGGATAAATAATGGGGAAATACCCAATATGACCTTCTATACTAAGTATGGTCATTATGAATTCATAATAATTCCATTTGGACTTACCAATGGTCCTATTATCTTCTAGGATTTTATAAATAGTTACTTTAAATATTAACTTCATTAGTTTTTTGTCATATTTGAAAATAATTTTCTTATATATTCAAAGAGAAATGAAGAACCCCCGTGACATTCTAACCCATGAATTGTCATCATTTGGTTGTTGGGATGATCGCAGTTCCTATAATTGCTCATTTCCAATGTTTTGTGTTACAGTTTTAATACACTATTATCTCTTCTGTGTGTGGTGTCTATGGGCATGAAGAAAATTTTATAATTACATTGAAGACTAAGAAGAAAGAAAATTTATAGTCCTAATTTACCAAGAGTCAATTTTGGCTTCCTAAATTTTCATTCTTAAGGTCATATAATCACAAGTAAGGGTATATAATTAGGTACTTCAAAGATGGAATTTATTGAGAAAAATCCTCGAACAACCATAGTTATGAAAATATTTAGTTTTCATGGGTCTTATGGATATTATAAACACTTCACAAAGAATTTATCATAACTATATAATCCATAAAATAGGTTTAATGAAAATGGGGTTAATTTCCTATGGAAATATGAATGTGAAGAGAGTTTCAATGAACTGTTGTAAAGGTTGGTTAGCGTATGTGTACTTACACTATCTAGTAGTTCAGACGGGTTTGGGATCTATAGAAATGTATCAAAAAAGGGACTAGGATGAATCCACATGAAAAATGATATGGTGATAGCTTATGCCTTATTCCAATTGATGGTTCATGAAACAAATTACCCCAACCATGATTCAGAGTCTGTTTCAATCTTTTTTTCATTGAAAATATGGAGGAATTATCTTTATAGTGAATGATCTAACATATATATATATATATATACTAATCATAAAATCCTGAAGTATATATTTACTAAAACATAGGTGAATATATTACAGATAATATGGTTGGAGATGATCAATGATCATGATTGATCAATACATTACCACCCTAGGAAAACAAACAAATTTTCTAATGTTATGAGTTAGAAATACCATGCAAGTGTTCCCGTGATAGTAATTTAAAGAGATCCCTATTTATTTATTTATTTATTTATTTATTTAATATGGAAATTTAAATTATGGGTAATAGGGAATGATCTTATCTTTCTTATAATAATATTCAACCATCCATCTATTATATTATTGAGAATATTCAAAAAGAAAATGTGGAATTATAGAAGAAGGTGAGGAATGTTCCTGACTTCAAACATAACCATTATTGAATGATAAGGTTTGTGAATTGAGTATGTTTATAATAAATACTATAATTGAATATAGATATATTGGATTAGGAACATAGTTTATCATTATCTATTCATCATTTAAGAAAAAATATATATAGATATCTAAAATATTCATTCTGTTCAGACAATAGGAAGAGAGATATTATAGATTATGTATATTAGTTTCTGGTATATCGATACGATAAGGCTAGGATACTGATATATAAGGTGACTTTACAACCATAAGACATTAATATAATGAATATGGGAAAACATAACCATTGATTTTTTCATTGGACTTCTCAAATTTTCAAAAGGCAATAATGCTATATGGGTTGTAATCGATCACCTTAAAAATTCATAACAATTAATTTCTATTAGAGAAGATTTCTATCTAGAATCACTTTAAATAATACACATTAATGAGGTGTTAAGGTTTCATGGAGTACTGTTATCTATTATATTGGATCGGGATATGAGGTTTACATTGATGTTTTGGAAAAGTCTTCAGCGGGCTCTGGATATGAGTTGAGTTTTATCAGGGTGTATCATCCTAAGAAATATGTTCAATATGAGAGAACCATTCAATATATAGTGGATATATTGAAATATATTTATATGGATTTCAAAGGTGATTAGGATCAACACCTTCCTGTGGTCAAGTTTTCTTACAAAAATATCTTTCACTTGATCATTCAATTTTATAGAAACCTAGGATTTTCAAACTCATATATTAAATCTTTTTAGATGAATATTCAATAAAATTCATAAGTACATGAATGAATACCATAATGGTTTAGTGTATTTGAATATATGACATGAAATATTCTTATTTATGTAAATATCTTCAATATCTCCCATAAAGATCTTCCCATGAAGTAATCTTCTTAGACATGCCCTATTTTAAACCATTATTTATAACATAGGAAAAGAAAACATAAGAAAGGGTGATATCAGATTCCCAGTAAGGGTAAAAAAGATATATATATCAATGATCATGTTGGTATAACAAAATAATAAGTGTATTAGAACACTATATTAACATTTAAAAATCATTCCATATATAATGAAGATCATAATATTTAGTCATGTCATAAATTGTGGTAGTTCATATGACATTAATCATAGAATAATCAATGAACATAATTTAAAAGAGTAAAACATAGACATAGTAATGTTGAAAATCATGATATTATAGAAATATAAATGTGTATTAATATAAATAGGTTCACTCATTAAGTTAAGGTTATAAATTCAGACCCTCATATAAACTTATTAGCATCAATGCATGGTCCATATATAATATAATGTACATGAAAACTAGTTCCACACAAAAACTTATGGGAATAAAATATATGTCTACATATAATCTTCTAGACCTTAAATTTATGTCCACATGTATACATATGTACATGAATAATAGTTCCATGCATAATAGTATGTACATGAAAACTAGTTTCATGCATAAAATGTTGAACATGAAATAAGGTTCGGAGATAAAATATTTACCGCGTGATTTTTCCATATTTACCTATTGAATTAGAGGGTTTTATAATTCCAAGACCACCATTAACATAATGAAAATAATACATATGTGTTTCCTTGAGATCATAAAATATTTATCATAGGATAACCCATATAATGGAAATGGGTTTCATAAACAATTCATCATAGCATATTTCATGGAAAATAAATAGTTTTCACAAGCATAACCCATAAAAAAGAAACATGTCACATGACCATGTAGCCATAAAAATAATAAACCATTTGAAGAAAGAATAGGGTTGTTATAATAGAATCACATTTGTAGTAGATCATATACAGATTAAAGTTTTGTTGTTATTGATGAATAGAAATACCAATACAATATCATTAAAAACATTCTTGAGGAAAATACGCATTCCATATTGGAAATGATTTTTTAAAATATAAAATTTTAAAAAAATTAAATGGAATATATTATTTAAAAATAACCATGAAAACATTAGAAGTAGTATTTAAATAATATAGCATTCATGAATTTGATTAATTCCATTTATGTCGTATACATTAAAATAAACTTTTCATTTACATTTCTAAAAAAAAGTCCAAAGTGCGTCATCTAGAAAATTAAAAGAAGGTTCATTTGGAAGCATTTTTGAAAAAGTAAAAAATGGTTTAAAATATTTTTAAATAACAATTAGAGAATAATAAAATATTTATTTATATCATTTTTAGATAACATAGATATGGATGAAAAAATATATTCAGCTGATGAGAGAAATAAATTCAATATTGATTAAAAACATTATTTGGATTTTTTAGTTATTAAAGAGTGTAAAATAGAGGAAAACATGTATTTGATAAAAATAACCAAATAGGAAGATAATTAAAGATTTTATTAAGAGTTAGATCATAATATTCCCTCATCATAAAATTTATCATAAGCAATCCTGATAAATAATAAGATTGTAACATTAAACCTTTACCACATTGTTAACTTTTAAATCATAATACCCGTGAAAGAAATAAAATTCGGTCAATATATATATCCCCTAATTTTAAGTATATTAATCATAAAATAAATTCATATTAATTATATAAACCAAAAAATAGGTACAAGTGGCGAATATGACATGTGTACTGTAGAAATTAAAGGGAAACAAAAATCCCTTACCTTTTTGTAACTTTTGAAAAATAATACATATGAAAGAATAACATTAAATAAAACATTAAACATAATGATAATAAATAATTTCAATATATAAAATTTAAAATGGGTTTTATATAAACATTATAAAAGAATATATGTTTATTTCATAACTTATGTCCCAAAGAAGACAATTTGAGCTGAAAATCCCTGACATCTGGTATGACTTCCTTCATATGTGTTAGAATATCATGTAAAAAAATATAGGATTATTATAAATCTATTATATAAACCTAATAATATATATCTTACCATATATTATTTACTTATAACCATTTATAACCAGTTTATTCACAATTCTTTATTAAAATCAATATTTCAGGTAATAAATATTTCTTATTCATGTATGTTTTGGTTTGATTATTTTGTTCATTATAATTTGATCATTGTTTCATCATACAAAAAATTATATTCATGATATAAATATAATATAAAATATTTATATTCATCCATAAAATTTATAGTTAATTACATTGTTTATGCATAGGTTAGGCCTTACGTAAGCAAAAACGTTGTTTCCATTTTTTAATGATTGGAATGAAATAAAGGTAAATATAATCCCCATTTAAAGAATAATTATAATATCTTATTTATAATATTAATACATTAAATTTATCCTTATTACCATCCATATAAAATAGAAATTAAAATAATTCACATTGATTTATGGTGGTAGTATTCCACACGTACGCACAAGCGGTGTCATCATTTTCAAACAGATTAGAAGGTAAATAGGTGGATGTTATATTATAATTAAAGAAGTATAATTATGTCATAAATGTCATTTAAATTAATTAAATCCATAATTTTATCTTTCATTTATAGGTGGTGATTGAAAATGAATTACATCAATTTTCAATGCGGTGGACTTTTATACACACGATCAACAGTTTCATTTCCCATTTGATGGAAGTGAATATTGATATTAGTTTTCTAATAAACCTAATAAAATCTAAGTATATTTTAAAAACTTTTGTGATTATATTTTAATAATTAATAAAATAATTATGTTTGTAAGAAAATAATTTAAAAATAAAGCACTTATTTAAGACAATTACCATCACTTAGAAAAACTTCTTTTGGATCTCTTAATAAGGGACCTAGGGTTTTTATTTTTGGAAGAAAAATATCTATATAAAATTGATAAGTATTTTTATGATATATTTTAGAAGGTTTTAATTAATTAAAAAAACTTTATATGTGTGAGAAAGTAATGGGATTATGTGTCCTTCTATACTTGAAGAAAAGTGACATTTTTGTAAATACCCAAAACAATTCAATAATGGGAGGTCACACTCAACTCATGCACCTAAAAAATTTTAAATAATGGATTGGGTGGATTTTAATTTTAATAAAAATATCTAAAAAAATAAGAAACATGTTTTAAATATATTATTCCCTTACACACTAAATTTACTTACCTTCAATATTTTGGTTTTCACCTTGGTAAATAGTTATTTTATTTATTTACCTTCGTAATTTATCCCTGAAGCTTGAAAATAAATTACCTATATTTTATAATTTTTATCCACATATTCAAAATCTGAAATAAAATTTTTATACAATTTAATTTATTTAAATGGTAGTATTTAATTTAAAATTAAACCAACAAGCTCAATGAAAAGGCAGTTTTTTAAAAAAAAATTGTTCTATAAGTATAAAAAGTTTTTCCAAAACATTCAACATGAAATAGATTATAAAGACCTAAATTGGAATAAAAAAAATAAAATATAACAATTTTACTTTTAAAACCATTTAATAAAAATGAATTCTAAAAATACTTTAAAATAAGACACTTTTTAACAAAAATCTGTATTTTTTACTAATCATCAAAAAAATAATATTTTTAGAAAATTAAAAAAACTCAATATAAGGAAATGTTGGAATTTTTATTTCAAAAATTAATATCATTTTTGGAAAAAAAATCTAAAACTGGAAAAATAAAAATAATTTTAAAATAAGTTTTCAAAACCCAACAAAACCACATTTTTGAAAAATAAATTTTAAGCATAAAAATGGTTCTATTCATATCCCATTCATAGAAAAATATTATTTAAATATTAAAAAATATTAATTAATAAAAAATATAAAAATTTAGTTAAATTAGTTTACCAATGGGGTTTAGTTTTATTCATTAAAATGAATATACATTTCTTTCATAAAAACTATTTCTCAGAAAAATATTTCTTTTACTTTCAATATTTTTTTATTTTATTTTTAATAAATTAAAAAACAGTGAATTTATTTGATACATTTTGAAACCATATACTTTTCATAACATATTTGGGCCTATTCATAGCCTCTATCTTAATATATTGGTTATAAATATTATAATAAATAATAATTTTTTAATAATATATCACTACCAATTTAAACTTAGTTTTGTGTGTAATGAAAGATATGAAAGGAAATAAATTTATTTGAAAACAAATTCATCAAATCATAGGGTATGACATTATCCCCCCTAAATAAATTGATTCCTTATAATTTTAACTTATTCTCGGTGTTCCGTGGATTGACATTTAAAAATCCATTTATAAAAAACCCACATTATAAAATGGGCCAATAAAAAATCCACTTAAAAAGAGGGAACAGGAAATACAAATGTTATTTAGAAAAAAACCAAAATTGGGTTCTAGATATGAAAACAATAATGTGAAAGTAAAATATGGACATGGAGTAGAAAAAATATTCCCAAGGACTAATCGAGAGTGATAGAGAACATGGTCAGGAGAAATTTAGCCTCCAAAAATCCATAAATATGTGATGAGTGAAAAGGCATTTGATTAAGAATAAAATATTGTAAATGTATAACATTTTTATTTAAATTCCCATTTCCTAATTTTTTTGGAAATATTTTACTATAAATATATAAAACACTATAAAATATAATTACTTTATTTTAAAATCACAACCTTATCCTTTTTTTTGTGATTCAACCAATTTCTATAGTACTTTTTACTCCTTGAAATGATCTTCCATGGTGAATTTTTTTTATTCTTAAATCATTAAAATTAACTTTTAATGGATCATAAGTTCTATAAATCATTGGAAATTATTTTTATATTTCTCAAAATATTTACCAAAACCAAAATGGTTAAAAACTCTATGAAATGTGGACAAATACATAGCATTAAGTTATAAATCTTCAATAATAATACAAAAAGTTCAACCAAAACCATTACATAAATATAAAACCTTAAGTCTCCTCCAAACTATGTATGAATAAAATTAAATCCCAAATATTATAAATATTTGATCTCACATCCTTCCATGATCAACCTTACAATTATCTTAAAATAATTTTAATCACTCATAAAGTGTCATGACAAAATGTATATAACATCATAATTTTCCAAACTAAAATTAGATGTGCTTCTAAAATCTAATTCTCCCTTTAATCCTCAAAATAATTTCCTAACTAAGAACAAAAAATGGAAGATCATGTTTATACTTGCACCGATAGATGATCATAGGTTGATTCAAAATATCAAATGTGATTTCATTATTCTAGAATATATATAAATAGAGATAATAAATTCCCATAATCTCATCAAATTTTACTAAAGTATGGGAAATTGTATTTTATTAGGGATTCATCATAGAAACTCTAAAATTATATTCCCTATATTGGAGGTAAGTATAAGTTCATCATAATTATCATGATTCACTTCAGTTGTAGAATTCCCTTAGTCCTTTGTCATTAGTGGTTGTTGTGGATTATTATCCTAATTAGCCCTCAGATTTGGGAATTGATTCTCCTAATTTAGAAAATCATTATATATATGTCACTAAATTGTGAGTGGTGTATTTTGTTGAGTCCTATTTTCTCTACTTTAATTGACTGGCTTCTTCACAATACTTATATTGTATTTTTACTTATGTATTATTTTTCCAAACTAGAAATATTTTTTTATTCCTTTTATGAATACACCTGATTTCTCCATCCACATTGTTTTTCAAGTATGAGGTTGAAACATTTTCTTACCTCCGTGTGATATGCCACTAGAGATACCATGAAAATCTATTTCCTTTTCATATTACTAGATCCATGAGGGTTTCTAGCTTTAATTTCCACTTTGAGTGAACACTGAATAGTTTCTTTAGAGTATTCAAAATCCATTATGGTTGTTTCCTTTTGAATATTTGGTTTCAAACCAATAAAAATTTGATCAACATTTATTATAGGGATGATGATAAAACTAGAATCATACATTGATTGTCTTGTACAAATTGGCTCATAGGAACCAATGGATTCATCATCCTTTTTCTTAATCTCAAAGAAATACTTTTCTATTTTTATACATAAAACATGAGGTAATAACAAGTTAAAAATGAATTTTTAAACACATTCCATTATATGGATTCAATTTTATCCTCTATTTAAGTATTATTAATAAGATTCCACCAATGATCTTCTTTAACATCTAAATGATAAATTATTTTTTATATATTTTTATGGATCGAGAAATAAAGGATTAAAAATATCATTTCCATAACATTGATCAATTTCTCAAAAACAAGTGGATTATAAGTCCCATATAATGACGGTGGATGTTGTTGTAGAAAATATTCAATCACATGTTTCTCCCTCCATGATAAACTTAAAAGTTCAAAAAGACTTTTTCTACCACTTATAGCTTTAGATATTTGAGTGGCCATAGTTACATAATATTACATCCAAGATTATAATTTATTTGGTTTCACATGTGGATATTAATTTCATTGGCCATCACATTCATTTTTCACATGATTCTATTGGGTTTTAGACATTGACTAAAATAAAAAATCATGATGTGAGAAAAATTAATCATAACCATGAAAAATCATTTAAAGGATTCCAAAATCATGATGCCTTCATTTCAAAAAAATGACACCTTACTTTTTACCTATTTCATTCATGATTCTTTTCAATTTGGATCCTTCATGATTCTTTTAAAAGAAATTGTAATTTAACATAAGAATGTACCTCAAGAGAGTCAAAATTGGTCTATAGAATGGCCCACTGTCGTGTACTATGCTGTGATCGAGTAAAAGAATAATGTTCCCTTTTCAAAGTTATTACCTCTTTGTAAAACTATACTAGATCCACATCCACTTGTAGTTTCCATACAGGGTTGTTTTTAAATGAAAATTATAAAATATCTTCCTTGAAAAACATTTGGATTTTTTCTTATACATAAACATATCCCCGTGATTTTCTCTAATGTTTTTTAACAAAAATATATTGAGTTTGAAAAAACATGTGGCTCTAATACCAACTATAATGAACCTAGAATTTCGTACATAGATATTACATCTTTTTAGATTAACACAATTCCAAAAATTCACACCCGATGACCATATAGGTTTAGCGTATTTATAGACTGGATACACAATATTTTTATTTCATGAAATATATTTAAAATGTCACAAAAATATCTTCCCACAAAGTATTCTTATTTGATATTCCTTATGTAAAATCTTTTTTAACAACCTAGAGAAAGAAAATATAAAAAACTGTGAACTCATATGCTTTGTAATGTTAAATAAGGGAGATAGCAATGATAACATAGGGATAAAATGAGAATAAGTGTATGATAATGTTTTTATCATTTTAAAACAACACCATATATATGAATGATCAAATATTACGCCATGTAATAAATCTTAGTAGTTTTTAAGAAATGAATTATAAATAAATAAAACAACATAAGTCGTGAGAGTATAACATAAGAATAAGAATGTGGATAAATTTAATTTTATAACATTATGTACATGTATAAATAGATAAAGGTCCACTCATAAAGTTATGGACATAAATTCATACCCTCATATAAACTTATATAAATAAAATCCAATTACACACCTAATCTTATGCACATGAAATCCAGGTCCATACATAACCTTATGGATACGAAAGATAGGTCCATGAATATTATTATTGAAATGAAATTGAGTTCTAGTAATATAATTATGGACATAAATAATAGGTCCACTATTTATATTATAGGAATGAAAATAAATCCTTCACATGAAATTGTGAACATGAAATCTGGGTTATGCATATAATATTTACCTCTTGAGTGATCCATCTTTACCCGATTCATTGGAGAGATATTTAATTCTAATCACACCCATAAAATAACTAAAATAATACTTTTTTTCCCAACAGAACATAACACATTCATCATATAATAATTTATATAAAAATATGTATTTCACAATCAATTCGTCTTATCATAAACCATGGAAAATAATTATATCTCGTAAGGATAAAATGTTGAAAAAAAATTTGTTTCATAAAAATATTATAATAAAAGTAATAAACGATAAAAAAGAATATGGATGGTACCATTGAATAATATCCTTAGTATAACATATGTATAATCAAGGTGTTTTTCATAGTGGAATAGAAACACTATAAAAACACTGTTAAAAACATTTTTAAAGAAAATAACATTTCCACTTTAATAATCAATTATTTTAAGTCTAAAATTTTCAAAAATATTAAGGATATTTTTTAAATAACATTAAAAAATTTGAAATTAATCTTAAAATAATTTATTTGTAACTATGTTGATAATTCCCATTTATTTTTTACACATTAAAACAATGATTAATTTCACATTTTTGGTAAAAAATCAAAAATTCCATATCCATCAAATGAGAAAGAAAATATTCTTTTTGGATTTTTTTATAGAAATAAAAACTTTAGGAAAAATTAAGTAAAAATATTAATGGATAATATTAAAAACTTTATTTATAAAATTTTTAGATAACACTAGCATGGAATAAAAAATTATTTTTTACCGAAGGGACAAATGAAGATATTTTTCTCTAAAAAATATCTTGGTCTCTTTAGTTCTTAATGTGAGGAAATTTTCAGGATATTATACATAAATAACAAGAATAGAATAAAATTCATGATGTTACTGATAGTTAAATTATAGAATTTTATCATCATAAACTCAATTTTAAAAAATCCTAATAAATAATTGGACTGTAACATAAACCATTTTTTCACATTGGTATATTTTAAATTGTAAGCCCCTTGAAAGAAAGAACCTTATATGAATATGTATATACCATAATTTTACTTATAATGATCATTAAACAAATTCATTTAAATTATATACACCACAAAAATAGAAACAAGTGGGGAATATGAAATATGTCCCACAGAAATGAAAGTACGAAAAAAATCCCTCACAGATTTGGTAACATTTGAACAATAATCCCCATGAAATAATACCTTTAAATTAAAATTTTAAAAAATAAAAATAAATATATTCATGATATAACATTTCAAAGGGTATTTATATATACGACATTAAATAATATAGGTGTATGGTATTACTTGTGTCCCAAATAAGATAATTTGAGACGAAAGACCCATACCTGCGGTCTGACTTCCATCATATTCATTCAAAACTCTTATATAATAAATATAGATTTATTATAAATAAATTATTGAACCATAATAATATAAATATCATAACTTATATTATTTACTTCTATATTTTACCACCCATTTAATAACAATTATTTTTTAAAATCACTATTCTGGTTAATAACTACTTTGTTTTTCTATATATGTTTTGGTTTGGTAATTTTTTTCCATGTAGTTTTATCATGGTTACATAATATAAAGAATTTTATCATGATATAAATATCATATATAATCAGTATATACATGTTGGTAGTCATTCGTAAATGTTATAGGTATAAAAATTAATTACACTCTTCATGGAGACAATAGGTCATATGTACACTGGAACGTTGTTTCCATTTTTTAACTGTTTGAATGAAAGAAAGTTAAAAAAATCACCATTATAGAATAATTATAATATCATTTATCTCATATTTATACATAAAATATATCCTTATTTCCATCCATGTAAAACCAAAATGAAAAATGAGTCACCTCACTTCATGGAGGCCATAGTCCACACATATGAATAAGCGACATTATCATTTTCCAACAGATTGGAAGGTTAGAATACAGATGTGATATTATATTTATAGAAAAATAATTATATCATAAATTTAATATTCATAAATTTAATCCATCCTTATATCCATCCTTGAGAGGTGGTGATGGAAAATGAAATACAATGGTTCGTGAGGTGGTAGTCCACCAAACACATGATTGACAGTTTCGTTTCCCATTTTACAGAAGATGATATGGATATATTTTATAGAATAAACATTAAATTTTATTAGTATATTTTATTAATTGGTTTTATTTTATTTTAATCATTAAAACTTGAATTAATGCTGTAATAGGAGAAGTAAAAAAGTGTTTAGTGATGACAATTACATTCTATTAGAAAAATATCTATTGGATATATTATAAAAGACCCTAGGGTTGGTGTTTTGGGAAGCAAAGAATATATAGAATGTAGACAAGGATTTTAGGGAAAGTTTTTTATAGGGTTTTTTTATCCAAATATATTATGTGGTTTGAGTAAGTGAAGTGAGGAGGTTTCATTCTATAATTGAGGAAGAGTGACAATTTGGTAAATACCCAAAACTATTCAATAACAAGAAGTCAAACTCAACCAAAATTCCTCTAAAATTGAAATATAATATATTTAATGGATTTAATTTTTTTTAAATCCTCTATAACCAAAAATAAACATTTTAATCCCATGTTATATGAGTTTAATTGCCTTTACCATTTTCGTTTTCACTGTGGTAAATAGATTTCTTTATTTATTTACCTAGGTAATTTCTACTTTATATCTAAAAATAAATGATCCTTATTAAATAATTTTTACCCAATGATTCCAAATATGAAATTAAATTTATCATATAATATTCCTATGTGTGTGTAAAATTAATTTTTACACACCCACATGTAATGTGCAAAACCATGTTATAACCTTTACCATAGTAATTAATTTTTACTCATTTTATTATTCCTTATGTCCCAAAATTATGTTGATCATATTAACTAATATTAAATATTATGATTAAAAATATAGAATCCATTTTATCAAATTCAATTCATATAATTAGTGGTATTTAATCTAAAATTAAACCCCCATGCATGATGAAAAGGTTGTTTTCCAAGGAAAAAGTTTGCATAAGTATAAAAAGATTTTATAAAAAAATCAAAATAAAAATGATTAAAATATACTAAAATATATTAATAAAAATATAATTTAACAAATTTTAATTTTAAAACGATTTTAAAAAATACAAATTTTTGAATACATTAAAAGAAAAGGCGCATTTAAATAAAAATTAGTACTTTTCACTATTCATCAAAACAATTATTTTCCAAAATTTATATAAATTATCCCTATAAGGTAATTTTTTAATATTTATTTCAATAATTAAGTTATTTTTTTAAAATAAATTATTTAATAGTGATAAATATTAATTTTCACTGATTTTCTCAAAATACAATGAAATCATCTTTTAGAAAAATATTATTTGTATGCATAAAACTGGATCTATTATTATACCATGACTAGAAAAATATTAGATGAATTGTAAAAAAAATTATTGAGTATATAATATAAATATTAAATTTAAATCCTTCACTGATTGTTTTTTATTTATTTTACTAATCTAAAGACACATTGTGTGCATAAAAAAGTTTTTTGGAAAAATTATTTCTTTTAATTTTAATTTGTAAAAAATTCATAACCAGTGAATTTATTTTATAAAAATAAAAAACATGTACTTTTAATCAATTAGTTGTAACTACTAACACCCTCCAATTTAGTAGATATGTTAATACTAATACATTAAACAAAAAAAATTTATTTTATATTACAGTTTGTTTAATCTCAATGTTGTGTGTAATGTAAACTATCTAAGAAATTAAATTTATTTGAAAGAAATATATTTAATAAAATTTCAAGGTGACAAAAGATGGATTATTTTGAATCTATATATGTAAATATGTTTATAACATCAACCTGATGGTATGAAGTGGGAGAAGTAAATCTATTAGTACCTGAGAACACTGAGGAAATTGTCAAGAAATTTAGATCCATTCAACAACACATCATGGTTTCTCAAATTTAACAGAAAATTTAGGCTGGAAATCATCAGCATGATCTAGAATTTTATATTGGTGAGAATATTTTAATATGAATTTATCCATGTTATATATTTATGAGATTTTATAAGAAGTTAAATCTGTGACCCAGGTATACTGTCCCTTTCAAAAAAATGATCGAGTATGGATGGTAGCTTATCACATGGAACTTCCACTAAACCTATCTTAAGTTCATTACATATTGCATGTACCTATACTTATGAAATTAATACCTAAAAAATCATATGAACTGAACTCATATATTTAAATATTTGATAATTTTCTCTCCTATGTGGAACAACTAGTCTAAATCCTGGATCATCGAAGTGATAGGGATCAAGATAATAGATCTGGTTAAATTTTTCTAGAGAAATCAAAAAAATTAAGAAACTACATGATAAACAATAGGTGTGATGAAACATCAATATCCTCATTTTTTATCATAGTGACTGAATTTTTAGGTATAAATTCATTTTATGGTTGGTATATATCTTGAGATATCCTGAAATATTTACCTTTAAATAATTTTTTTTCGATAACTTGCAATACATGAAGCCCTAAGTCTAAATAAACCATAATATTATATATTGTTATAACCTAGATATTAAATTTGTGAGAATGAATAGGATTAACTAATTTATGAAAAATTATTTACACATTTTCATAATAAATTCTTTGGTTATCAATTGTTTAAAATTTTAAAAAATGAAAACATTTGAAATTAAAATATCGATTTTTCAAAAAACAAATTTCATGACCAAAATGTATTGTTATAATAATAAATAAAATAAATCACTATTATTAATTTATATTAATATAATTTATGTATTATATGTTTAGTTATAGGTTTTAACATTCATCCAATGTTTTTTATAAACATGAGATAGAAATAAATCCACTTTTAATCTTAAAAATCCATTTCTCTAAAATGTGGTTTTTGTGGAGTTTATTGAAACTATTTTAAAATAATTTTCTACCACTTATAGGTATTTAATTCTAGAAAATTGATTCCATATTTTGAATCAATGTGTTCAAATTTAGGAAATATGTCCCTTTTATTTTTTGACATTATGAATTGTAACCTTAGTAGCATTCATCACTTTAGTAAATAAAAAATCAGGTTAATATAGTTTAAAAATAAGTTTTGAGCTCTCAATTTTCATCTAAATTCCTTTCAGAAGAATTTAATTCAACCATTTTCACCTTTGGATTTAAATTTAACTATTTAAGGGATAATTATCTATGAAAATGACCTATATAATATTTAAAGTGAAGAAAAATAAAAAATATCACTCTCTTACTTTTAAATATAACTTATGTGTTCCCATAATAGAAGAATAAAGTGGTGAATAAATCCAGATTTTTATTTTTAGAATAATTAAAGTAATTCCATGATTTTAATTTATTTATAATTTTAAATTATTTTATAATTATCAAAAACTCTTATGCAATACTGAAACAGAATTTATTCAATTAAAGGAAAAATAAAATAAATGATTATAAAAATATGTGAATTAATGAAATTTGGGTGAGTTATTATGATAAATTAGATTTTTAGATAAATAAAATATATTATGTATATTTTAAAGGTTTTCATTATAATTATAAGTTCTTCGTGATATATTTAATGTCAAATAAAATAAATAATGTCATAAATGAAAATAATAATATTTTCTAAAAATAATATATTATTAAATTATTTAAAAAACATTAAAATATTTCAATAGTACAATGGATATAATATATGTTCTAAAATATCATACTTATTCTATTTATGAACTAATTTTCAGCTTATGGGTAAAATTATAACTCCTTAAGAGTGAGAAATACATTACTGCGGATAATGTTAAAATTGGTTAATTAAGGGTTTAAACTGAAAACATGTTTAAAACACCCTGTAAATCTATCATAATATTATTTTACGATGATATTTAAATCATATACTAACATATATTCTAATATATTTCCATTTTTAATCATTGTACTTGAATATGAATTAGTCATATTTTAATCTTTTTAATAATTGCAAGTGTGTCATGTCCCTCCCTTATAAAAGGACACACCTTCCCTTACTTATTTAAACCTCCTTCAAAATCATAGATGAACTAAGAATTATCCATTTTTCTTTTATATAAACTTTATATAGATTTTGGAGTATCTGGTCTCCTTAAATGGCTACCCTATATTATATAAGAAATGACCCAAAAGTGGTATCATGAAGATGAGGTAATCATCTTACCTGATCTCTTTAATTTTATTTATTATATTACCTCCCCCAAATCATTATAATGTATCATAAAATAATAAATTCAGTATAAAAACTAAACTTATTATTATTATTATTATTATTATTATTATTATTATCAAACCAAAATTATTCACCCTTTTTTCCATCAAATGGAAAATGAAAGTACCACACTTATGTATGTATGTATTACCTTCTCCACTAATGATATAATTAATTTTCATCACCATATTTTATTAATTAATATTATGATGGGTTTAATGTTTATTTATAATATTTATTTCATAAATAATCCTATTTATTTATAATATAATATCTACCTTCTTACCTTCCAATTCGTTGGGAAATGATAATGTTTCTCATGTGTATGTGTGGACTACCACCACCATGAAGTGATGTGGTCTGCTTTCCATTTCCTTTTATTTGGAAGTTAAAAAGGATATATTAATTAAATATATAGGATTTATAAGTTATAAAAAATATTTTTTAAATGTGAATTATTATTTACCTTTTTTTCATTCCATCTGTTGAAAAGTGAAAAGTATATTAATGCATACGTACAACCTACAATCCTCATGAATGGTGTAATTCCTTTTTCTATCTCTATATTTTATGGATTAATATACATAAATATATAATGAATATAAATTATATGTATATCATTTATAAAATTTTGTAGATAATTAAACCATGATAAAATTAAAGTTCCTGAAACTACCAAACCAAAACATATATGAAAAACGAAGCAGTTATTACCTAAAATAGTGATTTGGAAAAATATTTTTCAATAAATGGGTGTTAAAAGATTATAAGTAAATAACATATTCTATGATATATATTATTATTATATTATAATATATTTATAATAAATCAATATTTCCTATACATGATTTTTGAACACATAGAAAGGTAGTCGAAACGGTGTTAGTGGTTTATTTCACGATCTCATCATTATCCATGATTATTTATGTTTAAGTCTCCATTGGATGAATTTTTTATATTTATGTCTTAAAAATAATAATTTCTTATAATCTCGTTATTTTAATAAATTTCATATTCTACATTCATTTTTCATTTCTTTAATTACTCAATATACCAAAATAATGTTTCTAAGGAAAACAAATATTGTATTTCTACTCGATTGGGATGTACTCTATTCCATGTACATATTTTCCTTAAAATATGTAACATAATGATTTTAAAATTATATAATTATTTATTAAAGACCATTTCAAATGTATTTTAGTTTTTAAAAATCATTTTAAAGGATTCTTCTTATCAATATTTGAATGAGGTACTTTTTGACCCCTTTAGAAAAGTGTGAAAGGAATGTTTTTTACTTATATAGAATGAATGACATTTCCTTCCATCATGACCACTCATTGATTTAAATATTAACTTACAATTTTGGAATTATATATTCAAATAAAAAAAATTCTTTAATATTTGGGAAATTTTTTGTTTTCAAATAAGTGTTTTAAAAGTGAAATATTATATTTTCCCCAAGAAATTTACAGTGACATTATGAAAGTATTTTTATTTATCTAAACATTTTTATTGAATATTATTCTTTACTGATGTTATAATCATATTATATCACAACCATTTTTCTTTGGATGATTTATGATCACAATTACTAGGAGAATTATTAATATTTTGTATGCTAGTTCTTTTAATACATACTAATACTGATTTTTAAGTTGTGTTGATTAAGTTTTTTTATTTATTCATATGATGAATGTGTTTTACTTTTTATATGATAGTAAGGGCCCAAATTTACATATACTCTTGGTTAATCGGTAGGTCGCATGATACAAAATAGAATAGTTATTTTTCTAAGGCCATAACCATTTATGTAGATGTATTGGAAAGATGCCTTCATGGTATTTTTAGATGTCTTGGCCTAATACCTCAATGGAAATTTCATATGTCTTGAATTATGAATTTCATCTTCATGAAATAATTTATCGATGTCCATGATTTTTTTAAATATATTTTATATCCATGTATAAGTTTCAAACTCATATTATTAGAATTATTTGATCGCAATTTATTCCATCTATATTATTCAAGTTTTATTTAAAATCCATTATATGAATTCTGTTACTGAGTATCTGAGCTCACCCCTTTCTTTGATTTCCTTTCCCTGGGATGCAAGTAAATTATTTATTATTAGTATTCATGGATATTATAGATGTAATAAAGGTGATCCAAAAAAACTATGTCATATTTTATGATTTCAAATGTATTGTTGGATTCAAATATATATTCAGTTTACTAATACTACTAAATTATTCAGTCCTTTAAGATGTGATTGTTGTATTAATTACTAATGTAATAAAGTAACCACTAGATATGATCTACTATGTTTGAGGTCTTTACAGTTGGTATCAATGTTAGTTTAGTATAAACCTTTGTAATTAGATTTATGAAAACATATATTAGAGAAATGTAACCCAATGATAGAAAGTGAAAATATTAAAATGGAAACAAATATTATGATTTTGAGATTAGTTATACATAAATTTTTAATTGATTTTATGTACTTAACTAGTTTTGAAATTATACATTATGATTCATAATGTTCCTAAAAAAGATAATGAATCTATAGATGGATCAAAAACTAGTGTTAATGAAATTGTAACTATATTTTGGTAGATGAAATAGGTTTTGGCCTATAACCTTTCCCCTCTAGAGAAACCTACTAATCCAAAACATGATGTAGAAAATGATAGATTGTAGTGTGCGTCAACATCCTCAATCATTCAATGGGACTAAAAATACATTTGTTGCTAAGAAATGGATATGTTCCATAGAAAAGATATTTATATCCATGAGAATTAATAAAAGGGAGAAGGTTTTCATGTAAATTTATTATCTCTCAGGGGATCAGGTCATTGGTGGTAACTGATTCAATACACTAAGGATAAGGAGGAAATAAAGATCATGGAATGAAAGAATTTTAGAGAATTTTTTTTTAGAAAAATATTTTCCACATGAACAATTAGGAGACATGGAAACACAATTCTTGAGTCTAAGACAAAAGGGAGAGAAAGAGTTGATAAGTATAAAGCTAAAATTACAAGGTAAGAAATGAATTTTTTGGAATACATACATAATCTAATGAGTAATACTGATCAATTATTTAATGGATTAAATCAAATCCTCTGAAGGATACTAGTCCCCCAAACATTATCTTCATATGAGAATATATGATCTTGTGTTATCAATAAATATAATTAATTATCCAATTATTAGGGATTTGAAAAAAAGAAATTGAATAATATGATATTAGATAAAAATCGATAAGGGGAAGAAGAGAAAGAATAAATTTAAAATATGTAATACTAGTGGAAGGAAACACCTTGGAACATGCCTAAATTGAAAAAGAAGTTTTTACAACTATTGAGAAAAATTCAATCATGCTCATGAATGAATGGGTAAGGTAGAATACATAAAAGTACAATTCTTTAACTATAATTAGATATATAACTACTCCAAAAAATTCCCCAAATGTCAAGGAAACTAAAAAAAAAGAAACAAAAATTAGAAGTTGAAGCCTATGTGATTACAAAAATTGACATAGAAGTTCCTAGAGACATATTGAAAGGTATGCTTATTACAACTAAATTTGTTTTATTTCATTCTAGTTTTACCAACACTTTTATATCTGGTAAATTTTCTAAGTGTATCGTATGACCACCTTAAGGATTAGATATTGAGTTGGTAGTGAAAACTTATAATGGTTGTATAACCGCATATCAGGTCTATAACTACTTTATGATTAATGATTGTGGGTTGATTCTTCATGTGAATATTTTTATTATTTCTCTTGTGGAACTTTATTTAATTTTGGTTATGGAATGGATCACTTAGTAGAGGGCCCATATCAATTGTTGAGGAAGGGTATTTACATTTCATATTCTGAATCAGAATTAAATCATATATTAGTGCAAGGATAAACCTAGAAAATAATTAAAATTACTTCAATTATATGGGTTTTTCTACCTAATCATGAGGGATATTTATTTCAAATTTTTGTCCTGAAACAAAACATTGAAAATGTTCCTATTTTACAAGAATATGATGATATGTTTCCTAATTAATTTCTTAGTCTTCCTATTAATATTTATATTTATTGTTCAATAAAACTTATACCTAGTTATATACCTATTTAAAATACTCTATATATAATGGCCTCGATTGAGTTGAAATAATTTAAGAAAAAAACCAATAAAATATTGATTAGAGATTCATTTTGATGAGTGCATCTCAATAGGGTGGGCAAGTTCTTCTTATTATGAATAAAGTTGGTTCAATGTGTCTTTTCCTTGATTATCAAGAACCCAACAAGATTAATGTTAAGATAAAGTATTATATACCTTGTATTAATGATATTTTTGATCAATTTTGATGAGATCTATATTTTTTCAAGATTGATCTTTATTTTCGAAAGTGGTCCTTCTATATGTGGTATGGTATATATGAATTCATAATAATGGAATTGGGAATTACCAATGCTCTTTATGGAATTAATGAATTAAGTCTTTAATAATTACCTTGATCAATTTTTTGTGGTATTTATTTATTATTTTCATTTATATTTAATGAGTAAGGAAGAGCATGAATAACATTTGAGAATTGTGTTAATACCCCCATGAAGGAAATTTTTTATGCTAAATATTGAAATAGTGAATATTAGCTTCATAATGTTTCATTCTTGGGGAATATAATCCAAATTTAGGGAATATTAGTGATTCCATCAAATATGGATGTTATTGAGAAATATATTAGACCAACCATATTAACTAAAATCAGTAGTTTTCTTGCTTTGGATGGATACTATTTTCTCGTTATAAGAGATTTCTCATGAAATTCTAATCCTATCACCATGTTAAAATGTAAGGAGTTTATGTTATTATGGATGAATGAAAGTGAATAGAGTTTTAAAGAACTGAACACAATGTCTTTTGACATTCAATTCCTTACACTACCCTGAAATAGGGAAGGGTTTATGATCTATATTGATGCATAAAGAAAGGATAAAGATGATTCCATATGTAGAATAATATTTTTATAGCCTATGCCTTAGGCCAATTGATGGTTCATGAGAAAAATTTACCAACTCATTAGAATTCACAATTTTTGAATTAAAAATATAGAGGCCTTATCTATATAGTTATAGGTGTGATATATATACCTATCATAAATCGTGATGTGTATATTTACACAGAAAGAGTTGAATATATTCTAGAGAAGTTGGTTTGAGTTAATCGAAGTAAGTGATTCTTTAATACATTACTACCCTTAAAAGGAGAACAATTTGGTTGATTCTATGAGTTTAAAAGATTATGAATGTTTTTCCATGATGATAATTGAAAGATATTAAATATTTATGGATTTCAAGAATATGGATATTGAAATCATGAAGAAGGGGGAATATTATTGTCTTTCTTTGATGGAAATTCAACTATCCAGGCATGAGAGGATTGAGAAGGCATAGAAAGAATATGCAGAATTACAGAAGAAGAAGAGAAATGTTCTTGAGTTAAACCAATAGAAATATAGAATGATAAGGTTCGGGAACCAAATATATGACCTATCAATACCATAACAAAAGAAGGAGTTATTGGATTAGTCACATAGTTCATAATTCTCAATTTATTTGGAAGTTTGAATATATATATATATATATATATATATATATATATATATATCTAAACGAGTATTTCTAATGGGAAAAATGAATAGCGATATTTAAGAGTATGTATCTCAGTGCCTAGTATGTAAGTAAGTAAAGAGTGATATATTGATGTCTAAGGTTCTCTTATAACCATTACCAATACAAGAATGGAAATGGGAAAATAT
Source organism: Viscum album (assembly GCA_963277665.1). NCBI lineage: Eukaryota > Viridiplantae > Streptophyta > Magnoliopsida > Santalales > Viscaceae > Viscum > Viscum album. The sequence continues at coordinate 763,836,286 of OY728122.1, forward strand.
CACCATTTATTTTTTTATCAGAATCCCCAAAATGTCAAAATAATATAATTCTATATGGATTGTATTCAATAACCATAAAAATTTAGATCACTTCTTTAATATCAGAAATGATTTATCTCTTGATCACATTTATATAATATACATTTAAATGGCTATAAGGTATCATTGAGTACCTATATCTATTGTATTTGATTAGGATCTGAGTTTTACCACAATGTTCTAGCAACGTGTTCTGTATGCTCTGGATACTGAGTTGTGTTTCAATAAAATGTATCATCCTCATACATGTAGTCAATATATGAGAACCATTCAAATCTTAGAGGATATTTTGAGATCTCATTCTATGGACTTCAAAGGTGTTTTGGATAAACACCTTCTTATAGTCATGTTTTCATAGGAAAGTAGCTTTCACTCTAGCATAAAAATGACACCACATGAATCCCTCTATTGAAAAAGTGTAGAAATACAACCATTAGAGATGAAGTTAGAGAAATAATGCTATTGGGACCTGACATAGTTGATTAAATGGCATATAATGTTATATCAATTCAATAGAACATCAAGTCATGTAATGCATCAGATTCTTTTACATTTATTATTTTTCAATATTATATGGATTGATTTTGAGACCAGGCATAGATAGGGAATGCGATTATGAGGCCCAATGTGCCCGGAACAATTGTTTAAAACATACTAAAATATTTTATAGCATACATGCATGTTTTTCTAAATAAAAAGTGGAATAACTATTAAACAAGTTCCCAAATCAGAAATATAAGGGAGCTGTTTTGTTTAGAATAGTGGCTTTACACTTTGAGGGACCAAACATTGGTTGGTGTGGGTCGATTGTTGAAAGTCATCTCAGGAATTTTATAAGAATAAAATAAATTAAGAAAATTTTATTTTATTTCTACGACATAGTGATAGGTTTATTTTTAAACGAAATATTTCTTAGAGATTCAGGTTATGTCTCCTAACTCCGGAATTCTCTGGGATTCATCAGTAGGGTTTGTGGAATTATTGACATATGATCTCGGATATAGCAGGTTGATCCAGATTTTGTTCATGTTGTCCCCCAATGATTCTAGGCATGATCCCATATCTATGTATAATAATCTTCCTTGAAAAATGAATTCTAATTGGGAGGATACGAAATGATCTATACCTCTTCGTGGAGTGTCTCTGAGGATATCATGGCTTGAGGAGTGAGTTCTCCCGAAACGAGCATGCTTTCAATATAATCTTGTGGATAGTAGTTTGTTATAACCACCTGATGTTGTAGTTTCTCTCCTATGTATATCTGGGTTTTCTCTAATTCATTTATATGTACTATTACATCCTGTATTGAGATGATTATACTTGGTGATTCATGTTTTTTATTTTTGAGGTGTCCTACTAATTATTGTTACACTCATCCTTATGTTGTCTTTTCCGGCACGTGTCATGTCTTGTGTAAACAACAAACCTTTTCACGGTGTCCTAGGATTAAAAGGATATGATGGATCATTGTTGGAGTCAGGAAGACCGAGGTGTTTTCTAAGAGCATACCTTTGACGTAGTCCTCAACCTTGGAGTGGGTTGGACTCTTTACAATTTCAGTTAGACTTGTGTATAGACTCTTTATTATGTGATTATTTTCTTCCATGTTTACTTTCTAGTACTTTCACTTTCATACACTATTGTGGGATCTTATTTTATGAATTCAACCTTTCTTTTTTTTACATTTGATAATTTTGTGGCTTGGAGATGTGTGCATATGTACATGTAATTTAGTATAATTCCTCTCATTTGTGGGGTATACCTACTCAGTGCTAGTCACCTACCCCTAGCTTATTAGAGGTAGGATTAGGGTAGTCACAGAACGGCCCCCTCTGGAACAAGATGTGATATAGTGGTATCAGATGGGTTCAGTTATACTTTAAGACCAAGAGTCTGTGATATTTTTTGGATAAACAGTGCTATGTGTTTTGAGTGTGGCTTTTAGGCCAGGGACCCCAGTGTTGGTGCAGAAGTCGATGTATCCATAAACCAGGACACTGATTATATTATTTTTGACTTAGTACATGAAACCACTAGTTTCATGGAAAAATAATGGTACATGCATCATATAATAATGGTTTTGTCTTCCATTTCTTTCTTGAGTCTTCTCCCAAAATATACTATATTGGTTTTGGTACATCTTGTTTTATTTCGGTATTCCTTCAAATAGATAGGCATCCAGGATTCCATCGTGTGATTATGAGGATGATCCACCTAGTGACTAGGTATAGATACAAATACATGTATCGGAGATAACTCCTCCATGTGGTTTACCAGCAATACCACCACTCATTGAGTAGTAGCTACTACCAACATTACTAGCTGAGGATGCACATAGAATGACTGTGTTTCACAAGTTTTAGAGGTAGAAGCCTCCCATATTTTTTTGGAGATAGACCTATATATGGATGATTATTGGCTAGAGGTAGTCACCAATGTTTTTCGACTTGGGAGTACGCCTGCCGACAAGATGTATGTCCTTTCTATGAGTATTCTTCAGAGCGCTATAGGGTGATGGTGGATCTTGGTGACTCATTCATAAGATGAGATAACTCTATCATAGACAGACATCGAGCATATATTCAGAGAGGATTTCTATTCGGCCACATTGTGGTCGGTACGCATATAGGATATTCGACATCTACAGTAGGGTAGTATGACTGTGGAGGAGTATTTAGTGATGTTTAATTATCATTCATGTTACTCCATAGACATGGTACGATACTAGTTCTTCAATGATTAGACTATCAATCAAGGATTACGTCAGGACTTCAACGCATTAGTGTTCTCCCTTAGCATTTCTATTTATACTTATATACTTGAGAGAGCCCTCTGGGTAAAGATTTTTCTCACAGAGAAGACACCGGTAGTGGGAGCTAATAGTGGACCCCTGGTAGCTAAAACATCAGCATCAGGTGGGTGATGGTTGTCAAAGGAATCCAAGCGATCTAGGTGCTTAAATAGGGGATCCTAGAACCCAGGTTTAGTAGTGAATGTCTCCCAGGGTGGCTTGAATAATCCAAGGGACAAACAGTTTTACTCATGTGGAGGTTGGGTACATCAGGAATGAGATTTAATAACTTGTCATATAGCTGATTGGGAGATAGGTGAGGGATATCCTAGATGGAAATAAAGATAGAATCAGGGTTATCCATAGGGTGGTGGATGTTGTAGAGAATATGGGAGAGTAGCAGGAGGTGGATGAATTTTTGAAATGTTACCACCACCATCCCCAAGTGGTCCATGCTAGGCTCGAGGAGTTGGGGGACAGGGATAAGGCCTAATGCATGCTATGGAGGCCTAGGAACTAGGGGATATAGGGATGATAAGAGGTACGATATGTGTACTTTCCATATTAGCTTCATTTTTTATAGACACGGATTATAGTCCTTCATTTCTTTCCATAAATCTTGTTAGAGACTCGGAGATTTCAGTTGAACCATTGACCAGACCCATATTGTTGGAGGCTCTTAATGGAGGAGACTTGATGATCACACACTATTCCCAATAGTGTGACCTGAATCATGGAATTTATATTTTTGGTTTGGATCTCTTTATAATGGCATTGAGGTCTTACGTTGTCATTATTTTTATATACTGGTTATCCATAGTTCATTCTCATGTTGACTATTTTTGGTGAAGAGTGTTGTGTGTCCACAATGATGGAACTATGTTTTCCTTTTTTGGTGATAAGGAAATCTTGGCAGCACGGTATGGACTAAAACATAGGAGGGTCAATCTAATTACTCTTCAGTTGGCTAGACTCACAATCAATGTAGTGGATGATATGAGTCCTCGGTTTCCAGCAATAGTGGTGGAGTATGAGGATCTCCTTCATAAATATGTCCCAGGTTTACCTCCCCAAAGAGAGATGAACATATTCATTAATCTTCATCCCTGGACGACACTGTTATCAACACATGCAGATCATATTTCTCCCATAGAGCATCATGATATAAGGATACAGTTAGAGGACTTGTATAGGAAGGGTTTCCTGAGACCTAGTGTTTCACCCTAGGCATCCCCAGATTTGTTTTCCAAAAATTCAGATAGGAGTTTGAGGTTTTTTTTTATTATAGACACTTAAACTAAGTGACCATGAAGAAAAATTATCAAATACTAAGGATCAATGGCCTATTTGGTTAGTTTAAATGAGCATGATGGTTCTCAAAGATTGACCTCTGATCAGGATATCACCAGTTGTGAGAATGGGATGAGGATATACCTAAGATAGACTTCAGTTGTCGTTAAGGTCACTATGCATACATGGTGATGTCATTTGGCATGAATAATTTCCCATAAGTGTTCATGAGACTCATGAACTTGATCTTTCAGCCTTAAATAGATCATTTCATGTTGTTTTTCATCAATGACATCATACTGTATTTGATGGTCAAGGAGGAGCACATGAGACAATTGAGGATGGTCTTGGACACACTCCGAGGGCACAAACATTAAAGGAAGCTCTTGAAGTGTCGTTGTTGGATTTGGGAGGTCTATTTTCTGTGACACATCATCTCAGAGGCTGGATTTTTAGTGTAACTAGCGGTGTTTGAGGCAGTTCCAACTTGGGAGCCACCCAATAGTGTTACTGAGGTGTGGAATTTCATTGGATTGGTAGGGTACTATTAGAGGTTTGTACCTAACTTCTGCAGAGTGATATAACCCTTGACAGCTTTGAAACAAATGGGGAAGACATTTGTGTGGAAAAAAAGTTCAAGTATCTCTTTCAGGAGCTTTGGTAGAGGTTTTCAAGTGCTCCCATCCTGAATTTACCGAAGCAAGGTTTTGGGTACGTGGTGTTATGCGATGCATCAAGAAAAAGGTTTTGTTGTTTCCTAGTATAGAGGAAATAGGTGATTTCCAACGGTTCATTCTATTTCAGACCACATGAGTAGAACTAAATGACCCATGATCTTTAGTTAGTAGCAGTATTCTTTGCATTGAAGATGTGGGGACACTACCTAATGGTAAAGTGGTTCAACGTCTAGTTTGGTCACAAGAGTCTCAAGTATATCTTCTATTAAAAGGATCGAAACCTGAGATAGAGGTGATGAGTATAGTTCCTATAGGACTATGAATTTTAGATTTTCTATAATCCTATTAGGGGAAATGAAGAGTTAGATGCTCTTATTATGAGATCCAGTTTACATTTACTAAATGAGGTATCAGAGAAGTTGGACTCGTTGCATATATACTTTATAGATTGAGATGGAGAAACATACCACCAATCTATGGTTGTCACCCCTCCACTCTTATAGTGTGTCAGGGAGGCACAACTTGGGGATACCAACTAGGAGACCCTACATGCTAAGATGTCTATAGGGCATGCTCCTAATGGATATTCCAAATATGGGGAACATGTTGTTCTTTTTAGAGAGTGCATAGTTGTACTAGTGGCGTTTCAGTATGAAGTTCTGAGGGAGGTCGATAAATCCCCATTGATTGGTAGATTTAGGTGTGGTGAAGATGTACTAGGTCCTTTGACATCAGTTTTGGTGGCTAGGAATAAAGAATGTAGTTGTGGGGGTTTTTTCTCGATGCATTACTTGTCAGTAAGTAAAGGTTGGGATCAGGTTCTAGCGGGTTTAGCTCAACCCCTTGAGGGGCCAAATGGAAGTGATATGGGGTATCGACAGACTTTTTAATGTGTTTATCATGTATGTCTATAGGAATCGATGCTATCTGGGAGATTATTGACCGACTCACCATGTCACCCCACTTCATAGATATTTGAGAGAGAAATTTAGTAGATATATTTGGATTCATCTACATGCAAGAGATAGTTTGACTCCATAGAGTCTCATCAATGATAGTTTTTGATAGTGACTCTTTCTTTACATACCTATTTTGTAAGGGGTTAAAAGAGGTGTTTCGGACCTAGCTACTCTTGAGCACATCAGTTCACCCACAGATGGATGACAAGACAAATCAGACCATTTATGTTCTAAATGAAATGATGCAAGAGTTCATGTTAGACTTTGGTCATAGTTGAGAGTATCACCTACCATTGGTGGTAGTTTGTGTACAATATATTCCATTACACCATTAGGATAACACCATTCAAGGATTTATACAAGTGAACCCACAGGTCACCACTTTACTGGACTAACCCTGGAGAGTTACCACTAATGGGTACAGAGTTAGTGTGAGCTACTATAGACAAGGTGCAGATCATCCAGGAGCAGATGAAGACTGTGCAGAGCTATCATAATTCTTCTACTGACTGATGACAGAGGCATTTTTATTAAATTGAAGGGTACCATGTGATCATTATTTTTTCACCTCGATGGGGATTATATAGATTTGGTTGGGGTGTCAAGCTATCTATGAGGTTTATCAGCCCTTTTTATTCAAGGGAATATGTGGCTCAGATTCAATCCCAGTGCCCTGATCTGTTTATGTAGCCCTTGTTTTGGATTTATAGGGACGTAAATCCCCAAGGTGGGGAGAATTTAACGTCTCAATTTTTTTCTGTGTATTATTTTTCTATATTTTAAGGATTTATTTCAAGGCTAGGTGGTGAGATAGAATGTGATTATAAGGATCAGTGTTCCCAGAACAAATTTTTTGAAAATATTAAAATATTAAATAGCCCACACATTTGGTTTTCCTGAAAATGTGGGAAAATAATTAAACACATTCTCAGATTAGAAATCTTAGGTCACTATTGATTTCATAATAGTGGATTTACCCTTGGTGCATCCGAACATCGGTAATCACAGGTTGATTATGGAAAGTTGTATCAAGTGTTTTAAAAGAATAAAATAAATTAAGAAGAATATATTCTATTTCATAGATGAAATAAAAGGAATATTTTTAAATAAACCAATTTTCATAGATTCTAGGTTAGTCACATAAACCTGGAATTCATCAGATACTCTGTGAAGAAACCTATGGAGAATCACCATGAGTAAGTGATAATAGAGCATTGAATCGGAAATTTAAGAATGTTGATATTGATAGATCTCACCTACGATGATGATGCAACTTCATTCTTCATTAGAGATCAATCTAAATAAAACTAAGGATATTTATTTAAATGGTTTATTCCCTATCCTTTATTTCTGTAATGAACATAGATCAATCGAAGAACGCATTGATTCGCGGATTGTGCGTATTGTGTGTTGGGATTGACTTAATCGAGATCTCTAACCCAAAACCCCCATTCTTGATCATTGTCCTAGAATACATGGACAATGATGATAAACCTTATTTCTTGGGCATTCTTACCTCCCTTCTTCGTGTTCTTCACTATAGGAACCCCACAGTTCCCATCTCGACATTATCATGTGGTTTCGAACAGGATCAAACACATCAATTCGAGGATAATCGACAAGTGAGGTTGGGTATGTGTATATCCAGACCTAAAGATTTTGAATCTAAGATCATTTTATTTTTCAGGAATCGGTATAGGCATGGTGGTGCGTGGAAGGGACCACTGGTGCCTAGAGGCAGTAGCGGAATAGGGTGGTGCATGGTTGTGCTAGTGGCTGGCGGTGGTGGTTGGTGTTGTAGGTGGAAAAACAGTGTGAGGAGGGTGCGATGGATGCAATGGAAGACATAGGACACAGTGGCGAAAGTGGGATGGTGGTGACGAATTTGGAGTGGTATAAGCTAGGCAGGCCGGGTTGGATCAGTGGGCCATGTTGGGTGATGGGGACCCAGGCCGGATCCAGGAAACTGAGGTGGATCTTGGTTGTGGTAGACTATGGCAGTTGATTGTGTGGTGCACTTGACCATGTGGTGTGGATGACCATGAGGTGAAGTAGCAGGTGGAGTCACCGTATATGTAGTGACTATGTGGCTAGTGTGCGTGCAGTCGACCGCAGTGGCTGGTATGGTCTGGCAGGTGGAATGACTGTGTTGGTTAGTCCACAGGAATTTGGTCTACATGGTAGGTTCACCAACCCTAGTTCGTGACCATGGTGGTAGGTGGACCTACCACAGTGGTAGTTCTGCAGACCCCTGCTAGGTTTATGGGTAGTTTCATTCAAATGTTCATTACACCTAAATGGAGCATCTAATCCTAAATCAATTTGCGGCCTTGACAACCTATCATTGATATGGTCATCTTGATATCAATAGGGAGTTTTTAGTTTGGACCCATATAGGTTGATTAGGTTCCCTGGTCCTTTCCATGAGGGTGTAGTGCGACATTACATCCATATTAGTGGATTGTAATCCCTTAATGACAATGAGTCGCATATATAGTATGGTATCCCTCCGTGAGACTAGAGTGTGATCCACTATCACCCCTAGTGGAGTTTTTTGAATTTGTGTGGCCTTTGTGAGTATGTAATTGATCCTCTGTATAGAGGGCCACATCGGTAGGGTTTCTGGAATCATTGGAATATAATCCCCTAAGTGTTGGGTTAATCAATATTAGGTTCGTTGTGTCCCCCAATAGTTCTTGGAATTATCCCCTCAATGTATATTATAGTCTTCTGTGACCAATGAGCTCTCTTCGGGAGGGGACCAAATGAGATAGACCTCTTCGTTGAGTGTCTCTGATGATATCATGACTCGAAGACTGAGTTATCTTAAAAACAACATGCTTCAAGCAAAATCCTATGGCTGGTAGTTGGTTATGAATGGCTTATAGTGTGGTGTCACTCTTGAGTATATCTGGGTTTTTCTCTACTTCTTGTGTCTATTATATAGTGTTACATCTTGTATTTAGCTTACAATACATGGTGATTCATGTTTATTATTTTTTAGGTAACCTACTTAGTATTGAAATACTCATCCATGAAAGGTATTTTCCCACATGTTTTGTGTATTGTACAGACATGACCCTTTTAATGGTGACCTAGGAGGACCAGGAGTGGATGGATCATAGATGGAACTTGGAAGACAAAGGTGTTTCATGGGAGCATACCTTTGACATGTTCCTCACCCTTGGAGTAAGTTGAACTATTTACAGTTTCATTTTGACTTTTTTATAGACTCTTTGTGGTGGGCCTATTTTTTGCCATGTTTACTTTCTTGTTCTTTCACTGTCATACTCTGTTGTGGGGTCTTATTATATGCACAAAACATTTCAGTTGTTTTACATTTCAGCATTTTATGGCATAGAGATGAGTGTGTGAGTATATTCACTTTAGGCAAATGCCTCCCATTTGTGGTATATGACTACTCAGTACTAGTCACCATCTCATGGCCTATTGGAGGTGGTCTTCAGGTAGTCACAGCATGGAACCTCTTGGACGGGTCGTGTCAGGGCAGTTTAGAGCCGGCATAAATTTATGCTGAAAATAATCAATGTGATATAGTAATTGAAGTTGGTGAGAAGGTTTTTCAATTAATTCCCCCATATAATAATTTTATTAGACTCAAAAATAATGGAAAAAAATGGCCCATAGGTTTTCTTGATATTCTTGATTGAGTAGGGATAAAAGATTATCACTTAGAACATCCACCAAACCTCTTTGTAGTTCACAATATATTTATTGTATCTCTACCAATGAAGTAAAAACATAATAAATAACATGTATTTGGGTAAATATGTTTTACAATTTTATCATGATCATTCCTTTGAGGAACAAACGATATAAATATTGGATTGTAGAGAAAAAGTGTTATAGAATAATATTTCTTAGCTATTTAAAGTTCATTAGAGAAGTCTGGATTTTGAAGAAGCTACATGGGAACCTGATGATGTGATAAAACAAATATATCCTCATTTATTTGTAATATAGTTATTTAATTTTGACGGATAAATTAATTTTAATGGGGAATAATGTTGAACTCTTATATTTTATGAAATATTTCTCTTCAAATAACTTTTTTGATAACCTGCAATACACGCAACCTCGAGTCTAAATGAATAATAAGATAGTATACCTTTATAACCTAGTAAATACAATTTACTTTATGAATATGATTAAATAATTTAATTAAAAAAATTATACAAGTGAAAAATAAATTTTTCGGATATCAATACATTAAAAATTAATAAATATTTAAATAATTTGAAAGTAAAGGATCTGTTTTTCTAAAAATATGTATTTATGAATAAAATTTATGTTTAACCTAATAAATTAAAATAATTAATATTCGTTAATGATTTTAATGAAATATTTATTATATATTATATAAAAAATTCAACATTCATATAATGTTTATGTTTGGCATGAGATGAGAATAAATCTAGTTTTATGATTAAAATATATTTTTTAAAAAACTGTTTCTCTTCTCACTTTGTGAACTTACTGAAAATTTATTTTATGCCATTTATAGGTATTTAAATTGATAAAAATTGATTCCGTAATTTTAATTATAAGGTTAAAATTTTGAAAATAGGAACATTTAATTTTTAGACATTTTGAGTAGTTTATGTGGTAAAATTTATGACCTCACTTAAGGGTAAATCATGTTAATCTAGGTTAAAACTAAGTGTTAAAGTCACCATTTTTTCATGAAAAGTCCTCTTTGATGAATTTAATTCAAACCTTATCACTGGAAATATAATTTTATAATTGAAATGTGTACATGAAAATGGCCTATATAAAATTTAAAGAAAAGAAAATTAAAAAATTTCACTCTCTTACATTAAAACATCCATTATGTGTTCACATACATAAAAAAGAAAGTGGTGATTGATTTTATATTTTTATATTAATAATATTCACATTATTTTCATGATTTTAATTAATTTCTAATTTTTTATTTTTATATAATTACTTTAAATTATTACACATCACTGACATAATATTTATTCAATTAATGAAAAAATCAAATAAATGATTTTAGAAATATTCAATGTAATAAAATATAATTGATTTATTATGATACATTATTTTTTAGATAAATATAGAATATTAGAGATACATTAATGGTTTATATTATTATTAAATGTTTTTCTAAATGTATTTTAAACCAAATTAAATCAATAGTGTCAAAAATTACAAGTGTGATGTATTATGAAATTAATATATCATTAAATTATTTAAAAAACATTAAAATTTTAATGAGGAAAATAGGTATAATATATTTTCTATCATTTTATTCATTTTCCATTTACAAACTAACTTTCACCTTATAATTAAAATTATAACTTATTTATAGTGAACAATATGTTACTAAGGGTAAAGTTAAAATATGTTGAGTAAAGGGTTAAACCAAATGAAAAGGTTTAAAATAACCCATAAAACTATCCACAATTTATATTTTGATGTTATTTAAATCATTTAATACCTTATATTATAGTATATTTCTATTTTAAATCATTTTTGTTTATAATTAATAAGGTATATTTTAATCTTTTCAATAATTCTTAGTCTTTTATTTCTATCCATTATAAAAGGACACCCATTATATCACTTATATAAAACAATTTTAGAAACATTTATAAACCAAAACATACCCATATATCTTATAAAAATACTTATCCAAGTTCTTGAGGTTTTTTTCTTCAGTGAAGATCAACCATAGGTTCCATTATAAATGATCTAAAGAAGGTCTCTATAAGAAGAGGTAACCTTTTTACAAGACCTCTTTAAAATTATTTTTTCTTTTACCCCATCTAAATATATTTTATTTATAATAAAATAATAAATTTAGTATAATAAATATTATAAAATTTAATTATGATTACAAAACCACAATTATACACCCTCTTTTCCATCAAATGTAAAGTTAAAGTATCATTTGTGCATACATTCCACCTACCATATCCACATAGCTATACAATTCATTTTTCTTTAGCATATTTTATGGTTGTGTGTTATAATGGGTTTAATGTTTATACCTGATATTTATTACATAATTATACTTCTGTAAATATAATATCATATATCTACCTTCTTACCTGCAAATCTGTTGTGAAACGATAATATCGTTCGTGCGTACTTGTGGACTACCACCTCCACAAATCGATGTGATATGCTTTTCATTTAAATATTATTTGGGTGGTACAAAGGATAGATTTAATAAATATATATTATTTATATGTTATAATAATTATTTTAGAGGTGAATAATTATTTACATTTTGTTTATTCCATCCACTGAAAAGTGAAAATATTTTCCATGCATATAAACAGACTATCGTCTCCACGAATAATGAATTCATTTCCCTTTCTCTATATCATATAGATTACTCCATATAAATATATAATTAATATATATGATATTTATATTATTGTTAAAATTCTATATATTATGGTATGATGTTAAATGAAAAATTACTCAAATGACCAAACTAAAACATACCTGAAAAATGAAGTAGTTATTACCCGAAAAAATTATTTTGACAAGGAATTATTAAAAATAGATAATAATGAATTATAAGTAAATAATATATGGTATTATATATTATTATGGTTTTATATTATATATATAATAAATAGATATTTAGTATATAGGAGGATCATGCACATAAGAAGGGAAGTGGACTTGAGTTAAGGATTTATTTGACAAACTCATAATTATTCAATGTTGTTTATATTTAAGACTCCATTGGGATAATTAATTGATATTTCTATCTTAAACACAATATTTTTTATTTTAATATAATCATTTATATAAATTAAAAAAAATGACTTTAATTTCCCTTTAATTACTCAAGATACCAAAATAATGTTTGTAAGGAAACCCGGCCTTGTTTTTTTACTCGGTGAGGAATCATTCTCTTATATGTCAATATTTAACTTAAAACGTATATGAGGATGCTTCCAAAATTATCCAATGATTTATTAATAAAATTTTACCCATTTTTTTAATTTTTTTACTCTCTCTAAAGGAATCTTCTTGTTTTTTTATAAATGAGGTACTTTTTGATCTCTTAAGAAAAGTGTGAAAGGGATGTTTTTATATTATACGACATGAAAATGATTTCCCACCATAATAACCATTATTTACATTGATGATTTATTTAAAAAATTACATGGTTATTTTCATAAAAAATATTTTCCATAAAATATATGAAATTTTTGGATTTTAAATAAGTGTTTTAAAATTTTAAAAGTTATTTTCCTTAAGAAATTTCTTGTGTTATTTTGAAGGTAATTTTATCTCTGTCAAAATCCTTTTTTAATATTATGATTTTCTAGGGTTATAATATTTTTATAACATCCACAATAATTATTTTTATTTTTTATTATCAACATATCTAGAAAAATTATTGATATTCCATATACTAGTTCTTTCAGTATAAAGAGTTATTGAATTTTAAGGCATGTTTATTATGTTGTGTTGTTTATTAGTATAATGAATGAATTAGACATATTATGTGATAGGTGGGGATCATAATTATAGCCCCTCAATGCATCGGTTGGTCACATGTTACAAATTAGATTGGGTGTTTGGATAAGGCCTTTCTTATTTATGTAGATGTATGGGAATAAGGCCTTGATGGTATTTTTAGATGTCTTGGAAAAAAAATCAACGATATTTTTTAGATGTCCGAAATTATGAATTTCAACATTATGAATTCATTTATCGATTTCCATGAGTTTAATTAAATAGTTTTTATATCCATGGATAATTTCAAAACTCATGCTATTATTTATATGACATTATTTGATCATCATTTATTCCTAACATATTATTCATTCCTTGTTTAGATTTTACTGTATGCTTTCCCTTAATAATAATTTGAGCTCACCCCATTCTTATGTTTACTTTCCCAATGATTCTAGGATATGTTTTATAATTGGTATATAGGGATATTCTATAGATAATAAAGATGATCTAAAAGAAAGTAATATATTTTATTCTATGTTTTCAAATATAATGTGAGATTAAAGTATGTATCTAGTTTACTAAAACTGATAAACTATTTGGTCCTTCGAGATATGATTGCATGTATATAGAACAAATTTAATAAAGTTACCATAAGATCTAGGATACTTGGTCTAGGTTTTTTACATTTTTTTACATATTTTTGGCCATTTATTTGAGTCATTAGCTAAGGTAAATCCTATAAATAAACTATCATCACAAAGAATATAGTTTATCATTATAGTATATACTAAAAAATAATGGATATTATCTATACGATCAAAAAAAGGGTCATAGTTAATATGCATCCCGCATTTATTGAGATGAAACAAATCTCTAAAAGAGATACTGGGATAAAGGAATATATCAAAGAATTTATATCTTAGGATGCACAAGAGTTAACAAAGGAAGAAATTACCCAATACCAATGGTAAAGGTTGTTTCAAAGACACAAGTAGTTCATAATATCGCTGCAGAGGTCATTGAATTAGAGAGATGTGTTTTTCTATTCATAGAGGAAGGTAAACCATTATTAGTTGGAAATAAATAACCTCTATTCTATAAGAATTATTTGAGGTTCTAGATAGTTACAAAATTTCATGAATAAATGAATTTTTAAAAACATTCCATATACCAGAACCATGTATGGGTCATAGTATAACCCCTTATTGATGTAAATCATGTTGGGTGAAATTGGTTATTCAATAATAAAATAATAATTGATGGTAATTTTAGTACCTATAATGCATGACTAATATATATAGGGTATAATAAACTTTAAGTCATATACTATGAATAAACATTTTCTCTAATTTATATGATGAAATAAATTATAATTCCATTTTCCAAAGAATCTTATCATGATTATGATATTTAAAAAATAGAATCCAAGATAGATTTAATTAATAAAAAAATTTGGGAAGACGTAGACATGAAATAACCATATGGTTTCATGACACTAAAGGCTATAAATAAGGTTTGAAAGTTTTATTGATTTATTTATGAGTTGATGAAATCATTAAGATCGTAGATCATTTGTTTTGATGAATATTTTATAGAATTTAGTTTCATAAAGAATAGATATGATAATTATTAGTACAAGTGTTTTAATAAAAGTGTTATGGACTTCCTATAATTATTTATTAATGTTGTTTTACTGATGAAAAATTATATACAAGTATTGCAGTATATTAAGGAATGATTAAAAAAAATTTCATTATAAAAGAATAAGGGGAAACAACCCACATTCAAGGGTTCAAGATATATCTTTATATATATAAGAGGCTTATTGTGCTATGTAAAGGTATATAAATTGATAATTTATTAATGAAATTAAATATGGACAACTCTAAGAGAATATTTTCACCGGTTTTCTCATGGTATACATCTGTCCAAGAAACATATTTCCTTAAAAGAAATAGAGAGAGAATGGGTATAATCCCATACAAATTTATGATTGAAAATTTCATATATTAGATGATATATACTATTTTTTATGGTGTATACTCATTTATAATGGTATCATAATATCAAGAAAACAAATGAGAGACCCCTTGGTCAGCTGTAGAAGCTATCATAAAATACTTAAGTCACATAAAGGATATATTCTTGATGTTTGGAAGAGATTAGTAAATATTTGTCAGGGAATACAAAAATTTATAGTTTATAAATATATTATAATGCTTTAAAATTTCAATTGAGATAGGTTTTTTTTCTTAATGAAGTATTTTTTGGATGGAAGAATTCTAAGTAGCCAGTGTTCACCAATTCTACAGAAGAATCCATGTATATTATGACTTTTGATCTAGCTAAAAAATTAATGTGGATAGAAAAATTAATTTAGGATCATGATGTTGTACCTAATGGTAAATTTGGTATCATTCGATATTTTGATAATACTGAATAAGTGGTTCTTTCTAAAATAATCTTGGTCACACCAATAGATAAAAAATATACTTTTCAAGTATCACCTCTTGATAGATTTTTCTCAAATAGGTAATTTTATAGTAAAAAGAGTATAAATAAAAGATAACATGGTGGAATCATTTAATAATTCCCTATCCTAGTAAAATAATGCTATCATGTGAGAGATAATAGAAAAAAGATGTTAATAATTGGGTAACATTTAAGTTAAAGTATTTTAGAGTTAGTTTAATAAAATCAACTAAATTTTTATTTTTAGTAACCAAAATACTAATAAATACATTATCAAATGAGGATTTTTATTCTATATAACATTAATATAATAATTTCCTTGGATTATTTTTCACATCAAAAGGTTATATAATTTCCCCTCTATATAGAGAACCTAGAGATTCTATGAAATTATTCTTAAAAAATATATCCTATGGTCTATATAGAATCTATATAACATGATATAGATGATGTTTAAATATTAGGTCGTAGAGGATTATGAGGCATTAAAACATTATCATATAAATTTCACACTTGATAAGGAGGCCTAAGATGCTGTTGAGGAAGGGATCCAGATATGCAGACCAAAGTAGGGAGTGAGAAGCTGTAGGGTCCTCCCTTAGTTCATCTTCCTTTCCTTTATGTTTTTTATCTCCTTACCTATTATTATCTCAGTAATAGGATGAGGGGGAAAACCCACCTTGTGATAGGGTAATGTAATAGAATTGGGTGTTTTTTTTGGATTTATTTCATTTTAATTTTATTCATGTATTTGGTTTGTGTAATTTATTTTTCAAAATTCCAATCCCTTTCTTTTTCTTATATCACAACCACTAATAATCAAATCAATAAGTAATATTAAAATTTTGAAATGGGTAAACCTAAATATGAAATTAATATTTTATAAATTAGTGGAAGTCAGGTTTAAAAAGGATATTGAGACAAACATTATTCGACAACACCCTAAATTATCGGACGAAGGGAAATATGGTATTCCTGTATTATGGAGAAGATACCATGACCATTGTATCTTCCTTATCTTGAATCTAAAACCAATCATGGAGTGATAAAACTATTTTATTTAATCCAATTTTACTTGAACCCTCATATTACAAAACCCTGGTGCACTTTCAA
Source organism: Viscum album (assembly GCA_963277665.1). Lineage (NCBI taxonomy): Eukaryota > Viridiplantae > Streptophyta > Magnoliopsida > Santalales > Viscaceae > Viscum > Viscum album. Next base: position 763,853,097 of record OY728122.1, read on the forward strand.
ATCTATTTATAAACCAATCAATCAACCTATTTTATTTTTTCTTTTCTTTCTCAAAAAGAATCAATTCAATATTTTCTCACCTTCTTTATTCAATATAATAAAATTAAATTTTTTAAAAACCAAAAATAAACTAATTTATCCATCTCTTTGGATATATAATGACTTTCTTCTAAACTCATTTAAATTAATTAAGTATCATAGTTTGAGTTTTTATAAATTTTATTGTTTTATAGACCTTTAGGGAATTACCTACGTCCTCCCAGGCTATCATGAGTCCAAACCTACCAATAGGAATTGCACATGATATATGTGAAATTGGATATTCTTATATATAAATATATATATTGTTTCTTAGACTTGGGACTATTATGTATATATATCATTAATCACACACTTTTATTTATGTATGAACACTATGAAAATATATCTTCATGGTCATGTAGTATACATTGGGTGAGTCATAAGTGATTTTATTTTAATTAAGTAATTTATTAAAGGACTTTTATATTCTATGTTAATGTACGAAGATATATCAAACAATTTTTTTAACAATATCTACCTTCCCACCAAGTTAATTTATCATTTTTGGGTGAATGGGGTTTTTCGGAGGAGTCTTGAAGAAGTTTTTTGGAAGTTGGAGATGAAAAAAAAATGCAACAAAAAATACACACCATGTATTGTTTACAAGATTTGAAATGGGGGTTCCAGGATTGTGTAGTATACTAGTTAAAAACTTGTAAATAGTCTAATGGGTATCCATGAAACAAATTCACATCATGAAAAAAAATAATGATATGTAATTTAATAAATCCAAGGCCATATGATTTTTTGGCTTATGGATAATTTTTTGAAAACCACATGAATTAAATTAAGTATATGGTTTAAATGTCATTAAAATGGTGGTATCCATAATTTAAATTTATTTTCTTGGTGGATTTTTTTCATTCAGTTGTACTGTTTCCCCCTCTCTTAGTTGTTTTAGACCCTATGTGGTTTTGGGATGAATTTCATCCCTCTTCTCACTACATTGATTATATAAATCAAGTGGATACACATTTTTGATATTTGGTAATCTCTTACATATGATTTGTTATTTTCCTCATATTATTCACTAAGATATCTATTGTTGTGATTTTATTTTGGTTTGGGTAGTGATTTGGGCTGTATTTTGATGATCCCTGGGTGTGGTGTAGGTTGATCCACAGTTTCCCATGTGCGGTTGTGGTTTGTGGGTGTTCCGTCTTCACCCTACTATGCACAGTGAGTCTAAAATGTTTCATTAAGGTAGGTAATACCCCAATTATCTTTAATTTGAATTGTGATTGAGGGTTTTACTCTTTTTTATCAATGGGATATTGTCATGGTTTCTTAATCAATGATAAATAATTCAATAATTAAAATTGATGTTGATAAAATGGGAATTATTTTTAAGATTTTTCTAATTTTATATTATTATGATTATATGATGTATTGTATGGGCTTGATTCCCCACTTATAATTCTAATCATTGGAGGATGTTTTGTAATAAATGATATGTTTTTCAATAGATGTTTCTATTGTGATTATTATGACATAGCCTTAAAAATATAAATTGACTAACCACATATATTTGGTTAATGAAATGATTTCCCAATGATTATATCTTGCTTGATAAAGCCCCAAAAATAAAGTGAAATGTTATAAAATTATCTAAGAAAAATCTATAAAATTATTTTGGATGTACTATGATGTTTTTCCTTTATATTGAAAGGTGATGTTTTTTTGTGATGTGATGTGGGGATGATGGGTGAGATTTGGATGTGATTTTAGGGTGGCAAGGTAGTGGTTGTTTGTTCATGATTTTTGGGTAGTGATAATGTAGTTTTTTAGTCATGATTTTAGGGAATTGAGATGGTGTTTGTTTGGCCATGATTTTGGGATGGTGATGTAGTGGTTGATTAGCCATGATTTTGGCATAGCACGGACATGGTGTGATGAGGATGATGGGATATTTTTCATGTGAAGCCACTTTGTGATAGTAGACCGTTTAGTGATGGGATAATTCTTTAATAATGATTGAAATTGATGGGTTTTGGTTCAGTTAATGGGGTGGAAATCATTAATGAATAAATAAATTATGGGATGTGTGGTTTAATGTGGTTTATGCTTTATACTAAAATGAATGGGACAATTAATGGGTTTGGATGGTGGTTTGAGATGTGCCTTTTGGTTTGTGTGTTGTTATGCATTTAGATATGGTAGAAAAAGTGAAAATGTTGTGAGTTGGTTAGTGTTCAGTCATTAACCCATAGGTTGGTCTTGTGTGTGGCTATATGTATATACATGTATATACCTTGGGATTTATTTAAACACCCCACCCATAATGAGAACTATGTGATAACACCCATGTATTCACAAGGGGTGGGGTTTTTTTTACAACATCCAAGTGATGAGGATAGTTGGAATGTTACCCGCTCCTTCCCACTCTCTCTTCCAGGAAAGTAGTTATGAATATCTTGTGATAGCTAGAGGTATGTTAGTGTAATAGATGATTTCCAAGTGTTCTTTGTTGAGATGTGTTGTGACTATGCTATGAATTTGTGACTTGGGTGTTTTCATATGAGATGTGATGTGATAGTGTTATAGGGTGGATTAAGGTGGGGGGCATTCATGATAGGAGGATAGAACAAGGTTAATGTTCTTCATGTTCATGATACCCTACTACTATGGTTATGGTTGTGATGTGATGTCCCATGTATCTATGATCGAGATGTGATATAAAAGTGTTTTGGGTCAATGGCCTGTGATTTTTTATCCTTCATGTGATGTGACCATGTTGTGGGGTAGTGTTATATGTAATTTGGAAGATATGGTAGCACCAAGACAAATTATTTTGGGGTGTGAGAGTATAAAATTAGTGGGAAAGTGGTCCAGGTTACCCTTTATAGATATATTTCTATTTATTTTATTATATTCGGATTGTGTTATTTGGAGAGAATTCCTTGGTGAGGTTTAGATTGAAATTTGAAATGTTTAAGTGGTGTTGGTTCTGTTGTTTTCTCACAAGTTTATTTTTATGCTTCTTTAGCAAGTGAATGAGAGACTTTGGTTTTACTAAAAAATATATTTCTTTGATCACCCTATGTATATAATCTAATTTTCAGGTTCCCAAGAGTATTTGGTGGACTATCTTGTTCATTACAAGCTGGGATCTTTAGATTGTTGGTGTGTCACTGCTTTATCTTTATTCTTAGCTATTTTACTTTTATAGAATTTTATTTGTCTCAATTTTATTTATACATACATTGTAGTATGGTTTTGGTTTATTTTATATTATTCCATTGAATTTATTTTAGTTGATTCATCTAATATCCTGATCTTATATTATTATAGAGGGTAATTATCTATTCAGATGAGTTTTGTATACCCTCAAGGCTGGTCTTCAAACTGAGGCCTACTAGTGGTGGGACTCAGGGGTCATTACCTATCTACCCTCATTATGGTACCTTTAGAAGAATGGAGTCATGATATAGTGGTATCAGAGTATGATGGTTGAGATATATGATGTATTTTGGAATTTTGAATAATGAGGATTTCAGGTGTTGGTATGGAAACTGTGCCTATTTAACTGGGTTCATGAAATATGCCATATATACCATCTACTACAAGGTATTTTAGGGCCCCCATGATCCATTTCACCAACTCTGAGCTTATTGAACAACCAAGTGAACCGGGCCTTTTTATAGGGTAGACACCAAGGAGTGGTACATTAATCATGATTACTGATATTATTATTTGAATTGGGTTGTTTTTTGAATGTTAAAATGAATAAGGTGAATTAAAATGAACCTCAATAAATTCTATTCTATTGATCTTAGTAAATTATTATTTTTATTTTGGTTATTGATTATGGATTTCATCTGCATGTGGCTTCGGAAGTTGAGGTTCATCAGGCATATCTGGTTGATCACTGGATGGTGGATCTGGCTAAGTAGGATGGTCAGCGTAAGATGATGTTTTTCACTTTCTAGTGTAACACATTGGGGAAGTATTAGGGAAATATTTGAGATGTGGAGATAGTGAGTAGGATAGAGGATCTTGATATAATTTTCAGTTTTATCTGGACTCTATGGGATATTGGGTCCCTTTGGAAGTCAATTAGATGTGGGTAACTACATATAAATGTTGGAAAATATATCTGGGTGAGAGGAAAGAGTAATATGTTTCATGGGTTGACATTCATAAAGATTTATGGGTAGAGTTCCTTTCATTAACAATGAATATAGTGAAGAGAGAGAATAATATTTCCCTTCAGTATGGGAGTATGTTAATGTGGGAGATGGTAATCAAGTTCATGTACCTTTTGTCCTTTACCCTAGATCTTTTTTCAGATGAGAATTCACATGTGATACATATTTATGAGTCACTCCATCATTATATCCATTAATTATTCACTCCTTTTACATTGTCAAAGTATCTAGAGGTTCGAAAGACAGTGGATGTGAACGAATGGATGTACTCATGAGAAGGTTCTACATGATAGGGGAACCAGTAGGGTTACTCATGGAGAATAGTTTTCAGTGGTAGATCTCAGGCTCTAGAGACTTTGAGGTTTCAACCAGTGGTGATTCAACCTATGTAGACCCCCCCCAACCTTCTTGGGATAGTGGTTTCTATTATTTTTCTAGAGATATAAATCCTGTATGTTTTGGTTGTGTGTTTTATGGCCATCACCATAACTAGTTCCTGGTGGTTCCTCGAGCCCAGTTTGGTGTGGATGGACTAGTTCAGTTCCAACCTCAATAGTAGTTTCTAGTGAGTATGTTTCAGCAGTAGGGGTAGTAGGTTTATGCTCTAATGAGGGGATATGGAGTAGGTAGATGTTTTCATTTAGATGTTACTGATGTTCAAGGGCCTCTACCCATGTGTTGTCATAGAGGTGGTCATTAACAAATTGGTAGTGTAGCTAAGCATGGTTAGTTTCACATAGTAGATGCAGTAACTCTAGAGAATCCATAGGTCATTTGAGGTATGATCAGTTTATTCTCTAACCATATTAATGCATTATTTGATTTAGGATATCCTTGTCCCTTTTTTTCAACCAATCTAGTCTATTCATAGGGATTTTATATAGAGATTCTTCCCACACCCTTGGGGTTATATATGCTAGTTGGCAGATAGACCAGCTTGTTTGATGTGTTTCATGGGTGTAGACTAATGATGAAGCCACATCATTCTCATGGAGATATTTTATTCCTATGGATTCATCCATATAATGTCATCCTAGGCATATATTTTTTTAATTATATGTTTGATGTTATCAATTTCTTCAATAGGATATTTTTTTCTCATATGTGGATGAACAATATGTGGTTTTCATTGAAAAGTGCAGTTTTCTGGTGGCCATTTGGCATGTAGAGACCCTTCATTACTTGATGGCAGAGTTTTTGGTGGAATAAGTGGATACTAGGCCAGTGGGGGTCAATAAGGTTGTGTATTAGTTCCTGGATTTTTTCTAGATGAGGTGGTAACACTACCTCTTCGACACGATGTTGAGTTCAGGATAGACTTTTATCCCGGTGCTTCTAAAATTTTAATAAATCCTTAACAGATGAAAGATTATTTTTTTCAATAGTAGAGGATTTATATAGATGGTCGGATGTTTAAGGGTATTATCTTGCCCAATGTGTCAATGTGGGGTTCTCCAGTATTGTTCCCCAACAAGGGGTATTGTAATCTGAGGTTGTGCATACGCTATTGAAGATTGAATCAGGTAAGAGTGAAGAATCGTTACCCTCTTCTAAAGATTGGTGAAATTTTTTACATGATTAGAGGGGTGAGTTGGTTTTATAATATCGATCTATGATCTCAATATCACCAGTTGAGGGTGAATGAGGGGGATATCCCAAATACTACCTTTAGATGTAGGTATGGGAACTTTGATTTTATAGTCATGTTATTAACAGAAATGAACACACTATCCACATTAATGGGGATTATCAAATTCGTTTTCCATGAGTTACTAGACTATTTTATCATCATATTAATCAATTAAATCATAATCTACTCAAATTCATGGGAAGAGTATGTCGATCATCTCAAATCATTCTTGCTAGATCTTTGATGTCACTTTCTCTATGGAAATTTATCCATGTGTACATTTTATACATGAGAGGTGTATTTGCTTAGGCATGTGTTGTATCAGCATGGTGTGAAAGTAGACCCATCGAAGGTTATAATGTTTTTTCTTGGGAAATACCTAATAATGTGGAATAGTTCAAATGTTTTATTGGTATTGGGGGATATTTTTTGAGTTTTGGGATGAATTTCTCTTAAATTATTGACTCATTGAAAGTGGTGTCCTGGAAGGACCATAATTTTATGGGTACTAATCAGCTACATGCTGTGTTTGGTTACCTGAATGGGAATTTTTTTAGTGCTCTAGTTATTTAGTTTCTTAGGGAGGGTGTGATGTGTGAGTTTTTTTGTAATGATTTATATTTGATATTTGGATGAATGTGATGTTTAATACATCAATTATCCCTTATGGGTCTAGTGAGTTACATCCCCAAACACATAAATATTCCATACATGATCTTGAATTAGAATCATTTGGGTTAATGTTGATGTTGTGGTGATATTACCTCATTGAGGAACACTTTATGGTCTTAATAGATCATAATAGTTTGAGGTATATTTTTTCTTAGGGTGATCTAACATTTTAGTAGTGGAGGTGGGTGGTGTTTATTTAGGACTATGATTTTCAGATCTCTTGTACATTGGGAATAATTAATTCTCTAGCCAACTCTTTGAGAAGAAAGTTGGGGAATGTTATTGTTTAGGAGTCTAGGGATTCCAAAAGAGAAGTGTAAGAGTTTGATGCCTTGAACATAAAGTTAAGGGTGGATAATATTAGAGGATATTTATTTCAGATAATAGTTCAATCATCTCTAATGTGTATGGTGGATGAGTCTCAGTTAAGAGACTTAGAGGAAAAGGTGACACATGATCATGTTGTCCACAATGATGCTTCAGAGGGATGGTTGGAGGATGGTCATAACCGGTTTTTGATTCATGGAATATTATTTTTCTATTATTATTTCATTAAGGAGCCCTTTTTTATTTTCATATATCACCTTTGGTGGTATATCATTGATTTTTATAGAATTTATGATGGTTTGAGGATGAATTATTAGTGGACCAAGATAGAATAGGTAGTGGGAGAGTTTGTGGGGAAGAGTTTGGTTTTCCAGTAGGTAAAGTCTAACAATCATGTTCTTGGTGGTTATTTTTAGCCTTTGTATGTTACTGAGTGGAAATAGGATGAAATATCAATGGATTTCTATGGCAACCCTGCTTTTTATTACAACTTAAGCATGCTTTATTACATAAAACTTCACTTCATACAACAAAGAAGATCGAGAGGTTTAGTGTCTTTGGGGCTTAGGATCATTACATAAAAACTTTAAACTTGAAATACAACATCTTTATTGAAAACTTCCTTTACATGACCACTACATTCCTTCATACTTAGCATTGCATGGGATAACCTGAGGACATGCATAAGAAAAGGGTGAGCTATAAAGCCCAGTAGGGAGTACACAATGAATAACATGAGGAGTACAATACATGTTAGGAAATAGGAAAATCAATAGAGCATAATAGTAACATGAACATAAAGGCGTGATAAAGCATGATAATCATAACATGGAAATGTGGCAACAACACTTAACATTGAATTAGCATGAGCCAAGGCTCATTGCACATGGAGAATGAGTAAACCCTCATTGCACTTGAAGCACGAGTAAACCCTCGTTGCACTTTAATTAGCATGAGTCAACACTCATTTCACATGACGTATCATTATACTATACTTTACCCAATGCATTGGAGCGCTATAAAGGGCGCACCCTTCTTAAACATTTCATTTCATGCATAAGTGTGCCACATGGATCATAAAACATGGATTCACAAAACATAATCATTTATTCCACGATAAAGTAATGTGGAATTAATACATGAAACTTTATAATCAATAATTAAATGTGCATAAAGGTGAATACCATTGATGGAGAAATGGGCATGGTATTCACTACACAATGATATTGGCTTAGAAAATCGGTGTGATTTCGGCAGCGTAACGGCGTGACATAAGAACTCATAAAAATGGTTGATGAGAGAGAAAGGGGTTCCTAATCATATTTACATGTAATGTACAGTAAGGATTTCATATATATACATGTCCCAACAATTGGAAAGGAATTTAGATTCATGATACAAAATTATTACTTGAATATAAAAGAGGAGAAAAAGGTTCCTTTCTGAATTTCGGCATAGTAACGGGTGTACATGGGAGGAATTTAATGAGAGATAAAGGGGTCTCCCATCATTAAAAAAATAAGAGGGCAGTATGGGAGAGGTGCAAAACCATACCCCAACATTCATAATTGAAATTAAAAGGGCAATACAACTTAAAGAAAATTGACAAAAATGAGAAAGGAAGAAAAAACCCTTACTTGGAAGTGTGCTTCCAGAGGCTAGAGAGAGGCTTGTGAGAGGCTTCTTGGGAGCTTGGGGCACCTTGGGAGGATTCTAGAGAGATTAGGGAAGAGGTTGGACGAACTCCATGGGATTTTAGTGAGGAGGAAGTGGGATCTTGGGTGGGTTTATATAGGAAAGGTGAGAGAATTCTTTATTATTTAGGTTTGGGACCCCTTATATTAAAATAATCCAAACCACAAACCATCAAATTGTATTTGCCCATGGTTTCTGGAAAAGGAAATAGGAAAACAATATTTTACAAGGCCAAGGTCCTAAATTATTAAAAAATTAGGGTTGCTTATGTGGAGGTGAGTCACACTCCCATGGAAATTAATTTAAAAAGGAAAAGTGTTGAATAAGTCTTGAGGGCTCCATTAATGCTTTGAAAAGTAAGTCAAACAAACCCAAAACCTCATTATTTTAATGATAAAACACATATTGGCCGAACATAAGTATTATGGTATTTTATTACATCACCATTGGGTCATTATGATGTCATAAAACACATTATATATTTAAATGGTATTTAATTTTTACCCAAAAATTTGACTGTCTCAGAAAATTATGAAACATTCACCGTTGGATAATTTCGACATCATGATTCCAAAAATAATATTTATTTTATCTAAATAATTTTCTAAATATGTGAATTTTCACTTTTAAAATAAAAACTGACATTTATAAAAAAATCACGGGTTTTGACAGAAATGGCTTTCAAACCTTAATAAAAATTTTAATTGCATTCATAAAATTATAAGATCATTTATAATTAATAAAAAATTAATTTAATATTAATAATAATATTTTATTAAAATATTATTTAATTCAAAAAATCCTTTAATTTAATAAAATATAATTCTTAATTAAATAATAACTAAAAACACCATTTGTACTTTAAAAACTAATTACAATGTATCAAAAATGACTAGAAATTATATTCATTATTATATAAAAAAAATAATGTACATGAACATGGTGCTACTTATTTGTTACATAACCCCTTAAAATAGTCACATAAGACCTAAGGGTAAGGTGCGCGATGGTGACAGACTCTTGGGGCGGCTTGGATAACATCGCTCGAGTGGTAATTTCAATCAACTTTCACTTTTCCCGTAGACGATCACGTTCGAGCTTGACTTGATGAAGCTCAGCTTGGGCTTGGTCAAGGGAAAAGCCCAAAGATGCCACCTCTTTTCCGAGCTCTGACAAATGGGCTTCGTAAGGGGCAATTATACTGGATGAGGCCATCGCTTCCTTTGTCTGAGTAGAAATGGGTTCGTTAAAGCCTTATATTTGTACTACTCAGATGATCACTGTTCAACGGCTATAAAAGTAATGGTCACAAATCTTAATGTAAAACTAAAGAAGTTGACATCTTATAAAAACATTTTTCATAAAGAAACATTTAACTGGATCAAGAGGGATTTTCCATTAATGAAACATTGGGTCATTACAACATTCCCCCCTTAAGAAATTTCGCCCTCGAAATTTTCATTTTCCCACACTAAAACAAATGTGGGTAACTTAGCTTCATCATATCCTCTGACTCCCAAGTTTCTTCTTCAAACTTGTGGTTTCTCCACAACACCTTGACGAGGGGCATTGTCTTATTTCGTAGAACTTTTTCTCTACGATCTTAGATCTTCACTGGTTGCTCCTCATAAGAAAGATCCTCTTCTAATTGTACCACCTCGGAAGAGAGTACATGTGAAGGGTCTGGTATGTACTTCCTTAAGAGGGATACATGGAATACATCATGCACCTTGGCCATAGTAGGTGGAAGTGCTAGTCGATAGGCCACAGCCCCAACACGATCAAGAATCTCGAAGGGGCTGATGTACCTTGGACTTAACTTCCCTTTCTTTCCAAACCTCATGACCTTCTTCCACGGAGATATGCGTAAAAACACCATGTATCCGACTTTAAACTCAAGGTCTCGTCAACGATTATCTGCATAACTCTTCTGTCAACTCTGGGCTGCCTTGATATGCTGCTGAATGGTTTTCACCTTCTCCACCATTTCTTCGACCATTTCTGGTCCAAGCAGCTTACGTTCACCGACCTCATTCCAACATGCCGGTGTTCTACACCTTTTCCCATACAGGGCTTCATATGGTGCCATTTGAATGCTCGAGTGGAAACTATTATTATAAGAGAACTCAACTAGAGGAATATGTTGATCCCATCCTACTTTAAAGTCCATTGAGAACGCTCTCAACATATCCTCAAGTGTTTGGATAGTCCGCTCGGATTGGCCATCAGTTTGAGGATGATAGGCCGTACTGAAGTTGAGTTCAGTATTCAGAGCTTGTTGAAGACTCTTCCAAAACTTAGAGGTGAATCTTGGATCTCGGTCAGAAAAAATAGATAGTGGTACTCCATGCAACCGTACCACATCCCTGATATATATCTGTTCCAGTTGATCCAAAGAGAAATCCTCTCGAATAGCAATGAAGTGTGCAGTCTTTGTAAGACGATCCACAACAACCCAGATTGCATTGTTGCCTTTGGATGTCCTTGGAAGTCTAGTGACAAAGTCCATAGTGATGTTCTCCCATTTCCATTCTGGTATGGGCAATGGTTGCATCATCCCGTTAGACTTCTGCCTCTCTGCCTTCACTTGCTGACACACCAGGCACTTTGATGTATATTCAGCGATCTCCTTCTTCATATTTTCCCACCAAAAGTTTTCTCGGAGATCTCGATACATCTTTGTGCTCCCTGGGTGAATAGAGAAATTTAAACTATGTGCATCATCCAAAAGTTCCTTCTTCAGCTCCGAACTTGATGGAACACATAGTATTTTCCCAAACCGCACAATTCCTTCTTCATTAACATTAAACTCTGAGGATTTTCCCTTTTTGATAGCTTCCACTTTTTCTTGGATTCCTGCATCATCCTTTTGAGCATCCTTTATCCTTTCCAAAAGAGATGGTTGAGCAATAATTTGTGAAAGGATTGATGATGTTCCTTTCTTTATGATTCCCACATCCATCTTCATCAAGTCTAAGAAGATTGGATCCTTCTCAATTCTCATCATTGATAGAATAGCTGGATCCTTTCAACTTAGGGAATCCACCACCTTGTTCGCTTTCCCAGGGTGGTAATGTATTGAACAGTCATAATCCTTGATGAGATCTATCCATCTTCTCTGGCGCATATTAAGCTCTTTCTGTGTGAATATATATTTAAGACTCTTGTGGTCAGTATATATCTCACATTTCTCTCCATAGAGATAATGCCGCCAGATTTTCAAGGCAAAGATCACCGCCGCCAACTCCAAATCATGCGTTGGATAGTTTCGCTCATGGATTTTCAACTGCCTTGAGGCATAGGATATCACTTTATCATTCTTCATCAGCACACATCCTAAGCCCTTCTTCGAAGCATCACTGAATACCACAAAAAGCTCCCCACTTGTGGGTAAAGTGAGCACGGGTGCAGTGATAAGCCTCCTTTTCAACTCCTTGAAGCTTTCTTCGCATTCATCACTCCAAGAAAACTTTAATACCTTTAGAGTTAGCTTGGTAAGAGGGTTGGACAATCGTGGGAAATTTCTCACAAATTGTCGATAATATCCAGCTAACCCCAAGAAGCTACGGATATCAGTTACCGATATTGGCCTCGGTCATCCCTCAATTGCATCTGTTTTGGAGGGGTCCATATATATCCCATTTCTTGTGATGATATGGCCCAAGAATGAGACTTCCTTCAACCAGAACTCACACTTTCTGTACTTGGCATAGAGCTTCTCCTTGCGCAAAGTCTCTAGTACAGTTCTTAAATGCTCCTCATGGTCCTCCTTGGTTTTGGAGTATATTAGAATATCATCTATAAAGACTACCACAAATTTTTCTAGGTAATCTCTAAAGACTCTATTCATCAAGTCCATGAATATTTCTAGAGCATTGGTGAGTCCGAAAGGCATTACTATGAATTCATAGTGCCCGTACTTTGTACGAAAAGCAGTCTTGGGGATATCTTCCTTCTTCACCCTTACTTGATAATATCTCGACCACAAGTCCACCTTGGAGAAGTATTGTGCTCCACGCAGCTGATCAAACAAGTCATCGATTCTTGGGAGAGGATACTTGTTCTTTATCGTGATTTTGTTAAGTTCACGATAATCGATGCAAAGCCGCATTGACCCATCCTTCTTCTTGACGAAGAGGACTGGTGCACCCCATGGTGATGCACTTGGGCGTATAAACCCTTTATCCAGATTCTCCTGTAGTTGTTTCTTCAGATCTTCAAGCTCAACAACATCCATTCTATATGGAGTCTTGGATATTGGTAGCGCCCCAGGTATAAGTTCAATTGAGAACTCAACATCTCTTCTTGGAGGAAGACCAGGAAGTTTTTCGGGAAATACTTCAGCGAATTCCCTCACAATAGGCATTTATTCAAGGGTGGTTTCTTCGTTGGACTCAATCATCTGAGCCAGATATGCATGCTCATAAGGCAGTAATATCCATGCTTGAGATGATGGAGCTAAAGGAGATTCATCTTCCTCCTGACACTTGTAAAGAATCGGGGGTCGATTCAACATATGGAGTGTGATTTCCCTCTCCCGACAATTTTTGTTGGCTCTATATAAGGAAAGTCAATCCATGCCAAGAATTGCATCAAATTCCACTATAGGGAGTATGATGAGGTTCGCCGGGAAATTCAATACACAGATTATTACAGGGGAGGACTTATACTCATGGGATGCAATGATTGCCCCATTTGTTGTACTCACCGACATCTTTACTTCCAAGATTTGTGGTGGTGTAGGGATTGTTCTACTAAACTTTTGAGATATAAAAGAATGCGTAGAACCTGAATCAAAAAGTACGTTCACTATTCTTGAATGAATAACTAGCATACCTGTCACCACTTCGTTGTCGGGGTTCACTTCGGCAGAAGTGATGGAAAAAGTTCTTCCTTGCTGTCTTGGAGGTTGCTGGTTGCCTCCGATAACCCTTGGATTAGGGCACTGATTTGCAAAATGACCCGGTTCTTTGCATTTGTAGCATTGAACAACGTGTTGAGGTTCGAACGGAGCGTTCCTCTCCTCTGTCGTAGCCGCGGGTCCTTCTTGCTGACAGTTAACAGCTAGGTGCCCTTCTCTTCCACACTTGAAGCATTTTCTTGTCCCCCTAAGGCAATTTCCAAGGTGCTTCTTTCCACACTTTTGGAAAGTGGGGTGATGGAATTTCTTAGCGCCGTTGGATTTATCCATCAGACCACCAGCATTGAAGTCCACCTTACGCTTCTTTTCCCCATGATACCCCTGTGATTCTCCGATCTCCATTTCAACCTTGAGGGCACATCGGACAATTTCCTCATAGCTGTCAAAGTCACGGATCGCTAATGCTTTCTGCAAGCTAGGATTTAGCCCCCCAAAGAAGCGGTCAACCTTGCATTCGGGGGTAACGACAAAGCCGAAAGCGTATCGTGCAAGCCTTGTGAAGTTTTCCTCGTACGCTCCCACAGATTCTTCATCTTTCTATTTAAGGAAAAGGAAGTCCCTTTCCATCTTAAGACGAAGGGTGCGTGGAAAATATTTATCGAAAAACATCTTCCGGAATTCCTTCCATTCCAAAGCCTCGATCTCCTCCTCAGGTTTCGTATTTTTGATCAACATCCACCATTGATCAGCTTCACCCTCCATACGATAAGCCTCCAGGAGAACCTTCTCTTTTTCAGAGCATTGGAGGATGGAGAATATCTTTTCAATGGAGTTGATCCATTTTTCAGCGATCGTGGGATCGGATGATCCACTAAAAGTAGGAGGCCTTTGTCTCATGAAGCATTCAATAGCGACTTGTTCTTTCTTAGGGGGGGTTGAACGTTCCTCTTGACCAGTGTTTCTATTCAAAACTTGAGTTAGCTGAGAGAGAAGCGTGACAAAGTTCGCGATTCCCGCTCCCATTGGATTGGGCATCTCATAAGTACAATCATTACACTGATCTTCACAACGGTTGTTAGCCCGAGTTCTCCTATTACGGGCCATTGGCTGGAATAAGAGGAAAGTTAGGGGTAACACATAAAGGGTAATCCAAAGACAAAAGTTGATGACTTATAAATAAACTTTAATCTCTTTAACTCATGATTCTATAGGATTCAATCCAGGCTTTTCATGATCTTCCTTCTAACATATATTCTTAGGGGCATTTTTCCCTTAATAAGGGTTCATACTAAGATTGTGAATTTATCAAAACATATCCCCCGGGAGTGTCGTAACCAAGAGTGCAGCAAGGCCCGTTGTCGTGCACCAGTTCCCGTTCGAGTCTAGCTCAAAGCGGTGTTTTCGGTTTTTACCCCTAGGATACGTCTGTGCCAAAGCCACCTCTACCTGCTCGTATCCAGACAGGGATGTATTTGTTTGATAAACCACTTACATAGTATTTAACAAAACATAGGGATGCTTTTATTATACTTAGTCTTATATCTAAGGCTTTACTAGGGTTTCCTAATCCCAAAAATAACTAAACCTATCCTCTGATACCAACTATGACAATCCTGCTTTTTATTACAACTTAAGCATGCTTTATTACATAAAACTTCACTTGATACAACAAAGAAGATCGAGAGGTTTAGTGTATTTGGGGATTAGGATCATTACATAAAAACTTTAAACTTGAAATACAACATCTTTATTGAAAACTTCCTTTACATGACCACTACATTCCTTCGTACTTAGCATTTCATGGGATAACCTAAGGACATGCATAAGAAAATGGTGAGCTATAAAGCCCAGTAGGGAGTACACAATGAATAACATGAGGAGTACAATACATGTTAGGCAATAGGAACATCAATAGAGCATAAGAGTAACATGAACATAAAGGCGTGATAAAGCATGATAATCATAACATGGAAATGTGGCAACAACACTTAACATTGAATTAGCATGAGCCAAGGCTCATTGCACATGGAGCATGAGTAAACCCTCATTGCACTTGAAGCACGAGTAAACCCTCGTTGCACTTGAATTAGCATGAGTCAACACTCATTTCACATGACGTATCATGATACTATACTTTACCCAATGCATTGGAGCGCTATAAAGGGCGCACCCTTCTTAAACATTTCATTTCATGCATAAGTGTGCCACATGGATCATAAAACATGGATTCATAAAACATAATCATTTATTCCACGATAAAGTAATGTGGAATTCA
The DNA here is from genome assembly GCA_963277665.1 of Viscum album. NCBI lineage: Eukaryota > Viridiplantae > Streptophyta > Magnoliopsida > Santalales > Viscaceae > Viscum > Viscum album. The sequence continues at coordinate 763,868,786 of OY728122.1, forward strand.
TACATGAAACTTTATAATCAATAAGTAAATGTGCATAAAGGTGAATACCCTTGATGGAGAAATGGGCATGGTATTCACTACACAATGATATTGGATTAGAAAATCGGTGTGATTTCGGCAGCGTAACGGCGTGACATAAGAACTCATAAAAATGGTTGATGAGAGAGAAAGGGGTTCCTCATCATATTTACATGTAATGTATAGTAAGGAGGTCATATAGATACATGTACCAACAATTTAAAATGAATTTAGATTCATCATACAAAAGTATTACTTGAATATAAAAGAGGAGAAAAAGGTTCCTTTCGGAATTTCGGCATAGTAACGGGTGTACATGGAAGGCATTTAATGAGAGAGAAAGGGGTCTCCCATCATTCAAAAAATAAGAGTTCAGTATGGGAGAGGTGTGAAACCATACCCCAACATTCATAATTGAAATTAAAAGGGCAATACAACTTAAAGAAAATTGACAAAAATGAGAAAGGAAGAAAAAACCCTTACTTGGAAGTGTGCTTCCAAAGGCTAGAGAGAGGCTTGTGAGAGGCTTCTTGGGAGCTTGGGGAACCTTGGGAGGATTATAGAGAGAGTAGGTCATAGGTTGGACGAACTCCAAGGGATTTTAGTGAGGATGAAGTGGGAGCTTGGGTGGGTTTATATAGGAAAGGTGAGAGAATTCTTTATTATTTAGGTTTGGGACCCCTTATATTAAAATAATCCAAACCACAAACCATCCCATGGTATTTGCTCATGGTTTATAGAAAAGGAAAGAGGAAAACAATATTTTACAAGGCCAAGGTCCGAACTTATTAAAAAAGTAGGGTTGCTTATGTGGAGGTGAGTCACACTCCCATGGAAATTAATTTAAAAAGGCAAAGTGTTGAATAAGTCTTGAGGGCTCCATTAATGCTTTGAAAAGTAAGTCAAACAAACCCAAAACCTCATTATTTTAATGATAAAACACATATTGGCCGAACATAAGGATTATGGTATTTTATTACATCACCATTGGGTCATTATGATGTCATAAAACACATTATATATTTAAATGGTATTTAATTTTTACACAAAAATTTGACTGTCTCAGAAAATTATGAAAAATTCACCGTTGGATAATTTCGACGTCCTGATTCCAAAAATAATATTTATTTTATCTAAATAATTTTCTAAATATGTGAATTTTCACTTTTAAAATAAAAACCGACATTTATAAAAAAAATCACGGTTTTTGACAGAAATGGCTTTCAAACCTTAATAAAAAATTTAATTGCATTCATAAAATTATAAGATCATTTATACTTAATAAAAAATTAATTTAATATTAATAATAATATTTTATTAAAATATTATTTAATTCAAAAAATCCTTTAATTTTATAAAATATAATTCTTAATTAAATAATAACTAAAAACACCATTTTTACTTTAAAAACTAATTACAATGTATCAAAAATGACTAGAAATTATATTCATTATTATATACAAAAAATAATGTACATGAACATGGTGCTACTTATTTGTTACATAACCCCTTAAAATAGCCGCATAAGACCTAAGGGTAATGTGCGCGATGGTGACAGACTCTTGGGGCGGCTCGGATAACATCGCTCGAGTGGTAATTTCAATCAACTTCCACTTTTCTCATAGACGATCACGTTCGAGCTTGACTTGATGAAGCTCAGCTTGGGCTTGGTCAAGGGAAAAGCCCAAAGACGCCACCTCTTTTCCGAGCTCTGACAAATGGGCTTTGTAAGGGGCAATTCTACTGGATGAGGCCACTGCTTCCTTTGTCTGAGTAGAAATGGGTTCGTTAAAGCCTTATATTTATACTACTCAGATGATCACTATTCAACGGCTATAAAAGTAACGGTCACAAATCTTAACGTAAAACTAAAGAAGTTGACATCTTATAAAAACATTTTTCATAAAGAAACATTTAACTGGATCAAGAGGGATTTTCCATTAATGAAACTTTGGGTCGTTACAATTTCTTCATAGGTTTACCCAGAAATCAGTGTGGTTCAAATGATATATGGGTGATTGTGGATCAGTTAACTAAATCATCCTAATTCATAGAAATAAAGGAGTCAGGCATAGTGGATACTTTGTCGATGATGTATGCTCTTGAGGTGGTGTGGATTAATGGAGTTATAAGTTCTATTGTCTTAGTTAGAGATATACATTTTACCTCATGATTCTAGAGGGTATTATAGCATTATTTTGGCACTCAGTTATGACTCAACACTTATTCATCCCTTAGATAAATGGGAAGACATATTCGATTATTCTGAAATATGATAGAGGTTTTGAAGGTAGTATTTCTTGGTCATGATGTGGTGTATAGAACTATAGGGAATGTTTTTCTTATTCTTTAGAGGATGAAATAATCACAGTTCTCAAATTATACTAACATAAATCAATAAAGGAGGCCCATGGAGTTTGAGGTTGGGGGGCCATGTGTTCTTCAAAGTTTCCCCTTAATGTGGTAATTAGAGGTTTATAAGGGGATATAAGATTTATCCTAGTTTTTTTTGGGGCCTTGGAGATTCTAGGGAGAGTTTGTGAGGTGTAATATCAGTTGTAATTTCCACCACAATGGGATAGGATCCACGACATCTTCTACGTCTCCTAGTTTCATCGATATTTTCACAATGACTCAAATGACATTGACTGAGGAGAGTTGGATATCTTGGATAATGTGACATTCCTGTAGTATCTATTAGAGATCCATGATCATTAGGATAAAGAGAAATTATTAATAACCATAACCTTCATTAACATGTTGTTGAGGCATGGTGTCCAGGAGGAGGGTACTTGGGTGAGATAGATATAGATTCATGCCCAGTACCTAGAGAAATTTTGAGTTTTGTTTTCCTTTGTTTGGTTTTAACTAGATTACATAATGTTAGGATCTTGTTATGTTATGATATGTTCTACTTTACTTGATGTTATGATTTGTGATATGTGATAATGTTTTGACATATGAAAAGGGGAGGACATGATTCCTTATCAATATGCATTATACTACAATGAAATTAAACCATTGAATTTGAGTCAATGAATCTATAAGAAGATAGTATCTTAACATAGAGGATGGAATTCCATAATTCCTATGTTTGGGGTTGTACAGTTTTTAGTTACGTCGATTGTTGGTTAGGACTGTATGGAGGTTGGATGGTTGTTGTGATGTGGTTGTGTGTTATTGAGGTTGTATGAGATATATTGTTAATGTAGGAAATACACAATATTTTTTTCTTACATGTTGTGAAATGATGGTTAATGGATTGTGTAATTGATCAGTTCACAACATGTAAATCAACTCTATGGGATCCATGAATAAAATTCAAATCGTTAAAATTCAATTCATAGTGTGTGACTAAATATATCCAAGGTGATGCGATTTTCGGTGAAAGTGTAAATATTTGGAAAACCCATGAATTACATGTTTTGTAAGTTTTACATGATATGAAAACTGAAGGATCTAGAATTTAATTTTCTTTTCTCATCTAATTCATTTCATTCATCAATACCCTTTCTTCCTCCCTTTATAGTGGAAAACCCTAAGTGGTTCGGGAGGAATTAAATAAAAATATTATCCCTTCTTTGACTTATTGGATCCAGTGGATTCCCACCAGTTATCAGTGTTAATACCTTCCTTATTATTGGTTAGTTTCCTCTTGTTATAATCTTATATATCCACTGTGGAAGTACAGTTCTAGATTAGGGTGTAATTTGTTCCTTGTTTTCATGAACCTTGGATGTGGTGTAGGTTAATCATTGGTTTATCTTTTGTGGTTGTGGTTTTCAATCATTTCTTTTGGGAATTATAGTGCACAACGAGTCGAAAAAACATCTAAAAGGTAGGGAATCCCTCATTTATATTAATTGTGTTTCATGAAATAGGGATTTACTCTTATTTATCTATGGAACATGGGTTTTTTATGTTACTCAAAGATAATGAATTGGATTATTCAGATTGAGGGGGTGAAGGGGGAATGATTCACATGATTTTACATCTTTAATATTATTGTGATATGATGGATTGTATAGGATTGATATCATGCAATAAATTATGGTCATTAGGGGATTTTTTTTACTTTGGATGATATGTGTTGTGACTATTGTTTCTATTGTGATTATCATGATATCACCCAAATAATGTGACTTGGAAAAACCCTTTTATTTTGATAATTAAATGGTTTCCCCAAGATTATGGATTGTTTGATAACGCCCCTAAAATAATGTGAAATGTGATAAAAGTCACTTTAGTTAATCTGTAAAATGATATTAGATATTTTGTTATATGTGGTTGTGTAGTGGTGTAGCGATGTGTTTTTGTGATTCAATGTAGGGATTATGTGTGGGATATGGCCACACTTTTTGGGCTAGTGTGGTGGGTTTTTTTGGTTATGGTTTTGTGGGGGTTAGAAGGTGGTTGTTTGGCTATAATTTTTGGTCAGTGATATGGTGGTTGATTGGTTATACTTTTAGGGTAGTGGTTCAGTGGTTGTATGTATGTGCTTTTGGGGAGGTGAGTTGATGTTTCATGGGGATGATGAGATTTTTGTTATGTGTGGTCATTTTGTTCTAAAAGCACCATTGGTGATGGAATAATTATTTAATAATTATTGAAATGGTTATATTTTGGTTTGGTTAATGGGATGGAATTGTTAATAAACAAAAAATTATAGTTTGTGTGGTTTAATGTTCTTAATTCCTCATACTGAAATTAATGGGCTGAATAATGGGTTTTGTTGATGGTGTGAGATGTGGCTTGTGGTTTTGGTGTGTTATTAATTTAGTGGTGGTAGCAAAAGTGATGATATTTTGAGTTGGTTAGTTCTTTTTGGGAACATTTATCTTGGGATTTTGTGTGGAAATATGTATATTCTTGTATATTCCCTACAAAATCTGTATTCACCCCACTTGGATTGAGCACTATGTGATTACACCTACATATTCACATTGTGAGGGGGTGTTTTCCCTAGCATCCTATTAATGAGGATGGATGGATCATTAATCTCACTTTCTGGATCTGTCTTCTAGTAAAGTAGATATGCATAGGATGTGATGGGTATATTTTTGTTAGTGCACTAGGTGATGGCCCAATTGTTTTCATTCAAGAAGTGACGTGACCATGTTTTGGGGTAGTGGACCAGGTGTTTTTATTAAAGTTGTTACCATTTTCTATGGTGGATTATGGTGGGTTCATGCATAGTAGGTGAAGGGGAATATGATTATGTCCTTATTGTTCGTGATTACCTACTACTATGGTTACAGTTTTATTGTGATGGTTCATTTTTTTGGGAGATATGTGATATAACTATGATGTGGGGAAGTGGACCAGGTGTTTTCGTGAGTGATGTGATGTGATTGTGTTGTGGTTCAATGGTATATGTCATACAGAATAGATGGGAGTACCAAGATGTATAATGTTGGGTTTTGAGAGTGTAAAATCATTGATAAAGTGGTGTAGGGTACCCTTTATCGATATACTTTTTATTATGTTATTATATTTGGATTGAATTATTTGCTTGGCATTTCTTGGTATGGTTGGGATAGATAATTGAAAAGTTTATTTGCATTTGGTTCTACTATTTACTAATGGGTGTATTATTATGCTTCTTTCATATGTCCATGAGAGAATTTATTTTTCCAAATGAGTATATTTGTATACTCACCCATAGTATAGAAACTAATCTTCAATTTTCTAGTTGCATTACGTGGACCATACTAAAAAATACTCTCTTAGATATTTAGATTGTTGTTTTTTGATTTTTTTGTATTTAATCTTGGGTATTATACTTTTAGAGACTTATATATATATATATATATTATTTTTATTTATAAATTCATTATGAGATGGTTTTTCATTATTTTATATTATTTCATGTAGTTTCCTACAAATGATTCATCTTAACTTCTGATCCTATATTATTATAAAGGGTAATGCCTCCCATTTGATGATATTTTTATACCCTCAGTGTTATTTTCCAACTCGAGGCCTACTAGAGGCGGGACTCAGGGGTATTTATCTCTCTCACCTTCTTGTAGTATCCTTGAAGGGAGGAGGTCCTGAGATGTTGATTGAAATTTAATAATATCATCAAATAAATAAATATGGTAGTTTATCAAAGAATTTATTTTAGAGAGTCGAAGAAAGATAAATCAAACATATATGATAAAAGTATGCATCCTACTTGATGAGATATCATGAAAAAGGATTATATTACATAGCAGTATTTAGAGAATGATTCTTTACATTGGAACATTTTATTCTTTCTTAGTGTGTTTCTTTATGTATTACAATACCTTGATCATAAAATTTTGGTAAGTTCACCAAATTATATAGAGAAAGATGACTATAGGGTCATACACTAAGTATATATAGAATCTCAAAAAAATATTTATTGAATTTAATATGTGAAATAAATATTATTATCAACTTATGGAATAATAATTATTCAATTTATGTTGACTTCATAAAATTAATCAAAATATATTTAAGTTTAAAAACTATGAGTTTAGTATTATATGTAGTTTATTATTCAAAATGTAAATAAATATTTATATATTCCCTAAATAGATTAATATAAATATTTATTTAGCTATGTGAATATTAAAATAAATATTTATTCATTAGTTTAGTGAATTTTAATATTTATTTATTTATTAAATGAATAATATATTTATTTAAGAAAGTAAATTTTATACAATGATCAATAAATACCATAAATGATTATATAGATGAGTTATAGGTTGGATGAAAATGATATATTATATTTAATATCTTTTAATTAATTTTTAGTTATTTATTAAAAAAATTGTATTTATGTATATACATGTCACGTGATATAATAATATTATTATTATTAGACTAGGGGAATATATTAGAAATGATATGTGATTCATAGCCTCAGAGTAGTTTTCAAATAATTAAACCTAACTATATATACCACTTTATATCATTTCAAGAGATAGATTTTTTGTGATTAGTTATGAGACTTTATAATTTCCTCAATCCCTAGAGAGAAATCCCTCTCTCTCCATCTTAATAATGAATAGATAATAAGGGAAATTTCTTGTTTCAATAAATAAGAATTCAAATGATTGGGATGCCTCACAATAGCACTCAAGTTACCAAGATCATTATTTAGAGATTCATGGTTCCCATGAGGATATAATTAGATTAATACTATATTCTATTATATATTGAAAAGGTTATATAACACGAGTGGTAACCAAATTGATCGATGAAAAATTATCACATTCAAAATAATTATACTTCTAATTTAATTAAAAATTAAATACAAAATATAACACCCTAAGATTTCCTGAAAAATACTTTTCAAAAAAAATCAAGCATTTTGATATTTTTCATTGTACACACCACAATGTTTGGATTACATTATACAGAACACTGAGTTTAGCTTGTGTTACACATAATGATGAGCTTAAATGAAACATGGAATACTATTAAAATATTTTTATTTTATGTAATAGTAATCACATAGCCATTGGAATAGTGGGATATGAATAGAACTAACTAAATTATGAAAACATATGGTTTAAAAAATTATATAAAATTAACTATTTGGTGAAAAATTAATTAAAAACTGAAATAAAAACTATTTGAAAATAAAGGAAATCTTTTTAAAATACAATTTCTTTGAAAATAAACACATTTTACCTCAAAAAAGTAAAAAAAACACTTTTAGTGAATAATTTTAATGAAATTTATATATTACATATTCGATCCAATTTTTAACATTTAATTTATGTGTTTCTAGATAAGAGATAAGAATAAGACCAATTTTATGCTTAAAACTTGTATTTTTCTGAAAAATAGTTTTGTTGCCTTTTGTAAACTTATTTTAAAAATAAATTTATCAACTTTTGAAAAAATTATATGAAGAGATTAAATTAATTTTCTAATTCAGCATTTCATAATTGTCTTTGGATTTATTTTTGATGATTTTCTGAGTAGATAAATCTTTTGATGAATAGTGACAAATACTGGGGGGTTTAAGAATTTTCATTTATTTTAAATAATTTAAAAACATAAAAATTGTTCTAAGATTGTATTAAAGGTAAATTTGGTTAAATTTTATATCTATTAATCAAAATAAGTTCATTATAATCAATTTCATATTGAACTCTTACATAAAAACTCATTAAACATTTGAACATTTTCTTTTTTGAAAACCTACTTTCTCATCACGTCTTCGATGTTAATTTAAATTAAACTTTTTAACTTATGTGAATATAATTTAGAAAAATTGACTCCATATTTTTAATTAGAATAATTTATATTATATGAAAATTTCAAAACAATTTTAACCATAATGAAGTGTAATGATAAAAACAAAAATTACCCCAAGTAAGGTAAAAAAGGGTTTACTTTGGGGTATGGCTAAAAAATAAGGTTTAAAAAAAGACAAAAGACTTTTCAAAACCCCATTTTATAGAGTTATTTGGAAATTATTTATTATTTTATGAATAATATTACATTTTTTATCCTTTTTTATTTTAAAAACATGGGTACACCATTTTCGTTCCAAATATTACAAGTCTTTCACTGACTTGACTTATAAAATGTCGCCCCTTCTCCACTCCTCTTTACACTTCAGAAACCCTTTTTATAGAAAAATAACTTCCAAAATTACTTAAATATTTAACTAATAACATCCTATAAGAATTAATTTTTGTATAAATTTATCTTATTAATGATTTTGGTGAAAAACTAATGAAGATACCCAAAGAAGTGGTAATTTTCTTTAATAAGAAATTTTATTTGATTTATTCCTCTATATAATTCAATTCTTATTAAACCATGATGACATAATAAAATTATTATCATACATATATTTTTATATTTTCATGTTAAGCTAATTACATGAAACCATATATACTTCCATAAAATGGGTTATTAAATCATCATTTGTGTGTACGATGAAGTACCGCCTCGCGAACTGATGTTATTAATTTTCTGTGAACACCTACAATGGATGGATTTAATGATGTTTTTATTGTTTATATAATATTTAAATGATATTATTATTATTATGAAATCATTATATCGTATTTTACTTCTTTCTTTCTGTGTTAATGGATTACGATAACGTAATTCGTGTGTACGGTGGACTACCGCCTCCTAAAGTGATGTGATTCACCCATGCTTTACATGGAAGGTAATAAGAATGTGTTTAATGAAATTATGTGATATATATGAAATAAAAATTATTAAGTAATTTTAATATATTATTTACCTTTATTTATTTTAATCCATTGAGAAAATGTAAATATTGTTCACGTGTACGTACAACCTACAATCTTGATGAATGGTGTATTTAATTTTTTATCTCTAAATTTTATGGATTAATAAAAATACATATATAATGAATGTATATGATATTTATGTCATGGATAAGAAAATTTATATTTTGTAACCATGATCAATGAAATAGGAATGAAAATAATAAATCAAGGCAGGTATTAAAAACATTGTAGTTATTATCTGACACTTGATTTTAACAAGGAATTGTTAATAAACGGGATAAAAAATATCATAAGTAAATCATATATGGTATGATAAATATGAGTAATTTTATATAATTTATTTATAATAAAATTATATTAACTAAAATTGTTTTTTAAAGTGTATGAAGGAATTTAAGACTTGTGGTAAGGGATTTCCATTTCACTTTTATTTTTCCTTGAGACTTATGCCATATTCAGTACGTGTTTATTTTATGTTGTGTATATACATACCATTAATATATTTTAGGATTCTTATAAATTATTTTATGGGTATTTTAATTTTAATTTTAGGATCTCTTTTCCAAGGGTTTTATGGTTCAAAATTTTCCAAATAAGTAAGGGTTGTTTTGTCTCAAATCACCTACTTTGGAAAATAAGTTATATTATGAAACTATATTCTTCTATGAGATGTATATACTTCCCCTTCGGCATGTTATATCATGAATATATTTTTTGATGATATTATAAGTTCCATATAAGATTATTCTTTTTGAGTATTAATTTTAATGTTACCAATGTGGTAAGATCTTTATGTTACAACCTCGTTATTTATCATTATTTTTTATGATTATGCTTCTAATGATGAAATATCATGATTTATCTCCCAAGAAAATAATGAACTTTCTTCTACTATAGTAACTTGATGATAATATATTTTTTCCCCTCATTTTATTCTCTTTATATATTAAATAATTCCAAATATTATTTTAATAAAAATCATATTTATTTCTATCTTCGGTCAAAATCCCTTTTTTTCTAAAACCATTTTTTCTAAAAATGTTTTCAAATATGTTTTTAATATTCCTTAAATGGTTCATTAAATTAATTTTTACACACTTGTTTCTTTTAAAAAAAAATTGGAATTTTTAAGTCATTTTCTAAACTATTTTTTTGGAATTTATCAAAAATGTGAAAGGAAAAATTGTTTTAATGTGTTTGGGATAAATAGAATTTCCCACCATCATAATCATTTTTATTTAATGATTACATCATATGTTTTCATGGTTATTTTAAAATAAAAGGATTTTCAAAATTTCTTATGTTTTAAAAATAGTTTTTCAAAGTAGAAAGGTTACTTTCCTCAAGAAATGTTTTAAATTATTTTTAAGATTCCCTTCTATGATTACAAATTATTTTAAAATAAAATGTTTTTGAAAATGTTTTATTTTTTAAAATGTGTTTATAAATGTGGAAATGATATTTTTTTCATTAAATGTTCCATGTAATATTTCAAAATCACTCTCCATATAAGATGACATACTTTAATGTAACTTATGTTTCACTAGGGATATGATCCAAGGACACGGTTTTTATTTTATCTAAATATTTTATATTTCTGAAGATATGATTTTTATGAAAACATTTTCTCTTACATGGGTTATACCATGATAAAATGATTTTCAAACCTTATTCTTTTTCCATAGGTTATTCTATGATGAAATTATGAAATGATTATGAAACCTGTTTCTTTTCCATGGGTTTTGTTATGATGAAATGTTTTTAAAACCCATTTCCTATCATGGGATATTATATGATGAAAGTTTTATGATCTTGTGGAATATGTATATATAATTTTCATTATCTTATATGTGGTACCTATCTCTTCCCCCAATTAATTGGGTAATTATTAATGTTATATGAACTCATAGGATACATGGGAGGTTATCTGAATCTCAAAACAAGAGGGTACATATGAGATTATCCTAATCCCAAAACAATAGGGTACATGAGAGTTTATCACAATCCAAAAACAAGTGGTCACACTAGATTTTCTCCAAAGACCAAAACAAGAGGGTACATGGGAGGTTATCCTGATCCCAAAATAAGAGGGTACATGTGAGGTTATCCTAAGTTCGAAGTAGATACACTGGTGATTCTTCTAAGCCTAACATATTATGAATGTCTTGGTGTATAGCCTTGATATATGATTTTTTATTCTTATGTATATGCCAAAAATCTATGTATTTTGACATTATTATTCTCTCATGGATCATGTTTTTTATCTCATTACGAATTATATCTTATAAACTACCATGATTTATTCCATGACTTATTTTTATGAACTATGATATATAGGGTATGGTTTTAAAATGTTGTTTTCATTTTCATATACCCATATGATCATGTTATATTAATATCTCCCTTGTTTACCCTTAATAATTATTTGAGTATACCCTTTATTATGCTTCTTCTCCCTAGGTTATGAAAAAAGGTTATAAGTAGAGTATGTTTGTGAATAGTACTAAAGGGGAAAATATTATGTTTCATCTCTCTATGTTAGAAATTCATAAACATATTATGAACTATCATGAAAGATTTAAATAGATGTTGATGATGAATAACATAGGATAAATAAAATTTGTTATATATTAAAAAGAATGTGTCGTTATTTTGATATTATATAAGTGATATTTCATGATTATATAGTTCCCTACAATAATTATTGTTTCTCTCACTATTATTTTAGTTTTAGTAAATTGATGGAACCCAAATAATACATTTTAATTATTAATATGATAAAGATGTAATGATTGTCCTCCTGATCTGCCAAATTTTATGGGAGTTGGAATGAAAAATCTCATTACGGTGCTCATAAAACATTCTCAGACTATGAGTCATGTTGTAATTCCAAATTAAAATAGGGAATAAAATTATACTAATTTAATTATAAGGTAGTGTCCATCTTTTATTAGTGGTTCTTATGATAGACTATTCACTCATAAATGGATTACCACCACAAAATATTTTTTCTCTATTTCTTAGAGAATAAAAAATTAATTTTGGATTTCTACCATTTGGAAGGTCAAGTAGATCAATAGAGGACTCTTATTAATAATATAATGCAATAGGATGAAATTGACTCCATGGATTGAGCCAATTTTAAGAAATTATTTTTCAAAAAGTAATTTTATCATATTCATTGTTCAATGATGGAGAATTAGTTCTTGAGTTAATGAATAAGGATGATTAATATGTTAGTAAATATGTGGAAAATTTTATAGGACTTGCGAGGTATGATTTTGGTATTATCATAAAACCTAAATGAAAGGTTGATCGATTATTCAGTTGCTTAAAACTAAGTATTCTATGGGAATTAACCGTAAGAGATATAAAGAGATATAAAGATATTGTTTACTGTTCTATCAAGGTAAAAGTGGAGGTGTAGTCACATATTAATATCACGGTTTTTATATTAAGTGAAAAATGGAATTCTAAGGAAAATCTAAAAACCATGGATAGAAAAAAGTTACTATTTCTTTTATGAAAAAAGTGTGGAAATAAACATGAAAGAATTTTTATTAAGGGAACTATTAAATGTTTTATGTGTATAAGGGATGTTCATCAGGAAATTTAATTCTGAAGTGATAGGAAGAGGTCAGATAATGATGTAAAGAGAGAGAAATCTATAAAAAATGCATCACCCACACTCTAGTGTTTCAAATGCAAGAAGTATGGTAATTATTTAAATAAATGAACAAATACAAGGGCTAATGAGGATGATAATCCACAAAATACTCTAAAGATAAATTAAAAAAAGATAGATTATTAAATAATAATGGTTAAAGTGAACCATGATAATTAATTCACTCTTATCCTCCACTCCCAAGTAGGTAATTTCATTTTTTATTTTTTATGAATAAGACCTATGAAAATATTATTCATCATAATTTAGTGAAATTTCATGTGATTTTGAGCATTTTTTATCTCCATATATATGGATTATGGAATTATTAAATAACATTTGATATATTATTGGTACAAGGTTGAAACCAAGCTTTCATTGGAAAGTTATTAGTATAAGATAAGTTCTTATTTATGAAATAAATTTGAATTGTATTTTTGAATCATTTATGTATCTATATAATATTTACATAAGAGTTATGGATACCATCATAGGATTATGGGTTTATGGTTTATCATAAGTTTAAATTCATCAAAACCCCCTTTTCAAGTTTTATGTGGTGTTGTTTTATCAAGATCAAGGCTATTTTAAGACACATTTAATGTAATACAACCCTTTGGTTTTGTATATGTTTTAGTGAAAAAATAATTTAAGGAGGAAAGATTTTCACTTTTTGGACTTACGATTAATGGTATTGGAAACCTTCAGGGTTTATCTTATCTTTGATGCTGAGGTAATTATTGGTTATATTTGATCGCCATATAAAGTAAGGACACTTAATTACTATCAAAAAATATTTATCTCCAGATCTGATTACTATAATAAACTGTATGGAAGTGGTGTTATTGCATAGAGTATCACATTAAACTATTAATCATTAGGATGTGATTTTTACCTCAAAGTTTGGTAGAATTATTCTGTAATATCTTGATACATAATTGAGTTTCCAAACTGCATATCATCCTCAGACACATGGTCAGTCTGATAGAAAAATTAAAACCGTAGAGGATATTATAAGATCTTTCTCTAAGTTTATCAAATCTGGTTGGGATGAATACATTTTCTAGTTGAGTTTTCTTACAATAATATATTTTACTTGAGAATTAAAATGGATTCTTATAAGTCCCTTTATAGAAATAAGTATAGAACTCCGACACAGAGAAATGAAGTTTAAAAAAATCCATTGGGACTTGATCGAGATGATGAAATAGAGGATAATGTTAGATCCATTCAAAATAATATACGGGAAAATTTGTCAAAACTTTTATGTTGATAATCATCAAAATGATATATAATTTTAAGTCTATGAGAAGTTCATTCTATGAATTTCCCCATTTATGAAATAAAGGAAAACTAAGCCCTGGGTATATCAGTCTTGTTGAAATACATGATCATATCCAGACAATAGCTTATTATTTTTGGCTTCCATATGACCACTCATAGGTTCATGATTTATTCCATGTATATCTCCTAAATAAGTACATACCTATTCTATCACATATATTGAACTCATAGGTCATACCATTGCAGAACAAACATTATTATGAGGAAAACCCGATGGAGATCCTTGATTGAATAGAAAAAAACACTATGAAAAAATACCACTCACTTAGTCCAATTTATATGGAAAACCACCAACTTGATGAATCTATGTGGAACTTGAGGATGTAATGAGAAATAATTATCCTTAGTAGTTAGAACCAAAGTGATAAATATCAAGGGAAAATTCATTTTAAGGGGGGTAGAATGTAACACCCTAAGATTTTGTGGAATATATATATATTTTGAAATAAATTTAATATTTTCAATACTTTTAATTATATACAATTATGATTGTGGCTTGTATTATACACAACCCAATGTTTATCTTACATTACATGCAATATTGAGTTTAAACAAAATGTGAAATACTATTAAAATATTATTATTTAATATGATAGTTATCATATAGACATTATAAAAGAGGGTATAATAGGATTAAATAAATTATGAAAATATATGTTTTAAATATTCATTTAAATTGAATTCAATTTTTACCAATTAATTAAAAATGAAAATAAAAACTATTTGAAAATAAACAAAATCTTTTTCTGAAAAATCAATTTCTCTGAAAACAAACAAGTTTTACTTTAATAAATTAAATGAACACTTTAAGGGAATGATTTTAATTAAATTTATATATTATATAGTCAATAAAAATTTTAATAACCATCTTTTTTTCCTAGACAAGAGATAATAATAAGACCAATTTTACAATTAAAAATTATATTTTTCTAATAAACATTCACATAGCCTTTTACGATCTTATTTTAAAATTAAAATTTTCACTTATGGAAAATTTAATTAAAAAATTTAATTCATAATTAAATTCATAAATTCATAATTATATTATTATAAATTATTTATAATTTTATAAGAAGACAAAGTTTTTGATGAGTATTTTAAAATACTGGTTTCTATTATAAATTTTCATTTCATTTAAAGAATTTAAAAAACTTAATTTTGTTTAATATAGTTTTATTGGTAAAATTACTTAAATAATATATATTAATTCAATTTATTTCATTGAAATAAATTTTAAATTAAATATTTATATAAAGAATGTTTTAAATGTTTTAACATTTTCTCTTTGAAAACCCACATTCTCATTACGTATACGGGATTAATTTTAAATTAAAACGTCAAACGTATATGAATGTAATTTGAAAAAATGTATTATATATTTAGAATAATAATAATTTAATTTATATAATAAGTAAAATTTAATTTTTTACCTTTTTTAATAGTAAAAATAATAAAAATTATTTACCGTAGTTAAGGAAAAAACTGGTTTACTTGTGGTTAAAAAAAAGATAACTGTTAAAAAGGACCCAAAACTTTTCCAACACAATTTTATGGAGATATATAGACCTTTTATATTATAGGATCTATAATTTTTTATTTTGGATCCTTTTTTCATGTTAAAATTAGGATACACCCTTTTTCTTTCCAAAAATTTACAAGTGGACCTCTCACCTCACTTATAAAATACCACCCCGTATCCTCTCGTATAAACACTTAAAAACCATTTGGAATGGAGAATTAAATCAAAAATAACTTTATTACTTCCTTTATATAATCCTATAATAATTATTTTTGGAATAAAGATAACCTAGGAAGGATTTTGATGCAAAACTAAGGTGGTTACTCGAAGAAGAGTTAACATTCTTCAACGAGTGTTTTTATTTTGTTTCTTCATCCACCTCCTTCAATTGTTATTAAAACATGATGATATAATAAACTAATTATATTAAATATACAAAAAAAATTATGTTTATTTAATAACCTACAACCATCTCTACTTATATCAAATGGGTTATAAAATCATCATTAATCTGTAAGGCGGACTACCGCCTCGCAAATTGATGTTATTCATTTTTCATCACCACCTATACTGTATGAATTTAATGATGTATTTATTATTTATATAGGATATTAATTAAATTATTATGATTATGGAATCATGATATCACATGTTTCTTCTTACATTCAATTCCATGGGAATACGATAACGGCATTCGTGTGTACGACAAACTACCTCCTTAGGAAGCGATGTGATTGGTCCATGCTTTACATGGAAGGTAATAAGGATAGTTTTAATGAAATTATATTATATATGTGAAATAAAATTTATTATAAAATGGTAATATATTATTAACCTTTATTTTTTTCAATCCTTCAAGAAAATAGAATCCACATCCAGGTATACATACGACCAACTATCTCCATGAATAGTGAATTTTATTTTATATCCATAACCTTTATTAATTGTTATAAATACATATATAAAAAATTTATAAGACAATTATATCATGTATAAAATTATGGATATTATGGAACCATGATCAATTTAAGAGGTCCAAAAATAAGAAAAAAACATGCATGAAAAACCAAGTGTCTATTATCTAAAATATGATTTTATTAAGGAGTTGTAAATAAAAAGATAATAAAAAGTAATAAGTACAAAATTTATGGTATAATAAATATGATTATGTTTAAATAATATATTTATTATAAACTTATATTTATTAAATAGGGGCTTTAAACATGTATGAAGTATGTCAATACTTGTGGTAATGGATTTCCATCTCAATTTTATTTTTCTCTAAGACACATGCCATATTCCTAATTTGTTTCTTTTATGTGGTATATATATTAACCATTAATATATTTTAGGATTTTTATCCTTAAATTTATGGGAATTTACATATATATATTATTATACATCATTCAAATGGTTTACAGTTCATAAGATACCAAAGCGGTAAAGGATTTTTCTGTCTCAAACCACCTTCTTTGGGACATAAGTTATGTTATAAACCTATAGTATTCTATGAGGTGTTTATACTTCCCCTATGACAGGTTATATCATTAATATTATTATTTTTATGATATTATTATTTTTATTTAAAATTATTCTTTCATTATTATTATGATTCCATGTTACCAAAGTGGTAAAAGATTTATGTTACAATTCAATAGTTTATCAGTATGGTTTATGATTATGATTCCGATGATGAAATGTTATGATATATCTCTAAATAAACTCCTTAATTTTATTATAATTGGGTAATTTATTGATAATACATTTTTCCCATAATTTTTCTATCTTTATTCACTCAATATTTCCAAATAATTTTTTTAAGAAAAAATATCTTTATTTCTCTCTTAGGTTGAAAACCCTTTTTATTCTAAAACCATTTTTTCTAAAACAAATTAAAAAAAATTAACATTATTAAAATAATTTATTAAATATATTTTTAATCATGTTTTAATTTTAAAAAAAAAATTCATGTCATCTTCTTAATAATTCCCATTTTGATTTTACTCAAATGTAAATGGAATTGTTATATTAACATGTACAATATGAATAGAATTTACCACCATCATGAACATTATTTATATTAAATATTATTTATAAGTTATCATGGTTATATTCATAGAAAATTATTTTCAAAATTTTTTATATTTTAAAAACTCTTTGTAAGTGGAAAATACTTTTTCCTCAGAAAATTTTTTAAATGATTTCTTAATCTTCATTTAAAGATTCCAAAGTTATTTTAAAAGAAAATGATTTTTAAAAATATTTATGTTTGAAATTTTTTACTCAAAGTGTAAATTTCATTTTTCTCAAAAAAAATTCCAAGTAATATTTAAAAATCAATCTCAATATTATATTACTTCCTTTGATGAAACATATGTTTTATTAGGGATATGATCCAGGGACACAATTATTATTCATTCTCTGAATGGTTTATATTTATGATGATAATATTTTTATACAACTAATTTCTTTAACATTTATTATAACCTGATAAAATTATTATGAAACTGATTTTTTTAATGGGTTTTGTTATTATGTAATGATTAAATGATTATGAAACCTATTTATTTTCCACAGGTTATGCTATGATAAAATGTTTATGAAACCCATTTCTTTTAATGGGAACTAATATAATGAATGTTTTAGGATATTGTGGAACACATATATAATATTTTTATTATGTGATCAGTTGGACCTATATATCACTCCAATTAATTGGAGAATGAATAATTTTATATGTGCTCAAATGGTAAACGAGAGGTTATTCAAATTAAGAAAAAAAGGAAACATGGGAGGTTATCCTAATCCCAAAACAATAGTGTACAAGGAAGGGTATCCCAATCCTAAAACAAGTGCATAAACAAGATATTATCACAATCCCAAAATAATAGGGTATATGGGACATTATCCCAATCCAAAAAACAAGAGGGAATATGGGAGGTTATCTCCTTCCCAAAGTTGGTACATGGGTGATTAGCCAATGACTAACATGTTATGAATGTTTTGGTAGATATCCTTAACATAAGATTTTCTATTCTTATGTGTATTCAAAACACAATTTCTTATGGCATTGTTATGATCTCATGGATAATGTTATATAATCGCATTATGAATCTTGTCTTATGAAATACAATGTTTTATTTCATGACTCATGCTTATGATCTATAACATTCATGGTATGGTGTTAAAATTTTATTCTCATGTTCTCATAACCATATGCTCATGTTATATTGTTATATCCCTTGTTTTATCTTAATTAGCTTTTGAGATTAAAAATTCTTATTTTTTCTATACCCAAGTTATGTATTAAGGTTTTAAGTAGGTTATGTTTGTAAACAGTCCTATAGGGAAAGATATTTATGGGTGAAATTAAAGATATTTCACCAAATTAGATGATTGTGTTCCTAGTATCCAAAGGCACTAAACCATTACTTTCCTTAGGTATGTTTTTGTGTAATGTATTGAATATTCATCTCAAAATATGTCATATCTACGTATGAAAATCATAGATCTCTAAAATAAAGTCCCCCCCCCCAAATCATTTTTGGGTTTTATTTAATATTTTATTTAGATTTTATCTATTGAAACTAGTATAAAACTATTATTTTGGGCCATCCCACAGATTCTGCTACACCCTATAACCTTCACAAACTTTATAAGTATAATTCATAATTTTTATAGAACCAAAACACCAAATAATTAGAAATTTTATGTGTATTTTCATTATAATTTATCTAGATCATATGGAATATCTTTAAGAATATTATAATGGTGTTCCCATGTTCTTATTATAGTAGTTAATTGATATAACCTGTCAGAGTAAAAATATTCTAACAACATTATTTATTATTTTATATAGAATAGTAAAAAATGTATAAATATAAAAATGTATGCATGATGTCGTAATACAAAATCTATGATAAATTTGGTTCTTGGAAACCAACAAAACACACACCATGTAGTTGGTATCATGGTGTCTCAGTTAACACCTAATTGTTTGAATTTTTTTCATTATTTTTATGGGTTTAAATGTTTATTTTTTCAAGTGTATACCATATAGAATATAATTTTAGAATAATTAATAGTGTCTCTCATCCCACTACACTAAAATGAATAATTATTACAAGATAAAGGTTGTGGGTAAGGATGTTATATGCTACTAAGTTTTCAAAAATCACACCCTACATATTCACCTTTATTTGATAAGAATATTTTATTTCTTTATCCTGAAAAGATATTAGTTTTTTGATAGATTTATATTTATTTTAAGAATATTTTTGAAGATAAGAACTAGTAATTACATACAGAACTGAGTCTCATTTTGATGGACAGTTCTTATATCGGGTTTGAACATTTTTTTCAGTTCATATTTAATTATTTTATAAATATTAGACCTATGTGTGATTTAGATTACCATTTTCTATGTTTTGAAACTAAATTATAGGTTTACATTTTCAAATTAGTTCATTTATATTAATTTTTTTGACATGATATGTTTAATTAAACTTTTTAAGAGTAATTTTTTAATATTATTATGTATGATGGAAACTCACCCTAAAAGGATTTTTTATTGAACCCTCAATGAAGGTCTCTAATATCTAATGATCAATGAAAATGACTAAGTTCTTGTGGCATTTTTTTTTGGTTGTATGATTGAGGCCTATCTGAGATGTTATAAATTGTATGGGAAAATATTTTATTTAATTTTTTTATTGTGCAGAATTTATAGGATACAAATAATATTTTTAAGTCTTGGAACATAATATATAAATATGAATAGACAATACCATTTTAAGAGAAGATCAAGATACATGGATGGTCTGGTAATTTTTTTTTAAATTTAATGATTGGTGATTTGATTATTAATAAAGGGTATGATATTGAGAAAGAATTATTTTTGTTATTTTCATCTAATCCAAGGATACAAGATCATTATTTTCCATCATCATATTAAGAAATATGATTTAATTCCATGTGTTTTACATGTTTTAGTGTATGTAATTTATTTAATATTAATTTAATTAAAATGTGAAATAGATAAAGATGTTTATTATTTAAATATTCTCATTCATATATTTTAAGTTTCCTAATATAATTTTGGGTGGTGATTTAATTAATCATGAAAACCCAAATGTTTCACAATGGTTGGTATGCTATATTGATTGATTACATTCCATGATTATAATAATAATTTTTTTTTCGAGTTATATGAAATCATGATTTGTTTTATTAATATAAATAACCTATAAGTATAGAAAAACAATTATTTCATTGGGAAAGAGAGATGAAATGGTTTTTTTCTCATCCCATGCAGCACATGTTCTATTTTTTGTCTCCATTTTATAAAAATATATACATTTTGGTGTGTGTATTGAATAAATGGTTCTAATGAGAATGTTTTTACGGTTTTTACAACATTAGTTATTATACTAAATGAAATAAATGGGTTATTTTTAATAGTGAATAAAATATTAATGTGTGTTTGGAAAATTATAATGTTTTGGGTTTGGTACTTCTGAAAAGATGTAATCTGTAGGTAAATTAACTAAAAATGATAGGAAAAATGAATTATCTCGACACTAAATAGATATTTTTTATCTTTATTTTGTATAATGATACAGGTTAATATTTTAAAAATTCATCATGAATTGTATATTTAAGGATGAAAAAATGATAGCCAGATAATAAGTTTGGTGGATTAATGGTTTATTATTAGTATGTATCATTAAAATGAGAACCAAACAAGTAATAAACCTGATAAAGTAATATTAATTTATGATTAAAATATAAAATTCATGGATAAATGTTTGGTTTATTTTTCTAATGATGATGTCATAAAGAAAAATGTTATTTCTAAAATAATTTTATAAAATAATATTGTGTTTAAGACATTTATAAAAACAAAATTAATTTTATTTATATTAAAATGAGTAAAAAATATTTATTCTTATTACATTGGTAAATTTAATAAAATGATTATTTTATTTTTCATATTCTCTCTAAGACAAGATAATTCATATAATTAGATTTATAGTTGAAGAATGAATGTTTATTGACAAAAAAAAGATAAATTAGTATTAGAATTTAAATTCTTATACAATAACACATGTTTTGAGATATGATATTAATTTTTAATTGGATATTTTTTTAATAACTATTTCATATTCTGTTGTGCAATGTGTTGGGAACTAATAAAATTTAAAAAGTGTTGAAAAAATAAATATATTGGTTTAAATGATAATATTTTCATATTATCTTTTAAAAACATAAATTATGGAATTATAGGTCAATTTCGATAATGACTATGGTTTTTAGAATTTTATTTTTCTAGTAAATGATTTGATTATGTATATTAAAGTAAATATTAATTTTTTGGACTAGTGTTGATTTTTTTTTCAAGCATGACGACTAGATATAAAAGACTAATAGTTAAAATACTTTGTCATGATTAATATTTTATTATTATTTCTTGACATCCTCTAACCCATACTTTAATTTTTGAAAAATTGAGACTTTATGTGTAAGTGGGAACCTTACAAGCTTCTAACCAAAGACCAATCTAAAAAAACATTACAAAACCACAAAATAAAGTATCTTAAACCACCAAACAATAATAGGGAACCAAAAAAACACAATTGAAAATCCAATAAAACCCTAGGAGTCCTAATGTGACTCCACAAATGGACACTACTAGATTTTGAGCCATAAAATTTTATTTTACATCCTCACATTGATACTAGATATAAAATTTTAAATATGATTAATTAAAAAATAAAAAAAATTGAAATTTTACATACCAAAAATATTTTTAGGTTTAGAATTTTTGAGAATTAAGGAACATTTTAAATTAATAAATCCCATGGCCTTTTTATCAAGAATATTTTTTAACTTTATAAATAAAAAACTAATTATTTCATGATATGTCTTTAATGTCTCCCATAAATTATTCAACATGTGTGATCCTTCTAAATGTGTCACGCATAGTAATTTTATTCATCACCAAGGTAAATGGAAACATAATAAGGGTTAATATAGAAATATTAGTATGGGAAAACATAAAACTAAAGAAATAATTTCATTAATATGGAATGAATACTATGCATGTATTAAGTATACAACATGTCTCCATAATAAACATGAATCTGGGTGTATTATATATCCATAAAAATAAATGAAAATGTGGATATCAATACAAAAATCTCATACTAATGGAATTTTTAATTTTGGACATTGAAAATATTCTTTCAAGGCCTCGTGAAATGACATGATCATATTTTGGGAAGATAAACCCACCAATTCACAACTTATTTTGTCTCATGAGACCTGTCAACTAATCGGGGGATATATGATTTTACGCCCCACCCTCCATATGATTATGTCTAACGCATTAACCATAAGAGTCGAAAATAATATTTATACTATTCCCTGAGGTAACTCTTACTAAATAAAATCATTTTTAACTATACTATGAATGAAACAGAATGTTAATATATAATCAACATTCTTTGGCCATTAATAATCATCTAGAATGTAAAAACTTTTTCCTGGGTAAATAAAATTGATAACATGATCATAACCCATTAATAAAAAGAAGGTGGATGGTGAAATAATACATAGTAAATTTTCTAATAATAATTCATATTAGAATAATTATATATATAAGACTAATTAATTTCCCTATATCTATTAATAAACATTCTTTCAGGGTGAACATCCTCACATCTGAATATAAAAAATGATATGTTTAAACTATATAGGGTAATGAGTATACACATAATTCACTGATGGAATAGAATTATTATAATCCACCCAATGAAACTAAGTTGAATGTTATATAAGAACATATCACCTGTGTAATAAAATAAAACATATGAGGGTGTTGACATGAATTAAAAACATCCTAATAAAAAAATAATTCAAACAGTATCATAAAAGAAGAGATCAATAATTTAATTGTTTGATACCATGAATTCAAACATAAAAATGATTTTATATATATATATATATATTATAGGACAAATGATGAAACATAAACCTAATTTTGTTAAATCATTTTAAAAATGATATGAGAAATGGAAGTGAAAAATTAAAACAGATTTGAGAATTATTTAAACCATGACATAAAATACAAATTTACATTTCAATTTCAAAGACACATTTTGATAATGTGGCGTTATTTATTTTTAAAACATTTACATTTATAAGAATCTCAAATAATTTATCCTTTAAAATACATAAATTTAATCATGGATAAATGATGATGGGAAGGAAAATATATAAAAATGATAATAAAAACCCCATTTTATTATTTTCAAAAAACCATTATTCAAAAACTCACATTGATAAAATATTAAATAAAAATAACTTGTATTAAAATATAGTTTTATCAAAAATTATTATAAATTAGTATATAATAAAATTTTATGGAGGGAAAACCCAATCATCTAAGGAATAAGTTAAAGAAGAAACAATATAACTAAAGAAAATGAGACATGAGTTATCAACATCGATTTTGGGAAACAAACTCCATAAAGAATGAAACATTTTAAATGGGTTTAATGTGGTAAAATGTATAAAATAAGAGAATAAAAAATAATACAATCAAATTTTATAGTGTAACCAATTTATATAAAATAATTTCAAGTGAATGATCATGACTCAATGAAAAAAATAGAGTCACTAAAAACTCTTATGGCTAGGGTAACACTTGAATAAAATGAAATTTTAAGAAAAGAACATGGTTGTAATTATTTTATCCCTGGAATTATATGTAAATAAGGTATATAACATTCATGGTATATTACATAAATAGAACACCATACTCAAGAAATATGGTGCATAAATTATAACATGTTTGAAAGAATCAGAATTGAGACCAAGAAAACCCTTGCGATTTGAGTAACACTTTAATAAAAAAAACATTGAAAATAGAGCATATAATTATAAGTAAAATTCCATGACTAAAACATAATTCATGATAGGATATCTAAAATATTTAATAAATTCAACACATAATTTAAAGTAGGTGCATAAAACCAAACGCATCTCACAGAGAGGAATTTGAGAGGAAATCTCATACCTTGGTCTCGATTCATTCTGAACTTTCACCAAACATCCAAAATAACTAAATTAAGTTCATTAAATACATACCCAATAACCTTATTAATAACTATAACCATTTATAATCCTCATTTTTATTCATTCTATACATATAAATATTAGTTAGTTTAAACATATTTTCTACATCAATTTTAAGTAATCTTTAAAGAATTGAACTAGTTTCATAAAAGAGGTGTTTGTATTTATTATTTTTACAAATTATATGAATAATAGTTCATATAAATTACCATAATATATTTTCAATGATATTTTAAAAATATATAATTTAATCCATGATAGTTTTGGTTAAAACTAAGAAGATTAAATTGATGATGAACATATACCGGTGATACTAAACGAATGAAGGGTTATTTCTTAATTAATGAGTTAAATATTGATATAACCTTAAAATAATAATAAAAAATATTTAAATTTTTATATCATATTATTCAATTAAATAATTTCTCAAAGTCAACTATGATATAACTACATTTTATTGTTCATTTAAGTGGTCAAACTAACCAAAGAATGAATCTACCTTGATCAATAGATGATTATGAGGTGTTTTAATGATAATATCATTATACCTAAAGAGTAATGATCTTATTTAGTGTTTATTATTGTTATTTATATAAAAAATTAAGAATTATAAAAAAAAATATGATATAAAAATATTATAGAGTATTAATAAAAATAGTTTCCACTTAGTGTACAATTTTAAGATGGTTAATGATATAATGATCTCTTATTTCTAAAATTAATTATGGAATGATTAATTTATATATAATGAATATAAATCATGAGATAAATAAAATATATATTCACTAAACCCATTTCTATAATTATTCTTTAATGGTGGGGATGAAAAACAAAATGTGTCCTTCATAAAGACGGTAGTTCAAACAAGCACAGGTGATACGTTTTCATATTTTTCAATTCAATGGGAGGGGAATAAATAATGTTTATACCATCAATATAATAAAATTTAATTATGTAATTTATTATTATTTTGTTATACATATACGGTAATAATGGGGTTGTAGGAGGGTAGATGGGATGGATAAGTAATAAAATTTAAAGGGTAGGTAATACTTATGTTGAGAATTTGGATCTTCTATTGAAGTGTCCTTTGGAAATGAAGAAATTGAGGAATATTTTTTATGATTGTGGATAAAATAAGTTTATTGGTTCTCTTGAAGAAGTAAATTGGATAGATTTTAATTTAAATTTTGAACTATAGGTATGGATTGAATTTGGAGGATGTGAACTCCTTTTATAGGTAAATAGAGGACAAATATTTGGAAAGGAACATTAGATAAGGGATAAGAATGTAACTGTAATAGGTTTAAGTAAAGAAATGGTAGTTGATACATTTGTGTATGAATTTAATACCTAATAATGAATTTTAAAAGGGGTATGTGACCTTTTAATTATTAAAAATTTGAGCTACATCATTTACCCATTTTACCATTATTAATCATTATTAAAAATTAAACATGGAAATCATTTGTTACAAAAAATATATAATTACCCATATTAAAAAATTCCATCATGTTGAATAGAAATTTAGGATCCATTTAACATAATTCAATTTAAAAATACAATAAATTAACTTTTAATTTTTAAAATGAGGAATATGAAGAACTGTTTTTATATAAAAATGTCTTCTTATATATTTAGTATGTTTATCCTTATATCTTATTTATTATTAATTAATTTATTAATTATACATTTTTTATGTTTTTAAACATCATATTATATTCATATTAAAATTAATTTAGATAAAAATTATATTACTCTTATAAAATTAATTCATTAAAGACAACCATTTCACTTTTAATGTGGTAATTAATATTTATCTTAAATAATTAATTTTCAATGATGAAAAATAAGATTGAAATAGTTATATAATTTTGACTTAATTATTCTATATACAAAGTCCATTTTATCATAAATTTATCATGTGTAGGGAAAATTAAATTAAACATTTTTCTTCATTAAACCCATTTTTTTGAAAAAAGAAATCAGTCTCATAAATTATTATTATGCTAATAAAAATATAATTTTTATTTCTTCAAATAAAATATCTAAACTTTTTTAATTTAATATTAAATAAAATTATAAAATATAGTGGAGAAATTTTAATATCATAAAATACCACTTTAAAATTTCAACTATTATTTATATTATTTCTTATCAATTACTAATTAATTTTTTGGTAATATTTTATTTATATTATCGATATATTTTATTATTATCTAATAATAATATACTTAGCTTCTTGAAATAAAAAAAATATTTTTAGAAAAATATTTTTCTTAGGATTAAAATGATTGTCATAGTTTTTTAGCTATACTAATTGAATTACATTCATGATAAAAGTATCCATTATTTTCTTTCAAGAAATATTTTATAAAGAAGTTACTCATATTCATTCCCATTAATTCAATGTCACAGTTTCAATAGTAAAACTTTATATTTATATTTTTAACTAAATATAATGTGGATTCATTTACGTTTGGTGTTGTGTGTGGAGT
Organism: Viscum album; assembly: GCA_963277665.1. Lineage (NCBI taxonomy): Eukaryota > Viridiplantae > Streptophyta > Magnoliopsida > Santalales > Viscaceae > Viscum > Viscum album. The sequence goes on from OY728122.1 coordinate 763,896,224, forward strand.
AAGCTATAAAACACATTGACTTGTTTATAGGTAATCATATAATAAGCTCTTGGGGAGTCACCTTCTCTTCCAATTAAAAAACACATCCTCAATTTTTTTATTATTACTCATTGAATAAAGTATGTGATGGTATTCTTACTATATTCATCAATTTTCTAAAAAAAATTAAACCATGTACTACCTTAGTATCAAACATATTTTAAACCTGATATTTATCCATACCACAATCATATATCCTTCAATAGTTATCTTAAAACATATAAGTTTTTCCTAAAATAAATTTTCAAGGTTATTAATATGATTTAATATATTCTTCTAAACATTTAAAGTAGAAATACTAGAGAAAAATGCATAGATGATTCACATAATCATTATAAATTCGATAATATACGAGAATATCATTGATAAAAATCAATCACTAATGAAAATAGATAATAGTATAAAGATTTATTTTTCATTTTGAAATATAACTCACTACCATAGGTGAGACATAAAAACTATCATTTTTCCTTTATAAGAATCATATACTCAAATTCTCAACCATTTAAGTATGCCCCCTTATTCAGTTATAAGACATAGTGGTTTCTAGATATATACATTTCTCATAATCATTGTTTTGATCATGTATTAAAAAAATATGAAATCAAAAATAGTTATTATAATATCGAAAATATTAATATTAAAATATAAATCTAGGTAGGTATTACCTTATTTTTCTTAAGAAATAGTACTTTTAGATTAACTTATGATACTCTTTGTTTTACCCTTTATTATCAAGGGTCATTTCTATTTTATGTTATATAACCGAATTAGTTAAAATCATTTATAAATTATTTATAATGGTTTATAAGGATAATGTGATTAATCATTGCATATACTTTAGGGGTGTCTAGATAGGTGTGAAATCATAAGACCATTCGTCATTCCCCAATGTGAAGATCGATTCAATGCTCAATTAACCTTTTTGGGGTGATTTCCCTTAGATTTATATATTCCATAGTTGTATCCATGTTCCAGTATCCATAAATGGATATAATATCTTGGAAAACCACATACTCAATACATTACCAAAACATCAGTATTACATCCAATACTTAGACTTATTCCTTTGATTTTCACTGAAGTTTAATCATCCTAATCCTCAAATAAAAATTGCATTGTTACCTTAATGTTAAATAATATACTATCCCAAAGGGTCATCTATACCTTTTAAATCCTTATAAACCTTTACTTTTAAGACCTTAAATTATCCTAACTAACATTATATCCTCTAAAATTATCTAAAAATTTCATTTGGTTCATATTGTGACACCTCAGACCAGCACTTCAAAATCTGGTACCATAAACATGTACTTTACATACTCACATTGATACTATCTATAAAATATTTTAAATATTCATCTTTAATTAAATGATCAAAAATGATTATTTCATCTCATACATCTATGGATATTTTTAGGTTTATAGATTTAGAGAATTATCACACCTCGTATACTAATAAATCGCTTGCTATTTATATCATGTAGTCATTATTATCATTATATAAAAGAAAATATTTAATTCATGATAAGTCTAAAAAATATCCCATAAATTATTCCATGGAAGTTATCTTTCAATTAATGTAATATATACTAATTTTTTTATAACCTAGAGAAATAAAAACATTAGAATGGGTGAGCTAAAACACTCAATAAGGGAAAATATATAACTAAAGAAATCATGGCATAAACATGGAATAGATATTATGGTAGTAATAGGTAAACTACATGAATCCATAATCAAATTGAAACTAGGAGCATTCTATATCCATGAAAATAAATTAAATCATAGATATTAATAATTAGGATATCATACAAATAGAATCCATAATTTCGGATATTAGAAACCTATAGTCAAGGCCTTTCTCTGAGATGCCATCCTATTATGGGAATAGGAATATACTAAAAAAAATTTCCCATGAGACGTGTTGATGAATTAAGGGGATATATAATTCTAGGCCCCACGTGATACATGAATAATTAAAACTCATTCACCATAAGAGTCCACAATACTATTCAGATCATTCCTTAATGAACATATTATTGAATAAAAACATGGGTATCTATATTATGAAAGATTCAGAATTTCAATACATAATCAAAATATGTTAGAAACCAGTAATCATCAAGATAGTTAATAATTTTTCCCTTGTCAATAAAATATATAGCATGATCCTAAACCATCTAGAGAAAGAAGGTGTATGGTCAAAAAATACATTGTAAAATTTAAAATAATAATTTGTATCAAAAAAAGGAACATAAATACATTTCCTTATGTCAATAAATAATGTTCTTTATAGAAAAAATCCTCTAATATGAATTTTTAAAATGGTATGTTCACGCCATATGGGGTAATGAGTATAGAATTAAGTTAATGCTGGAATAAAATTATCATAAACCATTAAGGAAGTTAAATTTTATAGTTACAAAATAACATATCCCTAGTGAAATAAGGGAAACATAGGAAAATGTTAACATAAATGAAAAACACCCTTAGAAAAATAATGTTTCAAACTATATAAGAGAAGAATTAAAAAAACAATTGAATTTTATTACACAACAATTTTAATCCCCAAAATGATAATATATTGATATATTAGAGGATAAATAATGAAACATTAACCCTATTATGTCCAATCCATATGAAAATGATAAGAGCAATGGAAGAGAAAACTTAAAAGTTCTCTTAGAGAACACTTTTAACAATGATGAAAAAAATACACATCACTTTCAAAAGTAGCTTTGGAAAATGTGACATGAAGATTTTGGAAAATGTTTAATTTTTAAAATAATCTACATTAATGATTTCTGGAAAATACAAAAAAAAATATCATGGATAAATGGGGACAATAATAATACATATAAATGTGAAATGAAAGAACCCTTTTTTATTATTTTCAAAATAAATTGACTCAAAACTCGTATTGTAAGAAAAGTTAAAAAACATTCCTTTATATTAAAAATTCATTTTCCTGTATAGGATTCTGAAATATCATATAATAAAATATTATGGCGGGATAACCCATGAATGGAAGTAAGAAGTTTATGAAGAAATAATATAACATAAGGAAATGAGACTCGAGTTATCAAAACCCCTTTTGGGAAAAATACTCCTTGAGGAATGAAATTTTTTAAAAGGGGTTTTTGTAATAAAAATTTAGAAGATGATATAATAAGTAATAATAAAATCAAATTGTATGGTGTGTCCAACTTATATGATATAAGTTTAAGTGAACGATCATAACTCAATGAAGGGAAAATGATTCACCCAAAACACTTATGATTGGAGTAAAAATTAATTTAATATTAATTTTATGAGAAGAATGTGATCAGGAATAGTCTATACCATTAATTATAAGGAAGTAAGATATATAAAATTCATGGGATAGTTAATAAACGGAACACCTCATAAAGGAAACATACTAAATAACATAAAATATGTCTCATGGAATCAAATTTGAGACCACGAAGACCCTTGTTCCTTGAGAAATAATTTAATCAAAACCAATTAAAAGAGATGGATTGTAATTGAACTAAAATACCATGATTAAAATACAATTAATGATATGAAATTTAAAATAGGTAGTATATACACACCATAAATGAAATAAAGAGAATAATTCTAAACATGTCACAAAGAAAGGAATTTGAGATGAAAACCCTTACCACGATCTTGATTTGTTCTTCACTTACACCAAAAATCCTAAATAATTTGGTTATTCTCATTAAATACATACCCAAGAACATTTTTTATAACTATAATCATATATACTCCTCATTTACAATCATTATCTTTATATAAATATTAGTTTTCATTTTCCTATTTACAACACTGGGTATAACAAATATTTATAGTTTTGAACTAGTTTTGGAAAAGTGGTGTTGTTATTTATCCATTTTCCAAATTAAATGATTATTATATAATATATGGCACTAGAATATATATTCCATGATAGTTTATAAATCCATAAATTTTTTCTATAGTATTTTTTATCACACATCATGAAGATGAAAATGATATTGATCATGTTTTGATGATTTTTAACAAACGATGGGTGACTTTTTAGTTAATGAGTTAAATTTTGATATAATAACATCAAAATGAAGAAAAAAATTATTTACATTTTTATACAATATTATTCTAGTAAATTTGTTCTTATTTTCATACTTATTATAAATTAATAGTGTTGTATATGTAGGTGGTTAAACTGACCCAAAGATGAACCTATCATAACTACTGGATAATTTTGTTTTTGTTTAGTTTTAATATTATTATAAAAGAAAAATAATGATCATATTTAATGTTTATTAGTCTGATATATTAAAATTTGTTGGAATTATAGGATGAATTAATGGATATGAAAATATTAAATAACATGAATTAAAATATTTTCCTCTTATTATGCTTGTTTAATATGGTTAAAGTTACAATGATCCCTTATTTATAATATTATATATAAAATGATTAATTTATGATTAAATATTATAAATCATGGAAAAAATAAAATATCTATCCAATAATCAAATTTATAGAAATATTCCAGAAAATTGGCGATGAAAAATGAAATGTGTCATTCACGGAGGTTGTAGTTCATGCACACACATGAGAAACATTTTCATTTTTTTATTGAATGGGAGGGAAATAAATAATGGTTACACCACCAATAAAATAAAATTTCATTATATTATTTATACTGATATCAATATATACATATTTTTAGAAATATTTTCTAGGAGGGTGGATGGGAAGGATAATTATTGAATGTAAAACTGTAAGGAATACTTATATTGAGAGTTTAGACCCTCTCTTGAAGTATCCATTGGAAATGAAGGACTTCAATCAATTTTTTTAGGCTAGGTTCTTACAAACATGTATAGGTTCTCCAGATGAGATAAATTTGGTATAGTTCCATGAAACTTTTGAACTATAGGAATTTCTTCAAGTAGGAGTAAGTGAGATCCTTTTATAGGAAAAAAGGGGAAATACTTGGAAAATTAAAACATCTAAACCTAGGTTCCAAACATCGATGCCCGAGCTGGCTTGCTACATGACCACAACTGCACCTCCACATATGCCAGAGGCTTCCAAATAGTAGTGACATTCTAATATCTATTATGGGAAGACTATACCCTCTTTTATCATAGTAATACACTAACGGAAAATAACTAAATAGATAACCAAATCATGAAACAACATAAACATAAATAGAATAGTACCAAGATAAAAAAGATAACCAAAACTAAAGAAAAAATATCAAGATGAGAAATTAAATATTTCATGCTAATGTATGTGTAAATTAAAAATACAAACTCAAACATAAAGACACTGATGACTCCCAAATGGGTTCCAAACCACATCTGGTTCCTCATCTATGCTCCATCTCGACTCAACCACCTCACACAGAGCCTTTTTCCTTTATCTTGTACTAAACCATAAAATCTACATAGGTTCCAATCAGGTAACCTGGGTAGGGTGTAAGTACAAATCAGTTGGCCACCACCAACAGTTCATAATACAATATCTATTCAATAACAATTGTATGTAGTTGTATTAAGAAATAATTACTATGCATGACTAAATAGTTATCACATTGTAAATTAATCTTTATTTAACCACACAAATCCCAAGGTTCTTGTAGAAACTCGTACTTAAATATATACTTCGGATCATGATAGACCCCAATGTATGTCTGAGGGAAATCATATCTCAGAATTTCATTTTTACCATTATCTAATTCACATAATAGAATGATCATGTTATAAATCTTTAATTGATACCTGTATACCCATGTTACCATTCAAACTCACACAATAGAATGAACATGTTCCCATTGTTTAATTTATACTTATGTACCCATGTTACCATTCAAATACATATAATATAATGACCATGTTATCATTCTTTATTTCACAACTAAATGAACATGTTACCTGTCATAACCCGGACCCGGATGCCACTTAATGGGTACCCTGAGCCCGGTGGCACACATGGCCTCAAGTGCTTCTTCCCTAATGCCAGAGGCTATCGACTAGCAGCGAGGGCATAGGGTGTGTTTGTGGGAAGACTATTCCCTCATTAGCAGAGTGTATCATATAAAAATGAATATAATGTAATAGTAAACAGCGGAAGCAATATAATTAAACATCGGTAGCAATATAATGAAATAGCGGAAGAAAACTGATGCAATAGGTAAATGAGAACAATCATATCTATATCAACTGAACAATGTTGATTTAATTTCATGTCACTAGAAAACTGGGAATCATGGATAAAATACTCTAGGCAAAAAATGTTCCACAAAGTAAAGGAAAAGAAAAATACTCCTAGAATCGCGAGATCCAATTTGGTCATCTACTATCAAGCTCTATCCTATCAACACACAATCAAGTGTTGGAAGCTGTATGCTTCCCTTTTTCTACACCTGTAATCATATAATATACTTCGACTACCAAACGGCGCCCGGAGAGGGTGTGAGATAAATCTCAGTGGTCCACAACCAATGGCGTCTATAACATCTGGCCCATGTAATGGAATATAGTAGTGTGTAGGCATGCATATATAAGTAAAGAAAGCATTAAAAAATAACTAAATACCAAAGTACATGTTTTAGCCCCTAGTTGGTGTCTGAACATGTAACCAATTCATTGATTATGTAATTTACATTTAATGTTAATAAGTAAAATGGGGCATAGTGAGAACTGACATCACCCCGTGATAGTATAAGTAGTGAAGGTCTCAAGACGTAACAAGGAATCCTAAAAATGATATCCAATGAGGGAGTTACAAGGTAAAAACCAAGGTAACGTAAACTCACAGAAAGAAAAATTAGTAGTATCTTAGTCTAGATAAGGGGTAACAGTGTAATCCAAGGAGCGTAATCCAAGGCATTCCACAATAAGTCACCTACCGAGTCAAAGGAGTGCATCCAAGGTAAAACAGGGATAAGCAAGGGCTAGGTCCAAGGGGTGTATCCAAGGCACATACTTGTCAATGAGGGATCCAAGGAGTGTATCTGTGGTATCCTGGAATAATGAAAGGGATCCAAAGATAGTATATCAAGTATCCAATGGATATAAAAGAACCAAAATATAGGTGGGTATCATCCAAAGAAAACTGCATCCTCGAATCAGAATGGGGTTCCTGAGACCCAAGGTATGCTCCTCTCAGAATCCAAGGCGATATCTAGTTAGTAAATTCCTATTTAATATGGTAATATTGTATTAATTCATTTTGTTTAAGTCTTTCCTTCCATCAGTGTAGATAGATCAAGTAGAGTTGAAACCATTTATTTATCGGTCCAATCCTTGTATTCCATTAGTGTGGATAGGCCAAGTAGCACTGCAACCATTTAAATAATTCTTAGTTAACCATTAAGAAATATTCAATTATTGAGGTTCACTCATCTACCTTCTATAAACATGTAAATGGGTGTTGTGAACATGTAACCTTTATTCAATCTCTTTTAATAAGGCCAAGTAATATACATAGTGTACTTTCCATTCCTCATTTCACATTTAATAATCATTTGAAGCACTTACCTAAGGAAGATCAAGTGGTGAGTATACATGGTACATTCCATTATGAAATCCTCATTAAACAACAAACCATTTATTATAGAGAGACTCTCCTTTAGGAAGTTCAAGAAAAGGAACACCCGAACAGTGGCTCAAACATGTTAAAAACACTAAAAAACCCAAATATGGCATAACCTTCGACATTAGGAGGATTGAGTTTTCGGTGTAACCACTAACAACTAATAACATATTTGGAAAGAGCATAACCATATAATTCTAACAAGTATAATAATGGTATGTAAATTTAATAAATGATCTCCAACGAAACATGTGGGCCCCACACGAACTTTCCAAAAACAAAAAACTTTAGGGATGAGTTATAGATCACCCACCTTAGGGTTGTATGATCATTCTCCTCTAGGATTATCCCTTGATTTTCTTTGGATCCGAGTAGATTTATGAAAAGGTGAAAAACACTCACAAGAAGATAACTAGGTCGAGATAGAAAGAGAAGAAGAATGACTAAAGAGTACTAGAGTACTTACCGTTTTGCATCCAACGTGTGAATGGAATCTCGATCGGATGTTGGATGATGGGATCTCTTGATTGCATGTTATTATCTTCAAAAAACCCCAAAATTGAGAAATAAATAGGTCAATTTCGCATAAGCATGGATTAGGGAGGAAGGGGTTGGCTTAATAGGTAATTAAGGGTGATTTGGACATTTTGCACAGGATTTTAGACACCACACAGTTTGTCTGCATGGTTTTTCACATTGTTCACAAACCGTACGAGGCAATTATGCCTGAAAAGTCTTCCTCCACATGGTTTGATCAAACAGTGTTCCTTACATACATGGTTACCTATGAAAAAAGGGGGTTCGCATGATTAGGTTGCACGAACATGCACCAACTATGTGAGGCGCCACTATCTGGAAAAAAAACAATCTGCACGGTTTGGAAAACTGTGCCAAAATCCATCACAGTTTACTCTAAATTGTGTGCAGAGTTTGTTTTCTCCCAATGGATGGGTTCTGATCTCCGAACAAGCCCCAGAAACCCTCATAACGTTTACTAACTCATTATGATTCCATATTAGGTTCAAAGTAAATATTTATATAGAAAAATTAAAGGATCCATACCTGAATGAAAATTTTGGTTCTTAAAGTATTCCCCCCTTAAAATAACTATCCCTCAAGTTCTCCTTCCAAGGGTATGGAAAAACTATATGAGAAAAAATCTGGCCACTGAGCATATACATAAGCTTCCCTCTCCCATGTCTCATCTTGTACTCAGTTGTGCTACCATAGAACCCATACAAGAGGGACCGAATTGCCTCGGAGAACCTTCGTACTTCAATCAACGATGCATGATAGATACTCGTCATAGGTAGAATTGAAATATAACTCAACTTCCTTAGGATAAAAGGTATGAGACATTTCAACATGATATTAGAGAAGTTGTGAGACATGAAATATGTCGTGCATGGCATATTACTTCTGAGGTAGTAACAACTGATAAGCTAATGGCCTGACTCTCTCTAGAATCTCAAATGGCCTGACGTAACAAGGTGACAAATTTCCCTTCTTTATTAACCATATATTCCCTATCCTAGGTGATACCCAAAGAAAAATATGATCCCCAACCTTGAACTCAATTGTTTTTCGATGGAGATCGATATAAAATTTATGTCCATACTGAGCAGTAGTCATATGCTTCATGATCAGTTGGAACTATTCTAAAGTCTCCTGAACAAGACACGGATCTAGTAGGGATGCCTCACCTACCTCTAGCCAGCATAAGGGTGAACGGCATGGCCTACAATATAAGTCCTCAAAAGGAGACATTTGAATCATCACCTGAAAACTGTTATTATAAGCGTACTTCATGAGAGGGATATGCTTCTCCCAAGAACCACCAAAATCAAGGATACTTTCTTGGAGAATATACTCTAAAACATGTGTTGTTTGTTCTGATTTTCCATCGGTCTGAGGGTGAAAATGTGTGCTTATAAGTACCTTAGTTCCCATTTCTTTCTCCAAACCCTGGAAGAACTGTGAAGTGAAATGAGAATCCCTATCTAAAATGGTAGTACATAGAACCCCATGTAGTCTTATGATCTCATGAAAATACAGTCTTCCCAATTTATCAGTTGAGAAGGTCTATTATATAGGAATTAAGTGGGATGATGTCATTATTCAGTCAATGACTACACATATAACATCGCTTCCCCTCGACAATCTAGGTAATCCGAAAAAGAAATACATAGCAACATCTTCCCATTTCTATTCTAGGATTGGAAGTGGCTATAACAAGACAGTAGGTATCTAGTTCTCTGCCTTCACCTGCTGATAGGTGGAACACATAGTAATAAATCCTTCAATATGACATTTCATCCTTGGCCACTAATACTGGAATTGCATATCTCGATACATATTCTAGATTCTTGGATGAACTGCCCATTAAGAAGCATGGGACTCTTTCATCAAATCCTATCTCAAATTTGTTGGAGCCCAGATACATCCACATAAATGCAGAACATCGTCTCTATCCACATACCTATCTGGAGGTGGGTTATCTCCTGATATACTCTCATCGAGAATCAAAACATCAGGATCTAAAAACATTCTACTCTTCACCTTCACAAGGGGGGAAGAGGTAACTGTTAAGTCTGAGAGATAATACTTCTCATGAACATCATGAAACTCTAAATTAATTTCATAAAAGAGTCCAATTAAAATCCATTCATCACATGATTCTTGTATGGCCTGTGTTTGAGCTTTCTGACTCAGTGCATCAGTGGCTACATTTCCCTTTTCATGGGTATAGGCAAGGTCAAAATTAAATCATTATAGATAATCGACCCATCTTCACTGTTTGAGGATCAATTCATGCTAGGAAAAGATATACTTGAGACTCTTGTGGAGTATATACCCCATAAAGTGATCACCAAATAGATAATGTATCCAGCAACATAAGTCATAGACAACTGCTACTAGCTCGAGGTCGTGCGTCGGGTAATTACTCTCGTGAGGCCTCAACTGCAGAGATTTTTATGCAATGAATTTGTCTTCCTACATCAACACTACTCCTAATAAATTTCCAAATGCATCAAAAAAGATGATATAACCCTTACCAGGTTCTGGTAGAATCAGAATCAGTGTCGAGACAAGCCTCCCTTTCAGCTCCTAAAAGGCTTTCTCACATTCATCTAACCATAGGAACTTAACACCCTTCTTTGTAAGTCCAGTAAGAGGTGAAGAAATACATGATAAGTCCTGTATGAAATGCATGTAATATCCAGCTATCCCCAAGGAAAAGAATATATCAAACACGTTCTTGGGTTTTTCCTAGGAAACTATAGCACTAACCATTTTAGGAACAACATATACATCAAATTATGAGATAATATGACCCAATAAGTGGACCCTGACAATCTATAAGTCGCATTTATCAATCTTGGAATAAATCTTATGCTCTCTTAGTGTACTAAGAAAGATCTCAAGATGTTTGGAACGGTCGTTATGAGTACGAGAATACACCAAGATTTCGTCCACAAATACCATGACAAAAGATTCTAAATAGGGGCACAAAACCTTATTCATAAAATCTATGAAAATACTAGGTGTGTTAATAAGACCAAAAGACATAAGAAGATACTCATACAAACCATAATTTCTATAGAAAGTTGTACGAGGTATTTATGAGGGTCTGACTTGCACCTGATGTTAACCTGATATTAGGTCGATCTTAGAGAAAACCTTTGTGCCTCAGAGCTTATCAAAGATATCATCTATTCGAGGAAATGGATACAAGTTCATGACCATCATCCGGTTCAACATTCTATAATCCATTCATAGATGTAAGGTTCTATCCACCTTCTTTGCGAAAAGCATGGGTGAAACCCAAGAAGATGTACTAGGCCATATAAAGCCTTGGTCTTCTAGGTCGTATATCGGCTGCTTGAGATTCCCGAAGCTCATTAGGTGCCATATTTTATAGAGGAACAGACACTGGAGTTGCTCACATAACAAGATAAATTGTAAACTCTACCACTCTCTTAGAAGGTAATCCAGAAAAGTCGTCAAGAAATACTTCCATGAAATGATCAAACACTGGAGGAAAATTAGTTTGAAGAAAACTCTGATCCTCTATGAAAATATTTTCAATCTTAGCAGTCACTTCACCTAGCCCATGATTCTTTTGTCCATCTCTCTTATCCTAGACATCCCACTTACCTTTGAAAAGATAATTGTTTCCTTCTAGTGATGTAAAAGAAACATTTTGGTGATATCAGTCTACAAATGCATGATAGTTAACTGACCAGTCCATCCCGATAATGAAATTTAATCTTGTCATCTTGAGAACAAAGAGATTCCACAAGAAATGGAAACTAGATACCTCAAGGGTACAGTCCCTGCACTAGAATATTCCAATTGTCTGTACTCCCAATTATATATCAAGGGTTATTACACCGTAGTGATATTGTATCTCTAGTCTAAGACTTTCCATGATAGATATATAAATGAAAGAGTTTGAATCACCTGAATCAAACAAAGCAGAGACAATAGTAGAGGCTACTAGAATAGTACCTTGCACTGTATATGGTCCCACATCCTGGTCCTTAGCTATCAGCTGTAAATCCTACAACTGACCTGATCTACAACCCTATGCAATTGATGGACTATCACGATCATGATTTTTCTGTTGGCGCTGCTGGTGATCAGGAATAAAACTAACACGACCATGACCTCCTCCTTGGCCAAACCTTCTAGTGCTATTCCAACTCCTCTCCTGACATGGCATAAAATAACTCACTCCTAAAGGTGGAGCTGGAACAAACCCTTTTCCACTCGAATCAAGTGGAAAGGTTCTATACAAACACTAAAGATGACCCATACGGTCACAAGATCATCACTCTATAGGGTCTCTATCACATTGGGACTTCTTATGCCCTATTTTTTCACACTGATGAAACACCACAGAGCTATCAAACAGGTTACTCTGGCTGCCACTGCCCTGAATAAAACCACGAGGAAATGCTTCCTTCCATAAGAAGAACTATTGGCCTGACATGGCACTTATCCTTTAAATATGATACTTTCACCATCCCTCATGTTACGCTCAGTGATAAGGTTCTAATAAACTATTTCAAAAATGGTAGGAAGGTGAAATACATTCACCTAAGTTTGGATGGCATACTGGATCCCATCCTCAAAATGTCTAGCACGTGAAAGCTCATCCCTAGATAGAAGCGGTGAAAAGCACTATAAATCAATGAAATGTGATGAATATTCCTTAAATGAAATAAAACCCTGATCAAGATGCATGAACTCTATGGCTCTATCAGCTCTCAATGCCTAAGGAGAGAACTGATCATAAAAGGAAGTATGGAAATCAACCCATAACATGTCCTAATGATGACTGGCCTAGGTAACCACATCCCACAAATTCTTGGCCGAATCTAGAAGCATGTATGTAGAAAGCTTGAAACTCGTATTTGGATGCATTTCCAGATGATTGGTTATAGAAAACATGGACTCTAGACAAGACTCGATATCCTGAGAACCACCCGCCCTTGAAAAAGTAGGAGGATTCTACTGCTGGAACTCGTGAGTTAGATCAGCCATCATAGGTGCAACCTGTGGAGAACCTTGGATGGACTGTATCAGATGTAGGAAACTATCACGGACTTGGGAATCAATGCCCATATTCGGTACAGTAGGAAGTACCTCAAGTGGCACTCTTGTAAGTACGACTGGTGGATCAGGGCCCACCATGTCTGGAGCATGGTCACCACCACCCCCTGGAGAACAACACGAGGATGACATGATGGAATTGGTATAAAAATTCCAAGAACGCATCTTAGAACTATCTTAAGAGCATAAGAAAACATCTCTAGTAGAAACAAAACATAATAAAAGCTCACTACCCAAGGAATACTACCCAAACAACCTGCTTAGATGGCTAAGCATCCGTAAGTGAACAAGTATAAGTTTCATGTCATTTTGCAGTTAATTTCTAGGTTCACTCCTTTACCATTCATAAACATGACAAGGAAGGATAAGGATGTTCATCCAATTTATTTTAGATTTCAAGATTTACTTTTAATGGATATACATTTCCGATGACTCAGTTCTCATACACCTATCACCATAAATGACACCTATTTCTTTGTAGTATAATGGCTTGACTCATAAAATTACACATCACAACCCATGAGGGCCCATACACCTCATGAATTGAGACGGGTAATCACTCAATCATATCCAAAGTAATACAAGTATAATCAAACTATCACAACATCAATAAATAATCACGGGCATATCAAGTAAGGAAAGGAAGTCAAATGCACCTATATGTCATGGAAATATGCATGACATGTGAATTCTAGGTTCCTATAATGATTCATGTAATAATGATCCAAGCCCTTGTATCATTGGGATATGGATGAAATAAATTCTGAAACATATTAATAAGAAACAACACAACGCAGCATGTGCGTCACCCAATGTCGAAATAATATCAACTTTAATAGGAAAGAAAGAACAACAATTGAATTTTGGGTAACTTGGATTTCACCACAAACAGGGGTTCGCGATGCCCAAGCAAGGATTATGACCAAGTCCCAAGAATTCCTATTCACCAATATAGTGTCTCCAAATAGTAAAGTAATAAAAGAAACCCACTCCTCTGATTCCACTTTGTGACTACCCAAACCCAGATGCCACTTAACGGGTGCCCCGAGCCTGATGGGCCACATAGACTCAAGCACATCTTCCCAAACGCCAAAGGCTTCCGACTAGCAGTAAGGTCCTAGGGTGTGTCTATGGGAATAATATGCCCTCATTAGCAGAGCATAGAATAGCCAAAGGAATATAATGTAATAGAAAATAATTGAATAAATATAATGAAACAACATAAGCAAACTGATACAATAGGTAAATGAGAACAACCATAATTGTATCAACTAAACAATGATAATGCAATTTAATGTCTCTAGAAAACTAGAAAGCATGGATATAAGAAAATAGGCATAACATGTTACACAATGTAATGGAAAACAAAGACTACTCCAAGCATCCTCATATCCAACTTGGTCATCTTCTATCAAGCTCCATACTATCAACATGCAATCAAGTGTTGGAAGCTATATGCTTCCATTGGTCCACACCTTTAGTCATATAATCTACTCTGGGTATCAAACGACGCTCGAAGAGGGTGTGAGATAAATCTTAGTGGGCCACCACCAACGGTGTCTATAACATTCGGCCCGTGTAATGGAATATAGCAGTGTGTAGGAATGTATATATAAGTAAAGAAGAACTAGAAAATAACTAAATACCCAAGTACCTACTTCATCCCTCGCCTGGTGTCTAAACATGTAACCAGTTCATTGATTATTTAATTACCATTTAATTTTAATAGGTCACATGATATGTAGCAAGCACTAACATCACCTTATGATAGTATATTTAGTTATAGTCTCAATACGTAACAATGAAACTTGAAAATGATATCCAGGGAAGGAGTTCCAGGGTAAAAACCAAGGTAACGTAAACTCAAGAAAAGCTAACTCATTAGTATCTAAGTCTAGGTAAGGGGTAAGAATGTAATCCAAGGAGTGTAATCCACGGAAGTCCATACTAAGTTGCTTATAGAGTCTAAGGAGTGCATCCAAGTTAAAATGGGGATAAGAATGGGCTTGTTCCAATGAGTGTATCCAATGAATATACATTTCAATTCTAGATCCAAAGAGTGTATCTGAGGTATAATAGAATAATTAAAGGGATCCAATGGTATTATACTGAGAATCCAAGGAATGGGAATGTACCGGAATCTAGGTGGGTATCAACCAAAGAAAACTGCATCCTTGAATTAGAATGGGGTTCTCGATACCCAAGGTATTCTCCTCTTATAATCCAAGGTGAGCTTGAGTTAGTCTATTCCTATTTGATATTGTAATCATGTATTAATTCATTTGGTTCCATTCTTCCCTTCTATTTTTGTGGATAGGTCAAGTAGAGTTGAAACCATTTATTTATTGTTCCAAGCCTTATCTTCCATTAGTGTGGATATTCCAAGTAACATTGCAACAATTTAAATAAGTCTTAGTTAACCATTAAGGCATATTCAATTATTGATCTTCACTCCACTACCTTCCATAAACATGGAAAGGGGTGAAATGGACATTTAACCTTTATTCAATCACTTTTAATAAGGCCAAGTAATATACATAATATAATTTCCCTTCTTTATTTCACATTTGGTAATCATTTGAAGCACTTACCTTAGGCATATCAAGTAGTGAAAATACATGGTACATACCATTATGAAATCCTCATTAAACAAAAAACCATTTATTATAGGAAGAATCACATTTAGGAAGGTCAAGAAAAGGCACACACAAATGGTGGCTCAAACGTGTCAAAAACACTAAAACCCCAATTATGGCATAACCATTGACATGAGATAGTTTGTGTTGTGGGTGTAACCACTAACAACTAGTCACATATTTGGAAGGATCATAAATATATGATTCTAAATAGTATAATCATGGCATGTAAATTTAAGAAATGATCTCTAACAAAACTAGTGGTCCCCACAAAAACATTCCAAAAACAACGAACCTTAGGGATGAGCTATAGACCCCCCACCTTAGGGTTGTATGTTTCTCCTCCTCTAGAATCAGCCCTTGATTTTCCATGGATGGGAGTAGATCTAAGAAAAGGTGAAAAAACTCACTAGGAGATAACTAGGTTGAGAGAGAAAGAGAAGAAGAACGACAAAATAGGACTCGAGTACATATCGTTGTGCCTCTAACGTGATGAACGGAAGCTCGATCAGATGTTAGATGATGGAGATCTCTTGATTCCAAGTTTTGATCTTCAAAAAACCACAAAATCGAGAGATAAATAGGTCAATCATGAATAAACTCATATTAGGGAAAAAGGGGTTGTCTTAATATATCATTAATGGTGTTTTGGACGTTTTACACCGGCTTTTAGCATGTGCAAGGTTTGTCCGCACGGTTTTTCAAACCGTGCACAAACTGTGTGAGACAGTTCTTCACAAAAAGTTTTCCTCTGCATGGTTTGATCAAACTGTGCACAATCCATGCATGTTTACCTGGGGAAAATGGTCATTTTTACGGTTAGGATGTACAGTCATGCACCAATCGTGCGAGTTTCCACTGTTCGAAAAAACACCATCTGCATTGTTTACTCTAAATCGTGTGCAGAGTCTGTTTTCTCTAAAAAGATGGGTTCTGAGCTTCGAAAAATCCTCGAACACCCTATAAACATTTACTAACTCATTAGGAATCCATATTAGGTCCAAAGTAAATATTTAGACTAAAAAATTAAAAGATTTATACCTAAATGAAAAACTGATTTCTTATATTACCATTCATAACATTACATTCGAATGACCATGTTACAATTAATCAACAAATAATTAATTCAAAATTTTATTATCCACATCATTTCCATTACTAATTCAAAAATTAGTCAAACACCATTATTATATTAGTTAATTAAATAATTAACTAGTCACATTAATAATATTAATTATTCTATAATTAATTAACCACATAAAATACATTAATTAATTTAACAATTAATTAATCACTTCAATTATATCGGTTAAATCCACATTTAACTAAGAACACCAATTTAATTACTAATTCAACAATTAGTTTTTTACATAATTCACCTTAATTAATTACAAAATTTATTATCAATTCGAATACAAATTAATTAACTCATCAATTAGTTAATCATTATACAAAACTCAAAATATAATAATTAATTTCACAGTAAATTATCTCAGTCACAATATAAATATATAATAATAAATTATACAATTAGTAATCTCAAATAACAACTGAATATATCATAATTAATTCACCAATAATTATCTATATCAATAACCCATATCTCATTATTAATTCTACAATTAATTATCTAAAATCACAACTCAATATATTATAATTAATTAATAAATTAATTATCTAAATCAATAACTCATATCTCTTAATTAATTCAACATTGAGTTATCTCAAATCAACTATCTCAAAATATAATAATTAATTCAGTAATTAAATATCTAAATATATAATTTCAATATCCCCAATTCACATATTCTTAATTAATTCACCAAATTAATTAATCCAACAAAGAAATCAATTTCTAAAAATTTTATTGAATTCCTAAAATTACATACATGTAATTTAAATCAATACTATTGGATTTGAATTATGTACCACCTACATCAAGTTTGATGATGAATTCTGGCCAATAGAAATCCCCAAAATTTGAGCAGCATAACAACATAGAATATGATGAAAGTCAAACCCCTAAATCATGATTGAATAAATAATGATCCTTAAAATATAAACCTATATCTACAATAATAGATATATATCTAATAAAAAAATAATACCCTTTTTCAAGGATTGGAGAAGAAAGGATAATGAATGAAAAACCAAGTGATATAGAATCTACATACCAGGAGGCGTGAAGATCTATGATCTGGGCTTCAAACTACGAAGAAAAGAGTTCAAGAAGTCTTAGAATCCATCCAAAGATATCCAAAATCATTAAATAAGGACTATGGTTGAATGGGGGTCAAATTTGAGTTAAAATGGGGGTTCAAGAATAATTAAAACTAATTTTCAGTGTAATTAAATTCACATGCATGGTTTTATGGGTAGGGGAGAAAGGTTTCCCCAAAACATTCACCGAAAATATGGGCCTCATTTATAAGGGTTCATAGTTACTATGAAGAGGGTTCATAGATTTAAAAATTATGCATAACCCTACTATCCAAGGTTCCACAATTTTTTGGGCTAGGGCGTATGGTTCGGTAAAATTGTGCACCAATTGTGGACTACCCAATTTCTTCAATTTCTATCAAATTTCCACCCAAACACACCCCATGGTTAAACCCAAATGAATCATTCTCAAAATAAAAAAAAATCTGAAATCAAGGTCGAGACAATTTTAGAAAAGGATGGGGTTTTACAATCTCTCCACAATATAGTACCTCCTCCTTGTGTGGAACTCCCAATAATCTCTAAGATTCAGAGTAAATAATATTGGTACATTAATCCCTCATATCTACATATTTTTCCCATGGTTCCTCTTCCACACATCCATGTTTCCACAATACATGAAAAAACTTCATGTTTTTTCCACAATTCTTTCTCATTTTGATCCAACACATGCATCATATACTCCTCAAAGGATGCATCTATCTCAAGAACAACATCATATACTTCGATCACGTGAGATGGGTCAGGGTGATTTTATAGAAGTTGTGACCCATGGAAAAAGTAATGCATAGAACTATATTTATGTGGAAGATCCAATTATTACACTACCATACCAATTCTTTCCACAACCGCAAACTATCCAATGAACCTACACACTGACTTTCCCTGACTCCATATCCTGTGATGATCCAACCTGTGGGATACCCTAAGTAATATGTGATCACCCTATATGAACTCTAGGGGTCATAAAAATCTATCATCATACAACTTTTATCTACTCTATTAAATATCCATACATTTCTAAATCAAATTTACCTACTCTGAAATCTTCGTAATTAGATGCAACCCCAACAACTCTAACCCACCTGCCTCCATCCAACATAGAGGTGATATGAATGGCCTTCCAAAAATGTATTTGTATGGTTCTATATGTATTGCAGCTTAATAAATATTTTTATAGGATAACTCTACCAAGTCTAGGTGCTTCTCCAAAGAACCACAAAAGTCTAGAACAAAAGATTGCAACATATCATGAATTACCTATATAGTATGCTTTGACTACCCATATATCTGTGGGTGTAAAGTCTTACTCAATGAAACTTGTGTACCAAGTGACTTCTATAAGTTATTCCATAAGCATGATGTAAAACATTATTCATGGTCTGAAACAATAGTTAATGTCCCCCTATGTAGATGGACTATCTCTTGAACATATTTTTCTCCCAACTTCTCTATTGAGAATGTCTCCTGTATGGGGCATGAAATGTTCAACCTTTGTCAATCTATCCACAATAACCCAAATAGATTCATTATTCTGAGTCATCCATGGGAGAAATACTTAAAATTCAATGGTTTCATCAGCCCAATTCCACTATGGAATGGTTAATGGTTGTAGCAAACCTCTAGTTTGGTGATACTCAGCCTTCACCTACTGACATGTGTAGCATTATGTCATGAACCCTGCTATCCCCTTTTCCATGCCCAACCAAAAAAATAGTTTTCATAGGTAATCATAAATTTTGGTCACACCTAGGTGTACCACCCACTTTGAGTATTGAAATTAATGCATCAAATCCTTCTGTATACTCATAGGAACAACAATGTATTTCCTAACATAGATGATCTTGTCATCATCTACGCTCCAAACTGATGGTGACTTCCACCTTCAATGCTTTACCTCATGGATAAACACTCTATATCCTCTTAATTCCTATCTCTAATCTAGATCAAAAGAGTATAAACCATATAAAATGATTCAATATCCTTCTTCTCCTCACTCTCTTGAACCACCACATTCATTTCAGCTAGCAAAGCAATCATTTTCCACTCAGTACTGGACTCCTAAAATTCCTGAGTCTAAGTTTTCCTATTCAAAGTGTCAGCCATAGTATTCCCATTTTTTGGTGTATATTCCATATAAAAATCAAATGAACGCATATACTCAACCCATATTAATTTCTGATTATTCATATCTTGATGTGAAAATAGATACTTCAATATCTTATGGTCTGTATACAAAGTAAAATTTTCTCCCAACAAGTAATACGGCCCACACATTAAATCATAAACCACAAATTCATATTTGAGGTCATGAATAGGGTATCTTTCTTCATGAGGACTCAACTAATGATACCCATATTCAATAACTCAGTCTCCTTCCATCAACACAACTTCATGTCCAAACCCATAATCATCACAATACACTGTGTACTCCTCATCTGGCTCATGTAGGATCAAGATCGGTGTCATTTTCAACTACTTCTTTAACTCCTAGAAAGCATCCTCACAAGTTACTGACCAGTCAAACTTTTTCCCTTTCTTTTTCAATCCATAAAGTAGCACTTCTAAATGGGATAAGTCTAAAATGAATCTTTTATAATATCCTTATAACCATAGAAAGCAATGAATATCAAACACATTCTTTGGATGCTCCCAAGAAACCACTTCCACAACTTTCTCTAGGTCCACTAACACGGCTTCCTCTAAGTTGATATGACCCAAGAAGTGTACCTAATCAATCATAAACTGAAACTTAGATAGCATGGTGTATAGTTGATGTGCTCGTATTGTACGTAGGGTGATGTCAATATGTTGGGAATTATCTTCACGAGCCTTTGATTACACTAAGTTGTCATCCACAAAAACTACCAAAACATTGATCCAAGTATGGATGGAATATTCTATTCATTAATTCCATAACACTACTGGTGTGTTGTTCAACCCAAATGGAATTACAATGAACTCATATAGGCCATATTTTTTCATAAGGTAGTCCTCGGTATATCATAAGTTTTAACTCTTAACTGATGATACACTGATCTCAATTCTATATTGGGAAATACACAATCTCCCCTAATCATGTCAAAAATATCATTGATTCTTATAATAGGATACTATTTTTTCACTTTCATCGGGTTTGACATCCAATAATCAACACATAATAACAAATTCTCATCATCCTTCATAGTGAAAAAATCTAGTGAACCCCAATGAAACATACATTCAAGGATAAATCCCTTACCCTCTAACTCCTTGAGCTAATTATTGATCTCTTGAAGCTCTTTCAGTTCCATTATATATGGTGGAATAGAAACAAGTTCAGATACTGGTAAAAACTCAAGGAAGAATTCCACATATCTCTTAGGTGGAAACCATAAGAAGTCTTTAAGAAAGACATCTTGAAACGTGTCCAATATGGGTGGAAGGACATATATATTTAAACCATTGTAATCTAGTAATATAATAGTAACCTAGTCTATAAGCTCTTTTTGTTTTTGAGTAATTTTCCCTGCTTGGCATGCATAGATAACCCACTCTCCACAGTGAATATTGTTGTCACCCTTAGGAGACATAAAAGTCACTCTCATGTGATAATAATCAATGTCAGATTGGTATGCTACTAGCTAGTCCAGACCCATAATTAGGTTAAATCCTAACATGTTAAGAATATAGATATCCCATAGGAAACTATACTATCCAACCTCGATAGAATATCTCTTGCATAAGAAAATTTCTGTCGAACTCACTCCCATAAGTGTGTCTATCATTAACACCCCACTCACAAACACCGTTGTCAGTCTCAAACTATTCACAATTTTTATAGATTTAATGGAATGAGAGGCACCAATATCAAATAAGTAACTAGTTAAAGTATAGGATATGATAATATTACCTCTCATTATCAATATTTTGGCCTCTCTCTCCACATGTATAGGTTTCACTACATGAAACTTTCATTCCCCTCTTCCTTGTGATGTTGTCTAACTCCCCTAAGATGCACCACTCTTCAGATATGTTCTCTCTTTCCCCTAAGCACCATGTACACCACCTCTACCTCCACTTATAGTAGAAATATAGCTTCTAAACTAATATAGTTTCAAGATCCCCTTCCCACACCCTAGTTCAGTCTAGCTCATGTATCACTGCTCGCTATTCACTAGGTCCTGAAGACATTTTGTAGATGTCCCATAATTCCACATGGAATGCACTCTACTGGTGGTCAATGGTTCTATCTATAAGTGTCCCGACCTACCACACTGGTGATATATCACTCGAGTAAGATCTTGAGAAACGGATCCCTCTATTTGTGCTCCCTGCTTCCCACTGCCCTAAAAAATGTTGTCACAGAGACATTTCCTATTCTTGAGAGTCGCACCCCGTGATCATCTAGCTGTAACTATATTTTTGATGATGGGAGCCTCTTTTATGTTCCCCTGATCTATGAGAGTATGATCCACCACCTCAGAATATTTCTATAACCAGAAAACGTTAACCTGGGACTTAATATCACATTTACACCCATCTTGAAAATTCCTCACCATAGTTGTCTTGTCCCCTTGCAATAAAAGAGAAAGTCATTGAAAATATATAAATCACCTAGTATGGTCCATCATGGACACCCTCTCTTAATTAAACCTTATAATCTCACTATCTCTCTCCTAACTCAATGTATTTGTATAGAAGTTCTATAGGAACATCTCCAAGAAGTCCTTCCATAGCATACCATCAGCCTGTCCAGTCCAAACCTTAATATAAAAAAATATCTTCATTGATCCTGATAACATATAATAATTTAACTTGACCCTCCTCTCATCTAGATTCTATTAATGGTCATGTATCATCTCAATAGACTTAGCCCAGGATTCAGCTCTCTCAGCTCCACCCTCTCTAGTTGAAGTCGGACAATGCATCAACTAAAAATCACTCATCAGATCAGACATAATCTTCAAAAACCACCCCGGGACTCTTTCCATAAGCTTCATGAAGTTATTGAAGTTCTCTTAGAAATTCTCCCTCACTTTAATACCTAATACGATCGGTACCTCAGGTTTCACCACTAGAGGATCATCACTAGCCATGTACTCTGGTCGTCCTCTCAATAAGCATTTTCATGGAGGTATACTCTCTAAAATTCCAAACATGAACCTTTAGACACATATCACAACATTAACACATTTATGTAATAGGTAAAACACAAAAATAAACAACAATTCATTTCCCAAAACTTTTCCACTAGTTAAAAACTTAGGCACTAACACTGCCCTTAACCTTCCTACACATAAGTCTTGGTTAACAAGGGAAAAAAATTCATGTTATTAAAGTTACTCATTTAGAAACCCATTTATTCTTATCATGCATAATTTTAGGATCTTTCTAAAATCCATGTCCACGCCATTTCTTTCATTTTAATTCCACATTAATGGAAAAATAGTTCAAGTTCAACAACTTTCCCATAACCTTTTTCCCTTGAGTACCTATGACGATGCATGTAATAATAACCCTAAGTGCCTAGAATGATTCATGAAATTCAAATTTCATTCGATATCATTTCACAAGTCAAATATTATAAAATCTCAACAATAATAATCACAGTACACAATAAGTGTGTCACCCAAGGTGAAATAACATTCTCATGTAATAGAGATCAACAATTACAGTAATTACCACCTTGGGTAATTGGCTTATCCCATGTCACATACATGAATTATTTTAAAGTTAAATTTTATTTAATTCCCATTCTTTCTTTTTTGTGGTGGTTTCCCATGCATTTTTGGAGGAAAGGGTGAGTTCTCATGATTTGGTCCAACCCCTAAGCCCATTTCCAGATTTAAAAACCAATTTTTTTCATTTATAACTCTTTAATTTTCTTAATATTTTAAACCCATTCCACTTCCAAAATGGCCTCCCCTAACCTATTAATACCAAAATTTCAATTTGGACCCTTTATAAATCCATAATAATGGTGGATTTGGGTTTTTATTTAAGGAATTGGGCCAGCCTGGAAGCCCATTTCAAGTTTCAAAAAACATTTATTTAATATCATATTAAATTTTATGATTTTTCAATGATTCAAACTCTCACCTAATCCCTCTGAACCCATGATCACCCCTATTATCTTTCCCCTCTCTTTGGATCTCGTATTCATCACAAATCTGGGCTGAACTTCTTAGGATTCCTCAAATCATCCATATTTCTAGAGGTAAATTCTTTCCTTCCTAACTCTTTCAATTCTTAACCTTTTCCCACATTTTAGTTCTCATATGAACTTATTAGACTTATTCAAACCTAAATTTCATTTTTGGAGGTTTTTAAATTCAGATACTAGTGTATTTGAGGTGATTTCCTCAAGATCCCTCAAGTAAGTGGGTCTCCTTCATTATTCCTCCCATTTGCTTAGAATTTTTTTCCTTTTTTATAGGGTTTCTTCCAATTCTTCTTGAATTTTATAATTTCTAGAAAGTTTTTATTAGAACCAAGGGTTTGATCTTTGGTTTATTGGTCTATTCTTGTAGTTTTAGGCTTAATCTATGTCCCTTGTTGTGTAGTGGTGGTGCGGTTGAACTTTTTCAAAAAGATTCAAGGGTTTTGACACTTGTGGTTAGTGATTCCAGGGGTAATCAATGCTAGATGAGTTATATTTTCTGAAATTATAATTTTATCACACTTATCATCCATTATCCTTGCTAAGAAACCTGTTTTTGGTTATTTTTTTGTGAAAATTATTTTTAGGTACCAATTTGGAGTTAAATCGGGTGTTTTACAAGTCTATTTTATATTAGGCCAAATGGGGTTGTTTTATAACTCATGTAATGGGTTTATATAAATGTTTTGGGTGTTGAAAATTATTTTTTAATGAATATGGGTATTCCCACGGTGTTCAAACTAGTATTTTATAGGGATTTTGTGTGTACAACACTGCTAAATTTTGTGAAGTTGTTTTATTGAAATTCTATTGGTTTCATTGAGTGGTGTAAGTGGTGAAAAACATGTGTAGCTACTTTTTTGAGTATATTATGACCAAAAATGATTTTTTTCTATGATAATGGATTTTGGTATCATGAAATAATGCTTTGATCACAAAGGGGGAAGCCCGGGTACCTAGGAGGGCAGATGTGTACTAGTACGCTAGTGATTTGGATGGGTTTTGTCCTTGTTTACTGAGAAAAATGGATAATGACAACACTAAAAAAACTATATTGATTATTATTGGGGAAAAATAGGTTATGGTTATGTTCCCTACTAGTGTATCATGCACAAGAATAGATTTCTCTATGTTTACTTTACACTAAGGTATAAGGTACATGGGGCCCGAGACTAACTAGTGCCTAGCGGTATTCTTGAGATTGGTGCTCATTGAATATTGTGTATTTATCTTTGGAATATATTGTATTTTATGGAAAATATAGTATCTTACATGTTTTATTGAAATTTTCTCATTCATCAAATGTTTTCTTTGAAAACTATTTACATTTAAAAGTTTCATTCTTTAGAAATTATTTCCACTACATCTTGTTTATCAAAAATGGCAGGATTTTTATCGTGTATTGTTTACTCTATAAAATATCTTGGTGGTATCTTATTGGAATTAGGCTCACACCATATATAAACCCCTTTGGTTTAAGTGGACTTGTTCATGTTTGACACAGGTAGAGTAAAGGCTTTGGGTGATGTTGGTTTGCGGTGTTAGTTCGCATCCATGGTGCGGAGTTGTGGAGACGGCTTGTGGGTGATGACCCCTTGTCATGTGGTGTCCTTGGGGAAGTTTTTATACTATTTTAATGTTTATTTTAACCTCTTGTACTATGATTAGACCTATGTATCCAGTTTTGGATTTTGTATAAACCTCGTTTGGTATGAATTTTTCTGATTTGGTTTATCGAATGTTTTTTATGTTTTATATATCCATATTCAGGTAAATCATTCACAACCCAAAATAAATGATACCCAAGAACTTGTTCCATTCTGTGTGGATAGGAAACATCCTTCGAGAGTTATCATGGCCTAGGTTTGGTGCTGGATTTTATAGCGACCAGATTTGGTTCGTGACAAAATGGTATCATAGGAGGTTAATGTTTTTGGGTTATATCATTATTTCGGAATGAGTCAAGCTAGACAGGAGCTAGGACTATCGGGACTCATATTTTTGTTCATGATTAGGGTTATTGGATTCACCAATCTTGGTAGACCTCAAGTTTCCATGGGACATCAAAATTGTTTGTCTGAATTTAGTTCTAGGTGAGACGTGTGGGCTGCAGACTACACGTGGACAACAGGTGGGGGTGGGGTAGTTGTTTCTTTTATCATTGTAATGTTTTTGGATTACTTATATTTTATTTAATTGATTAAATTTTCATCACTTTTGTATTAATTTTCCTCCTGTTACTATTGCCTTTTTGTAGCATCATGCCTCCCCAAAAATCTCCCATACACTCATAGGAGGAATCCAAAGAGAGTTCTCCCACACCGCTTGATCAGAGGATAGTAGAGGTTGTGGTTGGGTTTGTACAAGAACTAGTACATGGACCACCTCTTGTTCTATCTCTTGTTAGAGAATATGATATTGGTCGTAGGAAAGAAAAGTCCCAGGAGTTCCTGAAAATAAGCCTCCTACTGTCTGATGTAGCATAAAAGCCCAAGAAGCAGAGGAATGGCTCAAAAAGATTGATCACATGTTTGATTTCTTGGATACACCCAAGGAGATCAGGGTGAAGTGTGACTCTTTTTTGTTGGAGTGTCCCATTCACGGGTGGTGGGAATTAGTACATCAGACTATAAATAATGAGAAAAATCATTGGGGACATTTCATGGTTGTCTTCAATGAATAGTACTGCCCTGAAGTCCTGGCATACTCTAGATCTCGAGAGTTCATGGATCTTGTTCGGGGGGGGTCTTTCCTTGATGGATTACACCAATCTTTTTTCAGAACTCATTTGGTATGCTCCCGAAATCTTCTCTAATGTGAAAGTGAAGGCCTAAATGTTTGAGAAAGGCTTACGACTAGAGATATACTTCTAGGTTTTCTTGCTTAAGTTGAGGACCAATGTTGAGGTGGTTAATTGGGTGTGCATGTTAGAGATTGAGCATAAATGGAGGTCTCATTTCTCTGGGATAGTATCAATAGTGGGCAGTGTCATCTCTTCAGAAGAGAAAAGGAAGCATGAGGAATACGAGAAGAAGGGAGGTGGTACTTCAGGCCACTCTTCTAGGTAGTTTTTATATATGGCTTATTAATGGGAGATCGGTCATGTTCCACCAGCACGGGAGACTGGGGTACATCTGGCCTACATGCCCACTTTCTCTAAATCCCTGTTATCAATGTGGAGGTATGGGTCGCTTGCAGTGCTTTTGCGGGGTGGCACGTCCACTTCAGATTGTGGTAGGATCAGTGGCTTCAAGAGGCTTTCCAACATAGTTAGAGTCGTCGAGGATGAATGGATCTATATTTAGTGATCATGGTGGTAGTGATGGGTCATTGTTCGAGAAGATCCAGTTTAGGGAATAGCCACAGACTAGCGGTAATCCTCGGAAAGTGACCAGGAATATCCATGCGATGGATCAAGCACCAACAAGATCGGAGGTGGGATCGTTGATAGTTCGAGGCACCATTTTGATTTCCTCTTCTATAGTTGTTTCTTTTTTTTATATTTTTTTCTCTATTTCATTAATTTCTACCTATTTTGTGAAAATAGTAAATTTTCCTACCGAGTTTTTGTATTTTTCAATGGATTTGGTGATGCTGCAAGGAAAGAAGGAGTAGGGTCTCATGTGCCTGTCAGGTGCACTTTCTGTGTCAGGGGTTAAGATGGAGTGGGACCTCTTTGTCTTAGATATGGAACCATTTGAAATAATACTTGGCATGGATTGGATAGTAAACTTCCAGGAACACCTTGATTGCTATAGGCGGTGGGTTATTTTCACGACACCTAATGGGAGTCATCAGGTTTTTCGTGGGGAATGGGATCCTCTGTAGAGTCATGCAGGATCTCCACATTTAGAGTTGAGAGATGATGTTTTTCATTTATTATCCCTCGCGATAGAGTATTATGGTTTTTCTCTAGATGGTGGACTACCTAATGTAGTTGATGAGTTTCTAGAGGTATTTCCAGATGATTTTTCAGGTCTTCCCCTAGAGTAGGGTGTGGAGTTCTTGATTGATCTGGTGCCAGGAACACCATCGATATCTCTTCCCTCATATAGAATGACCCCCACCGAGTAGAGGGAATAAAAGATACAAATTAATGACTTATAATCCAAAGGATTCATTCACCTGATCATCTCTCCTTGATCTGCTCCTACGTTGTTCATGAAAAAGGATGACGGATCCCTCCGGTTGTGTATTTACTACTAGAAACTAAATAAAGTAACAATCAAGAACAAATATTATTTTCCCTGAATCTATGACTTGTTCAATCAGTTGAAGCGTGAAAGGTTTTTTTATAAAATCAACTTGCATTAGGTCTATCATCAACTCAAGGTGAAAGGTGAAGATATCCCAAATACATCCTTCTAAAGCAGGTACGACCTCTTTTAGTACATGGTCATGCCCTTCGGATTGACCAATGATATATCAATCTTTATGAAAATCATGAATATGGTGTTCCATAAGTATCTCTATTCTTTTGTCGTGGTATTTGTGTATGACATTCTAGTTTATTCGGGATCAAAGGAAGAACATGATCATCACTTACAGATCATTCTGGGAACCTATCGAGAGCATTGCCTTTATGCAATGTTTTCCAAATGAACATTATAGATCAGGGAAGTGAAATTTCTAGGGATTTTTATATTATAGAAGGGGGTTTAGGTGGACCACAAGAAGATCAATGCATTTATTTTAAGGGATTATCCAAAAAACGTGTTAGATATCATGATTTTCCTGAGCCTGGCTGGTTATTAGAGGTGGTTTGTTTGAAATTTCTCTCGGTTGGCTTCACTGATGACTGCCCCCCCCCCCCCGGAAAGGGGTAAAGTTTTTATGGGGCCCAAAATTTCAAGAATCCTTCAAGGATCTAAACAGGTGGTTGACTACCACCCCCATTATGATTTTTCTAGAGGCTAAAAAGGGGTATGTGGTGTATTGTGATGCTTCATGTATGGGTCTTGGGTGCATGCTTATATAGGATGATCATGTGGTGGAGTATGGCTCTCACCAACTCAAAACACATGAAAACAATTACCCGGTCCATTACTTGGAGTTAGTAGTTATGATTCACACTTTGAGGACTTAGCATCACTACTTCTTTTGGGAGAAGTTCTTGGTCTACTCTGATCACAAAATATTGGCCTACATCTTCACGCAGAAGGACCTCAACATGAGGCAGTGTTGTTGGATCGAGTACGTTCAAGGATTAGACTTTGATATTATCTATACCCCAGGAAAGGGTAACGTGGTGGCCAAAACCTTAAGTAGAAGATTCCTAGTGCAGGTTTTGAGGAAGTACAGTGATGAGTGGACACTGATGGCACTCTTCTCTCAAATTCATGTGGAGATGTAGGAGAATAGTGGAGGTGTGTTCTTAGTGATAATTCAGTTGACTCCTTCTCTCTTGGAGTTGATTTACAGGAAATATCCTGATGAAGATCTTTGTCTACAGTCAAAGCAGTTTCTTCACGGTGGGGATATATCTTCTGATTGGTCATCATCTCCCGAGGGATTCCGGTGATTCAAGGTCTGATCGGTAGTGTTGTTATCTCTGCAAAAGGTGGTGATATAGGATAGAAACCTGTCTTAGTGGGCTTTCCATCCCTATGACACCAAGATGTATTATGATGTCTGTCGGCAGTTTTTTAGCCAGGTATGAGATGATACATTGCAGACTTCGTGTCGAGATGCTACACATGCCAACAGGTGAAAACAGAGCATCAAAGGCCCTCCGATTTTCTCTAGTCGTTACCCATTCTTACCTGGAAGTGGGAAAAAGTCACCATGGACTTTATTATTAGCTTGAGTTTTACACCTCAGGGAAATAATTCCATTTTACTGGTGATTTATCATCTGACCAAATCAGCCCACTTTGTTCTGATCAGAGATACAGCTAAAGTGGATGAGTTGGTGCGTTTGTATATTCAGAAGGTGGAAAGGCTCCATGGTGTTTCATTAGCAGGTCTCTCATATAAAGAACCATGTTTCACGTTTCTGTTATGGGAAGGCCTTCAGAAGGCCTTGGGGTATCATATTAAGATGAGAATGACATACCATCCTCCAACCGATGGTCAAATAGAGCGGGCAGATCAGATTTTGGAGGACATTCTTTGTACATGTGCTCTGGATTTTGGAGGTTCCTACGATATCTATTTGGTATTGGTTGAGTTTTCTTATAATAATAGTTATCAATCCTCAATTTTAATGGCTCCTTTTGAGTCTCTCTATGGTCATCCTTTTCTGTCCCCCTATGATGGGATGAGGTAGGTGAGACCTCACTATTGGGGCTGAGTCCGGTGCATGAGACATATGAGAAGATCAATATGATCAGGCAACGCTTATTGACATCTCAGAGTCTATAAAAATCATATGCTGACCAGAGGTTTCGATATCTATAGTTTTATCTAGGTGAAAGGGTATTCTTGAAAGTGTCCCCTCATCAGGGCCATCATCGATTGGGGAAGTAAGGGAAGCTAACTCCATGGTATGTCGGACCTTTCGAGATCACTGAGCATATTGGAAAGGTGGAATATAGTTGGGCCTTAACTTCTCATTTTACATCCATCCATGAAATCTTCCATATCTCTGAGCTAAACAAATACAACTCAGATCCATCCCATGTACTGAATT
The DNA here is from genome assembly GCA_963277665.1 of Viscum album. Classification (NCBI taxonomy): domain Eukaryota; kingdom Viridiplantae; phylum Streptophyta; class Magnoliopsida; order Santalales; family Viscaceae; genus Viscum; species Viscum album. Next base: position 763,927,103 of record OY728122.1, read on the forward strand.
GGGAGGAGTTGGATATAGAGCATGATTTGTCTATTTTTTAGGGCTAGTTTGAATAGTTGATTCTAAAGAGAAGGTTCTTTGAGGAAAGTCTATTCCACTAGTTCGGGTTTTTGGGTAGCATGGGAATGATACACTTGAGACTTGGGAGCAGAAGTTGTGGGTCGAGAAGGAGTTCCCATTCTTGTTTTTTGATCAAGCTTCTGTTTGACTTTATAGGGTGGAAGGTCATCCATGGTGGTGAGAATTGTCATAGACATAATGTATTTTAAAGGTAAATTTCATTTAATTTCCATTATTTCTTTGTTTTTTGGGTTTCCCATGCATTTTTTTAGGAAAGAGTGAGTTCTCATGGTTTGGGAAAAACCGTGAGCCCATTTCTAGATTAAAAAAAAATTCTTTTATAAATCATTAAAGTTTTAATATTTTACACCCATTCCACTTAAAAAATTTCCTCCCATGACCTATTAACACCATAATTGAAATTTGGACCCTTTATGAATCCATAATAATGGTGGATTTTGGTTTTTATTTAAGGAATTGGTCCAGCCTGAAAGCCCATTTCCAGTTTAAAAAAATTGTTTATTTAATTTCTTATTCAATTTTTATGATTTTCGGTGATTCCAAGTCTCACTTGAGCCCATTGAAACTGGTAACACCCCCATTCTCTCCCCCCCCCCTCTTTGGATCTTTTATACATCACGAATTGGGACATAACTTCTTAGGCTTTCTCAAGTCATTTAGATTTTAAGAGGTAACATCTTTCCATCATAACTCCTTCAATTATTAACCTTTTTCACCCATTTTAGTTATCACATGACCTTATCATACTTATTCTATCATCACATTCATTTTTGGATGTTTGGAAATTCATCTACTGGTGTATTTGGGGAGATTTTCTCAAGATCCCTAAAGTAAGTGGGTCTCTTTCATTCTTCCTCCCATTTTCATAGGGTTTTTTCTTTTTCTTAGGCTTTCTTACAATTATTCTTGAATTTTATAAGGTAAAAAAAGTTGGGATTCTAACCTAGGGTTTTATCTTGGGTTTCTTGGTCTATTCTTGTAGTTTTATGCTTGATCTAATTCCCTTTTTGTACGGTGGTGGTGCGGTTAAACTTTCGTACAAAGATTTATGGGTTTTGACCCTTTTTGTAGGTGATTATATGGGTAATAAATGATTGATGAGTTAGATTTAATTAATTTATATTTTTAGCACACTTATCATCTATTTTCCTTGTGGTGAAATCTGGTTTTGGTGCCATTTGTTGAGCAAATGATTTTTAGGTACCAATTTGGAGTTAAATTGGGTGTTTTACATGTCTATTTTATGTTATTCCAAACGGGGTTGTTTTATAACTCATTTAATAGGTTTATAGAAATTTTTTTGGTACTTATAATTTTTTTTTGGTGAATATGGGTATTCCCATGGTGTTCAAAGTGGGATTTTAAAGGGATTTTGGGTGTAAAAAATTTCTAAATTTTCTGTAGTTGTTTTATTGAAATTCTAAAGGTTTTATTGAGTGGTGTAAGCAGTGAAAAACTATTATAGACACTGTTTTGAGTTTATTATGACCATAATGGATTTTTTTATGTGATAATGGCTTTTAGTATCCTGAGATAATGTTTTGTGCACAAATGGGGAAGCCTGGGTACTTAGGAGGGTGGATATGTACTACTACGCTAGTGATCTGGATGGGTTTTGTCCCTATTTCACTGAGAAAAATGGATAAAGACGACACTAACAAAAATATATTTATCGTGATTGGGAAACACTAGGTTATTCTTATGTTCCCTACTAGTGTATCATGCACAAGAATAGATTTCTCTTTGGTTACTTTAAATTGAGGTACAAGGTACATGGGGCCCAAGACTAACTAGTGCCTTGGGGTGTTCCTAAGATTGGTGCTCATTGAATCTTGTGTATTTATCTTTGGAATATGGTGGTTTTTTATGGAAAATGTAGTATCTTACATGTTTTATTGAAATTTTCTCATTCATCTAATGTTTTATTTGAAAACTATTTACATTTAAAAGTTTCATTCCTTAGAAATTATTTCCACTACCTCTTGTTTATCAAAAATGGAATGATTTTTATCATGTATTTTTTACTCTATAAAATATATTGGTGGTATCTTATTGGGATTAGGATCACACCCTACATACACCCCTTGGGTGTAAGTATACTTGGTCATGTTTGACACAGGGAAGGTAAAGGATTTGGGTGATGTTGGTTCGCGGTGTTAGTTCGCATCCATGGTGCGGAGTTGTGGAGACATATCGTGGGTGATGAAACCTTGTCATGTGGAGTCCTTGGGGAAGTTTTTATATAGTTTTAATGTGTATTTGAACCTCTTGTACTGTGATTAGAACTATGTATCCAGTTTTGGATTTTGTATAAACCTCGTTGGGTATGAATTTTTCTGATTCAGTTTATCGAATGTTTTTTATGTTTTATGTATCCATATTCGGGTAAATCATTACCAACCCAAAATAAATGATACCCAAGAACTTGTTCCATCCTGTGTGGATAGGAAACATCATTAGAGAGTTATCATGGGCTAGTTTTGGTGCTTGATTTTACAGCGACCATAATTGGTTTGTGACAAAATGGTATTAGAGTAGGTTAATGTTTTTGGGATATATCATTATTTTGGAATGAGTCAAGATAGAAAGAAGATAGGACTATCGGGACTCATAGTTTTGTTCCTTATTAGGGTTATTGGATGCACCAATCTTGGTAGACCTCGATTTTCCATGGGAGATCAGAATTGTTTTTTCGAATTTAGTTCTAGGTGAGACGTGTGGGCTACAGACTACACATGGACATCAGGTGGGGGTGGGTTAGTTGTTTCTTTTATTGTTATAATGTTTTGAGATTACTTATATTTTATTTCATTGATGAAATTTCCATCACTATTTTATTTATTTTCCTCCTGTTACTATTTCCTTTTTGTAGCAACAAGCCTCCCTGAAAAGATCCCATGCACTCAGAGGAGGAAACCATAGAGAGTTCTCCCACACCACTTGATCATAGGCTAGTAGAGGTTGTGGTTGGGTTTTTCCAAGCACTAGGACATGGACCACCTCTTTTTCTATCTCTTGTTATAGAATATGAGACTATCCGTAGGAAAGAAAAGGCCCAGGAGTTACTGAAAAATAAGCCTCATACTTTCCAATGTAGCATAGAAGCCCAAGAAGTAAAGGAATGGATTGAAAAGATTGAGCACATGTTTGAGTTCTTGGATACACCCAAAGAGATCAGGGTGAAGTGTGACACTTTTTTGTTAGATGGTCCCATCTGCAGGTGGTGGGAATTAGTACATCAGACTATAAATAATGAGCAGATGCACGGGGGAGATTTCATGGTTGTCTTCAATGAATAGTACTACCCTGAAGTCCTGGTATACTCTAGATCTTGAGAGTTCATGGATCTTGTTCAGGGGGATCTTTCCTTAATGGAGTACACCGACCATTTTTCTAAACTCATTTGGTATGCTCCTGAAATCGTCTCTAATGTGCAAGTGAATGCCTAAATTTTTTAGAAAGGCTTACGACTAGAGATATACTTCTAGGTTTTCTTGCTTAAGTTGAGGCCCAATGTTGAGGTGGTCGATCGGGTGTGCATGTTAGGGATTGACCAGAAATGGAGGTCTCATTTCTTTGGGATAGTATCAATAGTGGGAAGTGTCAGCTCTTCAGAGGAAAAAAGAAAGCATGAGGAATATGAGAAAAAGGGAGTTGGTAGTTCATCCCACTCTTCTAGGTAGTTTTTATATATGGATTCTAATGGGAGATCTGTCGTCTTCCACCAGCGCAGGAGACTGGGGCACATCTGACCTGCATGCCCAATTTCTCTAAAGCCATGTTATCAATGTGGAGGTATGGGTCACTTGCAGTGCTTTTCTAGGGTGGAACGTCCACTTCAGAGTGGGGTAGGATCAATGGATTCAAGAGGAGTGCCAACACTGTTAGAGTCATCGAGGATGAGGGGATCTATATTTGGTGGTCATGGTGGTAGGGATGGGTCATCATTTGGGAAGATCCAGTTTAAGTAATAGCCACAAACTAGCGGTAATCCTCAGGAAGTGACCAGCCATATCCATGTGATGGATCAAGCACCAGCATGATCGGAGTTGGGACTATTGATTGTTCGAGGTACCATTTTGATTGCCTCTTCTATAGTTGTTTCTCTATTTGATACTATTTTTTCTATTTCATTAATTTCTACCTATTTTGTGAACACAGTAAATTTTCCAACTGAGTTGTTGTCTTTTGCAATGGAGTTGGTGATGCTGCAAGGAAAGGAGTATGGTCTCATGTGCCTTCCAGGTGCACTTTTTGTGTCAAGGGTTGAGATGGAGTGGGACCTCTTTTTCTTAGATATGGAACCATTTGAAATAATACTTGGCATTTATAGGCTAGTAAACTTCCAGGAACACATTGATTGCTATAGGCGGTGGGTTAGTTTCATGACACCTGATGGGAGTCATCAGTTTTTTCGTGGGGAATGGGATCCTCAGTCGAGTCGTGTAGGATCTCCACTCCTAGAGTTGAGAGATTTTGTTTTTATTTTATAATACCTCACGATAGAGGATTATGGTCATTCTCTATATGGTGGACTACCTCATGTATTTGACAAGTTTCTAGAGGTATTTCCGGATGATTTTTCAGGTCTTCCCCTAGAGTAGGGTGTGGGGTTCTCGATTTCATTGGTGCGAGGAACACCGTCGATATCTCTTCCCTCATATATAATTGTCCCCAAAGAGTAGAGGTAATAAAATATAAAAATGAATAACTTATACCCAAGCATCTCTCCTTGGTCCGCTCCTATGTTTTTCATGAAAAAGGATGACGGATCCCTCCGGTTGTGTATCGACTATAAGAAGTTGAATAAAGTAAAAATCAATAAAAAATATCATTTTACTTGAATCTATGACTTGTTCGATCAGTTGAAGGGTGAATGGTGTTTTCATAAAATCAAATTGCATTCGGGGTATCATCAACTCAAGGTGAAAGGGGAAGATATCACAAATACAGCCTTTCGAAGTAGGTACGACCACTTCGAATACATGTTCATGCCCTTTGGATTGACCAATGATATATTAGTCTTTATGAAACTCATGAATAGGGCTTGTTATATCAGAGAAGGGGGTTTCGATGGACCACAAGAAGATCAGTGCAGTTATTTCATGGGATTATCCAAAAAAAAGTGTTAGATAACAGGAGTTTCCTGAGCCTGGCTGGTTATTAGAGGTGGTTTGTTTGAAATTTCTCTCGGTTGGATTCACTAATGACTGCGCTCCCCCAGAAAGGGGTAAAGTTTTTATGGTGCCCAAATTTTGAGGAATCCTTCAAGAAGATAAATAGGTGGTTGACTACCACCTCCATTCTAATTTTTCCAGAGGATAGAAAGGGGTATGTGGTGTATTGTGATGCTTCATGTATGGGTCTTGGGTGCATGCTTATGCAGGATGATCACATGGTGGAGTATGGCTCTCACTGACTCTAAACACGCGAAAAAAATTACCCGAACCATTACTTGGATTTAGCAGTTATGATGCACACTTTGATGACTTAGCATAACTACTTCTTTGGGGAGAAGTTTTTGGTCTACTCTGATTACAAAATCTTGGCCAACATCTTCACGCAGAATGACCTCAACATAAGGTAGTGTTGTTGGATCGATTACTTGGAGTGGTTCGACTTTGATATTATATATACCCTAGGAAAGGGTAACGTGGTGGCCGAAGCCTTAAGAAGAAGATTCCCATTACAGGGTTAGAGGAATTACAATGATGAGTGTACACTGATGGAACACTTCTCTTAGATGCTTGTGGAGATGAATGATAATAGTGGAGGTGTGTTCCTGGTGAGCATTCAGTTGACTTCATCTCTCTTGGAGTTGATTTAGAGGAAACATCCTGGTGAAGATCTTTTTTTGTAGTCAAAGTAGTTTCTTCATGGTTGGGATATATCTTCTGATTGGTCATCATCTCTCGAGGGCATCATATGCTTAAAGGGCCGTTCAGTAGTGTTGTTATCTCTACAAAAGGTGGTGATATAGGATAACTACTAGTCTTAGTGGGATTTCCATCCCTATGACACCAAGATTTATTATGATGTATGTTGGCAATTTTGTTGGACAGGTATGAGATGATACATTTTGGACTTCGTGTCAAGATGCTACACATGCCAACAGGTGAAGACAAAGCATCAAAGGCCCTTCTATTTTCTCTAGTCGTTACCCATTATTACCTGGAAGTGGGACAAGGTCGCCAAAAACATCATTATTATCTTGAGTTATACACCTCTGGGTAAGAATTCCATTTTACTGGGGATTGATCATCTGACCAAATCATCCCACTTCATTCCAATCAGAGATACAGCTAAAGTGGATGAGTTGGTGAATTTGTATCTTCAGAAGGTGTAAAGGATCCATGGTGTTTCATCAGCAGTTCTCTCGGATAGAGACCCATGTTTCACTTTTCTGTTATAGGAAGGCCTTCAGAAGGCCTTGGGGTATTATATTAAGATGAGAATAACATATCATCCTCCAACCGATGGTTTGACAGAGCGAGCGGATCAGATTTTGGAGGACATGATTTGTGCAAGTTCTCTGGACTTTGTAGGTTCCTAGGATATCTATTTGGTATTGGTTGAGTTTTCTTATAAAAATAGTTACTAATCCTTGATTTGAATGTCTCCTTTTGAGTCGCTCTATGGTCAGCCTTTTATGTCCCCCTATGTTGGGATGAGGTAGGTGAGACCTCACTGTCGGGGCTGACTCTAGTTCATGAGACATATGAGAAGGTCAAGTTGATGAGGCAGTTCTTATTGATAGCTTAGAGTCTACAAAAAACATATGTTGACCAGATAAATCGATATCTATAGTTTTATCTAGGTGAAAGGGTATTCTTGAACGTGTCCCCTCATCTAGGCCATTGTCGATTGGGGAAGTAAGGGAAGCTGACTTCGTGGTATGTCGGACCTTTTCAGATCACTAAGAATATTGTAAAGGTGTAATACAAGTGGGCCTTACCTTCTCAGTTGAAATCCATCCATGACGTCTTCCATATCTCCCAGTTAAACTAATATAACTTAGATCCATACCATGTACTGAATTGGGAGGAGTTGGATATAGAGCATGATTTGCTTTTTTTTGAGGGACAGTGTGAATAGTTGATTCTAAAGATAAGGTTCTTTGAGGAAATTCTATTCCACTAGTTCGGGTTCTTGGGTAGCATGTTCATTATACACTTCAGACTTGGGAGCGGAAGTTGTGGGTCGAGATGGAGTTCACATTCTTGTTTTCTAATCAAGCTTATGGTTGACTTTCTACGGTGTAAATTCATCCATGGTGGTAATAATTGTCACATCAATGGTGTATTTTAAAGGTAAATTTCATTTAATTTCCAATATTTCTTTGTTTGGGGGGTTTCCCATGCATTTTTTGAGGAAAGGGTGAGTTCTCATGATTTTGGCAAAATCGTGAGCCCGTTTCTAGATTTAAAAACCAATTTTCTTTCTTTTATAAATCTTTAATGTTTTAATATTATGCACCCATTACACTTAAAAAATTTCCTCCCATTACCTATTAACACCACAATTGAAATTTGGACCCTTTAGGAATCCATAATAATGGTGGATTTGGGTTTTTATTTAAGTAATTGGGCCAACATGGAAGGCCATTTCCAGTTTAAAAAAAATTGTTTATTTAATTTCTTATTCAATTTTTATGATTTTAGGTGATTCCAGGTCTCACCAAATCCAACTAAAACTAGGCAAATCCCCATTATCTCCCCCCCCCCCCCGCCCTATTTGGATCTTTTATGCATCATGAATTAGGGAATAACTTCTTAGGCTTTCTCAAATCATTCATATTTGAAGAGGTAACATCTTTCCTTTATAAATCCTTCAATTATTACCCTTTTCACCCATTTTAGTTCTCACGTGACATTATCATACTTATTCTATCATCAAATTCATTTTTGGATGTTTGGAAATTCATCTAGTGGTGTATTTGGGGAGATTTCCTCAAGATCCCTCAAGTAAGTAGGTCTCATTCATTCTTCCTCCCATTTTCTTAGGGTTTTTTTTATTTTGCTTAGGGTTTCATAAAATTATTATTGAATTTTCTAATGAACAGAAAGTTCGTATTCTAACCTAGGGTTTGATCTTAGGTTTCTTGGTATATTCTAGTAGTTTAAGGCTTTATCTAATTCCCTTGTTGTACGGCGGTGGTGCGGTTGAACTTTCACACAAAGATTTATGGGTTTTGACACTTGTTGTAGGTGATTCTGTTGGTAATAAATGATTGATGAGTTATCTTTGATGAATTTATATTTTTAGCACACTTATCATCTATTTTCCTTGCATTGAAATCTGGTTTTGGTGACATTTGTTGAGTAAATGATTGTTAGGTACCAATTTGGAGTTAAATTGGTTGTTTAACATGTCTATTTTATGTTATGAAAAATGGGGTTGTTTTATAACTCATTTAATGGGTTTATAGAAATTTTTTGGGTGCTTAAAAGTATTTGGTGAATATGGGTATTCCCATGGTGTTCAAAGTGGTATTTTAAAGAGATTTTGGGTGTAAAAAAATTCTAAATTTTGTGAAGTTTTTTTATTGAAATTCTAAAAGTTTTGTTGAGTGGTGTAATTGGTGAAATAACTATTGTAGCTACTGTTTTGAGTTGATTATGACCATAATTTTATGTGATAATATCTTTTAGTATCCTGAGATAATGGTTTGTGCACAAATGGGGATGCCCGGGTACCTAGGAGGGTGGATATGTACTAGTACACTAGTGATCCGGATGGGTTTTGTCCCTATTTCACTAAGAAAAATGGAATAAGATGACACTAAAAAACTATATTGATCATGATTTGGAAACACTAGGTTATGGACATATTCCCTACTAGTGGATCGTGCATGAGAATAGATTTTTCTATGGTTACTTTACACTAAGGTACGAGGTACATGGGGCCCGAGCCTAACAAGTGCCTAAGGGTGTTCCTGAGATAGGTGCTCATTGAATCTTGTGTATTTATCTTTTTCATATGGTGGTTTTTATGAAAAATACATTATATTTCATGTTTTATTGAAATTTTCTCATTCATGAAATGTTTTCTTTGAAAATTATTTACATTTATAAGTTTCATCCTTTAGAAATTATTTCCACTACCTCTTGTTTATCAAAAATGGAATGCTTTTTAACTTGTATTGTTTACTCTATAGAATATCTTGGTCATATCTTATTGGGATAAGGATCAGACCCTACTTAAACCCCTTGGGTGTTTGTATCCTTGGTCTTGTTTGACACCGGCAAGGGAAAGGCTTTGGGTAATGGCAGTTCGGGGTGTTAGTTTGCATCCATGGTGTAGAGTTGTGGAGACGGCTAGTGGGTGATGACCCCTTGACATGTGGAGTCTATGGGATTGATTTTATTCTATTTTTATGTGTATTTGGAACTATTTTACTATTATTACACCTATTTATTCAGTTTTGGATTTTTTATATACCTCATTTGGTATGAATTTTTCAGATTCAGTTTATCAAATTTTTTTGATGTTTTACGTATCCATATTCAGATAAATCATTCCCAAACCAAAATAAATGATACTCAGGCACTTGTGCTAGCCCATGGGGATAGGGAATGCCCTTTCGGCCTTGTCACAGGACGGGTTTGGCACTAGCTTTGATGGCGACCAGATTTGGTTCGTGACATCCCTCGTACATGGGTCAGCTACTCCAATGCATGAGCTCATAACAAAGGCTTGAATCTTACTAGTATCATATCTAAAATTCATAAATAATAATAAATAATAAAATTAAAGTAACACTAGGATATGATACCACTTTTTAGAATCCTGACAAGGGTTTCACACATGAGTTCTCTAATGTGGTTCGCTACATGACCTCAAACGCACCTCCACATACGCCAGAGGCTGCCAACTAGTATTGAGGATCTAATATCTATCATGGGGAGACTATACCCTATTTTATCAGAATAATAAAATAGTATAAATTAAATAAAAAGATATCCAAATAATGATATAACATAACCATAAACAAAACAGTACCAAGATCACAAGATGAAAAACCCCATAGATACAATATCAAGATGAAAAAATAAATATGTCCTGATAATGTACATATTAATTGTCAAATGAAAACTCAAAAGTAAAGACACTGATGACTCCCAAATAGGTATTGAACCACATACGGTTCCCTCACCCATGCTCTATCCTGACTCATCCACCTAACATAGGTCCTTTTCCCTTATCCTATTCTATAACCATGAAATCTCTTTGGGTACTGATTCAGAATCCCAAGTAGGGTGTGAGTACAACTTAGTTGGACACCACCAATGGTGTCTAAAATAATCTCCAATCAACAAAAAGTTTATGCTATTGTCTAAATAAATAATTTCAATGCATAAGTAAACAACTGTTTCATTATCAATTAATCTTTATTTAACCACATAAATCCTTGAGTTCTTGTATACACTCGTACTTTAATATCTGGTTCAGCTCATGCCTGAACATGAAGTCTATTTGAGGTAAATCATATATCAAAATTACATTATTACAATTATTTAATTCACAAAAATAGAATGATCATGTTCCCATTCATTAATTCATGCTTTAATTCCCATGTTACCATTCACACTCACACAATAGAATAAGCATGTTCCCATTCATTAATTCATACTTGAATGCTCATGTTACCATTCAAACTCACACAATAGAATGAACATGTTCCCATTATTTATTTCTAAAAAATGACCATGTAACCATTCATAACTTCACATTATAATTTCTATGTTACCATTCCTCAATAAATAAATAATTCAACAATTAATTATTTACATCAATTCCATTAATAATCCAAAAAATATTTAAACACCACAATTCCAGAAGTAATTTCAACAATTAACTACTCATATCAATAATATTCACTAATTTGATAATTAATTAACCACAAAAAATAAATTAATTAATTTAAAAATTAATTAATCACTTCAATTATATTAGTCAAACAAAAAATTAAACAATCATACGAATTTCATTAATAATTTAACAATCAATTTATCCCGTAATTCCCAATAATTAATTCCCCAATTAATTAACTATGTCTATCCCAATTAATTAACTAATCAATTAATTGATCATTATAGAAAACTCTAAATCCCATAATTAATTACAAATTTAATTATCTCAATATATCATAATTAATTCTACAATAAATTATCTCAAATAATAATTCAATATCTTATAATTAACTCATCAATGAATTATCTATATAAATAACTTGTATCTCATAATTTGTTCTACAATTAATTAACTCAAATCAAAACTCAATATATTATATTTAGTTCTTCAATTAATTATCTAAATCAATAAATCATATCTCATAATTAATTATATAATTAATTATCTCGAATAAACTATATCATAATCTTATAATTAATTATATAAATCTATAATCCCAAATTTCAATATTTTTAATTGATTAATTCACCAAATTAATTAATTAATCCAAGAACCCAATTTCTAAACATTGAATAGAAATACTACAATTACATACATTTAATTTAAATTAGTACTATGGGATTTTAATTATAAACCACCTACCTCAAGTTTGATAAAGAACACTCACCAATGGAAATCCCCAAAATTTGAGTGGCATCACGATGTAGAACATGATCTGAATCTAAAAGCCTAAATCAAGATTGAATAAATCAAGATCCTTAAAATCTAAATCAATATCTATAATACAAGATCTAAATATAATCAAAAAACAATAATTTCCCCATTCAATGATGGGAGAATAATGGAGAATGAAAGATAAATAAAGAATAATAGAAACCACATACCAGGAGGCCTGCAAATATATGATCTGGGTCTTGAACCATGAAGAACGTAGGCCAAAGAGGCTTAGAATCCCTCTAGAGAGCTCCAAAATTATAAAAGTGGGACTAGGGACGAATGGGGGTCAACTTGGAGTTAAAATGGGGTTCATGAATAATTAAAACTAATTTTCAGGTTAATTATATTACTGCACACTGTTTACTAGGAAGGGGTGCACAGTTTCCCCAAACTATTTTCCAAAAAAATGCTCCTCTTTTTATTAGGGTTCACAGTTACTCCAAATATGGTGCACATTTTGACAAACCATGTGCCAATCTTGTAAAAACCCACTATCTAGGGTTGCACAATTTGCTAGGATGGGGCGCACGGTTAGGGAAAAATGTACACCAACTATGAACATCCATATTTCTTCCAATTTTCTCATATTTTCATCCAAACAAACACCAAGGTTAAGCCCAAATTAATTATTCTCAAACAAATCAAAAAAACTGAAATCAAGATTGATTCATTTCTGCAAAAGTTTGGGGTGTAACAAAAGTAATGTTAGGTAAGGGATTAGAATGTAAATACATTATATTTAGATGAGTTTGGTATAGAAATGGTAGGTGGGACATGCTGGTATGACTTTTATACATAAAATTATTTTTATGATGGTGTATGAGACCTTTTAATTATAAAAAATTCTAGATACCTCATTTACCCATTTTACCCTTTTTAATCTTGATCAAAAATTAGCCATGGAAATTATTGAATTACTAAAAAATAATATGAACCTATTTACCAAATTTAGATGTGATGAATCCAAATTATTGATCCATTTAACCTAATTTAATATCTAAATATAATAACATTATCATTTAAATTAAGACATAATATATATGAAAAACTATTTTTATAGAAAAAATCCTTTTATATATTAAGTGTTTTCCCCTATTTTTGATTAATTTTTATTTGAATGAGTATTTATATATAGGTGTATATATTTTTAAAAAAACATTTTAGATTCATATTATCATTTTTTTGATAAAGATTATAAAACTCTTATAAAATTAATGCTTTGAAAATAACCATTTTACTTTTATTATTGTAATTAATCTTTATCCAAAGGAAGTTATTTTCAATTACTAAAAATAATCATGTCCAATTTAAATAATTTGGGCCTACTAATTCTAAATATAAATCTCATTTTATAAAATAAAATTAATATGTGTAGGGATATTTAATTTAAAAATTCACGTGCATAAACCCCATTTATTAGAAAATCTGAAAAAAATAATGTTAGGAAAACTTTTTTATTATTAATCAAAAAATGATGTTAATTTTGTCAAATTAAAATTCTAAAACAATATAATTCAATATTTCAATAAAATCCTAAAATATAGCGGGGAACTATTTTAATAATAAAATGATATTTTAATATGATAAATATTCTTTATTACTATCTATTAATTTTAATTAATTACTTTATTTGTATTATATTATTTATATTATCAATATATTTTATTATTTTATAATCATAATACAGTTATCTTTTTAAAATAAATCACTAATTTCAAAAAAGTTTATTTTTAATCATAAATAGTTTTTTATTAGTATTTTTAGATATACTAATAAAATTTAATTAGTATTAAAGGTTTTCATTGTTTTCTTTCTATAAATATTTCATAAATTATAAACTCTTACCCATTCCCACTAATTCAATATTTAGGTTTTAATAGTCATACATGATATTTGTAATTTTTACTAGATATGTCAAGGGTTTTCTTATAATTGGTATTGTGTGTGGAACTAGTTATCATAAGCATTAGCATATTTGAATGTAACCATATATTATGATCTCATCTTGTTAAATTATCCCCCCTAAAATAAATTGCATCCTCATAATTTTAATTATTACTCATTTAATAAATTATGTGAGGGTATTCTGAACATTTTCTTCTTTCAGGTTATAAACTCTAATATGACATCTAACATACTCTATTAGTATATATTAAGTTACTTATCCATTATAAAATAATTATAATCAATAATAGAATCATATATAAAATTATTTATATAACATTATCATATATTCTCCATAATATACCTTTCACAAAACCATATAGATATCTAAGACATTAAACCACAATGAGATTATATATTCCTAAAAAAATAACTATATATTTATCCCTCACATTTATTAATCACTAGTTCATAATGTCACAAAATATTAAATATATTTCATAATCCCAAAAAATAGATAAACATCACCAAAAATATCATATATTACCTTTTATCTAAATCCACAATCAACTCTAATAATATCTCAAACATTTTCCTCAAATTCAACCAACACTTTATTATATCAATAACAATATTATTTTAAACCTAAGCGTTATCCATACCATAATCATGTTTCCTTCAATAGTCATCCAAAAATATTAAACTTGAGATAAAATCGATTTTCAATGTTATAGATTCCATTTAATATATGTGTCAAAACCATTAAAGTAAAACTACTAAATAACAATCATTATATGTCTCACATAATCCTCATAACTTTTAGAATATACTATAGTTTCATTAATAAATATAAATTTCCAATGAAAATAGATTATAGTATCAATATTTAATTTATTTTCAAATATTAACCTCGCTAAAATAGGTAATACATATAAAATCACCTTTATACATCATAACAATTGTATACTCAAATGATTATCAATTTATGTAATATCACTAATTCATTTATAAAATATTGTAAAGATCCGAAAATTCCATGTAAATTTGTTTTAATTATATGGGAATTTCATGAGTCCGTGAAAATTAACGGCGCGTGATTCTGAGGTCCGGTGTGCCCGAAATGAAGTTCTGAACTTTTTTTCGGGTAAGTTCAATAAACATGCGAGGGGTTTTTGTAAATTTTAAACTGGTGATCGGAATTGAAATATAAGGGCACCGTTGAACTCGAAGCACCGATATTCGATTAAGGAGACCTTTACCTCGTCTGTTGTGGGTCGAGGGTGAAATTTATATTTTGTGTTTTTCGTGAAAGAATAAAATAAAATAAAGATTTTTAAGATTTTTATTTTTGAAAACCCTCAAAATGGGTTATGGTAGTGGGGAACACCCCAGCCTAAACCCCTCAATTTTAATTCCTAAAGGTGGGGACCACCTAAACCCTCATAATGGGAGAAACCCTTAAACTACCTCTTTAATGTGGAGAAGTTGCTCAAACTTCCTCCACATTAATTGTGCCACCCCCTTTAATTAATTATGCCAATTAAGTGTGCCAACAAATTAAATTAGTAATCTTAATTTAATTGGTGTGGGATCCTCACTTGTTTTTGGTTGGTAGAAATCATTGGTGAAAGGGGAGACATTGGAAGAGCACATCTCCAATGAAGAACGCACCATATCCAACAAAGAACGAGGATGACGCTTGAGCTCGGATCGAAGGCATCTTGTGGAAGTGATGAAATTTGACGCAACCATCCCCAAAGACTTTGTCTCCTTCCTCGTGACCTCCTCCAATGAACTTTCAAGGTAGGGTTTGTTGTTTTTAATTTTTTTCCCTTTTCCCGTTCTTGATGACTCTTCGTAATTCAAGAGGGAAACATAGCCGCTTTCTACCACTCTAACGTGGAGTGTGTGGACCAAGAAAACATGGACCGACCTCTCCTCAATTCTTGTGATTATTTGTTGTGTTCTTAACGATGAAGGTGATGGTGCGACCACGCCACACGAAAAAAGATAACCATGTCCTTATGCTGCGGAGGAGAGGGAAGGGAGGTCGGTTCACTGTCGGCTGCTGGCAAAGGCGCGACGCACGACCGCGCCGTGCGGAGCGGACTGCTGCCAGCCGCGATGGACCACCGGGTCGCGGCCACCCCACCGCACCGCGGAACCCCCCCCCCCCCCCCATCCCCATACACCATGGCACCCCACCGCACCACGGCCGCCCCACCGCTCTGTTACTGCCCCAATACACCACGGCCACCCCGACACTCCTTGGCGCCCCGCTGCACCGCGGCCATCCAGCACTTCTGGCCTCCTAGGCCGGGCCGCCTAGCGGGTTGGGCCATACTGTGGGTTGGGCCTGACCCAGCGGGTCGGGCCTGGTCGACCCGAAATGAGTCCAGCCGGGTCGGTCCGACCAGGTCAGACCGGACCCGAACTAGTTTCAACCCATTCCAAAATTTTGGCCATAATGTTGGCATCCGGCATCCATTTGAATAACCTTATATGGAACTAGAAACCTTGGATTGAAACAGACCTTTTGGTATACCCCACTTGATATTGGGATAAATTTGGGGTTTGGTCGGGTTAGATCGATCACGAATCCAACCGCGCCCTCAGGACTAAAAGGCTAATAACTTACAGACCAGGCGTCTGATTGACACACCTTCTATTGTGTTGAGACCCCTATTACATGACGGTCATTTGGGATACTTTTTCATGGGACTTCGTGGCAGTTGGAGTATCAACCAGTGGCTTGAGGAGAATACCCTCCCGTAGACAATCGAGCTTAGTGGGGGAACCCTATAGCTAGTTGTGACAGTGTACTAGGATCTTGTATGGTTCTGAAGATGTACTAATGATGTACTAGGATCCTGTGTGTGTATGATGACGTATAGACAATGTACTAGGATCCTGTGTGGGTTTGATGACGTACTGACGATGTACTAGGATCATGTGTGGGTCAGATGACGTACTGACGATTTACTAAGATCATGTGTGGGTCTGATGATGTAATGATGATGTACGAGGATCCTGTGTGGGTTTGACGACATACTGATGATGTAATAGGATCATGTGTGGGTCTGACGATGTATTGACGATGTACTAAGATCCTGGGTGGGTCTGAGGACGTACTGATGATGTACTATGATCATGTGTGGGTCTGACGATGTATTGACGATGTACTAGGATCCTATGTGGGTCTGACGATGTACTGACGAGGTAATAAAATCTTGTGAGGGTTTTACAATGTACTAGGATCTTTTGTGGGTCTGACGAGGTACTAGAATCCTGTGTGGGTCTGACGATGTACTAGGATCATGTGTGGGTCTGATGAGGTACTAGGATCCTGTGTGGGTTTGACAATGTACTACGATCCTCTGTGTGTCTGATTATGATTTAGGATTCTTCGTGGATCTACCTCTTAACAGAGTAAGATGATTCAGTAGTTACATCTAATCATCTCTACTACTGTATCTAAGATATACCTGGTGTGAGATGAGCATGTACCTATGTGGTACTTTACTTTGTGGTGATACCTTGGTGGTATTCTTTTGTGTGGAATACCTATGTAGTACTTACCTTCATGGTATTCTTTCCTTTCTGGAAGAGTTGAGATTTGGGCTTTTGAGTTGAACCATGTGTTTCTTCATGACTAATATGGCTATACATGATAACTTAGGAATATATAGGCATATACCTAAGTAGGGTTGTCAGTTGATTTCATGCCTTGTGGTTTATCCTTTGTGGATTTGATGAGACCATGAGGGTCTCGGGGTCCCTACTGAGTATTGTTATACTCACCCATGCATGGGATATTCCCACACCCTATTGTGTTTGGTTCAGATGACAGATAGCGCTGACTGAGGATGAGTGTTCCAGGATTGGAGGTAGCTCGAAGGTGGACCTAGACGAGGCGCACCGCAGAGAAGACCGTTTGATATTTGTACCTACCCTTCAGGTAGGATCTTTGGCGGGTGTTCACAGGAGCTGTTTTAGTTTACTTTTACATTTCAGTTTTCTTGTACTTTCTATTTGGGCTTGTATTTTGGACCCTTTTTGCTTACTGTACTCACACTTTTTCTATACAGTTTACTTTTGTTCATATCTTGTTGTGTGCTTGGTTGTGTGAGTTTATAGGATATAAAGGCAATGACTTTCTAGTTTTAGGGAATACGGCTTTCGGTCCTAGTCACCATCCCCTGGCCTATAGAAGGCGGGCTTGGGGTAGTCATGGTATGGGCCCTGGGGGACAGTTCAGGAAAAATTGGTATCAGAGGAGTCGGTTCTACCATAGAACATTGGACTCTAATCTTTTTAACGGTAATAGTGTTAAGTGTAGTGACTGTGGTTATCATTTTATGGAATCCAGTATTGGTGCGGCAGCCGATGTATCCAAACACTAGGACCCAGACTTCTGATTTCCAACTCAGTGCACAAAAACACTGATTGCATGTATGTTTTCAAGAGTTTTCTTTGTGATCTCTTTGAGTTAGATCACTAAGTGTAACTTATTGAATGTGGAGCTCCTATTTTTTTTTCAGGATGCCTCCACACAGACAGCAAGTTAGGATTTCGGATATAGTATGCACTGATAGTCCACCGAGCGACGAGGCCTCGATGTAGGGCCCTCTTCTAGTAGAGGCACCCACGGAGGCACCAGTGGTACCATTACTATTTGAAACATTGAGGCCACCAACCCCAGTGGAATAGGGTGCACGCCGCTTGAGCGTGTTACACGAGTTCCATCACCAGAGGCCACCTAGGTTCAGGGGAGAGAAGAACCCATAGGGAGCTGAGGATTGGCTGGAGGTTGTGGTGAGTCTCTTGAGTGGTAGGGACACCTTCTGATCTCATAGTGATCCTTGTTTCCCATATCCTGTAGGAATCAATAAGAATATGGTAGTGCTTGACTCTCCAGGTTCATGATGAGGTGATGCTTCTCTAGGAAGACTTCGAGAGCCGGTTTCGGGTAGAGTTTTTCCCAGTGACTCTTCGCACAGTACGCATATAGGAGAAACTTCTTCTACAGCAATGCAGCATGACTGTGGCTCTGTACTCAGTGAGGTTCACCGTCCTCTCACGCTACTCCACTGATATGGTATGGGACCCATTATTCCGGGCCCGGACCTTTGAGCAGGGACTCAGGCGGGAAATTAGGGCATCAATGATTTTACTCAGCATCCAGACGCAGGCGGGGGTGTTAGAGAGAGCCCTCTTAGTGGAGAGTTTTCTTACTGAGAAAACACCAGCAGTGATACCCACCACCGGACGTCAGGTAGCGGAGTCTTCTATAGATGGTCATAAATAGATGTCACAGAGGTTCAAGAGGAATAGACCTATAGGTGGATGACCGCATGACTCAGGATTGATAATGTGGGGTACTGGAGACAAAGCTATTCATGCGAGGGGCAGGCAGTGTTTAACATGCAGCGAGTAGGGTCACATGGCTCATGACTATTTGACCCGCTATATAGATAATTAGAAGATGATCAAGGGACCACCCAGGCAGAGAAAGAGATTCGACTGAGGAGGTCCGTAGGGAACAGGCATACGTGGAAGAGGAGTTGGCCGTGTAGCTGGAGGTGGGCAACGATTAGAGATGTTACTGTCACCACCACCAAGTGGTCCACCCCGAATTTAGGGAGCAGGTGGACAGGGGTGATCTCATATCTAAGCAGCTGAGTCCAATGACTATAGAGTTCTAGAGATGATACAAGGTACGATCTGTTTCTACTCCACCTTTGTTTTAGTACTTATAGACACAGGTTCCAATCATTATTTTAGTGCCACTACCCTCGTTCGGAGCTTGGAGATTCCGATGGAGTCGTTGGCTCGATCCTTACAGGTAGAGACTCCTACGTGAGTAGATTTGATGATTATGCACTGATGTCAGTATTGTGAGCTTACTCTATGAGGCGAGAGCTTCAGTTGGGATCTTTTAGTAGCAGCATCGAGGCCTTATGATGTCATCTGGGGTATGGACCGGTTATCTACAGTCTAAGCTCAGATTGACTGTATTAGGCACAAATTATGGTGTGTCTGCACGGATGGTACGAGGTTTACCTTCACCAGCAAGAAGGGAGCCTTTGCAGCACAGGATGGACTTACTCGGAGGAGAGTTTAGTCGATCACTCATCAGTTGTCTAGACTTATCCTCATTGCGGTTGATGTGGAAAGTCTGAGTTATCCTATAGTGGGGGACCAGTATGTGGATATCTTCCCTAATGACGTTTTGGTTCTACCTCCTCATAGAGAGGTGTACTTTTACATCGACTTGTACCCTGGGACAACACCAATATCTACAACAGTATATCGGATGGCTCCCACAGAGCTTCGTGAGTTGCGGGTATAGCAGAGGACTTGTAGGGGAAGGGATTCATCTGTCCTAGTGTTTCTCCTTGGGCAGCCTTGATTTTGTTCACCAAGAAGGCAAATGGGATCTTGAGGCTTTATGTTGACTATCGGCACCTGAACCAAGTGACCATGAAAAACAAGTACCCACTCCTGAGGATTGACAACCTCTTTGATCGGCTAAAGGGAGCATGATGGTTCTCGAATATAGACCTAAGATCAGGCTATCACCAGCTCAGAGTACGAGACAAGGATGTGTAGAAGATGTCTTTCAGATGTCAGAACGTCCATTATTAGTTTTTGGTTATGCCATTCGGCGTGACCAATACCCCATCAGTGTTCATGGGACTCATGAACAGGATCTTTCATCCATACCTTGATCTCTTTTTAGTAGTCTTCATTGATGACATTCTGATCTACTCAACTACTGAGGAGTAGCATGCTTATCATTTTCATACAGTTCTGGACACACTCCGAGAGAACTAGCTTTATGGTAAGCTCTTAAAGTGCCAGTTCTGGATCTGAGAGGTTCACTTTTTGGGAAATTTCTTCTCATAGGCTAAATTTGAGGTGGATCCATCAAAGATCGATGTGGTACTTTCTTGGGATCCACCCATGAGTTTGACAGAGGTAAAGAGTTTCCTGGGTTTGGCTGGATACTACCATTGGTTTTTTTCCATATTTCTCCAGAGTTAAAGCACCCATATCAGTATTAAGGAATAAGGGGAAACCCTTTGTGTGGTTGGAGAGATGCCAGTGGAGTTTTCAGGAGATCAAGAAGAGGCTGACTAGTGCCCCAATCTTGAAGCTTCCAGAGGAGGGCGTTGTGTGCGTAGTCTACTACGACACATCAGGAACCCAACTCGATTGTGTCCTAATGCAGGAGCGAGAAGTGATCGAGTATGGTTCTCAATAGATGAGACAACATGAGAAGAACTACGCTACCCATGACCTGGAGTTAGCAGTAATGGTCTTTACCTTGAAAATGTTGTGACATTACTATATGGGTGAACGTTTTACAGTCTACTCAGTCATAAGAGTCTCAGGTATATCTTCTCACAGAAGGACCTGAACCTGAGATAGTGATGTTAGCTCGAGTTCTTCCAGGACTATGACTTAGAGATAGTCTATACTCCAGGAAAGGGAAATGTTGTAGCAGATTCACTCATTAGGAGATCTTGTATATAGATTCTAGGTGAGGCGATGGAGCTGTTGGTCGCTTTGCAGATATCCTTTGTGGATCGATATGGAGCTAGTTTTTCTTCATTCTCTTATAGTCACTCTCCCACTTCTTCAACAAGTTAGGGAGGCATAGCACGGGGACACTTACTGCGAGGATCAATGTGTTCAGATATCCATAGGACAAGCACCTGATGGATTTTATGATGTTGGGGAGCACGTCATCCTTTTCATAGTATGTACCATGGTACCAATGTCACTTTGGGAGGAAGTGTTGAGGGACTTCCACACATCCCCTCTAGCGGTACATCCAAGAGTGGAGAAGATGTACCAAGATCTCCAATGATAGCACTAGTGGCCGGGAATGAAGAAAGTAGTAGCAGAGTTTGTCTCTTGGTGCCTCACTTGTCAACAAGTGAAGGCAGAGCATCACGTACCAGCAAGCTTTGCTCAGCCTTTAGAGGTCCTAGAGTGGAAGTGGTATGGCATATCCATGGAATTTGTGATGGGACATCCATGTACATCTAGGGGTCATGATTCTATCTGGGTGATTGTCAACCGACTCACCAAGTCGGCCCACTTCCTACCAATCAGAGAGCAGGGTTCAGTAGAGAGCTTGGGATGCCTCTATGTGTAGAAGATTGTGCGGATACATGGAGTACCTTCAATGATTATCTCTAATCATGATACACATTTTACTTCTTGCCTATGGAAGGTGTTGTAGGAGGCATTTAGGGTGAAGCTTTGTTTGAGCACCACTTTCCATCCTCAAACGAATGTCCAGACTAAGCGGACCATTCAAAACCTTGAGGACATGTTTCGTGCTTATGTCCTTGACTTCGGTCACAGCTGGGAGGATCACTTTCATTTGGTGGAGTTTTCATACAACAATATATTTCAATCCACCATTAGGATGGCACCTTTTGAGGCGTTGTACGAGTGACCTTGCATATCCCCTTTGTGATGGACTGACTCAGGGGATTCAGCACTCATGGGGCCAGAGATGGTACATGCTACAACAGGGAAGGTGCATATCTTCCAGGAGAGGATGAAGACTGCACAGAGTAGGCAGAAGTCTTATGCTAACAAGAGACTGAGACCTCTGGAGTTTGAGGATGGCGACCACATCTTTCTATGGGTCTCACCTCAACATGGTTTGTGGAGATTTGGCTTGGGAGTCAAGTTATCTCTGAGGTTTATTGGACCCTTTCCAGTCCTCAGAAGAGTTGTCGAGGTAGCTTACCGCCTAGATCTTCCACCTCAGTTGCACCGAGTGCACGATGTCTTCCACGTATCCTAGCTGAGGAGATACGTGTACGACCCCTCTCACATCATCGACCACGACGATCTAGACATTTATGATGGGGCAATATTTACGGATGCTCTAGTAGAGATTGAGGATAAATAGGAGCAGTTCCTTCATGGGTGGTCGATACCTCTGGTGCACATTCGCGGGTAGCACGGGATACTCCAAGAGAACACATGGGAGTGGGAGGATCAGATTCGTGCTCAGTACCCCCACTTTTTTTCCAAGTTTTGTGATGTACCTTTTGGGAACTCAAAGCCATGAGGTGGGGAGAATATAAAGACCCAGAAATTCCATGTAATATTTTTAGTTATATGGGAATTTCATGAGTTCGCGAAAATTGACGGTGCGTCATTCTGAGGCCCGGTGTGCCCGAAAAAAAATTCTGAACTTTGTTTCGGGTATGTTCTGTAAATGTGCGAGAGGGTTTTTATAAATTTTAAACTGGTGCTCAGAATTGAAATAAGAGGGAACCGTTGAAATCATAGCGACGATATTCACTTATGGAGACCTTCACCTCGTCCAAACTGGGTCGAGGGTGAAAGTTATTTTTTGTGTTTTTTGTGAAAGAATAAAATAAAATAAAAATGTTTAACATTTTTATTTTTGAATCCCCTCAACATGGGTTATGGTGGTGGGGACCACCCGAGCCTAAAACCCCCAATTAGAATTCTTAAAGGAGGGGACCACCCAAAACCTCATAATGGTAGAAACCCTTAAAATCCCTCTTCAATGTGGACAAGTCTCTTAAACTTCCTCAACATTAATTTTGCCACACCCTTTAATTAATTATGCCATTTAAATGTGCCAAAAAATTAAATTGGTAAACTTAATTTAATTGGTGTTGGATCCTCACTTGTTTTTGGCTGGGACAAATCATTGACAAAATCGAAGACATTGGAGGAACTCATCTCCAATGAAGAACGCAACATCTCCAACGAAGAAAGAAGATGCCGCTTGAGCCCGGATCGGAGGAATCTTGTGCAAGAGATGAATGTCGAAGCCACCATCCCCAACGACGTCATCTCCTTCCTCACGACCTCCTCCAAAAAAACCTCCGAGGTAAGGTTTGTTGTTTTTTATTTTTTCCCTTTCTCTTGTTCTTGATGACTCTTCGTAATTCAAGATTGAAACATAGTTACTTTCTACTGCTCTAACGTGGAGAGTTTGGGCCAAGCGAACATGGACCAACCTCTCCAAAGTTCTTATGATTATTTGTTGTGTTCTTCGCGACAAAGGAGACGGTGCGACCACGCCGCTTGATGGAAGAGAACCACAGCCTTGTGCCACAGCAGAGAGGGAAGGGTAGGTGATTCACTGCTGGATGCCAGAGAAGGCGCGGTGCACGACCATGTCGTGCAGAGGAGACGGTTGCCAGCCACGGAGGACCGCTGCACCGCGGGCGCCCTGCCGCCCCGTGGTGCCCTGCCGCACCGCATCCACCCTGCCACTCTGTGGCCATCTGGCGCCATGGGCCTCCCCGTCTGGGCTTCCCAGTTCAGGCCGGGTCGCCCGGATCGGGTCACCCAGGCCAGGTTGGGCCGGGTCGTACTGGACCCAGACTAGTTTCAACCCATTCCACAATTTTGTCCATAACATTGGCATCGGGCGTCCGTTTGACGAACCTTCTGTGGCACCAGATACCATGGAGAAAAACGGAACTTTTTGGTATACACCACTTAAGATTTGGATAATGTTGGGGTATGGTCGGGTTGGATAGAGCACGAATCTAACCGGCCCCTCGGGACTAAAAGGCTAATAACTTACAGACCAGGCGTCTGATTGACGCACCGTCTATTGCATTGATACCCCTATTATGTGGTGGTCCTTTGGGATACTTCATCATGGGACTTCTTGGCAGTTGGAGTATCAACCAGTGGCTTGAGGATCCAACCCTCTCGGAGACAAGCAATCTTAGTGTGGGAACCCAGTAGCTGGATGTGATAATGTTCTAGGATCCTGTGTGGGTCTGACGACGTGCTGACGATGTACTAGGATCCTAGGTGGTTCTGACAATGTACTAACGATGTACTAGGATCCCATGGGGGTATGAAGAAGTAATGACGATGTACTAGGATCCTGTGTGGGTCTGATGATGTACTGACAATGTACTAGGATCATGTGTGGGTATAAGGATGTACAGACAATGTACTAGGATCTTGGGTGGGTCTGACGACGTTTTGAAGATGTAATAGGATCCTGTGTGTGTCTGACGATGTACTGACAATGTACTAGGATCCTGTGTGGGTCTGAAGACGTACTGACGTTGTACTAGGATCTTGTGTGGTTCTAACAATGTACTGACAATGTACTAGGATCCTGTGTGTGTCTGATGATGTACTGACGAGGTACTAGGATCCTGTGTGGGTCTAACGATGTACTAGGATCCTGTGTGGGTCTGACGAGGTACTAGTATCCTATGTGGGTTTGACGATGTACTAGGATCATGTGTTGGTCTGATGAGGTACTAGGATCTTGTGTGGGTCTGATGATGTACTATGATCCTCTATGGGTATGATGATGATTTAGGATCATTCGTGGGTCTACCTCTTAACAGAGTAAGATGATTTAGTAATTACATATAATCATCTCTACTATTGTATATAATATATACCTGGTGTGAGATGAGTTTGTACCTGTTTGGTACTTTTATTCATGGTGATACCTTGGTGGTATTATTCTGTGTGGCGTACATGTTTTGTACTTACCTTCGTGTTATTCCTTCCTTTGTGGTATAGTTAAGCTTTGGGCTTTTGAGTTGGACCATTTGTTTCTGGATGACTGAGATGGGTATACCTGACAACTTAGGTATATGTATGGGCATATACCTAAGTAGTGTTTTTTGTTGATTTCATGCCTTGTGGTTTATCCTTTGTGTATTTTTTGAGACCATGAGGGCCTCGGGGTCCCTACTGAGTATCGTTATACTCACCTCTGCATGGTCTATTCCCACAACCTGTTGTGTTTGGTGCAGACGACAGACACCGCTGACTGAGGACGAGGGTACCAGGATTGTAGGTAGATCAAAGGTGGACCTAGACGAGGTGTACCACAGAGATGAACGTTTCAGAGCTGTACCTATCCTTCAGGTAGGATCCTTGGTAGGTGTTCGCATGAGTTGTTCCAGTTTACTTGTACTTTTCAGTTTTCCTTTACTTTTCAGTTGGGCTTGTATTCTAGCCCCTTTTTTCTTACTATACTCACACTTTTATTATAAAGTTTACTTGTGTTTGTATATTTCTGTGTGCATGGTTGGGTAAGTTTACAGGATATAAAGGCAATTCCCTCTCTGTTTTAGGGAATACGGATTTCAGTTCTAGTCTCCATCCTCTGGCCTATGGAAGGCGGGCTTGGGGTAGTCATTGTATGGGCCTCGGGGGACAGGTCATGACAAATATAGTGGTTTCTGGATACATGCATTTTTCATATTTATTTTTTTGATCCTGTTTTAACCTAATACTAAAACCAAAATGGTTATGATAATATAGAAATTATTTATATTAAAACTTCAATTTGAATATCTATTCCCTTATGACACCTTTTTTTCACATATGATACTTTTGGATAAACCTATGACTCCCTTTATTAAATCCATGGTTATTTATGGAATTTATTATTAGTTTATCTAACCTAATTAGTTAATCAAATTAATAAATCCTTTATAATGTTTTATAAAGATAATTTTATTAACCAATGAACATCCACCGGAACTTTCAAGCTAGGTGTGTAGTCTTAGGCCCACTCACCGTATATGAGAGTGAATATCGAGTCAACGATCAATCACCCATTTTCTAGGTTATTACCCCTATATTCATCTTTCTATATAAAAATCCACTTTCTTGTTTCTATAAAGGATTTAATTTCTAAGAAAATCATATACTCAATAATTTACCAAATCATCAATATGATATCCTATACTAAGACTTATTCTTAGGATTTTAATTAAAGTTCTCTAATCCCAATCCCAAAATAAATAGTTCATTAATAAAATAATTTTATATCATATACTATCTTAATGTGTCATCTATACCATTAAAATTATGACCAACCTTAACATTTCAACCCTTAATTTTTCCTCATATAATATCTTATCCTCTAGAGTTTTCTAAAACTTTCCTTTGATACTATCTCTAAAACCTAGGACCCCCAATATAACGACCTGAACTTTTTGAATGATAATTGATTCCTAAAATTTTGTGTTATAAGAAACCCATATTTTTTATATAGTGAATATAAATGGAAATGTGACTATCTGGATTCAACTGTTATATGAACATTTTTCAATTATGACCATTAAAAAATATGACCATTGGGAACTATACTCTTTCTAATAATTTTAATGTTATTATTAGAGTTTTGAAGTAAAATTTTGAGAAAGGATAATTATTGCACAAAGGAGGAACGGTGGACACAACCATTAGAGTCATTCTATACGAATCCCATTTTTTAGAACTTGGGTGGGAGTTAGCATCATGGGGCTTCACTATTGACCAATCCCAAGATGATTTTCAAAAAGTGAATCTTGAAACAAATCATATTTGGGAGAAGTTCAAGTTATTGTAAATTACCACTCAGACGATGTTAGTCGAGCCACCTAATGAATATATCCTCATCACACACCTTACCCTTAAGTTTTATAAGTGTGTTATAAGGGTTTATGTGTCAATAACTTGGTTATTTAAAGTGTAATCTTTTTGTATAAATAAAATGGTTATTCCATCAATTTTGTTTTGAGAATAGTTTTCTTAAAAATATGATGGATTTGATAAATAGCTTGTTCAGATATAAATTTATCTTTCTAGAAAAGATATAATTATTATAATAATCTAATTTATTATGAATAATGGTTATTTTAATTAAATAGTATGATTAAAACACTCCTTTTTAAATATGAATGATAAAGTATTTTTATTTTTGTCAAGTGTTAGAAATTTCACTACACATTTTCTATCCACTATTATTTCTAATAAATAAGGTTTTTTATATTTAAAAGGTAAAATTTTCATACATGGAAAATTATTATGATAATATGAATATAATTTTTCAAATTATCATTTCAAAATTACATTAGGGTTAATTTTTTAGAACATTCTAAAATACTTTAGTTTTTTATGAATAGTAAAAATATAGTTTGGGTTTTTTGGGTAAGTTTAATGACTTAATAATGGTGTCATAATGATTTAATAAGTAATATAAAAATATGGTCGAATATTGTGGATAAAAATAACTTAATATGTGTCCCTTATGTCCAATACCATGGTAAAATACCATGGAAAGTCGCATGGTTTTTTATTTACCACTACCTAGTTGTCCAAGGAAATTAAAAAACAAATCCACCTATTTTACTATAAATAACCACCCATTTTTCAATTCCCATTCACTCCCAATTCATCCTTTATGAAGACATAATATTTTTACCTCCCAAGGAGTCCTCCCAAGTTTTCCTCAGGTTCCCAAGGTCCCAATCCTCAAGTTTTAGGATCAACTCTTCATGGTAAGGGAAATCTAAACTTCTCTTTTCCTTTCAAATTTCTCTTTTATGTGGTATGTATTTAAAATTTACAAACAATGTTATTCTATCCAATTTATTATATAACTTTAATATATTAAGATTCATTTATGAGTGGTAGGCCATTGTCCCCTCACTTTTTATTTTTTTCTATAAACCTGTTTCATACCCGTTATACTACCAAATTTTCTTCTCCAAATTTATCTCTTTCCCTCAATAAATTCACTTATTTTCATTTGTTAATACCCAACCCTATTTATTTTGTAGGGTTATTCACCCAGATATAAAATGATCTATTTTATTCTGGTATTAACATACATGAAACCCACCTTCCTTTTTTGTGGTTAAATAATGACATAAACATCTTGTCTTTAAGAACTTTATTAAAATGGCATGATTTTGATATAAAACTTATTTATTTTATTCTCCATGGGTTATTTATTAAATGTTTTATTTGGATATATTTCTATCATGTTAATTAATACATATGAATGGTTCTCCCTGATAGTACTCTAATGCATTGGTTTAAGAATTTAATCTCTAGATGTGATGTGTTTTACGATACCTTGGTGAATAACCATAGTAATTTTTCAAAACCTCATTGACAGACCTTGATGACATGCTTATGAATGTCTCATTTAAATGTTTAATCCAAATTTAAATGTTATAATTCAATTTATTTTTATTATTATATTCCTATTTTTCATTCTCTTATTATTTTATTACATTCCTAAAGTTCTTACTAATTTCTCTTAAGATCCCATGTAAACTGTTTTTATTTTTTTTCCTTACTGGGCCTTTTACTCACTCCTTACTTTGACGTATGTCTCTAAGTTATGAGATACAGAAAAATTACTTAGGATAAACCATGAAGAATCCATTCATTTTTTTATAATAATTTTTTTTATTGTATTATGTACCATGTTTCAACAAAACTAAACATTAAAAGATCCTCTATTTTGTACAACATAATGAAAAAATTATGAAACGAAAAGAAGGGATGCCATAGTTAGTACCAAAAAATGGTCTTATTATTTTTGGAAATTAGGATTTTAAAACCTTAGGAATAATCCTATAGAAGAGTTAAAATATAGGAAAACAACCAAGTATTTTGTTAAAGCATTAAGCAATTGGTTTTCGAGCACTGAAATCCATGTCTAGATATGAACAAGTGGATGTGGTTTTAGTACAGATGTGCCTAGGGGTAAAAAATCTAAAAAGTTACATCAGGTCTTACTCGATATAACCTGGTACATGACAATAGTCCTTATTATACACTTGGTTTGACACTCCCGAGGGATATTTTTGGTTAATCAAAATATATTGATGAACCATTATTAAGTATTTATAGAAATTTTAATTTTTATTAATGAATAACATATTTAAGAATGATTTTTTAATACCAAAAATTGTTTTAGAATTTTATGATTCTTTAAATAAACATGTTTCTCACTAAGGATTTATTCTTTTATAAAAGTGGAAGTAAATATGAGAAATCACATAAACGGTGATCATAATGGATCATGCACTGAAGGCCCTTTGATAGACGTTAGAATAGAAAACCTTATGAGAATTATTATTCAACTGACTCATATTATGACCAATAACTTTAATCAAGTTGAGAGACTAGATTCACCTCAAAAGTGAAAAATTTTCATTTATTCCTTTATGCATCAACCCCCACCTTCTTTCAGTGGATATAGGGACCCATTGATTATTGAACAATGGATAAGCTCTATAGAAAATATATTTTATGTACTAAATTGTTCGGAATAAGAAAAAGTCACCCCGGCTATTTACTACTTAGAGGGAGAAATAGATCAATGGTGGACACTGGTCAAAAACACAATGACAATAAGGGAAGTTGAAGCTAAATATTGGGAAGATTTCATGGGAACCTTTTTCAAAAAATATTTCCCCTATTCAATGTGAATGAAAGTGGAGAAGGAATTCCTAGGGCTGAAGGATAAGAGCAATGAATTTGTGAAAAGCTATGAGATGAAATTTACAAGTCTTTCATGTTACACCTATAGCTTTTTCATGGACCCTAATGTAAAGGATGATATATTATTTGATGGAATAAGACCAAATCTACAAAAGAATCTATTCAATCGTGATTATGATGGCTATGAGGAGATAGTGAGAAGTGATATGAAGGTTGAAATACAGTTCTGTGAGATGTAGTTGACCCACAAATCAAATTTACACAATATATTTGTGGATAAGAATTGGGAGGAACTTTTATCATAGAAGAGGTGGAAATCACGTGAAACTTCCCACATGAAAAAACTATGTGAATATGCACTCAGGGAACTACTTTCTTAGGTGTGGAAAATGTTAAAAGTACATAAGATATGTTAATATTTCTAGGAACTATAATAGTGAGTTGAGTCCTCAAATTCTCAATACTAACGATAAAGGGAAGATGGTTCAGGCCAAGCCTAAAGTCCAATTATTCAAGTATGTATAGCTTGGAAAATTTTACAATCATGTTCTAAATCCGAAGATAGTGTAGGGAATCACAATCGACCTCAGCATCGGCCAAGGGAGCAGGGTCTTGATATTTTTATCATGACAAATGAATTTGAAGCTATAAATGATGTATTGGAGGGTACTCTTGTTGTTCTCTCAAAGATATAAAGTACTTTGTTTGATTGTTATTCTATTCATTCCTTTTTTTCTTCCTTGTTTTCAAAGAATATTGAACCAATCCCTAAACTGATAGAAGTAGAACTATTAGTCAATACTCCTAGAGGTATTATCTAATAATCTATAGTGTATAGAAACTCTAGTATTTACTTTTGAGAGCATAATATCATCACAAATATTGTAGTAATTCCCATGCTAGAATTTTATATTATACTAGGGATAGACTATCTATATAAGTATAATATTAAGATAAACTACATAAGTAAGGAAATATCAGTATTATTTAATGGACAACCTACTTTTTTTCATAGGAGATATATCCTGACATGATCTTTTTCTAGAAGCACCTCCCATATCCTTCATTATGTAAACGATTGGTGAATTTGAGGAATCAAATGAAAGTATTCAAATATAAAATGTCCCCATTATTCATTAATAAAAAAACATATTTCTTTAGGAGTTACCTAGACCTCCCCCTAAAAGAGAGGTATTGTTCTCCATTGAGCTTGTGCCCTGTTCCAGGATGATTTCAAAGACCCCGTATAGAATGAAAAATGTGGAGCTATAGAAATTAAAGAAACAACTCGAATATCTTTTGGAGAAGAGGTTTATCTGACCAAGTGAGTCTCTGTGGGTATCACATGTTCTCTTTGTGAATAAGAAGGATGGATTAATGGGTTTATTCATTGATTATAGATAACTTGATGGGATCATGGTGAAGAATAAGTACCCTCTTCCAAGGATTAATTATTTATTTGATCAATATTGTGTGGATCAATTATTCTATGAGATTCATCTTTGATCTGGTTATCATCCATTGATGGGGGAATAAAGAGGATATTCCAAATACCGCCTTCTGACAAAGATATGGGAATTATGAGTTTTTTATGCACTTCTTCTTAACTAATTCACTTTCTATAATTATGAATTTGGCGAATATATTCATTAATAAATACCTTGATAACTTTGTGGTGATGTATATTAATGATATTCTGATATATTCCAAAAGTATCAAGGATTATGAGGAATATATAAGGGTTATATTGCAGACTCTTAGGAAGGATAGACTATTTAGAATGTTCATAAAATATTAATTTTGGTTACAAAAATTTTCTTTCTTGTGAAACATTGTAACCAATTAATGAATCTTATTTGACACAACCAAGAAAAATGTTTTGGAGGAGTGTCCTAATCCTACAACAGTAACTAAGATTCGCAGTTTCCTTGGTTTATAAGGATATTACAGTAGGTCTTTAAAAACAAATTCACATCTTTCAAATCCACTAACTATGTTAACTTGAAAAGGGAAAATTTTCATCAGTAAAAAGGAGTGTGAAAAACATTTCCAAGTGTTGAAGAAGAATTTTCTTACTAAACCCATGAAAACTCTACCCTCTATCAAAGAATTATTTTTTATTTTTAGTGATTAAGCTCTGAAATATCTTGTATATATACTCATGAAAAATTACAAGGTGATTGCTTACGCATCAATACAGTGAAAGCCTCATGAGAAGAATTATCCTATGAATGACCTTGAGCTAGCTACAGTTATTGTTTCTATGAAGATATAGAGGCACTATATTTATGAAGATAAATGTGATATATACACAGAACACCAAAGTTTGAAGTATATTTTCTCACAAAAGGAATTGAACAGGATATAGAGGAGATAGTTGGAAATTCTTAAACAATTTCATTGTTCAATTCATTATCATCATGGAAGAGAAAACAAAGTAGATGACACATTAAGTATGAAAGAACCTATTTTTATAGAAATGTTGATGATTCAATGAGAACCTTTGATTGAATAACAAGTGAAATTACACATGGTAATCATAAGGGAATGTACATCATCAACCTAATAACAAATTATTTCTAAACCATAATTATTGTAGAAGATCAAGAAATATAAAATTTAATATCCTTTGTTACAGAATACGATAGAGTATGTGAGGAATGGGAAGTTTCATATGTTTAAAATTGATCAAGAAGGTGTACTAAAATTTCATACAAGGCTATGTGTTCATTCTATTCAAATAAATAAATAAGGATCTGATTGATAAAGATCATAGCTCTACAACTTCTATACATCCTAGAATCACTAAAATTTATTAGGACCTTCATGATCATTATTTTTTGGATAAAAAGAAAAGGGAGATTTTTTACCACACTACAAGGTGCCTAGCGTGTCAACTAGTGAAGGAAGGGTGACCAATTCCTAAAGGGATATTATAACCACTACCCATACCAGCATGAAAGTAAGACAATATCACTATGGACTATCTCACTAGTCTCCCAAGAACATCAAAAGGAAACAATGTGATATGGTTTATAGTGGATCGTCTAACCAAGACTTTTCATTTCATCGCTATTATGGAAGATTTCTCTCTTGATCATCTTTCCAATATTTATGTAATGTAAATAGTGAGGTTTTATAGAGTGACACTTTCTATCATTGCTAATCATGGTCCATGGTTAATAATAAAATTATGGAAAGTATTCAACAAGCTCTGAGTACCAAATTGAAGTTTAGTAGGTCCTAGAACCCCCAAACTAATTTCCAAAATTAAATAACTATTCAAACACTTGAGGAGGTTTTTGAGAACATGCTCAATAGAATTTAAAGGTTGGTGGGATCTACATCTCCCATTAGTTTAGTTCTCATACAGAAACATCTTTGATTCGATTATTCAAATGGATCCCTATGAAGATCTATAAGGGAGATATAGAACTCCTACTTGTTGGGTTCAAGTTTGTGAGAGAAAACTACTTGCTCTAGATCTTGTGTAATAGATGATAGGAAAGTCTCATTCCATCAAAAAACACATAAAGGCTGCTCAAAGTTGGAAAAGATCTATGCTGACAACCGTCGAAGGGACTTGGATTTTGGTTTTTGTGGTACGTTTTTTCTTCAAATATTACATTGGAAGATAGTCAAGTGGTTTGGAAAAAAGGGAATCTTACCCCAAGTACCTTTTCCCCTATTAAAACCTTGATTATGTAGGAGTAGTGGACTATCATCTTTCACTTCCTCCAAATCTAGCTCATGTTCATGATGTATTCCATGTATCTCTCTTGAGGATGTACATACCTAACCCTTCAAATGTACTGAATCCTAAGTTTTTACAACTGTAACATGACCTATATTATGAGGAGTGTTCGGTGGAGATTTTGGACCATAGTGACAAGGTTCAACACAAAAAGACTACCCTCCTTGTAAAAGTGTTGTGGAGGGACCACATATATGAAGAAGCGACATAGAAACCAGATGGGATAGTGATGCCAAAGTACCAAATTATCTTATTAATTGAGAAAAAAAGTTGAAATTTTAGGCATGAAATTTCTTAATGGGGGAAGAATGGGATGACTCTAACTTTTTGAATGATAATTGTTTCTTGGAATTTTTTGTTATAACAAAACCATTCTTTTATTATGAAGCGAATATAATGGGAAATGTGACCATCTTGATTCATATGTTATATTAACATTGTCCAATTATGACTGTTGGAAAATATGACCATTGTGAACTATACTCTTTATAATAGTTTTAATGTTATCATTAGAGTTTATAAGTAAAATTTCGAGAAAGTATAATTAATGCAGAAAGGAGGAACGATGGACTCAATAAGTAGAGCCATGATATAAGAAGTCAATTTTTAAAAAATTAGGAGGGGGGTAGCATCATTGGGATTATCTCTTTACTAATCCCAATATGAGCTTCAATAATTGAATTTGTAATGACATCACCTTTAAGAGAAGTTCAAATTAGTTGAAGACACCACCCAGGAGATGTTAGCTGAACCTCCCATGAATATATCACCATATCACAACTTATTCTTAGGTCATATGCAGGTGTTATAAGGGGTTATGTGCGGAGTAATTATTTAATCAAAGTGTAATCCTTTTGTATAAATAAAATTGTTAAAAATTTCACTAGGCTTTTTCTATCAGCTGTTATTTTTAAAAAAATAAGGATTTTTATATTTAAAATTTAAAATTATAATACATATATAGTTATTATGATAAAAAATTTCATTTTAGAAATCCACAAGTATAAATTAGGTTAGAGTAAATTTATGAAAATTTTCTAAAATACTTTAGTTTTTCATGACTATTAAAAATACAGTTTGGGTTTTTCATTAAGTTTAATTAAATCCTAATTATTTCATGATGATGTAATAATTAATATAAAATTTTTATCGACTCCTGTGGATTAAAATAACATAATAGGGTCCCAAGTGTCCAAGAACATGGTCACATACAATGGGAAAGCCCATGGATTTACATTTACCATTACCTAGCAGTCCAAGAAAATTAATAAACAAATCCACCTCTTTTGCTATAAATATCCACCCATTTCTCCATTTCCATTCAATCCCAATTAATCCACCCTGAATAATTGATAGTTTTAGCTCACAAGGATTCCTTTCAAGCTTTCCTCAAGCCCCCAAGGTCTTGATCCTCAGGCTTTAGGATCAACTCTTGAGGGTAAGGGAAATCTAAACTTCTCGTTTCCTTTCAAGTTCCCTTTTTATGTGGTATATATTTAAAATTTAATAAATATTTTCTTCTGTGAATTTTATCCTATAAAATTAATTTATTAATATTCTATTATGATTGTTAGACACTTTTCCACTCTCTTTTTACTATTTTCCAAAATGATGTTTCATAACTGTTGTGCTTCTGAAGTTTCCTCCCACAATTTCTCTCTTTTTCTTAATAAATTAACTTAATTTATTTTATGAATACCCAAACCTATTAATTTTCTAGGGGTATTCAAATAAATGTAAAAATTATCAATTTTATTATGGGATTAACATACATTAAACCTTAAATCATTTTTCATAGGTTAATAATGACCCAAAGATCTCATCTTTAAGCACATTTTTTAATCGCAATGATTTTGATATCAAATCCATTTATTTTATTCTCCACATGTTATTTATGAAAAAATTATTATGATATATATCACTCACATTAATTAATAGATATGAATGGTTCTCTTTAATAGTGATTCAATGCATCGGGTAATGAATTTAATCTCTATAGATGACATGTTTAATAATACCATGGTGAATAACCTTGGTAATTTTTACAACACCTTGGTGACAAAACATGGTGATATGCTTATTAATGTCTTATTTAAATATTTTATCCACATTTATATGTTATTATTGTGTTTATTTTAAATATTATTTGCCTCTTTTTTTATTTTCTCATTCCTTTATTATATTCCTCAAGTTCTTATCAATATTTCTCAATATCACTTGTAAATTGTTTCTATTTTTTCCCTTACTGGGCCTTATGGTCACCCTTTCCTTCGATGTATGTACCTAGGTTATGATATGAAATAAATATACTTATTATAAACCATTAATAATCCTTTCATGTGGTTTAGAATAATTTTTTATGTTTTCTTGTATTATGTACCATTTTTTCAATAAACTAAACTTTAAAAGATTCTCTATTTTGTACAATGTAATGAAATGTTTATGAAATAAAAAAAGTTGGGATACCATATGTACTACTAGATTTAGTTCTGTAAAAACTTACTTTACTTAATCATATTGATACCATCTATAGAATCCTAGATATATTCATCACAAATTACAAAATTAAAAATGATTATTCCATAAATTATATCCCAATGAGTTTTTAATGTTTATATATTTATAGAATTAGGAAACATCATAAAATAATAAATATATTATTATTTTTATCAAGAATACATTATATATATATGAAACTTTTTAATTATTTTAAATTATTCAATATATCTTAGAAATTATTCAATATGTTTTATCCTTAAAAACATATCTTGTACACTAATTTTATTTATAACCTAGGGAAATAAAAACATATGAAGGGGTTAGCTTAAATGATCAGTAAAGGAAAACATAGAGCTGAAGTAATCATGACTAAAAGTGGAATGAATCTCATGATAGGAATAGGTAAACAACATGACTCCATATTCAACTTGAAATTGGAATCATCCTATATCCATGAAAATAAATGGATATAGATAAAACTGATCTCATAATGATGGAATTAATAATGCCATATGTTAAAAAATACTTTATGGGACTTATTCAAAAACACTATCCTATTATTGGAATATACATACACTCAAACCCGACCTGTTTTTTCTCAGGAGACCTTAGGATGTATCAAGGGAAAATATAATCATATCACCCATCTGTCACCTGATTAATTCCAATAAATTCACCATAAGATTCAAAAATACTATTTATACCAATTTTTAAGGAACCTCTTACTGAATAAAAACATGGGTATATATATTATTAAAGATACATAATTTCAATACATAATCAACCTCTATTAGTAGTCAACAATCATCAAGAGTGTCCATGATTTTCCCCCACATAAATAAAAGGTATGAGATGATCATAACCCATCCAAATAAGGAAGGTTGATATTCAAAAAATACATTGTCAAAATAATATATCATTAGTACAATAAGGTAACCATAGTTGGGTGTTTACATAAATGAAAAATTCCCTCACAAAAAAATCTTTAAATAGTATCACAAAAGAGGAAATAAATAATACAATTGTTTGATACCATGAGTTAAATTCCCCAAATGATAATATATATATATATATATATAATTACATAAATAATGAAACATAAACTCCATTAGGGTAAATTATTTTGAAAATTATAATCGAAATAGAAGTGAAAACTTAAAGGATATTTTATAAAATGTTATTTAAATAAATGTAAAATATGAATTTACATGACTATTTTAAAGATAAATTTTAAAAATGTTACATGAAATCATTTGAAAAAAATTAATTTTAAAAATAATCTAAAATATGTAGCCTTTAAAATATATAAATTTTATCTTATGGAAATGAGGAGAGTAATAAGAAACATATGAAAATGAAAGGAAAACCCACTTTTTATTATTTTCAAAATACCTTAGTTCAAAACCTGAATCATAAGAATAGTAAAAAATATTAATTTGTATTAAAACATAATTTTAAAAAATTTGATAATAAAATGACATAAAATAAAATAGTATTTTGTGAGGACCTAATCTTATAAGAAAGAATTTCATGAACAAATAGTATAACTCAAGGAAATGGTTATTTAGTTATCAAAATCCCTTATAAGAAACATACTCCATGAAGAATGAAACATATGAAAAGGGGTTTATATGGTAAAATTATAAACAATTAGATAATACCATATAATACAATAAAAGGATAGATTTTACCCAAATTAAATGAATTAAGTTCAAGTGATTGGTCATAATTCAATGAACAAAAACTAAGTCACCAAAACTCTTACGAATTGGGTAACATTTGAGTCAAAATAAGTTTTAAGAAATGATATTTATTAAGATTTTTTATACCATGAATAATAAGGATATAAGGTATATAAAATTCATGGTTTATTAAATCAATTGAACACCATACAAAGGAAAAATGATTCATAACATGGAAAATGTCTCAAAGAATCAGAATGAGACCAAGAATACACTTTCGGCTTGAGTAACACTTTAATAAAATGTTCTTGAAAGAGATTGATTATAAGTAAATTTTAAATAATATTTTTTAAAGATAATTCATGATATTATATCTCTTATATAAATTATATACACCACATAAATGAAACGAGGATCATAACAAAAAAATGTCTCAGAGAGAGGAATTTGAGATAAAAACACTTGCCTCAGTCCTAATTCATTATTCACTTGTACCAAAAATAATTAATAATTTATTTATTTTCATAAAATATATACCCAAAAAATTACTCATAACTATAACCATATATACTCCTCATTTATAATAATTCTACAAATAAAAATATTAGTTCATTTTTACATATTTTCAACACAGGGTGTAAGTAATATTTATCACTTTGAACTAGTTTCATAAAAGAGGTGTTAATGTTTTTTCTTTTTACAAATTCAGTAATTATTAGTTAATATGTGTTACTATAATATATTTCCCATGATATTTTAAAAATATATAATTTCATTCCATGTTATTTTTTGTTACAAACCATGAAGATGAAATCAATGATGGTTTTGTTTTGGTGATTCTTGATGAATGAAGGGTGATTTATTAATTAATCAGTTCAATGATCATATATACATACCATAATAACATTATTTATATTTTTATATCATATTATACTATTAAATTACTTCTTAGAGTAAATAATGATATAAATTCTTATTATTTTTCATGTAGGTGGTTAAACAAGCCCAAACATGAACCTTACCATGGTTAATAGATAATTATTAGGTGGTTTAATTATAATATAATTATACATGAATAATAATGATCATATTTAGTGTTTACTAGTGTGATATGTTAAAAATTTTAGGAATTATAAGAATAAGTAATGGATATGAAAATATTATGTAATATGAATAAAAATATTTTCCTCTTAGTATGCTTATTTTAGAAGGTTAATGTTACAATGATCACTAATTTGTTATGTTTTTATAGAATGCATAATTTATAGTTAAATAATACAAATTTTGACCTAAATAATATATCTATTCACTAAACATATTTTTATAACCATCCTTGATTGTTTTTCGTAATAAACGAAATGTATTGTTTATTGAGTTGGTAGTCCACACATCCACATGAGCCATGTTTTCATTTTTTTTATTGAATGTGAGGGGAATAGAAAATGGTTTGGCCAAAAATATAATTAAATATTATTAAATTATTTATATTGATTTAATTATATACATATATATATAATGGGTTTGGAATAGGTTGTATGGGAAGGATAAGAATAAAAGAAAAGGCATAAGTAATACTTATGTTGAGAATTTGGAGGTTCTCTTGAAGTATCATTTGGAATTAAAGGACATGAGGAACATTATTGAGGCTATGGGCTTCCAAAAATGTAGAGTTTCTCTAAAATAAGTAAATTAGGTAGAGGTTCATGAAAATTTCAAACTATAGGTGTTGCTTGAAGTTGGAGGAAGTGAGACCCTTTTATAGGTAAGAAAGGGACAAATATTTTGAAAAGAATGTAAGGTAAGTGATAAGAATGGAATTTCATGAGGGTTATGTGAGTTAGGTGGATAAATGGTAGGTAAAACAAGTGGGTATGACTTCCATACATAACAGATCTTTATAAAAGGTTTATGTGACCTTTTAATAATTAAATACTCTAGATACCTCATTTACCAATTTTACCCTTATTAATCTTGATTAAAAATTAACAATGGTAATTATGTTATTATTAAAAGTATATGATTTCCCTTCTTACAAAATGTTTACATGCCTAATCTAAATTTTTGATTCATTTAATATAATTCAATTTCTAAATAGAAAAACTCAACCTTTATATTAAAATATAAGATATAGAAAAAACTATTCTTATCACATTTAATTTATATTTTAATTGTTTTTATCCTTATTTCCTTTTAATTATTAATTTAATGAGTTTTTAAAAATATTTTTTTGTTTTTAGAAATCATATTGGAATCATATTCTTATTTATTTAGATAAAAATTATATAACACTTATAAAATTAATTCTTTGAAAAAAACCACTTTACGTTTACCATGGTAATTAATCTTTATCCAAATTAATTTATTTTCAATGAATAAAAATAGTATTGGAATAGTTATATAATTTGGACCTGATGATATTAAATATAAATTTCATCTTATCAAATAAAATTAATATGTGTATAAAAAATTAACTTTAACATTTTCACACATAAAACCTATTATTTATAAAAATACCAAAATT
This sequence comes from Viscum album, assembly GCA_963277665.1. Taxonomy (NCBI): domain Eukaryota; kingdom Viridiplantae; phylum Streptophyta; class Magnoliopsida; order Santalales; family Viscaceae; genus Viscum; species Viscum album. Next base: position 763,967,445 of record OY728122.1, read on the forward strand.
CATGTTAAGAAAATATTCTTTTTCTTAATCCAAAAATGATATTCATTTTTCAAAAATAAATTTCTAAAATTTTATAATTAAATATTTAAATAAAATCCTAAAATATAGTGAATAACTATTTATATCAAAAAATATATTTTCAAAATTTTAGTTATTCTTTATTTTTATTCCCTATCAATTAAAAATTAATTTATTAGTAATGTATTAATTATATTTAACTATATTTAATTATTATCTAATCGTAATATACTTAGTTTCATGAAATATAACAACAATTTTAGTAAAGTATATGTTTATGCATAAAATTATTTTCTAAGTTTTTTTAGCTATACTAATTGAATTTCATTCAAATTAAAAGTAGATATTATTTTCATTCTATAAATATTTAATAAAGAGGATACTCTTATTCGTTCCCACTGATTCAATGGCTAGGTTTTAATGGTAACACTTAATATTTATATATTTAACTAAATATATCAAAATTCTAATTAAGTTTGATGTTCCATGGGGAGAAAGATATGTAACAGGTTGAGTTATTTTAAGATAATCATATATTATGATATCAGGGTGTTACAAGAAAGAAGAAAACATGCACATATGCATTTCCCATTTAGAAACACACTTGATTCATCTTCTTTGTTCATCCCATTGAGGGAGGAGTCTTATCCAATATATTTGAAGCTAATTCATTTGTCGATAGCAGCTATTTATAAGATTCCCTGTCATGATCAACACTATTATTTAATTTTATTTAATATTTATTATCCCCTTTACCATGATTTAAAAATGGGATACATATTTTTCAAACATTTCTAATAGATTCATTACATTAAAAATGTCTTGAGTGGAATGTGATGGTTGGAATGTTTTGTTTTTTATTTTCCCACTATTAGTGTGAGAGGTTTGTTTATGAAATGGAATGTTCTCCTTATTACCTCAATGTCTTCCCCTACTAAAATTTATCTTCTCTTATGCTTTGTTAACAAAGTCAATTTCCTTAAAATAATAATCAAAAATCAAATTACCCTCCAATCCACCTAAAAAACTGATACTTGGTGACCTTCTATGAGGTATGATTTAAAACACCTTGGTAGTGGACTCCTAAAAAACCAAAAATTACTTCAGTACCTCATATCTGGGTTGCTAATGACTCTATTAAAAAGTGAGTATGATCCTCTCCATTCCCAAATAGTGTTCCAGCTAAATTAAACCTAGAGTTACCTATATTAGGGATATTCATCTCTATTTTAAAATCATTAAATCCATTGAGGAGAAAGTGTTTAGTAAACTAAACCACACTATATTCCTTAAGTTTGAATCCTATGATAGATTCAAATTATAAACGATATGATTAGGGCCACCTCCTAGGTAAAATTTCACCTCAATTATCAAAATCAATGAACTATCTTTCTATATTCATGTAAAATCACATTCTCCATTTTTTGAGGATGAAAGATCAATAAGATTGGCATGAGAGTGAGAACCTAGAGGTTTATACTATACAATATTCTATACATAGATCTGATGAATTCTAGATCTATCCATACATGAACGGTGAAAAGGGGAGTCCTCAGAATAAGAGAGTAGGATAATACATATTCTTACAAATTTTATTAAAGTAATCCATTATGTATTAGAAACTATAGAAGACAAAATTTTCCCCTAAATCTGGAAATATTATTTTCCTAACTAAATCATGGGAATAATTTCATGTAAATTGACCACCAGTTTATAATAATTCTTATTATATTATCACCCCTGGGGCATATTATAAAGCATCTGTTTAGTGACCATGAAGATGAAATTTCAAGAATAAACTAATATTAGATTCATATTGAGTTAATTTACAAAATCCATTATTTTCAACTAATAAATGAATTCATATGGGTAGGGGAGGTAAAATATTAAAATAAATGCAAATTCATGCACATGATGGATCATTGATGATTAGTGTGAAATAATTTTTCCATAAATATTTTCTAATATAATATCCAATTATAGTGAGTATTGAATTATTTTATAAATGGAGAGAGGTCCCAAATAGTCAGATCTAAGAAAATTCACAACTAATGTTATGATCCTTGTTAAAATTATTCATCCATTGATAGAGGAGTAAAAACTAGTTATCTCACTATTGAAGATCATTCAACTATGAATGGGAAAAATCAGTGTATAATGATATATAAATGTAAAAATGTCTTTAATAAAGAGTCCCAATAACATATAGGGAAATATGATTCCAATATCAATTATCCTGCCATTCAAAATGATTTAATGGTGGACTCTACTTGAAAAAAAATCATAAGAGTGTTATAATGATGCATAGATACATCCTATATATTTGAGGTTGAAAAAACAATGGTTAGAGAACCATGAAATGATTTTGATTCCTTTTTTATTATGGATGGTCACCAGAATCCTTATATTAATGGCTGGTCATATAAGTCTTGACATTTGTGCCTCCATCTACAAGGTTGATACTTTCATTGAAATTTTATAAACCTCTGTAAGAGCATACTTTCTTTGATAATTCAAGCCTAATGAAAACCCTACCCCCCCCCCCCCCACCATAACTAAAACCACAGCTGTGAAAATTCCTATATCTATGAGCTATTTTAAATCCAACATATGAGTTTGAGATGACCTATATTATGTAATTTTTTTCTAATTTTATTTCAAATAATATAGAATATGATCACTCATTTTTATAGTTTGAAATTTAAGAAAATATAGTATAGTGATTTAATATATAGTGAATCATTATTTATATAGTAGTGTGTTTTCTATAAAAAATGTACAAAAAATAATCATGTGATTTGCTATATGTTTCATTCTTGTATTACTTTGTCATAAAATGACTTGAGATGTAATAATTTTCTTTGATATTATTTTTTATTTCATAACATGAATGTATTTGAGTGTGATATAATTAAGAGAGAGAAAAAATTGATTCTATTTTGATTGAGAAATATATTGAAATAAAACATAAAATTATGAGTGGTGTTTTTATTTCATATTGATTTTATTCAAGATAAAGGCTTAATATGGATTTGAAATGCTAAAAAATATTGAAATTAATTTTAGTTGAATTATTCTATAGTTAAGTAGAGATATAATATATTGAGATTACTTGAAAATATAAAGCCATAAATAATGAACAAGTTTTTTAACATGTATGGAATTTTAAATTAAAATCATCTATTCAGTTGATTTTATTTTTTATAATAAAATAATAATTGATATATTTTATAGTTATAACTTATTTATAATGCCAATAAACTTGAAACCATTTTACAAAAGAGGATTTAGATGTTTTTTTAAAGTAAAATAGCTATAAAAATGTGATATTTTTATCTCAATATTATTTTTAAAATGACAATACATTATACCGATCTTATCACTTAAAAAATTGTCAAAATTTTATATATTTACATTGAAACATTACACTTTCCTAAAGAAGTTTTCTTATTGGTTATGTTATTCAAAATTAATTTATTCTATTGTAATTATTTTAAAGTGATTTAGAAAATTTAGTTCACAAAATAGTCAAAAAATTATATCTTAATACAATTTATTATGTTAATCATAATTAATACTCGCCATAATAAATAATTTAAAGTGAAAAATATATATTTTATAGATTACACATTGAAATATAATATTAATGATGATACGTATCTGACATGAAAATATGACAGTATCTTAGACACAGATAATATCCCATACTAATAATTCACAACAAATATAACAAAATAAAAAATATACTAAAAATTTAAAACAAAAAATATATATAATTTTTATCAATATTTTACATATTTAATTCAATAAAATAATGATTAAAAAATAAATTACTATAGAAGAGGAGGTGGATTGATAATAACATCATCCAATGGAGGTAGGGGGAACTCCATCCCTAAACCATATTCAAGTGACCACAAATACTCAAAAAATTATTCATTTGATTACTAATGACTTTTACTATAGTCTTGAAACTCTCTTGTCAACTATTTATTGAACTCCTTCTAATATGTAACCATATCTCATATTGGGAAATCAAAAAGGATAATGATACCATAAAAATCCCTTTTTAGGTGGTTTAGGAGGTCATCGGGGAAGTATCATAAAAATTAATCGATATCATCCATGAAACTATTTAGATCACCTATCTCTTCCAGGTACAACTTATATAATGAAGCACATCCTCCTCAAATAATTACTATCATGGTATTATCCTATCATCAGCATTATCCCCACCCAAGATTTCATCTTAACACTTCTATATGTTATACGTCTCATAATTTCACATCTACTATGAATTTTAAGTAATTAAAATATAAATAAACAAAAATATATAAATATATAAAAACATATATTAATTTAAAATATGGAAAAATATATATCAAATAGATAATATTTTCATTATTTTTACACTATAATTGAATTATTAATTTACATTATTTTATATTTTAAGGGTAATTATCACATATTTAGTTAATAGGGATATTTTGGATAGTATTATATAAATGAATTTTTATTTTATTTTGTGTGATTTAATTATTATTATTATAAAATTTTCCATATCCATATTTATTTATTTTTGATATTGAAGGAAATTTTTTTAGAAGATGGATGTTGCTAAAGTAAAGTCCAGAAGTTAGATGATGTGTATAGAAATGTCAAATGGATGAGCTCATATGTAAATGTGCCTCTATAATGATATGTTATTTGTATCAGAAAATTTTGAATCTTAGAAGAAATTTGGATAAGGGATTCTAGACATAAAATTAACCCTATACATGTGTAAAAGTAAATTCAATAACCACTCAGAAAAAGTTTCATAATAAGACTCTAACAATTGATAAGAAAGAGTCATATATTATATGAAATATTTATTATAACTCATATTAAGAATTTTTAAAACTATGAGGATGTTTAAAAGTAAGTTTAATGGTATGTAATAGTAAAATATACAACCTATAGTGGTTCTATTTTGTAGAAAAATTATAATAGAATTCCTCACTTTGAGAAGCTCAGCCACACCATGAAGAATCTCTCGCAAGATTCAGTGGTACTTCCAATTCATAGGATCCTATGATATGATTAATATAGTAATACCATAGAGGAATGATATGATCTAAGACAATGAAGTAATTAATAGACACACTATGAATATAACCCTTTCATGGTGTGGTAAAATTGAAAATATTTTTAACAACAAAGAAATAATCCCAACACATGAGGGAAATTAAATACAACCAAATCCTTTATTGAACATAAGTATTTAATTTATGAGAATAAAAGGAAACATTATCAATGATATTTTTGAGAAAAAAATGGATATTTAAGGACCCTTTCCCATAAGGAATTATGGGACTTCTAAAGAATTAAATGCACAAGTAAGGTCTTCCCCATGCATTCCAAAGAATACAGATACCCTCCAAATAATTAAATTATTTACATACATTATAAAATAGTATTCTTCTTCCCCCAATAGTTTTATTTCAAAAAATTTACTTAGAACTTATGACTTTGTTATATATTTTACCTTTATTTTCATTTGATCATTTCATTTTGTAACTTTTTTTCTACGTTTTTAATAAAAATGTTCTTTATTTTTCCCCGCTCTCTTTTATATCAATTTCTTTGTTCATCTTCACTAAAATATCTAATATTAATGATGGTGGAGAACTAAATCAAGTGATATCATGGGGTATAATACCAATTTCATCCACAAATCCATTTATATTCATTCTTAAATTCTTTTAATCTATTTTGGGATATGTTAAGGATACTTATTAGTGGTGAAAGGTGGAAGTATGTCTACACTACAACTATCTTAGGTTTAAATTATTCTCTTATACTATTCTCAATCACATATATAATCATCATTAGGAAATATTATTTATCCTTTTTTATTTATTATGGAATGAGTGTGATTTAATTATTAGAAGGTGGGTTATATAGTGCTCTTTATTAAGGATCCCTCTAAATTCCTACCCAAGGAGGGGTGGATGTGCAACATTCACGGAGATTTTTAGGTACCCAATATATTAAAAAATTATATAGGAGAGGATTATCACACATATGATTGAGTTTTTTTATTAAGTTGGTATGAGACTAAAATAGTGATAATTAAAATTCACTTTGGGGAATTCCATTGGGATTATTTCCATTAATCTAAACTCATCCATGTTCCCTATGGAGAGCATTGAATTTTTATTTTCTAATTTTTATTTTAAATTTTAAACCTTAATTTTCAATTAGTTCTGTAAATATATATATTTAAAATAATTTTATTGGATTATTTTTTCACACATTGAAACCAAATTATAGATGCCTTTATCCATCTATTATTCTATACTATGAAAATAAATAATATTTTTAATTTCATACAATGGGTGTGTAAAAAATATAGCACCACTGTAAAAGAGAAAATATAGTTGATCACTATATATTACTTTCACTCTAGAATTTTTTTTCTTTATTTTCATATGAACACAAAAATAATATCCATTATGTATTCCAATTTATATTATTTTTCATGAATTAACCAATACTCTCATGTTCAGAAATACGAAGAAGATTTTGAGGAAAACTATGTTTTCTTATAAAAAATAATTAAGTCATGTAGGAGATGAGGAACCAACTAAAATTAAAAAAAATCACCTTGTATATAATGAATAATAACTAGGTTAATAAGAACTATAACATGTGGTGGAAGAAACAAACCCACTCACTTTTCAAGTTGAAAACTCCAAGGTCTCTTAGAATGAATTACTTAAAGATTTATTTTGAAACCTTTATCATCCAGTTCTAGAAGATATAAATGAAAAATACCTTCTATGTGATACATTGTGGGAGATCAACATGGTTTGGATTAGTACTGGTGTTATTTTTCAAGAATCAACTTTCATCATGACTCTCCCATATTTGAAGTTGAACAATTAACTCATTTGTATCTTTGTCTTACCTTGGAATCAGTATCTATATAATTCAATTAATTTAAAGAGAGTTTGGAGTAGATTTACTACTTTTGTCCATTTATGAAAACATGACTCAAAGGGTTACTTACCATTGAATAATAATTGATATCTGAGACAATAAATGGACAAAATATTTTCTTAAACTAAACTGTATCTAATTTTTTTAAATCTGAATTGAGTGTCACCTTCTATTTTTAATACTTTTTTGTTTTATAAAACACATTTATTTCTTTAGAGTGTGGCAAATAGGAAGAAAATAGACTTTATTAGAAAATTATGAGGCTCCCAATACCAATTGAACATCTATTGGAGGGAGTTAATGAGGAGTTCCATCAGCCTTAGAGTGATGAGACTGACTAACATGTTATCCACTTTAAGGATGAAGATTTTAATATTGACTCTTCATATTTTAATTTAATTGAGCTTTAACTTTTCACTAAATTTCCCTATTATGACTCTTATAATGTATTGGAAAACGAGCATGCCCTTGATAATGAATTTAAAGCCACACAAGTAGTGGTTAAAGTTGTGAAGGACCCATATTTTCTCTTACCCCACCATAAACCAATAGTATATAGTTAAGGGGATGGGTCAAAATTAATCTATCCATTGATTCCTCTATAACTACTATAAGGTAGTCTACACTGGAATTAAGTCTATATAGAGGTTTACTTTATCAAGACCCAATTTCCCATCTAATTTTAGGTGTGAACTAGAATTGCGTCTCTAGGGTAAGTCCAAACCCAATACCAACTAGGGGTTAAAGTATGATTAAACAATTTTCTTTAAATTTAATTTATTTATATTTATTATTCGTTAAATATATTTATTATATTTTCTATATTTACTTGTAGTATTATAGTGGGAGGTATTTTAGAGAATAACTCAAGGTTTACACTTCCAATAAGTATGGTAATAATAATTCATTACTCATATTTTTTTATTTCATAATTAAGTTGTGTGTAAAAATATGTGGGGATCTTATTCAAGAATAAATATGGGTAATAAAAATCTATGTATGGTAAAGTTAGTAAAACATTTTTTAGGAAATATTCTGGTATATTTTTTTTAAAATTTTTGGAATGTTTTTAAGATACCTTTGGCTTCACTAGATTATTTAGAAAACTCAAACCATATTTTTATTTTTGGTAAAACTACTTGATATGAATTCCTATGTTTTTAAAATATTACTAAAATATATTTTTTCCTTGATTTCCTATCATTCCATTTAAATAATTTTGATTAAATTTGAAACTCATGTGTACTAGAGTTATTTAATTTTTATCTTCCAAACTCGATTGGTTTATAAACCTTATTCACATCTTCAATGCATTTATATTTTTCTTGAGATTCTTCAATCATGTTTTTAGATACAAAACTTCATGTTTTTCTATTTTTTTGAAACTATTAGAGTTCATGAATTGTGTCAAGAATGATAGAGACACCTTTTTCAAATCCAATTTTTACAAATGAACTTCCATTTTGATCATGGACTTTATGTATATAATTTTTATTAAGCCCCTAGTAGCCAAGAAAAACATTTTTAGGTAGAAAAATAATAATTCATTAAAAAAATTCTAGCCTGCTATAGTATTAATTTAATGATTATGGTTGAACACAAGTGTGGGTAAGGGAATAATCAATATTATGTTATATATAATTTAAAGCAATACTATTTTTCTAAGTATAATGTCTGGAAAAATGGAAGGATGGAAAAAATATCCTTCAAATCCATTAATGGAAGTTCAAAAAAAACAATTAAAGTTCATATAATCCTCTATTACAAATATATATATACAATGGAGTGTCAGGATGAAAAATAAAAAAACATAGTTTCTAAATAATGGAAGAGAATATAAATATTTAATTTCAATAAAATTCATAATGTTTGGACCACAGAAGATAATTATAAGATGTTTAGAGGTCAATAATTACTAGGAGGTGTGTTAAGATATCATTCTTTAGTATTAACTTGTTATCATGTATTTTTCTTCAAATTATATTCTAACCTCTCCATTCTTCCTATAATTTTTTAATTATTTAAACCTACTAGACCTTAGTCACAAAAAACCTTATAAATTCCTCATATTTGACATATTTTTTATATATATATGAATTTGAGATACTAAGAAGGAATCAAACAAATATAATACATAAATCCAATTGAGAATTATAAAATCAATATTTTAAAATCCATGAGTGAATATAGATACATTTTTGAGGAGGTATGTATAAAATGAACATGGGGACTAATGGAAGATTGAATGAATATTAATGATTGGTTGGGAGTTAAGAATTAATGATACATATACGAAGTATAATATTTATAAAGTTATGAGAATCAATATGTGATGTTGAATCAACCTTAGTAATTCTTCTTTAACCCTAGTATTAAATGATTTCCTGAAATTTTAATGTTTATGTGTGGGGGAATTTATAAAGATAACATTATCATTATTTTAACTTTTTAATTAAATCATTAATTTTAATTATTTGGATATTTCAAGGGTAGTTATCACATATTTAGTTTATAGTTGTATTTTGGAAATTATTATATAAATGTCCTAATTTATTTTTTTTATTTAATTATAAATTGGTTAATATTTTCCATGTCCATACAAAATTTATGGTGTTTGTAATTTAAAGAAGTTTTTTTTAAATATTGATCTTATTGATAGAATAACTGAATGTCGGGTGATATGTACATATTTTAAAAATTATTGAACTCATATGTAAAATCACTTTTATAATTACAAGGAATATGTATGATTCATTTTTAAATCTAATAATAAATTTGATATAAGGATTTCTTATATAAAAGTAACCCTAAGCATGCATAAAAATAAAATAAATAGACAATGAGATAATGTTTCAAACTAAAGACTCATATTTTGGATATGTAAGTGTCATCTTATACTATTTAAGTACCATTATAAATCACACTCCAAAATTTGGAAAACTCTGAGGTTGCATTAAAGTAATTTTTTTGATATATAAAAGTAAAACGTGTCTCCCATAATCGTTTCATATTTTATAAAAAATAAAACAGAAGTCATCTCCAAGATAATTTCATCCATTCCATGAAGAATATCAAGAAAGATTTAATCATAATAACTATTCATAGGATCCCACACCAAGACCACCATAGTCACAACATGGGGTAAATTATGATCTGATACATAAAATTTTATCAATGCAACATTGTCTTCATAACCCTTTTACAACAAAAAATAATTTAAAATATTTTTAATAACATGGAATGAATTCTGAAATTCACATCAAAATAAATACTCAAAAATTAATTTCTTACCATATGTAATAAAGTCATGGAAAAATAAGAAAACAATACTAAATATCATGATAGAAACTCAAATGGGATTTAAATTCTACTTCCCACATGGTGGTATGTGACTGATCAACCATTACATGTAAAAGGAAGGTATTTCCCATGAAAATAAAATAATTTTTTTCCTTATAATTTTTTAAAATTATTTATCTCAATTGTAAATTTAATTTATTGGCCATAAATTCCATCATAACCAACACCCTAATTAATCTTCTACTGACCCAAAGGGTGTTCTCGATCCCCATGGTTTGGTGACATGCACCTTGGAAATGGAAAGAATAAAATGAGAATGACTTTTACCAGGAACCATAAACATAAATAGATAAACAATGTAAATAAAATCCAAAAAAATAGAAATTTTCATTATTAGAATATAGAACTGACTGAATAACAAGGATTATTGTTGATTAAACTGAAAAAAAATGAAAGGATATCATACCACCAAAATTTCCATGTATAAGTGGGGAAATTCCACAAACACCTCCATCAAAGGTGGAACCCAAATATATAGTAATATCTATTATGTGAGCTGCCTATTCAGCATATAATATATATTCATGAGATAAAATCCTTGTAATTTTTCCACAAATTGACCCAAAGTATAACACTTCAAAAGATAAGCTATATCATAATGGATTGAAAATATGGATAAAAATATGTTTTTTAAGTATTCTTTAAATAAAATAAGTATCAAAGTTTTCCCTTCTGAACCACATTTCCAAAAAACAAAATTCCATTTCAAATTAAAATCAAAATTAATTTTCAAAAATAAAATCACACATAAATTTCAGTTTAAATTTTTTATAAGGAACATTAAATTAAACAGGTTATATTGTCACCATTTTACAAATAATTATACCTCTGAAAATACTCATAAAATATCTCATGGAAACAAAATGTGATTAATGGAAATAGTCTAGAATATATTTAACATTTTCATCGATAAATAAAAGTATATGCATCAATATTCAATCAATAAATCGAGCTCACCCATACCCCCAGTCTTACCGTATCCTGGAATAACTAAGGGTAAATCAATTAGGTTGACTGAAGTACCACCTAAGGCCACTATCCATATAATAAATATATACTAGTTCATATTAGTATATAGAATTCTTTCATAGAAACCCAAGTCTTCCCATGACAATCAAATGGAGGTGATAGTTTCAAATATATATTTATACCATATATCACATCAGATAAAAATATTTTCAAAATGAGTTAAAGGTCTTTCTCACACCTCTAAATTCCAAATAGTAACATTCCCCTTTATAATCATTCTAATTAAATTAAATTTGAATTCAATTAATCACCCTTCAAAGGTAAATTTCAATTAATTCAATAAATATTTCATCATTTCCATTACATACAAAGGGGATTGTCTTGTGATTTTTCCATTTTTTCAAGAAATAATTTAAAGTTAAAAATGGACCTTTCCACATTCCACTCAGTATATTGAGAAATTCAAATAATTTCAAGGAAATTTATAAGACAATTTATAAATCACAACTCTATAATAAATACTAACATTCAGTGAATTAATTCAAAAATGTTCAAGGAACCAAATAATTATAAAATTTAACTTTTCTCTTTATTTTAGAAATCATCATGATAAACAACTTAAGGAATTTATTAAAATACAATTGGTCAAATAAATTCCCAAAATCAAAATTAATTATTCAAAATAGTTTTCATATCAAATCATTTCAAAATAATTTTTTCCATATTTATCAAAATATTAATGAGATCATAGAATATTGATGTATCTACTAGTTATATGTGGAAAAAATCGATGACATCAAAAACTCTAGGTGAAAGAACAAGAAATAAAATATCCAACTCTAAAGGGAGATGATTAGGAAACCTACCTAAGAATAAATATCAAAAATACCCCCTTGGGATCCAAAACTAGTGAGGAAGATCAACCTTTATTAATAAGAGAAGTTTCATGCAAAAAAACAGGGGGGAAATATCCTCCAAGACACATTCACTAGTTTTACAGCAATGGAGAATAGAAGATGATCCAAAGGAACTAGATATTCTTCTATAACATCTGGATACCCATTACTCTCCTTGAGAGGATATCAAAATTCTAGTAAGAAAATATATAAATCCACACTTTTCATAAATATATATTATATCTTTTAATATGGATATTAAAAACATGACATAAAAAATAATGATATAATAGTATAGGTCCAGTTTCATTGGAATCATAGATACATAAACAACTTATACTTTAATGAAAAATATTATCTCCCACTAATTTATTCATAACAGGAAACATTATTAAACATATCATACCTAATACCTTTGTTCATAACCTATGGAAAAGGAAACATAAGAAAGAATGGTCTTAGGATCTCATAAAGGGTAAAAAAGAGATATATCAATGATCACATAAGCATAATCTGAGCATAAGTCTATGAAGACATGATATTAATGTTGGGAAACCATATTTTTAATGTCAAAGGTCGTAATCTTGAGTCGTGGACTAAATCTTGGAAGTTCATAATACTCGAATCATAATTTAATTAAATATCATGAGATCATAACATTGGAATAAGACATGGAATTATGGAATATGAATTATTATGGAAAATTGTTTCCTTAGTAGTCAAGGATTCACTTTCAGGACTATCATTGTGGATTTCATTCAATTCCCAAACCATTGAAGTAGTCAGGGTTCACTCCCAATACTATCATATTGTATTGGGTACACTCCCCAAACCATCATAGTTGTCAAGGATTTCTCCCAATAAAATCATAGTGGACAGAGTCCCTTACTAAACTGGGCTCACTCCCTATTCCAATCCTATTTATCTCATGAGATATCAATCTTTACCCAATGAATTTGAGGGAACTATAATTTTTTTCCAACATGTCACATTATGAAAATCATATATGTGTGTGTCTCTAGATCATAAAACATTCTTCATATCATAAACAATGAAAATAAATGGGTTTTATAAACATTTCATCATAGCATAACCCATGGAGGATAAAGGGGTTTCATAAACATTTCATCATTTCATCATATCATAACCCAAAGAAAAGGAATAGGTTTCATAAACATTTTAGCATAAACATAAACCATGCATATAAATAATAAGGATGGTATCATTAGATAATACCCCCATGAAAATATAATTAAAATCAAAGGATTTTATCTTAGATGAAAATGTGTTTAAAAGATTAGTAGGAACATTTCCAAAGGAAGATACATTTTTCTCTTTAAAATAACTTATTTTAATTCTAAAAATTTACTATATATTAAGAATAAAATTTTTATTTAAAATAAACATGAAAATTTTGAATGTAATCATTAATTTATTGAGTTTCCATTATGAGAAGAAATTATGTTCATGTCATATTAGTTAAAAAACATTCCTTACATACTTTTGTACAAAGTTAAAAATTATATCATTGAGAAAATGAAAAGAAGATTCCTTTTTGAACCATTTTGTAAAAATTTAAACATGGTTAAAAAATAAATTTAATAATATAATAGGACAATACTTAAAATATTATTTAAAACATTTTTAGAAAACATTGATATCAATGAAAAAGTTTTTTTAGCCGAAGAGAGAGAGAAAGTCAATTTTCCTTAAAAACATTCTTTCAGTATCTTGAAAATATAAAGAGAGAAAATATAAAGGAAAAATTAAATTTATATAAATAACATTGTGAGAATAAATGTTATGATTTTATTTAGTATTACATTATAATATTTCATCATCGTAAACTTGTTCATAAACAATCTTGTTAAAAAATGAGATTATGACCTAGAACTCATACTGCTTGGGTAACATTTGAATTATAATCTCCTTGAAAGAAAGAACCTTATATGGATTTTAAAATCCCCATTAATTTCATAATAAAAGTCATAAAATAAATTCTTGGGACGTATATACACCACATAAAAGAAACATGTAATGACCCAGACCTCTCTGGTCCATTCCTTTGTGAAAATTAGGTGTATGAGGTGATTCGGGAGGTCAAGGTGACTTATCCCCCACACTTTGCCAATTTTCCAGTTCGATGAACAGTTCCAATAGTGGATAGTTGTGAACAGTGAAATGGTAACCTTGTGTGAACAGTGCATCAATGACCTTAGGTGAATAGTGTCATCGGTAACCTTCTGTGAACAGTGTCATCGGTGAACCTCGGTGAACTGTGTCATCGGTAACCTTTTATGAACTATTCCATCAGAGAACAATTCTATCGGTCAGCTCTAATGGTAACCTCTCTTTTAAAAATTTCCAATTCTATGAATACTTCCATTGGTGAACAGATCTATCAGTAACCTCTAACTGTAACCTCTATTTCCTTTTCCAAATTTCCAATTCTATGAACAGTTTCATCGGTGAATAGTTCTATCAGTAACCTCTAATGGTAACCTCTCTTTCCTTTTCCAAATTTCCAATTCTATGAACATTTCCATCGGTGAATAGTTCTATTAGTAACCTCTATTTTCCTTTGCCAAATTTTGAGTTTGTGAACAATGTTTCCAGAATGGTGAGGTCTATCGGTAACCTCTATTTCCTTTGCCAAATTTTGTGTTTGTGAATAGTGTTTCCAGAATGGTGAGTTCTATCAGTAACCTCTATTTTTTTCCAAATTTTGAGTTTATGAACAGTGTTTCCAGCTTCCTATATTTCTCCCCATTAACGTTTCCTTTGACATAAAATGCATTTAAAATCTTATTTTAAGGACTCTAAGGCCAATTCAAAGGAAATAACTCCTATATTAATTTATCCTAAGGCTCGGGATGATTTTACTTGGTCAAACCTTGTGGTTTAATGCGATACGCTTTTAATGGAAAACCTAGAGTATCTCAAACCACCACTCCTTTAAATCTTCTAAAGGGACGGGATATATTCCTCCCTCGTTATTCCTCCTTTTTCTCATCTATGAGATGCTATAACCTTTCATTCTATTCTATAGGGGTTATACAATCAAGCTTTCCTCCTAGGATTGGTTCTGCTCTCTTTTGATGCAACCAAGCAGTATCAATCAATCTTTTGTATAAAGTATGATCTATTGCCATTATTTTGGGTTTTTCTCCTTCTATTTCTCCTTTCCCTATTATGGTATGTGATTCTTATATTTCTAATGGATTTTTCTTGGGTTTCTGTTGGTGTGGTCATACCGCTGCATCCTTGGGTGGATACAGTTGTCACGGGAGGAGGCGATCATGATTATTTGTGTAAATCGTTCTTGTATAAAGAACAACAAGAACCATTTGAGGTAGGGGATTCGTTGCTTCTATTTTATTTTTTGTGAAACTATATAGTTAGCATGTTTTATCCCACTAGATCACACTGTAATTGACATAATAAATATTTTAACTGGATAAATAAATTGATATTGATCATATGTTATTGCCTCTAGTTTTTCTAGATAGTGTAATATCTATGCTTGCTTCGTATCATTGTTCATTATTGGTGGAAATTGGTAAAGAATGTAAACTAGAATTAATTAATAATGGTTTGGATAATGATAAAGAGGCATGTAAATGAATTTGGTTCTTCTTGTTGTATTTTGATGTTAATCAAAATGGTGTAGTAAACATGTTTAATTATTTGTGATAGCCTACTGTTTAGGTTTCCCAATGTTGGAACCTATGATTAATAAATCGATTAATCCAAGACGGATTAAAGAACTGGTGTTTTGATAAAAGATAATCCTTTGTAGGGTCCTGAGTTACCCTCTTGGTTGTTTAAGGTCCAAGATCCCATTTGATATGATGTTTTTTTCTTGATACTTGTGTTGTGGTGTGAGCCCGGATGGTTGTTGTGATATGTAGGGGCAGGGAGGCCTATTGATTATGGCAGCAGTTGATGTCTAGAGTGGCGAGATGCATCAGTTTATACATGTGGGTGTCAGGGAGGACACAAGGGATAATGGAACGGGTTAGATGTGAATGTTTGGATTCTTGGTGATTCTTTTGGTTGTTTATGTGCTTTACTTCTCCCCACTTCTCAAGGTAGATGTTCTTACTTACCCTTCTTCTAAAAGCGGTGAAGACGCATGGGGTATGCCACGTGCTTTCTGTGTTTAGCTTCTCAAGGGAGAATGGGTCTATGCTCTTTCAATAGGCGGGAAAGATTTTATGGGTAGTTCATCTACTCACCGTGTTGAGCCCCCTTGTGTTTAGTAGCATATAATTTTTTTTATAATTCCTAGAAATATGGGAAATTAATGGTGTAAATAAAAAATTAAATAAATGATGTTAACCCATGGGGTTTGGATCTTGCTGGGGTGCAATGTTGAGGTTGTGATTTGAAGGAACAATGTACTTTGGGTGTGATGCTAATGAAATTTAATGTGGAATTGTTATTGGTTAATTAATGTTTAAAGAACTAATTAATGTAAAGTGAAACTGATAAAAATGGAATGAAATAATGTATTAAAGCTCTTTAAATGGATGTGTTCTTATAGGATACCTAGTCTTAGAAGTGGAATCCCGGAGTCCAAGAGACGTTAGCTGCAGTTGAGTCTAAGACTAGGTTATTCCCATAGTGTGGTTGTGAGCAATAATATATTGTGTAAATTTTGTGTTTTTATATGCTACTCCACCATGTTAGTAAGGGAAACTGACACCCTAGGTATTTTGATCCCTGGGGGGTGTTTTCCCCTACATTCTGGTGGTAGGATGAAGGGCTGACTACCCCCATTGGCCCTGCTCTCTTCTCTTGGTAGTTCCTTGTGCTGGAAGGAACAAAAATTAGTTTTCCCCATATATTTGTGTAGAGAGATATAATGGGTTGTGGTTATTCACACACATATATTTGGAATATATTTTCCTATATACTACTATAGGTGTAGTGTGTATAGGATGTGATGGCTTGAGGATCCTTACTCAATGTATGGGCTGTAATGGATTGAGATATACTACCAGACGTATGATACACATTATGTGGGCTGTGGTGGCTCCCAAAAACTACCAGGTTACCTTGCTTACGTGGATGTGGTGGTTTTTTTGCATGAGGTACATGTTGTGGTGCTTCACCCAGGTGTCTACGGGAAAGCCTTTTTGGAGAGAGATGCTCAGGATGTGCGACATTGGGGAAAAGAGGCAAACCAGTGGGGAAGTAATAGTGGGTTAACCTTGATATTCTTCATTATATGATATATTCTTGTATGTGTTACTTGGTATAAGTATCCGTGGTGAGGTTGGGAACTTAGTATACCTGTTTAGGTGATGAGTCAGTTTCACTTGTTGTTCATTGTATTTTAGCAATCTTTCTTTACTTTTGCATGAGAGGCTTCGGGGAGGATCCTACAGAGTATACTGTTATACTCACCCTATGTATATATAAACTGATTTTCAGGTCACTTGGAGCAGGTTGGAGATCAGGCTGGTTACTACTAGCTTACGATTTCAGGAACTACTCGGGCTTGTGGTTGATGCGGTTTTACTTCCTTTTAGGTTACTTGTAGTTTTTCCCATTTCAGTTATAGTAGTTTTTCATGACATTTCATATGTGTACTTGGGATTTCATTCATCTTTCTAGTTTAGTTCGAGTTTGTTGGTGTCTATGTTATCTCTCGTATGCATGTGTTCTCTTAGAGGGTAATGCCTCACATTTGGGTGTTTACTATACCCTCAGTGCTAATCACCAAACCGGGGCCTACTAGAGCTGGGACTCGGGGGTCATTATCTCCCTTCTCACATTGTCGACCTAGGGGGTACACTTTTTGGAGAGGGGGTCGTGATATAGTGGTATTAGAGGTATGGTTGATAGATAGGATAGACTTTAGAGTTAGGCACAGGTGAGGTTGCATGGGTTGGTAGGGCAACGGTGTCATTCATGTTTATCAAGTGATCTAAACACTGGATACTGACTGATACATAGGCATTTTGGGCCCCCTATGATCTAATGTATGGACCTTTAAGCTTACAATGTATACTAAACAAGGTGATACTAGTTGAGGGGTAGAGACCTAGGAAAGGATCATGAATCACTCTTCTTTGTGCCTGTGTTTGAATGGGTAGACCTTGGGAGAGGTTAATATAAAATGAATAATGGAAAACAATTAATTAATTAATGTCAAGTCTTCCATATTCCAAGTTTAAGAGAACTAACTATTTTTTATTTTTGAGGTATGGCTCCAGGTCGACGTCCACATCAGGATCGCATAGAAGATGTCCAGCAGGCTATTCCATTAGATCGTCATCGGGTAGAGGTTGAAGATGATGACACTTGGAAGAATACACTCCGAGATTTTCAGCGCCAGAGACTTCAGAAGTACAAGGGATTCGTTTGAGATGCAGTCATGGAAGATTAGTTAAAGGAGTTCAAGATCGGCTTTAGTTTGATCCGTGCTCAGAAGGATCACTGGGTGTCCTTGGTTGTGACGATTCTGCATGGAGCAGTGAGGTAGTGGTTGTTCTTGTTCCTCGAGAATCACAAGGAGTTAGCGATCTCATGGGAGGAGTTCCGAGACAAGTTTAGAGTTGAGTTTCTTTCTTCGACTGCGAAGGCGTCCAGTCGCCAAGAGATTCTTACCCTTTGACAGGAGAGATCTAGTGTGCGAGAGTTTGGAATCTGTTTCAGGAACCTTTTATGAGATGCTTTGGACCTGTTGCTAGATAAGGAGGCTAGGGTGAGGCATTTCTAGGAGTCTTTGCATCCAGAGATATAGCACTAGGTCACCCCATTTATGCTGAAGACATGTCTTAAGGTGTTGGTGAGGGCAGAGGATGTCGAGAGGACTTTGTCCAGAACTAGATCATCATGAGAGGGGAGTCATTGTAATTCCTCATGAAGCAGATTTGTGGTTTGTGGTTCCTAATTTTTACGGCAGAAGAGTTTCCATTCAGCCGAGGGTAGGTCCCAGCCCTTCATATCTCGTTTCTCTAGAGGCAGCAACTCTCAGGTCCATGCTAAGGGATCAGGTGCTTTTTTTTTTTTTGTTGGTCAAGTTCATCAGCAGTGGGAGTGACCAACCTTTCAGAGTAGTCATTGTTCACTAGGTGCTCTGCTCCAGGTTCCTCTGTTTAGGAATTTCTAGACGAGGTAGCAGAAGTAGGTTGCACCAGCTTTAGATCTGTAGAGCGTAGATGGGGCAGATAGAGGACAGCCTCGTGACACTCCTCGTCCTCAGAGAGAAGAGCACGGTCATGGTGGTGGTCTTCATCAGGGTCAGAGAGTCCATGGAGGAGGTTATGGTTAGCTTCATTCTCTAGCGTTGCCAGCTCCAGGCGGGCCAAACGTCGTTCAAGGTACCCTTTTCTTGTTTTCTACCTTGTTGTATGCCTTTTTTGATTCAATAGGGACACACTCCTTCATATCAGCTACCCTTATCCATTATTTGTTACTTGAGGTAGAGAGGCTTCTAGTGCCCTTGGTGTTAACTACACCAGTTAGAGGTCAAGCTGAGTTGTTTGAAGTATGTAGAAACAGTGATCTAGTGTTGGGGTAGCATCTCTCTTGGGGAGATTTCCTATGATTACGAATACAAACATATGATTTTATCCTCGTCATGGATTGGTTGTATTCGGTGCAGGCTATTGTGGATTTCTTTAGGAAGAAAGTCATTTTCTTTGGTGTAGATGGAGAGTCGGTGGTGTTTGTTGGCAAGAGAGATCCTCAGATGGGTCATAGGCGTGTTCTGTACTTATCATCCATGATGACTGAGATGATTTTGAGTTCTTCAAAGGTTTAGTAGTTGGAATTTCCTAGGGTCGTAGAAGAGTACCCTGGTGTCATTCCAGAAGAGGTTGTAGCATTACCCCCTCGACGAGAGATCGAGTTTGGGATTGAGCTACAACCAGGATCATCTCATGTCTCTATGTATCCATATATTATGGCCCCTTCTAAGTTATTAGAGCTATGTATATAGGTTGATGTTCTGTTATAGTGCGGTTTTGTTTTTCCAAGTGTGTCACTGTGGGGTGCACCAGTTTTGTTCGTGAAGAAGGCTGATGGCAGTTTGTGGTTGTGTGTCAATTATCGTCGCTTAAACAAAGTGACAATAATGAATCGTTATCCTCTTCCACGTTTTGATGATTTATTTGATCAACTGAAGGGTGAAAGTTGGTTCTAAAAGATCAACTTGCGATCAGGATATCATCAAATACGTGTTGAGGATGAGGATATCTCGAAGACTACTTTCTATTGTTGTCATGGGAATTATGAGTTCATAGTAATGATGTTTGGTGTGATGAATTCTCCAACTGTGTTCATGGGATTGATGAATATTGTGTTCCATAAGTTCCAGGACAAGTTCATGGAAGTTTTCATCGATGACATCCTTGTGTACTCCACGTCTGAGGAGGAGCATGCAGAGTATCTACAAGATGTTTTGGGAGTTCTTCGTCAACATCAGCTCTTTGGTAAGTTATCAAAGTGTGAGTTTTGGGTTCGAGAAGTCCGTTTCTCGGGGCATGTTGTTTCCCATTAGGGAGTAGCTATGGATACATCGACGATAGAAGTATTTGTGTCTTTGGAAGCCCCCAATACAGTGTCTGAGGTGCAAAGTTTTCTTGGTCTCGCAGGTTACTATAGAAGATTCGTAGCTGATTTATCATGAGTTGTGAATCCTCTGACAGCTTTGACCAGGAAGGATCAAGAATTCATATGGACTGATCAGTGTCAGGAAACTTTCAAGTATCTAAAATAGAATTTAGTAAGTGATCTATTTCTTTGTCTTCTAGCTGAGGGAGTTTAGTTTGATGTTTTCTATGATGATTCACATCTGAGGTTGGGCTATGTTCTGATGCAGAAAAGATCAGTTGTTTCTTATGGGTCTTGGCAGTTACATCCCCATGAACATAACTATGCCACTCACGATATTTATTGGAATCTGTAGTGTTTTCTCTAAATTTGTGGAGACATTACCTCATTGGTGAGCACTTTGTGTTTTTCACCGATCATAAGAGTTTGAGGTATGTTTTCTCCCAGCGTGACTTGAACGTATGACAATGTCAATGGAAGGAGTTCATAGATAAATACGACTTAAAAATATCGTATACACCTTGAAAGGGGAATTTTATAGATGATGTGTTAATTCGGAAGTCACGTAGTGATGCAGTGCGTGAATCTGGTGACTCATGGAGAGTAATGGAAGAACTGTCAGCATTACATCTTGATATGGGAGAAGTTGGGGGAAGAGTTTTTCTATTTCAGATAATGGTTAAGTCATATCTCATGAATTAAGTGGAAGATTCTCAGTTGGGTGATCTTGAGGTGTAGTTGTGCAGAGACCAAGTTGTTTGTGGTGATGCCCCTGATGGTTGGTCGGAGGATGAACAACACTGAGTGTTGAATCACGGAAGGATTTTTCTTCCATTGATGATGCACGATATTATTCTCAGAGAGTTTCATAGTTTTCATTTAGCGGTTCATCTTGGCATGAAAAATATGTACCAAGCCTTGAGAAGCTAATTTTGGTTGCCTGGGCTGAAGCGTGCGGTTGTGGAGTTTGTGTCTCGATGTTTGGTCTGCCAGAAGGTGAAGGTCGAACACCGTGTTCCTGGTGGTCTGCTCCAGCCATTAGAGATTCCTCAATAGAAGTGGGAGGACATCTGAATGGACTTTGTTACTGGTTTACCCCGATCTCTGGGAGGACATGATGTTATTTAGGTGGTAGTGTATCGTTTAAAAAAATCATACTACTCTATAGCAATCAAGGAGTCAAGCTTAGTGGATGTTTTGTCGAGGTAGTATCTAGAGGTGGTGGTGAGACTTCATGGAGTCCCAAGGATGATCATTTCTGACTGAGATACTTTCTTTACCTCTAGGGTGTGGAGGGGTCTCCGGTATTCTTTTGGTTCTCATCTTTTCCTTAGCACTTCTTTTCATCCTCAGACAGACATTCAGACAGAGCAGACCATCCAGAATCTTAAATACATGTTAGGATCTTGTGTCCTGGATTTTGGAGGTTCTTGGATGAGGAACTTACACTTAGTGGAGTTCTCTTACAATAATATTTTTCACTCCACCATCGGAATGGTTCCTTTTAAATCCTTGTATGGCTGACTGTGTCGTTCTCTGTTGTGCTGGACTGGAGTTAGAGAGTCAGCAATTCTCGGTCTAGAACTAGTGCAGAATACAACAGAGATGGTTTAGGTGATTCATGAGAGGATGAAGACAGCACAAGATCTTCAGAAATCATATTTCAGTCAAAGGGGGAGGCCCTTAGAGTTTGATTTTGGGGACCACATGTTTCTAAAGGTGACTCCCCATCATGTGCAGTGAAGGTTTGGTCGTGGAAGTAAGCTTTCTCCCCAGTTTGTTGGGCCTTTCGAGGTGTTAGCTCATGTTGGAGCTGTGGCGTATTGAATATCACTTCCCCCATAGATGAGTTGGATGCATGATGTTTTCCATGTATCAATGCTCTTTCATTATCTTCATGATGACTCTCACATCATCAATTTGGGAGAGATCTAAGTTGATGATAATGCGGCCTTCAAGTAGAGACCTGTGGAGATCCATGACCGTAAAGAGAAGGTGTTGTGTGGGCATTATATCCCCTTGGTTCGTGTCTTGTGGCGACACAGTGGCATGGAGGAGAGTACCTGGGAACATGAGTCACAGAAACATGCTCAATACCCAAAGTAGTTTGATGTTTACCTCTTTTCATGTAACAATGTCCCCTTTGTGGTTATAGACTTTTCGTGTTTATAGTACGGATTTCTTTTATTGCTTCTTGTGGCTTCCTCTCTTTTGAGAGGTATCTCGATGGGTGGTTGTTCGGACCCCATTTCTTTTCCCCTTTAGGTGGGTTTTGAATTCTCAAGGACGAGAATGTTTTTGAGATGTATCTGATGTAATGGCCCAGACCTCTCCGGTCCATTCCTTTTCGAAAATCAGGTGTATGAGGTGATTTGGGAGGTCAAGGTGACTTATCCCTAACACTTTGCCAATTTTCCAGTTCAGTGAACAGTTCCAATGGTAGACAGTTGTCAACAGTGTTATGGTAACCTTCTGTGAATAGTGCATCGGTGACCTTAGGTGAATAGTGCCATTAGTAACCTTCTGTGAACAGTGTCATCAGTGACCCTTGGTTAACACTATCATTGGTAACCTTCTATGAACAGTTCCATCGGTGAATAGTTCTATCAGTGAGGTCTAATGGTAACCTCTCTTTCCTTTTTCAAATTTCTAATTCTACGAATAGTTCCATTGGTGAACAGTTCTATCAGTAACCTCTCTTTCCTTTTCTAAATTTCCAATTCTATGAACAGTTCCATCGGTGAATAGTTCTATCGGTAACCTCTATTTTCCTTTACCAAATTTTGAGTTCATGAACAGTGTTTCCAGAATGGTGAGGTCTATCAGTAACCTCTATTTCCTTTTCCAAATTTTGATTATGCGAACAGTGTTTCCAGAACGGTGAGGTCTATCGGTAACCTCTATTTCCTTGGCCAAATTTTGAGTTCATGAACAATGTTTCCAGCTTCTTGTTGTTCACCCCTTTAACATTTCCTTTGATATAAAATGCATTTAAAACCTTATTTTAAGGACTCTAAGGCCAATTCAAAGGCCATAACTCCTATATTAATTTATCCTATGTCTCAGGGCATTTTTACTTGGTCAAACCACGTGGTTTAATGCAGTCCTCTTTTAATGGGAAACCTAGCGTATCTTAAACCACTGCTCCTTTAAATCTTCTAAAGGGATGGGATATCTTCCTCCCTAGTTCATCCTCCTTATTCATGGCTATGCTATGCTAGAACCTTTCATTCTACTCCATAGGGGTTGTGAAATCAAACTTTCCTCCTAGGATTGGTTTCGCTCTGTTTTGATGCAACCAAGAAATATCGATCAATATTCGGTATAAGGTATGATCTATCAGCATTATTTTGGGTTTGTATCCTTCTATTTCTCATTTCCCTATTATGGTATGTGATCTCTATATTTCTAATGGAGTTTTCTTGTGTTTTCGTTGGTGCGGTCATACCACAGCATCCTCGGGTGGATACAGTTTTGACGAGAGGATGCGATCGTGATTCTCTGTGTGGATTGTTCTTGTATAAAGAAGGACAAGAACCATTTGAGGTAGGGGATTCATTGCTTATCTTTTATTTTATGTGCAACTATATATTTATCAGTTTTTATCCCACAGGATCACAATTTAATTGAAATAAAAAATATTTAAACCAGATAAATAAATTGATATCGATTGTATGTTATTGCCTCTTGTTTTGCTAAATGGCGTGATATATTTGATTGATTTGTAACTCTATTCCTTCTTGATGGAAACTAGTAAATAATGTAAACCAGAATTAATTGATAATGGTTTGGATAAAAATAAAGAGGCATGTAAATGAATCTGGTTCTTCTTGTTGTATTTTGATGTTAATCTAAATGGTGCAGTAAGTATGTTTAATTATTTATGATAACTTTCTGTTTAGGTTTCCCAATATTGGAACCTATGATTAATAAATTGGTTAATCTAAATTGGACTAAAGAACTGGTGTTTTGATAAAATATAATCCCTTGTAGGGTTCTGAGTTACCCTCTTGGTTGTTTAAGGGCCAAGAGCCCATTTGATATGATGTTTGTTTTTCCTGCTGCTTGTGTCGGGGTGTGAGCTTGGATGGCTATTGTGATATGTGGGGGTAGGGATTCCTATTTATTGTGGTAGAAGTTGATTCCTAGAGTGGAGATATGCATCAGTTTATGCATGTGGGTGTCGGGGAGGACACAAGGGATGATGGAACGGGTTAGATGTGAATGTTTGGATGCTTGTAGATTCTTTTGGTTGTTTATGTGCTTTACTTCTCCCCACTACTCAAGGAAGCTATTATTACTTACCCTTCTTCCGAAAAGGGTGAATATTCACGGGGTATGCTATGTGATTTCCGTGTTTATCTTCTCAAGGGAGAATGGGTATACGCTCTTTCTATAGGCGTAAAATACTCAACGTGTAGTTCATCTACTCACCGTGTTGAGCCCCTTTGTGTTTAGTAGCATAGAATGTTTTTCTATAATACCAAGGAATATGGGAAAGTAATTTTGTAAATAAAAAAAATTAATAAATGATGTTAACCCATGCGGTTTGGAGCTTGCTAGGGTGCAATGTTGAGGTTGTGATTTGAAGGAACGATGTACTTTGGGTGTGATGCTAATAAAATTTAATGTGGAATTTTTATTCATTAATAAACTTTTAAATAATTAATTAACCTAAAGTGAAACTGATAAAAAGTGAATGAAATACTATATTAAATCTCTTTAAATGGTTGTGTGCTTATAGAATACCTAGTCTTAGACGTGGCAGCCTAAAGTCTGAGAGATGTTAGTTGAAGTTGAGTCTAAGGCTAGGTTATGACCATAGTGTGGTTGTGATCTATAGTATATTCTATACTTTTTGTGTTTCTATATGTTACTTCACCCTTTATATAAGTGAAACTAACAACCCAGGGATTTTGAGCCCTAGGGGGGGTGTTTTCCCTAACATTCCAGTGGCAGGTTGAATGGCTGACTACCCCCTTTAGCCCTGCTCTCTTCTCTTGGAAATTAATTGTGCTGGTAGGTTCAGTGGTTAGTTTTCCCCATATATGTGTGTAGAGGGTTGTAATGGATTTTGGTTATTCGCACACATATATTCTAGATATAGTTTCCTATGGACTACTATAGGTATAACATGTATAGGTTGTGATGGCTTGATGGTCCTTACTCGGTGTATGGGTTGCAATGTCTTGAGGTATAATAACCGACATATGATACACATTATGTGGGCTGTAGTGGCTCCCAGAAACTACCTGGTTACTTTTCTTGTGTGGATGTGGTGGTTTTGTTGCACGAGGTGCATGTTGTGGTGCTTCTCCCAGGTGTCTACGGGCAAGCATTTTTGGAGAGAGATGCTCAAGACGTGCGATGTTGGGGCAAAGTGGCAAACCAGTGGGTAAGTAGTAGTGGGGTACCCTTTATATTCATTATTATATGATATATTCTTATATGCGTTACTTAGTGATAGTATCCATGGTGAGGCTAGGAACTTAGTATACATGTTTAGGTGATGAGTCAATTTCACTTGTTGTTCATTGTGCTTTAGTATGCTTTCTTTACTTATGAACGGGGGGCTTAGGGTAGGATCCTACTGATTATACTTTTATACTCACCCTATGTATATATAAACTTCTTTTTAGGTCACTTGGATCAGGTTGGAGATCAGGATGGTTGCTACTAGATTGCGGTTACAAGAGCTGTTCAGGCTTGTGGTTGTTGTTGTTTTACTTCCTTTTTGGGTACTTTCATTTTTCCCCTTTTAGTTGTAGTATTTTTGCATTACATTTCATATGTGTACTTGGGATTTCTTTCATCTTACTGGTTGAGTTGGAGTTGGTTGGTGTCTATCATATCTCTCATCTGCATGTGTTCTCTTAGAGGGTAATGCCTCCCATTTGTGTGTTTAGTATAACCTCGGTGCTAGTCACCAACCCGGGGACTACTGGAGGTGGGACTCGAGGGTCATTATCTCCCTTCTCACATTTTCGGTCTAGGAGGGGTACACTTTTTGGGGAGGGGTCGTGACAAAACAAGTGGTGAATATGGAATGTGTCTAACAGAAATAAAAGTGATATGAAAATCCTTTTCCTTGAGTTCCACTTACTTTAAAGGCACTCTAACCTCAAGTATAATAAATTTAAATTTATTATACTTCTATATCAGAATCATGTACATACTTATAATATAATATAAATACATTATACACATATTTATAATCATTCCTAAAAGATAGAGATAGAAACATGAATTCAGTTGTTCATGGAGATGGTAGGATGTACTTGAGCATGAATGTTATTTTCACTTTTTGATGGATGGAAAAAAAGATAAAGAATAATTCATACTTAAAAAATAATTATTTTATCATATATATATATATATATATTATAATTTAATTAAATTGGTTCTCATTAGCATCCATGTAAAAGAGGAATGAGAAACGAATCACATCGCTTCATGGAGGAGGTAGTCCACACATACGGATGATCGGTGTTATCGTTTTATAGTGGATTAGAAGGTAAGAAGTTATATGTTATATTATAATTAAATAATTATAATAATTTCGTAATTATCATATATAATAATTAAACCCATAATAAAAATTATCCCTAAAATATATTTGTGGAAAATTAATTGTATCATTATGTATATACAGTAAGTTGTGCATACACATAAGAAAAAAATTCACTTCCCATTTTATGGTAATTAGGGTGGAGTATAATGAAATAGTTTTGAAATATGTAGACATTGCATCAAATTTTCAGAATACTTAAAATATTATAAAAACATACGTGAAAATATCATACCGTTCTAATTCCTTTGGATACATGGAATCGTGAAAATTGGTACATAAGTGAGCTATATTATCTCCCACTAGGTTGTTATTGACTAGAACCCTTATAAAAAACATAAAACATAACATGTATATTCATAACCTGGGGGAATGAAGCATAAGAAGGGGTGATTTCATATTATCATTCATGGTAAACAAGGTAGATATATAAACATAATATTGAGCATAATAGTATGAAAACATGATCATAAAAATAAAAGATCATACCCTACATATCAAAGATCATAAACATGAATCATGGAATAAAGATTGGTAGTTAATAAGACATGTATCATAATAAAATATATTACATAATCCATGTAATCATAACATAGTAATAACATAAGGAATTGTGGTAGACACATAAGAATATATAATGATTTCCATAGTACTCAAGGCATTGCTACCAATGCCTTATTAGTAGAAAAATTCCTTTACTGAACTAGGTTCCCTTCTTATTCTAACTCTATATTTCTGAATTGAGTTCACTCCTTGTTTCATCCCTATAATAATGAATTTATTTCACTCCCCATTCCATCCATGTCTATCTCATGAGATATAAATTTTTACCCAATGCATTGGAGGGAGATATAGGTCCCACCCATCTCATAATGAAATCATACGTACATGTGCCAAAAGATCATAAAGTATTATATCATAACCCATGAAATTAAATGGGTATCATAAACATGTAATCTTATCTTAATCTATGGAAAATATAAAGGTTTAATAAACATTTCATCAAAGAACAACCCCTGAAAAGAAGCGGGTTTCATTAACATATAACACGTGAAAGGGAAACAGGTATCATAAACATCATTCTATCAAAACATGAACCATTCAGAGAAATAATATAAAGGAAACATTGAATAATTTCCCCAGAAAGGTATGATTAACACCAATAGAAGTTATATTATAAGGGAAATAATTTTGAATGATCTTTTAAAAACACTTCTTGAGGAAATTATCCTTTCCCATTTTAAAAATATTAGTAAAAGGTAAAACCTTTTGAAAAAAAATTTCATGAAAAATAAACTTGAAAACTTATGAAGGAATCATTGAAAACATTTTGAAATCCTTTTTCCATCGAAAAATAGTATAAGATCTTGAAAACATTTTGAAAAACGTTTTTCCATGAAAACTTATTAAAGAATCTTGAAAACGTTTTGAAATCTATTTCTTTAAAAATTGAATTAAAATAAATATTGAAAATTAACCTTTTAAACATGAAAAGGAATATTTAATGAAATGATGGTGGTTAAATCTATACTTTTCATACAAGTTAAAAAGAACATTATTTTTTCATTGTAAAAAGGTTAGAAAAATTACTTTTTCAGAAAGCAATACGAATATTCCTTTGAAAACATTGGAAAAATACAGAAAACGGTAAAAATGAATTTTAGTTATCATATTATATTAGTATAATATTGTTATAATCCCTTTTTGGAAATCATGGTTTGTAAGGAACATAGTTTCTGAATGAAGAAAGAGATAAAGTCATTTTTCTAAAAAACATTTTCTTACTTATATTAAGTACCAAAGAATGAAAAAAATGGTTTTAATACATGAGGAAATAAATAATAACTAAAGGATAATATAATTCATTCATATTATTGAAGTATGGATCATAATATTTCATCAAAGAAAATGTGATCATAAATAATCTTTATAAATGATGAGATTGTGTCATTAAACTCTTACCATAAGGTAACTTTGAATCATACTCCCCATGTAGGAGAATGAAATTTCATGGATATTAAAATATAATAAAAATAATCGGATTCATGATATAACTTTTAGATGGTATTTTATACAACTCTTATACAATTATAGGTGTATAACATGGTATGTGTCTCAAAGAATGAAAATTGAGACAAAATTACTTTACCAATTTGGTAACTTTTGTTGCATAAACCCCATGATAGAAATATTATAAAATTTTTATTTAAATACACATATATTTAATTATAATATTCATATAATACATTCATGGGAAGTATATACACCACAAAAAATAAGTGAGTGGTGAATAAGGCATTTATCTCACAGAAATAAAGAGTGAGATGAAATTCTCTTACCTTTTGTCTTGACTCTCATCGTACTAATTCAAACCTCCAGTATAATAAATATAAATTTATTTTATATATATCACAGAACCATATTATTAATTATATAATGTATATGGTTTTATTATGTCTTTATGTTACCCTCTTTTTATCAATTCTATGTTAATGTTTCACTTCGGGTAATATCTACTTTGTTTTTCATATCTTTCATAATTTGTTATATCTTTGGTCCTTATACTTATTTAATGATTTCCAGAATGTAAAAAATATTTAAATATAATCTATATTCTTTATATTCTTTGTTATAATAATCCATATAATATATAATTATTAAATATAATACATCGTTCATAGAGACGGTGGGTCATACATACGCATGAACGCTATTTTCATTCAATTGTCATGTCGAAAGAATGAAAGTAAAAGACATATATGTGTATATATATATATATATAATTATTAAATTATCTTTATTATAGCATATATATCATCTATATTCACTAAACCCATCCTTAGTACATTCCATGAAGTGTATAAACGAATCACATCACTTCGAGGGGGCGGTCGTGCACACTTCCTCAAACGAAATTATCGTATTAACACAAAATGGAAAGTATAAAGATATATGTTGTGAAATAATTAAATAGGATTAAATAAATATTAAATATAATATATAACATATCTAAATAGATTTTTCATCTTAATTTATACCATGAGAGATAGTAATTCAAAAATGAACAATCATCATTTAGTGAGGCGGTAGTTTTTCGTACATGTAAACAATATGTTTGTTACCCATTAGATTGAAGTGTGTTTAAGTATAGGTCTAAACCATAGAATAACAACATAATATTATATTTATTATATTGGTACTATTATACAATCATGGAAAATAATATTTATTGGATTGTATAAAGAAAATAAAAGAAAGGTGTTTGAGGGAGGGTGTTACCTCTTAACCGGGTAACTCCTTTTGGTTTACACCAAAGGGATTACTAAAAAGGATTTCCTCTAAAGGGTGGATTCAATTAGGAAGTGATGTATTTTTTGGAGTTATTTGGGTAGAGTTTGGTCCATAATAAGTGGCTTGAGAGGTGTTAGGAAGTGGGAGGAGAAGATGCCTTTTATAATGGAAGAGGAGTGGTACTCTTGTAATGTTTTAGAAAAGAGAAACCCCAAAATAATTTTTATTAAAAGTAGATTAATACTAGTCCAAAAAAGATAAAAGGGAGGATAGGGTCTAAATATGTCCAAAAAAATCATTTTTACACGTTTATAGGTTGTTTTGGGTCTTAAGGTTATGGTTTAGTCCCTTATTAAGCTTAATTTAATAGTAATTGTTGTAATTAATTTACTTGGATATATAACATATATATTACATTAAAATTACTAAATAATTTTAATTAATTTGATTTATTAGAATTAGAACATCTTCGTGATCATAATAATAGTTTTCTATAAAATTAGTCCCTTTATATTCAATTGGTTCTTATATTCATTTCTAAATATATTGTAACAAATTTATTCCTTTTATATTTTGTGAAAACCGCATATTTACATCATTTATTTAAATAATATTCATAAAATATAATTTAACAGCTAAGTTATACATTATTATATTAAATAATAATATTTTTAATAATATGTTATTGCTCAGTAACACTCATTCTTGAATGTTATGCAAGTCGTCGAGGAAAGTCAGTTTTTTTTGAAACGTATGAAAACCTTAGTGTTCCAAATAGAAAAAACTAAAATTTATGTTGTGTGTAGTTCACAATTAGCTTTGTTTTTTGTATAATGCAAGAAAAAAATAATTCATAAAAAAATAAACTCTTTTCACATTTGCGTGAAATGAAAAATATCAATAAGATAAAATTAATTCAAAGAAATATATATATTTCACAAAATCTCAGGATATTACATTTACCCACATTAAAATTAATTTCTCCCTCAAATTTTATGTCCGTTATCAATGGTTTAATACTTGATATTTCCTTTAATTGAAACTCACATATTAAAAATGGATACTTAAACTTCCTTTATATTAAATAATGTTTGAAACATAATGGTTACCCAAATTAACTCATAACAAGGATTCAATGTGGGAGACCATAGGTGGAAAGTGAAAATATTGACTTGGAAGAAAATCAAAAATGTTTATTGGGAGTGATTGAGGTTATCAATCAAAAATATATAAATGATTAATGAAAGTTTGAGTCCCTTAATGTCATAAATTTGTGATGATTTAAAAGGCCATAGACTCAACAAAAAATATGGTATTAGGAAAAAATTGATCATTTTACTAACGTTGATTAATTATTTTATTGAACAAGAATATAAGGAAATATCCTTATTTGATAAATTTATATAAAAAAATACTTCTTTTCCTATGATTTATCAATTTCTAATTAAACCATTAATTCATGTAATGGATGTCCATAAATTAAATTTGACGCCTGAAGCACTAAATTACACTTTTAGCGAAAGTTAAGTCTCATAAAAGAATGAAAATTCAAACTATTTTTCTCTAACTATTGATAAAAATCAATATTATTAATACATTAAAATTAAAAGGTAACACTAAAGGTTCATCATTAATGTTTATTTATCAAAATAATAATAATTACACATTAACCGGGACATCATTTAGGCTAGTGGTAGGCATGAACCCCTTATCATCCTTTGGTCATGGGTTCAAGACTCACGGTTTTGTCGGGCTCAATGAGTTGTCACCTGACATATAGGATTTCCTTTCAAAAAACTAAATTAATTTAATTTCCAAAATAAATATGATTCACATCCTTGAAATAATATTAATTACTAGATATCCTTTTAACTAAGGTTTTCAATAAAAACTCACTACATAAATACTTCATCTGAATTTTAACTTAAACTTTTCATAATTGGTTAACCTTATCACCCTTCCAAAAGTTGAAAATCCAAAAATTTGGAAAGAAAGTCACAAAATTTTCTTAACATTGATCTCCCATATATCGCAAATTATCTATTGGTTTTTATATTTGAAACATGTGAATACCATCATTATATATTATCTTGAAACATTATAATAACCATAATTGATAAAAATACTTTTGGAAAAAAAATTGTGGTTCCCTATTCCAAAGGTTACTGAATATATTCCTTAAATAAAATAGGTTTTAGATTTCATCAATGATGACATAGAACAAATTTTCAACCAATAAATAATTATATCTAGGTTAATCAATTCTATCCAATTTACTTTATCCAAATCAATCATCTCTTTATCCAAGAGATACACAATTTTATCAATATCTTGATCACATTAATGGTTACCTTCCCTTAATCAAAATATAACTTCTATAAGGATTAATCACCATTAAACATGTACTTTTCAATCCTTAATGAAAACTTATATTTAAAATACATATATATTTCCCAATTCATATAACATAATCATTGAATTCCAAAATATAAGTAATTCATTCATCCAACTTTATTTTTAAACCATTACTAAGGAATCATCAACTTATTCCTTACTACCTATTTTATAGAATATGAAATATTAATCATATCTTAAGTTTACTCAACATCAATATAATCATTCTTCTTAATGTTAATGTAAAAAATACTAGAAGAACATCACATACCTTTTACGTGTCATTTGAGGTCTCCTTATCTTCACAAGTATAACCAATAATCATACCACCTTCATGATTCTCTTTATGAGATTCCCATGTGGGAAATAGATTTTTATAATTCCCATAATTTCCATATCTAAAATATTCAATGTCAACCATGTTACTTCTAGTTCTCTTCATTGAATAAAACTAGAAAGCACGGGGTGAGAAACACATATCATAGAATAAAACCACATAATCATGAAAAATATCTTATGGGATGTCTAAATCATGACACCTACCTTTTAATATATTTAAACATAGGACTATACTAGTTTATTCATTGTCATATTCTATTCAAATCCTTCATAATTTTTCATGAAGGGTTTGTGAATTTCCAAAGAATATCCCCCTAGAGTGTCAAACCGGTTGTGCAGCAGGGCTCGTTGTCATGTACCAGATTACCTCGAGTTAGGTCTAGAAAATCTTGTTGGATTTTTTACCCCTTGGTAAATTTATTTAATATCCACATAACCTTGTAGTATCCATACATGGATTTATTTCTAGGAAACCACTCACTCTATCCTTTACTAAAATTATAAGATATTTTCCTATTCTTTTCCTTATTGTTAGACTTATCCTTAGACATTTCCTTAGAGTTATCTATCATGAACCCCTATCCACAAAGTGTACCCCTCCTAGGATAGAAATGTGATAATGGAGATAATGACCCCCCCCCCCCCCGAGTCCTACCTCTAGTAGGCCCTGGGTTGGCGACTAGCACTCAGGGTACCTTGAACAACATCTAGCTCACATAGCGCTGGCAATGCTAAATAATGAAGTTGACCAAGACCTCATCCACAGTATTTCTAACCCTGATGATGACCAACACCATGGCCATGATCTTCTCTCTGAGGATGTGGAGCATCTTGGGCATGTCCTCTACCTTCCACATATACCCTCTGGTGATCCAAAGCTGGTGCAACCTGCTACTTCTTCCTCGGTTGGAACTGCCTCAACAGAGAAACATAGAGCGGAACACTTGGTGCACGATGACTACTCTGAAAGGTCGGGCACTCTCGCTGCTGATGACCTCAACCAACACATGAAAAAAAAGTGGTTGATCCCTTGGCATAGGCTTGAGAGCTATTTCCCCCAGAGAAATGAGATGTTGAGGGCTAGGACCTACCCCCGGCTAAACAAAAACTCTTCTGCCCTGAAAACCGAGAACCTCGAACTACAGATATGCTTTATGAGGATGTCTTTATGACTCCCCTCTCATGATTATCTGGTTCTATCCAATATTCACTCGATGACCTCTTCCCTTGTCAACACCTGAAGATATATCTTCAGCATAAATGGGTGACCTGACGTTGGATCTCTGGATATAAAGCCTCCTTGAAATGCCTCTCCCTAGCCTCCCCATCTAGCAATAGTTCTGAATCATATCGTAAAAGATTCCTGAAATGGATTACAAACTCTCACACACTGGAGCTCCCCTGTCGAAGGGTAAGAAGCTCCTGGCGACTAGACACCTTCACCGTCAAAGAAACAAACTCGACTCTAAACTTGTCTCAGAACTCCTCCCATGAGATCACTAACTCCTCGTAATCCCCGAGGAACAAGAACCGCCAATGCCTCACTAATCTACATAGCATCATCACAACCAATGAAACCCAGAGCTCTTTCTGAGCACAGATCGAACTGAACCCTATCTCGACCTCCTCCAACCAGTCTTCTATGACTGCATCTAAAATGGATCCCTCATACTTCTACAGACTCTGGTGCTGAAACTCTCAGAGTGTCCTCCTCCAAGTGTTTTCATCATCAACCTCTACCCTACAATGATCTTCTAGAACAACCTATTAGATATCTTCTATGAAATCTTGATGAGGACGTCAACCTAGATCCATACTTGTAAAATAACAAACAGTTAGAGCTCCTAAACCTGGAATAAGGAAGTATCATCATTAATTAATTAATTGTTTTCTTTTATTCATTTTGGGTTACCTTATCCCAATTTATACCCATTCAAACATAGGAACAAGGAATAATGATTCATGATCCTTTCCTAGGTCTCCACCTTGAAAATAGTATCACCTCATTTAGTATCCATTGTAAACATAATGGTCCGTACATCAGATCATAGGGGTCCCTAAACGCCAATGTCTCAGCTGGTCTCTAGTGTTTATGTCACTTTCTAAACTTGAAGGACATTATTGCCTTACCAACCCATGCAACTTCACCTGTTACTAACTCCAAACTCCATTCTATCCCTCAATTAGAGCTCTGAAACCACTCTGTCATGACCCCCTCCCCACAAAGTGCACCCCTCCTTGATCATAAATGTGATAAGGGATATAATGACCCCCGATTCCCGCCTCCAGTAGGCCCTGGGTTGGCAACTAGCACCGAGGGTACAGTAAACACACAGATGGGAGGCATTACCCTCTAAGAGAACACATGAGAAAGAGATAGATAAGACAGACACCAACCAACTCTAACTCAGACAACAATATAAATGAAATCCTAAGTACACATATGTAATTTCATGAAAAACTACGACAAGTGATAGGTGAAAATTGCAAGTACCCAATAAAAAGTAAAAAAACAACAGTAACCACGAAGCCCAAACAGCTCCTGCAAACCCAAGCTGGTAGAAACCAGCCTGATCTCCAACCTTCTTCAAGTGACCTGAAAAAAAAGTTTATATATACATAGGGTGAGTATAACAGTATACTCAGTTGGATCCTCCCTAGATCCTCTTGTGCAAAATTAAAGAAAGCATGCTAAAGCACAGTGAAAAACAAGTGAAACTAACTCGTCACCTAAACAGGTATAATATGTTCCCAGCCTCACCATGGCTACTCTCACCAAGTATCACATACAAGATTATATAATATAATAAAGAATATCAAGGGTACCCTGCTACTACTTCACCACTGGTTTTCCACTTTGCCCCAACGCCGCACGTCCTAAGCATCTCTCTCCAAAAAGGCTTGCCCGCAGACACCTAGGCGAAGCACCACAACCTGTTTGTCGTGCAACAAAACCACCACGTCCACATAAGTAAAGTGACTCGATAGTTTTTGGGAGCCACTATAGCTTGCATAATGTGTATAATACATCGGTTATTAAACCTCAAGCCACTATAGCCCATACACCGAGTAAGGATCCCCAAGCCATCATAGCCTATACACATTACACATATAGTAGTCTATAGGAAACTATATCCAGAATATTTGTGTGTGAATAACCACAAGCCATTACAGCCCTCTACACACATATATGGGGAAAAATATTTTTTGTTCCTACCAGCACAAGTAAATACCAAGAGAAGAGAGAGGGGCCAAAGGGGGTATTCATCTATCCATCCTCCCACCGGAATGTTGGAGAAAACATGCCCTCAGGGCTCCGAATCCATGAGGTGTTAGTTGCCCTAACTGATGGGGTGGAGTAGCATATAGAAACACAAAAAGTACAGAATATACTATAGCTCACAACCATACTATGGGAATAACCTAGTCATAGACACAATTACAGCTAACATCTATCGGACTCTTGGCTGCCACTTCTAAGACTAGATATCCTATAAACACACAACCATTTAAGGAGCTTAATTACATTACTTCATTCCCTTTTTATCAGTTTCACTTTACATTAATTAATTCTTTAAACATTAATTAAACATTAACAATTTCCACCTTATATTTCATTATCATCACACCCAAAGTTCAATGTTTCTTCAAATTACAACCTCAGCATTATGCCCCAGTAAGCTCCAATCCCCTGGGTTAACATCATTTATTCAATTATTTATTTACAAAATTACTTTCTCATATTCCCAGGCATTCTAGAAAAATATTCTCTGCTGCTAAACACTAGGGTAACAACACGGTGTGTTGGTGAACTACCTGTCAAGTCTTTTCCACCTATTGAAAGAGCGTAGACCCATCCTCACTTGAGAATCTAAACACGGAAAGCACGTGGCATACCCCGCGCGTCATTGCCTCTTTTCGAAATGAGGGTAAAAAACCAGCTGCCTTGATCAGTGGGAAAAATAAAGAGGACAAACAACCAACAAGAATCAGTAAGCATCCAAACATTCACATCCAACCCGTTTCATCATCCCCGGTAACCTCCCTGGCACCCACATGCATAAACTGATGCATCTCGCCACTCTAGGTGCCAACTATTGCCACGACCAGTAGGCCTCCATACTCCCACATATCACAACAGCCATCCAGGATCACATCACAACATAAGCATCATCCAAACAAACATCATATCAATTGGTCTCTTGGCCCATAAACAAGCAAGATGGTACCTCAGAACCCTACAAGGAATTATCTTTTATCAAACAACTAGTTCTTTAATCCATCTTGAATTAATCTATTTATTATTCGTAGGTTCCAACTATGGGAAACCTAAATAGTAAGCTATCACAAATTGATTAAACATGCTTACAGCATCAATTTGATTAGCATTAAATTAAAAAAACAACAATCGGATTCATTCATATGCCTCTTTATCTTTATCCAAAAAATTATCATTTAATTCTAGATTTAAGTTCTTTACCAATTTCCATCAAGAATAAAATTCTAAACAAAGCAAGCATAGATATCTCACAATCTAGGAAAACAAGAGGTAATAACATAAGATCGATATCAATTTATTTATCTCATTCAAATATTTATTATGTCAATTCCATTTTGATCCAATGGGATAAAACATGTTAACTATATAGTTTCACATAAAAGAAAAGAGAGGAAATGAATCCTCTACCTCAAATGGTTCTTGACGTTCTTTATATGAGAACGAGCCACACAACGGGTTACGATCTCCTCCCCCCGGTGACAACTGTATCCACTCTAGGATGTAGAGACACCACCACACTAGTCAACACCCAATAAAAGCCCATTAAAAACATGGAGATAGCATTCAATAAAAGGGAAAGGAGAAACAGAAGGAGATGAACCTAAAATAATAACGATAGATCATACCTTATATCGAAAATTGATTGATACTACTTGGTTGCATCGAAAATAGAGGGGAACAAATCCAAGGAGGAAAGTTTGATCGCACGAATCCAATGGGAAGGAATGGAAGGTTCGAGCATCTCCCACCCAAGAACAAGGAGGAAGAATTAGGGAGGAAGATATCTCGTCCCTTTATAAGATTTAACAGATCATTGGTTTAAGAAACACTGGATTTTACATTAAAATAAGATTGAATAAAAACACACGATTTGACCAAGTAAAAGCATCTCGTGCCATAGGAAAATTTAATATAGGAGTTATGGCCTTTGAATCATACTTAGAGTCCTTAAAATGAGTCTTTAAATGCATTTTACATCAAAGGAAACGTCAATGGGGTGAACTGTAGGAAGCTGAAAACACTGTTCATGAATGTGAAATTTGGAAAAGGAAATAGAGGCTATCATTGGACCTCTTCGTTCTAGAAACACTATTCATTAACTCAAAATTTGGAAAAGGAAATAGAGGCTACTGTTGGACCTAACTATTCTGGAAACACTGTTCATGGACTCAAATTTTGTAAAAGGAAATAGAGGCTACCATTGGGCCTCACCATTCTAGAAACATTGTTCATGAACTCAAAATTTGGAAAAGGAAATAGAGGCAATCGTAGGACCTCACCATTCTAGAAAAACTATTCATGAACTCAAAATTTATCAAATGAAATATAGGCTACCATCAAACCCCACCGTTTTGAAAGACTGTTCACATAAGGTTACCATTGCACTGTTGACATAAGCCTACTGATGACACTATTCATATAAGGTTACCATTGCACTGTTCATATAAGGCTACCGATGACACTATTCACATAAGGTTATTGTTGCACTATTCACATAAGGCTACAGATGACACTGTTCACAAAAGGTTATTGTTCCACTGTTCACATAAGGTTACTGATGACACTGTTCACATAAGGTTACCATTGTACTGTTCACATAAGGCTACTGATGACACTATTCACATAAGGTACCATTTCACTATTTACAAAAGGCTACTAATGACGTTATTCACATAAGGCTATCGTTACACTGTTCACCTAAGGATACCGATGAGATTGTTCACATAAGGCTAATGTTGTACTGTTCACTTAAGGCTACTGATGACACTGATCACATAAGGCTACTGATGACACTATTCACATAAGGTTACCATTGCATTGTTCACATAAGGATGTCGATGACACTGTTCACATAAGGTTACCATTGCACTATTCACATAAGGTTGCCGATGACACTGTTCACATAAGGTTACCGTTGCACTGTTCACATAAGGCTACCGATGACATTGTTCACATAAGGTTATCATTGCATTGTTCACATAAGGCTACCGATGATACTGTTCACATATGGTTACCGTTGTACTATTCACATAAGGCTTCTGATGGCACTTTTCACATAAGGTTACCGTTTTACTATTCACATAAGGCTACTAATGACATTGTTCACATAAGGTTACTGTTTCACTGTTCACGTAACTGGAAATTTGGAAAAGTGTTGGGGATAAGTCACCTTGACCTCCTGGAACACCTCAGACACCAGATTTTCACAACTAAATGGACCAGAGAGGTCCGGGCCATTACATCAGCTACCTCTCAAAACAATCTTATCATCTAGAATTCAAAACCAACCTAAAAGGGAATAGAAAAGAAGTCTGAACAACCACCAATCGAGATACCTCTCAAAAGAGAGAAAGACACAAGAATCAAACCATGAAACCCATATCATAAACACAAAAGGTCTATAACCACAAAGGGGACATCGTTACATGAAAATAGTTAAACATCAAACAACTCTGGGTACTGAGCACATATCTATGACTCACATTCCCAGGTACTCTCCTCCATGAAACTCTGTCACCACAAGACCCAAACCAAGGGGATAAAATGCCCGTGCAACACCTTATCTTTGCGGTCTGGGATCTCCACAAGTATCTCCTCAAAGGTCACTTCATTATCAATATTGATCTCTCCCCAATAGATTTCATGACAGTCATCATGAAGATAATGATGGAGTTGTGAAACATGAAAAACACCGTGTATCTGGTTCATCTATGGGGGAAGTGATACTCGATACTCCATAGCCCCAACACAAGATAACACCTTAAAAGGCTCAACAAACCAGGGAGAAAACTTACTCCCACGACCAAACCTTTGCTTCCTGTGATGGGGAGTCACCTTTAGAAGCATGTGATCCCCATAATAAACCTCTAATGATCTCCTGCTTTGATCCGCATATGATTTCTAATGATCCTGCACTATTTTCATCCTCTCATGAATCACCTGAACCATCTTTGTTGTATTCTACACTAGTTCTGGTCCGAGAATTGTTGACTATCCAACCCCAGTCCAGCATAACTAAGAACGGAATGGTCGGCCAAACAAGGCTTCAAACGGCACCATACCGATGTTGGATTGAAAACTATAGTTGTAAGAGAACTCCACCAAGGGTAAGTGCCTCATCCACGAACCTCAAAAATCTAGGACACAAGAGTGTAACATGTCTTCAAGAGTCTGGATGGCCTGCTCTATCTGACCATCCGTGTGAGGATGAAAAGAAGTGTTAATTCATAGTTGAGAACCAAAAGCATGATGGAGACCTTCCCACGCCCTAGAGGTAAAATGAGGATCTCGATCGAAAATGATCATCCTTGGGACTCCGTGAAGTCTCACCACCTCCTCCAGATACTGCCTCGACAAAACTTACACTGATCTTGAAACCTTGATTTTTACAAAGTGGACTAATTTTGTTAAATGATCCACCACAACCATAATAGTGTCATGTCCTCCCTAAGCTCAAGTTAAACCAGTAAAAAATTCCATTGATATGCCCTCCCACTTCCACTGAGGAACATCTAATGGATGGAGTATACCACCAGGAACACAGTGTTTGGCCTTCACCTTCTGGCAGACCAAACACCAAGACATAAACTCTAAAACTGCATGCTTCGGCCCAGGCCACCAAAACTAGCTTCTCAAGGCTCGGTACATCTTTTCCACACCAGGATGCACTGCTAAATGTGAACTATGGAACTCTATGAGATCCATCTCATGCATCATCAAAGGAACAAATATCCTTCCATGATACAACACTTGGTGTTGTTCATCCTTAGACCAACCATAAGGGGCCTCGCCACAAACAACTCAGCCTCTCCAAACCTCCACCTCTAGATCCCCCAACTGGGACTCTTCCACTTGCTGCACAAGAGATGACTGCACTATCATCTAAAAAAGACAACCTCTGCCTCCAACTTCTACCATATCAAGATGTAATTCTTAAATTTCTTCCATTACTCTCTATAAGTCACCAGATTCATGCACTACATCACTACGTGACTTTCGACTCAGTGCATCAGCTACAACATTCCCCTTTCCAGGTGTATACGATATTTTGATGTTTTATTCCTATAATAAATCCATCCACTGATGTTGTCATAAGTTCAAGTCATGCTGGGAGAAAACATACATCAAACGCTTATGATTGGTGAAAACCACAACGCACTCGCCAATGAGGTATTGTCCCCACAACTTTAGAGAAAACACCACGTCTGCCAACTCCAGATCATGGGTGACATAGTTATGTTCATGGGGACACAACTTCTGAGACCCATAAGAAACAACTAATCTCTATTACATCAAAACACAACCAAACCCTAGATGTGAATAATTGCAGAAAACATCAAACTGAACTCCCTCTGTTAGAATAAAAACAACTAGAGAACTTACTAACTTCTCATTTAGATACTCAAAATCTTCCTAACACTGATCAATCCATATGAATGCCTAATCCTTCCAGGTCCAAGTGATCAGAGCAGTCGCAACTCAAGAGAAATTGGCTACAAACCTCCTGCAGTAGCTTGTGATACCAAGAAGACTTCACACCCTTGACACTATCTTGGGGGCTTCCCAAGACACAACTGCTTCTATATTCGATGGATCCATAGATAATCCCTGTTGGGACCCAACATGACCCAAGAAACAGACTTCTCGATCACAAAACTCACACTTATACAACTTCCCAAACAGCTAATGTTGGTGAAGAACTCCCAAAATAGCCTGTAGATGCTCTGCATGCTCCTCCTCAGATGTGGAGTACACAAGGATGTCGTCGATGAAAACCAACATGAACTTTTCCAGGAACTCACGGAACATAGCGTTCATCAATCCCATGAACATAGCTGGAGAATTTATCATGTCGAACGACATTACAATGAACTCATAATGCCCATGATGACAACGGAATGTAGTCTTCGAGATATCCTAATCCTTCACCTGCATCTAATGATATACTAACTACAATTAGGTCTTTGATAACCAATGTGCACCCTATATTTGATTGAAAAAATCATCAATACATGGAATAGGATATCGATTCTTCACTATCACTTTGTTTAAGTGGTGATAATCGATACACAACCTTAAATTATCATCAGCCTTCTTCACAAACAAAATCGGTTCCCCCCACGGTGACACACTTTCCCGAACAAAATCACACTGTAACAGACCATCAAGTTGTATAAATAGCTCTTGTAACTCGGAAGGGGCCATCATATATAGAGACATAGAGGTAGGAGATGCTCCTAGTTGCATCTCGATCCCAAACTCGATCTCTCATCGAGGGGGTAATGCTACAACCTCTTCTGGAAAGACATCATGGTATTCTCCTACGATCCTAGTAAACACCAATAGCTAAACCTCTGAATAGCTTATCATCATCTCAACCATCATGGATGATAAGGATAAAACACACCTTTGACCCATCCAAGGATCTCGCTCGCCAACAAACTCCACTGGCTCTCCATCCTCATTGAAGAACACAACCTACCTCCTGAAGCAATCTATGAAAGCATGAACCGAATACAACCAATACATATTGAGGATGAAATCATATAGTTGTATTCGTAAACATAGGAAATCTCCCCAAGAGAGGTGTTTCCCCTACACTATCTCACAGTCTCTACATACCTCAAACAAGTCAGCTCAGCCTCTAACTGGCATAGTCAATGCCAAGGGCACTGGAATCCTCTATACCTCAAGTCCCAAATCATGGAAAAGGGTAGGTGATATGAAGGAGTGTGTCGCTCCTGAATCAAATGAGTCATACACCATGGTAGAAAACAAAAAAAGGGTACCTCAAATGACATCTGGCTCACATGGTGCTCGCAACGCTAAAGCATAAAGCTGACCATGACCTCCTCCACGGCCTCTCTGACCCTGATGACGACCACCACCATAGCCACACTCTACTCTCTGGGGACAAGGAGTGTCATGGGGTTTTCCTCTGCCTACCCCATCTACCCTCTGCTGATCCAAAGCTGGTGCAACCTACTGCTGCTGCCTCAGTCGGAACTGCCTCAATAGAGGAACCTGAAGTAGAACACCTAGTGCACGATGACTGCTCTGAAAGGACATGCACTCTCGCAACTGATGAACTCGACCACCACATGAAAAACAAGTTCCCGATCCATTG
This sequence comes from Viscum album, assembly GCA_963277665.1. Classification (NCBI taxonomy): domain Eukaryota; kingdom Viridiplantae; phylum Streptophyta; class Magnoliopsida; order Santalales; family Viscaceae; genus Viscum; species Viscum album. The sequence continues at coordinate 764,011,238 of OY728122.1, forward strand.
GAATAGGCCTGAGAGACGCTTCCCCTAGAGAAACAATATGCTGAGGGCTGGGACCTACCCCCGATTGAAAGGAAACTCTTTTTCCCTGTAAAATGGGAACCCCCAACCATAGATCTGCTTCATGAGGAGTCATAAATACTCCCCTCCCATAATGATCCAGTTCTAGCCAATGTCCTCATGATGACCTCTTCCCTTTTCGGCACCTCAAGATATGTCTCCAACATAAATGAGGTGACCTGGCGCTGGATCTCTGAATGTAAAGCCTCCTCAAAATGCCTCGTCCTGGACTCCTCATCTGGAAATAGGTCTAAAGATTATCGTAAAAGGTTCCTGAAATGAATTCCAAACTCTCGCACACTAGAGATCCCCTATCGAAGGGTAAGAAGCTCATGGAGACTGGACGCCTTCATGGTCGAAGAAAGAAACTCGACTCTAAACTTGTCTCGAAACTTCACCCATGGTATCGTTGACTCCTTGTGATCCCTGAGGAACAAGAACCACCACTACCTCACTGATCCACACAGCATTGTCACAACCAAGGACACCCAGTGCCCCTTATGAGCACAGATCGAACTGAATCCTATATCGACCTCCTCCAACTAGTCTTAAGTGACTGCATCTGAAACGGAGCCCTTGTACTTCAGCAGACTCTAGTGCTGAAACACTCAGAGTGACCTCCTCTGAGTTTCATCGTCGTCAACCTCTACGCTACGGCGATCTTCTGGAACAGCCTGCTGGACATCTTCTATGCGATGTTGATGAGGACGTCGACCTGGATCCATACCTCTAAAATAAAAAATAGTTAGAGCTCCTAAACCTGGAATAAGTAAGACTCATCATTAATTAATTAATTGTTTTATTTTATTCATTTTAGGTTACCCTATCCCAAGGTTTACCCAATCAAACACAAGCACAAGGAATAATGATGCATGATCCTTTCATATGTCTCTACCCTGCAACTAGTATCACCTCATTTAGTATCCATTGTAAACCTAAATGTACGTACATCATATCATAGAGGGCCCTAAATGCATATGTCTCGGCCATTCTCCTGTGTTTACATCACTTACTAAACTTGACTGACATTGTTTCCCTACCAACCCATGCAACCTCACCTATGCCTAACTCTAAACTCCATCATTTCCCTCAACCAGAGAATTAATACAAATATTCTATGACCCCTCGCCACAAAGTGTACCCCTTTGGGGCCGACAATTTGAGAAGGGATATAATAACCCCTGAGTCCCACCTCTAGTAAGCCCTAGGTTGGCGACTAGCACTGAGGGTATAGTAAACACACATATGGAAGGCATTAACCTCTAAGATAACACATTCCAAAGAGAGAGATAAGACATATGCCAACCAACTCCCACTTAGACAAAAATATATATTAAATCCCAATTACGCATATGTAATGTCATGAAAAACTACAAAAACTGAAAGGGGAAAACTACAAGTACCCAAAAGAAAGTAAAAAACAATAGTAACCACGAAGCCCAAATAGCTCATTCAATCCCAAACTAGTAGAAACCAGCCTGATCTCCAACCTGCTCCAAGTGACCAGAAAAACAGTTTATATATACATAGGGTGAGTATAACAATATACTCAGCAGGATCCTCCCTAGATTCTCTTATGCAAAAGTAAAGAAATCATGCTAAAGCATAGTGAACAACAAGTGAAACTAACTCATCTCCTAAACAGGTATACTAAATTCCCAGCCTCGCCATGGCTACTCTCACCAAGTATCACATACAAGAGTATATAATATAATACAAAATATCAAGGGTACCCCACTACAACTTCCCCACTAGTTTTCCTCTTTTCCCCAATGTTTCACATCCTAAGCATCTCTCTCTAAAAAGGATTGCCCTCGGACACCTGGGATAAGCACCCCAACATGCACCTCATGCAACCAAACCACCATGTCCTTGTAAGCAAAGTAACCCAGTAGTTTCTGGGAGCCACCATAGCTCGCATAACGTGTATCATACACCGATTATTAAACATCAAGCCATTATAGCCCATACACCGGGTAAGGATCCTCAAGACATGATATCCTATACACGTTACTCCTATAGTATTCCATAGGAAAATATATCCAAAATATATGTGTGTGAATAACCACAAGCAATTATAGCCCTCTACACACATATATGGGGAAAACTAACTGTTGTGCCTACTAGCACAATTAACTACCAAGAGAAAAGAGTGAGTCCAAAGGGGGTAGCTATCCATCAATCCTCCCACCGTAATGTTGGGTAAAACACCCCCCAAGGCTCAGAATCCCCAGGGTTTTAGTTTCCCTAATAGACGGGGTGGAGTAGCATATAGAATCAAAAAAAGTACAGAATATACTATAGCTCACAACCACACTATGGTCATAACCTAGTCTTAGAAACAACTTCAACTGACGTCTCTCGGACTCCCGACTACCACTTTTAAGACTATATATCCTATTAGTACACAACCATTTAAAGATCTTAATTACATTACTTCATTCTCTTTTTATCAATTGCACTTTATGTTAATTAATTCTTTAAACATAAATTAAGCATTAGAAATTTCCACATTATATTTCATTAGCATCACACCCAAAGTTCATTGTTCCTTCAAATTACAACCTCATCATTGTGCTCCAGCAAGCTCCAAGACTATGGGTAAACATCATTTATTCAATTATTTATTTTCAACATTAATTTCCCATATTCCCAGGCATTCTAGAAAAATATTCAATGCTACTAAACATAAGGGGCTTAACACGGTGAGTAGGTGAACTACCTGTCGAGTCTTTTCCAGCTATAGAAAGAGCGTATACCCATCCTCCCTTGAGAATCTAAACACATAAATCACATGGAATACCCCATGCATCTTTGCCCATTTTTTGAAGGAGGGTAATAAAATCATCTTTCTTGAGCAGTGGGGAAAATAAATATGATAAACAACCAACAAGAATCAGAACGCATCCAAACATTCACATATAACCCATTTCATCATCCCCAGTGTCCTCCCCGGCACCCACATGCATAAACTGATGCATCTCGCCACTCTAAGAATCAACTTCTACCACAACCAATAGACCTCCATGCCCCCACATATCACAATATCCATCTAGGCTCGCATCACAACACAAGCAAGAACAAAACAAACATCATATCAATTGGTCTCTTGGACCTTAAACAAGCAATAGGGTAACTCAGAACCCTATAAGGAATTATCTTTTATCAAACAACCAGTTCTTTAACCCATCTTGAATTAATCGATTTATTATTTGCATGTTCCAACTACAGAAAACCTAAATAGTAAGCTATCACAAATTGATTAAACATGTTTACTGCACTAATTTGATCAGAATCAAATTACAACAACAACAATTAGATTCATTCACACGCCTCTTTATCTTTATCCAAACAGTTATTAATTTACATTCTTTACCAATTTCCATCATTAATGAAAAGATAAACAAAGAAAGCATAGATATCACACTATCTAGAAAAATAAGATTCAATAACATACGATCGATATTAATTTATTTATCCAGTTCAAATAGTTATTATGTCAATTCCATTGTGATCCAGTGGGATAAAACATGATAACTACACATTTGAACGTAAAATAAAAGATAAGAAACGAATCCCCTACCTCAAATGGTTCTTAACATTCTTTATACGAGAATGAGCCACACAACGAGTTACGATCTCCTCCCCATGTGACAACTGTATCCACTCAAGGATGTAGAGACACTGACACACCGGTCAACACCCAAGAAAATACCATTAGGAACATGGATATAGAATTCCATAAATGGTAAAAGAGAAATAAAAGGAGATGAACCTAAAAGAATGAAGATAGACCATACCTTATATCAAAGATTTGTCGATACTGCTTGGTTGCATCAAAAACAGAGGGGAACAAATCCAAGGAGGAAAGATTGATCACACAAATCCTATGGGAAAGAATGCAAGGTTAGAGCATCTCACACCCGAGAACAAGGGGTAAGAACTAGGGAGGAAGATATCTTGTCCCTTTAAAGATTTAATGAAGCATCTGTTTAGGATACGCTGGATTTTACATTAAAAGATGATCGCATTAAACCACTAGGTTTGACCAAGTAAAAGCATCCCAAGCCTTGGGAAAAATTAATATTGTACATATTGCCATTGAATCGGACTTAGAGTCCTTAAAAAGAGGCTTTAAATGAATTTTATGACAAAGGAAACATCAAAGGGGTGAAACTATAGAAAGATGGAAACACTATTCATGAACATGAAATTTGGCAAAGGAAATATAGGCTACTGTTGGACCTCACCATTATGGGAACACTGTTCATGAACTCAAAATTTGGAATAGGAAATAAAGGCTAAAATTGGACATCACCATTCTGGGAACACTATTCATGAACTCAAAATTTGGAAAAGGAAATAGAGGCTACCGTTGGACCTCACTGTTCTGGAAACATTGTTCGTGAACTCAAGATTTGGAAAAGGAAATAGAGGCTACCCTTGAACCTCACCATTCTAAAACACTGTTCACATAAGTTTACCATTGCACTATTCAGATAAGACCACCGATGACATTGTTCACATAAGGTTACCATCTCACTATTCACATAAAGCTACTGATGACACTGTTCACATATGGTTATCATTGCACTGTTTACATAAGAATACCGATGACACTATTCCCATAATGTTACCATTGCACTATTCACATAAGGCTACCAATGTCACTGTTCACATAAGGTTACTGTTGGACTGTTCACATAAGGGTACTGATGACACTGTTCACACAAGGTTACTGTTTCACTGTTCACATAAGACTACCGATGACACCGTTCACATAAGGATACCATTGCACTGTTCACCTAAGGCTACCGATGACACTGTTCACATATGGCTACGGATTACACTATTCACATAATGATACCGTTACACTTTTCACAATAGGATACTGATGACACTGTTCACATAAGGTTACCATTGCACTATTCACATAAGGCTGCTGATAACACTGTTCATATAAGGTTACCGTTGCACTCTTCACATAAGGCTACCGATGACACTGTTCACATAAGGTTTCTATTGCACTGTTAACATAAGGCTACTGATGAAACTATTCACATAAGGTTACCGTTGCACTTTCACATAAGGATACTGATGACACTTTTCACAAAAGGTTACCATTATACTGTTCACATAAGGCTTTCGATGACACTGTTCACATAAGGTTACCATTGTACTATTCACATAACGCTTCCGATGACACTGTTCACATAAGGTTACCATTGCACTGTTCACATAACTGTAAATTTGTAAAGGCATTGGGGATAAGACACCTTGACCTCTTGGAACACCTCAGACACCATATTTTCAAAAAGGAATGGACCAGAGAGGTTCGGGCCATTACATTATCACTAAGGTTTTATCATCTTGGTTTCCTAAGTTTAACTAAACATTTTCTCTGATAGTAACTATAACGACCTGGTATTGATATATATAGACATTACATCACTTTTTTGTAATACATAAAACATTAAAAAAAATAGACTCCCAAAGACCGTACTAGTATAGTGCCTTTAGAAACATGGAAACATGAACACTAGTACATAATATGTATCTTTATAACCTGAGGGAAAGGAAACATAATAAGGGGTGAGCTCAGATGCTTAGTAACGGTAAAAAATAGAGATATGTAAACATGATCTTGATCATAACGTTATAAGAACATGATCATGAAAATAGGATATCATACCCTACATATCAAATATCATAGACATGAATCATATCATAAATAATAGTAGTATATAAGATAAGAATCATAAAGAAATAAAAAACACGAGCCCTGAAAGCATAACAAAAAAATAACATATGGAATTATGGTAGATGCCTAAGAATATATAATGATTTCCATAGTATTCAAGGCATCTATTTCAAGGCCATCTTAGTGGACAATGTCATTTAATAAACTAGGTTCACTCCCTACTCCAGCCCTGTATTACTGAATAGAGTTCACTCCTATTTCTAGCCCTGTAATACTGAACTGATTTCACTCCTCATTCCATCCATGTCTATCTCATGAGATATAATTCTTTACTCAATTCATTGAAGATAGATATAGGTAACACCCATCTAATAATGAAATCATATATACATTTTCCACAAGATCATAAACAATTATACCATAACCTATGAAATTAAATGGGTGAAATAAATATGTAATTTTATCTTAACTTGTGCAAAAGTGACTGGTTTCATATTCATTTCATCAAATCATAACTCATGAAAAGAAGACAGTTTCATAATCATATAACCCATGAAAGAGAAATGGGTATCAAAAACAACATTCCAAAAAACCATTAACCATTTGAATAAAGAATTTTAATGGATAAATTGAATCATTTCCCCAGAAAGGCACGAGGAACACCAACATATGTTATCTTATATGGGAAATAATTTTGAATAATATTTTAAAAACACTTTATAAAGAAATTATCCTTTCTCCTTTGAAATTTTTTTCTTAAAATGAAAAACCTTTTGAAAAATATTTTCATGAAAAAAAAGTTGAAAACTTATAAAGGAATCATTGAAATAATTTTTAAATATATTTTCCTTTGAAAAATTATAGAGGAGCTTGAAAACCTTTTGAAAATAATTGTCCTTGAAAACATATAAAATAAATTGAAAACCTTTTAAACACAATTTCATCAAAAATTTCTTATAAAAGCATCTTATTAAAAATTAACCTTTTAAACATGCAATGTAATATTCAAAGAAATTATGGTGGGTAGATCCATAAATGTCAAATGAGGTAAAAATAATATTCATTTTTATTGTAAAAATCTTGGAAAATTTCCTTGTTCAGAAAGTGAAAAAAAGATTCCATTGAAAAAATGGTAAAATACAAAAAATAGTAAAATTTTATTTTAATTATCATAGGATATTAGTAGAATATTATTCTTATCTATTTTTGGAAACCATTATTTTTAAGGAACATGGATTTCTGACTGAAGAGAGAAATTAAGTCATACTTTGTTAAAAATATTTTCTTAATTATCTTAATCACCAAAGAATTGAAAATGGTACTTACATATGAATAAATCAAGACTAACTAGAGGATAAAATAATTCATGAGTTTTATTAAAATATGGATCATAATAATTCATGAATGAAAATGTCATCCTAAACAATCTTGATAAATGATGATATTGTTTCAAGAAACACTAACCACATGGTAACTTTGAATCATAATCACCCTCTAAAAAAATAAAATTACATGGTGCTTAAAATATAATGAAAATAAGGGTATTCATGATATAAATTTTCAATTTAATTTTGGGCACCTCATATAAAAATATATGTGTATAACTAGAATGTTTCTCGAAGATGGAAAATTCATACAAAATTACTTTACAGATTTGGTAAATTTTGATACTTAAACCCCATGATAGAATGATCATAAAATTGTTATTTAAATACCCATAGATTTAATTATAAGAGGAATATAATACATTAATGGGTAGAATATACTCCACACAAAATAAGTGAGTGGTGAATAAGGAGTGTTTCTCATGGAAATAAAGTGTGAGATGAAATACTCTTACCTTGTGCCTTGACTCTGGTCGTACTCATTCAAACCTCTTGTTTAATAAATATAGATTTATTTTAAATATATCATAGAACCATATTCTTACTTATAATACAATATATGGTTTTATTATAGCTTTATATTACCTCTTGTTAACAATTCTATGTTAAGGTTTCACATCGGGTAATATCTGCATTGTTTTCACATGTGTCTTAATTTGTTATATCTTTGGTTCTTATACTTATATCATGATTTCAAGAATGTAAAAAAAATTAAATATAATTTATATTAATTATATTTTTATTATAATAATTTGTAAAATATATAAGTATTCAATATAATACACTGTTCATGGAGACAGTTGGTCGTACGTACGCATGAGCACTATTTTCTTTTAATTGTTGTGTTGAAAGAACGAAAGAAAAAGATATATATGTATATATATATATATATATATATGTATCATTATTAAATTGACTTTATTACATCATATATATCATATATATTCACTAAACCTATCCTTAATACATTCCATGTAGTGTATGAACAAACCACAATGCTTAGAGGGGAAGGTAGTCCACACTTCCTCAAATGAAATTATCGTATTAACACAAAATGGAAAGTATGAATATATGTGTTGTAAAAGTATTAAATAATATTAAATAAATAATAAATCTAATATATAACATATTTTAATAGATTTTCCATCATAATTTCCACCAGGAGAGGATGTAATGGAAAAATGAACAATCATAGTTTAGTGAGGCAGTAGTTTGTTGTACATGTAAACAGTATGTTCGTTACCCATTAGATGGAAGTGTGTGTATGTGTAGATCAAAAAATTATCATAAAAATATAATATTATATTTATGATAATTTTTTTATATACAATCATGTAATTATAATAATTTAGGTAGTGGGGAAAGAAAATAAAATAGAGTTTGAGGGAGGGTTTACCTCTTAATCGGGTAACTCCTTTTGGTTTGCACCTAAGGGCTTCCATTGAAGGCTTTCTTCCCAAGGTAGGATTCAAGGAGGAATTTATGGATTTTGGGTAGAAATTTGGGTAGATTTTGGTTGATCCAATGTGACTAGAGATTTGAGAGGAAGTGGGAGGAGAGGAGGTCTTTTATAATGGATGAGGAGTGGTACTGTTGTAATATTTTGGAAAAGGGAATCCCCACACACATTGTTTTATTAAAAGTGGATAAATAATGATAAAATTTATATTAAAGGCAATATATGGTAGAAATATGGACATAAAATGTATTTTTGGTAAGTTTATAACTCTTTTTAGACCTTAAAGTTTTGGTTTAGTCCCTTATTAAGCTAAATTTAACCTTAATCATTATAATTAATTTTAATTACATTCACTAATATTTTTGGTCAAAAAACATTTGACCATATTATAAATTATAAATTATTCGGATTCCTAATATGGAATAAATTTTTCCAAATTCCAAACACATTACTAATAGAAATTAATTTAAATATAATCATGCAAATGGGACAACAATGCAGGTTTTTAAAGTAAAAATGTTCAAAAGTATTCTAGGTTTGTACAACCAATTTTGTTGTGAAATTGATTAAAATGACCTTAATTAGATAAATTAAATAATATTTGGTATAATTAAACATTCAAATAAATTAAAAATATATTTAAACTTATAAATAAATTAGATGAAAAAGCAGTTTTGAGTTAAATTTCACTATTTTTCACTATTCATTAAAAAATAAAACATCACATAAAAATACCAAAAAATCAACCTAACCAAATTTTTATGCTTAAATTTAAAATAATAATTTTATTTTCACATATAATATTTATAAAATTTATAAAATTTATATTTAAAATAGCTTCGCCAACAAAAAGTGATAAAATTTCCAAAATAAAAATATTGGGTTTTATGTGTTAAAATAGGTTTATTCTTATCTTATGCATAAAAAATATATTATATGAATATAAAAAATATTTACTCTGGAATATAACATATATATTATATTAAAATTATTTACTAATTTTAATTATTTAAATTTATTATCATTAAAATAGCTTTGTGATCATAAGAATAGTTTTCTATAAAAATACTCTCTTTATATTAAATTGCTTCTTATATTAATTTCTAAATAATTTGTAACTAATTAATTCATTTTATATTTTGTAAAAAAACCTTTTTTTAAAATTTAGTTAATAATATTCATAAAATATATTTTTTATATCTAGGTAATATATTATTATATTAAATAACAATATTTTGAATAATATATTATTCTTCGGTAATAATCGATCATGCGTGTTACGCAATCCATCAAGGAAAGTCAGTCTTGAGTGAAATGTATGCTAACCTCGGTGTTCCATGTAGATAATTCTAAAATTTATACTGCATTTAGTGAAAAATTATCTTCCTGTTTCACATAATTCAATCCAAACATAGTACTTAAAAAAATAAACTATTTTTAGTGTAGTGTGAAATGAAAAATATCAAAAAGATTAAATTAATTCGAAGAAAAAAATATTTCAAAAAATCTTGGGGTGTTACGTGGATAATGTTGACTCTATAATCATAATAAAATATAAATATATTTTTTCAATTAAGTTATTGTTTTACAATAAATAAAATATAATTATATAAGGTAAATAAGAAGTTAAAAAAGAAAGTGATTGGGTTAAGGCAGTTGCATCTTCTTTGAAATAACTCCTTCAGATATCCTCTTAAGGATCATATGGTTGGTCTTTTTGGAATACCATAACCTCTTGAATGTGTATAAGGAATATGAGAAGGTATTATGGTAGGTTATGGTCGATCTATATTCCTCAAAGTTGTGTGAATAAGATAAATGAGATCTTCCTTTTTATAATTAAGGGGAGGGGCACTCATGGGATTTCTTAAAAGATTATAATATAATAATGTTATTATATAGAAAAATGCCTAAAAAGGATAGGGATTCAAATATAATATAGTATGGTGCTAAAATACCATCAAAGAATAAAATTTTAATTACTGTATGTGGTTTTTTAAAACATATATTTTGGTTTAACCCCTTACTTAACCCATTTTAACATTAACCATAGTAACATCTTTTTCACACGTAAAGGGATATAATTTTAATTATAAGATAAAAATTTGATCATAAATGGGAAAATGATGAAATTTATTACCATATATTATCTTAATTGTCATCTTTCATGATTTTTATAGTTTTTAAATAATTTAATAATATATTATATTGATAAAATATCATTAATGTAAATTTTAACATTACTCAATTAATTTGACATAAAAATCATAACAAAAATTTTTAAATTATAATATAATTATTTAAAACAACACTAATAAGTCATATGAATAAATAAAATTCATGTAACACTATAAATCACTCAAATTATATTACTTTTAATGTTTTTAAAATCATTTATTCAATTTCTCTAATAATTGAGTAAATACTACATCGGCTTTGCATAAGAATTTAAGGTAATTATATAATTTATTAAAATTATAAAGAAATTTTCATAATGAAAATAATTTCATTAATCTAAAAATATAAACTTATATTCATTCATAACATTATTTTTTCCTTATGTGGACAAATAAGAGATATTTAAAATTAAGAGAGTGATATTTTGTAATTTTCTTTACATTAAATAATATAAATGTAATTTTCCTAGAAAAGTGTCCATTAAACCAATAACGTTTGAGACTAAGGTGATAAGGGTTGAATTAAATTTTTCTAGAAATAATTAAGATGAAAATTTATGGCCTTATCACTTAGTTTTAACCTAGATTTACCTGATTTACCCTTTACCATAGTGATAAATTTTATCATGGTTACTATTTTGGTTAACCAAAATAAAAGTCACATATTTGAAAATTTTTATCATACTAATTCCAAATATGGAATAATTTTTTTAAAATTCAATTCTTATAACGGGTAGAAATAAATTTTAAAAATATGCTGCAAAATGAGACAAAAACAACTTTTTAGAAAGATACAATTTTAAACATAAAACTCAATTTATTATTATCCCTTAGAAAAATATTTAGTAATGTTAAAAATATTATTGAATATATAATATATAAATTTCATTAAAATAATTCAATAATATCTATTTATTTAATTTAATAAAAAAAATACATTTCACGTAAAAAAATAGTTTTTCCAAAAAATATTTCATTTTCATTCAAAAGTTTTTTATTTTTATTTATAATCAATTGATAAAAAATGAATCTATATTATATATTTCTAAACTGTAGGTTTTTAATAATTTATTTATTCCAATTCAAAACCCACTAATAAAATAGCTTGGTGATAACTATCACATTAAATAATAATATTTTCATAGTATATAACTATTCATTTAAACTCGGTGTTGTGTGTAATGTAAAATATCAAATAAATTAAATTTATTTGAATAAAATAAAAAAATATAGGGTGTTACATTCTGCCCCCATAAAATTGAATTTTCCATCAGAATTTGTCACTTAAATATAAAAAAATGATGATAAATTTTTTTCATCACATCTCTAGGTTCCCATTTAGCTTATTTAAAATTCCAATTCCTTAAGAGAACTTTTTCCAGGTTAATAGTATTATTCTATATAAAATTATCTATACGATCAAATATTTCTACTAGTTTTTCCTAAAGATAATGATAATGCTCTAGTGGAATGACCACAGAGTTCTATACATGTGATGGGTCAGGTATGTACTTCCTCAAGAGTGATATATAAAACACATCATAAACATGGGAGAGGTTCAGTGGATGCACTAAGAGATAAGATACTATTTGTACTTGATCAAGAATACTTATAGGACCAATATACATATGTCTCATTTATCCTATAATACCCAATCTCATAACCTTATTCTATGAAGAAATTTTTAGAAACACCTTCTCATTGACTTCAAATTATAAATCCCATTGATGATTGAGAGAATAAAATTTTGGGTTACTCTAAGAAACCTTAGGGTACTATTGAATAGCTCCAAATTTATATTTCATTTCCCCATTTTTCTTTGGTCCCAATATTTTTCTTTCTCAAATCTCACATAATTATGTCATGGTTCTATACTTATTTCTATATAGGTATTCATAATGAGCTATTTTAATGCTCGAGTGAAAGATATTATTATAATAAAACTTTACTAGAGGATGAGGTTGATCTCAAATGCCTTTGAAATACATTGAAAAAAATATCAACATATCCACTAGGGTTTGATTTTTTCTCTAAGACTAACCATATATCTAATGATTATACACTATACTAAAACTCAAATTTGTATCCAGAGCTTACAGAAGAGTTTTCCCATACATTGGGGTAAACCTCATATCCCAATCAGATATAATATAATGTGGTACTTCATGCAAACTTAACATATCCTTAATTAAGTGTGGTGGCTTAGTAAGGAAATAAAATATAAATCAAATGGGATTATAGCCCTTAGAAGTTTTTAGGAGCCTGAAGACAAAATCCATAGTGATGTTTTCTAATTTCCACTCTAGTATTGGTAATGGTTATAACATCCCCTTATACTTATATCACCCAGGCTTATTTTACTAACATACTAAGAACTGAGATATGTATTAAAAATATCTCTCTTCACACTATCCCACCAGGAATACTATTTTAGAAATCTATAAATATTCATACTTTCGAGATGAATAGAGAATGATGAACTATGAGCCTCATCCAACATCTCATTATTCAAATCTAGTATGGATGGAATTAATACATGTTTCTTGATCTTTTTCATTCCATTATAATCATGATTAAACTTGAAAACATTCCTCACCTTCTTCTATAGATCTACATCTTTCTTATATGCTTCATTAGTGTTCTCTTTGATATATGGTTGAACACTCATTTGAGAAAAGTAAGATTTATCCCCTTGCATTAATATTTCAAGATCCATCATTTACGAATCTATAAATATTTGATCTTCAATGATCCTCATCATAGATAATATAGCATGATCCTTTTGACTCAAAGAATCAACCACTTTTTTCTCTTTCCTAGGGTCATAATTTATTGATCAATCATAATCTTTAATCAGTTTTATCCATCATCTCAAGCTCATATTCCACTCCGTATTTTTGAAAATATATGTCAAACTTTTATGATTATTATATATATATATATATATCACACATGTCTCCATAAATATAATTTTTTCATATCTTTAATGCAACAAAATACCACTGCAAAATCTAAATCATGAGTTGGTTAATTTTTTTCATGAACCATCGATTGTTGTCAGGTATAAGCTACCACCATATCATTCTTCATTAGAATTAATCCCAATTCCTTCTTCTATAAATCATTATAGATTAAAAAAGATTCTCTATTATAGGGTAATGTAATTACAAGTGAACTGACTAAAGTTCTATTTAGTTCCATGAAATCTTCTTCACTTTCTTCTATACAAAGGAACTTAGCACCCTTCCATGTTAACTTGCTAAGTGAATTAGATTGTCAAGAAAAATTCTCTATAAAGAGAAGATAATATCCAACTAAACCAAGTAAACTACAGATCTTTGTCATAGTGGTTGGTCTGGTTGAATGTTTAATAACATCCATCTTTAATAGATCCACCCATATACCCTCACATGAGAATATATGAACTAATAATGAATCTTTTAGAAGCTAAAATTCACAATTGGTAAATTTTTCATAAGGCTTCTCCAACCTCAGGTTCTTCATCAAAATTCTCATATAGTCATAATGATATCCCTTTCTCTCTGAATATATAAGAATATCATCTATAGATACTACCAAAAATTGATCAAGATAATCTCTAAAGACTATATTCATTAAATCCATGAATATAGAAGTGGAATTAGTAAGGAAAAAAGACATCACTATAAATTCATAGTGTTCATACCTTATATGGAATATTTTATTGGGAATATCCTCATTTACCCTCAATTGATGTTGTATAGAAAAAAGGTCAATCTTAGAAAATTATTGATCTCTATAAAGTTGATCAGAAAAATAATCAATATGGGGTAGAGAAAATTTTTTATTGACTGTGATATTTTAAAGTTCCCGATAATCAATACAGAGTCACATAAATCCATATTTATTATTAAAAAAATAATAGTTTCACCCAAAGGGGAAGCACTTTTTTTAATTAATCTATTATCAATATTTTCTTAGAGTTTATTCTTCAATTATAGTAACTCAATTGGGGTCATTATATATAGAGTCTTTAAAATAGGTGTAGCACTAGGAATGAGTTCTATTGAGAACTCAAAATCATAATTCAGTGGAACACTAGAAAGTTTTTTAGGAATGACATCACAAAACTCCCACAAAATAGGCATATATTTGATGTTGAGTTTCTCCCTAACCATATGACATAAACATCCCTTTTTAATAGGAATCAACTCCCATATAATGGATCTATTTTCTATCGAATTTTCATATTTATTGTCTCAATGATAGATGATCAAATGTTAGTTCATAATATTGAACATTACTTCCCTTACTCGGTAATTGATGTGGGATTTATGTGAATAAAACCAATCCAATACCAAAATAACATCAAATTTTACCATAGGGAGAATAAAAATATTTACAGAAAGTATATTCCCACAAAATCTCAATTAGATAATAATAATAGACTTGAAATAAGATCATCATGCCATTATGGGTTTTCACTACTAATTAAACATCTAATTGTTGGGGTAGCATTTTGACACAATTATCATATTATTCAAATATAAAAAATTTGGTAGATAAAAATCAAATAGCACATTATTAGTTCTAGAGTGGATAGTATGTGTACCTTTCACTACATTGTTATTTCATTCCATATGTATAATAGTGATTTTATAACATTTCCCCTTGTCTTTGGTCTTAATAAGTTACTGACATTAAGCATAATCAACCTTGAAGTTTGAACAAAGGTTGTCATAATTCCCATACTCCTTGTATTTGAAACACTAAAGTGTGGATGGTTAATTCTGTTGTGCCCTTTCATTTTCCCATTCATTGGTTGGTCTCTCCACATCACTACAACATTTTATTTCTCGATTAACTTCCATTCCACACTTAAAATATTTACGAGTCCAATTAAAACATGTTTCCTTACACACTCTAAGAATAAAGGAAAGCTTGTCTTCCTCTCTTCATGATTTTTTTAATTTATTTTTAATGCCTTATTTAATTTATTATCAAATCCATGATATTTATGGGTAACTTCAATCTATTTTTATATCTTGATACAAAATCAAATTATTTATTCATAGATACTTGAGTATCTTATGGATAAATCCCTTCAAAGACTTGGTTTAAGAAAATGGAGAATCAATCAACCTTACATTTAGGTTGGATGATAATACCATAGGTGTACCTCATAGGTATCATTAAATTTTCATCATAGGTACCAATGGATTCATCATGTTTTTGTTTAAGCTCAAGGAATTCATTCTCGATCTTCATATTAAGAATATAAGGAAATTGATTATTTAAAAATAATCTCTTAAACTCATCCCACTCCATGGAGTTAGTTTCTTCATGTTTCCTTGTATTCTTGTTAATAGTCCACCATTGATATAATTTTACATGAAAATGATAAACAACCAAAATTAATTTTTCATGATTTAAACACTAAATAATGGAAACTTTATTTTCAATGGTACTAATCCATTTCTCAGCAACAAGTGGATTAGCGGAACCACTAAAATAAGGTGGGAGTTACCTCTAGAAGGACTCAATATAATGTTGTTCTTACCTTTTCTTATTTTCAAGTTCAACCTAATTCATAGTTAGATAAAGTCTTGTGAGCATAAAAATGATATTTTTCTTCCCAAATCCAATAATATTTGGTTTATTATGAGGTAAATCATTATATTTTTCATCACATTCAGCATTGACATGATTCCTTGAAGTTCCAACCATAAACTAAAACCACAAATTATATTGTGAGAACAAATAATTATAGTGGAAAACCATATAATCAAGAAAAATCATTTATATGATTTAAAAATCTATACACTTTATTTATAAACGATGAAACCTTTGGCTTAAACTAGGTCATTCATTATCAAAACATTAGGATTTTATCCTATACTTAAACTTATCCCCAGGGTTCTCACTAACATTTTCTCATACAAGATTCGAATGATTAATGAAACCTTTATCTCATACCATATATAGCACCCCATACTTTCCATATAGTTATATTTAATCAATTTATATGAATATTAAATACATGAAATAACTATATATGCTAGAATAATAAAGGTACATTACCTTTGGAAACATGGATATATAAACAAATTATTCATAAATTAACTACATCTTCATCCTCTAAGTTCTTCATAAATTGTATCTTTTTCATATAGACCATGCCTAAAAAAATTTCTTAATAACTTTAGGAAAATTAAACATAAGAAGGGAGATCTTAAGTGCTAATTAAAGATAAAAAAGGATATATCAATGATCACATAAGCATAACATGAGCATAAGGGTATGAGGACATAAGTTTAACATTTGAAAACAATAACCTACGTATCATAGATTATAATCTGGAGTCATGGTATAAATCATGGTAGTTCATAAGACATGAATCATAAAGGAATAAAAGAACATGAGTCATAAGAACATAACATTGTAATAAGACATGGAATTGTGGCATAAACATAAGCGTAGAAAATCATTTTCATAGTATTTATGGCTTCGTCGCCAGAACTATCATAGGTTATTTGGTTCACTCCCAAAAACATCATAGTAGTCAATGTTCATTCCCCTGACTATCATATTGGATTGGGTTCATGACCTGAACCATAGTATTATTCAAGGTTCACTCCTAATACTATCATTTTGGATATATTCCCTTACTAAACTAAGTTAACTCTCCATTATAGTCATGTTTATCTCATAATATATCAATCTTTACCTAATTAATTGGGCTACTATATAATTCTAGGCCAACCAATCACATAATTAAAATCGTAAATACGTTTTCCACATGATTATAAATGATTCATCATATCATAACCTTTGATAATAAATGATTTTTGTAAACATTTTATCATGGTATAACTCATTGAAAAGAAATAGGTGTAATAAAATTTCATCATTTCGTCATTGTATAACCCATATAAAAGGAAAGAGTTTCATAATCATTTCATCATAAACATAAAAAATACATAGAAATAATAAGGATGGTATCATTGTATCATATCCCTAGTAAAACATTAGTAACCTCAAAGGATATCTTCTGAGATGAAAACAGTATTTAAAATATCCATAGGAACATTTCATGAAAAAAATACCCATTTCTATTTGAAATCACTTATTTAAAATCTAAAAATTTCTCAATTATGTAGTAAAGTTTTTCTTTGAAGTTAACCTTGAAAATTTTTAAAGGAAGCTTCAAAGAAATTAATGGTCATTATGATTATAAATTTTGTTCATGTTATATAAGGTAAAAACATTCCTTTCTTACATTTGTAAAAAGTCAAAAAGTACATTGTTTGGAAAACTATAAGAAGATTCCATTATAATTTTTTTGTAAAAAGTAAAACATAGTTAAAAATGATATTAAAAAATGAATTGATAATATTGAAACCCTTATTTATAACATTTTTATAAATCATGGATATATAAGAAGACGTTTTTTGACCGAAGATAGAAACAAAGTCGATTTTCATTAAAAAAATTATTTCTACCTCTTGAGTGCTTAAAGAGAGTAAAATTAGAGGAAAACATGTAATTTTAATAAATAAATATAGTATAAGAAAATTTGTGAGTTAATTAAGAGATATATCATACAATTTCATCATCATGATCTTAATCATAAACAATCTTGATAAAAAATGAGATTGTAACATAAAAAATTAATAATATGCACCCTAGAGTCGATATCTTAAGGGGGGAACTCACACACACCATTTTTCTATTGTAAATATTTCTTTAATAACTAATATAATACTAAATAAAAAACATAATGATTGGGGGAAAGAAAAATAAATGATAAAAATATAAATATGGTATCAAAATACTAGAAAATAAATAAAAATAAAACCCAGAAAGGTGTTTATGGGAAAATATTGTCATTCTAAGGAGTTCACAATGATGTTATCACCATTATTTAAAAATTAAATCTCATTATCATATTTAATGTAGGGATAAACCATATCAATTTACACCCACCCTTTATATTTGTAATTACCCTAAACCAAACCTCTGTATGCATGATAATCTCCCTCACATAATCCCCACAATGCCACATTGACCCTCTTCATGCATCATTATGATAAAGACGTAGAGGAATAAATAAGAATAGGAAGAAGAAAAAAATAGTATAAAAATAAGGGTTATTATATAACACCCCATGATTTATGGTACATATATTCTTAAATAAATTCAGTTTACTTGATAGATTATGTTTCATGCAAAAACGATCTTAAGAAAACCATAATATACTATTAAATATTAACATGGTCATTGGAATAGTAATGTGATTATTAGGAATTGTAATGTGACCATTAGAATAATAACTTCGCCTATGAAAGTATAAATAAAATTTAGGTATCTTATAAATGAATAGTTGATATATTTATATCACAGAATAAATAAATAAATGTTTTAAAAATAATAAATTAATTGTTGGTGTTTTTGTAAAGCGTGATTGTTTACTTAAAATGTTATAGTTAATATAATGATTTAAAATAAAATTTATTTCCATAAAATAGATTCATAAATTGATTTTTCTCTTATGATTCTATGAAAATTTTATTAGAACTTAAATATTTTTTCAAAGTGTCCTAAAATCAGTATTAATAATAAAATCATTATTTTTTGAATAAATGATGATTTTTATTAAAAATTAAATTTCATATATTTATAAAATTATTTTCTAAATATTCAGTCCATTTTTGAAATATATGCATCGAAAAATGGTTAGGGTGAATTTTTGGTATTTTTCTAAAATAGTTGATTATTTGGTGAATAGTAAAATGAAGTAACTTACATTATTTAACATTACATGTAAATAAATGAATTTTTGAGTCATGGTTGAGTAATGAATGATGTGATTGGATATTATCTATAAATCATGTGAACTAGTTACTATACATCATTATAATAATCATCATTATTTATAGTCTTGATCCAAAAATAATAAACTAATGAATAAAATAATCAAGAACACCCATCTCCTCCCATTATAAATACAACCCCTCACCACCTATTCTCCTCACATGTTATAATATTTCGAACATAATTATATTCTACACAATTACTATGCCAAACCTCTTCCCTGAATCCTGGTATTTTTTATCACACTAAAAGACCAATCCCAAGTTCCTTAAGGAGGTTCTCAAGGAGATGCTACACAAAAGGTAAAATCATCTTTCATTCTCTTTTATTTTCTTTTAATTTCTTTATTTTCTAATACACTCCTTACATACTCTAAAAAAATGCATGATAACTCTGGTATCTTATATATAGTGTAATTTTATTATATTAATGTAATTTCTATCATTAATCTTCTTCTTCGTTCTCTTGTATTTTAAAAATGAAAACAACATTCGTGATGTGTCGATTTACCACCATCGCGGGTGATGTATTTTCATTTTCCATTACCGACTTTAAGGCAGGTCATAAAACCATTATTATGGTTAAATAATATTTTATTATTCATATTAAATGTTATATAATGTTATGGAACCAATATATAATGGTGATATTAAATAAAATTATATAAGTTCATGATGGTCATAAAAACTGTAAAAATAAATTAAATCATTTTCATTGAAATTTTATATCATGAATCATTCTCATACCATATAACCAAATTATATATTATATAATTTAATATATATTCTATTTCCTTAATGACATATAATTTTAATTTTTTATAATTATTCCCATTTTACTTGAACTTCCATACTTGTATACAAGCAAATCGATCATGAACACCAAAAAAACACACTCCTAAAATGATAAAATTTAATCTTATAAATCATCAAAAAGGACATACATGAATTTAATAAAATTATAATAAATAAAATAACTATATATAAGGTTATAAATTATTTAATTAATGAATCTAATTTGATTATCCATGACATTAAGTACTAGTGCAGATCACTTTTGGAAATAAAGTAAGGTACATCATCTCAATTTCCATTTTATTGAGAATTACTTGGTATTGTGGACCTAATCATTTTTATGTGGTGTATCTAATATAAATTTGAGATAATTTTTCATTATAAATTATATTTCTATTAAATATAAGTATTTTCATATATCAGGGATATGATTATTTTCTATGTCATATACCATTTTTACATATAGTTTTTACTTTGAATGTTATTTTTTGGGGGGATATATTGATAAATATTTATCCTCTAATCAATACATGATATTTTTATAAGCCATACTTTTTATGAATTAAATATATGTATAAATAATTATTTGGAATTATAGTTATGGGTGGGGCCTAACATTATATATCCCCCTGATGAATCAACAAGTCTTATGATACAAAATCGTTAGCGACAAACCCTTCATGTTTATTTCCATGAAGAATCAGATGGGTTTCTACCCTTAGACATAAATAATCTTATTAAAGGTCTTGATGGTGTGGTTCATGTGATATATACATGATTTCTAATAATTAATCATTTTCTTTATTCATTATTCATTTATTATGTTCCATGATATTTTCACTATAAAAAAATCTATTGTTTCATTTTCATTCTTAGTTTATTGATGGCATGTGTTTATTAGTTATTTACCTTGAAATAATGATTACTCCTTATTGAATTTGATTCAATTATTATTGATTAATGTAACCCTTACTAATAATTTGATATCACCCTTTTATTTTTCTTCTTTCATCGGGTTTTAAAGATGAAATCTTTGAATAAGTGTCAAGGAAAATGTTAATTTTTATTTTTTATATTTTGTGTTTAATTTCCAATGTAATAAGGTAACCATATATGTATCTATTTATTAAAGACTAATAAATTGATAAATACTTATTGATTTTATCTCCAGTATCTATTCCATTCTAATAAAATAACCACCAACTCTGGGTTACTGAGTTCGGTGTTGTTATAGTTGGTATCAGAGGTAGTTTAGTAGAAACCTTAGGAACTAGATGTCAAGTAAACATGAAAATTATAAAAATTAATTATAGGGAATTTTTCTCTCAATACTAATTATGATTATGAGATAACTTAGTGTGTGGAATTATTTAGTGATAACACCTAATGAACGAAATGGAATCAATACCCATAGAAAATTTAGGGATTTCCCTACTGAGAAAGTTAACACAGTTAGTGTTGGAGATGAGAAAATAATGACCATGTTAGGATAGCTTACTAAGGTTATAATGAATAACCATACTATACCTATTTTGTTTGGTTTCATGTGGAAGAATAAATAATATTTTAGTGGGATGACTAATCTGTTGGAAGTTAAGAAATGGATCAATTCCCTTGAAAAGATATTTTTGGAATTGGGATAAAATAAAAATGAAAAGGTAGTACTGGTAGTATATTGTCTCAATGGAGATGCTAATAAATATTGGTCATTGATCTAGAATAATAAGGAGGAATATTCCATAGAACACATGGAGTGGAAAACCTTTAAATAATTATTCTTTGATCAATATTTCCCTTATGTAAAACAAACTAAAATGAAGAGAAAATTCCATAGCTTAAATCAAAAGGAAAAATAGGTGTTTCAGAGTATGAATAAACATTCACAAGACTATCTAGGTGTGATATATATTATATATGTGACTCTAAAAACAATATTGATCATTTTATTAGAGGTCTTAATCCACATCTCATAAGGGAACCAAATTCTCAAACATTTTCACCATATGATGAAATAGTATTAACTTCTATAAAAATGGAGAAGGAAGTTACTAGATCATATATATTAAATTTTTTTAAAGGTTGGGGCCAAAGACTCATTTATTATTTAAAGCAAAGAAAATACCTCTTTTTAACTAGGTAGAGGGAGACCCATTACATAGCTCGAAGGCCCAGTGGGCATTTAGCCTATTATATGGCTCGTAGGCCCAAATTTTTGGCCAAAGGCCCATTCTATGAATAGTACTACTACAGTACTCCACCTGAAACAGTACTTCACAGTATCTTCCACCGCTATAGTGACCTGCCGCCACTACAGTGCATGTCGTTGCTACAGTGGCGTAGCTACTATAGTACCCTATTGTACTACTACAGTACCTGCTCCCAATGGGTTTTGAACCCCCATTTTTCATATAGGATTATGGGGTGCTTACCACTAAGTTAAACCCCAACTACCGATCATATATATTCAATGGAAATCAAGAGAAGAAGAGGTTTTTTGATAAAAATAGAAAAGGTAAAGTGTCAAATAATAATAATTAAATGAATAAATTCACGTTATGAAATAATTTTAGAAATAATCATTCTGGGAAATGCTTGAATGGTATGGTAGTTTTTTTATAATTGTATAAAAAGGGTTATTGAGATAAGGACTATAAAGGGTAGAAAAAATCAATTATTTTTTAATAGTTAAACTATAATTAAGTGGGGATTTATTCAAATAATTTTCACAAGAGTCAAGGGAATCTACCATAGAAGAGGGAAAGGGAAGATGGCCAAGCTTATGTGATCATTATAGCTGAAGTATAAGTACCCAATGATGTGGTGGAAGGTTTATTATTCATCACTTCAAGTTTATACAATTATTTATTTCATTTTGAATCATCACACTCTTTTAAATATACCCAATTATCTATGAAAATTATACATTCCCAGTATGATTTAATAATGGAGTTGTTAGTAAAAACACCTAAGGGAAGTCTCATTGCAAAAAAAATGTGTCTTTCAGTCCCCATTATGACATATAAATGTGTTTTAGTTGCTGAATTTATCAACATACCTATGGTTAACTTTTATATAGCCCTCATTATAGACTTTATTTCAAAATATGTTGTGAAAATTTATTTTAGGAATAAATAAATTACGATTTATAAAAAATATATAGAATCCATTATATTTAGATTATAAACTTCATCGTCTGATTCTTATCTTGATTGACCCCTAGTATACCTATTGAATAAAATTCTTATAGAGTAAAATAAATAAATATCTAAGGATGAAGAAAATAATATTCAAATTGAGGATGTACCAATTTTACATGAATACATTAATGTATTTCCCAAAAAAATTACCTGGACACCCCCAAAAGCATGAAGTTGAGTATACCATTGATTTAATATATTCTATAAGACCAATATCAAAGACTCATAATATAATGGAAACTATGGAATTATTGGAGCTGAAGAAAAAACCATAAAAGTTTAGTAATAAGGGATTTATTTTCCCAAGTGTTTCTCCATGAGGATCCACTATGATCTTTTTTAAGAAGAAAGATAGATCCTTGAGGCATTGAATTGACTATATATATATCATTTCTATTATAATAAAGAAAAAGCATTTATTACCTCGCATTGATGATTTATTTGATCAACTTCATGGAGCTTAATAATTTCCAAAGATTTTCCTTCATTCTAGGTATCATTAATTGTGAATAAAGAAGGAATATATTCAAAATATAGCTTTTTGGAAAAGGTGTGGACATTAAGAGTTTATAGTAATTCAATTTTGATTAACTCATACACCCTTTGTTTTTATGGATCTAATGAATAGATTATTCAAGTAATACCTTGTGTTTTTTTGTAGTATTAATTAAAGATATTTTAATGTATTCTAAAATCTATGAAGTCCATGAGAATAAATTTTGGATTACTCTTGATACTATCATAAGGAAATACTTATATGGTAAATTTATAGAGTATGAATTTTGGCTTCTAGAAATTTCTTTTATTGGGCATATTATCTTTAAGAATGGAATATCATATGATCCTAATAAAATAAAGGAAATAAAATAATGTTCTACTCCAATAAACATAACTGAGGAACATAGTTTAATTAGTTTAGTAGGTTACTATTGTAATTTTGTTCAAAAAATTTCCCATTTGGATAACCTATTAACCAAGATTACATGTAAGGGGGTTAAGTTCGTATTAACAAAGAATGTGATTTTTTTTTTGAATAATTGAAGAAACATTTACTCAATGATGCTTTTTTGACTCTTCCATCAAGAAATGATGGGTTTTTTATATATAGTGATGCATCAAAGAAATGATTGGGTTATGTCCTTATGAAAAATGATGAGTTTGTTCCATATTATTAAAGGTAGTTAAAGATTCATGAACAAAATTATCTAACTTGTCATCTTGATTTTGCAGCTATAATATTTTCTCTGAAGATATAGATACAGAGTCTCTATGGTGAAAGATGTGGGATATATACGGATCACAAAAGTTTAAAATAAATATTTACATAGAAAAAACACAACATGAGAAAAATATAATGTCTCTATTTACTTAAATATTATTATTTTTCATCAAACTACCACCCAGGAAAAAAAATATGGTATTATATGAATTGTGTAGGAAAGATCGTAGACTTCTATCCTATATGAGGATTGACAAAGATCTTATGTTCATAGATTTAATAAATATGGAAAAATGAATTTTTAAGGAATGGGAAACATCACTCCTTTTTTAAATGATTGTTAAACCATCATTTCTGGAGAACATAAAAATTTCTTAATCTGATGATGATAATTTTAAAAAGAAAATTAAATCCATTATGTGTGGAATAATGGTAGAATTATTGAATGAGGATGAAATTATGAAATTTAGAAAGAGGTTATATGTTCCACATATCATTTTTAAAGAATTCCAATCCAGATCCAATGCATTTACTCACCTAAAAAGAAATATAATTGAAGCCATATCTTTTTTACTGTGAAGATATAATAAATATTCTTGACATAAGAGTCAATGTAATAACAAATCATATGACTCAGATTGTAAAATTACTTTAGATAAATCATAAAATGGAAGGAGAAATTTGGGAACCTAATGATTTTATAAAGAAGAACAATTTTCTGTTTAGAAGGAAATATTCATGAAAATTTTCAAGGATTAAATTTCTAAAGGAAAGAATATAACACCCCAAGATTTATGGTATGTATATTCTTAAATAAATTCAATTTACTCGATATCTTATCTTTCATGCAACACTAAGCTTAAATGAACCATGATACACTATTAAATATTAACAAGATTGTTGGAATAGTAATGTGATTATTAGGAATTGTATTGTGACCATTATAATAATAACCTCACTTATAAAAGTATAAATATAATTTTGGTATCTTATAAATGAAAATTTAATATATTTATATCATATAATAAGTAAATAAATGTGTTAAAATGATAAATTAATTTTTTTTATTTTTTTGAAACGTAAATTTTTACTTACAATTTTATAATTAATATACTGAATTAAAAGAAAATTATTTTCATAAATTATTATTTTTTTGTCTTAGGACTATAAGATAATTTTTTGAGACCTTAATTAATATTTCAAAGTGTCATAAAATAGGTTATAATTTTAAAATGTCTACTTCAAATAAATGATGATTTTAATTAAAAATTAAATTTCTTATATAAAAAATTATTTTCCAAAAATAGAGTCCATTTCTTAAATCTACACACTGAAAAATGGATTCACTAAATTTTTGGGATTTTTCTAAAATAGTTGAATTTTTATGAATAGTGAAATAATGTAATTTTCATTATTTAATATTATTAGTAAATAAATGAATATTTTAGTCATGGTTGATTCATGGAAGATTTAAATGGATATTATATAAAATTCACATGAACTAGTTACTGTAATTGGTTATAAGAATCATCACTATTGTTTTTCTTGAGCCAAAATAATAAACTAATGAATAAAATAATCAAAAACACCTCTATCCTCCCACTATAAATACCACCCCTCACCACCTCTTATCCTCACACCTTATAAGATTTGTATCTTTCTTATATTATTTCCAATTCATATACCAAAACTCTTTCCCATGTCTTGGTATTTTTTGTCTCACCAAAAGACCAATCCCAAGTTCCTTAAGGAGGTTCTCTAGGAGACATTATACAAGAGGAAAAATCCACTATCGTTCTATATTAGTTTGTTTTAATTTTTTTTCCTATATTCACCTTACCTCCTATGTAAAAAAGAATTATAACTCCATTATATTATATATATACTATAATTTTATTATTTTAATGTAATTTTCATCATCAAATCTCTTCTACTCAACCTTTTATTCTAAAAATGAAAACATCATCTGTGATGTGTTGATTTACTTCCATCATGGATGATGTGTTTTCATTTTACATTAAGACTTTCAATTATGGTCATAAAACCATTATTATGGTTAAATAATATTTTATTATATATATTATAAGTTATATAATGTTTTGTAACCAATATATACGAATGATATTAAAGAAAATGATATAAGTTTGTGATGGTCGTAAAACTGCCAAAATAAATTAAATCATTTTCATTAATGTTTTATCTAATGAATAATTCTGATTCCATATAAAAAATGATATATAAGATAATTTAAACTTATTTAATTTCATTAATGACATATAATGTCAATTCTAGAGAATTATTTCCATTTTACATGAACTTTTATACTTATAAACAAGCGAACTGATCATGAAAACAAATAAAATAAACACTCTCAGAATGACCAAATTGAATCTCATAACTCATAAAAAGTCTATAAATGAACTTAATTAAATTATACTAAATAAAAAAAAATATAAAATTTTATAAATTATGTAATTAATTAATATAATTTCATTATCCAAGACATTAAGTACCAGTGCATAATGCATTCATACATAAGGTAAGGGACTCTGTCTCAATTTCCATTTCACTAAGACTTTCTTGGTATTATGCACCTTATAATTTTAATATGGAGTGTCTATTATTCCTTTTAGATCATTTTCATTTGAAAATATATTTCTATTAAATATCCATATTTCTTGTATCCTAGATACGATTATTTTCTAAGTTGTATACCATTTTTACTTATAGTGTTTATGTTGAAAGTTATTTTTATTGGGGAAATACTGATAAATTATTATACTCTACTTGATACAAATATTTTGATAAGGCGTATTATTCTTGAATATAATATATTAATTAATAATGGATTGTAATTTTATTTAAGGGTGGATCTCAAAATTATATAACTCCTCGATGCATCGATAGGTCTTTTGAGACAAAATAGTTTGCGACATACCCTTCATGTTTATTTCCAAGTAGAATTAGATAGGTTTATACTCAAACAATTAAACCATATAGTTATTGTTCTTGACAATATTTGTTCAGGTTATAGATAATTTATTTCTAATAATTATTCATTTTCTTCATTCGTTATTTAGTTATTACTTTCCACGAGATTTTCACTATGAAAAAATCTATGGGTGCATTTTCTATATCAGTTTATTTATGGATTGTTTTTTTTAGTTATTTACCATTCAAAAATGATTACACCTTAATAAATTTTCTTCACTTGATATATTTTTATGTAACCCTTAATTAGAATTTGATCTTACCATTTTATTTGTTTTGGGTCCCCAGTTTATAAAGATGAAATCATTGAATAAATACCAAGGAAGTATTTTGTTTCCCCCTTTTTATGTTATATGTTTAATTCCCAATGTATTAAGGGAAACATGTATGTATATAGTTATTAAATATTATCAAATTTTTTGATCATTGGGGATGTGATCTCTTGTATCTATTCCATTGTAATGAAATAATCACTGACTTTGGGTTACTAGGGTCGGGGTTGTTACATATCTCTATACCAAAACTAGTTTATATACTATTAAAATTATAAAAATATAATAAATAAAATAATTTAGAACAATGAACTCAAGAATTACTACTCCCACCTTGAACAAGTTCTGATGTTAGTTTGACATTTTTTTTCTAGTGGAGAAGGGCACATTGGGGTAATAAAATAGAGAAAATAATGAAAATATAAAAAGAAGAGAAGGAGATAAAATAATATAAATAGAAAAAAATAACTATTACATTATAAATAACACACAAAAATATTACAATGTTTATCACTACCGGTTTCATCCTTTGAATTGGAGGGGAGGTACATATTTATAGGCAAGGGAGGTGTAAAATATTTGTTCCAATTTTTTCCTCCAAATATTCATGCCTATTTGACCAAATAAAATGGAGAATCTAATTACATAGTCTTATTGAAAGTTGGTTTTCCATGTATCCTATTTTCTCCATCAAAATCATAGATTATTTTACCACATATTTTAGATATTATGGTCAATTGGTAAATAATATACTTCTATTCAGAAAAACTGTATAGATTCAATATAAAAATGTGTATGTGTTTTTTTGATAATTTAAGTTATGAATATTGGAATGTTTTCTTATGTGAAGTTGTTTCTAGTTTTATGTCACGTTTACCCAAAAAATATCATATCAAATGGTCACATATTGAAGGATATATATTCATATTCTTAATGAAAATATTTCCATCTTGGCAGAATCATTGAATATGGATGCATCAATTTCATTCACATTTCATTATAACTTGAGAATCATAAGTTCCTCTAGTTGAATGAAATGATCCAAATAATTTCATCTAACTTCAGTAATTATTTTAGAGAAATTGATATCAACTAAAATAATTATGCCTGAATTATTGTAGTGGGACCCATCAATTCGGACACACATCAGTGTTGATTTCATGGCCACTTCTCACTCCTATGGGGGATCTAGATTCCATTTTTTAACATAAATATGTATATAAATTATTTTAGAATATATTAATAAAATTAAATCAACATAATCATCACATATAATATTTTATGATAAAAATACCATAGTATTCTTAAGAATACAAAGTATAAATTTTCATTAAATTCACCTATTCAACTCAAATTATTTTAAAAACCTAAAAATGGTAATTACCCATATAATATTAAATTTTTGGAATTAGAAAATTTAATTACAGAATATAAATATACTAAATTATTTGTTTCATAATTCCCCTACACTTAAACATTTCATCCCCTAATAATCATCAAATATCCAATTCAAAATCTACATCATAAATAAAAAGAGAGAAAAATTTCAAGTTCTTTTCCAAAATTAATTTCATCCTCTCTCATCTATGAAAAACAATTCCTTTTCATTTTCTTCTCTCATATTCAAATTAATTTATCCTAAAAAACCCATCTATGACCCAATCACATATATGTCAAATTGAAATTCATGTCTCTCTTCACTCAAGAAATTTTAAATTTGGCATTATGTGCATGCCTAGAAAGTGATTGTGTCACCTTGGTCTTGTAAAAATTATCATCTACACATACCATGAGGCATAAAAATGATATTAATCCTGATGTCTTTACATTAAGGTTCAAATTTCACTGAGGCTTCAGGTAGGTGGGAAATGAATATTATGATACTCAAAATGGAGGTTAAACTCTTAAATAGAAATGCATGAATATTCATGTGAAAAAATGAGAAATATAACTCACTTAATTCCCCTTATAATTTAAACACAACACCCTCATTTTATGGGACATAATTCAAAATATTAATACATTTAATGATTTCATCTCAATTCACTTTTTTCATTTTTTTTATTTTTTATTTTATTTTTTTCATGGAAGATAAGATGACAATGAAATATTATGAATGAAAAATATTTTAAACATAATAAATAATTCAATATAATATAAAATTTATTAATTTTTAGAATATTTAACTTAGGAAAAATCTCAATTCCACCTCCTAACCTCATTATATCTTAAGACCATCGGTCTGGTAATAGTTATTTTTTACCTACCCAAGAAACATCCCATGTTTTTATTTTTTTTATTTTCTTCCTTTTTTGAGAATGGTAAGTTATAAATGAAATAAAATGAATAATGATTTATTACTAATTATCTCTCTCCACTAAAAATAATAATGACACATACCCCCACACAACCAAAATTAATTTCATCCTAAAGAACATGTAGAAAAGGTCCCCCCCCCCCCACACCAAAACTTGAAATATTCATGTAAAAATATTAATAATTAAGGTAGGTAAGTAAAAATTAACTTTTAATGTGGATAAAAACTATATTTAAATTTATTACTTCTATGGGATAATAAGGATTGATATAAAATTTCGGTATCAAGTAAAAATGTGTCTTTCTAATGAAATAAATTAATCATATCAAAAAATAATAAACTCCAATGCTTTGAATGATATTAATTACAAGTTCTAGTTTTCACCCAAAATCCAAGTTTTTCTAAATAATGTTTGGTTATTATAACAACTATTATAATATAAAATAAAAAAATATAATTATTAGTGTTTTGAAAAATTAATGATATAAATTTAAATATGATATAAAAATAATGAAAAATAAAAAATATTAAAAAACACAAAAATATGTTAGTGAGAAAATCTTGTTGTTCATAGGAATTCATGAAAATTATATCATCACCATAATGTTATAATAACACTATACATACAACCTTATGATAATGATGGAGGGGAATAAATATAATAATTAATAAGAACACAATATCAGATATAGTAGGGTGATCCCTTCACAAAAACTAGATTATATACTACTAAAATTATCAAAATTGAATACAGAGAAACAATTAAGCACAAAAAACTCAAGAATAACCACTCTCCCCACAAACATGTGATGTGGCTATTTCTCTATTTTAATAGAGTTTAGAAGGACATATTGGGGGAAAGAAAAATATGAAATAAAGAAAAGATAAAAGTAATATAAGGGTAGAAACTAATAAAATATCACTAAAATAATTATTACATTTAAAAACCACACAAAAACCTTAAAAAATAGATCACTACCAATTTCCTCCTTTTAATGGGATAGGAGAAACATATTTATAGGAAAGGGTGGTGGAAAATATTTTTTCTAATTCTATCCTCAAAATATTCATACCTTTTTTACTAATAAAATATAGAATCTCAGTACTTTTTTTTCTTAAAAAAAATCCATTCCTCTTATTTTCACCCGCTGAATTTCATATTATTATTTCATATATTGAAGAAGGTATGTATGAATCATTATAAAAAAATTATCCAAAAAAAATGTCCAAATTCAATGTACAAAATTTCTATGCATTTTTTGATACATTAATGGTTGAATATTTTAATATGTAATTTTGTGGACTTATTACCCTATTCCTTTCACATTATCCATAAAAACATCATCCTATATAAATATTTTTATCAATTTTTATGGTTGAAACAATTATTTCATACCCCCTTAACCATTTTCTTTGTTGTCCCAATTTGTTTTTTCCTATGTTTACTTTTCCTTTGGAATCCTATGGAAAATTAAATAAATATGATTATGATTAATATTAAGATTCATTGAACATGGGAGCATCAAATTCACACTTTTTTTTGACATGATAATGGGAAAAAAAGGTACACTTGTTTTATGAAATTATAAAATTAATTTCTTCTAAATTCTATAAAAAATTCATGGAAAAATGTCTGGTAAAAAATTTATGACTGGATTATTATGGTGGGACCCATCTAGTCAAATACACATCATCGTTGACTTTATAAACACTTCTCACCCATAAAACGGTGCATCTATATTACATTATCTCAATTAAAGATATATATAATTATGTTTATAATATCCATATAAAATATCATGGAAATATTCATTGTAAATTATATTTTTTGATAAAAATACTATAGTGGTCTTAAAAATGTAAAACTATAATTTTTCATCAAATTCAAAAAATTCAACTCATATTATTTTAAAAAAAATAAAAAATGATAATTAACCATAAAATATTAAATTTGTGGGATTATAAAATTTAATTACATAATAAAACATATTAATTTTTTAGTCTTATTTGTATTATATAAACCACATAAAATACACAATTGGTGAATATGGATTGTGTCTCACATAAATAAAAGTGAGATAATTTCTCTTAACTTGACTTCCACTAGCTTTGAAGGCACTCTAACATCTTAGATAATAAATTGAAATTTATTAAAATTATATTTATAAACTTTTAAATAATTATAATATCATATATATCCCTTATATACATATTTATAATCATTCAGAAATATAATTATAGAAAAATGAATTACACCATTCATAGATATAGTAGTTTGTTTGAACGCATGAATGATGTTTTCAGTTTTTGATATATGGAATGATAAAAAATATATAAATAAAAAATCACCTTTACGGAATCATTTTTATATTATATATTTCTTATATATTTTTCAAATCTATCCTTACAACCATCCAAGTAAAACAAAAATAAAAAATGAATCAAATCGATTTGTAGTGGAGGTATTCCACACGTACGCATAAGTGACGTTATCATTTTCCAATGGAATAGAAGGTGAGAAGGTATATGTGATATTATAATAACAGAATTATAAATATTTCATAATTATCATATATAAACATCAAACCCTTCATAATAACCATACATAAAATATGGTTGTGGAAAATGAATTGTATCTCTATGTGGATACGGTATGTCGTACGTATGCTCGAGTGATGCTCTCACTTTCCATTTGATATTAATGAGGGTGGATAACGGTGATTCCATAATCATAATAAAATTTTATTATATTTAGGATACATAATTTATTTTTTTATGATAAATACCATATAATTATTGGATGTAAATAATATTTTAAAAATAAAGTGATCAGGTTATAGTGATTACCACTTTTTTGAAAAAACTCCATTATATATCCTCTTAAGGATCCTATGGTTGGTATTTTTGGAAAAAATGAACCACTATAATGTTGATAAATAATTTGGGAAAATATTTGGGTAGGTTTTGGTTGATATATATGGGTAAATGTTGTGTGAATAAGAGAAAGGAGAGGATCACTTTTATAATTGAGGGGAGGGAACTCTTGGGATTGCAAAAGGGATTATAATTTTTTAATGTTACTATATTTAAAAAATGCCTAAAAAGGATAGGTATTCGAATATAAGATATTATGTGATTTAAATACCATCAAAAAACAAAATTCTAATAATTTTTGTGGTGTTTTAAACCTTTTCTTTTGGTTTAACCCCTTAGACAACCCATTTTAACAATAACCACTACAACATTTTTCTCAATCTTAAAGGGTTGTAATTTTACATATAAGGTGAAAATTGGATCATAAATAGATAACATATTAAATTAAAAACAGTATTTTATCCAAATTTTCCACTTTTAAGATTTTTAAATTTTTAAATAATTTAATAAAATATTATTTTGATTAAAAATAATTAATGTCAATTTTGACATTATTCACCATAAAGACAAAGTTAAAAATATAATATAATCATTTAAAATAAAACTAATATGTAATATTCATCTATAATATTTGTGTAACACTCTAAATCTCTCAAAATATAAAATTTTTAATATTTTTAAAATTATATATTCTTTTTTTATAATAATGGAATAAATATTGTGTTGGCGTTGCATAAGAATTTAAGGTAACTATATAATTTTTAAAAATTAAAAATAAAGTATTATCATCAAAATAATTTCATTAATCTCAAAATAGAAATTTATATTTATTAATAAATTTTTTTTGTCCCTATGTATACATAAGAGATATATTTAGAACTAAGAGAGTGAAATTTTATAACTCTCGTTGCTTTAAACATTATAAAAGACATTTTAATGTAAAATTTTCCATTAAAGAAATAAATTTATTGAATAAGGTTATGTAGGTTGAATTACCTTCATCCAATAATAATTAAGAAGAAAAATTATGGCATTATCATTTAGTTTTAAACTCAGTTAACCTGATTTACCCATTACCGATGTGATAGCTTTTATCATAGTTACAATTATTATTAACAAATTAAATAGTTATATTTACCAAATTTGAACCTATTTATTCTAAATATAGAATAAATTTTATCAAATTCAATACCTAGAAGTAAAATAAATTAATTTTTAACATAAGTGTACAAAATTCGATGAAAAATTCTTTTAAAAAATACATTTTTACACATAAAACATTGGTTATTGTTATCCCATACTTAGAGAAAATATTAAATGAAAGTTAAAACATTTGGTTGAATATTATATATATGTATATAATTAAAATAATTCACCAATAGTCATTAATATTATTTTATTATGATAAAAAATGCATTGCATTCATTAAAAAAAAATTAGAAAATTATTTCTATTTCTTTCAAGTGTATTTTATATTTATTTCTAATCAATTGATAACCAATGAATTTATTTTATACATGCGTAAAACATATGTTTTTTCAAAATTTATTTAGTACTATTTGTACCTTCCAATCCAACATCTAGATAACAATTGCCATATTAAATAATGATATTTTAATGGTATATCATAGTTCGTTTAAAATACATGATGTGTGTGACACAAGATAATGAAGAAATTAAATTAACTTTTAAAAAATTATAAAATATCAGGGTGTTACAAAAAATATTTTGGAATATTTAGAAAATATATGATTTTTTCTAGTTGTAGCATTAAAAAACCCCAATTAAAATAACTATTTAATTTTTATTTTTAAACAAATATTGAATGGAGAAGGTTAAAAATAATTTCAAAAATTACAAGGACATCAATATTTTACAATTTTCAAAATTCATTACATTGTCATTTTATATGAAGAAGAACGAAAAATAGGTTTTTTAATTTCTTTTCCCAAAAAAGGTATTGTGTAATGGTAAATTGTTTTTAACCTTACACAGCTCATA
Source organism: Viscum album (assembly GCA_963277665.1). Classification (NCBI taxonomy): domain Eukaryota; kingdom Viridiplantae; phylum Streptophyta; class Magnoliopsida; order Santalales; family Viscaceae; genus Viscum; species Viscum album. The sequence continues at coordinate 764,046,535 of OY728122.1, forward strand.
GATTTCATGTGAGGGTATTGGGTTACCTTTAAAAGTTTAGTCCAAAGCCTCAGTTTATTTGGGGAAGGGGATATATTAAAAAGAAAAGCATGCAACAAACAATGTAAGGATTTACTTGGTGAGACTCAAACTTGAGACCTCTGTGAGACTCACAAGGGAAGCAATCACTGGGTTCCACTCTAGGTGCACTGAGATACCTTTACTTAACATTTGAAAATAAGTAGTTTGCCTTGCGTACCCAATCTCTACCCTTATGCATCCATAGGAACCTCAGAGTTACCCTTACGTATAGTATATGCTAAAATTTTACAATAAGTATTTACCCTTATGTAACCTTAGAAATTATAATCTCTCCCTTACGAACTATATAGAAAATAAGAGTTACCATTATGTGATCAGAAAACTACCCTTATATGGATAAGGGTTACCTTTATGCATCTTTTTGGAATTTTTAGTTCCCATACATTTTTCTTAAAATAGAGTATTTAACTTTGCACAATAAATGGAAATCCCCTCTTACCTTTATGAAACCTTTATAAATCATGAGTTTCCCTTACACGAATCATAGGTCCAATGGGTACATATTTCATTAAAAATTATTAATATTTCACAAAAAATGGTTTATATAAACTAGGGTGTTACAATGTTTCCCACTATAAATATTATTCCCCAGACAGATTCAAGTACATTGGTTGATCAATATTAGAGAGAGAAGAAAACCCAATCTACACCATCAAAATCAAAACATTGAAATGCATCCAAATGTTCAACTCTTTTAGATGAAAATCAAAAGGGATTCCAAAAAACCATGGAATAAACTGATCATAGCAAATGATATTTCCAAGAGTTCTATCCACAAAACAGGACTTCCAAAGAAACCCAGTGAACTAGTTTAAGCGAGGATAATAAAATCTATATAGAATATTCACTAAGAAAAAATAATTCAAAAACCAGGAAAATACCCTCAACTAATCTACAGTGAAAATGAAATATTAAACTCTAATGTAGCCTAAAAATCACCACAAATGAAAACCTCAAACATCATGTTGATAAATAAATCCCTAAAAAGAATAACACAATGAGAAACAAGAACCTGAAGGTCACACAATAGCACTAAATAGAATTATTTGAAATAAATCAAGCATAAACATGCCTCGTTGAGTAAAACATAGTCCATCCCTATGTCAAGTGACGGAAAATAAAGAACATATTCTCATAACATCATATTTTCATAATTCCAATCAAAACATCATATCATCATTCAAACATCCACTAAACCACCCCAATACATACCCAAAATATACTATGTTCACCAATAAAAAATAATTGTTTACCCCATGAGGGGCTCATATTAACACATGTGAAGAGAAGAGAAACAATCACCAAGGAACTTTCATTTCAAAATTAACTAAAATCCCATAGGGAATAGTCTGAGGATCATACAAGAAAATGAACACATACAGATCATCTCTAAAAAACCCTTCCCAACCAAAGAATAACACAAATTAGGATTACAAAAAGGGATGAATGTACATCCTTATTTAGAAATATCATAGAGATGAATTTTTAGGATCTAGGAAACTAAAAATCCCAAATCCATGTTTTCCAAATCATTCAGAAAGAATCCTCATGGAAAGTAAATGAAAACATTTCAATATAATAAATTAAATATTTTTTATCTCCCTACCATATTTAATCTCCCACACATTAAAACACCTCAACCCAAACTTTCAAAATAGGAAATTCAAACAAGCAGGAGAAAACAAGATGTTCATAAAACCATATTCTTACATCATTGTTTTAGTATACAACAACAGAAATTAAACACACAAAAAACCATTGAGAAACTAGAGGAACCAAAAGGTGAACACTTGATTCCATAAGGTCCAAAATTGGAAAAGTAATATATCAAAGGAAACTAAGACAATATTTACTCCAACATTGAGATCAATATTTTTACCAACATCAACTTCTACAGACAACTCAACCACTATTTGAATGGCCTCACTTTGAGACCTATGGATGGAGTTGTGTCGTCAAGAATATTTTGGTAGTTCCATAGTGTTCTTCAGATCTAATGATTTATGATCGTATTAAGATATAGAGAAATCACCTTTTCAAGTGACCTAGACGTCCACAATCACTATAAGATTTAGGAGGGTTCATATAAGACCATTTTATATGATCGTCCTTTAAATACTATAATAAAAACCAATTGATTCTTTCTAGTGTAATATAGTAAGAAAAAACATAATGTACTTTTCTTGCCACTAGCTAAGGGGTCTGAATTGGAATGCTTAATTTTTCCCTTGTTGGATCTTCCTCAACCACATCCTAGAAAAAGAGAAATTTACAATCCATTTGGTGCTCTTATCAAATATTATTTAACCTTTAAATCACACATAATCAATGTACCAACAGATTTGATACTAAGAGGAAACACAACGTACGGAAGATATAGATAAATACCTTCCTAGAAACACCATGATATTAGAGTTTCATTTTTGGATAGATGAGGAGGATATGAAACCAACTCAATAAAATAGTGAGCATACTCAAACACAATTTTATAAACTTAATAAATACCATATAATTTTATAGCCTTCAATACCCTCATTGAATCAAGAAAGGAAACCTGAAAGAAAAGAACCTTGAAAGATACCCAATAAAGGTCCTTCTATGGCTTATCCTGAGTAATATCCTTCCACCATGTCCAACCCAGGATCTCGAGAAAGAAGGTAAAAAAAATAAACTGTGAAGATTCTAGAAGTTTAATATGGGTGAAGATATTCTCGATCCTCCTAAACCATATCATTACTTCCTTAGAATCCCATTTTCTAATGAAGTGAGGAGGATTTAGGATTTTAAATCCATTAATTTAGTCCTCACACTTGGTTAAGAGAGGAATGATATAGGGGCCTTATTATAGAGATGACGGAACATCCTTTCCAAGAGAATCTTGATCAAAAAATGTGTGAATTACATATAAATGGTGGGTGTACTCAAAAAACAATAAGAAAAAACCCATCATAACTCAAGTGTTATAAAATAGAAATCAAAATAACAAATTGTTCTAAAAAAATCATAATCTCACACTAAAAAAATATATTCCAAGAAATAGAAGTCCTAAATTATTTATAAAAGAAGTTCAGATCTTTATCCTAATAAGGTTTTACCATATACCACTTAAAAAAGAATCTCCATTTTCAAACCATTGAAAATATTTAAAGAAAAATGGGTCATTTCATTCAAATATTTTAAAACTTATCTTTAAATAATTTTACACAAAACTATTTAAAAGATTTAAATTTAACTTTGTTAAGACCATAAGAGAACATTAGATATAGATAGAACTATAGTATATTCCCAAGTTTGTTAATGAGATTTTACAAAAATATTTCATCATATAAAATCCAAAATATTTTGGAAATACCCAAATCCTAACACCATTTTTAATTTAAATCATTTTCCAAAAAAATTATAAATTCCTAACTATTTTCCCAACATGTCATAGTTTTGATGTTAAAAGACCACTAAAAAAACTAAAACACAAAAAAAATTATCAGAGAATAATTTCCCAAAATCTCCATAAACCAAAATAAAAAAAATCAAAAAGATACCCAACAATAAAAACATTAAAATATTAAAATTCAAGAAATATCATCTCCACATATATTAGACATGCGATTTGGTAGAATGTTCACCAATCATACGATATCTCTTCAGAGTCAACAAGATCAAGATACACAGTTTATGTATTTTTTCCAAACCATGAATATTAGTGTTCTCCCTGATAAATTTCCACTAAAACCCATGATTATCAAAAAATATTAATGAACATGAAATTCCAAAAAATAGAAGTCAAAAAAATACAAAAGGTCTTAAAAAATATGAGGAATGAGCTCAACCTCAATACATAGAAATCCTGGATAACCCTAATAGCCCATGTGTTGTCTCATATGGGGGGTGATCAAGCACCATCACATGAGAGAGTACTTGAATTCTTATAGTACATTATAAAAACTATTATACATCCCAAAACAACAAGTAAAAACCTCCTTTTATATAATGTGTAATGAACCGACCCAAAATACAATCTAAACTAGTACCCAAATCAATCTTCCTTTGACTGAAAAAAAAAATTCTTGATCCCCATGGGATTCTAATAATCACTCGAGCATCCGAAAAAACAAATTGGAAAAGATTTTCCCAATAACCACAAATATAAACAGATAAACATTGGAAAGAGAATCCAATAAAATAGAGATATCCAAAGGTATAAAATCCATATGTTTGGATAATAATGTCGATGGTTAATACAACCGATAATAAAGTAAAATGTATCAAACCACCAACATATCCAAATATAATTAAGGCAATTCCACATAGGGCTTCATCAAATCATGAACTTAAAGATATAATAATATCCCTTGTATTGAGTAGCATGTTAAACTATTAATATAAAGTCATGATAAAAAAACTCAGTTGGTCACCACCCACTAACCCAATGCATAATAATATAAAATAGATTATATATCATCATAGTATGAAAATAAGGAGAAAAATATTACATGTTTTTTCAAAATAAAACTTGTATCAACATCATCCTTGAAAACACCCATTTCCACAAAACCATGCCTTTTTGAAATTAACCAAAATTTATTTTCTCAAATAAAATCACTCAAAAATTATAGTTTAAAATAGTTTTTAATGGAACATTAAATGAAAAAAGATATCATTTCATCATTTTCCAAATAATCATACCTTGGAAAATATTTATAAAACATTTTCATGGAAACCAAAAATGATAAAATGAAATAGTCTATAATAGAGTTAACATGGTCATTTGTAAATAAATGTCTAGGGGAAAATATTCAAGGGAAAAATCAGCCTCACCCATAAGCCTGGTCTTACCCTATCATTAAATAAATTAAGGGAAATCCCTTACATTGACTTAAGTCCCACCTAATTACATTATCCATAGCATAATAAAAATCTATTTCACATGTGTTCCAAGACTTCCAACCTATCAACCTAAGTTTTCCCATGACATTCAAATGGAGTTTTTTATTTCAAAGATATGGTAATATCATATATCACATCACATAAACATGTTTGTACAATGAATCAAAACACTTTCTCACACCTTCAAACACTATATAGGAAAATTTCCCTTTATCAAGATTATGAATTTAATTACATTTAATTTAAATTCATAAACCATTAAAAGGGAAAATTCAAATTCATTAATTCAATCATCTATCATTTCAATTAAATAAAAAAGGGAATTTCCTATTTATTTTCTATTTTTCAAGAAATCAATTGAAGTGAAAAACATGACTTTCTATATTACACTCGGTATAATGAGTCTTCCAAATAATTTTAAATATATTTATATCACTTTATATAAATAACAGTACATTAATAAATACTAACTTTCAAATCATCATTTCAAAAATGTACAAAACACCTAAAAATTATAAATCCATGCTTTTCTATTTATTTTTTAAATCATCACCACAAAGAACTCAAATAATTTATTAAAATCCAACTGAGTATATAAATTCCCAAAAAACAATAGTTATCCTTAAAAATAGTTTCCACATATATCATATCAAACTCAATTTTTTCACTTTTATAAAAATATTCATGAAATAATAGAAATATAACTAGTAGATATAGGAAACAATAATTGAAGGCATTAAAAAATCAAGGTGAAAGAATAAAAAATTATTGATTTAACTACAAAGAGAGACGATCGGGATACCTAAATTATAATCAAGATCAATATCACACACAAGGGATGAACCATCTAGTGAGGAATAGGAACCTATAATGATAAGATAAGGTCTCAACAACATTAAAGGAAAAAACATGCTCTAACACCCTTCTACTTGTTTTTCAGTAAGGAAAAATAGGAAATGAGCCAAATAAATCAGATCTCCTTCTACTATAGTTGGATTCCCATAATCCTCTTTAATATGATACCAAAAGTATAAGTAACAAATATTCATGTAGTTTTTAAAAATATAGAATATGTTTTAGTTCACAACATTAAATCCCCCCAAATTAAAAATCAACATTTAATTCTCCTTTTCAATAAAATATTGAATGTGTAAGGTTGAAAATATTTTAAAATAGGAGTTACAACCTTTAATGAATCATAATAATTAAATTCCAATAATTTTAGGATTTTAAAATCATCATGTGGAGTTATAGAGGCATTTTGTTAGAATAATAATGAAAAAAAGAGATTTTAAAATATTTTTTCCCAAAATGGGAACCACGTAAAGGTAATTTTTCTTTTACACTTATTTATCTAATAGTTTGTGGGTTGGAGTATTTAATTACCCTTATATAACCATTAGAAAAAATTATCTACCCTTACATAACTTAGCCCTACCCTTATAGTTCCATAGGAAACCTAGAGTTACCCATACATACAGGATTGGATAATCTTACGCAATGAGGGTTTAATAATACATTCCATTTGAAAATACGGGTGTACCCATATTCATTGTATAGAAAATAGGATTTTCCTTTAAGTGAATAGAAAAATACCCTTATCCAGTAAAGGGTTTCCATTATGCATCCTTTAGGAATTTGGAGTTACCCTTAGGAAACACATAAAAGAGAGTATTTACTTTTATATAACTAAGATAAAAATCCTCATTCATTTACATATCCTTTATAAATCATGAGTAACCCATACAAAAATAATAGGTCCTATGTAAGGGTAAATATTAAATTAAAAATTATTAATTTTTAACCCAAAAATTATTATAAATTAAAACCAAAAAGTGTTTTTAAAATGTGGATGTTACTGTAAAGAAATATTTTTCTTACACTGGTAGTTTTAGTTTGCAACATGGAATTAAATATTGTGACTTATTTATGGTTATTATTATTATCTTTCAACAATTTTTTCAATCTGTAAATTTTATTCAACATTTTTAATAAAATTTCTCTTTGTTCCCCCTCCCCCATTTCTATTATATTCCTTATTATTTCTCACATTGATCTCTTTTCTGTATAATGGTGATGAACTAACCGAGGGGATATCTTGGGGGATAAATCCATTTTTGAACATGGGTACTTATGAATTAATTCTTAACTATTTATTATCTTATTTGGGTTATAATAAGGGAATTTAATAGTGGATAAAGAAGATAGTATTCTATGACTATTGTTTTCTTAGGTTTAAATTATTCTTTTACACCATTCTCCCACACATCCATAATCATCATGGTATAAGATGAAGCCTTGATGATTTAGTGATGAATGGTTGTGATTACATATCAGGAATATGGGTTCAAGGTTTCTCATTATGGAGTAACCCCTTATCATTCTAACTAGGGAGGAAATGGATGTAAAGTTTTCTTGGTGATTATTATTTACACATTATATTCACAATCGGGGTAGAATAGTATGACCATGCTTTTATTATGAGTGTTAATCAAGTATGTGACTCAACAAGTGATAATTAATGTTCACTTTGTGGGAAATTCTCATGGGAGTATTTCCTTTCTTCTAGACTCATTTATTTTGTCTGTATCTTACATTGAATTCTTATTTTCTATTTTTCAATTCAAATTAAAAACCCTCATATCCCCTTTGTTTTCTAAAAATATAAAGAATAATAAATAAATAAATAATTTTTTTGGATTAGTTAGTTGTTGTTTGAAATCAAAGGATTCTTATTAAAGATAACCATAGATACTCATTTTTCTTCCCTTGTAAAGTAAATATTATTTTTTCACACTTTGTGATTGGAATTTCAATATGAAGAACTGAAACATTCACTATCTCTTACTAATAAAATTTCATATAGTATGATCAATGTACAATCTCTTATACACAAAAAATTTAATAACACACGGTTTTGCTAAGATTTATGAAAAATAAACACAAATTTTATATTAAATTTATATATATATATATATATATTAATGAATAATTGAATAAAATTAAAACTGATACATATATTCATTCATTGATTCTTAAAAAAAATATGAATCCCAGTTCTGTGAGTCACATCCTATCGATCATAACTCATTATCGAGATTCATATGGCCACCTCATGATAGACTTCTTTATTATGTAGGTGCACAACCACTTCGATGATTGGGATGGAATACAATTATCTCTATGAGCTATCAAATAATAATAAAATAAATTTAATGAATATATTAACATATATATCCATAAAAGTTTATGTAAAAATAATCAAATCACTTGAGCTCAAAATATTCCCATACTTCTTTGATATCAGTTCTCATGGAATCCTTAAGAAGATACCATAAACACTATATAAAATTAACAAAAATAAGCTAAAAATTAAATTAATTTTACAAAAAAATTAATTATAATTTATTTACATACTAACCAATGCTAAAACATGTGATAAAACATATCTATGGGAAATTTTTTCCATGATAAGAAAGGTGTAGAAAAATTGTTCCTTAGAATCCTGAAAACTGGTCTAATGGCATGATGTGATGAACTAGGAAAATAATTTTAAAAAATATATTCAAAATTTATTATAAAAATGAAATAATGATAATTTTAAAATATATATGTTTCAACTTACATCCTCACATGAGGATCGAAATCAATAGTGGGACATTATACCAAAATATTGTTTAGAATCGTCAACTTAGTAAGGCCCAAAACACTCATAAATAAAACAAAACTAATATCCGCAATACATTGATTAGATGAAAGAGTGTTGTGGTCATAATAGGGTAAGGAAATGTATAGATGCAAAAAAATGTCACCAAACCCATCTCTAAAAATATAAAACATAAAATATAAATACTAAATATTAATAGTTATTGAGAAAATAATAAAAAATTGAAAACTAATGAGTAATTATTTTAAAAATATATTATACTTGTCATGATTTAATATTCATGGAATAAATTATTCTCTATATTCACATTCATCTTCATAATTATCTCAACCTTCTTCTCCATATCTATAAATTTTCACAACAACATATTTTTTATTAGTTTCCAATGTTTAAAAGTTAATGTTATCCACAATATCTTCACCATAGACCTTTTACTACAAAGTCTCATCAATAATACAACTATTTTATCACGAATGAGATGTATTAGATGATATATCTTAAAAATAATTAATTGTTTAAAAAATATATAAAATCAATTTTATTTTAAATGATTTTATTATCATGATATTTTATTTGTATTACACTTCATTAATCGCTTAGGTGTCTCATAGAAGCATAATAATTTTCATAATAAACATGGTTTCCATGATTTAAAATACAAATATTTCATTTGATACAATATGAAAATTATAATTTATTACAATAATTTTGTATCGATTATTAATTTGAAACCCTCATTAAGTGTAAAAAAATAACACTTAAACATTTTAGTATTGTTTTATCCTATGTAATTTGATGTGATTATTTCATATAACAATCCATAGAAGTTAGTTCCACTTTCTCTATAATGAATAATTTTAAAAAAACACCACACTTTATGTATTTATTTGAGACTCTATATATTCATGTATTAAATGGAAATCCATTAACACTATAATCATTATATAATTTTTTAATTTAAATGTTGGTGTGTTTAGTTCACATAATAGACTTTCAATTATATTTTTAGATTCTAAAGCATAAATAAACATTAATTATTATTATAAATTTCAAGTAAGTTTCCAATTTATGGAGGTAAATGTTTTTCACATACCAATTATTGAAATAATCTCAAAATTTTATTTTTTTTAGAATTATTTTAGAACACCTGGAAGAGACATAAATTTTTAAATATTGATATTTTTTAATAAAATTTTTGGTTTTTTTGTTAAAAAGTAAAAAATAGTAATTTTATTATACTCCTAGTGAAATTTTAAGCATACTTCTAGATTCAAGACAAGGTATTTACCCTTTGGTGGTGATTTGATAATTTCCAAATAGAATTCATTTCCCCGAAGATTTTTGGTTAAACGGAAATATTATTATTGTTTATTTAATTATATAGTCTATTTTAAATGAAATATTTTCAACAAATAAATAATGTTGAGTTTGGATATTTTATTGGGATGATATGAAAATGTTAAATGATGTGTTGAAACAAGATATTTTGTTATTTTATTGAAGTTTCTAGTTAACTGAATTAAAGTAGGATTGAATTAGTGTAATTAAATATAATGTAGTGAAATATTTATTGTTTGGTTATGGCATAAAGTTAATGAGGAGAGTTAACAGAAATTGAATGGAAAAAAATAAAGGAGGTGTATTTTCCACCATTTTTAATTGAAAAAAAATTATATTCCAAAAATTATCTCAAGGAAGAGAAACCCTAATATTTTATCGATGTAATGAGGATACTTACATAGAATTGGGTTTTTGATGGATGATTAGTAATAACCATTAGTGGGTCAAAGGATAGTGTTCATCATAGAATTTAGGCAGCTAAATTGAATTTTTTTCTATTTTGAAATCTTTAAGAATCCACTATGATTATGTTATTCCATGTTTGGTAGATAATTAAAAATAATCTACAAAAATTACTATGTGATAAATTTAAGTTAAAAATGATTGATGAATATGGAACTAGTAGAATAATTATTGTTACTTAGTAATTTATAGTAGATTTATTGTGAAGTTAATAGATTATTAATCAAATTTTAATATGGTATGAATGAGATATATAAATTATTAGAGTATAATTATATTAATTTATAATGTTTAATTATTAGAGATATAAAATTATGAATTATGGATATTATTTTGAAAAGTTGAATTATTGTTGAATATTTTTTCTAATTCATATCTGAATTATTTTATATGTTGTATAAAGCATTTTTTTTAAATTATTTATGGATATTGGTGAAATATTTGTTAAGTAATTATATTGAACATAGTTCCTATAATAACAAAAAACTATAGAAAATAAATTTGAGGTGAGGGGATGAAATATATGGACTTTGGAATGAACCATGAAAATATGGTATGGGTGTTATTCCACTTTCTTGAAAAATATGTGGATGTGTTTGTGAGGTACAGTAGATGCATTTATAGTGAGTTAAATGGTTTCATGACAATATTCATAGAGTTTTTTCACCTTTTAGTATTATAATGCCTTGTTAGTAGTTATTCACATATAATGATTTGAATTCTATAGGGACGATCCACATAAGAAGAAGACAAATGAAAAATATGGTAGAAGTCATGGAGTATAACAAATATGTGTTATGATAATTATGGGATTATTAGATAGTTATTGTGGAATTTGAAAATAATAAGAACTAAAAGATAACCTCTATAGTGTGAATATATTGATCTTGCAACCTATAATTTTTTATTAGATGATATAGATAGATTTAATAAGGTCATTTAATAGGTTTTATCTATGTGATGAGATTATAGTATTAGGGTATGCCTAGGATATAAGGGATTTTAGTGATGTGACATGGTTATATTCCCAAGTATTTGAAATATGGTAGACTTATGTGTGAGCATGGTATATCTATGATGTGTGATTATATTCCTTTGAAACTTTGTATGTGTGATGGTTTAAGGAGGGGAGTAAATAGATGGTGTGGGTATGGATTCATTTTAAATATTAGTTGTAATATACGATTGCTTAATTTGTAGTGGATCATGATACTAATGGTGATAATAAGGATAATTTAATGTCAGTGAGGATGATTTGGATAGAAATAGTTTGTGTGGGAAGTGTGGTATTGATAATGATGGTTGAGGAGGGGAGAGTCCCCAAGGGTGGAGGCTTGGTAAAATAGTGATAGTCCATAAGGGGGAAAACATCCAAATGACTTTAATTTGTTTTGGGAAGTGTCATTAAGGGTTAGAAATTGTAAAAATAGAGAGTTTCATTATGGGTGTACAATGATGAAACCAATAAATGATTTGATTGAATATAATGTTCCACATTATTGGATAATTAATTGATGATATAGGTGTTATAGTGAGTTTATTACATATGGAAAAAAACTTGGTGGTGGTCGAATTATTGAAAGGTCCCTGCATATGTTTAACAACATGAGGATATTATTTTTAGGTCCATGTGGGTGCGTGTTGGGTCTTAAAAATTCCACAATATAATTCTCATGATTTGGAAAAGTATAAACAAATATGAATAAAAACTCGAAGAAAATGTTCTAAGGGAGATAAGATGTGAAGGGCGGGTTAATCCCATCAAGCGCAAATTGATTCATGGATGGCCTTTGTGCATGGAGTTCTTCCACTTATCTAATAACCTTATGAATTAAATAGTTCATAGGGAATGGTGGAACCACTAGAACCCAAAAATTAAACCACATTTGTTTGTGGGGAAGAAAATTGATTTCCACCCCCACAAACAACTATCCCTGTGACTGAAATAGTTTGCAGGATAGGGAGGTACCACCAGTGACAGTAAATGAAACCAAAATCATTTATTGGGTCGTACGGTGATATCCTCCCCTGCAAACAACCACCCCCGTGAACCAAATCATTCAAAGGATGGGGCACCCTCTTAGGCTCATGCAACAAAAGGCATGCAACCCACATCAGATGATCGGCCAACCCGGTACATTGTCCCTTAGTTCCTCTATAAAAGTACACCAAGGGTGACCAAAAATAGAGATGAAGTAAAAAAATAAAGCACAAGGGAAAATCATTGATAGCGATAGAAAATCTAGGATGATATCCAAAGCATGGAGCTTTCTTTTACTAGTAGGTAAAAATCCATTGCATGGTACTAAGGGTGAAATAAAAGAATATATAACCATCTGTGAACTGAAAACCATTTGAGGAAACCATTCTATGGGGAATAAATGGATGACCCCTTTTCTAACTAAAACCTCGCATAACAAAACACTATACAGGAAGAACCCTTCCCTACATAGCAAAACAGTACGTGGGAGGAACCATGTCCCACATAGAAAAATGCTACATGGGCGAAAGCTAGTCATGCGTAGCCCCATGCTGCATGAATGATACCCTCACCCACACAAAATAGTACTATTTTTAGGGAACCCCATCATGTATAATAACACGGTACTTGTAATGGTGAATTAAAAATTATCTCTCATTCGAACTCCCATCACTCCCTTATGTCACCTCATCAGGCCCCATATTAGCCCCTCTATGAACTAATCCATTGATATTAGGCCAAGGTATCTTCCAAAGTTTCATGACATGTATGATCTGATCTTTAGGCACATTAGTCAGTCCCCTTAGGTATGCATACCCATGGTAAGCAGAGTCATGTGTATAACCTCCCCAGTACAGTGGACCCTCATAATGTATTTTGGTCTATATTTCCATGGTAATGAGGGTTCTGAGCTTGGGTTTCTCACAAGAACCTTCTGATTCTAGGTAGGGAGGGTGAGTATCACGGTTTTCTTTCCATTTGATAGGGAATGAGAACCTCTACCACCCCCCCCCCCACAGAACAAATTTTAGGGTGACCTTCCTAGAGCAATACCCTAACCTTTTTGTGAGAAGTGACACTCTTTCTCCTCTTCACCTTAGTCTGGGTCGTAGATGGATGGATCACTAAATGTGACTATACTAGATATAAAGATAAAAGAGGAGACAAGCACACTGAAATCCCTCTACCTCTCTAATTTTGATTCAGCACTTCATCCACCGGTGGAAAAAGTCGATCATTTGATCTTTATATCCACTACTTCCTCTTATTTCTCACACTGATCATGACTCGTGTGGGCTTAGAGGTTAGTGGAGTACATGACATCTACATGATCTCAAACCTACCTCAATTGGTACACCTAAAAAGTGTAAGCCCCAAAAATATCCAAATTCAAATGGGTCTCTTATAAAGTGTAATCCCCAAAACCATTCCTCAAATGGGTCTTCTCCATAGATATAATCCCCAAAATCTATTCATATGGTCATCCCCTTAGTTTAATCCCAAACCATATCCACTCATATAGTCCTCATGTATGGTATAAGTTTTAATCATGTCCCCTCAAATGGGAAGATCCCATGGGTAATCCCCAACCATATTAGCCAGGGTCCACATCCATGTGTAAGTCCCAACCACATGCTCCTCTGTGACTCTTATACAGTATAATCCCCAACTTACTGAACTATGTAGGTTTTTATTTCCAACTAACTAGGATACATAGGAATCCTCTCTAAGGTCCAAACCCAACACCCAAATCCACCCTAATGTTATCCAAGCCACATTCCCAGTAGGGTCATATCCACCAAGGATACTGCATCTCTTCTGTGTACCTTGGTCCACCTCATCCTAATTCCAACAAAATATTTGACCAGGAACCTTTCCCCTGGACATCTTTATTGCGTGATGTTAAACTTCATGGTTGGGTCCTTGTCACATGACCATAATAGGTGATGTTCCCTATTAACTGGCACTGAATGATGTGAGTTCTGATTCCTCCCATGAGGATAAGTAAGAAGCCCATATTATGGGTTTGATCCTGACAAAAACACAACTTCTATCTCCCTGGAATATGGAAAACTCTAGAGCACCACACCAAGTCTCTTAAAACCAGTATCGTCCTAATTAATGATCAAAGAATCTATGATATTTCCATAAAAGCGTATCATTGATGGAGAACCTCAGATACATATAGTTGATTATGAACCCATGTGTATTCATGATTTATCATTGCCTTAGGGTAATAATTATTATATTCATTTGGTAATGAACAAAGGATTCACAAATATATCTTAAATCTATGAGAGGGACCCATAATAAGAAATAGTTCTCCCCAAAATCATGTGTTTATCCTGACATCTCATCCTCTCGACCAATGTGGGTTCTTATGTTTCATTAGCCATGTTCCCTAACAAACTCCTAGCTTTGGAAAGTATGTCTATGATTAATCATGGATATGAGAGTCGTTGGGATTTTATGGCTCCACGAACAAAACCGAAATGGAGACCATTTGAAGACATTGTACCCAAAGTTAGTGATTGCACACAATAAAACCCCTTACAATCAATCATTGGGTGAAAACGGTTTTCTTCAAAATCAAATCTTGAACCTGATGTGAATCCTTAACCAAGGAGGTGGTGTTACCCCACTTTAGGCCCCTTTCACATCCAAAATTAAAGGGGGAATTAAAGACCATAAATTATCCATGTGTTCATGAGATGCTACTTTGATGAGATTTTTTCTGTACATAGCACATAAATTACATGCACTCTTTATAACTATCATCAATCTAGTGGAATCTTACCAGTTTTCACAAACACGTGCATCATCCACTGTACTTGTAGGGTCCTCAACTAACTAGAGGACTCTATCAGCCACATAGTGTCTTCAACACTGGGTTTCAAATGCATTGGTTAGGTAGTACCACCCGAATGATACACACCACACTTTGGATTCATCTCTATAGGCCCTCTAACTTTTGAAGCCCCACCAGTCATATGCCCAGCGATGGTCGGCAGTCCAGAACTAGATGTCTCCACTAGCCTTCTCAAACCATTTCATGAGCCTTTCCTTGGAACATGATAATGAGTTCCTCCCTTTCCATAGGAAGTCAAAAAAAATCTTCACCAATGATTTCATCCCAACATCATGGGGGTCCTTCCCAAGGGCCCCTACCAAAAATCATCACTTCCAACTCCATGCGGACTAGCATCCTTTCCATGAAGAGGATACCTATAACAACCCTGCTCTTTTATTACAAACTTAAACATGATTTATTACATAAACTCTTCACTTAGTACAACATGGAAGATCGAGAGGTCTAGTGTCTTTGGGGATTAGAAACATTACATAACATCTTATAAAATAAAACACACAACATATTTATTTAAAAATTCCTTTACATGACCACTACAGTCCCTCGTACTTAGCATTGCATGGGATAACCTGAGGACATGAATAAGAAAAGGTTGAGCTATAAAGTCTAGTAAGGGATTTAACGAGGTATAACATGAAAGATAAAATATATGTTAGGAAATAGATATATCAATGGATCATAAGATAAACATGAACATAAAGTCATGATATAACATGATTAACATAACATGGAAATGTGGCAACAACATTTAACATGATTTGAGCATAATACAAGGCTCATTGCACATGGATCATGAGTAAACCCTCATTTCACATGAATTAGAATGATTAAACCCTCATTTCACTTCATGTATCATGATACTAATCTTTACCCAATGCATTGGAGCGCTATCAGGGCACACCCTTCTTAAACATTTCATTTCATGCATAAGTGTGCCACATGGATCATATAACATGGAATCAATCAACAACATAAGTTATTACATGATTAAGTAATGTGGAATAAATACATGAATTTACCATTAAATATGTATTTGTTCATAAAGTTGAATACCCTTGATAGATATCTGGGTATGGTATTCACCACACAATGAACTTGGCTTGGAAAAATGTGGTGCAATTTCGGCAGCATAACGGCGTGACATAAGGATTCATGAAAATGGTTGATGAGCGAGAAATGTGTGTATCAGCATATTTACCTGAAATGGACAGTAAGGGGGTAATATAGATACATGTACCAACAAACAAAATGGAATTTAGACGCATAATACAAAATAAATACTTGCATGTAAAAGAGGAGAGAGAAGTCATTCACGGAATTTCGTCATGGTAATGGGTGCACCTGGGAGGAATTAATGAGAGAGAAAGGGGTATACCATAACCTAAACATAAATAGGGAAGTATGGTTGAGGTGATGAATCATACCCCAACATTTTTAATTTAAAACAAAAGGGCATAACAACTTAAAGAAAATTGGACAAAAATGAGAAAGGAAGAAATCCCTTACTTGGAAGTGTGATCCCAAAGGTTTGGGAGGGGCTTGAGAGAGGCCTATTAAGAGATTGGGGAGCCTTGGGAGGACTCTAGAGAAAGGAGGGCAGATTTTGTATGAACTCAAAAGGCTTTGAGTGAAGTGTAAGTGGGAGCTTTGGTGGGTTTATATAGGAAATGAGTGGGAATTCTTTATTATTTAGGTTTGGGTCACCACACATTAAACTAATCAATACCACAAACTAGTCCATTGTTTTTTCCCGTGGTTTTTTACAAAGGGGAGTGGAAAAAAATATTTTATAAGGAAAATTGATGAACATCTTAAAATAATAGGGTTTCTTATGTGGAGGTGAGTCACACTCTCAAGGAAAACAGTTTAAAAAGACATAAAAAAATTATAAGCCTTGAAGGGTCCACTAAATCTTTGTAAAATAAATCAAACAAACCCAAAATCAAAATATTTTAATTTTTAAAAATATATTGGCAGAAAATAATGTTTATAGTATTTTATTACATCACTATTGGGACATTATGATGTCATAAAACACATTATATATTTAAACGGTATTTAATTTTTACCCAAAACTTCGACTGTCTCAGAAAATTATGAAAAATTCACTGTTAGATAATTTTGATGTCTAGATTCCAAAAATAATATTCATTTTATCTAAATAATTTTATAAATATTTGAATTTTTACTTTTAAAATAAAAACCAATATTTACCGAAAATTCATGGGTTTTGACAAAAACAGCTTTCAAACCTTAATAAAAATTACAATTGCATTAATAAAATTATATGATAATTTATATTTAATAAAAATAAATTTAATAATAATAATAATAATTTTTTTAAAATATTATTTAATTTAAAAATCTATTAATTCATCAAAATAGATTTCTTAGTTTAATATTAACTAAAAATATTATTTGTGTTTTAAAAACTATTTACAAAGTAACAATAATAAAATGAATGCACATTCATTATACAAAAATAATGTACATAGTCATAGTGCTAGGGTATTGTTACATAACCCCTTATAACTCCCACATAAGACCAAAGGGTAAAGTGCGGGATGGTGACAAACTCTTGGGGTGGCTCGAATAACATTGCTCGGGTAGTAATCTATATTAACTTCCACTTCTCCCGTAGTCAGTTCTGCACAAGCTTAACATGTTCAAGCTCAGCTTGGGATTGGTCAAGAGTGAAGCCCAATGATGCCACCTCTTTTCTGAGCTTCGAAAAATGGGCTTGGTATGGAGAAAGTCTACTGGATGAGGTCATTGCTTCCTTTTTCTGAGTAAATTGGATTTGTTAATTCCCTTTATTTATATTAATCATGTGATCAATATTAAATGGCTATATTAGAAATGTTCACAATTCATAACAGTATTTTAAAATCTAGAAACATTAAACCAATGGAGTTAACATTTTATATAACCATAATAATACATTTAATTAGATCAAGAGGAATTTCCATTAATGAAAGTTTGGGTCGTTACAATCTTCCTCCCTTAAGAAATTTTTCCCTTGAAATTTCCTTTTCCCACTCTAAAACAAATGTGGGTAACTTTGCTTCATCACTTCCTCTGATTCACACGTTGCTTCTTCAAACTTGTGGTTTCTCCATAACACCTTGAAAAGGGGAATTGTCTTATTTCATAGAACATTTTCTCTATGATATAAGATCTTCACTAGTTTCTCCTCATAAGAAATATCATCCTCTAGTTGTACTACCTCTGAAGAGAGTACATGTGAAGGATCTGGTATGTACTTACTTAAGAGGGATACATGAAAGACATCTTGTACTTTGTCCATGGTAGGTGGGAGTGCAAGTTGATAGGCCAGAGCCCTGACACGATCAAGAATCTCGAAGGGGATGATGTACCTAGGACTTAACTTCTCTTTATTTCCAAACCTCATGACTTTCTTCCATGGAGATATGTGTAAAAATACCATGTCTCCAACTTTAAACTCAAGGTCTTATTGATGGTTATTAGTATAACTCTTCTTCTAACTCTGGGCTACCTTGTTATGATATTGAATGGTTTTCACCTTATCTACCATTTCTTCGACCATTTCTGGTCCTTGTAGCTTACGCTCACCAACTTCATCCCAACATGCTAGTGTTCTGCACCTCTTTTCATACAAGGCTTCATAAGGTGCCATTCAGATACTCAAGTGGAAACTGTTATTATAGGAGAATTCAAATAGAAGAAGATGTTGATCTCATCCTCCTTTGAATTCCATTGATCACGCTCTCAACATGTCCTCAAGTTCTTGGATAGTCTGCTCGAATTGGTCATCATTTAGAGGATGATAAGTCGTACTGAAGTTCAGCTCAGTATCCAGAGCATGTTGAAGACTCTCTCAAAACTTAGAAGTGAATCTTGGATCTTGATCGAATACAATTGATAGTGGTACCCCATGTAGCCTTACCACATCTCTGATATATATTCATGTCAGTTGATCCAATGAGAAATCCTCCCGAATAGAAATGAAGTGTGTAGACTTTGTAACACGATCCACAACAACCTAGATTTCATTGTTGCCTTTGGATGTCTTCGGAAGTCCGTTGACAAAATCTATGGTGATGTTCTCCCATTTCCATGCTTGTATGGGCAATGGTTGCATCATCCCCTAAAACTTATTCATCTCTGCCTTCACATGCTGACACACCTGTCACTTTGATGTATACTCAGTGATCTCCTTCTTCATATTATCCCACCAATAATTCTCTTAGAGATCTCAATACATCTTTGTGTTTCCTAGGTGAATAGAGAAATTTGAACAATGTGCATCATCCAAAAGTTCCTTCTTCAGCTCTGTACTTGATGTAACACATATACTTTTCCCAAATCTCACAATTCCTTCTTTATTAACATTGAAATATGAGGATTTCCCTTTTCTGATAGCTTCCACTTTCTTCTGAATTCCCACATCATCCTTTTGATCATACTTTAACCTTTCCAAAAGAGACGGTTGAGCAATCATTTGTGAAACGATTGATGATGATCTCTTCTTTATGATTCTTATGTCCATCTTTATCAAATCTAAGAAGAATGGATCCTTCTCAATTCTCATCAATGATAGAATCGTTGGGTCCTTTCTACTTAGAGAATCTGACACCTTGTTCGCTTTCCCAAGGTGGTAATGGATTGAACTGTCATAGTCTTTAATTAGATCTAACCATCTTCATTGGCACATGTACAACTATTTCTGTGTGAATATATACTTGAGGATTTTGTGGTTCGTATATATTTCACACTTCTCCCCAAAGAAATAATTCTGGAAAATTTTTAAATCGAAGATCACCGAAGCTAGATCCAGATCATGTGTTGGATAATTCTGCTCATGAACTTTCAATTGCCTTGAAGCATAGGCAATGGCCTTGTCATTTTGCATCAACACACAGCCCAGGACCTTCTTTGAATCATCACTGAATACCACAAAAATTTCTCCCCTTGTGGGTAATGTGAAGACGGATGTAGTGATAAGCCTCCTTTTAAACTCCTTGAATCTTTCTTTGCATTCATCACTCAATGAAAAATTTACTCCCTTATGAGTTATCTTGGTAAGAGGGTTGTACAATCGTGAGAAATTTCTCACAAATCATCGATAATATCCAGTTAACCCCAAGAAGCTACATATATATGTTACCGATGTTGGCCTCATCCATCCCTCTATTGAAACTGTCTTGGAGGGATCCATAGATATCCCATTCATTATGATGATATGGCCTAAGAATGATACCTCCTTCAACCAGAACTCACACTTTTTTGTATATTTCATAGAGATTCTCCTTTTGCACGGTCTCTAGTACAGTTCTTAGATTCTCCTCATGATCCCCCTTGGTTTTGGAGTATATTAGAATATCATCTATAAAGACTACCAAATTTTTTTTTGAGGTAATCACTAAAGACTCTATTCATTAACTCCATGAAGATTGCTGGAGCATTAATGAGTCTGAAAGGAATTACTATGAATTCATAGTGCCCGTATCTTGTATGAAATGAAGTCTTGGGGATATCTTCCTACTTCACACATAATTGATAATATCCCAACCGCAAATCTACCTTAGAGAAGTATTATGCTCCACACAGCTGATCGAACAAATCATTAATTCGTGGGAGGGGATACTTTTTCTTTATAGTGATTTTGTTAAGATTCTGATAATCGATGCCAAGGCACATTGACCCATCCTTCTTCTTGATGAAGAGGACTAGTGCACCCCATGGTGAAGCACTTGGGCATATAAACACTTTATCCATATTCTTCTGTAGTTTTTTCTTCATCTCCTCAAGCTCCACAAAAGCTATTCTATATGGATTTTTGGATATTGGAAACAACCCAGGTATAAGATAAATTGAGAGTCAAACATCTCTTCTAGGAGGAAGACCAAGAAATCCCTCGGGAAACACTTCAGTGAATTCTTTCATAATAGGAATGTCTTCAAGGATGGTTGCCTCCTTAGACTCAATCATCTGAGCCAGATACGTTTTCTCATTGGGCAGTAATATCCATGCTTGAGATAATGGATCTAAAGAAGATTCATCTTCCTCCTTGCACTTGTATAGAATCTGGGGTCGATTCTCTACATGGAGAGTTATTTCCCTCTCATGGTAATTTATGTTGGCTTTATATAAGAAAAGTCAGTCCATGCTAAGAATTGCATCAAATTCCACCATAGGGAGTATGATGAGGTTCATCGGGAAATTCAATCGACATATTATGATAGCGGAGGAGTTATATTCCTAGGATGCAATGATTTCCCCATTTGTCGTAACCACCGACATCTTTACTTCCATGATTTTTAGTGGTGTTGGGTTTGTTATACTAAACTTGTGAGATGTAAAATAATGCGTATAACTATGGTTGAAAACCCTACCTTTCACTTTTTTTTATTCTGGTTCTACTCTAACCATTATATACTTAGGTATGATTATCTTAAATAGTTAAACACATTAAGGGTAATCCAAGGAAAAAAACAGATTACTTATAAATTACTTTTATTTCCTTAACTTATGAATCCATAGGCTTCAATCTATGTTATTCATGATCTATTTTCTAACATATATTCTTTGGGGAATTTTTTTAGTCCCTTAGTAATGTTTTATACTAAGCTTGTGAATTTACCAAAGCATATCCCCCAAGAGTTTCATAACCAATAGTGCAGCAAGGCCCGTTGTCGTGCAACAGTTCCTGTTCGAGTCTAGCTCAAAGCAGTGTTTTCGGGGTTTACCCCTAGGATACATCTATTCTAGAGCCGCATCTACCTACTCATATCCAGAAAAGGATGTATTTTCCTGATAAACCACTTACTCAATACACACCAAAACATAGAGATGTTTTTATTATACTTAGTCTTGTCTCTAAGGCTTCACTAAGGTTTTCTAATCCTAATCCCAAAAATAACTAAACCTATCCTCTGATACCAACTATAACAACCCTACTATTTTATTACAAAATTAAACATTATTTATTACATAAACTCTTCACTTGATAAAACATGTATGATCAAGAGGTCTAGTGTCTTTGTGGATTAGGAACATTACATAATAGCTTAGAACATAAAACACACAACATCTTTATTGAAAACTTCCATTACATGACCACTACATTCCCTCGTACTTAGCATTGCATGGGATAACCTGAGGACATGAATAAGAAAAGGGTGAGCTATAAAGCACAGTAAGGGAGTTAAAAAGGCATAAAATGAAAGATAAAATACCTGTTAGTCAATAGTTATATCAATGGATCATAAGATAAACATGAACATAAAGGCATGATATAACATGATTAACATAACATGGAAATGTGGCAACAACATTTATCATGATTTTAGCATGATCCAAGGACAATTGCACATGGAGAATGATTAAACTCTCATTTCACTTGAATTATCATGAGTAAACCATCATTGTACTTCACGTATCATGATATTAATCTTTACCCAATGCATTGGAGTGCTATCAGGGCGCACCCTTCTTAAACATTTCATTTCATGCATAAGTGTGTCACATGGATCATATAACATGGAATCAATCAACAACATAAGTTATTACACGATTAAGTAATGTGGAATAAATACATGAAAGTACCATTCAATATTTATACATGCATAAAGTTGAATACCCTTGATAGAGATATGGGTATGGTATTCACTATACAATGATCATGGCTTGGAAAAATGTGGTGCAATTTCAGCAGCATAACGGCGTGACATAAGGATTCATGAAAATGGTTGATGAGATAGAAGTATGTGTCTCATCATATGTACATGAAATGGAAATTAATGGGGTAATATAGATAAATTTCCCAACAAACATAATGGAATTTAGATGCATAATAAAAAAGAATTACTTGGATGTAAAAGAGGGGAGAGAAATCCCTCACGGAATTTCAGCATGGTAACGGGTGTACATGGGAGGAATTAATGAGAGATAAAGGGGTATCCCATAATCTAAAAATAAATAGGGATGTATGGGGAGGTTTTAAATTATACCCCAAAATTTTTAATTGAAAACAAAAGGGCATAACAACTTAAAGAAAATTGGAAAAAAATGAGAAAGGAAAAAATCCCTTACTTGGAAGTCTGATCCCAAAGGTTTGGGAGGCGCTTGAGAGAGGACTATTGGGAGATTGGTGCGCCTTATGAGGATTATATAGAGAGGAGGGAAGATTTTGGACTAACTCCAAAGGATTTCAGTGAAGAGGAAGTGGTATCTTGGGTGGGTTTATATAGGAAAGAAGAGGGAATTCATTATTATTTAGGTTTGGGTCACCACACATTAAACTAATCAATACCACAAACTGTACCATGGTTTTTACCCATGGTTTTTTCCAAAGGGGAATGGAAAACAATATTTTATAAGGCCAATGGCCATAAAATATAAAATAATAGGGTTGATTATGTGGAGTTGAGTCACACTCTCAAGGAAAGAAATTTAAAATGACAAAAAAAATTATAAGCCTTGAAGGGTCCACTAAAGCTTTGTAAAATAAATTAAACAAACCCAAAATAAAAAATATTTAATGATGAAACATATATTGTCCTAAAATAATGTTTATAGTATTTTATTACATCACTATTGGGATATTATTATGTCATAAAACACATTATATATTTAAATGGTGTTTAATTTTTACCCAAAAATTTGACTGTCTCAGAAAATTATGAAAAATTCACCATTGGATAATTTTGATGTCATGATTCCAAATATAATATTAATTTTATCTAAATATTTTTATAGATATGTGAATTTTTACTTTTAAAATAAAAACTAACATTTATCATGAATTCATGGGTTTTGACAAAAACAGATTTCAAACCTTAATAAAAATTACAATTGCATTCCTAAAATTATGTGATAATTTATATTTAATAAAAAGTAATTTAATAATAATAATATTTTATTAAAATATTATTTAATTCCAAAATACATTAATTCATAAAAGTGGATTTCATAGATGAATATTAACAAAAAACACTATTTGTGTTTTAAAAACTATTTACAAAATAACAATAATAAAATGAATGCACATTCTTTATACAAAAATAATGTACATAGTTATAGTTCTAGGGTCTTGTTACATAACCCCTTATAACACCCACATAAGAACAAAGGGTAAGGTGCGCGATGGTGACAGACTCTTGGGGTGGCTCGGATAACATCGCTCGGGTGGTAATCTCTATTAACTTTCACTTCTCCCATAGTCTGTTCCGCTCAAACATAACATGTTCAAGATCAGCTTGGGATTGGTCAAGAGAGAAGCCCAATGATGCTGACTCCTTTCCAAGCTCTAAAAAATGGGCTTCGTACGGGGCATGTCTACTGGATGAGGTCATCACTTCCTTTATCTGAGTAAATTAGATTTGTTAAAGCCCTATATTTATACTAATCATGTGATCATTATTCAACGGATATATTAGAAATGGTCACACTCATAACGATATTTTAAAATCCATAAACATAAAACCAATTAAGTTCAAATTTTATATTATCATAATAATACATTTAATTAAATCAATGGGAATTTCCATTAATGAAAGTTTGGGTCATTACAATACCACTCCATGAGCCCCTTCCAAAGTATAAAAGACCCCAATCCCTAGGTCAAATCAAGAAGGGTGATTTTCAAAAAATCACAAATAGGAAATCATCATAATTTCTATAGAAGAAGGCCACTAAGTAAATACGGCTCAATCTATGGGAAGATGTATTTTCCTTCTCACACTTATGAATAATGTACGAAAAATACAGTTGCAAACTATAGGAAGATGAAAATCACTACCAGTTCACCTAAAGCCTCCTATGAAAATATGGAAGTAGACAACTAGAAGAATATATATTCTCGTGAATATGAATCCCACTATGAAAATATGGTGACCAATTACAAGTAGATGAAAATACATGCTAATTCATATACATCTCATCAGTCAATTATGATGGAAAATAACCAGAAGAAAATCATTTTTTGCCAATATAAATCCCTCCAGTCAAATATGGTTACAAACTATAAGAATTTGAAAATTCCTATGGATTCATATCAAGATCAATAGTCAAATACGATGGAAACCCATGATAAAACAAAGATTCCTTCTCATTCACATCAATTCCGACATAAAAATATAATGGAATTGGAGAATGAAATTGGAATATCCTAGTTTTAAAATATGGGAAGACTCATATCTCTGCCTCTTAATAAGAGAACTATTAGTACCTACTAAGAGAAAATGGAGGATCGGAGTAGGAACACATCCTTTCTTCGACATCAGAATGGTCATGTATTCCTATTCCTACCAAGGAAATTTCTCAACACATCTTAGTAATTGTGGAGGATCAGAAATTAATTCTAGACCATATCTTACAGAATGTCCATGATGTAATCACATCCAAAAAAATAGAAAGGATTCAGGACTACAATCCTGCCACCCCAAATTTTTTAACTCATCCACATAATGATGTGTTCACTTAAGATAATATATGTATCTATGATCATGTCCAAGAGGGTCTTTTGTGATATTCTATGATAAATGGACAATAGGATTGGGCAAAAATACTAGTTCCAACTAGGGGACACTATCCCACTTTGGTTTGTACTTTAGGAAAGACATATATCCCTACCATAATTCTTGAAGCTTACCAGAATATCACAGTGACACCATGGGATCCACTCAAATAGGCACCCATATATGAATGTCATCACTTACAACAAATAGACCCAATTTCCTACATGAGAGCACCTAAAAAGAAATCATGCCCTAGGTGACTGTAAAATTAAGACAAGACTAATAAAACTACTATACTGGATGCTATAGTTCTTGAATCCATCAAACATCTATCAATTTTTTATTACGATCCGTCTAATCCATTACAAAATTAGGTAATTGGCAGAATAATTTTTGAAGGTCATCCCTATAAAATTGTTACCAGTAGGTACAATGATTATCCCCAGAGCATCCACCACAATGGCTTCCTTCATGGAAACAAAATAATCCTTAATGAGAGATTTAATCCTAATGAGTATCATGGTATCCCTTATCATGGAAATAATATCAAATATAAATAAGGTCTTCCCCTTGCTTTTATCTTCCCTAAAGGTCCTCCCTAGGGTATATGCTTTAGAAATTCTCCATATAGTTGGACATCGATCTATGGTGGCAGTCATCACCATGATGGAATTCACTATAAAGTTCCTCCCTATAGTGATGTTTTATTTTATAAAAAGTTCATCCCCTTCCTTTAATACACCATAGAGGTCCTCCCCATGGTATAAACTGTAGAAATTCTTTCTACAATAAGACTTTGAGCTATGATGATAGTCATCTCCATGATGGTATACACTATGAAGGTCTTCCCCACAATGACTTATTATTTCCTCAATAATATCCTCCTCATTATTTAATATGCCCAGAAGGTCCTCCCTAGGGTATTCATAGAAGAAATTCTCCCAGCTGTTAGACATTGAGCTATGATGGTTGTTCTCACCATGATGGCATGTGTTACGATGGTCCTCCCTGTAGTGACATCTTATTTCAGAAAAATGTCCTCCCCTTTCTTTCATCCATCCTAAAGTTCCTCCCTAGGGTATGTACTATATAAATTCCCCCTACATTCATTCATATAGTTTTGATGGTATTCCTTTTCACAATGGTATGTGCTGCGACGGTCCTCCCCAGAGTGAAATCTTATTTTATCGAGAAGGTTATCAACTTACTATCATCCACCCTAAAGGTCCTCCCCAGAGTATACGCTACAAAATTTATCCCTACATTCTTACATTGAACTTTGATCGTATCCCTCTTCATGGTGTAATTCATTTCGAAGGTCCTCCCTACAATAACATTACATTTTGGAAAGAAGTTCCTCCCCCTACCGAGTAAAATGCAAGATAGTTGTCATATTCTTGGGTGCTTGGAAATATGGGACTAGAAATGATACAAACCTTATCAATGAAAAGAGACATAATTTATCAACTATGAGGGATATCGGGGAAACACTCACACTCTGATCCATACCTGGACCATTCCCATACCAATGAGATCTCCACCATCCCTGATACTATGACAAAACCATCAAGAAGCATTCATGTTAGGCTGATCAAGTATAGGATTCAATAGTATAAGAACAAAAGGATATGTTTTGCGTGATAATACAATTTATTGGGATGATATACACATTATATTTTTTCCCTTTTCCACCTCTCAATTCAAAATTCTAGAGTAATTTTTAGAAGAGGTCATTCACAATATCTGTCTAAATCTCTATACATCTCTCCACCAACTAAAAGAAAAATTCTTGACTTTTTATGGGTTTGTAGACCATGTCCAAATATTGGGAGAGATTCATCATCAAATCAACATGGAATCCCTTCCATCCACATAGAAACCATGATCAAAGAAGTGATGGAATGTTCTTCAATCATCATGGCCCAATAAATTGAATAAGTTGCATCATCTAATTTTTGATTCCCCACCTTTTGTTCTTATATAGGGGTGAGGGAACATTGATATTTATATTTCACATCATGTCCCATTTAGCAGAACCCACTAGAAATAGCGACATGTAATGTAATTATTATATAGTTTCTATCAATAATAACCACTACTCAAGAAAGGTGGAACACTCAATAATAATTTTCCTTGAATAAGTCTCAAAAGCATCAAGCCCGATGGGAGGAATCCATCAAAAATCACCTGAACCAG
Source organism: Viscum album (assembly GCA_963277665.1). NCBI lineage: Eukaryota > Viridiplantae > Streptophyta > Magnoliopsida > Santalales > Viscaceae > Viscum > Viscum album. The sequence goes on from OY728122.1 coordinate 764,074,518, forward strand.
GAAACTAAGAACATTCATCAGGATTCTTTCTTAAGGGAAGGCAATCACCAAGCACTACTAATGTCCTATGAACAAAGCAGTTTTCATGAAAACATGGCATCATATCTGGATCAATCCTAAATAAGGATGCACGAGATCAAGAGAGCGATGACAGCATCAGTAGTTTCCACCATGCAGGATCAGCCCCAACCTGCATGGATGGGTTCATTTTTAACACAAAATGACTTCATAAGAATGAAAAATTTGGACCAATTCATGGTAATAAGAGAACGAGAGAAACCATAACCCATAGGGTTGGAAGGATTTTTTACCTTGACCATCCCTCAATGAAAATTAGTATTTTCCAATATAGGGAGGATGAAAATATGTAAGGTCACTCCAACTATCCCATCTCATGACCCATTTCCCTCAGAAGGGAGGTATATGACCAGTCTGTATTAAGGTTCCCTTTGAGTTACTCTTCACTAAGAAACCTGAAGAGGATATCCTAAAGGGAGGGAGAGGTCCAACAAATCATGCAAATAGACCTCTTAGTGTTTACCATCCAGTATGATTCCCACCATGTGTTTTTCATCGGTGAATATTGTGGATGTAAATCCCACAGATGGTACAAAAATTGATGCAAATTCTAAAGATAAAGGAGAGGGTGGTTCTATCTAGGATGTGGTTCACATAGATAATGAATGTGTGCATACCCTAAATCAATGAATCTACCTAAATTTGGTTTCTTTGTCAATAAATCCCATACTTCCTCATCAGTGAGTCTTTACTAGAGAGAAGAATAAAAGGAACGGTTTTGTATGACCTACCTCCACCTATCAATGAGGAGGATTTCCCTATGCTCGAAGAAATATTCTTTAATAATGAGGAAGAAATTAAAGAGTTAAGGTGAATCAATTTTGAGTGGATCTAAGTTATAATTCCTATCAAATATACTCCTCAGGAAGAGCCTCATCGTAAACTTCTGGTAGGTGTACCTGAGGCACAAGGGTTCATCCTAGAAATTAAAGCAAGTCTAGGACATATTCCCAATACATCTCCTGGACCATTGATCTACTTGGACCTGAATATGGAAAGATATCAAGATTTAATTCCATTATGGATACAACTAGAAAAGGTTCCAGAAAACCCTCAAAAGATGTAGCTAGCCAGATATCAGCCTTAAATAATGGCTAATATGGCACACAAGATCTTTTTGATTGCTACATCGGTCCAAGAATAGGTTCAAAAGAATAGTTATCAAGGGATTATCAACACCATCGAGTCATTAATATCTCCATTGTAATATTTGGAGGAGCATTGTAATGGAAACCTTACCTTTGATGGGTGAGCGACACCCCACCACCATCGAGTTTTGGAGTCCTGTATTTTAGATATTCAATGGATTATGTGACCTAAAACAACATCTAACACACTATGTGTCCCATTAAGATACCATGATGGGAACTCCTGAGAAAAAATAGTGAAACTCGGATGCTTCATGAGAATCCTATAAGATAAAACCTTCATATGGAACCACAATTTTTCCATCTCAGTTGATCACAGGATGGGAGGATCTTCTCCAAAAATTCCTATTTTAGTTCAACTCAACATTGCATAAGATTACAATCAGTGACATATCAAATTGTAAACAAAGATAAAATGGGAGAGTCATAGATTTCATTTTAAAATGGAAAAGGATGACCTAATATTTGAATAGATTAGTTCCCTGGGAATATATGCACACTCTCTACATTAATAACATTTGTAACGATATGTGAACACTTCTCAACCTATTGAAATATAATAGTGATTTTTGGGATTTCCCTCCCATTTCCCAAAGAATGGAGGACTCCATGTAATGAACTAATCTCAAGTCCCAGATAACTCCACCAGTCATGTGGAAAAGAGTAGGAAAGGATAATGTGTAATCCATTATACTTAATCCAGCCTCTATGCCTAATCCTGCGCCAAATCTAGCACTATATCATGTAACACCCCCTAGGCATCAACAAAACCCCTCTCCTCAATAATACAAGTAGAGGGGACCTAGGATAAATCAATATGAATAGTGAAGGAATTAAATTTAGTCAATCTGATATGATCAAGTTGGTGGCTATTTCATATCTTTCATGGATAATGATTTGATCCACCTACTAGAGCCCAAGAGGCCCGACCAGGTAAGCCTCGACGATTGACCAGATTATTTCCCATTTCACTATATACTAGGACACACCATTCAAGAATTATTCATCTGTAAAGAAATCCTATAGAAAATAGTTGATTCTATGAAAGTAAATGTAACAACCCCGACCTGTAATCCACTAAACCAGTGCCCCAAGTAGGGTCTCCACATGACCTCAAGCACGCCTCCTCGTATGATAGAGGTTTCTAACTAGTATCGAGGGTCTAATAGGATATGTTGGGAGACTATACCCTCTTTACCAAAGTAATCCACAACAAAAAAAATTAAAATATAAGAAATAATAGAAATAATCAATAACATGCATAGATAACCAACTCCCATTTTTTGTATAGCATATACAACAGTAAATATGGAATGCCAAAATACAGTTCCAAAGTGAAAAAAAAACCACAAATAAATACAAACAGTAGAATTCCAAAAATGCCACAGACTCCAAGTCTAGAACCTCACCTATACATGTCCCATGTCCAACTCAACTCCTTAACATAGGGCCCTTTCCCTTGTCCTAACCTACAGGCATGAAATCTGCCCAAGTACCCAATGATGGCCTAAGAAGGGTGTGACTAGAACCCAATAGGCCACCACCAATGGTGTCTACAAAATATCTAGAAAAAGTAGACAGTGCATGAAAGTTATAAATAATGACTAGTAAAGGTAAACAGTTAAATAGCTCATTCTATACTATGTTCTTTTAAAGTATGATACTATTTAATCCAGGTTCACTACTTAGGAATCCCATAGTTTAATATACATTTTTCATGTGTTCAATGGATTATGAGTGTTCAATATTCTTAAGAAAATGGGAATAAAAATCAATTCCTATCTCACTGAGCATCACATTATAATAATCGCATAATCCTCACCTTGAAGCCTCAGTCTGGGTGGAATGCAACTGTTAGGGGAATAGAACTATATACCCTTCCCTAACCAAGGTATTTATGTGTGGAGCTAGATCCTCAATCCAACTTGACCTGTTGGAATAGAACCTCAACTATATACCCCACTCTACTAATCCATGTGCACATGCTTATTTATCATTCACCACTACTAACTATATCACGACAAGCATATCCAATATCATTTGAAATATCACAACAATGTCAATAAATAGGAAATTAACATTTTTCTCAATACAATTACACATTAATCATTTATATCACTTAACCATTTATCCCTATTTCCATTTCCTCATGCCAATCTCATTAAGCGTATTCAAGTGTAAACCTAATTCCTTATCATATTCCCATTGATCCCATTTAACCTATTTAAATTCCCACCACATGATCCCTTATCATTTAACCACACTAGAAACAACTATACACCATACATTATAACTCATTACATAAACCAATTAACCTACTCTCTAAGTCTCTACATCAATATGAGTCCATTTCACACCTTAAATTTCTGTCAGCCCAATTGGGAGGGCCAGAACACCCCATGGGTGTCCCTAATTTGGTCGAGTCATTCTCATTGCATCCCATGGGAATCAAGAGGGATTCAATTAATCATTTTGACAACCATTATACCACATCCTGTTAAGGGCATCAAGGACACATCTAGAAGGGGAACAAGAAAGAAATCCTACATGAAAAAATCTATGAATAATCCATGGGATATAACTTTTAGACCACCTACCTTGAATCCATTATTGAATGCACTACCAATTGAGGTCTTAGATCCCGATTCAACACTCCTTTGATGCCTCAACCAAAAACTCACTAGAAAGAAAGGGTTTTAGATATTTGGAAAGAGATAATGAAATGGTGTGAACCCTAACCCAAAAATAGAAGCAAGGAGGATATTAGACTTACCCTGATATTTAATATGTAACTAAAGGCACCCTAAAAAGACTTGTATTGAAGGAGAAACACCCTTGGGTTCTCTAGGGAGCTTTGGTTGGTTTGTAGGGTTGCAAGAGGGGAGGAGGATAAAAATATTGAGTGGAACATAAAAATACCATAATCGAATTTTTGTAATTTTCTAAAATTTACTAGGCCACACGGTTTTCCAAACCATACGCAAACTGTGCAGATGATACTATTTGAAAACCTCCCCCTAGCATGGTTACCTAGGATCTCCGCACAGTTTGCACTAACCATGCACAAACTGTGCAAAATTCCCAGAAACCCCCATTTTTCCTCCATTTTCATGTCCCGAACCCCCTGAACACCCCCAAGTCATCACATAAACTTGGTAAAACAATTATTTAACCAAAAATAAGGAACTGAAAAAAAAAATTAAGCTATAACATACCTTAAAAGAGACCTGAGATCGTATAACCTCCTTGATGGCTCATCCATGAGCCCCTCTTCCTGAGCATCATTGAGTTCCCAAAGAAAAGAGATTGGGCCACTATGACCACATATCCAATTCTCATTCTCAAGTTTCCTCCTAAACGTTTCCATGTTTCCATAGAACACAAATCAAAGGCTCCACATTTCCACACAAGACCTGATCACTATGATCCACAATACGAACTGGTTTCTCCTAAAAGGACACATCAGCCTCAAGCTCATGATCCTAGGAATTTATCACATGAGATGGATCTGGGTGATACTATCAGAGTTGTGAAACATATAAAAAATCATTCATCCCACTATACCACTATGGAAGAGCTAATCAGTATTTCATGGGTCTGATCCTCTCCACAATTTCAAATAGACCTACATGCCTAGGTGCCAACATGACCTACTTTTGAATTCAATGGTGACCCAACTTTGGAGACACCCAAAGAAACACAAAATCACCCACCTTCAACTCAAGAGGTCTACAACAATGATCTACATATGAATTATATCTACTTTGATATGTTTCTATATGCCTCTGAATCAATCGAACCGTCTCCAACATCTCCTGCACCAGACTCTTCCCTAATAGCTCAGACTCTCTAACTTCTAACCAACACAATGGAGATCTAAATGGTCTCCTATAGAGTGCCTCGAAATGTTCCATCTGAATAGTGGCATGAAAACTATTATTGTAGGAAAACTCAATGAGTGAAAAGTGTTTCTCCCACAAACCGCCAAAATATAGAACACAAGCTCTCAACGTGTCTTTTAATACCTAAATTGTACGTTCTAACTGCCCGTCAGTCTGTGGGTGGTAAGCCATGCTCAAAAACACCTGGGTATCGAGTGCCTTCTTTAGTCCCTTCCAGAAGCACGAGGTGAGACATAGATCATGATACAAAACTATGGTTCTAGGCACACTGTGTAAACATACTATTTCTTGAACATAAAATTATCCCAACTGATCGGCTGTATAGGTCTCCTGGATCAGAAATAAATTATCCACTTTGGTCATCTGATCTACCACTACCCAAATTTCATTATTCTTCAGAGGTGTCCTCAGAAGACCCACTACTAATTCCATTGTTATGTCTTTCCAATTCCACTCTGGAATAGACAATGACTATAAAAACCCACCTAGATGTTGATAGTCAGCCTTCACTTACTGCTGGGTAAGGCATCATTCCACAAAACTCACAACTTATTTCTTCATTATCAGACACCAAAAATACCTAAAAAAATCATAGTACATCTTATTCAATCCCAAATTCACTGCCCACTTTGACACATGAAACTCACGCATCAACTCCAACCATAAATATGTCATCACCACAACATGGACATGAATATAATAAACTCTATCCATACTGAAATCCCAACTAGAGGGTGACTCCCCACCTTTAAGACTTTCCCTCATAGCCAAACACTCCTATTCCACCAACTGAATCTCTTTAACTTGGCTCAAAAGTGCAGACTCAACTGCTACAGATGCAAGGGACATATTCATGTGCCCATCTATTTCCTACAAATACATTTCTGCAAACAAGGCCATCATATTCCATTCTAAACTGGATTTCTGGACCACTTGATTCTGAGTCTTCTAGCTTAGAGCATCAGTAATATTATTCCCTTTCCCTGGTGTGTACACCAACACAAAATCAAAAGACTACAGGTACTCGACCCACCATTATTTTCAAATATTCAAATCCCACTGAGAGAACATGTACCTGAGACTTTTATGGTTGGTGAACACCGTGAATGTTTCTCCCAACAAGTAATGCCTCCAACACATTAAGGAATGAACCATGATATATAGCTCAAGGTCATGAGTAAGGTAACTCCTTTCATGTGGTTTCAAATGCCTCGACCCATAAGCTACAACCCAATCATCCTAAATCAACATCGCCCCAAGTCCAATGTCGGATGAATTACAAAACAAGGTGTACCTCTTACCTGGATTGGGTAAGATCAAAATCAGCGAGGTAGTCAACCGCTTCTTCAGCTCTTGAAAATAATTCTCACATGACTTTGAACAATCAAACATTACCCCCTTCTTGGTTAATCTTGTGATCAGTGCTTCCAAATGAGAGAAATCTATAATAAATCTTCAATAATAACCATCCAACCCCAAAAACTCCAAACATCAAAGGTGTTATGGGGATGCTCCTAAGACACCATAGCTTGCACCTTTTCTAGATCCACCAATACACCTGACTCAGAAATGATATTTCCCAAAAAGTGCATCTCATCAATCCAAAACTGACATTTTGATATATTAGCATAAATCCTATGCCCTCTTAGTGTACTCAAGATGATGTCAAGATGTTTGGCATGATCTCCATGAGTTTTGGAGTAAACAAAGATGTAATTAATGAATACAACTATGAACTAATCTAGATATAGGTGAAATATTTGGTTCATCAAGGGAATGAAAATGGACGGATCATTGGTCAAACCAAATGGAATCACCAAAAATTCATACAACCCATACCTGCTTTGAAAATCTATCCTAGGTATGTCAAAAGGTCTCACCCTAAACTAATGGTATCCCAATATCAAATTGATCATATAAAACATTAATGCACCTCTGATATGGTCAAACAATTCATTGGTTCTAGGAAGAGGGTTTGGGTTCTTAACCGTCATCTGGTTCATCTTCCTATAATCGACACATAGCTTTAGTGATCCATCTGTCTTCTTAGAAAACAACACAGGAGATCCCCAGATTGATGTACTAGGATGAATAAACCCCTTATTCTCTAAATCCTCTATCTAAACCTTCTGTTCTTGGATCTCTTTCGGTGTCATTCAATATGGTGGAATAGAAACTAGCTCTGCTCCTGGTAACAACTCAATTGTAAACTCAATATATCTCTTGAGTTGTAACCTTGAGAAGTCATCAGGAAACACATCATGAAACTAGTCCACAACAAGAGGTAGGATTGGCCACTCTTTCTCCCCATAATTCAACAGAAGGAATGCTACATGGGTTGTGAGTTCTCCCAACTGCTGACATAGTGTCCCTACGTAGCCCGCTCGATTATCCCACTTGACATTATAGAAATAGGTTCTTCCATTGAGAGATTTTAACATTACCCATTGTTGTTAATAGTCGATATGGTCTTGATATAACACCAACCAATCCATCTCCAAGATTAGGCCAAAACCTGACATCTCTAGGATAAACAAATCCTATTGAAAATGATACCCACTAACCTCTAGAGTAAAACTCTTACACATCCGGATGTCCTCAACTCATACCCCTAGCAGAGTATCAAACGACATTACCCCACCTGAAATATCTATAGTTAATCCTAACACAACTATGAATTGAGCAGAAATAAAGAAATGTATAGAACCTATATCAAATAAAGCACTAGAAAGCGTAAAATATATAAGAATTGTACCTCGAACGGTAAAAGGTACCACCTCACCATCATTAGGTGTAGTCTAAACTGCATGGATATGACCTGCCTCTTTACCCTGGGCTCCGACCTGAGTACCCTACACTACATTGCCCTTTTGATAAGGATGATCCCACCCTAGAGTTCCAAGTCCACCTCCTCTACTATTACGACCTGTGGAACTCCAACTGCCTGCCTGAGATGGGGTAACTGACCCCTTATCGACACTTGGCATCTGCCTCTGACCTCCATCATTCCATGATGATTTTAGGTTCCTATAGAACCTCTACACATGGCCTTACCTACCACACGCTCGACACTCGACTGGTGGGCAGGGGAACTAGTCACAATTGTTCCTTGGCCTACCACACTCATAGCAAAAAACCTGGTTTCCACCCTGAGAAGTTGAACCCCTCTTCTAACTGCTCTGTTCACTTCCACCCTACTGAAATATTCCAAAACAGTGATTCCTACTATTAGAGGCCACACCACTTTCTCACCTAGCTGGGGCCAAAAGTTCACTAATTGAAACTCCCTTTAGGTTCCCCTATGAGATAACATCTTGATACAGCACTTCCGAAAAAAATTCCATATGAAAGATATTCACCTGAGACCTGATCTTGTGTATCAGCCCGTCCTGGAAGCATTTTTCCATGGCTACATCAACTCCTATCAACGTTGGAATAAAGCATCTAAAATTGGTGAAATGAATAGCATAGTCCATTACCGACATTGTCCCTTGATTCAACCTCATAAAATTCATAGCTTTATCCTGCCTCAGGGTTTCAGGGTAGAAGTACTCAAGAAACTACTTTTGAAAATCTTTCTACATCATTACTTTAGCTTGATCCATCTAAACCATGATGTCCCACCAACTTTTTTCTTTACCTCTCAGCATATAGGTCGTTAACTTGACTTTCTTCTCGATAGGGGTCTCTAGATATTCAAGAATAGTTTGAATGGACTCTATCCAAAACATTGATTCCTCTAGCCCACCCTCTCTAGTAAAGGTTGTAGGGTGCTACAGTCGAAACTCCCTGGTCAGCTCAACCATACTCGGTACAGCCCACCCTGGGTCTCATTCCATCATTTGCATAAAATAAGAAAAGTTCCCACAAAACTTCTCTTAACTATTTTCCTAGATCACCATGTTCTCTTTCTCCACTACTGGAGGAGATTTCTTAGGAATTTCCTCATGTCTCTCAACCAGCGCCCATCTTCGAGGTGGAATTTCTCTACAATGACAAACATGAGCTTTAGAACGCAACCATAACACTTTTACAAAAATGAAAAAATATATAGGTAGTCTAATCACTTTCCACCAAACCAGTTTGCATAAACTACCCAAAGAATCCCACCCATAATGGGATCACTACCCTTGGCCATCTCTCCTAAGGTCATGGCTAACACGGGTGTCTAATTCACAAGGTTACAATCCTTATCTTTTAAACCAATTCAAAACAATTTCTACATCCCAATTTACTCTTACAATAGTTTAATCCACTTTTATTTCTTTATTAAAAACCATTTTCTAATTTATACTTACCCTTTTAACCTTGATTTTTACCCATTCATACCATCCCATTAGGCACAATTTCATTACTTTTAAGGGAAAAATGCATCCTAACCTTTATACCCCACACACCCATCTCATGTGTGTGACTACCAAGATTCATGTCACTTACCTACATAGGTGACTAGAATGAATCATGAATGAACAACCTCATACCCATTCCGTCTAAAAGAGAAATGTCACAAAACTGTCAAATCACACAACAAGTGCATCACCTGATGGTGAAATACAATCAAATATAACAACACACAATAAGAACAACAATCCCCTCCTAGGGTGACTTGGGTTTTCCCTTGTACATGGATTAGCTACTCCCAAGAACAAGATAATTACCAAGGCCTGACTCTTTTATAACCTTTTATCTACCATCCCCCAAATAGTAAGAAAGAGAAATTGCTTCCTCTGATACCACTTTGTAACGTCCCTAACTTTTAAGCCACTAAACTGATGCCCCGAGACAGGGCACTACATGACCTCAAGAACACCACCCCATTTGCTAGAGGTTTCCAACTAGCAGTGATGGTCTAATAGGATATGTGGGGATACTATACCCTCTTTAACAGAGTAAACCACAATAAAAAACAATTTAAATAGAGGAAACAATAGGAGAAATAAATAACATGCATATATAACCAAGTCTCATTTTGTGTATAGTATATACAACAGTAAATATGTCATGCCAAGATACAGTGCCAAGTGATCAAAACCACAAAGAAAGAAAAATAGCATAATACCCAAAATGGCTTGGAATCCAAGTTGGTAACCTCACTCGTACATGTCCCATGTCCAACTCAACTCCCTAACATAGGTCCCTTGCCCTTGTCCTGACCTGTAAGCATGAACTCTACTCGGGTACCCAATGGAGGACTGAGAAAGAAGTGAATATAACCTAGTAGACCACCACCAATGTTGTCTAAAAAATATCTAGAAAACGTAGATAATACATGAAAGTGTTAAATAATGGATAGTAAAGGTAAAAAGTTCAATAGGTCATTCAAGACTATGTTCCTTTAAAGTATTTTACCATTTAATCAAGGTACGCTACTAAGGCATATCATGGTTTAATCTACCTTTTTCATGTGTCAAATGGATTTGGAAAGTTCAATATTCTCAAGAATATAGGAATAAAAAATAAAGAATTATCTCATAAGGAATCACATTATAATAACCTCATAATATTCACCTTAAATCCTCAGTCTGGGTGGAATACAACCATTAGGGGAATAGAACTCCATCCCCTTCCCTAACTTGTGCATTTGGGGGTGGAGCTAGCACCTCAGTCCAACTCAACCTATGGGCATAGAACCTCAAACATATACCCCACTCTACTAAGCCATGTGCACATGCATATTTATCATTCACCACCATTAACCACATCACAACAAGCATAGACAATATCATTTTCAATACCACAACAATTTCAATAAATGGGAAATTGACATTTTTCCTCGATCCATTTACACATTCATCATTTATATCACTTAACCCTTTATCCCCATTTCCCTTTCCCCATGCCTATCTCACTAATCATATTCAAGTGTAAACCTAATTCCTTATCATATTCACATTGATCCCATTTAACCTATTTAAATTCCCACCACATAATCCCATAGCCTTTAACAAAACTAGACACAACTAGACATCATCCATTATAACTTATTACATAAACCAATTAACCTACTCGCTAAGTCTCTACATCAATATGAGTCAATTTCACACCTTACATTTTCATTAGCCCAATCAGAAGGGCCGAAACACCCCATGGGTGGCCTAATTTGGTCAAGTCATACTCTTTTCAACCCATAGGGAACAAGAGGGGTTCAATTAATCATTTAGACACCCATTACACCACATCTTGTTTAAGGAATCAAGGACACATCAAGAAGGGGAACAATATTGAAACCCTACATGAACAAATCTATGAATAATCCCTGGGATATAAATTGTAGACCACCTACCTTGAATCTATTGGAAAACACACTCCCAATTGAGGCCCTAGATCCTAATTCAACACATATTTGAAGCCTCAAACTTAAACTCACCAGAAATAAAGGTTTTAGATCTTCCTAAAGATATAGAGAAAAGATTTGAACCCTAACCCAAAAATAAAATCAAGGAGGAGATTAGAATTACGCGGATCTTCAATACACAAATGAAGGCACTAAAAATGGACTAATATTGAAGTAGAAACACCATTGGGATCTTTTGGGAGCTTTGGTTCATTCCTAGGGTTTCAAGAGGGGAAGAGGAGGAAAATACTGAGTGGAATATAAAAATCCCACAATGGCATTTTTTTAATTTTATCAAAGTTTCTAGGAAATACAGTTTACCCGCACGATTTAACAAATCGTTCACAAACTATGTTGATGATACTGTCCAAAAATAGTCCCCTCACACAGTTACCTGGGATTTCCACACGGTTTACACTAACTGTGCGAAAACTATGTAGCATGCCCAAAAACCCCCCTTTTTCATCCATTTTCATAACCTGAACCCCCGAAACACCCCCAGGTCTTCAGATGAACTTGGGAAGACACTTATTTAACCAAAAATATGGAACATAAACTGAACATTAGCTAAAAAATACCTTAAAGGAGATTTTATATCTTATAGTAAAATTGGGAAGGCCACCAGCACAAGTAGAATATGATTCCACTAATTCCCCTAATGAAGGAGGTGAGTAAAAGTAGTTTTATCAAAATAGAATATAAATTTGATAGTTAGATGAATTAGAAGAAAATTATCTAAACTCATGGTATTCTCAAAGCAAAGTTGAAACAACCAACTATGTACCTGGCCGCTCCCACTACAACACAACTGACACTATCAGTACCAAAAAACACTAAATACCAACCATTCAAAAAGATGAAGGATGGAAAGATAGAGAGAAAAAATAGGGGGATTAACATTAATTGAGGCCAAAACTATATTTGAAACTATCAGATTTTAATCCCTCAAATCTGAAACAATGGACACCACCCCTCCAAATGGAACCACTAGAAATTGTCAGCCGGGGAAATTCCTCACCAACAGATGGGTTGATCTTCACTTACATTAATTTAATTAACTTAATGGATCAATTATACAATGATGAGTACGTCAACAAACTCTAGTTCTATGTAACTAGTTGGGAATCCAGATGAAGTAGCTGTAGGAGTTGAGGATACCAGGGAATATGTAATTGTTGTGGTATCTAGACTTCTAGATGCACCACTGCTCAAACTGTCAATGTTGTAGAAACTCGAGGAATATCCATTCAGTGGATCCAAAAGGAATAGTAAAATCCCCTTACACCTATCAGGAACCAATATGACTCAATCACTTAGAAATATCAATAAGAATAGGAATAGGTGTCCAATCTCCCTCTGCGTGTAAGCAGGTCTGCCAGGCCCAACCAACCTAGAAAATCAAACCTCAAACTCTTTTCCTAAGGGATGATCCATCTACATTAAATACTCAATACCCTAAAAGTTACTATGAAATAGAATCACCATATTAAGATGTGTAGGCCATTATACCATAAATACAACATCTGTAAATAGTTAGCCTTGGTACCATCCAGGCTATTGATCCTAGATTCTTTGAGTTTGTCAAAATACCTCATGGAATCACTCATATAGGATTTTCTCAAATGTCAAGAGTTTGAAGACAATGTTTACACTATTGAGGTCAATCGAATAGAAATCAATCATACATAATTTCATGCGGTTATCTCTTTTATAGAACAAGATGAGGATTTTTTTTATACAAGGATTCATCAAAACCTTGTATGTGTTTGGCAGGATAAATGGTTTCAATGTCTGAAAAGTATTTGTTCGCAATGGATTTAGAGATAACCTCATTCCAATAAGAATACTTCACCATATGGGATGAAATGAGGATAACCTATAACCCTCTTACATAAAATTTTAGGGCTATGAAAAAATTGAGTAGAAGACATTAGGCCAAATCAAGCTCAAGGCTTAGTTTGGTGACCTTATAGCTGACTCATAATTTCTGGTTATTGGATAGAACATAGACCTAAAAATCATTCTAGGAAGGCCCTAGTTTCATCAACATGTGTAAATCCCCTCATCGTACCATAAATGCATCAAATATTTCTTTAATGAAAAATTTCTGATGTCTCGCACCAATAATTCCCCATTTGAATCCTATGAGTCACATTATATTGATGTAAAATTATATCAGGGGAATGTGAAACAACCCTCGGTTGATAGTGTTGATTGGGTCACCACCCCAAATGGTCTAGAAATGGTACTAGATGACCATTTCAAACATATTATTGAATAATATGTGTTACCCATCAATCATATCGAGCATATGAGTCTAATTTCATACATGTATTTAGTGGTATTCCTTATTTCATCCATGACCATTGAGTCTAGCTGTGTTGAATGGTTCGTTGACTCCCTAGAAATTGGTGAATACTTAAATGAAAATGATTTCATTCCATCTCTAGAACTCTTGGAAATTCCTTCCTTAATAGTTGAGACATAAGAGGTTGTATCATCACTCAAAGTGGATGAAGATGCTCATCCTCCATCTCTCACTCCATCCCCTCTACAATTTCAAGTAAATCACATGTTGTCATCTAGATTAGAAGTAGTTGGTTCATCTTAAAAATAAAAAAAATATCAGTTCCTCCCCTGGTTCTAGAGAACTTATCCCGATAATTTCTCAAACTATGAAACAAGAATAAGAAGAAGGTGAAGAAGATGAGGAGGAGGAGGAGGAGGAGGATCGTAGGGAAACCACTCCATCATTTGAGGCGGGAATCTCTACCACCACTGATGAACCCAGGGAAAAACATTTTAGTACAAAAGAAGACATGTGGACCACCTGATCCATGCATCCATGTCTTATGAAGAAAAAGATTTATATAACTATTTACTAAAGTATCATTGGGATGTGTTTTCCTAGAACTAAACAGAAATGATGGGCCTCGATATCAAGGTAGCCACTCACCACCCAGGCCTTCCATAAAACCATCGAGGCTATAAACAGGCATCTCAAAAGAAGCACTCAACACATGCTAGTAAAATTGAGGTTGAAATTTACAAGATCGTTAGAGATGACTTTATTCATAAGGTTCAATACCCAAAAAGGATTTCCAATATCTCCCCAATCAAAAAGAAAAATGGGAAAATCAAAGTATTCATCAATTTCAGAGATACCAACCAGCACTATGTAATGGATTATTTCCCAATCTCAATCACATAACTACTAATCAATTCAATGGATAGATATCATGCCCTATCCTTCATGGATGGCTATTCAGGATACAATAAAATCCGAATGGACCAAGAAGATTAAAAGGTCATTTCCTTTAAGGAACCCAAGGAGTTTTTTTATCAATTAATGTCTTATGTCTTGATTAATTTCAGTGATACATTCCAACATTCCATGAATCATATCTTTAAAACCTTCCAATTAAAGTTCATTGAATGCTATATTGATGACCTGGTGGTTAAATATCAAAAATTCTCTAACCACATGAAGAACCATGAAACTATCATCAAAAAATTGCAACAACATAGATTTAATAGGACTTCAAGGAAACTTAAAATAAATTTGATGCTTTATATCCAACATTGTAGGAAAATATTTTCCCTTCACCTGGTTAATGAAAAAGGGGGTTACATATTAGTGGCCAAATGATTATCAAGAAGATTTTGATAATCTCAAGATATGTATCCTAATCCCACAAGTATTGATGATGACTATCAAAGTAAGGTCACTTATCTTATATGTGATAGCCTTAGATAGATCATTGGGTTCCTTCCTCGCACAAAAGAATGATATTGGTAGAAAAAATAGCCTTTGTTACCTCAACTAAACCATGATAGATTCTGAGACTCATTATTCAATTATCAAGAAGATTTGTCTAGTGTTGATAATTTAATTCTAGAAGATGAGGCACTACCTATAGCATCATGAGGTCCATTTGGTCTCTCACAGAAACCCACTCAAATACATCCTAAGCTGTCAAAGGTTGACTAAACATCTATCATGGTGGGAGGTCATTCTGAAGCAGTTTGACATTCATTTTGTGCCACAGAAAATGATCAAAGTATAGAACTTATTAGATTTTCTGGAAGATCACCCCTTAGTATAAATAAATTCATTGAGTATTGAACTACCTGATGAAGAGGTTTTCCCTATTCAGAAGGGACCCCAGATATGGGAGATGTACTTGATGCTTCATCAAGAATCCCAACATGGAAGAGGATGGAATACCCCAATCTCAACAAAGTGGGGTTAGGATTTATGGTCACATCTATAGTAAAGGTAGTCCTACCCTACTACTTCCTACTATAGAAGGATTGCATGAATAATGAAGCAGAATATCAAGCTATCATTGTAAGGTTGTATCTGGAACTTCAGGTAAAAGTAAAGAACTTGAAGATAAAGGGAGACTCTGAACTGGTCATTAAGTAGGTTGATGAAAATTATACTATCAAAAAGGAAGATGTAATCCCCATTCTAAACCATGTCTAGGGATTAATGGTATAATTACCTCTAGATCCAACATTGACTCATGTACCATGATCACAAAATGTCAAGCCAGACGCCATGGGAAATGCATCCACAAATCTAGATGATCCATATTGAGATAAAATAATCATCAACACTATTCACCACTAGATGGTATCACTATTCATTTAGTCCAACATGGATGAAATTGATGAAATTAGTCTCATATTGAAACCATATGGTCCTTCCACTATTTGGATGACTCCCATTACAGACTATCTTTTAAATGAAGAACTCCTACCAGAAAAATCTAGGAGAGGTAAAATCAGAACATGAAAAATTAACTTTGTCCTATATGAAAGAAAAAATCATAAAAAGTCCCACCATAAGATAATCCTTGATGGGGTCCCTATAAGGAGCATTGATGGAGAAGATACCACTAATATCATTAAGGAAGTGCACACTAAAGCCTATGGCACTCAACATCCATGACTCATGCTTTCCCACCAAATCCAAAGGCTTGGGTACTATAGGCCCACTATAATGTAGGACTACCCTAAATTCACCAAAAAGTGCCACTCCTTCTAGGTTCATGCTAACTTCATTCACCAACCCCCATAGTTACTACACACAAACAAGTACTCATGTCCATTTTCAATATAGGTAATAGACGTTCTGGGACTATATTCTCCCTCTACATCCAAGCAGTTCAAGTACATTCTTACTATAACCAACTTCTTCTCCAAGTGGGATGAATATATACCCCTTAAAGACGCCAGGAAAAGAAACATTATTAGATTATTTAAAGCCAACATCATCTCCATATTTTTTGTCTCTCATTCAATAATGATGAAAAATGACACTAATTTATATTTTTCTGAATTGGAAAATCTATATCAGGATTATGAAATTACATCTAACAGTTCATCATGTTACCACGTAGTGGATAACATATATATATATAGGCCTTTAAAACCCCTATCAAATATAATCTCGAAGATGGTAGATAAGGATAAAAAGTCTTAGATGGACAATCTCCTACATGCCTTGTGGGCTTATCGGACCGTGACCCACATTTCCACATAGGATACCACATACTAATTGGTATACATGACATAGATTGTCATGTACATCTAGGTTCAATTTCCCTTGCTCGGTGTTTCCATTTGTGATCAGTTATCCATATATGAGAAATAGTAGAAATCGATCTATCAATTGGAGTGATTGGACGATAAAATATCACATAACTTTCATTATTTGGAAGTCCACTAGAACCGTATCATGTGATCCATTAACAAAAAGGTTCACCTATGATATTTCCTCGAAATATTGATAGTGTTGGTTCTCAGGACTCTGATGATACCTAGAAACAAACCTATGAAGTTGGAACCAAAATGGGAGGGACCTTACATCGTACATAAGATCTTCTCTAATAGATATTATTCCTTGATTTCAATGGATGAACATATTACCAAGGCCCCCACCAACACAAGGTTTTGGAAGAATTACTTCATTTAATATCATGACATGTTCATCCTAATCCCATAATGTTAAATTGAAAGGAAATTTTTCCTAGTTGCATGATGTTAAATTCCATGGTCAGTATTCATCCCAAAACCTAAGCATGGAATAATTTCCCATGTTGAAAGAAAATAAACTATAAGATATCAACATCCTCACAACATGACATTAAACAGTACCAGAATAACTATTCAAATCGATGATTCACCACACATTAGCTATATCTATGCGGGAGAAAGATGAAATGCACATGTTCCCTGTGAGAGTCAAATCCACATAAGGAGTCACTTTATCAAGAACTATGTGCTACTTGATTCCTATCATCTTAGGATACAAATTGATTCATATACCTCATTTGTTAGGTCCATCTTCAAATTTCCTCCATTCATAAGCTGATTTTATTACCTACCTTTGGCCTCAAGGTATCTTTTCACATTAGGATTAGGTTTCCCACTAGTCTACAAAATCAACCTTCCCATAACAACAAGACATAGTTGTCCTAGTTTCATGACGTTAAACTACACACCCATCATCTTCCCCATTGTATGACATTAAACTATTTATCTACTTCCTATGCACACGATGTTAAATTGTGTGTTTAGTATATGTAACATGAATTTAAATTTTCCACAAGGTTCTGAAATCCATGACCCTAAACTTGGAATACTAGTCCAAATGTCATGACTTTAAACTATGTGTGAGCCTTCTTGGAAAAGTGTGGTGTTGTACTAGGCCTCCTAGGACCTCATTCTTATTGATTTTGTTACTCCATCGCGCCACGGATACCTATTTTTGGAATCTTCCTTCACTTGGTCTGAACTCCACAACATTGAACTGGAAACCCAAAGTCCCAGCATCCCCACTTAAAATTGTATACAATATGAACCTGGAATGTGTATGTGGTGTGTGGTCCTCTATGGTCCTCATTGAAGTCATATTTTTTATTTCACCAAATTATGCATATACTTTGTTATAATTCTCATCCATGGTCCAAAATCTATGAACCTATACTAGGAGTTGAATTCCTCAATGCATGATATTAAACTTCAATATTATCCTAAAAATGTTCAGGATATCTCTTAAACATATAAGAAATGATTCCTACCCCATGATCTGAAAATAGGACACATCACAATAATGTTCTCACTTGAGAGGACATTGACCCTGAAATCATTAATTTATCATGCCGTATTTAGGAACTAAGTACGGCTTGATTCCTGTCCACACAGGATATATAGCGATGCCCAAATTTTTTCTCCTGGTCCAACCACCTAAAAGGTAATAAATTATCCTCCCTATGTGTGAATTAAACCTATTCAAGGAGATTTCATATAGAACTATGTGTGGCTTGATCCTTTCCACCTCCAAGTACGTAGTGACACCCAAACCACATGTCCTAGGCCCACCCATGAAATATAAGAAATTCCATCTCCCTTATATAAAAATTAGATCAATGTAGAAGATTCCAAATTGGGTCATGTTTATAGTTCCATTCAAGTAAAGAACCCCTACCTTCATGTGAGTCATATTTTTGCAGGAAAAAATGCTTAGAACTAGGTGTGGCTTGATTCCTTACCATACATGATATATAGTGATGCTCAAAACATTGATTCTAGGTCTAGCCACAAAATTCCTCATACTTTATGTTGGGTCACCCTCATCATTTCTACATAATGTTAAACTACATAGGGTCCTAGAACTTTGTGTGAAATGATTCCTTCCTACACTAGATACATATCAATCCCTAGATCTCTAATTAAGGTCCATCTACAATAATCAAACAATAAATGGGAGAAATTCACCCCCATTGCATACAGAACAGACTTGCATAGATAGTTCCCATTCAAAACTATGTGTGTCTTGATTATTTTCATCAAAGGATATGTAGTGATTCTTAGATATCTAATCTTGGGTCTATCCATGAAATTACCTCCCCCTTTTTTACTGTTCAGATCTACACAGGGAATTTTCTAAGCACTATGTATGGATTGATTCTTATTTTGATGAGATACATAGTTATGTCTAGATTCTTTATCTTAGCCTAGACACCAAAATTTCAAAATACCCCTATCCTTCATTATGTCACCTATATGTGGAGGAATAAACCTTTTCCACCACTTATCTATCACATCAAGAATATCTCACATGGGATAAGTAGTTTTGGTAGGGGATTCACTACATGATCAAAGAATATCAATCCACATCAGGGTTTCCATGGTCCTGGTAGGAAGACCTTAAAAGGCATACTAATTTTCCTTACCACATTATGTAAAATTGCAATGATCCATGATATCCATATTCATTCACATCAGTTGAACCAAGACCTTAGAGAAAAACAATAAATTTCATGGGTTTTCTATAACTATGGGTGGCTTGATTCTTGTTTTGACAAGATATGTATTGACACTAAGGCCCTGTGTCTTAGTCCCATCCATAGGGTAAATAAAAAAGAAAATTTTCCCCACATATTGTATACAAACAAAGATCTGTGCAGGAGATCTCAAGTTTAGGTCCCCCATTTATGGATTTATCAAGGAAACAAAAGTGACTCCCCCTTCATATGAATCACATCTATGTGGGGAGTCTCACAGTCTATGGTCAATCATGGTCTGACTCCCCCTTCATACCTGACACATTTTTTTTCATTCATCATACTTGGTGCCCTGGGTAAATTTGGATCTTTATTATCTTCCTATGGCCATCAGAGATGGGGGTTAGTGTCTTAGGGACTCATTTGTTTGACTATGCAAAATATGCCTCTATTGGCATTGCAGAAGTTTCCCACCAAAAAAGGTTTTTCAACCAAATGGAAAATTCATCCCTGTGAGAGGTCTCTTCTATCTCTATAATCCCCAATGTAATTTCTTCCACATATTACTTCTACTTGTCTGAGAATACCCAAAATCATGGTTTACACCTTCTTTCCCCTAAAACTTGAGGCATGTTCAAACATTCAGGCTCGATGAGCCTCATATAACTCAACATTTTTGTGATAAAAGGTCATATCTATAATACCTAAAACTGAAAGACCCAATGTCATCCTTACCGCATGATTTTAAACTACTTGGCTGATGTCCTAATCACTTGAAAAAAAATTGTGCAATTCCCAAGAACTGTTTCAAGCTATATTCTCATTTCAAAAAGATACATAGTGACACCCAAATCTTCGATACTGGGTCCAGCTAAAAGATAAAAAAGAATCCCATTTTCTATGTATGGGTCATACATGCATAGGAAATTTATAACATTAAAACTACATAATACCTAGAACTACATGCACCCTGATCCTTGAAACCACCATGTATATAGGGACACCCAAACATCAAATACTGGGTCCAGCCATAGAAAAAGTTAAAAATTCCATTTCCCTATACACGGGTCATAAATGTTTGGGGAACATTATGAGAACTATGTATGACCTGATTCTTGTTTTGACAGGATATATAGCGACACCTAGATCTTATAGATCAGTTTGTTCATACCCAAAAAAGTTCCCCCACTCTCTTATACATTTGGTAGATCTATATAGGCGGTCCAATATGTTTCTTACCCTATTCATGAGCTCATATACAGAATAAATTTCCCCTTTCCCATGCAAGAGTTTGATTATTGCATTAGGAAACCTTTCCAGAACTACCTATGTCCTAGTTATCATTTTGAATAGATATGTAGTGATGCCTGAAAATTGCATCTCGAGACCAACCATTATGAAAAAAAAATCTGCATTCCTATATACAGTTTATACCAAAATAAGGGAAATTTTTTTACCCATTCACTACACCCAATTCACAGGTTAGTAGTGGTTCATTAGACATAATCTAAAATAAATTACGTTAATTTATTAGTGGTTTCTAAAAAACCTCCACTAAATATTATGAATTTTTAAAGAAAACAAATCTTTCTCCCCCCACCCCGATTCTCCCCTGAGTACCCCCCCCCCAAATTCTCCTCTGATCACCCTTACCCAATATCTAGCCCCCCCCCCCTAATTCTCCTTCGATCACCCTTACCCAATCTCTATCCCCCCCCATAGGTGCTCCGGTGTTCCCCCACACCCTCACTAGCACTCCTATTTTCCCCGAACCCCCCCCCCCCCCACGCTCGAGCCCCACTATCCATTTCTTTCACCTGCACTTGATCCTCATGCCATCTCCAGTGCTCGAGCCTCGCTGACCCTTTCCCTAGCCTAGATATAATTTTTCCCCTAATCCCCCCTCACCCTCACCTCCTTAAGGTTGTCTCCCTTGCAGTGTTATTTTTTCTTTTATCTCTACTATACATTTTGACTATTACTACAAGATGAAGTGCTAGTTGGATTGGGTTGTTGTAGACCATGAGGTGTTGGTGATTTTCACATGTTTTTATTAATTTTTTATTTCCATTATCATTATCATGTTATTCATTTCAATGTTGACTCCTCTAGAATGGAAATTCTTAATGGTTTTATAAATTTATATATTCTTTATCGATAACCATTTCCCTCATTTATCTATATCTACTTTAACATATGGTGTCATATTTTTGAGCACTCAATGATTTAAATGGGTGTGTAATAGAGACACATAGAAATATCTAGTTTCATACTTCATTAAAAAATTTAAGGGTAGAATGATAATTTTGGTTTATTTGGATAATAAACTTTTTTAATAAATTTTTGTATAGAAATAATTATTTTATTTGTAAAATGGATAATATGTTTTTTAATTAAACTAATAATTTTAGTTTAAAGTGGTTATATATGAAACATGGGATATTTTTGGTGTTGATTTTATTATATTAAAACCTAAATTTTATATAATCATGTGAGTAATTTTATAATGTCATGAATATAATTCATCATGAAGATTATTGTTGTCTCCAATTAATTTGGATCATATAAGGGATTCAATTAATGATATGTTGGATTTTCATGATATGTTAAGTGAGTGATATTATATGATATAAAAATTAAAATAAATTTTTGATTGGGAACCAATTATTAATAAAATATAATGGTTTATTAAATTATTAATTTCTAAGATTGATTATATTGTATTGACTAAAATTAATATAGTATAATTTTACTAAATAACATGGATGTTGATTCTATGTAAATTTGTAAATTCATGCTGAATAATCTTATTACCTAATTTATTATTTAGGTTGTAAAAATTTTATTTTTTATACTTGTATATTTAATATTTTCAAATAATTTGAAATAGATAAATTTCTTTGGATTCATTGTGGTGTGCTAAAACAACATGATGTTGTGCTAATACAACACTAGTGATGTGAAACATTCTGTAAAATTTGACTAGAATATTCTTGAGAATTACATGGGATCTTACATACTATAGTGCTAAATTTCCTTAGGTTCATGAAAAACTAGAATGAAGATGTGAAAAAATTCTAACTCTCTTAACCTTTATCATTTTTTATATGGGGTAGTTCCCAATTACAAAAGGCATTGTTTGCGATCTATTTTTAAGAGATATAATATATATTATATGGTCCTTAATAAAAGATGCATGAGGTTTAATTATTATTATTTTTGTTAATAATGATGGTAATAATGTTTGAATACTATGGGATTTTGTAATACACAATGATGTTGTGAAAGGAATGTGGTGAAAAGAATGGTATGATGACATAGATAATGTAATGATGATAGTGGGATGGTGTTGAAGGATTTTTGGTGGAACTGAATATTCATGGGTGTTCTAAAAATGGACAATTTAGTGCTAATTAAGGATGGTATAAGTATAATTTTTTGGAAATTGATAATTTTCCTTCAAGTGAATTATCAATGGTTCTTATGGTATAATATTAATATTTTTTCCTTATAGTTAACAATAATTTATGTTTTGATATTAAATTTATTTTTCTATTAATTTATCTTAACTCTGGAAAATTATGATGTGTTTCCTTCCTATAAATAGCTACCCATCTCATAGGATATGTGTCTAATTAACATCTAAGTGCAATGGTAATATTTTGTCCCATTGATTTTTCTTGATGTTGTTTAATATTTCTTTATGTGTTAGTATTTTTATTGTCTTTTGATTTTTCTTTTATTGTTTATACTGATAATATTGATTCTATTTTAGCTGAGTAATATATTTATAGTTTATGGGAATATAATTATGTTTAATAAATTTTATTTAATTGAAGGGTGTAGCGTCCCGACCTAGCTCACCCCTGAACTGGTGGCTGGACTGGTCGCCATATGACCTCAAGCGCGTCTCCCCTTACGATAGAGGCTACTGACTAGAAATCAGGGTCTAAGGATAGTCAGTGGGGAGACTATACCCTCTTTTTAGTGTTAAAAATAGAAAAAGGAAATAAATAGAGGAAATGGTATAATAAATGATAGAGCAGCCGAAAGTAGATTTTATAAATCTTGTACAAAACAAATGGCCAACGCCAAATTATACAGCAGATGCATGCATGACATGCTAATGATACAAAATAGAAAACAGTGAATATAACAACATGCTTTACATTCCAATATAGAAATTATTAATTAATGACTCAAATCCCCAAGGGTGGTCTCCTCAAGCATCACGAGCATCCGCTCGGTCCTCTACTCATATCTCCCGAGTAAATGAAAATAGCATAATCCTATAACCAAATATAATCTACTCGGATACCCAAATTTAATGGTGGCTTGAGTAGGGTGTGAGATATAAATATCAGTAGGTCAGGACCACCGATTTCTACCCTAATTCTAGACATTTAATAAATAATTTAAAACACGTGAAGGAATGCATAAATAAAGTGAGTAGTATAATGTTACTATATACCCAAGTACCTGCTCCAGCCCTCAGCTGGTGTTTGAACCTGCATTATTCATTTTTCATGCATACTCAACAATCATTACATAATCATTTTTCATTTATCAATTACTCAAATCTTATTATTAATGTCCTGATATTTGGCCTACGCCCGACATCCCCCATATAAGTCACTCCCCACAGATGTCTCTAAGGACAATCTAAGTACTCAAAGTAAAGACCGGATCCAAGCTTGTGATTTGGCTTGGATAATGCATCATAAGTTATTAAATTTTAATTTTTCATATACTAAGTATAAGCCCATCCACTAAAATAGATATTCGTTCTTGGGTCCGTCCACTAACAGTGATTCATCCAATTCATAAATAAGTCTGAACTCTTTCTCATAATCAAATCAAAAAGCATTATGTCACAAACGCTTTTATTTCCCATCACTTCATTTCATGCATGAACAATTTGACCCACCATCCAATGTTAATTAATGGGTGTAGAACATCATGTCTCACACCCTCATGAGTATTCGGAGCATCAGTCCTTATCTCACAACCCATGGGTATTTGGAGCATCAGTCCCTATCCTATAAAAGAATATTCGCTTGAAAGTTGGGTGTAGAACGCCATGTCTTGAACCGCGTGAGTATTTGTATCATTGGTCCTTGTCTCACAACCCATTTATCAAACCTACATATACATCTATCATTGGTGTTGAATGCCATGTCTAACCCCTTGTGAGTATTTGGAGCCTTAGTCCTTATCTCACCACTCATTCATCAATCATTCATATATATTTATCATTGGTGTAGAATACCATGTCTAACACCACAAAACAAATCCGTTAATTAATTCAACCACTAATTAACAACACAAATCGCTCTTCAGATAAGTCAACACTTAATTAACCAAATTCCTTAACAAGTCTGAACCTGTCCACTCAAACAGTGATTCATCCAGGACTTTAACAATTTACAAGAACCCCATAATCATCACAAAACATGCAAAACAAAGCCAAGATATTTAGAAACCATCTCACACATCATATCATATTTTTAAACAACTACATCCAAGACAACTTAAGGCATGGAAAACTAATATACATCAAAAGTACTTATGGCTAAAAATCATAACAAACAATGAATTCAAAATCTTAATTTAAAGCATGAAAATTAATTAATTCAATAATTGATTAATTAAATCTCATATATTTAACCAATCATCAATTAGTTAACCATTTACCATTTAACATGTAATAATTAATCCATCCATTAATTATTACTAGTTTCCAAATTATATACCGAACATGTCAAATATTCAATATTCCCAATAATCAGTAAAATCCACAATTTCATTCAAACTCATGACTTGATAATTAATTCTACCATTAATTACCCTATTAATAATTCTTCCCATTCAAAACATCCAACTATTTAATCATATCACTTTAAATAAATTAGTAACCCATGCTTAAAATCAACACATGTTCAAGTCCTCATTTATCTCATATGGGCGGCATTATTTAATAACATCAAAATTTCCATGCATCGACATAGCATAATCAGGGGAAATCACATTCTCAATTTATCAAAAGGACCTCAAATTCTCATATAAAGTGTTAAATATTTGGGACCTACCTCGGGTTTTTGACGAAAACCACAATGAAAGAAGAACGCTCAAGAGAAACGGGTTGATTCTTCAAGAACTCGCCTTAGATAACTTCTCCTAGAAAGAACAAGACCAAAACTCATCAAACTTGTCATCCAAACACTTACATTTACTAATAAAGGGAATATATCTAAGAAACCGAGAGAAGAGGAGATGTATATCTAAGTAGATCTAAGAAACTGAACAAGAACGAAGAAGAACATCTACCTACCTCAAGAATTCGGCTTTGATTCACCAAGAGAAGCCTTTAAATCGCCTCCAAAATGCTTGGGAGAGGTTCCCCTAACTTCAAGGGAGGGTGATCCTGAGTTATGGCCGCTTAGGAGGAAGAACGAGCCATTTAGGGTAAAAAATGTGCGAGATCCACTTTTTAGGATCTCACTTAAGTGCCTGCACGGTTTACTCGCATGGTTAGATAAATTGTCCGCTAAGCGTGTGATAGCTACTGACTCGGAAAACACTCCTTGCACAGTTAGTCCACACAGTTAGAAAAACCATGCGCTAACCACGCATTATCCACTACCTCAACACTTCAACTACGCACGGTTTGGCCGCACGGTTAGACAAACTGTGCGTCATCCGTGCGACTTCCCCTTTGCCTCAAAACTTCAATAAAAGTTCGAAAAATGACATCTTTAGGTGTTCCAACACTCGGAATAAAATTTAGGAGCTTGGTTTAAAAGGAATGACCCATTGATAAACCGAAAAAAATAATTTCAAAAACATTTGTGTTTTAACCTGGTTCAAACACACGGGATTTTACGTTATACCCACCTTAAAAAAAACTTCTCGTCCCCGAGAAGCCATCAGGGACCACTACTAAAACAACTGACCTACCAAGGTCATTTAATATTGTTAGAAGTGGTGTGTTGTATTCCCAATTCCAAACACACCTTTAACCCTTCACAAACCTGGTGGATAAGCCTTTACAACTAGATACAAAGATTTCTATAAAGCTTAAACATCGAAACAGATCTTATATCTAAGGTCATTAGGAGGACCTTGTCAACATAAAAGGTTGAATCTAGATCAATCAATAGAACATGTTTCACATGCTTACCTCGAAAGATGTTGCGGACCCAAAAGCCAAATTTTCCCTTTATCTGACAACGTGTCCAGAAGAGCGCACTAAGAGAAAACTGAGGTCATGAAGAAGATCAGTCATACCATTACCAGACAACTCTGTTCTAAAATATCAGCATCACTTGACAACACGTTCATCGAGAAAAAAGTGACAATAGCCACCTTAGGATTTCCCAAGATGTCTCAAGAAAAGATCAGCCACTCACCAGTGTGCTAGATTAACAATAAGATTGGTGTGTTACAACACCCAGTTCTTTTGAAAACCATTCCATGCATTGAAAAGAAACTGATTCTTTAACGCTCAAGTCACTCTATATGGAGTTGACCCAAGACCATACTCAACAGTACAAAAAGTCTTATTACAGAGTCATATTGCCTCATACGACCATTTTCATGGACGACGTTATAACCAGTCATCCATTGCTAAGAAGGAAAGGTTAAATGACCAAAAAAGTATCCGACCATGCCCGAGGCACGTCTAACCAGCTGATAAAGAGAATTTATTGATGCTCAAGACCCTAAAAAGGTCAAGAAACACATCACCACCCATTCAAACAAGGGTTTCATTGCAAACTGTAAGTCCTACCTGGGACAATGAAACTCAACAACACCAAAAGAGTGAGAAAATCCATAGCGCTAGCAAGGTATTTAAGTTCTGAGGGTGCTACCAACCACAGGTTAGCCCCTTATGAAGAATAAGTGTCAACCCTAAATCGGGTCATGTCAAACAAGTCACTAGACTCAAAAGCCGAACATAAGGCCATTGCTAACGAGAATAATGCCTATAGAAAGTACTCACGCTTCCATTCCAAGGAAACTCAAGAGAAGTCTGAACTACCCTTTACATGAGGGTTTTAAATATTGGACACCACAATAGGTCCCATTTCCAAGCCTCTTATATTTAATCACTTATAATCTTTAATCATCAAAGATTTAATCAAAACATCAAAGTACCATTTTCAAAACACCTCAAGGGAAAAATAGGCAAGTCTCACAATAATCTCTTTTTAAAACATTTACATTTGTTGATAGCCCGTCATTTTCAGGAAATTTATCAAAATAAATTCCTTTTAAGAAGATAAGGCAACCTACGAGGATCTAATTTTAACTAGTTTGGGTTCTCTATAAAGCAACCAAATAGAGAACACACAGGTATTAAAATTCCAAACACCCAAACGGACATCCTATAAAAACACTCCCCAACTGACCTACTTGGGTCCATTTGCATTTTGGAAGCTAGCCATTTAATTTTAGATCAACATTAAACATATTTCACATTTATAAGCATTTCACAAGGCATCAAGTCATCACATTTAATATGAGTCATCATTTCATAATTCATTAAGTGCCCATATACTCCATGGATTGAAAATTGTCTCTCATTAATCGATACCAATTTCAATTCAGAAATTAACATGATCAACCTAATGGTCCAAATTATATGGGTGACCACCTACCAATCGATAAGGAACCCATACACCTTATCACTGGATTTTGGCTCCCATTTAACACAATAAACATTTATTTCATATTTTATCTTTATCACATATTTCATCTATCCAAAACATCTCTAACATGTTAACATAAGAAATAACACAACAGCATAATACAACACAGAAGCATGAAACAAAAACAAAACATGCTAATAACTGAGGTAGTATGGCATATAATCATTCAAGCATGTTAAATCTATCACCGAAACATGCTATCTATAGAGGCATGATAAAGAAAATAAAACATGGAATTGCACCCAAGAAACACTATCCAAATTAGTAGGCATCCTACTAAGGCAACTACATGGCATGTTATATGCATGACATGTGAATCTCTAAGTTCCTAAGATGATGGATGCATGAAACTTCCTTTCCATATCAGGCCAAGAAAATTATTCTTTTCAAAATTCTCAAAATCAATAAACAATGGAAAATACACCAGCCACTCAAGGTGAAATCATATCAACTGTAACCTCTAATAGTAAAAACATCAATTCCCATCCCTGGCCACTTGGTCATTTCCTGTACATGAGGTGATCAGTCCCAAGAACGGCTATTAACCCAAGCACCGACAAATTCCTAGTCTCCTGTCTACCAACCCCAAAATAGTAAGACAAAGGAAAATAAAGGAAACCTAAACCTTTGATACCACTTTGTAGCATCCCAACCCGGATCACCCTTGAACCGGTTGCCGGACCGGTTGCTACATGACCTCAAGCACATCTCCCCTTACTCCAGAGGCTTCCGACTAGTAACGAGGGTCTATGGACAGTCGGTAGGGAGACTATACCCTCTTTTTAGTGTTAAAAAAATATAAAACGTCAATAAATAGCAGAAACAGTATAATAAATGATAAAGCAGCAGAAAGAATATTTATAAATCTTGTACAAAACAAATGGCCAATGCCAAATTGTACAGAAGATGCATGCATGACATGCTAATGATACAAAATATAAAATAGTGAACATAACAGCATGCTTTACATTCCAATATAGAAATAATTAATTAATGACTCAAAGACCCAAGGGTGGTCTCCTTGAGCATCCCGAGCATCTGCTCGGTCCTCTCCTCCTATCTCCCGAGTAAATGAAAACAACATAATCCTGCAACCAAATATAATCTACTCGGGTACCTAGTGGAATGGAAGCCCGAGTAGAGTGTGAGATATAAATCTCCATAGGCCGGGACCACTGGTGTCTACCCCAATTCCAGACATTTAATAAATAATTTAAAACACATGAAGGCATGCATAAATAAAGTGAGCAGCATAATGTAACTATATACCCAAGTACCTGCATCATCCCTCAGCTGGTGTCTGAACCTGCATTATTCATTTTTCATGCATACTCAACAATAATTACATAATCATTTTTCATTTATCAATTACTCAAATATTATTATAAAAGTCTTGATATTCAGCCTACGCTCGACATCCCTCATATAATTCACTCCTAGAAGATGTCTCTAAGGACCATCTAAGTACTCAAAGTAAAGACCAGATCCATGCTTGTGCTTTGGCTTGGATAACGCATCCTAAGTTATTCAATTTTAATCTTTCATATACTAAGTCTGAGCCCATCCACTAAAATAAAGATTCGTTCATGGGTCCATCCACTAACAGTGATTCACCCAATTCATAAATAAGTTTGAACCCTTTCTCATAATCAAATCAAAAATCATTATGTCACAAACACTTTTCTTTCCCATCGCTTCTTTTCATGCACGAACAATTGGACCCAAAATCCAATGTTAATTAATGGGTGTATAACATCATTGTTGGAACCATGGATGTTCTGTGCATGAATTGGAGTATAGTTTTTGTTTATTTTGAATCCTCAGTGGAAGTTCAGAATGTGTACCAGCAAAGTGATCATACAGTTCAAGCAGACAACAGTATTGAAGATGGTGTCGTTTCCCAGTGTTTGCCAAATTTTTGGGCCTCAAAACTTGAAATATGGATAAATGTGTTTTTGGAAAAGATACTTGCGTGTCGAGGCCTTGGAGGCTTGGAAACTTGCGCACCTGAAGTTTTTTAGAATGAGAACATGAAAATATGGCAAAGGAAAGAGGGTTGTGCAAGTATTGGTTTGGTCGCGCAAGTGACTTGTGCGACGTGAAAGGACTTGCGCACTGGTACCTTAGAGGATTGGAAAGTTGCGTGCTGTTTGACCATCATGTTTTTATCATCAAAATATGTCAAGGTAAATAGGGGTGCCCAAGATTGGAAGTTGGTCATGCAAGTGTCTTGGAGGACATAAGGGTTGCGCGTCGAGACTTGCACGCCGAGGGAAGACTTGCGCATCGTCGCGCAGGGTATCCGAATGCCTATAAATAGAGGACCAACCCTCCTCATTCAATATGAACTTTAGACTTGAAGAAATTCAGAGCTCTCATCGCACAGGTGTTGAAGTCGCGCAAGTGTTGGTGGGTTGCACAAGGTGGAGCAGCGCGGCAGTTGTTTGCTGCCCGTCCAGTAGTCACGCAAGTGATTTGGTGATACTTGCATGCCAAAGTTGAAGTTACACGACAGGTTTCCATTAGGTTTCAAAATCATCTTGAGTTGAAAAGAAGTTGAGTCGCGCAATTTTGGCTTTAAATAATACTGAATCACGCAAGTGTTGAAGGTGGACTTGCGCGACAGTTATAACTTGCGTTATGTCCTTGAAAGTTGCGTGCCGCCTTGGAGTTGCGCACCAGGTGCTGTTGAGGCTTGTCGGTTGTCTTGGTGATGCACGAAAGTTGTAGATCAATTCACGGGTGATAGTTGGACTTCAACAGAGCATCCACATAATGTAGAGGATGCATTCATTGAGAAATGATGAAGAGACCTTCACGCCTATAAACTAAGTGGGACTTCACCAACAGCAGTGAGCCAGGGGGAGTCAATAGGAGTGACCCGAGGGACGTAGTGAGCTATCCCTGAACAATTGTAAAGGCAGTGAGCCTGGGACAGAGTGACTATGCCCGAACCTTTGTAATCCACAACTAGTGAAGAATAGTGTAATTTGGTATGCCCAACAACTTGTCGGCGTATGCTCCTTGGACGTATCCCTTAGCGGTGAACCAAGTAAAATTTGTTGTGTCATCTCTTTTCATGTGAATGTTTCATTACAGATCATATTATTCATACAGATTTAACTAGTTCCTACCAATGTGGGAAAAATATCCTCAGTTTAAAAGAAAAATTTATCACCCTGATTCACCCCTCCCCTCTCAGGGTGCCCCGGGGTCCTACAATCATGTCTAGCACCCTCGTGAGTATTCAGAGCATCAGTCCTTGTCTCACAACCCATGGGTATTTGGAGCATCAGTCCCTGTCCCATAAAAGAATATTCGTTTGCAAGCTGGGTGTAGAACTCCATGTCTAGAACCCCATGAGTATTTGGAGCATTAGTCCTTGTCTCAAAACCCATTTATCAAACCTAAATATACATCTATCATTGGTGTCGAACGCCATGTCTAACCCCCTGTGAGTATTCGGAGCCTCGGTCCTTGTGTCACAACCCATTCATCAATCATACATATATATTTATCATTGGTGTAAAATACCATTTATAACACCACAAAAAATCCGTTAATTAATTATACAACTAATTAACAACACAAATATCTCTTCAGATAGGTCAACATTTAATTAACCAAATTCCTTAACAAGTATGAACCCGTCCACTCAAACAATGATTCGTCCAGGACTTTAACAATCTACAAGTACCCCGTAATCATTACAAAACATGATGAACAAAGCCAAGATATTTGTTTCGGTGCGGATGTGCGTCGGGTTACGCTGTTCCGCCAGGACGCGTTCGCGCGTGCACCCGTCAACCCGAGGGGATGGGCGCGCGGCTTGTGGTCCCGCAGTCCCGCTTTCCAAGGGCGGGCGGCATCCGTCCCTTATTCAGGGGCGTCTGCTCCTTGATCGAAACCGGGATGATGGGATGTCGGCTCCTCCTTCCTTGGACGTCTCCTCGGAACTCGTCACCTAATCCGGGTCTCCCTCATAGACTTAAGAATGTTCGTGAATCTCGTTCCCGGCGCCATATCTTCATGGACACCGGTTAATTACGCTGCTTCCGCCCGGACGTTCCAAGGAGTCTGGGCGGGGCAGCAACCTGCGGTGAGAAGGCCGGGTGGCTCTGGGTGCTGGGGGCGTGTCGTAACACTGCGGCTCTGCACGTCTGTCTTCCGTCCCTAATAGGGCTTCTCGAAGGCATGATGGCCTGAGGCATCCCGTACTGGGTGCGGGGAACTGTGTCACCTGAGGTTTTCCTCAGCTTCCCATGTTTAACACGGGGCATGCCGCGAGTTTAACGTCCAGCGGGGACGGCATCGGACCGATCAACACGAAAAGTGGATCAGATGACAGAACCCCTTGCGGGGAACCTCCGACGCTGGGGCCAGCACATGGGCGGCTTCCCAAGTAACGTGGAGTGGAGTGAAGTGGCATGACCCCACCGGGATGTGGCGGCCCGGGTAAGGATCAGGATGGATGATGGAGTGAAGAGCTTGGACCCCAGAGGGGCTTCCTACGTACCGCGCGTTAACACGGATCAAAGTCAACGTAGTTCGGGTATACAGTTTAACGTCATGCTGGACGTCGGCGAGCCGACTCACGAAGAGGTCGAGGCCGCCGGGCGGAGGATTGAACCGAACCACCTCGCACAGAGGGGGATGGAACGGCCGGGTGGATCACAGTTTCACGTCATGCTGGACGATAAAAGGGGAAATAGAAAAGGGGGGCTGTGGGAAGGCACCGCGGAGATACACACGAGCAGTCTCCCACAAGGGCGGATTCATAGGTGAATCGACACAAGCGTGAACCCTGGAGGGGTCCACTGATGGACGAACCGACGTAAATACGACCGGGACGACCAGGTGGTGGGCTTGGACCTCAGGGAGGCTTCCTACGTACCCTGTATAGAAGACAGGGATCAAAGTCCACGTAGTTCATTCTGTCAGGACTTACGCACTTGGGGCAGCCCGGGTGGCAAAACTCAGTTGGAAGGGACTTGGACCGAAAGCAGAAGACACCCCGATCCCAGTCAGACCCTCTACTGGCTTCGGCAGTGGGGAGGCGCAATGGAGATACACATGTGCAGCCTCCCACGAGAAACTAGGGGTTTGTGATACCCTGCCCCCGTAGGGAAAAGCCACTCCCATTAAATCGTCCCAAAAAAGGGGAACAATCCCGACATCCCTGCAGAGACGAGCGGGTGGGGGCCACATCCAAACCGGGGGAGACCCTGCGTGCAAGGCACGGGATCGAATGATGCGGACGGTTTAGCGTCTTGCCAGACGAAGTACAGTTTAACGTCGTGTGTTGAGGACGAGGCGGACGGTTTAACGTCTTGCCGGACGAAGTACAGTTTAACGTCGTGTGTTGAGGACGAAGCACTTGGCAGTTTAACGTCTTGCAGCGCGGACGATGGGGGCTAGGCAGTTTAACGTCGTGCAGCTTGGACGGATGTGCGGTTTAACGTCATGCTGGACGAATATGCAGTTTAACGTCCTGCTGGACGAATATGCAGTTTAACGTCATGCTGGACGTATGCGCAGTTTAACGTCATGCGGGACGATTGTGCAGTTTAACGTCATGTTGGGCATAGGTTGCCGGACGATGGGTGCATGTCACTTCGCACGAACCTGGAGAGCCGCACGGGAAGACAACGCACGGTGCGGGCACCCAGGATGAGGATCATCGGGCGCCACGCAGGCAGGTGCCCTCAGGGGGTCGAGGGAGGCGACCCTGGCGGATTGCGCGCAAAAGAGGAGCTTTGCGCGCAAAACCGCGGGTCGGCGCGCAAAAATGGCGGGCTAGCGCGCAATTGGGCCAGCCCTTTGCGCGCGGAAGGTTGGGATTGCGCGCACCGGGCTTCGGATAGCGCGCGGGGGCAACGGCTCATTCTCTAACGAATGGCCACTTTGAAAATGGGGGGTGCGCGCAATCGGGTCGGATTGCGCGCACCCGGGGGCAATTGCGCGCAAGAGGCTTCTTTTGCGCGCAAAGGCCTTCGGGTTGAAATTTATTCAAAGGAAATGAGCCAAGGGGATTGCGCGCGAAAGCGGACCCCAAGGCTCTATTGCGCGAAAGAAAGGAGGTTACCTGAAGATCGGCATTGCGCGCGGAAGGGGTTGAATTGCGCGCGCGGGAGACCGTTCGACTTCCAGCAACCTCTGAAACGTTGGGGGTCGCCTAGTATTTATAGGCAACCCCGGGCGCGGAATCCAAGGCGCGAGCGCGGAATTCTCCTCGCGGGCGCGGAATCAGGCACCGCGCGCAAGGGAGCTGCGCGCATCCCCGGGGTTTTGCGCGCGGATCATCATCTTTGCGCGCAGACCTCTGAAATTCCGCGCAAGGCCTCCGGGCCCTCCGAAACATTCTTCCGACTCCAAATATGACCTCGCTTTCCGCATCCGGAGCTTCATTTGGGAACAACGGACTTTTCCGGCGTCTACAAAAGCCCCCCCTCGGAATCTGATCGGCGAGAGGTCGCAACGATCGGGTTCCGAGGGAGACGCCGGAATGCCGAAGTCCTGGGCGGCGCGGGACTTAGGCGCGCAAAAAGGGGCGCCGGGCGCGAAATTCGCCGCTGCGGTCGCGCAAAGCACTTTCCGCGCAGCGCGGACCCCGGCCTCGCCTATAAATAGGGGCCCTGGGTCCCGCGTTCCGTACTCTGGCCTTCCGCGCGATAAGCTCCAACGCTCTCGCGCGCGAAATTGCCTCTTCCGGTCGCGAAATTCGCCCGATCGGCGCGCAAAACCGTCCGGATTTCGCCTGTCTTTGCGCGAAAACCCGGGACTTTGCGCGACAGTCTTCCCAATTGCGCGCCGTCCTCTTGGATTGCGCGCCGGCCTTCAAACTTCTCTACCGGCCTCGTCCGATCCCGCACGCTTCATTCCTTAACCCGCACGACTCCCGAAACTTCTGAGATGGCCGCGCACAGAGGAAATGAGGGGGATGCCGCCACTCGCAGGGCTGAGATGGCGACGAACGAGGAGGTTTACGGAGCCAAGGAGATTGTTTCCAACAATCAATCCTTGTTCGACTTACTGACGCCGGCCCAGAAGACATATCCCCTGTCGGACAACCTGCCGCTCTGGAACTTCGGCATCCTAGATGAGGTTCCGGTGCCAGGGTTCGAGATTGATGCGCCGCGGACCTGGGTGACCCGGGAGGACGAGCTTCTCCGCTATAACATCACCAACAATGGGCATCCTGCCAGGGAGACCAGACACTTGGATGTCTATGTCCTGAACCCGAGGACGCGAACCATTGATGGGGGTGAGCCTACTGCGGAGAATTCTCCAGCCCTCTACTCGAGCATATATCGCCAGAGCGTCACGGACGACACCAAGGGCTGGCTGAAGGACTGGGACTTGCGGTCTGGGGGCAACTTCACCAGTGAGTGGGCCTGGGCGTTCTGGGTACGCCACACTTGCGATCACTTCGCAGAGGAGCTGCGGTACATCGGCCTGTTCGAGGCGGTGTGGACGTCGCAGTTCCACTTCTACCAGCAATCCGAGCTCGGGCCGGAGCTGTTCACCCGATGGTCTCCGGATACCAACACCTTCCATCTTCACCATGGGGAGGTCGGCATCGGTCTCTGGGACATCCACTGCATCGGAGGTATCCCGCTGGAGGGCTACCAATACGATGAGTTCCTGCCACCGAAGAACACCTGGGAGGACAGGTCACGGACTCCCATCCTGACCTGGCATCTGCTTGACCTGGCTACGCAGCGGCTCGGGATCAAAGACTTCCAGAAGGACATAGCCTACAAGGAGTGGTTCGGCCAGTTCTTGGAGCATGACCCGGCGGTCAAGATGCCAGGCAGGGGGAAGCGGTGCCCGACCGCAGCTCAGAGGAGCCGGAACGGGTCGTACTGGCGGGTCCTGGAGACGGGTGACTACCGCTCATGGGGGTACCGCGTCATCGAGGCCCGGGACCCAAATGTCTGGTACGCGGCGTTCCTGGCCGCCTTTCTGAGTGGGTGGCTCCTGCCAGTGCGGGACGCGAGAATGGGCGTTCGCCCGGCGACTCTGGCGATGGCGGGCGCTATGGCCGCCAACAAGAGATACAACCTCGGGGTCCCAGTGCTGGTGAGGCTGTATGCCATCCTGGGACGCATCTCACGAGGGGGGTCGCCACGAAAGATCTGTGGGCCCTTTCAGTTCTTCCACGGCTGGGTGGCTGCTCACCTCGGTGGGTACACGTTTCCGAACGCCATCATTCCTCCGGGCAACGGCCTGCGACCCTCCCTGCTGAACATTGCGGGGGTCGCTCCGATGACCCTAAGTGAGGAGGGCGTGCGGATCCGGATTGGCAATCATGCCAAATTTAACTTCAGTCTGTTCCCCACTCCCGTCGGCCAGATGATCGACAATGGGCAGGGTCCGCTGGAGCAGCATGAATACTTCCTGAACATGCGGGGCGGGGTGCTCGTGGCTCGGATCGACGGGAAGGTGATCTGCGAGCCTTACGTGCCGACCCGGTTCGCCAGGCAGTTCGGGTGCCTTCAACGGATGCCGAAGAGGGTATTCACTGCTGTCCGGGAGGAGACGAACCCTGGCGTCCTTCGCCAGATGTGGCTGATGTTCGCCGCTTTCGGCTCTGGCGACGTCATCACTCTCCCTCCTACCGGAGTTAACGCAGGCTTGGCAACCGAGTACGCCGAACACTGGGCCATCGCGTACCCCGAGGGGCTCTTGCGGAAGCTAGTTCGGCGGCTCGAGGTTACCCGTGCGGAGACCGGGCGTCAAGGAAGGAGGCGAGGCGCCGCCACACGGGGGAGAACGGAGGCGCGCCAAGCAGCGGAGCCGGCGCGGGCAGGGACTTCGGCGGCAGGCACATCGCGAGCTGCCGCCACGACCTCAGCGCCCAGAGAGGGGGCACGTACGGTGGTTGACGAGCGGCCCGGGAAGCAGGTGAGACGTCTGCTCGAACCCTCCCATGATGCGGTCTTCCCGGCGCTGTGGTCGGCCTGGATGACTCTACGGCAGTCACTGGGGACCGACGCCATCTGGCGAAAGATACTCAGGGAAGGAATCTATCTGCCAGAGGTCGGGCGCCTCCAGATTGCCGACAGAGTGGACTTCAACCGGCAGTACGCATATCTGACGGCCATGGACGAGTACGCGCGCCAACGTGGTCAGCGCGCGGAGCCATCCCTTCTGGTAAAGGTGATGCTCGGTCTCGAGCCCGCTCCGGAACAGATGTCGTCGGAAGAAGATGACAGTAGCAGCGACTCCGAAGAAGAGGAGGAAATGGGGGAGGATGAAGGCTCCGAGGGAAGATCCCATCAGGGGAGCCCACGGGAGAGCGGTGAGGTGGCCGGCTCTGACAACGTTGATGTCACTGAGCTCCTCGAGGTTCGCTTCTATCCCTACTCAATCTGCTTCATCCACTCTCTTATGCAGTTTCTAACCCATTTCTCCATCTTTCTCAGGAGCACACGGATGTCGGTCAGGCGTCCTCAGCGGGAGTAGGGGAGGCGCCAGCAGGACAAGGCGGGGGCCAGGCACCCATTATCGAACTGTCAAGCGCTAAGGGGTCCCCTGCTGCAACTGTTCCTGCGGCGACCGGGATAGCGGAAGATGACGCTCCGAACTCCCGTAAGTCTCCCTACTTTACTGCTGGTGTCTGCCGTTGACGATCCGTGACTAACCATGGCATGTCCTGCGCAGTGATCTCAACACTGGAGGCTCATCGGTTGCCGAACCCGGGCCATCCACGAGTGGACCAGTGGTGGACATGCCGCCTGCTCCGGAACAGGCTTCCCAAACCGAGCCGGCCCCACCAACTGCTGATCAAGGGGCTCCGGACGTCGGCGGTGCTGCCATCGGAGAGAGGTTGGGGGCTGACGAGGGTGTCAGCGCCGCTGGGGAGAGAGAAGAAGGTCGCCTGGATGTTGGGGAACCTATCCCTCGTGAGGACCTCCCAGGGGCGGACCCTGCAGCAGACCTGCTGGCTGCCTTCCCTGCCTACCGGCCTGCCGATCCCGAGGAGATGGATGACTCAGACACGGAGGCGGTCGAGGAGAGCCGGATAACGCGCCGTAGGGGGTGGAAGTGCATCCAGCGCTTCCTCAAGCGAGACCCGTCGGAGTGGCTGGGGTGCATGGGATCACTTCAAACCTGGCTGCGCTTTCTGTGCGCCGGGGGAGCTGATGCTCAACGCCTCCATCTAACGGTCCGTGATTTCATGGCCGAAAAGATGCGCGAGAGCTGCCGGCGTGCCGACGTCACACAAAGTCGGGACATGTCGGAGAGCACGCGGGCGCTCCTTGCGGCGGAGCAGGAAGTCCGGCGCCTCGAAGGGCAGGCGGCAGAGAAGGAGGCCTTCGTCGCAACATGTACCGAGCTTGTGGAGCAACTAGCAGCCCAGCTGGTTGACGCTCAGGTACAGCTGACGGAGGCGGGCCAACATATGGTCACAATTCAGGTCGAGCGGGAGCGTGCACAGGCCAGAATCGACGAACTGCGCGCTGCGACCGCCGACGAAGAGAGGGCACGCAGAGAGCGAGAAGCAGCCCTGGAGGCCACCAGCCAAAGGGTAGCGGCATTAGAAAGACTCATTCAGCACGCTAATCCCTAAGGGCTTTGTTTTTCCATTCCCAAAACATTTGCTTCCGCTACTTTGATCCATCTGTATGAATCAATATATTTATCTGCATCTTTTGGTTCAGCATGCTCAACCACAATTCGTTGTCTTGCGGGAGTGTTAACCAAGCATCAGGCATCCATAATTGGGCCTGGATTGCTGGAGAAAAGAGGGAGGTCATTCCTAGGAAAGGAGACCTCAGACCTAATCAATGTATCATCCCCCCAACTTGTTCCAACACACGAGCGGGACAATGCTAGGGGCGTTGAGATTTTATCCGAACATAGGGAAATGAGAAAGGGTGAATCGCGTGTCCCGAATCCGGACATCCACAACGGTCGGCCTTCCAGGAAATGCCCAAGACGGTAGGCGGACAGTGGATCGACCATAACAACTGCAATAGACGGACCGAAAAAGGTCATCATTCATATTGCAGGAGGCGGACCACATGTCATCATGAATACCGCTTTGGGGTTCCTTCAGACACAAGGGTGGAAAATCCAGATCAACAGGGCATGCGAAGCGTGGGGCGAAGTGACGGTTTGTTCGGACAGAATCCAACGCTCTCAAAATTGCGCCACCGTGGGGAAAGCGTATTAGGCGGATGCACTAATCTGGCCGTGAATCACCTCAATCCTCAGACAGCACCTCTCTGACGAGGAAACCGTCGCTTCCCATCCTTGTGATGGGGCATCCCGAGCTGAATCGGGGAGAATATCACAACTGCACCACTCTACCAGAAGCCAGGCCAGACGGCCGGCGACGAGGAGGGGCGGGACTTAACGATTCCTGAGGCTGGACCCGAGTTGGAATGCCCGGGCGTTCCTACGTACTCCATCAGGCTGGAGATCAAGCCACACGTAGTTCTGCGAGTGCAGTTTAACGTCATGCAGGACGTAGGACCCCATTTGGGGAGATCTTAGTTTAGGGTCGTAGAGCTCGGACCATAGGGGTAGATCTTAGTTTAAGGTCTTAGAGCTCGGACCATAAGGGCTAGATCTTAGTTTAAGGTCTTAGAGCTCGGACCATAAATGGGGGATCTTAGTTTAAGGTCTTAGAGCTCGGACCATGGGGCTAGATCTTAGTTTAAGGTCTTAGAGCTCGGACCATAAGGAGAGATCTTAGTTTAAGGTCTTAGAGCTCGGACCATAAGGGGAGATCTTAGTTTAAGGTCTTAGAGCTCGGACCATAAGGAGAGATCTTAGTTTAAGGTCTTAGAGCTCGGACCATAAGGACCTCAAAGTACGCCACATCGTGGTCCTATCCCCTGGATATGCGAAGATGCACTGAGGGATAGTGTCAAGAGCGTCTAGGTTTCGCCTGGTCAGAATGGGAGGTGGAAAATGTGAATCATGCGGCCATTCACTCAAGGACTGGAAGCACCGGAGTAACGATATGGGAGTACTGCCGACCGTGGCGGAAAGGCAGCATCAATATCGCGCTAACCGTTGGTGGAATGAGGCAGCAAACGAGCATCGACCGCTCAATCGCAGGATTCATATCGATTTGCTGCCCGAGGCCATTGGGGGTACCGGCCCGAGTCG
Organism: Viscum album; assembly: GCA_963277665.1. Classification (NCBI taxonomy): domain Eukaryota; kingdom Viridiplantae; phylum Streptophyta; class Magnoliopsida; order Santalales; family Viscaceae; genus Viscum; species Viscum album. Next base: position 764,115,114 of record OY728122.1, read on the forward strand.
GTGGGAGAGCACTGAGGCATTGTGTCCGAACCGTTCACGGGGGCTCCACCCAGGGCGTAGACGATGGGTCCGAATGAAAGGGAGCACGAAGCCTGAAAAGTGGAGGAAACCTGACCAAGCGGATCCTGACCCTCCTGGCAATAAACCAGAGTACTCTTGACACCGGTGGACCACGGCAAGGGGTCGGGGAACACACCTTGAGGGTGACCTGAAGGCGGCGGATTCCCCAGAGAAGGGGGAATCTCTAAGAGGTGGGGGGCTGGACCCGAAGTTTCAAACATCCGGGCGTTCCTACGTATCCCATAAGGATGGGAATCAAGCTGCACGTAGTTCTTGAAGCGCGGCGCAACACAATCGGGCACCAGCGCGGGGAAGAGTGCGGGTCTGACCCTCGCACACAAAAGGAGCGGCATTTGATATTTCTTGTTTGTCCTTAAAGATGAATGGTTTTTCTTTGTGCGGCGACATGCCTGTGATTGAGAAATCTCTGGCGTCGCCACAATAATCAAGCCATGGAAGGCATTGATGAATGGTGTGGTCATTAACCAGCGCCCAACATGAGTGCCCCCTGAGGAGGACATCACGATGGAGTGCCGTTTCTCGTCGGGCGGCCAAGACGATCACAGTTTACGGTCGTGTGGTAGGACCGGACAACACAGTTTAAGGTCGTGTGGTTCGGACCATGGAGGAATCCGCTTACCGCGGTACGGCGGACACGGCGGAGGTGGGAGCATACCCAGCCCTGCGGTCATGCACGATTCCAGGAGAAGAGTCTTGGGATAGGGGCCTGCGTATGTCCATCACCCGAGGGGCAGAGATGCTAGCCTCCAGACATACTGGGCTCAGAACGCGATTGTTCGAGCGACTCCTCCCTCCTCATGGGGACGAGGGTCCAGCTACGCATGGCCCTTGGAGAGAACATCCGCATATATCCTTGGTGCTCAGATCATGGGAGCCTCGAACGACATCATTACCCTGGTTGGTCTGCCTAACGTGTAGAGGTGTACTGGAGGTCAGTATGAAGAGAGTGTCGAGATTCCACTACAACGCACAAAGGCGGAGTGTGATGAGGACTGCGCAACCAATGTTCAGAGCCTGAAAGAGCCGACATGGCGATCAAGGATGTTGCTGACGCATTCGCAACACAACATCCGATCGCGTCAGCCTAAGACGGGGCAAGCAAACGAGCATCAACCGCTCAATCGCAGGATTTATATCGATTTGCGGCCCAAGACCCGTCGGGAAATCGACCCGGAGCGGTGGGAGAGCACTGAGGCATCGTACCCAAACCGCTAGCGAGGATCCCTTTGAGTGAAGGCTCGAACAAGAGGAAGCGCAAGGCCTGACAAGCAACACAGGACTTGTCGGAATTGAATCCGACACTACGAGTCATAGACCGAAGCACCCAAAACATGTTAACAGATCTCCGGAAAGGGTCGGAGGACTCACCCTGAGAGCAACCGAAGGGGGGCAGATCCCCGTGATCAACCAAGAGACGGGGCTGGACCTGAAACATAAGCGTCCAGGCAGTCCTACGTATCCCATAAGGATGGGAATCAAGCCATACGTAGTTCTGGAGAGGCAGTTTAACGTCATGCAGGACGATGAGGGGTGTGAGGTAGTCCCACACACGGGGGAGGCGTATGGCGCGGCCAGTAGACCAACGCGAATGAGGACATAATCCCCCGCTCACGCGATACGCCCCGCACAAAAGAAGGGGAATTTGGGCCAGAGGGCCGACGCGGGATAGAGATTCCCGGGAAATGGGGCTGGGCCTGAAACATAAGCGTCCAAGCGGTCCTACGTATCCCATAAGGATGGGAATCAAGCCGTACGTAGTTCTTGAAGGGCAGTTTTACGTCATGCAGGACGAAAAGAGAGAAAAGGGAAGGGGGGAGCAGAAGGCATCCCCAAACGTGGGGGGGGGGGCGTACAGCGTGACGAGCAAACCGACGTGAATGAGGGCATAGCCCCGCGCTCACACCATACGCCGCACACCCGGGGGCAACTGGGCCAAGGGCCCGAGATGGGATGGAAATTCCCAAAAGATGGGGCTGGGCCTAAAACATGAAGGTTCAGGCGGTCCTACGTATCCCATAAGGATGGGAATCAAGCCGCACGTAGTTCTTGAGGGGCAGTTTTACGTCATGCAGGACGAATGCTGAACAGTTTAACGTCTTGTAGCTCGGACGTAGTGCAGTTTAGCGTCATGCAGGACGAAGCACTTGGCAGTTTAACGTCTTGCAGCGCGGACGAATGCTGAACAGTTTAACGTCTTGTAGCCTGGACGAATGCAGTTTAACGTCGTGCAGGACGTGGTGCAGTTTAACGTCATGCAGGACGAAGTGCAGTTTAGCGTCATGCGGGACGAACGGACACTCAGGCAAAGTATTGCTTGAGGAACCTAGCGTTGGTGGGAGGAGTGACGCGCTCACCATCCATAGTCGCTAGGGAGTACGCGCCATTGGGATAGACCTTGTGGACAACAAAAGGTCCCTCCCACTTGGGCTCCAACTTGGGCGGCTTCCTGCCGGGGATCATTGGAGCTCTTAGTGCTAGCACTAGATCACCCTGCAGGAAGGAGCGGAGGCGAACCTTCTTATTGAAAGCTCGAGCCATTCTGCTTTGATGCCTCTCCAAGTTGTGCAAAGCGCGAAGTCTATTCTCATCCAGTGCTTCCAACTCGACCAGACGGGCTTCAGCAACTCTGTCCGGCGCTTGCTGGTCGTAGACCGCAGTGCGCAAGGACGGCAACTGGATCTCGATGGGCAGGACGGCCTCAGCTCCATACACCAGGGAATAAGGGGTCATCTGGGTGGAATTGCGAGTCGTCGTCCGATAAGCCCAGAGGGCGTTGGGGAGCTTGTCCGGCCAACTCTTCTTGTTCTGACCAACCATCTTTTGCAGAATGTTAGAGAGGGTTTTGTTAAACGCCTCGATCTGTCCATTCGCCTGCGCATGATAGCGAGATGTATGGTTCGAGCGAATGTTATACTTGGCGGACAACTTCTTCAACTCGGCTGCTCGGAAATTGGTTCTGTTATCCGTGAGGATAGCGTGAGGCACTCCAAATCGATAGATGATGTTGGAGGTCACGAAGTCAGCGATCGAACATGATTTGACCTCTCTGAGCGGAATCGCTTCTGCCCATTTGGAGAAGAAGTCCGTGGCGGTCAGAATGAATCGGCACTGGCGAGCTGTCGCCGGCGGGTAAGGTCCCACAACGTCCAGTCCCCAGACTGCAAAGGGCCAGGAATACCTTGTGGTATGGAGAGGCTCCGGCGGCCGATGCACAAAGTTCGCATGAACCTGGCACGCATGGCACCTCCTGGCGTACTCGATGCAGTCATGGATCATAGAGGGCCAGAAGTATCCCAACCTCCGAATCTGGTGGGACAGCTTCGGCCCAGTCTGGTGGGCGCCACACGAACCAGCATGAACCTCTTGCATGACTCGTGGGATCTCAACTCCCTGAAGGCAACGGAGGAGAATACCATCAAATCCGCGTTTGTAGAGGATCTGCTCCAGGCCGGGACTGCTCTGGAGGACGAACTGCGATGCGCGGCGTCGAACTCGCTCGCGCTCGGCCCGATCCGATGGAAGAATGCCATGTTGGAGGTACTCAACCAAAGGCGTCCTCCAATCAGGGGCTGATCCGACTGTCATATCTGGGGTACTCGGGGCTCCGGGCATAGGGGCAACCGTGGTGAGATTACTTACCAACGGGCCGCGATCTTCTTCTGGGATAACGGGAGCGATGAGCCTGCGGCGCGTCACGCGGACGATCAGGTTGTCCTGTTCAGGCTCCGCAAGTGACGCAGCGAGGCTGGCCAAAGCATCTGCTCGACCGTTCTGCGACCGGGGAACATGGACAATTTCCGGCCGAGAAGGGAACCGGGCCATCAGAAGGAGGGTGCACTCCAACAATGGCACAAGTTCCGGTTTCCTGACAACGTAGTCGCCATTGATCTGCTTAACGACCAGCTCAGAGTCCCCTTTCACGCATAGACGGGGCACGTCGATCTCGAGAGCTAACTCAAGGCCGGTGATGAGGGCATGGTATTCCGCCTCATTGTTGGTACAGCCCTCTGACAACAGGAAAGAGTATGGCAGCACGGCTCGCTCCGGGGTAATGAAGACGATGCCCAAGCCCACTCTGTTGAGCTTAGGATTATCGAGTCTTCTACCGGTGGGGATCCGGGATGCACCATCAAAGTGCATCTGCCAGCATGGATCGGCTCGATCAACCGAGAGAATGGTCTCATCAGGAAAGCCTAGATCCAGCGGCTGATCCGCGGAGGTCGGGTGAGCGGCCAGAAAGTCTGCCAACGCTTGCCCTTTGATGGCCTTCTGAGACACATACCTGATGTCGAACTGCTGGAGAATCACAGCCCACCGCGCTAGGCGGCCAGTCAACATAGGCCGGCTCAGGATATATTTCAACGGGTCTACCCGAGAAACCAACTGTACCTCATGGTGCTGCAACTAGTGCCGTAATTTCTGTATGGCAAATACGAGCGCCAGGCAGCTCTTCTCGATGGGGGAATACCTAACTTCCGCATCGAGGAGCATGCGACTGAGGTAATAGAGGCTATTCTCTGTTCCCTCGTTGTTCTTCTGGGCGAGAAGGGCACCCAGGGACCGTTCCAGGGTGGTCACATAAAGGACCAGCGGCTTTCCGGATACGGGCGGCATCAGGACCGGAGGTTGAAGCAAGTACTGCTTGATTTCCTCGAAAGCGGTCTGACACTCTTTATCCCATACATAGGTGGCACCTTTCTTCATAAGCCGAGAAAAGGGCTTACACATGCCGGCCAGATTCGCGATGAATCGGCGTATATAGGCTAAGTGGCCTTGGAACCCTTGCAGTTCCCGGACGGTACCCGGGGGAGGCATCTGGCTAATCGCCCTGATTTTCTCTGGGTCGATCTCAATACCCCGGTATCTTACCACAAATCCAAGGAACTTTCCAGAGGTGACCCCAAAGGCACACTTCAACGGGTTCATCTTCAGGCAGCGAGACCGGAGGAAGCTGAACACTTTCTCAAGATCTTTGAGATGGTCCCGACGCTGGCGCGATTTGACAACCAAGTCGTCGACGTAGCATTCCACTAGCGTGCCGAGGATTGGCTTGAATATGCGGTGCATCGCCTGTTGATAGGTGGCACCTGCATTCTTCAGGCCGAAGGGCATGACCCGGTAGCAAAAGGTACCTTGGGGGGCCCTGAAGGCAGTGAACTCCTCATCCTCAGGGGCCATCCGAATTTGGTTGTATCCGGAGTATCCATCCATGAAGGAGAGGGCTTGGAACCCTGTCGTGGCATCAATCAACAGCTCTGTCACTGGAAGGGGAAAATCATCCTTCGGACAGTGGCGGTTGAGATCGCGGAAGTCGATGCAGACTCTAATCTGCCCGTTCTTCTTCCTGACCGGCACAATGTTGGCCAGCCATTTGGGGTACTGAACTTCCCTCACGAAGTTGGCTTTGATAAGCTTGTCAACTTCGGCCTCAACCATGGCACCGTGGGATGGGTGCATCTTCCTGGGAGGCTGCTTGAACCCGCGATGGTTCGCCGGGAGACCAAGGCGGTGGACGGCTACCTGAGGATCTAGCCCCGGCATCTCGTCATAGCCCCAAGCGAACACATCACGGTGCTGCCTGAGAAAGTCCACGTACTGCTGCCGCTCCTCAGAGGGCATGGCGGCACTAACCAACGTGGGTCTTGGATCGGCCTCGGTTCCAAGGTTCACCTGCATTAACTCATCGACCGTGGAGGGGACGCCCTCCTCAAAGGCTGGGGGTGCGTCTTCCATATCCTCTCCGCTCGGGGAGGGATCGTCCACGGGAGAGACTGCGTTGGAAACTGCATTGGGGCTACCAGATCCTGCTGGGCCACTGGTGCTGGCGTGGGCGGTCGCGGCCATCTCATCAGGAGACTCGCGGACCGTCAAGACCATGGCGACGTCCAACCGGTGAATCGGGAGGACGTAAGCGTCATCCAGACTTGCCCAGGGATCGCTCGCAACAGCGACAGGCTCAACCTCACCTGCCAGGATCTGCTTATCCTTGCTCTTGTAATAGTCCGCGTCCAGATAGCGGGCTTCACATGAGGCAAAAGGAGAGGCATCTCCTTGAAGCACGCCTACTCGACCATTAAGGGAGTATTTGAGGCATTGGTGGTATGACGAGGGAACCGCCGCGTGAAGGTGAAGCCATGGCCTGCCCATCAATGCGTTATACGCAGTGTCCTGAGAGACTACCATGAATTCGGTGTTGGCAACCAAATCACCGAACTGGGTCTTCAAACGTATCTTGCCGACCGGGGTTTGCTCGGTGCGGTCGTACCCCTGGATCCTGAGGTCGGAGGGAATCAAGTCATCCTCAGACAACCCCAATCTCTGGAGCGTCCGAGTTGGAATCAGGTTAATCCCGGACCCCGTGTCGACGAGACAGCGCCGGACTTCAAGGCCATTGAACTGGCCAGTGACATACAGCGGACGGATGTGTCCCTGTATAGGAGGGTCCTCATCCTTACCAGAGAACGAGATAACTGCCTGACATTCGGCGTCCTCGATCGTTTCGGCGTGAAAGGCCTCTACAGCCGCAACCTCTGTCTCAAACTGGAGGGGGCTTTTCAGGGCTTCAGCGAGTGCCTCGCGCATCTCAGATGACATGCGCAGAGCCTCAAGGATGGAGAGCCTTGCTGGGATGTCGGCCAAGTGCTTCAGGACATCATACTTTTTGGCCAAGCGCGAGCCCCTGGTTGCAGGAGGTTGCTCTGCGGTTGGTGGCATGACGGGCCTTGCCGGTTGGATCGGCGGCCGACTGGTACTTGGCGCATCTCGCTGTTCACTGGTCGCAGTCCGGGAAATGGTCACCGTACTGGAGTCAGGAGGCCGGGATGGACTTGTGGCAGGGCGGAGCTGGTCGCGACGCGGCTGAGGCGGTTCTGCCTGGTCCCACACCACAAACAGTGGCGGAGGCGAATCTGTCATCCCCGGATGGGGGGCCTGCACACGTTGAGCTCGATCTTGAGCCTGCTGCCTAGTCTCAGTGGCGTGCACGGCCTGGCTGGAGGTACCAACGGCTGTGCCCCGGCGACTCCTGTTGCTGCGGTTCTTCCGACGGTGGCGACGACCGGGGACACTAGGGAGGTCCACCTGGTGTTCTTCAACGTCGGGAACCGAAAAGGGATTTACCAGCTCGACAGTATTAACCGAAGCGTACCCAACACCCGCCATCCGTGGGGGGGAACCCAGGCCATCGACGTCGTGAGACGGAGTTCCCGATTTCCCTTCCCCAGCCCCTGGCGGGTAAGACTGAATGCTTGGCCGGGCAACATGCCGGTCTTCCAACACCTCTGAAAGCCATCAGTCTTCGTATCGAGGAGAAGAGATTCACGTCGGGTTCACCATTTTTCTGTTTCGGTGCGGATGTGCGTCGGGTTACGCTGTTCCGCCAGGACGCGTTCACGCGTGCACCCGTCAACCCGAGGGGATGGGCGCGCGGCTTGTGGTCCCGCAGTCCCGCTTTCCAAGGGCGGGCGGCATCCGTCCCTTATTCAGGGGCGTCTGCTCCTTGATCGAAACCGGGATGATGGGATGTCGGCTCCTCCTTCCTTGGACGTCTCCTCGGAACTCGTCACCTAATCCGGGTCTCCCTCATAGACTTAAGAATGTTCGTGAATCTCGTTCCCGGTGCCATATCTTCATGGACACCGGTTAATTACGCTGCTTCCGCCCGGACGTTCCAAGGAGTCTGGGCGGGGCAGCAACCTGCGGTGAGAAGGCCGGGTGGCTCTGGGTGCTGGGGGCGTGTCGTAACACTGCGGCTCTGCACGTCTGTCTTCCGTCCCTAATAGGGCTTCTCGAAGGCATGATGGCCTGAGGCATCCCGTACTGGGTGCGGGGAACTGTGTCACCTGAGGTTTTCCTCAGCTTCCCATGTTTAACACGGGGCATGCCGCGAGTTTAACGTCCAGCGGGGACGGCATCGGACCGATCAACACGAAAAGTGGATCAGATGACAGAACCCCTTGCGGGGAACCTCCGACGCTGGGGCCAGCACATGGGCGGATTCCCAAGTAACGTGGAGTGGAGTGAAGTGGCATGACCCCACCGGGATGTGGCGGCCCGGGTAAGGATCAGGATGGATGATGGAGTGAAGAGCTTGGACCCCAGAGGGGCTTCCTACGTACCGCGCGTTAACACGGATCAAAGTCAACGTAGTTCGGGTATACAGTTTAACGTCATGCTGGACGTCGGCGAGCCGACGCACGAAGAGGTCGAGGCCGCCGGGTGGAGGATTGAACCGAACCACCTCGCACAGAGGGGGATGGAACGGCCGGGTGGATCACAGTTTCACGTCATGCTGGACGATAAAAGGGGAAATAGAAAAGGGGGGCTGTGGGGAGGCACCGTAGAGATACACACGAGCAGTCTCCCACAAGGGCGGATTCATAGGTGAATCGACGCAAGCGTGAACCCTGGAGGGGTCCACTGATGGACGAACCGACGTAAATACGACCGGGACGACCAGGTGGTGGGCTTGGACCTCAGGGAGGCTTCCTACGTACCCTGTATAGAAGACAGGGATCAAAGTCCACGTAGTTCATTCTGTCAGGACTTACGCACTTGGGGCAGCCCGGGTGGCAAAACTCAGTTGGAAGGGACTTGGACCGAAAGCAGAAGACACCCCGATCCCAGTCAGACCCTCTACTGGCTTCGGCAGTGGGGAGGCGCAATGGAGATACACATGTGCAGCCTCCCATGAGAAACTAGGGGTTTGTGATACCCTGCCCCCGTAGGGAAAAGCCACTCCCATTAAATCGTCCCAAAAAAGGGGAACAATCCCGACATCCCTGCAGAGATGAGCGGGTGGGGGCCACATCCAAACCGGGGGAGACCCTGCGTGCGAGGCACGGGATCGAATGATGCGGACGGTTTAGCGTCTTGCCAGACGAAGTACAGTTTAACGTCGTGTGTTGAGGACGAGGCGGACGGTTTAACGTCTTGCCGGACGAAGTACAGTTTAACGTCGTGTGTTGAGGACGAAGCACTTGGCAGTTTAACGTCTTGCAGCGCGGACGATGGGGGCTAGGCAGTTTAACGTCGTGCAGCTTGGACGGATGTGCGGTTTAACGTCATGCTGGACGAATATGCAGTTTAACGTCCTGCTGGACGAATATGCAGTTTAACGTCATGCTGGACGTATGCGCAGTTTAACGTCATGCGGGACGATTGTGCAGTTTAACGTCATGCTGGGCATAGGTTGCCGGACGATGGGTGCATGTCACTTCGCACGAACCTGGAGGGCCGCACGGGAAGACAACGCACGGTGCGGGCACCCAGGATGAGGATCATCGGGCGCCACGCAGGCAGGTGCCCTCAGGGGGTCGAGGGAGGCGACCCTGGCGGATTGCGCGCAAAAGAGGAGCTTTGCGCGCAAAACCGCGGGTCGGCGCGCAAAAATGGCGGGCTGGCGCGCAATTGGGCCAGCCCTTTGCGCGCGGAAGGTTGGGATTGCGCGCACCGGGCTTCGGATAGCGCGCGGGGGCAATGGCTCATTCTCTAACGAATGGCCACTTTGAAAATGGGGGGTGCGCGCAATCGGGTCAGATTGCGCGCACCCGGGGGCAATTGCGCGCAAGAGGCTTCTTTTGCGCGCAAAGGCCTTCGGGTTGAAATTTATTCAAAGGAAATGAGCCAAGGGGATTGCGCGCGAAAGAGGACCCCAAGGCTCTATTGCGCGAAAGAAAGGAGGTTACCTGAAGATCGGCATTGCGCGCGGAAGGGGTTGAATTGCGCGCGCGGGAGACCGTTCGACTTCCAGCAACCTCTGAAACATTGGGGGTCGCCTAGTATTTATAGGCAACCCCGGGCGCGGAATCCAAGGCGCGAGCGCGGAATTCTCCTTGCGGGCGTGGAATCGGGCACCGCGCGCAAGGGAGCTGCGCGCATCCCCGGGGTTTTGCGCGCGGATCATCATCTTTGCGCGCAGACCTCTGAAATTCCGCGCAAGGCCTCCGGGCCCTCCGAAACATTCTTCCGACTCCAAATATGACCTCGCTTTCCGCATCCGGAGCTTCGTTTGGGAACAACGGACTTTTCCGGCGTCTACAATATTTATAAACCATATCACACAATATATCGTATTTTCAAACAACTCCATCCAAGGCAAATTAAGGCATAGAAAACTAATACGTATCAAAATTACTCCTAGATAACAATCGTAACAAACAATCAATTCATAATCTTAATTTAATGCATGAAAATTAATTAATTCAATAATTAATTAATTAAATCTCATATCTTTAATCAATCAACAATTAGTTAACCATTTACCATTTAACATGTAATAATTAATCCATCCATTAATTATTTCCAGTTTCCAAATTATATACCGAACATTTCAAATATTCAATATTCCCAATAATCAGTAAAAGCAACAATTTCATTCCAACTCATGACTTGATAATTAATTCTACCATTAATTACCCTATTACTCATTCTTCCCATTCAAATCATTCAACTGTTTAATAATATCACTTTAACTAAATTAATAACCCATGCTTAAAATCAACACATGTTCAAGTCCTCATTTATCTCATATGGGCGAAATTATTTAATAACATCAAAAGTGCCATGCATAGACATATCATAATCAAGGAAACTCACATTCTAAGTTTATCAAAAGGAGCTCAAATTCTCATATAAAGTGTTAAAGATTTGGGACCCTACCTTGGGGTTTTGACAAAAACCACAACGAATGAAGAACACTCAAGAGAAACGGGTTGATTCTTCAAGAACCTGCCTTAGATCACTTCTCCTAGCAAGGACAAGACCAAAACTCATCATAATTATCATACAAACACTAATATTTACTCCTAATAGGTGTAGATCTAAGAAACCATGATAAGAGAAGATGTATATCTAAGTAGATCTAAGAAACCGAACAAGAACGAAGAAGAACATATGCCTACCTCAAGAATTCGACTTCGATTCGCCAAGAGAAGCCTTTGGATCACCTCCAAAATGCTTGGGAGAGGTTATCCTACCTTCAAGGGAGGGTGATCCCGAGGTATGGATGCTTAGGAGGAAAAATGATCCATCTAGGGGAAAAATGTGTGAGATCCACTTTTTTAGGATCTCACTTAAGTTCCCGCACGGTTAGACAAACCGTGTGCTAAGCATGCATTAGCTACTGCCTCGGTAAACACTCGTCACATGGTTAGGCCACATGGTTAGACAAACCATGCACTAACCTTGTGTTAGCCACTACCTCAAAACTTCAACTACGGATGGTTTGGCCTCACGGTTAGACAAACCGTGCATCGCCCGTGTGACTTCCCCTTTGCCTCAAAACATCAATCAAAGTTCGAAAAATGACATCTTTAGGTGTTCCAACACTCAGAATAAAATTCCGAAGCTCGGTTTAAAAATAATGACCTGTAAAGACCCATAAAATTCAAGGGAAATTTTTTTCTTAATTTTCTTTAGAATTTTACAAGAGCGCGGTTTCAGACGGCACCTGATTCCGAGGCCCGGAGTGCCCGGAATTAATTTCCGAAGTTTGGATCGGGTACGTTCAGTGAACGAACGAGCGGGAATTCCTAACTTTTGATCTGGTGCTCGGAATTGAAATCCGAGGGCACCGATGAACTCGCAGCGCCGATATTCGCTTAATGAGACCTTATCGGGAGTTGCGTTTGTTGCGGGTTGAAAGTTACGTTTTGGGGTTTTTCAGTTAAGTTAAATAAAATTTGTGTTAGACAAATTTTATTTTAACTTATTTAAAAACCTATCAAAGGAGGTTGGAAGTGGGACCCACACCCACTTAACCTCCCTTGGGAGGATTAAGTGTGGTGGGGCCCACACGAACCCCTTTTCTTTTCAAATTCTCTCAACGTACTTAACCCCTAATTAATTGGCCTATGTTACTCTTAATTAATTTTGGGAGTTAACTCTTTTGAATTTCAAACATTTGAAATTCTTTTGAGTTATGTGTTAATAAAATAAGATGTAATCTTATTTGTTTATGGGTTGTTGGTTTTTTTTCCCTTGAGAGATTTTGAGAGCTCCTCTTCATCTTCTCCGGCGAAGAACGTCTTCATCCTCAACGAAGAACGACAACACTTCGTCAAGGATCATCGACTCGGCAACCCGGTATCTTCGGACCTCTTCTTCCTCCTCGGACCTTCTTCGTCGGCAAACGAAGATCCGCCAACGTCGTGTCTCTTCGGGCATAACACTTCGTCAACGGATTTGACGAACATCGACCGCAACACCCGACCTCCGCGACGCCGTCTTCCGCGGAGCGTAGCCGAACCTTTGAATCTTAAACCCGAGGTAGGGGTTGTTGATTCAATATTTATTTATTCCGTTTCTTGATCCTGGTTTTCGCATGTCAAACTTGAGACTTTTAAATGTTTTAAGTTGCGTTATTATGTTTAACGAGAGGGGGGCCGGACCGCACGAACACGGCCGAACCCCCCTCCATCGTTCTTGTTTAATTATTTTGCGGAGGAAAGCAAGTGGCGTGGTGCCGTCGCACCACGCGGATGAACGTGCGAATATCTTACGCGATGCCGTCGCACGCACCTTGGAAGTAACAACAAGAACACGACGCCGTCGCGCCGCGTTGAATAATATCAAAGCACGGCGAAGGGACGCGGTGCCGTCGCACCGCGCCGGATGACGAACGCCGCGGCCGGTTCCGGGCCGCGGCAGGACGAGAAGACCGCGGCCGGTTCCGGGCCGCGGCGGGACGAGAAGACCGCGGCCGGTTCCGGGCCGCGGCGGGACGAGGAGACCGCGGCCGGTTCCGGGCCGCGGCGGAAGGAAAGACCGGCGGCCGGGCCGCCGGCGTCGGAAGTCGAGGGCGGGACCGGAATTTCCGGTCCCGTTGGTAAAAACCGGCCGGCCAGCTGGCCGGCCGGATATCATAAAAACCGGGGGAATAAATCCCCCGGCCGGTTCAACAAACCCCCCTCTTAATGAGGGGGGCGGTTCATTAAAGGAGGGGGGGGGGCAACAGCCCCCCCGGTTCGTTCCAGCCGGCCCCCCCTTGCGGGGGCCGTTTGCTGCAAGGCACGGCACAAGGCCGTGCCGCCTTGACAAAACGCGGGGCTTAGCCCCCGCGTGCCTCCCACGTGCGGCGCCTGGCGCCGCCGCCGCGGCCCGCCGCCGCCACCGCGGCCCGCCGCCGCCGCCACCGCGGCCCGCCGCCGCCGCCACCGCGGCCCGCCGCCGCGCCGCCGCGCCGCCGCCCGCCACCGCCGGCCGCCGCCGCCGGCCACCGCGCCGCCCAGGGGGGGGTCGGGTCGGGTCGGCCCGGACCCGGACCCCCCGTTTCGGACCAGTTTTGGTTTTTGGCTCATAACTTGAGCCTCGGACCTCCGAATGACGAACCGTCTACGGTAACGCGATCCTTGGATCGAGACGGTCGTTTCGGTATATCACACTTAAGGTTTCGGTAAACTTTGAGTTCGGCCGGGTTGGTTCGTTCACGAAATCAACCGGGCCTTCGGAGCGGAAACGCTCATATCTTGAGCTACGAACATCCGATTGACGCGCCGTCAGTCGCGTTGTGTTCCTCTTAGTGAGACGGATCTTTTGGCATACTCCGCCCGAGGTTTGGACGCAGGTGGAGTACGGTCGGGTTGGTTTAGCCTTAAAAACCAACCGGGCCCCGGAGTCGAAAATGCCAATAACTCTCAGACCGGGCGTCCGATCGACGCGCCGTCTGTTGCGTTGAGTTCCTGTTGTCGATACGGAACTTTTGGATACATCAACTCTGGTCTTCGTGACAGTTGATGTATCAGCCTCTCGGCTCGTGGAGCGGACCCTCCGAACGAGCTTGCTGTGTGCGGGAACCCTAGAGCTGGCTGCGACTGTTCTACGGCTGCGACTGCTACTGTGACTGCGACGACGACAGTACAGAGATCCTGTGTGGATTCGACGACGACAGTACAGAGATCCTGTGTGGATTCGATGACGACGACTACAACACTCAGCGATCCTACGTGGATCAGTGCTACAGGTTCTGTGTGAGCCCGATCCTGTGTGGGTCCTTGCGCTCAGCGGTTCTGTGTGAGCCAGCGCCTACAGGTTCTGTGTGAGCCCGATCCTGTGTGGGTCTTCTGCGGGGGTTAGTTACCTATCGATCATTCGTGGGTCCGACGACTTAGATGGATCAGTGATCATCTTTATCGTCCTTGAAGAAGTATACCTGTGTGAGCTGAATCCTGTTGTTTTCCTGTGTGGATTGTGTTGTGCAATCCTGTGTGGATTATATTTTGCTTTCCTATGTGGAATACGTATACTTTCCTGCGTGGACTGAGTTGTACTTGGGCTCGGAGGTTGGAGTGTATTTTAATTGATGACTTAGGTATATGTATGGGCATATACCTAAGCTGTGTCAGTTGTTACTTCGTGTTTGTACTTTTCTTCGTGGTTTATCCTTTGTGGATTTGAGAGACCTTCAGGGGTCTCGGGGTCCCTACTGAGTAGCTTATACTCACCCCTGCACGGGCTTCGCCCGCACTACGTTGTGTTGGTTGCAGACGACGGACAGCGTTGACCTTAGCTGAGGCTTGCACAGCGGGACGGTACCCGGAGGTGGACCACTGGGCGGGACGTGCACGGAGCAGACGGCGGGACCCGTGGAGCAGAGGAGCTATCTGTACCCACCCTTCAGGTGGGATTTCCAGTGGACAGCTCGGAGTAGCGGCCTTTACTTTACAGTTGCTGTTTTTCCCTTTTCGAGTTGTACTTTACTTTCAGTTTGGGTTTGTATACTGGCCCATTTACCTTTCCGCACTTTCAGTCGTACTCTGCTTGCTTAGTGTTTACCTTCCGCTTGTTTACTCTGTGGTGTGTGTTTACTTTTCAAAGGCAATGCCTTCCCTTTTTACCGGGATTTACGCCTTGGTGCTAGTCGCCAGCCCCTGGCCTATGGAAGGCGGGCTTGGGGTAGTCACGGCTCGGACCCCGAGGGCGGGTCGTGACAAATTGGTATCAGAGGAGTTCGGTTCTACCGCGAAATCTGATCTTTTCTATGTGAAGCAATAATGTTTAGCGTATTGAGTGTGGTTATCAGTCCAGGGAGTCCAGTGTTGGTGCGGCGGCCGACGTATCCGTACACCAGGACCCTAACTTCTGATTTCCGACTTAATGCACGAAAACATTGATTGCGTGTGTGTTTCAAGTTTTCTTTGTGATTACTTGTGTCAGCTCACCGGGTATACTGATCTGCTTTATGAAAGTCTCAAGTTTTCCTTGTGATTACTTGTGCCAGCTCACCAGGTATACTGTTCTAACCGTGGCGCACCTGTTTCCTTTTCAGGATGGCCCCACGACGGCAGCCAGCTAGGGTTCCGAGAGTCGAGCGAGACGACAGCCCACCGAGCGACGAGGCTTCGGTGCAGGGCCCTTTGTCAGCAGTGGCACCGGCAGTAGCTTTAACCGCCGATCCCCCGATGCTTCCAGCAGCAGCCGCTGACGATGCACGTCGCCTCAGCGCACTGCATGAGTTTCAGCGCCAGCGACCGCCCAGGTTTCGCGGGGAGACGGATCCCCAGGCAGCAGAGGACTGGCTGGAGGCAGTGGTTCGAGTGTTTAGGCTAGTGAGGACACCAGCAGACCTCATGGTGATCCTCGCTGCGAGCCTACTACACGCAGCAGCAGGACGATGGTGGAGCTTGATGCTCCAGGTGCACGATGAGGCATCTCTTCTTTGGACGGACTTTGAGAGCATCTTCCGCTCGGAGTTCGCCCCAGCCACCCTTCGTGCGGTGCGTATCCAGGAGCTTCTACAGCTGCGGCAGGGCAGCATGACGGTCGCTCAGTACTCGGCGAGATTTACCGATCTCTCGCGCTACTCGACCGACATGGTACGGGACCCATTCTTCCGGGCCCGGACCTTCGAGCAGGGTTTGAGACACGAGATCAGGGCATCGCTGATCTCCCTCAGCATACCGACTCAGACAGGAGTACTGGAGCGGGCCCTTCTGATCGAGAGCTTCCTTGCTGAGTCTACACCAGCACAGAGACCCACCGCAGGACGGCACGTGGCAGAGTCATCTGCAGCTGGCAGTCGGCGAATGACTCAGGGGTCCAGACAGACCAGACCTCAGGGCACTGGCTCAGCAGTGCAGGGCACACAACGCGGGGCCAGTCTTTCGAGTGGAAGACAGTGCTATGCATGCGGCGGGCGAGGCCACATGGCTCGTGACTGCCCGACCCGCCATGCGGAGGAGCAGCAGACGGTTGAGGAACCACCTAGGCAGAGGCAGAGGTTCGACCGTGGCGGTCCGCAGGGAGGAGGCGGACGAGGCAGGGGAGCTGGACGAGCAGCTGGTGGTGGCCGACGCTTTGAGGCTCTACCACCACCACCACCAGGAGGTCCACCCCGACCGCAGGGGAGAGCTCAGCTTCAGGCAGCCGAGGCCTTCGATCATGGAGCTCTGGGAGCCGATGGACAGGAGTAGAACTAGTGGATACATCCTTTGTACTTCTGGTTCCTTGTTGCTTTTGTGTAGCGTCTTGTATTACGAGCTGCAATAATAAAAGACGCATATCTTGTGATGTTTTCGTTCATGTCCTCTATCGTAATGTTACTAAGAGGTTCCAGTTTTGGCTGTTGACTTGACCCTCACTTGTGAGACATCTACTGGAGGAGACCCAGTTACCACACACTGATGCCGACAGTGTGACTCAACCCTTGGAGGCGAGAGTAACGGTTGAATCTCTTAGTAGTAGCGTCGAGGCCTTACGACGTCATCCTTAGTATGGATTAGTATCATCCATGTTAGGATTGACTGTTTTAGGCAAAGAATGTGGTTCATCCAGGGGATGAGACCAGATTTCTCTTTTCGGCAAAGGAGAAATCTTGCAGCTCTGATGGGACCGGAGATGGTCTAGGCCATGACAGAGAAGGTCCAGGTCATCCAGGAACGGATGAGGACAGCTCAGAGCCGGCAGAAGTCATATGCTGACAGGAGGCGGAGGCCACTGGAGTTCGAGGATGGCGACCACGTCTTCTTGCGGGTCTCACCTCGACGTAGTATTCGGAGATTTGGCCGAGGCGACAAGTTATCTCCGCGCTTTATCAGACCCTTCCAGATTCTCAGCAGGATTGGCGAGGTGGCTTATCGCCTGGCTCTACCACCTCAGTTGCACCGGGTGCACGACGTCTTCCACGTATCCCAGCTGAGGAGATACGTGCACGACCCGACGCACATCATTGACCATGGGGAGCTTGACGTTGACGATGGGGCGACTTTTACGGAGGTCCCGGTGGAGTTAGAGGATCGACAGGAGCGGGTCCTTCGTGGGCGATCGATTCCTCTTGTGCGCATCAGATGGCAGCACGGGAATCTCCAGAAGAGCACATGGGAGCGGGAGGCTCAGATGCGTGCTCAGTACCCTCATTTGTTTCCCTAGTTTTTGTTATATCTTTACGGGGACGTAAAGCCCTGAGGTGGGAGTAATGTAAAGACCCGTAAAATTCAAGGGAAATTTTTTTCTTAATTTTCTTTAGAATTTTACAAGAGCGCGGTTTCAGACGGCACCTGATTCCGAGGCCCGGAGTGCCCGGAATTAATTTCCGAAGTTTGGCTCGGGTACGTTCAGTGAACGAACGAGCGGGAATTCCTAACTTTTGATCTGGTGCTCGGAATTGAAATCCGAGGGCACCGATGAACTCGCAGCGCCGATATTCGCTTAATGAGACCTTATCGGGAGTTGCGTTTGTTGCGGGTTGAAAGTTACGTTTTGGGGTTTTTCAGTTAAGTTAAATAAAATTTGTGTAAGACAAATTTTATTTTAACTTATTTAAAAACCTATCAAAAGAGGTTGGAAGTGGGACCCACACCCACTTAACCTCCCTTGGGAGGATTAAGTGTGGTGGGGCCCACACGAACCCCTTTTCTTTTCAAATTCTCTCAACGTACTTAACCCCTAATTAATTGGCCTATGTTACTCTTAATTAATTTTGGGAGTTAACTCTTTTGAATTTCAAACATTTGAAATTCTTTTGAGTTATGTGTTAATAAAATAAGATGTAATCTTATTTGTTTATGGGTTGTTGGTTTTTTTTTCCTTGAGAGCTTTTGAGAGCTCCTCTTCATCTTCTCCGGCGAAGAACGTCTTCATCCTCAACGAAGAACGACAACACTTCGTCAAGGATCATCGACTCGGCAACCCGGTATCTTCGGACCTCTTCTTCCTCCTCGGACCTTCTTCGTCGGCAAACGAAGATCCGCCAACGTCGTGTCTCTTCGGGCATAACACTTCGTCAACGGATTTGACGAACGTCGACCGCGACACCCGACCTCCGCGACGCCGTCTTCCGCGGAGCGTAGCCGAACCTTTGAATCTTAAACCCGAGGTAGGGGTTGTTGATTCAATATTTATTTATTCCGTTTCTTGATCCTGGTTTTCGCATGTCAAACTTGAGACTTTTAAATGTTTTAAGTTGCGTTATTATGTTTAACGAGAGGGGGGCCGGACCGCACGAACACGGCCGAACCCCCCTCCATCGTTCTTGTTTAATTATTTTGCGGAGGAAAGCAAGTGGCGTGGTGCCGTCGCACCACGCGGATGAACGTGCGAATATCTTACGCGATGCCGTCGCACGCACCTTGGAAGTAACAACAAGAACACGACGCCGTCGCGCCGCGTTGAATAATATCAAAGCACAGCGAAGGGACGCGGTGCCGTCGCACCGCGCCGGATGACGAACGTCGCGGCCGGTTCCGGGCCGCGGCAGGACGAGAAGACCGCGGCCGGTTCCGGGCCGCGGCGGGACGAGAAGACCGCGGCCGGTTCCGGGCCGCGGCGGGACGAGGAGACCGCGGCCGGTTCCGGGCCGCGGCGGAAGGAAAGACCGGCGGCCGGGCCGCCGGCGTCGGAAGTCGAGGGCGGGACCGGAATTTCCGGTCCCGTTGGTAAAAACCGGCCGGCCAGCTGGCCGGCCGGATATCATAAAAACCGGGGGAATAAATCCCCCGGCCGGTTCAACAAACCCCCCTCTTAATGAGGGGGGCGGTTCATTAAAGGAGGGGGGGGGGGGGCAACAGCCCCCCCGGTTCGTTCCAGCCGGCCCCCCCTTGCGGGGGCCGTTTGCTGCAAGGCACGGCACAAGGCCGTGCCGCCTTGACAAAACGCGGGGCTTAGCCCCCGCGTGCCTCCCACGTGCGGCGCCTGGCGCCGCCGCCGCGGCCCGCCGCCGCCACCGCGGCCCGCCGCCGCCGCCACCGCGGCCCGCCGCCGCCGCCACCGCGGCCCGCCGCCGCGCCGCCGCGCCGCCGCCCGCCGCCGCCGGCCGCCGCCGCCGGCCACCGCGCCGCCCAGGGGGGGGTCGGGTCGGGTCGGCCCGGACCCGGACCCCCCGTTTCGGACCAGTTTTGGTTTTTGGCTCATAACTTGAGCCTCGGACCTCCGAATGACGAACCGTCTACGGTAACGCGATCCTTGGATCGAGACGGTCGTTTCGGTATATCACACTTAAGGTTTCGGTAAACTTTGAGTTCGGCCGGGTTGGTTCGTTCACGAAACCAACCGGGCCTTCGGAGCGGAAACGCTCATATCTTGAGCTACGAACGTCCGATTGACGCGCCGTCAGTCGCGTTGTGTTCCTCTTAGTGAGACGGATCTTTTGGCATAATCCGCCCGAGGTTTGGACGCAGGTGGAGTACGGTCGGGTTGGTTTAGCCTTAAAAACCAACCGGGCCCCGGAGTCGAAAATGCCAATAACTCTCAGACCGGGCGTCCGATCGACGCGCCGTCTGTTGCGTTGAGTTCCTGTTGTCGATACGGAACTTTTGGATACATCAACTCTGGTCTTCGTGACAGTTGATGTATCAGCCTCTCGGCTCGTGGAGCGGACCCTCCGAACGAGCTTGCTGTGTGCGGGAACCCTAGAGCTGGCTGCGACTGTTCTACGGCTGCGACTGCTACTGTGACTGCGACGACGACAGTACAGAGATCCTGTGTGGATTCGACGACGACAGTACAGAGATCCTGTGTGGATTCGACGACGACGACTACAGCACTCAGCGATCCTACGTGGATCAGTGCTACAGGTTCTGTGTGAGCCCGATCCTGTGTGGGTCCTTGCGCTCAGCGGTTCTGTGTGAGCCAGCGCCTACAGGTTCTGTGTGAGCCCGATCCTGTGTGGGTCTTCTGCGGGGGTTAGTTACCTATCGATCCTTCGTGGGTCCGACGACTTAGATGGATCAGTGATCATCTTTATCGTCCTTGAAGAAGTATACCTGTGTGAGCTGAATCCTGTTGTTTTCCTGTGTGGATTGTGTTGTGCAATCCTGTGTGGATTATATTTTGCTTTCCTATGTGGAATACGTATACTTTCCTGCGTGGACTGAGTTGTACTTGGGCTCGGAGGTTGGAGTGTATTTTAATTGATGACTTAGGTATATGTATGGGCATATACCTAAGCTGTGTCAGTTGTTACTTCGTGTTTGTACTTTTCTTCGTGGTTTATCCTTTGTGGATTTGAGAGACCTTCAGGGGTCTCGGGGTCCCTACTGAGTAGCTTATACTCACCCCTGCACGGGCTTCGCCCGCACTACGTTGTGTTGGTTGCAGACGACGGACAGCGTTGACCTTAGCTGAGGCTTGCACAGCGGGACGGTACCCGGAGGTGGACCACTGGGCGGGACGTGCACGGAGCAGACGGCGGGACCCGTGGAGCAGAGGAGCTATCTGTACCCACCCTTCAGGTGGGATTTCCAGTGGACAGCTCGGAGTAGCGGCCTTTACTTTACAGTTGCTGTTTTTCCCTTTTCGAGTTGTACTTTACTTTCAGTTTGGGTTTGTATACTGGCCCATTTACCTTTCCGCACTTTCAGTCGTACTCTGCTTGCTTAGTGTTTACCTTCCGCTTGTTTACTCTGTGGTGTGTGTTTACTTTTCAAAGGCAATGCCTTCCCTTTTTACCGGGATTTACGCCTTGGTGCTAGTCGCCAGCCCCTGGCCTATGGAAGGCGGGCTTGGGGTAGTCACGGCTCGGACCCCGAGGGCGGGTCGTGACATGACCCATTGATAAACCAAAAATAATAATTTCAAAAACATTCATGTTTTAACCCGGTTCAAACACATGGGATTTTACAAAGGGTTAGTGAGTGATGTGATATTGTTGTTTTTTTATGGATATTGGATCAATTGGTTTTGATATGTCTATTTTTTATCTTTTCTAATTTATTTATTCATACATATTATCCATTTATATTTAATGGTTATTTGTTTATTCATTGATTGATTTATTTCACCTTTTAAAGTGTAGGCAAATTGTGATGCATATGGATAAAAGTTATATCACATTATTGAGGAACACACCTTGGTATACTAAGGGTGTGGATGAGTTCTTAGATTTTAGAATTCCCAATTAACCTATTGATGGGACAATAATATGTTCATGTTCTAAATTTAAATTTAAAAGATGGTTTAAAAGAGATGAAATTTATTAACACTTCCTATTGAAGTAAATTCCCTTCTCAGTATTTGTGTTGGTTTTTTCATGGATAATTGAATGTTATGGAATATTTGAGCACTGATGTCAAACAACTAAATGATTTCAAAACTTCATTGAGAAAGGAAAATGAAATGAAAAACCTTATAAATTATGATTTCATTATTACAAGACAATAACATCAATATAAAAAAATATCCGAACAACTAGTTGAGTGTGTTCGAAATAGTAACTTAATAAGTGATGTTTTTGGGACAATATGGCAACCATATCAAGATTGTAACATATCATTAGATCCTCCTCTTGATTTTGTGGATACTACTGTAATAGATAACTTCACCGAGTAGACAAATGTGTTTCATGATTTATTTTATGATGGAAATAAAGAGCTATATAGTGGATTTTTAGAATATTCAAAACTTTCTTTTCAACTGAAGTTGTGTCATATCAAATGCCTATGTAGAATTACAAATAAGGTGATTTCCATGATATTATAATTATTACATGATTTACTTCATGAAGATAAGATCCCTAAGAATTTTAATGATATGAAAAAATTTGTTAACAATATTGGTCTGAATTATACAAAAAACATGATTATCCAAATGATTGTATGCTTTATGGAGGATATGATTCAAGCAGACTAGATTGCATAATTTTTTTTCTTTTAGATGGAATTCAATGGGTGATGTTAGAAGTTTGAATCAACATAATACTATGAATAAGAAGAAAAATAACACACCTATAAAGGTTTTTCATTATATCTATTTAAATTATCAATTGAACATATTATTCATGTCACCAAAAACCACTGAGAACATGAAGTGGAATTCTATAGATAATAACAATGATTTTTTAATGTGAAATTCAAGAGATTAAAAATATTGGAATACATTTGATTCATTAAATCCATATTTCTCATATGTTCCTAGGATTATGAGATTGGGATTGGATGTTGGATTCAACCCATTTGGGACTTTGAGCACCAGTTATTGCATTTTTTCAGTTTTTTTTATCGCTTCTAATCTGCCTCCATGGATGTGTGTGCAAAAAACATATTTTTTCATTTCAATTATTATTACTTGAGAAAAAATTCATAAAAATAATATTGATGTATAATTTCATCCTCTAATTGAATAATTATAGGAGTTATGAAGCAATTATGTGGAGACATATGATGAATCTTATAGAACAATGTTCAAAATTCATGCTTATATAATGTGGACCATTAGTGAATTCCCTATACTTGGGAACTTATATGGTTGGAACACTTACATGAGTTTGGTTTTTCCTATTTGTAACATTTATTTTGATCCCAAATGACTACCTTTCATTAAAAAATGGTGCTTCATGTGTCATTTAAGATATATTGATGCATCTCATAGATTTTGGTTGAACAAGTCAAAATTCAATAGTTATATTGATCATAGACAACCTCAAAGGTTTATGATAGTTTTTAAAATATTTTAACTTTGAAATGTTAAAATATAATTTTTGAAGGTGTGTCATTTGAATTATAGTGGGAAACAATTTCTAAGTGCATTGTCAAGTGAAATCAGAATGCAACAATAGAAGAAAAAAAGTATATTCTTCAAATGTACGTACTGGGAATTTAATTTTTTGTGGAATAATATTGATTTCATGCATATTGAGAAGAATTTTTGTGATAATTTATTCTTCACATTTCTTAATAATAATGAAAATTTGAAGGACCATCTCAATGATTTGAAGGACTTACCAATAATGAACATAAAGCATGATCTCTAGACAGATGACAATGAAAAGTTTTCTCCAAAAAAAAATTCAATAAAAAATAGGGAAAATATACATTCCATCAAATTTTAAAACATTTTAAGGTATCTGATGGGTATTCAAGTAACATCTCAAGGTGTGTTGACTTAAGAAATCATTGGTTGAATGGATTTAAAATCTATGATTCACATGTTTTTTACAATAGTTACCACCATTGACATTTCATACATTATTAATAGAAATGGTTATTTTTATCGTACTCCAATTTTTCACATTATTAAAACAACTATATAAGAAAAAAATAAAACCATATGATATTTAAAACCTTCTTGGGAGACTTTTATTGACACTTTTTTCATTGTATATGATCTTTAAAGCATCAATTTTTATTGTCATAATGAATTTAACTATGCATTTAGTCAAGGAAACTAAATTAGGAGTCCCCATACATTTACAATGGATGTATCCAATTGATAAATAATTTATTTATATGTTTTTAATATTCGATAAATAGTTCTATCCACATCATTAAATAAATAATTATTTTTTATTTATTTTATTTCATAGATATCTTGGCCATTTGAAATCATATGTTAAAAATAAATCTCAACCTGAAGGATCTATTTTTTAAGGTTATTTGACATAGGAGTTTCTTACCTTATGTTCTAGATACTTTTATGATATTGAGATAATATTAAATAAAGTTAGACATGTTAATGACACATCAACTCAATCTTAACTACTTGGGAAATCAAAAATATTTCATGTTATTGGTCGATCAGTTGGGGGGACCTAAAATGTTACAGTAATAGAAATAGAATTATGATAGGCACATAGATATGTGATTATAAATAGTGAAATTGTAGATTCATTTATTGAAGATATAAAGATAAAAAAAAGATGAATGGGAGTCCAAACATCAAATGAAAAATATATAACAAGATTTGTTAATAAATATCATGTATAGAGGTTTTCACGTTGTGTAAGATCATAAATATTTCCATAAATACATATATTAGGTTGAAACATATATTTTTTAAATATAATAATGTATGTTAATTTTTTTATATCATGAATACTAATACTTAGGCTGAGTTTTAAGAATATATGATGTTTCTGGGTCAAGTTCTTCTAAAACATACTAGAAAGTTCGATGCTTAAAATGTAAATAACTTTAAATTTTGTACGGTTTCTCAGGAAGGGGGTTTGAAAACACATAATAGTTTTATAATTATGGTTTCTAAATTGGGATACTATGGAAATTTGAATGATATTATCGAATTAAACTACCATCGGAATTTTTTAGTTTGATGTTTCTAGGGGTATCAAAAGAGATTCCATGAAATTTACTTCTATGAACTTCCATTGCTTGATGGATGTTGGTGATAGAGAATTACATGATTCGTATATCTTATCAAAACAAGTGAAAAATAGTATATTATGTGGAATATTTCGTGTATGAATGGTGGAGTTTATTTGTTCACATAAAACAAAGAGACTTGTATGTTATGGATGATAAAGTGGAAGACTTTACCTCTAACATTGAATTCCATCAACAACAAGAAATGAATATATTTATCCATCATGATATTGAAAATATTAGTCTTTTAAGGAAGGATGAAGTATATGAAGTAATTATGGAGTAGTACCATGAAATTATTGATAGAAAAAATGATCATATGTTCATTCATCCATTAATTTATCAACCAATTATGTTATATGTACATTCTTTCATTATTATAGCTATGTATGCATTTTTTTCAATATTGTGAATCTGTTATCATTTATAATTTTTCTTTCTACGTGAATTTTTGAAATATTTGTTATGAAGTTAATTTTATTTTATTAAATGATATAAATTATAAGGAGGAATAATTTCACTAGTCCCAATTAACTCTCAACATTTGATACAGTACCTCCCTATTTAGCTGGTTCAGTAGTGAGAGATAAGGTCATCACTCTTGTTTCTTCTTGAGGATATTGGAGGGTGACAATAATAGATACAAATTTTAATGTGAATAAAGTTATTTCACTTTTATATACTACTATCTATACTTTCATAAAATATACAAAAAAATGTTACTACAGAGAGAAATATGAATAGTTAGAATGTCTCGAATCTGATTGGATTGAAGATAGTTGTCCCATTTTACTATTATGGGGTCCCTAAAAAGGATTCCACAACATTATTTGACCATATTCTAGGCTAGCTAGTGGTGCAGTCAGTTACCCTTCAGATTACCTATATGGATTAGTGGTGTGTGAATAATCATGGAAAAATGAAGTATTTGATTCAAAAATAAAGGTAATTTCAATACATTATGGTGTAATTGAATGTAATTATGTTATTAAATTCTAATATTCCAAAAATGAAACTATTTGGATAGATTTTATTCTACTTTAACATATCTTAATGAGGGTTTGTTACAATGAGAAACACAATTCAGGAACAATGGGATCATATAAATATGTAAGATGAAAAGGTCATTACTCTACAGAATTCATTTATTGAATTATATAAAAAGATGACTATATTTGTCCCTAGTGATATTTAATAATTGGAAGGTAGTGATAATGTAAATCACACAAATTCAAAATCATTTAGTATACAAAATTTTATTAGTTTTAATTTCAAATTTAAATATACAACACTGTTTAATTTTCAACATAATTGTCATGTAGGTGTTGGTAGCAAGAAGTGGAGATAGAGATGGAGAGGGTTCTGATCAGAGTTCCTTGGGATGGTACATGGATTAGTGAATGTATAACACCAATCAAAGTGAATTTTTATTGTGTCATATACATTTTCAGCTGTGGGAGTTATTTCTTAGGGCATTTTTCACCAGATTTTCTAAAATGATTTAGATACATAATTTTATCAATTTGGTACATCAGAAACTCATCATGTTGGTGTATTTACTTAAAATTTTAGAGGGGATGTTTATATAAAGGTTATGGGTTATTTATATCTTGATTTTTTA
This sequence comes from Viscum album, assembly GCA_963277665.1. Taxonomy (NCBI): domain Eukaryota; kingdom Viridiplantae; phylum Streptophyta; class Magnoliopsida; order Santalales; family Viscaceae; genus Viscum; species Viscum album. Next base: position 764,141,340 of record OY728122.1, read on the forward strand.
TGGTTGGATATCTATTTTTTTTCTATTCTAAGGCTGCATATTCTGCAGCTACATTTTTTTAATCGATATATAGAGTTCGTTTAAACCTCCAATATATATGCCAAATTATTGTTTAGAATTGTTTTCAATTGTTTCTATTTAGGTTATATCATTGTTCAGGGTTTTTTTTTGTTTTAGCAGTTGTTTCCCCTCCCAAAAAATGATTGTTATATAGCGGTAGTTCAAACTGTTGTTATCCTTTCAACATTTTTTGGGAGGGGAAATCATCGCTAAACCAAAAAAAAATCTACTTCTAAAAAACTATTTGGGATGGTTCCAAGAAACCATTGTTAAATTTATAGAACCTACGTGATTTTAATATTAATTCCAACTTTATTTTTGGATTTTTGAAACCATCAAATAACCATATGGTGATGGTTTAAACCACCGCCATATGTCAATTTTGTTGTAGAGATTCTCGAGTGTTTTGACATAAAATTATCCTTTCATATTTAGGTACATTCCTTCTAGAATCCAGACACTATGTATGAAAATTTTTAAATCCCAATAAACATCCCCGACCATCAAAAATGTAGGTTTAGTGTCCTGAGGACACCTTTGTTTGACTATGTATAATATCCCCCCGTTGACTCCTAATAATTTTTTCCACAAAAAAGTCTTATCAATCAAAGTAATGTTCATCCTCATGAGAGACTTTTCCTACCTCCATATGTCCCCGATGAAGGTTTCATCCCATATCACCCCTCATATTTTAAAACTCTCATATTATAGTTTACAACTTTTCCCTATCATGCTTGAGGATGATGGAAAATTATTAGAAAAATCACCAAGAAAAGGGAAGATCATATAACCCGCATTCAAATCTAAACATCCTTAAACAATAGACATAGAAATTAATCATCCTAAAACATTAAACTGCATGGACCATGTTCCTATTCTATAACATTAAACTACACCATGATCCATCCCTCATTTACACAATCCAAATCCATGTAGGAGTGGTTTCTCATTCATGGATAAAGATAATACAAATGCCCTCATCATTTTCAGAAATCTTACCCTCAACAAGCTACCCATTGTGGTCTTGAGAAATCTGAATTTTTAGAAATTACCTGGCCATTAGAAATGGAATTCCAATGTCATGGGGACCCCTTTATTTGATTACGCACAATATTCCTTCATTGGATATACATAATTCACCAATAAAAAAGGACAGTTAATGAAAGGGAAATTCATCCCCAGGAGAGGATCTTCCTACCTCTATACACACATGAAAAATCATGTTGGTAACCATTCTTACATTTATTCCTTACATAATTTCCATATATCATGTCTTGGTTTAGAAATCACAAATCTAGTTTCATGAAATATCCCTCATGCATATCTAAAAATATTGGAACATTCTTGACCAATAAGCCTTATTGGGCCCCTCACCCCATAATTCATGGTCAAAGCTATTCGACCTCAAACACCAGTAAAATTAGTCCAATTGACAAGAATCTAAAATTCCAATGAAGAGATACATAAAACTCTCTAGGTGAAAATCCCACAAAGGGATCCCTAGAAAAAAAAGTAGAGTTATAGCTTACAAAACCTATGCTTTTCAGGGTCTAGGAAAAAATTAAACCATAAAAAGAAAATTATAAAGGCACAAAACTTGTTAATTTGAAAACCCAAAAAGGGAGGACTAATGAAAATTCAATTTACACCTACTATTCCCACACCATAGTGGACATAGGAAAAAAAATTAGAATGATAATAGGAAATACATGAAGTTTGTAGGGTATTCTATGTGACCCTAGAAACATTCAAAATAACTCCTGTTGAGTGCCTTGGCTCAGGGAAAAATTTGATCATTATATGATCATGTCAATTTGGTTATCCAAGATTGTGATTGAAATTGATATCCAGTGATGAAATTATTCAAGTCATCTGAGAGATTATCTGTCAAAAAACATTGAAAATTTTGATTGATGGTCAATTCAGGAAAAGATAAAAGAAATTAATTAGAGGGAAAAGAAGTTTCATTTTATTGAATGAGAATATAGGAGCATCCACAAACTGGATTATCTTCATATGAATAGGATATTATAATTATAGATCCTAATCATTAGATTCGAAAATTTGAAGAAACATCTAGTCCCAATCTTCTATGGTGTGGAAGATCTCACACTAGGTTTTAGTCTCAGCATTAGCATCATCCTGCAATGCTATTCCCCTCTCAGTTATATCCAATCCTACATTTTCCTCCTCCTACAAAAATAATTTACCTTTATAAATCACTACCTTAGTATGGTCCAAGTCATACTTTAGTAACTCTAGTTCCTAACTAATCTACTCCACCTATTGGAAAAGTCACTCTGTTAAGGTCCTCTGCTCAGAAATTTCTCCATGTCGCCTTGTGGCCATCCCAACATGCTCAACAACTTCATTAAGAAGGATTTTCCTTGCTATGGAAAGGTGTTCCATGGACTCTATAGTTGAAATATGAGAGTGGGGTGTGCTAGTTATCTCACAGGAAGTGATCACTTGTTTCACTATATCGTGGATGGCATGACAGTAGAATCCCCTATACCTTAGAAATGAAAATAGGAGTATTTTAGGAAATTTTTGTGGAATGTTTTAAAGGCGGTCTGAGAAATCATATTTTTGATATCCTTCCATAGTTTCTGATGGGCAGAAAAAAGTTCAACCAATACCTCTTGGTTCACATCAAAATCACTCTCAGGTGGAATGATATATTCAGGAATAAGCACCACCATATAGGGTCTTGATTCAGCAACCTTAATGTGGATTTATCCCACAGCAGTTGCTTCCCTTATAGTATCGGCATGTGGGAAGATCAGAGCATTGGTCACAGCCATAGAAACTTTTTTTTTTGTAATTATAGAATCATAATGTTGAAACAGTTAACACCTAAAGCCAAAAATAAAAGGGAACGGCTGGAAGGGTGGAGAACTCACCTCCACTTGTATGGAAATCAACATCCCTAGACACCATTGTTTCATCATCACCTAACATAATTGATGTTTCATCCTCAGTTATCAAGTTGAGTTTGGGTTCTTTTAGAGATACCCATGGTAAAGACTCATCATTGATTGGTTCAGCGATCTCCATAAGGTCTCTCACTGATACTTTACTCTTAGTAATAACCATATCAAAGCTATAGAGATAGTTGATTCTGATTAACCATAAGTTTGAATCACTCCCTATTCCACAGCTATGCTCCCCAAAGGGGTAGGATCAATATGATAATAAGTAACTTCAACCCTAGAAGAAACCCCTTCTATTTCGGAATATTTCATTTGATTAAGAAAAGATGCCCCTAGGGCTTGGGATCCCCCAAATGGTCTCAATTAGACTGTGTTCACTATCCTCTTCAGCTATCACCGCTAGAGTTATCGCATTTATCTCCGAAGAAGCAGGGGATACATGCCCCTAAGTGAAGAATATCTAATTACTCACTGGACTTGCACCAATTTAAGTACAAGATGGTTAGTCAGTGAATGAAGACACGTAACCTGAAAAATAAATAAGGAAATGAAATATTTACATTTTATCCATATATTTAAATGTATCTTCAGTTGTGATGGCTGTCGATTCTTGGTGTTTTCCATAGGGATGACCCTCTTAAAGGAATATTGGATGGGGAGAGAGGTGTAAATTTTCTTCCAAGATCAGCAAGGACCACCTCCATATGATCCCTTGTCCCAGGGGAACCCTCTCCAGTGACTCCCATGTCTAAAATGATATTTTCCCCATAAGTGTTTCCCCTTGGGGTGTATTTCAGGGAAGAAACATATTATATAATCTCCCCATGATCCTATAAGTACCAAGAGTAGGGTTTTAATATCATGATAAAAAGAAGAAGAAGAGTTGGAACGAGCAACCATATTATCTCTTTATAAGTTTCATCATGCCCTATCATGATCATCGCCATATTCTATACTTGGACATACTAGTAAGGTCTTCCCTTGTAAGAGTGGATGAAGGTATCCATTTCTTCTAGATATTTAGCGACCTCATGAGGATCTTCACGAGTGTAGATCCATCCATGAAAAGTGATCAATACAAATATTACAAGATAAAGGGTCTCTTATAGAAGTTTTTTATAAATATCTTTGGTATATGTGATTGCTCTTAGAGTATTTCATTATTTCCAAGCCTCTAGGAAGGATATAGTGATGGGAATGGTTAATGATGGAAGATCTGCCCTAGGATGTGAGGTGATTTCCAATAGTTGAAATTTATTTTTGGGTGCCTCATCCACCCTAGAACCCTCTAGGGCTGGGCACTTATGAGAACTCAGACAAGATCATGGAATCTCCCCAAATCCATTTGTGGTAGGGGTTAGCTTTAGAAGCACCCCTGGAGGTATGCCTATAATCCTCATCATCATCATTAACCTCATATCTCACTATGACCAAAACTCAATGGGAATATATTTTTCAGTTCTATCGGGAATGGATTGATTCATCAAGATCTTAAAGATAGGCTTACATCCTCTCAGGATCGTCATCATAAGAGATAGTGGTGAGAACAAAAACATAGATTTAACCATTCAACACAACTTCTTTATCCTGTATAAAGAACCACAAAGTGTGAGTCGAATAAGAACTCCTCAAAGAATCCAACTACCTCTAGGAAGATGAGAAAGTGGCATCAATAAGGATACTTGACTAGGATAGACAACACCAACGACATGCAAAGTTGAGCCCTATGCCTTTAACACCTTCTTTGGGGGATCAGAAACCAAATAATTTCTTGGATACTTCACCTTGATTCATTGATTATCATAAATGAAAACTTCTAAATCCAAAAGCTGGATAGAAAAAACATCTCAAAACTAAGTTCCTAAATATGGAAACCAAAGGCCACATCAAATAAGATAAAATGGTTCCATATTTAGCACACAATGTCCTTAAATGGGAGAAACATAGCTAAACCTTAATGGAATACTTCCTCATGGATAAGTAAATCACTCTCTTCTTTTCATGCTAAGCCTTCAATGAAGCTTGATGTTTGGTAAGTCATCTACATATGGCTTTGGTTTTCTTGGGACACAGATCAAAGGGAAAAACATCTTGTTCCTGTAAGCTTCCCTCTTCACCGCCTTCTGCATCTATGAAATCACCTTTAACACTTGTAAAATCAACAATCTAACTGCATTAATCTTAGAGATCTTGTTGGGGGCACTGCCAGTGACTTTTGTGACACGAAGGAGAGAAATATCAACTTTGAGATCCTTCAATTGGGTTAGCAGTTCCTCCTTAGACTTGTTTCTAAGCTCATAAACCATGATCTTCCCCATTTTCTTGGATACTTCACAGGACTATAATGCCTTTCTATTTTACTTTGTTTCCCTTTAGAACCAATCACTTTTTGGGCTTCTACAAACAGAACTATATCTACTAGTTGATATTCAAGGTATGATCTATTCCAAACATTAGCATAGGATCTGGTAAGTGCATGCTCAAAACCCGCGAATGGAAAAATCCCAATCTGGCATTGGGTGTCCTCCTAAGTGAACATCAACTTGATCTTTCAATCTATAATTAAGTGTTTCTCTAGCCATTCACTGCTGATGGTCTGAGGTAACCTCATCTAAATGTAGTTTAATAGACATGAGAATCTTTAGGGAGCATACCCATCAAATATAAGCTCTCTGTCAATCATGTAAACTAAGATGCCTACTCTTAAAGAGATGAGATATCATTATCTGGAGAGTTCCCTAGATATATCATTTACCAAAGTAATATAATGGGGAACATAAGGATTATAATTAAAATTATCATTATAGTTACGTTGATCTATCATTTCCCGCACACTCAAGTCTGATGGAATTACCCCACTTATGCTTTGGAGGTATGGTCGGATGGTAGCTTTAGAGATCTTCTGAGTGTTGATATATTTTTTCCCTCCAATATGGGATGCTACCTATCCCCAGAAAACCATGAAGAGACCCAACAACCAATATGGAGGCCTCCCCCAACTGATCTATCCCAAAAAATGGTAAATCTTTACCAGAACTAAGACAAAAAGGATAATACACCCATATTTGGACAATATAGCAGCCATTAAAAATGTCTTGACTCTAACCCTCGTATCATAATAATTCACCAGTATTAGCCAGCCTCTTAGAAACAAGGTAATAAATGCCTCCAGTTGGAACAACCGATCATCATTGGGAATGAATTTCTAGCCCCACTTGTTGAACTGGCCCTCCTCAAGTGTCGGCTAGTAGGTGCCAAGAAGACTTCAGTTTTAAATAGTTGGGAAGCTCCTAGACCTCCTTGTGAAAGGATCCTCACCTATTAATGTTTTAAAGTCATTGATCCAATCATAAAATGGTAAATCCTTCTTCGAACAAGTGTCTCCCTTAAAAATATCCTTCTCCATGTCAAAAAGCTTCTACGAAAGAGGGGGAGTCCTCTCCACATTGTCTAAGGCCTAATGAGGAGGTAGAAACTCTTTATACATATCACCTATGATGGGAACACTAAAAATCAATTATATAACCCAGAGACTGATACAGACCTCTCGATGCACTAGGTTGAAAGTGTTAGTATCCTTACTCCATCTACTAAGTAGCTGCATGATATGTTTTTGGTTTCAGTGGGAGTAGGTCTACGATACCTAGACCACCTCATAAATACCCATATCCTTTATCTCAGTCTTAAATTCATCACAAGTATGGAAGACCCAAAAATTTCACCCCTAATCCATAGTGAATGAGCCCCTAGGATAAAGGTCACATTTTGGTGACAACCCCAGTGGCTCATTTTCTATGGCCTTCCTGACAATATTGTGATAACAGTGGATTTTATCATCTGGAATCCGCATAGTTTCCCCCAGCAATTGAGGTGTGTAGTTTAAAAGAGACCTGGTGGTGTGGGTTTTCTAGATTAATTCCCCCTTATTGAGATGTTGTCTCGGGTAATATTTCTGTTTTCAATTATCTAGACTATAGGTTGATTTTTTTTGTGCAGTTCCAAAATCACAACATCGAATGTTTACCCAAATCCATAAAGGGGCATCCTATCCAATACTGGATACCCTCTTTGACCAACTATAAGAAGTACCTCCAAAATTTTATAGAGTGTTTTTATGATGATGTTACCATTATTATCAACAAAATCTATTATAAAATTCCTCCTTTCATCAATAGAAAATAGAGGAGTAGCAGGAGTAGCATAAGAATCTTGTTAAGGGTTCATTATATTGTGTGCATCAAAATCCATATGTAAAGGAATTAATTTTTATAAAATTCAAAATGAAATAATCCCCATAAAATATCATTTCGTTAACCATTAGTCTCATTAACCTTCAGTTCAAAAAAATCATTGGCTCATGAACCGTCAGTTTGTAAAGGTGATGGCCCACGAAGCATTAGCTAGTGAAGTGATGGTCTAAAAAACATTCAATTCATAGAAAACCCGGCTACTCACTATGCGGATAATCAAATTTAGTATTCATGGTTGTTGAAGTTTAGTTCAAAGAAAGAAAACCCACAAAGGAAATGCTACGTGGAAGCTATATGTGACCGAAGAGTCTTTATAGCTCTCAGTTCACAGAGAAATCCAGTAAATGACAAATGATTTGGGACCCATATTTATAGGTGTGGTCCCCTCATGCGTTTCTACATGCATACCACAAACTGGTTCAAAACAAGACCATTTTCTACATCAGAATAGAATCCTCTTTATCCCAATCAGAACCCATTCTGGTGGGGTGAATTTATTATGTCCTGAAAATTCCATAGGAGAGTTTGAATATTTTAGAAAAGGAGAAACAAATATGAAGAATAAATCAAAGAAAATTTTCAAAGGGAGCTAGGGCGTGAAGGATGGGTTAATCCTATGAAGCACAAATTGGTTTGTGGACTACCGCTCTACATGGAATCCTGACACTTCATGAAGTACCCTGAAAATGAAATAGTTCATGGGGAGAGGCTAAAATGATGAGGCCTGTGAACAAAACCACAATCTTTTGTGGGGCCGGACAGTGATTTTATCCTATGTGAACAACCATCCCTACAAAAAAATAGTTCACAGGATAGGGTGGTACTTTTGGTGATCACGATCGAAACCATATTCATTTGAGGGTCTGGATGGTGATTTATTCCCTAAAAATATCCACCCCCTATAAAATAAATCATTCGTGGGTCAGGTTCCCTCCTAGGATCTCGTAGAAAAAGTTCTATAACCCACTACGGACGAATGACCATCCTGGTACTTGGTCCCTCTCTTCCTCTATAAAAGAACTTTGAGGGGAACCAAAAATAGAGATGAAATTATAATGAAAGAATGAGGTAAAAGTAGATATTTTTTAAGGAAATACCGAATGAGAACCAAATCATGGAGCTTTATTTTTTTAGTAGGTAAAAAACTGCATATAATTAAGGGTGAAATAAAAGAACATTCAACCATCTGTGAACTGAAAATCCTTTGCATAAAACATTATGTGTGGGAATAAATAGATGGACCCTTTGTGGCCCAGAACTCTGCATAACAAAATGCTATGCGGGTGGAACCCTTCCCTGCATAGAAAAATACTACATAGGAGTAACCCTGCCCCACATAGAAAAAGACTACATAGGCAGATCCTATTCCGAAGTAGCAACATGCTACGTGAGAAGACCCCTTGTATGTGTAGCCCCATTCTACGTGGATGGTAACCTCTCCCACATAGTAACATACTGTGTGTAGGGAAACCTATCCTGCATAAGAACATGCTATGTGGAAAGGGGAATTCTAGGGTGTTCCACATTCCACATCATATCACTCCCTTTTGTTGTCTCATCAAGCCCCATATTGGACACTCTGTGAACCAGTCCAACAACATCGAGACAAGGCCTCTTCTAAAGCGGCCTGAGAAGTATGATTAGATCATTGGGCACATAAATGTGTCCTCTTGGGTATGCGTACCTATGGTAAGTGGAGTCACATGTGTATCCTCCACCGTAAGGTGGACCCTTGGAATATCATTAAGTATAAATTCCCACGGTAATGAGGGTTCTGTCCATGGGGTTCTCACATGAACCTCCTAGTTTTAGGTGAGGACGGTGAGGATCATTCTAGAATTTCCCTTTGGCATGGAATGATATCCCCCCTGACACCAATTTTAGGTCATACCCTCTAGAGTAAGCCTCTAGTATTTCTTGCAGGAGGCGACACTCTTGTTACTCTACACCTCAGCTCAGGTAGTAGCTAGATGGTTCACTGGATGTGACTATCTTGGATATGAAGATAAAATAGGAGACATGCACACTCAATTCCCTCTCCCTCTCCCTTTGTGCTTCATCACCTCATCCACCAGTGAACAAATCGAATCATGAAATATTCAGATCCACTGCTTCCTCTTATTTCTCACACCAAATATGAATCACATAGTATTATAGTTTAGTGGAGATCATAACATCTATATGATCCAAAATTGAACTCAAATGGGCCTCCTATAAATTGTAAGCCCCAACAATATCAAAATTCAAATGGGCCTCCTATACACTGTAACCCCAAAAACCATGCCTCAAATGGGACTCATAGATAGATATAATCCCCAACCTATATTCATATCGGAATCCACTAAGTGTAATACCCAACCATATCCACTCATGTAGGCCACTTATATGGTATAAGACCTAATCATGTTCCCTTAAATTGGAAGCTTCCATACATAATTTCCAACCATATTCTCTATGAACCGATTCCATTCGTATTCCCCAACCACATTCTCCTTTGGGAATTCAATACGGTATAGGCCCCAACTTACCAAACTACACTGGCTTTGATTCCCAACTACCTAAGATATGTAGGAAACCAATATGAGGTCCAAACCCAGCATCCAAATCCACCCTAATGTTCTCAATGCCACATTCCTAGTAGGTTCATATCCACCCAATATACCCCATCTCTTATGAGTCTCTCGGGCTACCTCGACCTAAGTCTAAAACAATATTTTAAGAGGTACCTTTTACCTATAAATCATTTTTTCATGATGTTAAACTCTATGGTTGGGTCCTTTTCACACAAACATAAAAGGTGTTATGGCCCCATTAAGTATCACCAAATGATGTGGGTTCTGATTCCAGTCACAAGGATACATAGGAAACCCATCTTATGGTTTCGATCCCAACATCAAGACAACATCAATCTCCCTAGATGATGTAAAACTCCATAGTACCTCACCAAATGTCTTAAAACTAGAATCATCCTAATAAATGAACAAGTAATCTCTGAAATTTCCATAAAATGGTATCATTGATGGGGAACCTCAAATACATATAGATGATTCTAAGCTCATGTGTATTCATGATTGATCATTACATTAGGGTAATTCATATTATAAAAATTTGGTAATGAACAAATGATTCACGAATATATCTTAAATTTATGAGAGATTCCCAAAATAGGAAATAGTTCCCCGCAAAAGGATGTGATGAGATCGAATTCCAATGCTCTCAACCAATGTTTGTTCTTTTGTTTTATTTTCCAAGTTCCTAAATGAATTCTTGAATTTGGAAAGTAGTTCCATGAGTAATCATGGATATGAGATATGTTGGGAGATTTTGTATCCATGAACAAAACCCATTTAAGACCATTAGAATAATTTGTACCTAATGTCAGTGATTTCAGACAATTCAACCCCTTACAATCAATCATTAGGTGCATACGATTTTCATTAAAAACCATGGAAAACTCTTAGATGTGGTTTAGTTGTGTTTTTTATTATTATAGTATTGAAATGGTGATATTTAAGGATGATTCAATGTAGATTGGATAGGGTGGTGATTGGGTATGGAATAAATGTTGTTGGATGGTTGACTCCTAGTTGATTCTTGTGTTTAATTTTTTTATTTTATTTATTTCATAAAAGGGTGAATTAGTATAATTTATTCATATAAACACATGATATTTCAAGAGAGGAACCTAATGAGTATATTTATATACTAACCCATTATATGTATATATAGATGTTTTGGAAATAGTTGGTGGTGGTGTCAGGAGACCTTAGTTCTAGACATGAAAAACTTGTTGGAGTATGTAGTTGTATTATACATTACCTATGGTATAAATTAGATGATTTAATTAGTGTTTATTTTCCTCTATGGTTGGTAATTTTATGAAATGAAACGTATTTATAAACCTTATTATTTTATTAAGAGTGTGAAATGAATTATTTTATTCATAGTGATGTAGTGATTCATTCTATAATGGGTAATTCCTTCCATATATATGACGATACAACCTTAGAGCTAGTAACCAACCCATGTCCTATTGATGATGGAAACTGTGGTTTATACTCAAAACCCATTTCTCACTCATATAGTGGCCCAGTTGGAGAGGTTTATGAATGAATAGTATTAAAGTGGGTTCTTATAGGATAGATCTTAGAGTAAGCACTGGTGGGGATTTCATGTTTGTTAAGGTAGCAATATTATCATGATAGGAGTTGATTCATTCATTGTGTAGTTCTAAGTCATGATGATTTTGTTTATTCTATGCTTGGGGTGAATTTTCTTAAGTGGGGTTGAATAATTTAGATATGTGTTTATACGCATATCTAATATTGTATTATGGTTAGAAATTACTCATATATATATATATATATATATATTTCCTTTAGTTGAGGTTGGTTTATCTATTTTTAGTTATTATGATTACGGGAATCCAATGTGAGGTTCAATAATAAGAGGTGAAACAAGAACATGAAGTTGTGCATCAATTAGTGTAACGAAATGGTAGTCACGCTTAGAATATATCGGTGATTGAGTTCTAGAAGCATAAATTTCTAAAATATAAGGGTTCTATTATTAGTATTGAGACTAAGTGTTTTCTAGAGGAGGTTGGGATATCTTTTCATTCAATTCATATAGTAAATAAACATTACATTTCTTTAGTGATGATTTTATTGTGAGATTCATTCTATCCATGATTGAAACTTTTCTTATTAGATTATGATGTGGTTATGATCGGATATTACTGATTTTAAGAGTTTTTGATGAAACATTTCTTATCAAAGACACTAAATCTTGAGCCATAACAATAGCTATTAGTGATATAATAGAGGGATTCTTCTATTCATGGGTTTATTTTATGTTTTATGGAGATAATACAATATTATCTCATGTTTATGATCGATGAGAATATGGGAGATTATATTTTTTATATGGAATTCTGGAGTGAGATCCCAAGGCAGTTAGGAATCTATTCTTCAAATTACTTTATGGATATTTTATAAAGGAAAATGTGGTAGATAATTTACTGGTAAGGATGATATATTTTCTAGGGAGTACCCATTAGGTGTATCTATGAGTGGATTTAGTGGTGGAATTTTTTTATTTTTGAAACAATTGAGGATCAAGTGAGTTTATATGAGTTGGCATATAGAACAATCTCATTTCTTTCATGTGGATAGTGTGCAGCCATTTGGTGGGGCCTAGTAATTTCAATGTTCCTCTTATGGTGGTATGGGTCATCACTATTTTGTATACTCATATTTTCATGGGGGAAATAAGGGGAACAAGAAAATTATGACTATTGATGGACCACCTTATAAACCTCCTCATCAGTAGTTTTTGTAACCATAACAGGATTGATTACCATTGGGTCTAATAGCATAGAGTAGTTCTAGAAGGGGATATCTAGAGAATCTAGGAATATATTTGATGGATGATGAGGTATATTCAGAGAGTAGGGATAATAAAAATAAGATTTTAAAGAGGTAAATTGAAATTCATGGATGTTTAGGAAGTGTAGAATCACAAGTTTATTAGTGGTATGATATCCATTCAATTCACTATTTTTGTGCTTTAATTAATATTGGTTTAGCGTTTTCTTTTATCACTACTTATTTAGTATATAGGTTAAATATTCCAATAGAAAATATTCATGGGTCATTAAAGTATATTACTTTAATGGGAAGTCAAATGAGGTTGTATGAAGTGTGTAGTTGTGAGTTGGATATAGGTTGAGATCGATTTTCTTGGAACCAAATCTTGTTAAGAATACAACCCTATGATTTTAACCTTGAAATGGATATGTTTTATTTCATACATGTCTATATCGATTGTTATTGATGGGGTATTTTTCTTTAGTTTGGATGGTGAAAATGTGTTTTTTTGGTAAATGTTTTTTTTTGTTTTAGATAGATATGGATTTATCCATATAGTATTACATCTCTATTGGTGAGCATGATTCTTTGTGAAATTTATGTAAAGATGGAGAAATTTACTTAGGTTTTGGGGGAATATATGTCACACCCCGACCACAGATGCCTATCATTTTATTCTTTTATCGATCTCGCATCATTTAGATGAGTTTTAGTTGGGTCCCTGTTTGAATTTTTTTAAATCTTGGATGTTTTTGGTGGATCTCGGGCCAGTGCGCAGTCACCGCACTGCTAATGGTCACCGCACATTCGGTCTGGGTGGGTGCGCGGTCACCGCACCGCTAGTAGCGATCGTGCGTTCGGACCTGGTGAGTGCGCGGTCGCCCAACCATTTAGATAAAAAATAAAATTAGAAGAATGAATTAAATTGGAAAAAAATAATAGATAAATAAAGTAAAGTAAGTTAAATTAAATTAAAAAGAATTTTGAAAATTTTTAACAATAATAGTAACAATAATTTATAATATTGTTATTATTATTATTATTATTATTATAGGTTAATAAAAAAAAGTAAACCCTAAATCTACCCGCAGCCCCCCCCCCCCTCGTTTCCCATCACGCCGCCTGGGCCTCACCGGGGTCCTCCATCCCTGCGCGGTCTCCCTCCCTACTCGCCCTCCGTGACCCCGCATCCTCATCCGGCTCACCCTCTAGTCACCCTCTGCATCTCCACATCCCCGCGACCCTGCGTCCCAACGCCCTTCGCATAGCCACCCCACCCCCTTTCTTGTCTCTGCCGCGCGACAACGCCCCCACCACCCTCTTGCTGCGCCGACTGATCGGCGGTTTCACCCTGGTTCGAGCAGCGCCCGACCTTGCGCCCTCCGGTCAGACGGTCCCAGCGTGCGGCCAGTAATCTCAGTGGCGGCCCATACTCCCTTAACCTACATCAATCCGACGACCTGACACCACCCTCACCTGCTCGGTTTCTTCCCCGTCGAACTCCTCCTTGTGCCGCCCCACTACGCCAGACCTCTTCCTTCCCCTTTCCATCCCATGCTCCGGATAGGTTGCCTCCAGCTAGGCCAGGTCTAGCTAGTCCTCTCCCCCCTGCGTTCTGTCCTTGTTGCCTTCGGCCGGCCATGCTCCGGCCCTACTTCACCCCTCCTTCTGTTTGAACTGTAGCATGTCGTAGCCCCACCCTGACCTCCTTCTGTTCATCCATCTCCCGCTCCGCTGCTCTGACATGATCCTCTCACCGGTTTTCAGATCGTCGCCGCCATTTGAGGTGATAGTTTGATTAGCGTTGTAGGTTATCACACTTTTAGTTTAATTTAGTATTTGTGTTTGAAGTCCTAGTATTGTATTTGTAGTACGGATGATTACGTGGATTCAATCTCGACTTGTCTTGTGTTTTCAAGGTTGCCACCACCATCTAGGTGATGTTCTTCATCCATCGTCTTATGGTGCACTTTTTTTTAGGTCGTGTTTATGTATTTGAGTCCCTGATGTTTATTTGGTTGTATGTTGGTCCTCACCCTGACTTGTTTTGGATAATGTCATTAGGGTGTGGTGATAGTTTCCAGGTGCGCATAGCGAGCGATCTGTTGCTTGAGTTAGAAAGCTTTGGTTGGGTCCTGCTCTTGAAGTAGGAATTTCCATCCCTTCTCTCTTTATGAATTTTTTCATAGGCACTTTCATGGTTTCATTTAATTTATAAATGTTATTCTCACCCTTATAATTCTGATATTTTATCCATTGAAGTGTTTCTTTGATGGTTAAAAGTGTTACAAATAGCCTTGAAATAGTCCCTTGGTTATGTGTAGGTGTTTTCGTGCCCTTTCTCCTGGTTTTAATCCATTTAATGTTTGTGTTTTTTTAATTAAATCATAGATTATGTTTCTCACCTCTAGTTTGTTTGTAGTTAACTTATGGCAGTGTTTTCCTGTTGAAAGATTTGATCAAAAATGGATTTTTGGATGTTCCTCTAATTATGCACGTGTTTATACCTTGCCAACTTGGTTGGAACTAACTGCTTTATCTGCAAATGGTACTGTTGGAAGTTTTGAGTGGTGTTTGCTAGTATAAAAATTTTACGGAACTTTTTTGTCCTGCGTTGGTTGGTTATATGGAACTTAGTGCTTTTGAAGAAATGATTTCACATCTCTTTGAATTGGAATTTTTCTCGAATCCTTGGTTATATAAGTGGTTCTTGTTTTCTAAATGATGTGGGTCTCTTCATGTGGTTCTTTAAATTGGTTTGAAAATAAATCCATGAGTATATGCCCGTTGGGATTTTGGTGTATATATTTGTTGAGTGTGTGGTGTAAGGCAATGCATGGTTTGTTTTTGTTTTTTTTACAAAATTGAATGTAGTATCACTAAATACTTTTATTACAATGCTTTGAAACATGGAACCTAAGGGCCCGTTTGGATTTTTAAATACAAAAGTGGTGTTTAGATTTGTTTTGGAAGAACTTGTGAAATGTTTTCATAAAAGGAATTTTATTATGTAAAACTAGAGGCCCAATTTACAACTCCGAATGTTTAATAAAGTGGTTTTGATTACCGAATGATGTGACGGCCTGGTTGGCACTTTTTATGTTTGACATGTATGCATATATATGTGTGTGTGTGTCTGTGTGTCTGTGTGTCTGTGTGTCTGTGTGTGTGTGTGTGTGTGTGTGTGTGTGTGTGTGTGTGTGTGTGTGGGGTGATCATATCTAGGGTAACCCTTTATAGGCGAACGCATAGGAAGCATCCATGTTTGGGGTAGGAAAGTGTAGTGAGATGAGTCACGCGTGTGAGGGACTTCCTACTGACACAGTATTATTATAATCACTATGGGTTCCTGGGAGTATTTTGGATGATCGAGTGACGGTTGCTGAACAACCCTGATTAGATGGGTTGGTACCCCTGGATTTGTTGTTAGGCCAGGTGGGCTTTGCCACTGGATTGGTTAGTTAGGGCGGCCAGTTGGTTATAGGCTTGGGAGCTTCACCATACGCCAGCAGGTGGTTCCGAAACCAAGTACATTCAGGAGTCTTCTAGGGATGTTTAGGATCACCCATGGTTACTGAATTATTTACATTTCTTATTTACTTTTTGTTGCACTGGTTTATTTTCAGTTTCACTTTTACTTGTTTTACTGTATCCCAGCTTTGGTATTTTTTTTTTGGATTTCATTTATAAAATGGAAAATGATTTTGGAAATGGTGTGTAGTGTGTGTTGGGTTTTTAAATGAGAACAATATGTTTCATATTTAAAAAAATGTGAAAACCCTACTTTTATATCTGTATTTCAAACTTGTGTCAGTGGACAGTTTTGGAAAAGAGAATTGTTGGATTCAGTGGTTTCTTCTTGGCATCCCTACTGAGCATCTTGGTACTCATGCCTATAATATCTTTCATGTTTCTGGTTCAGTTTCTCATACAGGTTCCTGGTTCAACTGCTCAATTTTGGAGCATCATGGTTTTGAGTTGGGTGGTGACCTAGGAGGTCACAAGGTGGTATTTTTGACTTTATTTTCGTTCTGCTGCTAGTTCTTGTTTTTATCTTCAATCTTAATTTGTTTTTTTATCTTTAGTTCATGATCCAAATCATTCCCAATGGTTAGAGTTTTGATTCCCGGTAATAGTTGTCAGCCCGTGGGGATCGGGAACGCCCCTCAGGCCATGCCGCGGGCCGACTCGGGTGACCGGTTTAGGGTTGACCAGAGTTGGTTCATGACAATATATTGATGTGTTTCTAGATTAATTTACATGTTTACATAATAGGAGATAGATTTAGTTTTTGAATGAGTTGTGTTTAGGTGTATCGCTTATTTGTATGATAATTTATGATATGACACCCATAGTGCTTTGGTAATTGACAATACAGATTGATGAGATGTTTCAAATACATTATATTTGATAGAGTTTGTTACCATGGGATATTATGGAATTTTTTACAATGATATACAATGGGAGATTGAGATTTTATATATATTATTGATGGTTGAATCATATTATAGTGAATAATCACTATCCTATTCCTTAGAAAAAAAATTTAACCTATTTAAAGAGATGATTTTTCTTAAATATTGATTTATGATCTTGATATCATCAAATGTGAGTTAAGGATGAATACATCCATAAAAAACTTTTTGATTTTTTTATAGGATTTTTTTAGTATGTGTTGATCTTTTTCGGAGTTAAGAATTAATTGGATTTATTCATGGGGCTTATTAATAGGGTGTTTCAACTATATTTAGATTACTTTATGGTTATATTCATTGATAATATTTTTTGGTTTATTCAATGATAGAGGAATATATTATAGATTATATCATGATTTTATGTGAGTTACCCAGGTAGTGTCCATTTTATGGTAAGACAAATATATATGTGTCTATTTTGTATATTTTAGGTGTATTTTATAGGTTATATAATTTTAAATCATGGTGTAGTAGGATCCAATGATGATTGAGATGATTGTATTATAGAATATTCTAAATAATTTTTTTGATGTATGAAGATTCTTAGTATTATGTAGTTATTATTCGATGTTAATACCTAGTTTTTCTTATATTGGGACTGTATTATTAGTTTTCAATAAAAAAATAATTCTTTTTTATAGAAGAGTTTCAAGAATCTTATTAAATCCTGAAGTATAAATTGATTAGAGATTTAGTTCTTTCATTATTTAAGGAGGGAATTCCTTATAAAGTCTATTTTGATTCCCCTTGTCAGGGTTGTGGATGTTTTTGATGAAAGAGAGAGAGAGAGTTCATTGATTATGGGTCTAGAAAATTATGTCCACATGACCATAACTATGATACCCATGATTTGGATGCTATGGATATGGTGTTTTCACATAAAAGTGGACACATGATTTTCTAATAGATTTATGTATATTTTATACTAATCATATGAGATGAAGATATATCTTCTCTCAAAAATATTTGAAATTATTTCAAATAAGTTGGGATAAATTTCTCTAAGATTGTTATTTTGGGATCACATATACCCCTGAAAAGGTTAATGTGGTGGTTGTTTTCTTGAGTTAATGTTGTGAGGATATTGGGTGAATGAGTTTAAAGTATAGAGTTATGGAGTATTTGGGATCTCATCACCTTTGATATATATACATTGATATGGAATATTTCCTTTATCATATTATGATTAAATCTTCATTAATGTCATGGGTAGTGTAGTCTCAATTGGGAGACCCTAACATGGAAATATAGAGGGATTTGATTGTGAATGGTGATACTTTGGATGGATAGTATAAGGATGAAGATATTAAAATTTTGTTTCATGTAAAGTTATTTATTCCCCATTGTATGTGTGAATAATTCATGCTTGAGTTCCCTAGTTATCTTTGGAATTGATTTCTATTGTTCTAAATAGATATCATGCTTTAAAAGGGCGATTTTGGGGGGTTTTGATAAATAAGGTGGTAAATGATTTTATTTATAAATTTATTCATTTCCTATAGGTGAAAGTTTAACAAAACTATTAATGGGATTATTTTATCCATTGATGTTCCTAAGTGGAAGTGGGAGTACATTTTTTTGAATTTTGTTATAGGTTTTACTCTTAGCCTAAGAATGTTTAATGATATTTGGGTTTTTATGGATATATTATTGATGTTATATAATTTATTATTAATTATGAAATCATACCTAGTATAAGGTTTAATATATAATTATAAAATTGTGATGGTGAAGTTTTAGGGTGTTCCAAGGATGATAGTATCCAATCACAATTCTTTATTAATATCATTAATGTGGAAAGGATTTCAATGTTCCTTTAGTATCCAATTTCACCTTAGAACCACATTTCACCGATATACTACAAGTTAAAATGAAAGGAAATTTTCTTTAATATCTTGGTCCCAATCCATATTATTGGGAATGAATGAGGTTCCACTAACCCTAGAAGCATCCCCCAAAAACCAAAGGAAGGAAATAAATTCTAAGGGTGTATGAAATCAATTGGGAGAAATTTACCTTTATACACAACTGATTATCCACTGAATGAGGGTAATATTAATTTTTTATATTATAATATTAATGTGATTCATTATTCATAAACACCATTTTTAGTTCATTTTACAATTTGAACATTATTTCAGATCATGACTGAAATTCTTACTTAAAGTGTACTATTAATTGGTACATTGTGTGACACATTTTTAATCACCCATTGGTATTGATTTTAATTTCATATTTCCTTATTAGTTTTCCCATTCCATTGGTAACAATTTATCCTTTTGTATTACTTGGAGATTCACATTATAAGACCACCATTTTGGACATTCAAACCAAAAAAATCTAGGTGAAGTGAATTGGGAAGCAACCTAATAAAAATGATTGTATTGGATATGATAAAATCTAAATGAAGCTTAAATTTTATCTGGAGATATAGGAAATATTTTTTATCATTTAATTAAACTGGTGACAAGTCTAATTTAGTCATTTGGATGGAGATATTGGTATTCCAACTTGAACATTAAATTCTGGTCCAGATTTCAAGACCTTAAAATCTATCTCACGATTTCTGGAATAAATCATAAATATATGATCCAATTGTGATAACATTTTTATAGGATTTATAATACTTATAGATATACATTTTATTATTATACTACCAATACCCATTCTCTCAAAATAAAGGTATTCTTTGAGTGTTAATAAATATATTGAAAATGAATTCATATCATATTGGAAATGATGAAATATTAATTATCCACCCACTTTCCTCAACCTTTTGGCCTAAACTAGTTAATGTTTCGAATTTTAGGGGTGTTTCTCCACCAAATGGAATTAAAGGATCTATTTAATGTGGAATTTTGGAATAAAAAATTTTGTATGTGGTGTATTTATTCATGTTATTGTTATGTTTCTAATTTGATGTTGTAATCACATTTCTTTCTCATGTAAATTGTTCAAATCAACTTAAACATTTTTAATAAAAGTCACTAATTTCCTCTTATTATGTTTTTATTCACATAATTTTAATAATTTTTAACCATGGTGTGAATTTATTGACACCATAAATTTTTAAATTCCTCACACAGTGGTGGAGTGTTCTTTTTTTCTTTGTTTTCCCTTCTTTAATCTCGCTTCTTTAAGTCGAATCTAATTTTCTATTGAAACATTTGAATTGATGGAAGGATAAACCTTTTTGGGTTTATCCTAGGGAGTTTTATGGGGTTATATGGAATTTTATTTCATGTGCTTTAATATTATAATCCATTCATTATTTTAGGATTTCCATTTGACGAGTTATTTTCTTATTCTTCTTCGCCAACATTAACGATGCCATATTTTGAGTGCTAGTATGATTCAATTCCTTAGAGTTCTCATTGAAGTGATCTTATAATTGAATTGGTGATTATACATGAAATTTTTTAAGGATTAAATTGGTTAATTATTTTGTGGAATTACCTCATTATTTGGATTCATTTGGAATTAGTGATCTGAAATTTTCTAAGAATACAAATACATCCAATCTAGCCCTAGCGACAACCTAGGATCGACTCATATTCATTAATTTTTTCCATCAAAATAATTAAATGTTTCATTCTTAAATTATACCAATTATATTTTTAACTTTAGTATTCATATATCCTAATGAAATTTAATACCATATTTGGACACTTCATAGCCAATCCTCCCAAAAAATATGAGTGTCTCAAGGTTACTTATTTGGTCCCTATGGATTCTACCCCTACATGTACTAAAAAAACACTTCTATCTATAGGTTAAATTTGGGTCAGAGCAAAATTTTAGTCTCTTCTAGGGACCTAATTAATTCATCTTGACACTCATTCTATTCTTCCTCATTTCTCTTTTCTCACCCCCATTTCTCATATATTTTCCCATTTTATTTTTGTGGGTCCTCATAATCTATAATCCTAATTTTATACTACTCTAATGGAGTATCTTATAAATTATACCATCATAAACCCATGATGGAATAAAATAGGAAATCAATATAGAGAATCCCCTAACTTATGAAATTTATTTGATCAAACCTTGAATGAATACACCGCACCAAGTGAGACATACAATCATTGGGATGATGAATCTTTAAAGTATAAATTTACATCCCTCTCAAGGATGGTTGAAGAGATAAATCCTATGGAGGTTCATGATGTTCAACCTCCTATTAAATCTATTCCTTGTACATTTCTTGAACAAATGTGTAATGAAATAGAGAGAATGAATTGTGAGGTTTTATCTTTGAGATTAGAACTACAAAGCATTAAGACTTGTGTAGAACTCATCCCTATATTGACTGCCCCTTCCTTATCCTTATATGGAGTGTCTAGTTTTCCACAAACCTATCATGAAAATAATGAATAAAAAAAATTTAGTTTGTAATATTTGAAAAAAAAATGAAGTAATTTTTTACTGGTATTTAAATCAAGATGAAATTGGTTTTTTGTATTCACAAGATGGAAATTTGATGTCATGGACTAAGTGTCTTGAACATTTCTCTATTAATGATTTTTTAGAACCAAAAAACACTAAAACATTTGGGAAAATATTGTAATTTTATTTTATACCAACCCCTAACATTGAAATAAAACATTTAAGGGTTGAAATATATTTTTATAAGGAACAAATTATTTAAAAAAATGGAGAAGAAAATGATTTTGATTGAATTTCCCAATCTACATTAGGAAATTTCAATCAACCCAAAATCAAAATTATAGTTCTTTATTCCCCACTGAATTATGCCTCTATAGCTGATAACCAAGACCTTTCATTTTTTATTAATTATTATCTTGAAACCAAAAAAATATTAATGATCAGTGATGTCTTAAGAAAGACCATAGAATCGTTTCGATCAAACATTTCTGATATTCCATTGATTTCCCCACTTAGTAGAGAACATATGTTTATACTTGAAACAAATTATAAACAAGTTATAAATCTCAATCTAATATATGTGGTGAAAAAATTAAATCCTTAAAATGTTAAAAGTTGGTATAGGGTAAGTTGGGGGATCTAAGTAGGGCCAGTGACTTTTAACTAAGTTCTTTCTAGGTGGAGACCCTGCTTCTACATTGGTTTTCTTTTACTTTAATTTATTTTTTTTTGTGCGTATTTTTGTTTGTTTTTAGTTAAGTGAACCTTATGGTGTTTCCATTGTGTTCTAATTGTGTTTTTGTGTAAGATTCAAGGGATTCTAAGGTTGATGTATTTTATGGAAAATCATTTTTCTTTAAAGAGTTCAAATAAAACATTCTATCATTAATGAGGAATCTTCGAGTGACATGGAGATCAAAGGATTAATCTGGAGCATCATGAACTTCAAATTCAACCACTATGTGACATTGTTCCATGTTTCTTATTTCAATTTACTTTTTAACCCCTCTTTTCTTCCTATATCCCTTCTAATTTTTTTTAAACACTATGGATAGTGTTATTCAAAGTTAGGGGTGAAAAAAAGGAAAAACAATTTTTTTTGGTTTCAAAGAAACATTTTTTGTGCATAAATAGAAGAAAAAAAATCTTTAACCTTAAACATGATAACAAAAATTTCACTCTTTGAAACTGAATATCAAATAATTTTTCATTCTTTGATTTTGATTTTAATCAATGTTTAAGTTCATGGGTATAGATTTTGGAAAGTGTAGCTTTCTAATTTTATTTTCCATAATTTACATTTTAATCCATTTAACAAAAAAAGTAAAAATGAAATTCTATTAGATTTTGGGTGTAAGTTTTAGTTCTTGGGTCCCTTTCATCATAGAATAGGGTTTGGGGACACTTTTAGTTTAATTTTAGTATCCAAAAAAATTAAAATACCACATAAAGAAATGTTTTATCCAAATGTGTGGAGTTCAACACTTAGGGATCATGAATCTATAGTTTTCTTTACCAGAGTTAGGCATTACATCTCTATTGTAGAGTGTGGAATTGAAAAAATGTGTGGGGTACAACACTTGGGGATTGTGACTCCATAGTTTTCTTGCCCATAGTTGGTCTTTTCATCTCTTTTTTGGTTCAAAAAAATCCACAAAAAACCAAAAAAATAACAAAAAAAGGAATCAAATTGGATACTCTTCTTAAAGTTTAATATGATTATGACATAGAACTTCCATTTATTTTACCCTTGAACAAAAAATGATACTTGTGTCTTTTGTTATGCACAACACATCATCATACTTAATTGAAATTGGATGAAATGTGGTGATGGATTTGAACAAAGGAATGGGCTTGGGCTTGGGATATACTTTTTCCTACCTGAATGGCCCGAAGGCCCTAATTTTTTTATTGATTTTTGATAACCCCCTTTTGGACCTAGCATGTTTTAAATTATTTTATAGGTTTGAAAAAAAATTGACGTGAATTCGAAATTTTAAGAATGGTGTGTTAAAATGTGCTTGGAAAAGGGAATTAAATTTTCATATTTTTGAGATACTTTTTTCTCGGGAATAGAAGAAATAAAGTTAGGGGGTGTGATTAGGCACTAAATGAGGATAATATTAATTTTTATTATTATAATATTAATGTGATTCAATATTCATAAACCCTGTTTTTAGTTCATTTTACAATTTGAACATTATTTCACATCATGATTGCAATTCTTGCTTAAAGTTTAATATTACTTGGTACATTGTGTGACGCATTTTTAATCACCGGTTAGTATTTATTTTAATTTAATATTTCATTATCAGGTTTCCCATTCCATGGGTAATAATTTATCCTTTTGGATCACTTGGATATTCACATTATAAGACCACTATTTTGGACATTTAACCCAGAAAATTATGGGCGAAGTGAATTAGGAAGAAGCCTAATAAAATAACTATAATGGCTATGATACAAGTCCAATGAAGATGAAATTTGGTCTGTAGATATAGTAGATCTTGGGTAACATTTAATTAAAGTGGTTACAAGTCCAATTTTGTTATTTGAAGGGATATCCAAGCAGTCCAAGTTGAACATTAAATTTGGGTCTAGATTTTAAGGCTCAAAATTCCATCTCACCATTTTTGGAATAACTCTTAAATGGATGATTCAATTGGGAAAAAATTAATTTATTTAGAATACTTCCATATAAAAAAAATTATTCAATGAAAAATACCAGTTCTCATCAAAATAAAGGTCTTTCTAGAACGTGAATAAAGAGAGATAAAATGAATGGATGTTTTATTAGAAATGATGAAAGATTAATCATCCACCCACTTTACTCAACTTTTATCCCTACCCTAGTTAATGGTTATAATTTGAGGGTGTTTCTAGACCAAAGGGACTTCAAGGCTCTATTTAAGGTGGAATTTGGGAAGAAAAAATGGTAAAGTGGTGTTTGTTTTCATTTTATTATTATGCTACCAATTTGATGTTGTAATCATAATTCTTTCTCATATAATTTGTTCAAATTACCATAGTCATTTTTAATAAAAGTTATTAATTTACTCTTATTATATATTTCATCACATCACGTTGATACATTGGAATCAAGTTTTGAATTTATTTACACCATAAATTGTGAAATTCCTCACACAATAGTGGAGTGTTCGTTATTTCTTTGTTTTAACTTATTCAATACTGATTCTTTAAGTCAAATATCATATTACATTGAAATATTTGCATCGATGGAAGGATAACCCATTTTTGGGTTGATCCTGGTGAGTTTCATGGGGTTGTATTGAATGTTATTTCATGGGCATTAATATTTTAATTTGTTCATTATTTTAAGATTCATATTCGGTGAGTTCTTTTCTTCATCATTCCAACTTTACCAATGAAACATTTTGAGTGCTAGTATGATACAATTCCTTGGAGTGCTCATTAAAGTGATCCTATGGGTGAATTGGTGATTATACTTGAAATTTTTTAAGGATTAAATTGGTTAATGATGCAATGTAATTGCCTCATTATTTGGATGCATCTTGAATTAATGATATGATAGTTTTTAAGAAAACAAATAAATACAATCTAGCTTGTGAGACAACATGGGATCGACTCGTATTCGTTAATTATTTTCATCAAAATCATTATGTTTTTTATTCTTAAATTATACCCATTATATTTGGAAATTTAGTATTCTTATATCCCATTTAAAATTAACACCAAATTTGGACACTTCATAGATAATCCTCCCAAAAAATATGAGTGTCTCAAGGTTACTTATTCGGTCCCTATAGATTATACCCCTACATGTACTACAACGACCACTTATACCTGTAGGGTAAATTTGATAGAGAAAAAAATGAAAACAAATAGAAAACCATAAAGCTATCAAATATATAAACTTGGTCCATGGTAAAAAAACTATCCACGCATACTCCAATAAAACTTAATAGATAGTAATAAATGATGTAAAAATATAAATATAGCCACTTGTATCCATAAACCAAAAAGTCCCAAAAATGATCCAGCTGTTGTATATGGAATTGAACAATAATTTTCAATATTACTAAATCAAAGATCATCCTCTAGAAATAGTGACTAGTCCATCAAGGTGATCCACTAGAAATATAAGAGACCATTCCATTACTTTCATCATGATAAAAAACTCTTCTTATTCAACAAGGTGGACATGTAGGGGTGAGTATACAACATAGTAGGAAATCCACCAGAGGATTCCAACAAACACCATTATGATAAGAACAATTTATCTCATAACAACTATAAATATAAATGAAATAAGGGGAGAATGACCAAATCTATTCGATACATGTATGGACTAAAAATATTGAATATAACCATGATATACACCCAAACCCTACCATATAGATCCATGTTATGAATAAAATAGAGTATAAACTCACAAAAAATCTCATGCCAATCTCTATATCACACAAATTAATAGATTTCATTGAATTATAAATAAAAAAACAATATTTTAAAGATGATTGTTCAGAAATTTCAATTTTTAAGAAAAAGAATTTCACTAAAATACCATAATCCTTCAAGATATTTAATAAATTATAGTGGTATTGAATCCACTTACCTCTAATGTGTTCATCTAGTAGATTCTAAAAAATAATATCATATGTAGAATAATCCTTCAAAATCACCTTTGTAATTATTTGATTTGATAATCCTAGTTAATAGAGGAAGAATAAGGGTTTTTTATAAGGAGTGATGAAGTAAAAAATAAATTTAACATCCCTCTATAATTATCTCACATGGTTTCCCATTCAAGCATAAATCCCCCCCAAAAAAACTCTATGATCATTTCATTTAGTTTTTAAAAACATGCTTGAACACTAATATAGGCTCCCCTAGGGAATGGTGATATTCTACTTTCCATTTTGGACCACCATACATCCACCATGGCATGGGCTAAAAAAATTTGAATCAAATATTTATGTTTCCTTCTCCCTCATTCCCTTGGCTCACCACAACTTCATACGGAACCACACCTTACATCCTAGGCATTTCAACATCTCCATTTTACATAGGACGATCTCCCCATTTGAAACACTCATCAAGTTGTCTGTAGGCTTGGGCATGATGTTCCTTGCACTAAAGGAAACCCCATATCGATACCATATAGCACCATGCCTAAAACCATGGCATGGTTCACCTCTTATTTTCCGAGAGGAGGAAACCTCATGTAAAAACACTAACCAAAATAGATAGCTTGGGAATTTCACAACCCATGGAACATGAACCACCAAATGACCAAGCCCCACAACCTCCATTCCAAAATTCATAACCAAAAAAACATGTCTTTGGGCCTAGTGTTTCATTTTTTGTTAATAATTAAGTCAATATGTGTTGGTGAGGTGATGATTCTTATATAATTGTTATGGACTCACTTGATGGTATTTGATGTCATGCTTGAGAAATTATCCATGTTCAAAATGTTACAATTTTTGAAGATGATCATAAAAATAAATTACATGATCTAAGGAGTTTTCAAAATGTTTAAAATATAATAAATATGATTAAAAATTGAATATGACAATGAAAATGTTTATTTTCATCGGGATTTAAATATTTTCATGCCAAAAAATCTCATGAAGGAATTAATGGTGGCCATGGAAAATTATATTCATGTTTTTTCATGATAAAGAAGACATTTTATTGTTTTTTCTTGGGATATTTTAGATAAGAGTTAAGTGTTTTATTGATGTATTTATAGGAAAATTAATGAATAATAATTGAGGCATATGATATGTGAGATCATATTTGAGAATGGTTGGAATTATATGTTATAATTATAAAAATTCTATGCGTAATATGTGAATGGGACATTATTAAAAAAGATGGTCAACCACACAAGACCTCAGGGGATAGACCTCAACAACACTTGAGGGACTTGGAGATCAACCTCATGGGAGAGCCTAACCAGGGAGGTGATATTGAAGGCACATGGGTTTAGGCTAATTTCAATGGGCCATCATGTGTCAGCATGGCCTGTGTGGCATGCAGTGCAAGGTGTGATGGGTGTTGATCCACTATAGCTAGCTCTAATGGTAAGTGAAATGGGATTTCTTATAAAGAGGAGTGAAGGAATACGGGATTTTCGATGTGGCACACAGATAAGAGGACATTATTCATCTGATTTAGAAAATATGGAAAGAACACGGGTCACTCGATCATTTTGATATCGGCCATCCGATCAAGATGGGGAGATCGCCTTTATCCTCAAGCTTTGTCATAGCTGTATGCAGGAGCTGTTCATGCTGAGAGAATTTATTAATGAACCAAGCTTGAGAAAAACAGTAATCTAAAATGATGAGGCCATGGACCACCATGTATATATGATACACTTTGCATGCATGTGATAACGAGAATAACAAGCTTCAGAAAAATGAAAATACAATTTAAGGATGTCATTCGGTCATTTGATCATCATGGATGAGTTCGTGCATAAAATCAGAATTATGTGAGTGTGACCACATGTACATAAGGATCTCCCGCATAATAGGAGGATCCATCTTTTTTGGAATAATATATTTGAGATACGCTGATATCTATGGTTTTTAAATAACCTCAATGCAGCATAATAATTATAAGATATTTACATCCTTGACATGGTTGATTTATCGAGCATCAATGGTGGTGCGACGCATGGTGATACACGCCTATAAAAGGAGTGGCATTACAGCCAAGATTTCAACTGTGATATTCTAAATAGCTCTTTTTTTAAGAAATTGAGAATTCACAAACCCTTTTGGTTCATAAATGGAAGAGATTTCTGTGAAGTACTCTCTTCTTACATGAATAGAAGGGGGACCCATGGGAATATGACTTGTTCCTAGCACACTCATTGTTTATTTATAAAGTACTTGTTCTATGAAGAAATCAAGGTAGCATGATACACTCACATGTTATCCTTATGGATTGCGTGAACTGTTTGAGAACCAAAAGATAGTGTATATCCTCACTGTGTCATGTGAAGAAGAAAGGAATAACCAGTGAACTTGATCATTACTTGTGTGAATTTCCATGAATATGGAAGAACTTTCACATTAATGAGAGAGAAAGATACAATTTATGCACATATCTATTGTGTGTGAAGTAACTATAAGAAGACAGTAAAAGCTTGTAGGGAAGTGTGTTACTCAAAGAGGATAGTGGATAGTGCATTCCCTTACATGAATATATAAATGAACATGCATGTAAGAAGATACCTGAAACATAATTAAGAAGAATATATTAAAAAAATAAAAAAAATGAATGTGCTAAGGTTTCATATGTGTTGAACCATGCATTACACTTCCATTCGTGAAGATTATTTGATGAGTTTGAATTGAGAATTCGATAAGGAAGTTTCATTGAGGTTCTACAAGTCTTATCTTACATAAAATAATAGTGAAGAATGTGTGTGAACCTTTTATACACATCTGAGTGAGGCTTGGTGTTCATAAACAAAAGAAATAATTACATCTTGGACATAGTTTCATTGAGGCAACTGATCCTTTGTAGGTGATCAAAATATTTGGGCAAGACTGACATACTTAATCAGAGGTGTAACAACCCGAAATTTTGAATAAATCTTGTTTCCTAATTTTGTGTGTTATTTTATTTTATTTTTTTATATATACTCAACAAAACTATTTCATTGGATAACATGATTATAATTAAAATGAAACTGTTGGGTTTTGACTGTTATATGACCATTGGTCAATATGACTGCTGGAAACTAAACATTTCGATATTTGTCTCTAAATACAAGTGACCTTGGTTAATTAATATAGAAAGAAGATTCGATGGCCTCACCCAGTAGTCTTGGACCGATCGAAGCCCATCTAACAGAACTTGGGAAGGAGGTAGCACCACTGGGCTTTGCTCTGGACCAAACCCAAGCCGAACTTCATCGTGTGAAGCTAGAACGGAATCGCCTTCGCGAGAAGTTCAAACTGATAGAAATTACTACTCGTGCGATGTTGGCCGAGCCTCCCTCGGATTCTCTCACCTTAGCACACCTTACACTTAGGTCCTATGCTAGTGTGATAAGGGGCTATGTAAGGAGACCATAACTGCCTTGTGTAATCCTTTGTTTTAAATAGAAATTGGGATTTCTTCTTATGAAGTTTATGAATTTTCAAATGTCCGGATAAATATAGTATGCATATTTTTGGTGAATTTTAGAGAAAGGATATTTTAAAAAAAATGTTTATGTAAACCTTAAATAATTAAAAATGTGTAATGATTTTCAAAAAAAAATGGTCTTCTATAATTATGTTCATTGCGGAATTTAGAGTCTAATAAGATCAACTTGATTTTTGATGAATAGTAAATTATGAATAGTGATTTTATGGTTAGGATTAGCAATATGACCAAATGGATTAGTAATCTCACTTAAAGAAAGTTTTAAAATAATCTAGGCACCTTGATTAAGTAATGTGATTCAATAAAATGGTTAAATAACGGTTTCATAAATTATTATTCAATTATTAGTTTTTTCAGGTGAATAGTGTTTTTTAATTAAAAATTAAATTAAAAATATTTAGAAAATTATTTTTATAAAATGGATTTCATTTTTGAACTCAGAGCATCGATATTATGTTAAAGTAATTTTTGGGGTTTTTTCTGAAAAAAATGAATTTTCGGTGAATAGTGTATTTATTTAAAATTAAAATTAAAAATATTTAGAAAATTATTTTTTATAAAATGGAGTTCATTTTTGAAATCAGAGCATTGATATTTGGTTAATGTGAAATTTTGGGATTTTTCTGAGAAAGTTGAATTTTCAGTGAATAGTAAAAATACAGTTTTAGGGTTTCGGTATGTTTAATGACATCATAACTGTGTCATGGTGATGTCATGAGATATTTTAAGGGTTGGCCGACCTAAGGTGATGGATATTTGTATTGGGGGCCCCATGTGGCCTAACTTAATGGTAAATATCATGGGATAGCACATGGTTTTGAGAAAAGCGCATGTGAGGTGTCCCTTGGCCATTAATGCCTTGTCCTCTCACTTTCCCTATAAAAATCAAGCCCTCCTCTCATCCATTCGACTCCAAAACCATCCTCAACGAAGTTCTGGTCTCTTTACCTCCCAAGTAGTCCTCCCAAGGTGCCCCCAAGCTCTCAAGGTCCAAACCTTTGAGTTTTAAGAGTTACATTTTAAGGTAAGGGATCTGATCTCTCTCTTTCTTTTCAAGAAATATCTTTTATGTAATTTCTTTTATGCTCCATGTTATTATGTTAAAGGGTGTTATTATATACTCCTCTTACTTACCTTTTCATGTTCACATAATGATATATCCCCTCTTAATCTCATTATTTCGTTTTATGAAGTTTTAAGTGGTGTCGTTAGGCTGCCGAAATTTTTGTAACGAATTCTTTCTCCCTTCTCATTTTTCAAGATCTATTTTCATGTAAAGTATTTCAAGTTCCTTTTTATTATGTTGGGGTATGATCTCTAAATTTATCATAATGATCTTTTATGATCATATGATGAGAGACCCCATTTTATCTCTTCAATTCAGTATTTTGAAGTTTTAAGAAACGCCGTTAGGATGCCGAATTTTTAAGTGGTTCTTCACCCTTCTCGTTTTGAAGTTCTACTTTCATGTAAATTATTTCAAGTTCCTTTTTGTTATGTTGGGGTATAATATCTATATCTATCATACTGATCTTTTATGACCATATGATGAGGGACCCCATTTGATCTCTTCAATTCAGTATTTTTAAGTTTAAGTGGCGTCGTTAGGCTGCTGAATTTTTAAGTGGTCCTTGCACCTTTCTCCCTTTTCAAAGTTCTAATTCCATGTAAAGTCTTTCAAGTTCCTTTTTATTATGTTGGGGTATTATCTCTATATCTATCATACTGATATTTTATGTTCATATAATGAGAGACCCTATTTTATCTCATCAATTCATTTTTTGTTGAAGTTTATGTGACGTCGTTAGGCTGCAAAATTTTCATAAGAGAAATCTTATTTTTGACTTCCTTTCATGTTCTTCATTTCATATGGTATATTTTCAAATTTCATTACCATGTTATTAAATTGTTTATATTCTGTCCCTCTACTGTTTTATGGGTCATTTATGAATGTTTGACCCATGTCCCCTCTCTTTTCAATGTTTTCTAAAACCCTGTATCATAGCCGTTATGCTGCAGAATTTTTGTCTCAAAATGTCTCTCTCTTTTTCTAAAGTTCTTTGATTTTATTAAGTGAATACTCAAAGATCTTTCTTCTATATGGGTATTCACATATATACCAAAATGTTCTATTTTAAATTCTGGGATTTACATACATGAAACCCGCTCTCCCCTTCCATGGGTTTAAAGTGATGTAAAGATCATGTCTTTAAAGCAGTTTTTAAAACGTTATGATTATGAAATGAAACCCATTTATTTTATGCTATATGGGTTATTTATGAAATTTTTGATGATGATATATGTGGCTCACATGATAATAGAGGCAAATTTAAGGGTGTTCCCTGATAGCGCTCCAATGCATTGGGTAATGATGTAACCACTATAGATTACAATTTTCACGATATCTTGGTGAATAACCTTAGTAATTTTCAAATGACACCTTGGGGATGGACCTTGGTGATATGTTCATGATTGTCTATGTTAAATGTTGTAGCCACATCTTCAAGTTATAAAAAATGTTATTTTTATTGTGATATGCCTCATGATTTCATTCTCATGCCTTAAAGTTCTTTTCATGACTTTATTGATGTACCTCAAGTTCATATGTAAAATGTTTTGCTTGTTTCCCTTACTGGGCCTTCTACTCACCCTTTCTTTTGATGTATGTCCCCAGTTTATGAGATGCAGTAATGAACCTAGGATGAACTTAAGGAGAAGCCTTTCAAGTGTTTAAGAAGAATGTTTTTTGTTGTTTTCATGTATTATGTTGCTGGTTTCCAAGACACTAAACCTTAAAGATCCTCAGTTTTGTGTAATGTAATGGAAGTTTATGTTATAAAAAGGCGGGATTCTATAGTTGGTATCAAAGTATGGTTTAGTTATTTGTGGAAATTAGGATATGAAAACTTTAGGAAGAAGCCTATAGAAAAGTTTATATATAGGAAATCTTCCTGGTATTTTGGTGAGTATTGAGTAATGGGTTGTCAAGAAAATACATCTCTGTCTGGATACGAGCAGGTAGAGGTGGCTCTGGCACAGATGTAAAAAGGGGTAAAACCCAAAAACACAGCTTTGAGCTAGACTCAAACGGGAACTAGTACACGACAACAGGCATTGCTGCACTCTTGGTTACGACACTCCTGGGGGATATGCTTTGGTAAATTCATAAGCTTAGTATGAACCATTATTAAAGGAATAAGGATAAAACAAAATAAAGATTCACATAAGAATATATGATCATGGATAACCTAGTTTGGAACCTAGGGGATCACAAGTTAGGATATACTTTTATTCTACATGTTTATCCTTTTATGCTTAAAGTTTCATTTTCATGATTATTAGCTAAGTATTTAAGCCCCTAATTATAGTTTCTTTTCTTAGTTAATGGAGGGAAATGGAAGAACATGTCCCAACAACCAATTTGATAGGAAATGCGATGATTTCCGTATTAATATGACGTAGATGATTAGGGGATTAAAGGATGATTATTATTTTGGAAGACGTTCACTATTTTGGGGACCCTATATGATCGAGGTAAATAGATTATTATGGTATTTTCATTGAGGAGTAAGGTTGACTTATATTTTGATGAATCGATGGATTTAAGGTGAACTTATGGTAATATAGGTTACTTATAGAAATGATTGACCTATCTTGGGGAAAATATGTTTAGGTTGTTTACTTTTGTTTTAAGATGTTAGGAGTGGTTGATGTTGTTTCGAGATGAATGATAAAGTTTATCTTAGAAGACTATGTTATCAAGTTCTTCTTGTATTTGGGTTTCAATCTCAGTTTAGTTTATTTTGAGGAATTTTAAGGACTATTATTTATGGAATGGTCTATGATGAACTTTGGGTAGTACCATGGAACTTTGAAGATTTAAAAGTAGTTTCCATTCCTATGGGATTCTTTCTTTTTGAAGAGTTATTTTACCTTACCCTTTCTATTTTTGGGATAATGTTTAAAGATAGAAGAAATAAATAGTTAATCTTTTGTGTATTATGTGATTCTCTAGAAGATGATTCTTGTGCTTTTGATGAGACCATGTAGTTTTGAATGCTCATCATTTGGAGAAAAGATTAGTTTTGGTAGAAACCTATTAAAGGATGAAACTCTTCTTGAAGGTAGGTATATTTTCTTATGTTTTTGTTCTATTTAGTAAATTAATTCCTCAAAATTATGAAAAGGAACGTAAAACAAAAATGTTGTTGGTTTACGTTTCCTACTAGGTAATCAAAGACCGTTTACACACATCATAAGTTTGGGATTTTCTTATGGTTAACTTTCTCCTAATCATGTTCTCTATCACTCTCCCTCAGAACTTGACCCCTTGTTTTTCTTCCATGTCCATGTTTTCCTACATGGAATCCTAGTGTGGGTTAACTCGGGTGACCTTTGTACTTCCCTTTATTTATTTTAAAGTAATAGTTTTACTGAGTCCTTTTTCGATGTGGGACTTTCAATGTAATTTCAAAACCCAGTTTTAAAAATTGCGAGGACGCAATTTCTTAAGGGGGGAAGATTGTAACGACCCGAAATTTTGAATAAATCTTGTTTCCTAATTTTGTGTGTTATTTTATTTTATTTTTTTATATATACTCAACAAAACTATTTCATTGGATAACATGAGTATAATTAAAATGAAACGGTTGGGTTTTGACTGTTATATGACCATTGGTCAATATGACCGCTGGAAACTAAACATTTCGATATTTGTCTCTAAATACAAGTGACCTTGGTTAATTAATATAGAAAGAAGATTCGATGGCCTCACCCAGTAGTCTTGGACCGATCGAAGCTCATCTAACAGAACTTGGGAAGGAGGTAGCACCACTGGGCTTTGCTCTGGACCAAACCCAATCCGAACTTCATCGTGTGAAGCTAGAACGGAATCGCCTTCACAAGAAGTTCAAACTGATAGAAATTACTACTCGTGCGATGTTGGTCGAGCCTCCCTCGGATTCTCTCACCTTAGCACACCTTACACTTAGGTCCTATGCTGGCGTGATAAGGGGCTATGTAAGGAGACCATAACTGCCTTGTGTAATCTTTTGTTTTAAATAAAAATTAGGATTTATTCTTATGAAGTTTATGAATTTTCAAATGTCCGGATAAATATAGTATGCATATTTTTGGTGAATTTTAGAGAAAGGATATTTTAAAAAAAATGTTTATGTAAACCTTAAATAATTAAAAATGTGTAATGATTTTCAAAAAAATGGTCTTCTACAATTATGTTCATTACGGAATTTAGAGTCTAATAAGATCAACTTGATTTTTGATGAATAGTAAATTATGAATAGTGATTTTATGATTAGGATTAGCAATATGACCAAATGGATTAGTAATCTCACTTAAAGAAAGTTTTAAAATAATCTAGGCACCTTGATTAAGTAATGTGATTCAATAAAATGGTTAAATAACGGTTTCATAAATTATTATTCAAGTATTAGTTTTTTCAGGTGAATAGTGTTTTTTAATTAAAAATTAAATTAAAAATATTTAGAAAATTATTTTTATAAAATGGATTTCATTTTTGAACTCAGAGCATCGATATTATGTTAAGGTAATTTTTGGTGTTTTTTCTGAAAAAAATGAATTTTCGGTGAATAGTGTATTTATTTAAAATTAAAATTAAAAATATTTAGAAAATTATTTTTTATAAAATGGAGTTCATTTTTGAAATCAGAGCATTGATATTTGGTTAATGTGAATTTTGGGATTTTTCTGAGAAAGTTGAATTTTCAGTGAATAGTAAAAATACAATTTTAGGGTTTCGGTATGTTTAATGACATCATAACTGTGTCATGGTGATTTCATGAGATATTTTAAGGGTTGGCCGACCTAAGGTGATGGATATTTGTATTGGGGGCCCCATGTGGCCTAACTTAATGGGAAATATCATGGGAGAGCACATGGTTTTGAGAAAAGCACATGTGAGGTGTCCCTTGGCCATTAATGCCTTGTCCCCTCACTTTCCCCATAAATACCAAGCCCTCCTCTCATTCATTCGACTCCAAAACTATCCTCAACGAAGTTCTGGTCTCTTTACCTCCCAAGGAGTCCTCCCAAGGTGCCCCCAAGCCCTCAAGGTCCAAACCTTTGTGTTTTAAGAGTTACATTTTAAGGTAAGGGATCTGATCTCTCTCTTTCTTTTCAAGAAATATCTTTTATGTAATTTCTTTTATGCTCCATGTTCTTATGTTAAAGGGTGTTATTCTATACTCCTCTTACTTCCCTTTTCATTTTCACATAATGAGAGATCCCCTCTTAATCTCATTATTTCGTTTTATGAAGTTTTAAGTGGCGTCGTTAGGCTGCCGAAATTTTTGTAACGGATTCTTTCTCCCTTCTCATTTTTCAAGATCTATTTTCATGTAAAGTATTTCAAGTTCCTTTTTATTATGTTGGGGTATGATCTCTAAATTTATCATACTGATCTTTTATGATCATATGATGAGAGACCCCATTTGATCTCTTCAATTCAGTATTTTTAAGTTTTAAGTAACGCCGTTAGGCTGCCGAATTTTTAAGTGGTTCTTCACCCTTCTCGTTTTGAAGTTCTACTTTCATGTCAATTATTTCAAGTTCCTTTTTGTTATGTTGGGTTATGATCTCTATATCTATCATACTGATCTTTTAGGACCATATGATGAGAGACCCCATTTGATCTCTTCAATTCAGTATTTTGAAGTTTAAGTGGCGTCGTTAGGCTGCTGAATTTTTAAGTGGTCATTGCACCTTTCTCCCTTTTCAAAGTTCTAATTCCATGTCAAGTCTTGCTAGTTCCTTTTTATTATGTTGGGGTATGATCTCTATATCTATCATACTGATATTTTATGTTCATATGATGAGAGACCCTATTTGATCTCATCAATTCATTTTTGGTTGAAGTTTATGTGATGCCGTTAGGCTGTCAAATTTTCATAAGAGAAATCTTATTTTTGACTTCCTTTCATGTTCTTCATTTCATATGGTATATTTTCAAATTTCATTACCATGTTCTTAAATCGCTTATATTCTGTCCCTCTATTGTTTTATGGGTCATTTATGAATGTTTGACCCATGTCCCCTCTCTTTTCAATGTTTTCTAAAACCCTGTATCATAGCCGTTATGCTGCAGAATTTTCGTCTCAAAATGTCTCTCTCTTCTTCTAAAGTTATTTTATTTTATTAAGTGAATAATCAAAGATCTCTCTTCTATATGGGTATTCACATATATACCAAAATGTTCTATTTTAAATTCTGGGATTTACATACATGAAACTCGCTCTCCCCTTTCGTGGGTTTAAAGTGATGTAAAGATCATGTCTTTAAAGCAATTTTTAAAACGTTATGATTATGAAATGAAACCCACTTATTTTATGCAATATGGGTTATTTATGAAATGTTTGATGATGATATATGTGGCTCACATGATAATAAAGGAAAATTTAAGGGTGCGCCCCGATAGCGCTCCAATGCATTGGGTAATGATGTAACCACTAGAGATTACAATTTTCACGATATCTTGGTGAATAACCTTGGTAATTATCAAATGACACCTTGGGGATGGACCTTGGTGATATATTCATGATTGTCTATGTTAAATGTTGTAGCCACATCTTCAAGTTATGAAAAATGTTATTTTTATTATGATATGCCTCATGATTTCATTCTCATGCCTTAAAGTTCTTTTCATGACTTTATTGATGTATCTCAAGTTCATATGTAAAATGTTTCGCTTGTTTCCCTTACTGGTCCTTCTGCTCACCCTTTTTTTGATGTATGTCCCCAAGTTATGAGATGTAGTAATGAACTTAGGATGAACTTAAGGAGAAGCCTTTCAAGTGTTTAAGAAGAATGTTTTTTGTTGTTTTCATGTATCATGTTGCTGGTTTCCAAGACACTAAACCTTAAAGATCCTCAGTTTTGTGTAATGTAATGGAAGTTTATGTTATAAAAAGGCGGGATGCTATAAGAGGCTACTGAAGATACTTGAATAGGCACATGAGAAAGTAAGTTCCAACAAGATAATGGAGAAAGATCAGAGAATCATCCTTCAGTGGATCAAGCATTGAACAAAGGTGTGTTCATCTAGATGGTTCCAGGTGCTGGTGAAGTCTTTTGGTAGGATCCAAGAGAAGAAGGTGTCTCTCTATTAGATCCAGAGCATAAGAAGTCCTTAGTTGGAGCTAAAAGAAAGATATGGTTGGGGAGTATAACCAATCAAGGAAAAGGAGTTGGATTTCTTGGGGTATAACTTAGATCAACTAGAGGATGAATACTGGGGGGTATAACTAGTTTCTACCTAAACCATTATAATTTATTATAATATTATAGTGGAGAATCCATTCTGGGGGTATAACCAATATGGAAAAGAGTAGGCCTTTCAGCTGGTCCTTTTAAATACATTGTGATTCTCTCTATATTATCCCTCTACACATGAGGTGATATTGATTGATATTATTGAGTGGATTTTGAAACTTAACAAGTTTGAGATGTTTAATTTGAAAGAAAAGGCATTCGTAAAAAGAAACCACTAATTCACCTCTCCCCTCTCATTGGTTAATCCAACCTGGTGAATTTCAAGTGGTATTAGAGGATCGGTTCCCTCTATGGATCCAAGAGAGTCGATATGAAGTGAATATTTTAGGAAATGAGTGAGCATTTCATATGGATAAAAAGGAATTTACTACTAAGGTAACTATTCTAGATATTTTTCCTATGACTTGGAATAAGAGGAAGAAAATCCAGGCAAGAAAACTAAAGAAAAATCTTATAGAAAATAGAGAGAAACCTTCAAATTAAGGTAATAAAAATGGTATTATTTGAAATAATTATCTTAATTATGATTCTTTTGATGAATCGAACACGAGCTGGGATGATGATGAATCACTTGGTGATCTTCATATTGAGTTCAAAGAACATCTGAAGAAAGTTCCCAAAGAATTTGAAAATTTTATTGTTGAAGTTTGAAAGAGACTTCTTTCTGATAAAGAACAGCTAGAAGTAGAAGTTTATGAACTAGAGAATGCACTAAGTAATAAGTTTAAAATGTGCATCACTCTCATAGTCCTACTAGAAGAAAGGAGAAATCCATTATTAATATTTAAGAAGAATTTTAAGGAAATGTTTGTGATGGCCTAATTTAGGGTCTTCAGCTTCGCGCTCTGCTACGGAGATAGATGCCCTAGATTTGATGGCAGCGCTCCTTACCCCCTCCCCTTTGGTGGGGAGGGGGAGATCTTCTCATCCCCCTCATGGGAGGCTCACCCGTGTTCCTTTAAGCTTTTCTCATGCCCGGATTTGTTTCCACCATTTCCGAAGATCCCAATCAGTTCGAATTTTCCAGATCTGCTTGACGGTTCACCCCAGCTCTCGCTTTCAATTTTTGAGTTCATGGAATCCTTAGGCCTTTTCGGTATGACATTGATTGCTCGATTCAAGTCACAGAGGACTTCTATTGATTCCTTCAATAGATTTTTCTTCAGATCTTTGGGGTTACATGAACGCATGATGATCGGCCTGCTTGTTAAACGGAATCATGTGATCAGCTTTACGTCGATGGAGGATTTGATTTGTGCCTAGTCTGGAGTTTCACGCTTATGTAATGGATATCAATTTTATCTCCTTCAGTGGTCCTATGAATTTCATATTAAGTAGGATTCTCCTACCACAGCGTTATGGGTATGTTTTCCAGAACTCCCATTACCCTTTCAATATCCCTCTATATTGCTTTTTCTGGGAAATCTGGTGGGCCGGTATCTGTGCTCAGATAGTAGAATGACTGCAGTTTGCCACCCGATTGCCCCTAAAATTTGGGTTGAGGTTGATGTATCTCGGATGCCAGAGGAGTGGGTCTGGATCTCAATTGGGGAAGAGTTCCGCTATAAAAAGGCAGTGGTGTTCGAATCCTGGATGGATTTCTGTTCGTCCTGCGAACATATGGGTCACCATCCTGCAACATGCCGGCAAGGCCGTAATTTCAATGCGACTTCGATGCCGACGATCCAATAGATAAATATTTCGGAGTCTGCCACCAGCCTAACAGATATCCAGGCGAATGATGGTGGTCCAGCTTTTGATGCTTCTGTCCAGAAAAAGGCAAGTCCGTTGAATGTGAATCCGTCAATCGCCAATGTTTACAACCGACTACTGTTGGATCTTACAATTAATAATCCAATTGATTCTTCTTCTTAGGGACCTCATATTGATGAGGGTGTGGTTGCTGGTGCTCCCTATGAACCATCCCTCTTAACTCCAAAGCAGTCATCATACACATGGGCGGTGTTATCTGGCGAGGAAGATACTGAACGAGCTGGGATTTTCAAGGAGGGGCAAAGCCTGACTGTTTTTTTGGTCAATGGACATAAGGATGAGATCTTCGTTTCCCCTAGTGTTGATGATACCCAAGAAGTCCCAAGACTGCTTGCTGAATTGAATTCTGGTTTGAATGAAACTCTGTCTCCGGGGCTGCTTGGCCAACGCGAACCTCCAAGGGCTATTCAGCTCCAAAACCGGTTCTCATCCTTGATTGCAAATGGGAAGGAAAATGATGATCCTGAGGGATGGAAAACATACATTCCAAGATGGAAACAAAATCGGGACAAGTCAAGGTCTTTTGAGGATATAGAAATGAGTGTCCAAGAGGTTGACTCCCAACTGATGACGAATTATGAGAGGACTCCCAAGGGGACATGACGGGCGGGTCTTGATTGAGGAAGGGAAAGCAAGGAAATCTATTCTCTGAGAGTTTCCCAATTCCTAAGGGGGGAACCAAGACCTCACAAAAACTAATCGAATATTCAAAAAACAATTGTCACTATATCTTCAGGTAAGGCAAATAAAAATGGGTCATGGTTAAGAACGGGGGAATCACCAATTGTAGAAGATGATAAGTAGTTTTCTGGTACGGTGGGTGAGAAAGCTCTATGTGAGGAAATTAAGGCTCCTGAATGCGATGTCATTGAGCAGAATGGAAGGTAAGGTTGAAGGGGCGTATGGGGAATGTTTGGAGCTTGTTCTACACTCTAGGTAATGTTAGAAGAATCTGTCAATATCAATGCTTCGAAGGAGGCTGTCAACAAAATATATGATATATTGATCAGAGTTGAAATTAATGAAGAGAAAAGGGTTTGGATCAACAAACAAGATAGCATTCAGGAGCGAGGCTTCAATGACTGATTGAAAGTTATTATTTATTACTATTTAAAAGAGATCAAGTAAAACAAAGAACAACCCTTCAAGGAGGACGAAAATAGTGAAGTCCAAGGGCATCCCTTTGTACCACAGTAAAACACTGAAGGGGAAGAGAATGCAGGCTATCATAGATCATAAATGTCTCCTCCTATCTGCCTAAGCGAGCAAGTGAATCC
This sequence comes from Viscum album, assembly GCA_963277665.1. Taxonomy (NCBI): domain Eukaryota; kingdom Viridiplantae; phylum Streptophyta; class Magnoliopsida; order Santalales; family Viscaceae; genus Viscum; species Viscum album. The sequence continues at coordinate 764,182,324 of OY728122.1, forward strand.
GCCGCAAAGTTAGATTCTCTCCAACTATGATGAATAATCTTTCTGTGATTGGTCTCTGTCTTGCATCTTCGGATGAGATAAATCAATTCCCAAGGCCTGGGATAAGATGGCTGATCATTTTGAAGGTCTTCTAAAGAGTGACTCAGATATTCAAGTTAGCACACTTAATTGTGGGCTTTATAGGGTTGTTGGTTATAATATTCTTATTCTTGTCTTTAACAATTTTGTGGGTTCCTTTTTTGGTTAACACTTTTGTTTTGGATTTGGTTTTGGTTTCCCACTTTTTCCTCAAAAGTTATTTTGGAATAAAAATTTAATTTTCAATCCAAGGAAATGTTTGTGAGAAATAAATATTTTAGATTGTATTTATAGGATATTTCTATGTGCTTTAAAAATTGCACAAATTTTCTATGTATGTCAAGGATACTCAACTAGAGGTTAAAGAAAACCAGATAAAGGATCTTGATTATTCTTTATAAGAATCAAGAAAACATCATGAAGAGTAAATGAATAAGTTGAAAGAGTATTGGGAAGGAAAGATGATAATTGTTGAGAATGAGAAGAACTCACTCAATATTAAGTGTTTGTAGTTGTAGGTGGTATTGAAAAATAAGGAATCAGTGTAAGATGAAACATCATATATTGCTAGAAAAATAGTTGTTGCCACACAAGTTTTCATTGAGAGTTATGGATCAAAGAAGAGAATGAGATCATCCTTTAATCAAACGGAAACATCCTCCCAGAAGATGGAATCCCATTAGTTAAAAACATGTATATGTACTAATGTGGTTTCAATTATTGGTACAAGTTTCAAACCAAACTCTGGGAATGCATGGATGGTAAAAAATATTAGATAATACCACCACATCAAGGGTGGATGTGAAAATATACATGATGATTTATTCCCCATGAAGTTTCCCAAAGAGCGGTGGTTCTACTCAAAAGTTTCAAGATTCACAATCTATGAAATCTAAATAGACTACACCACTAAAGAAGGGGAAAAGGGTCATAGGATATTGTTGGTGTTTCTAGAAGTTCGGACATAAGGAATTAGAATGTTGGAATAACATGAAAATTCGTGAAAATAAAAGAAGGCCTACATTTAGGGGGAGCAGGGTTGAAGAAAATAGAATACCTATATCACAGAAGAGAAATTCACAAAAAAAGAATGGTGACAATATAGCCTTGTGATATGAAAAGAATAAGAAGACTGTTAAACAAATTGTTACCAAGAAGAAAAAATGAGAGATCCTTTCTTATATCTAAGTAACAGAGAAATATTTCAAGAAGACCATTTCCCCCTAGGAAAATGAAGGCTCAGATTAAAGAATTTCCACAATAACAGGTGTCTAGAAAGAATACATATCAAGGTTTAATATCTAATTCTAGTAGTTTTTTTAAGTGCTATTAAAGGTAGGGAACAGATCCTTCTCTTCCCTGTATAACATTTCATTTCCAAGAAATAGGAATGAATCAAGGGGAAGCCCTGGTGAATATGTGATAATAAGTTCTCATAGAAAGAAGACTGTGATCAGAAATTCATCTAAGCTGCCAATTCAAATCAAACATGAATTATTAGAAGAAATTTGTGTCATATGCAAGAAGAAGGGTCACATAGTTTAGAAATTAATAACAAAACTACCAGGATATATTCCCAATGCTAAGAAAGGGAAGAGACTTCAACATAAACATAGTGGAAAGTCATGTGACGATTCTGAGAAGATAGTGAATGTTAGGAAGGAATTCATAGTTCTTTGTCCAAATCAACTAAAATTGGATAAGAAACTGGAGGAGGCTGAAAAACATGTTAAATATAAAGGAAAGAAAGCGACTATAGAAACATGGGTGGAAAATTTTATTCCACTCAAAGGTGATGAGAAATTGAGTGATATTGGGGAAAAGAATGGCCCAAGTTGAGAGGAAGTTCTCATCCCAAATGTTACTCCTGATGAACAAAAAGTCCCTCATTATTCCCTTATGTGTGTGTGTGTGTGTGTGTATGTTTGTATAGGATTGTAGGGAATTGAAGGTGATGGATGCATCCCTTGAGGGGGAGAAGTAATGATATAAAACAGTTAAATCTTCACCACACATTGAATGTGGGATTTCTGAACAACTTTATAAAATTTGAAGACGAGGTATGCCAATCGCACTTTCGTTCCTCATTCTTAATTTTACTAATAATATCAATTTAGGGGTATTTTTTGGTTGATGATTAAATGAGAAAAGGGGATGATATATCTTTTTCACCTAAACATTATGATGTGTTTGTTGAAGTGTGTGTTAGATTTATCATTTTTTCATAAATCTGATTACTTACAACCCCTATAAGGAAAATTGATAATTTTTGTGTATGATTTCACATGCATAGTATTTTATAGATAGATTTAACACCCTTGGTTGTATCTCTTGTTTTATACTATGGGTTATCCCATATAGACTTAAATTTGATTAACTAAAGGTTCTTTTCTAAGAGAACCATGTGAGATCATACCTCTCATAGATGTGATCAAGAAATTTTCATATAAGGGAGAAGATCATGTTTTTGAGAATAATGATGAAATGAGAATACCCCATTTATCCTTTTCATTTAATTTTCAATAAGGGGGAGAATGTTTCACCACATATTGGCTTATGACATATGATGTGACATTGACATAAAAATAAAAAAGGGGAGATTTTTGGGCCCAATGTTTCATTTTTTGTCAATAAGCCAGTCAATACGTGTCGGTGAAGTGCTGATTCTTGAAGAATTGTTATGGACTCACTTGATGGAATTAAATGTAATTATTGAGAAATTATCCATGTTCAAAATGAGATGATTGTTTAAGATGGTCTTAAAAAGAAAATAACATGTGTTAAGGAGTTTGGAAAATGTTCACAATATAATGAAGAATAATATAAATTGAAGAAGAACCTGAAAATGTATATTTACACGAGGATTTGAAGATTTTTTGTGAACAAAAGTGCATGAAGGAATTAATAGTTTCCATGAAAAGTTATATTCATATTTGTAATTGATAACCAAGAAATTTGATTTTTCGGATTGGGAAATTTTGGCTAAGGGTTATGTGTTAATATATTGGAGTATTTAAGGGATAATGGATGAAGAATACTTGAGTTATATGATATGTGAGATCATATATGAGAATGGTTGGAATTTTATGCTATAGTTTGAGAAATTATAAGTATTATATATGAAAAGAACTTTAAAAAAGGGCCAACCACACAAGCCCCCAAGGGCTTTCCCTCACCCACACTTGTGGGACCCAAGGGTCAACCTCATGGGGGACCCTACCCAAGGAGTCTTCTTGGAAATAGGATAGTCGACCCGTGCATAAGGCTCATAGGAGAGCATACTAGAGTAAAGGTGCATGGGATTGGGATAATTACAATGGGCTCGCACATGTCACTATGGTCTGTGTGTCATATGGTGCAAGGTGTGACTAGTATTAATCCACCATAGCCAACTTGAATGGTTAGAGGCATGTGATTTCTTATAAAATAGAGAAAACCCACATGGGTTGTCGATGTGGGATATGGATAAGTGGACATTGTTCATCCTCTTTAAAATATATAGATAGAACACAGTCCACTCAATCATTTTGATCTCATCCATCTGATAAAGATGGGGATATTGTTTTCATACTTGAGCTTCATTGGTGTTATACGCTGGAGTTGTTCATGCCGATAGAAACTATGAACAAACTGATCTTGAGACATCCAGGAATATGAAATAATGAGGCATCAAACCACCATGCATGTATGATACTCTTTGCACGCATATGATAATGAGGAGAACAATCTTGAAAACATAGTAGTAGGAGGTTGTTCAACCATCAGATCACCATGGATGAGTTCAACTTATAAATAAGGAGATTTTGAGTGTTATCTCATGCATGTGAAGAGCTATCACATAATAAAAGGAACCATATTTTTCATTATAACATATTTGAGATATGCAAATATCTTTAGTTTTCAAACTACCTCGACACAGAAGAATAATTGGAATATAATTAAGGCCTCGATGTGGATGATTTATTAGTATTCAATGGAAATGTGGGGCATGGTGCTACATTCCAATAAAATGAGAGGTAGTGTATCTAAGATTGTGGCTACAATATTTCAAAGAGATCTCAATTTTGAAGAAACAGAGCATCCAAAGACCCTTCTGGCTCACAATGGGAAACTATTTTCACAAATCACTCACTAATTTCAAAAAGAGAATAGGATCCCATAGGAATAGGACTTAATCATAGAAAACTCATTTTTCTTTGCAGAGAACATTCTCTATGAATAAATAGAGATAGCACGATACCCTCATGTGTTATCTTTATGGTCTGAATGAAAAATTTTAAAACCATGAGACATTATATATCCTCACAATTTCTTTTGAAGGAGAAAGGAATAACTCATGCACTAGATCATTTATTGTGTGATGGTCCTTTTATAAAGAAGAACTTGTGCACATGAATGAGAGTGAAAAATATAGTTTATGTACATACCTATTTCAAGTTAAGTAGTTACAAGAAGACAACTGAAGCTTGTGGTGCAGTGTGTTACCTGAAGAGGAAAACAGATAGTTCATGAACTTACATGCATATATAAATGAACATGTATGTGAGAAGATACCTGAAACATAATTGATAAGTACATAATAAATAAATAAATAAATAAATTGAATGTTCTAGGGTTTCATGTTCCATGAACCATTCATTACACTTCCATGAATGAAGTGTACTTGATGATTTTGAATTTATAATTCAATAAGGATGTTTCATTGAGTTTGTGAAGGTCTTATATTATATAAAATAATAGTAAGAAAATGTGTGTGCATTTTTCAAAAAATTTAGTGAGGACAATTATTCACTATAGTAATAAATAATTATATCCTAATCATAGTTACACTGAGGTAATGGATCAGTTACAATTGATAATAATATTTGAGCTAGATCGACAGACTTGATCAGTGGTTGTTAAAGATACTTGAACATGTACAAAATGAAGTTAGATCCTACAAGATTTTGGAGGAAGATTAGATAATCATCTTATAGTGTATCAAGCCTTCAACAAAGTTTAAGTCTTCCAGATAGTGTCAAGAGCTAGTGAATTCTTCTGGTTGGAGCCAGGAGCAGAAGGAGTCTCTCGGTTGGAGTTGGAGCATAAGATGTATCTCAGTTGGAGCTGGGAGAAAGAGATAGTTGGGGGGAGGGGTATAACCAACCGAGGTAGGATATTTGTATTTATAGGGGGTCTAACAAGGATCTACTGGAATATGACTACTATGGGGTACAACCATTTACTGCCCAACCCATTTTAATTTATAATAATATTATAGTGGATAATCCATGTTGGGGGGTATAACCAACATAGAAAGGAGTATGAATTTCAGCTGAACCTTGTAAATACTATGTTATTCTTTCTATATTATTACTAATGCACATGAGGTGAGATTTAATGATTTTATTAAATGGATTGAGAACCTTAAAATTTTTGATAGGTTAAATTTGAAAGAAAATGAATTCATAAAATGAAACCACATATTCACCCCTACCCTCTCAGTGGTCAGTTTAGCTTGGGGAACTTCACCTTCTCTATGAACACCACCTTACTATTCCCTCCACCAAATCTTTCACTATGATGTGGTGGACCTTACAAATAAAAAAAACCATTTTATAACCAAAACCCTTCAAAACCATCCAAAGCTAAAGTGATCTAATAGAAGGCATAAAATAAAAAAAATCAAACAGTAACACACCTCAAACCAGGGGTGTCACATTCTCTCTAACATTGGACTTTACGTACTCATAATGATAGAGTATTATGGTGTGTTAGAAAATGTATATATATTTATCTTCCATAAACATCTTCCATTCTCATATCTCTACTTGAAGGTGACCAAGTTTCCATAATATCCATACCAAAGAGATATGTTTTCCCATCAAGGTCTTGTCTTGGCTATCCATAATGCATATCATGGTGTCAATAATTTAAGAATCCAAATAAATTTTCACATAATCCCAACAAATCACGTGTTTTGGATCTTTCTGGTACTTCTTTAGTTGAGATATGTGGAAAACATCATGGTTTAAACTTAATGTATGTGGTAAATCAAATCAATTTTCCACTTCACCAATGTGCATCAAAATATAAAATGGTATCACATATTAAAGAGATAGATTTCTATTATTACAGAGTCATTGTTTCCCTAAACTCAAAGATACTAATAAGAAAACATTATCACCCACTTCAAATGACAAAGGTAAATAAAGATGATACACATATGACTTATAATAGGTTTGGGCTACTTTCATACATTTGTTAATCATTTAGATCTTATTTATTATTTCATAGTAAATAATGAGTCAAATCAAAGAGTTTTCATTGATCTCTACCAAAAAATTATAGAATGAAATAGTCAAATATACAATGCTTCAAATATATTCATATGTACACATTCCTGATAACTATTATTGTATGAAAACTCTAGTAAGTGAAAATGATCCCCCTAGGAACTAAAAAATTATATCACAAAAGCTCTAGGTATTTACTCTAAAGTATGAATACTATACTCATACATCCCATAATTTTGAGGGTGGTAAGATATTCTCATGGTCAACTAGGTTCCAAGGGCTTATTGTAGAGACTTTTAAAACTGTTTTGAAAATATAGGGTATCAATCAAATATAATTGAAACTTGTATCTCATGAAACTTCACCACCATGTAAATATAGATCTTCTCAATATCATCAACCAAATTAATTTCTATAATTGGAATAAATTGTTTCAACATGGAAATTCATTCAATAATAACCCAAATATCATTGTACTTCAAAACCATCCTCTGTAATTTGATGAAAAACACATATAAATCTATTCCAATTTACATATGGTTATGGGTAGAAATTTTTCCATGATGGTTAGTTGATGATTTCTAGCCTTTACCTACTAATAGGATAGGTATTTTATAAAATACTCATATACCCTTCACTTCATGTATGACTAAAAAACGGTTCTTCATTATATGATACATATTCTGAATACTCAGGTGGACCACCCATTTTGAATGATTATAATCACAAAGGATCTATACATGAAAAGAAGGAGGAACTAATATTTGGTTTTGGAAGTGCAACACAAAGTTATTTTCCATCATTCATCTATCTAGATTTACCTTCCATTGATATTTAACCTAATGGTAAGGTGGTCAGGATTAGACCATTAATCTTCTTTGACTTTCTCCATCAATTCTGGGATAAGTGTGACTGGAAAGAAAATGATGAAATCCTTATATTACTTACACTACAAGTGAATATCAATGATTTCAACCATTATTTACCACTACTGATAGGATTTATTGACTACTAGGTTATAGGATGTATAACTCTGTAGTGCCCAGAAGGACTATGCAGACACCTGATAGGGGGTGAATCAAGTGTCCCCTTTTTCCATGTTTTCTCTTCTTTAAACCCCCCTCTTATACTTGAACCTCCATCCCAGTTATGAGATATGGATATGTTAATTCATGTAAAACCCTCAAAAAAATTTTAATAAGTAAATAACACACAAGGTTGTTTTATAAGTTTCAAACTTGATGTAAGAACCTACTCCTTATTGTGTTCGATATTTTTTTAGTATACATATTTTCTTATCACTATAAATTTGTAATGATTTCAAGTGTAGTCTAAGTCTCTTACAAGTGTAGGGAAAGAATCATCCACTCCTAAATATATTTTTTATAATATAAATATAATTTCATCAAAGGAGTGGTTTCTATAGGTTCCATCAACATTTAAAGACTCCTTCTTAAACTAGTAGAAAAAAATTCTACTGCCAGGATCTGATCCATTGAACTTCACACACTTTAGAATTATTCTTCACTCTGTCTCACTTTATTTTTGAAACATATTTGGTATCTATTTACAATTGTCTCAATGAAATTTGATAGAAAATATAAGTGAAATCAATATCTTCCCCTTCTCTATCTTTTTATTCTTCATCCACACACATGAAATATGGAATGTGTTCGATCTCACCTTTGTTGATGGGTTTTGTTTCTTTAGAAGATAAAGATTAAAATGGTTAAAAATTTATCTCACACTATCATCTTTATAGAAAATACATCATCACCTCCAAATCTAATAACTCTCTCCTTTTTTAATTGCTCGACTTTTATAATGTGAACTAGTTATTATGAAGTAAAACCCTTCTTTTCTTCTATCATGGTACTAGTTGTATCAGTCTCTCTATATTCATCATCATTTTTTTCGATACTGATAACATATTTATATTCAATAAATCATCATGAATATAATTCTAAAAAACATCTTAGTCATTATTTTCATATTAGAATTATGGAAACCCAGTGATCATCAGTAGTAGGATCCTCTCATTCAAATAATTTTACAGTTTCCTGATTTATTCTGCATTCGAATTCTTGTTCATATCTTCTTTTAAATTTCATAAAGACTCAAACATCATTCCTATGGTTATATTCAATTATAAAATTCTCATAATCCAAAAAATATTCTTCGTTTAAACCCATTTAAAATTCCCACCAGTATGGAAGCATGCAATATTTCCACAAGGAAATCCTTATTATAGCCTATATCTATCCTTCATCATGGTCGCAAGCACTGTGATGTGGCAACATATCCTATAATGTGAATATCTCATATCATCTTTATTTTATTCTCCCTTGGATAATTATCCTTTGATCATAGCTTGAATCATGATTACATAATCGATCATAATGTTTGGGACATTAAAATCATAGTAGGAACATCAACATATTTTATTTTCTCCTCAGAATATTGGAATTTTCGATTCTTGTATAATTTCAGAATATATGTAGCCAAAAATCACATACGTGAATAAATCCTATACATGGATTGAAAATTTCCAGTGTAGAATCTGGATATGTGAATCCCCATTCACATACATCATTAAATTAGTTATGTCGAGTTTCTTGTGCATCCAAAATTGTTTCCATGAAGCAGTCAACCATGTGACTCTTCCAACTAATTAAATTACTTTGCTCCACAGGAAAAATGGATATATCATTTATAATTCTTGTATGTGCATCATTGAACTACATGATTATGTCCAATTCACTTAAATATAAATAATATCCTACTTTATTTCATATATTCCACCAAAGTCATCTATGTGGATCACTAGCATTCGTCTATGTGAAATATTCCCATATATCGCTGGAAACGACTAATTGATTTAGCTATGTAGATATAGAAAATTATATAATTCCATAAAATGAACTCAGAACATATTCATAAAACTTCCAAGACATCCAAAAATCTTCAACACTTATAAAAAATGTTATAGACAGTGATCATTTATTCCCCAACACCTATATTTACATCTTTTGAAGATCATATCATCTCTTATAACAAATAAACATACTGAAATGGCTTGTGTAATTCCAAAATTTCTCAAATCTATCCAACATTGAACTTCAAGCTTCAAGATATTTTTTCTCAATCATATTATGGACATATATGGATCCTTTATAAAGTATGAAATCCAATTCCTCCTCATAGTTCCATAATTATCCTCCAATAATCATCATCACTACACTAAGCACATATTGAAACTATTGTTAAAAACTGAAATACTTACTTAGGAACTTCAATATCCCCATTTGAATCTATTGTCAATAGAAATAATTAATGTTAATATATGTGCATGGATGGATTATTTATTCCCCTCCTTGTTGAAAATAAATAATTTTTTTAATGTAAGTGTATTCTCATCTCTTCTTTTGCCTCTCACGGCATTCATACTTTTCTCATTTTTTTAGATTTGAGAGAAGAAAGTTATAACATATTTTCCTTATCATGGATCCATTAATTATTCTATTATATGTCTACATGTTCTAACCCTCTATATAAAATAAGATATATATAGTCAAGGTTGTCAATTCACTCCATAAATTACTATACATGTGATACCATGGTCATAATCTTATCACTTCTAAAATATAGGTTTTATATAATATATTCTTCTAAAAGAAACATATAAACTTAAATTTTATGTTTTTAATGTTTGTTTAGACCGACCTAATGGCCCGAAGGCCATTTTTTTTGATAACCCCGTTTCAAGGGATGAGGGGGAACCCTTATAAGGCCCATAGGCTTAGATATTATATTGCTCTTAGGCTTAGAGACATTACAAGACCCATGGGTCTTAAGGAAATCATACAGACTATGAATACTTGAAACTACCCCTCCCCAGCATCTGCATCATGAACAACTCTCTACCTTTGCATGGTTGTTTGGCTAGTTGTCCTGTGTAGAGATGTACATGCCCAATATCGATGGCAATGTCATACCCTCTCATTCTTTTAAATCCGTTAGACCTGTTTTGGTGAATGCACCATGCTCTTGAATCCTCATCTGGAGCTGGTTCCTTGTAGAATCTGTCTAGGCATCTACATATCAGGTGGTCATAAAGGCCTTAAGGTGGCTCAAAGGCCTTAAAGGTGGCCCAAAATCCTTAATGACCCAAAGTCTTGGGTGGCCCGAAGGCCTTAAGGACTCCAAGCCCAAACCGGTGGCCCAATGTGAATAGTTCCGGCTTCTATAGTACCGAAAAGTACCTATTAAAATAACTCCTATAGTCCCCGCACAGTAATACTACAGTGCCTGATACAGTACTGCTACAGTCCCTAAAATCATGTCTCCTCCTGGTTTCAAACCTGGGTCTCGTGGATGCACTTAGAGATACCTCACCAACTGGGTTGAGGCTCATGTGCTTAAAAGTTGTTTAGAAATTCTTGGTTTTTTTCTACCTCCTTGGTGTCTCTCCCCTTAAGGGATGTACTATATTCTTTCATCAAGGATACTTATTTTTAGTAGTACTCCATGTGAATCTTATCTATGTTTTTGTGTTGTGTGTAGAACTCTCCATCTTCTCCTTTAATTCCATTCATGTTAGTTCTAAACACATAAAATAAAAAAGGGAATAAGGGGGGACCTATTGATTTATCATAAGTAACATTGAGGATGATAGTTTTCTCTCAACCTTGGACACACTTTCCATATAATTTCATCATTTTTCTATCATTATATTCAATAGGTTACTTACTGATATTCTTCTCTTAAAATTATTGAAAATCAGTTCACTCCTATACCTTAGATGTTATTGTAGGTTAAATACCTTCTCTTTCCACCATATTCTCCATGCTTATGTACCCTTTAATTTTCTAATCGTGATATTCTTTGTAAAGAATAGAATTACTTATTTATATAATTTAATTGTGTGAGAGGTTATCACAAGCCTCAATTGGTGTGATTTACATTTTCTTTTAAACTTCATCATGTGTTTTCAAAAATATTAAGCACTTATTAGAACAATTTACGACCATCTTACACCTCCCACATAGTTATTATTTAACACTTAGGTTTTTATTTTTTAACAAAATATCTTGAAATTCATGATCTTCTGGTGGAATTTTCTATTTTACATTATAAATAGTTTTTTCTTATGCTTCTTCTAACTATTTTTCATTTTTCAATACAGTTAGCCAATCAATAAAAATATCTTTTGGTACTGATTCAATTTGTTCAGAATCTTAATAAGGTTTCTTTTCAACCTTGTATTTACCCTTTTTAGGTAACATATTTACTAGTTCATTGGGAATGTATTTAAACACTAAACCATTCCTTTTGTCTCTTTCTTAGATTATATATTTAATTAAATATATCCTAATTCTTATTAAATTATTCTCCATGTATTATTTTTAGTAACCCATGGTGTGGCATCTTTCACTATAGTATAATAAAATTATTTCTTTTGATACTACTAATGTATTCTTCAAGTTTCAATTCTTCGGAGATGTGTGCTTAGTTTTCTCCTTTTATTGGATATCATTCTTTACTTTCTCCTAATTGAATATAAGATCATCATTCTTCCTTTTATTTTTCATCACCCATTGAGGTATTATTCTCTTACCAAAATATGAGTTGTTTTATGTTGAACCATAGAAATACTCTTAATAAAAATGACCATATAAGTTAAAAAACAAAGAAATTCCTTAGGGATTCATATCATTTTTTAAGACTAATTATTTATTTTTTGTTATATTTTATTTTTTCCAATGGGTTGTTTTATATTATCAGGTATTCTATCCCTAGAAATGGGCCTCCAATAATTTTTATTAGTTGATGAATTGTACCAATAATCAATGTCCATGTGCTTAAACATCAAAAAACACAAACAATATCCAAATAAGTCTTCTTCTATTTATTTTGGTTTCAATATTCCATGGTATTATTGTATTTTATGATTTTTATTGGGTAGAAACACCACCTTTTTGTTTAATCTCTAGGAAATACATTTCATTTATATTCTAGCATCCACACTTGATGATTAGGTGGGATTCATGTAATTTTTATCCACCCATATTTGTCTAGTTTTAGATAAATGACATACACTATCATGTGAGAAAACATTATTGAAAACATAATAATTAGGACAATGGGGTATCATTTTCAAATATCATGATACAGATGCATATAAAAATGATCTAAATATCACATTTCCACTTCCATGAGTCTTTTTAGAGATAATAATCTCATTAGATCTTTTCATAACAACATTTTTCATTTTAGAAGCTTGGGAAGTTTCAACATTTGGATCTTTCATGTTTTTTTAATTTTACTTCCAATTAAAGAAACTTGGTGTTGAGGGAAACATTCCCAATTTCACCATATTTTAAACTACATTCCCATTTACTCTTGAAAATTTTATCCTAGTCTCCATGATAAATACATATTTCATTCAATAAATTATCAAACTCCTTGATTTTTTTAGCTTCAACCTCTAGTTGATCTTCTTTAACACCCATAGTTGGTTTAAAAATACATGGATAACTTCATTAAGAACACCATCTATTATTTATTTCTAAAAAATGTTAAATTTTAATTTTTATCAAGTAGTGAATCATTTTACATGAAAAGTTTCATAGATTCTTCCTTTTCTTCTAAGAGTTATTTGATAGAATTTCACCTTCTGAATTTACTTCCTTGTTCACACTTCATTGTTTCAACTTCCATTTATAAATTTTATTTGTCTTAAAGAGGTTATTTAAAATAGAAAATTATATATGTAATAACATAAATAAGAATATTATTTTCATACCTTTCAAATTGAGAGAAGAATTCTTCCATTATTTTAATGTTTCCATTCTCCTCTCAATCTGCATAGCTTAAAAATGTGTATTCAAAGAGATCATTGTAAACATATCTATTAGATGAGAATATTTAACTTTTATTAGCTTTATGTAGTGATTGAAATTTCATTTATAAATTTCTCAATTTTATTTCCTCTTTATTCTTTGATTTTCTTAATTTTTTTCCTGATACTTTCATGTCGACATCCTATTCAAATCTACACTGCATATATAAATTTTTTTAAAAAATATTATATCCAATCAAAGAAAATACTTTCTCTAATACAACTTGTATATCCCAGTGGGACCATGCAGGAACCCATGGATGAATCAGGTTTCCACTTTTGATAATCTTAATTTTCTTTTAAAATATCCACTCTTATACTTGAATGTCTATCCTGGTTAAGAAATATGGATCTGTTAATGCATTTGTGACCCTCCCCAAGTGTGTATAATAAGCAAGTAAACATAAAAAAATGGATTTTTACAAGGATTGGACTCAGTTTGAGAGCCAACTCCATTCCATGTTCTACTTTTGATGAGTATATGGATTTTCATATCACTATAATTTTTTAGTGATAACAACTATAGTTGTGAGGAAATAATCATCCACATCCAAAATATGACTTTTTTATACCTGAATAACCAGTTCTTCAATGGTGTTATTTAGATGGTTTCCACATATTCTTACAGAATCATTTTGGGACCACTAAAGAGGAATTCAACTACCAGGATCTATTCAATTGAACTTCATTCACGTTGGCCTTGTTCTTCACTTGGTTTCACTATGTTTTCGAAATATAGTAGATCTCAATTTTCAAGAGTCTCAATGAAATCATATAGAAAGATTAAACATCATTGGTATCTTCCCCTTCTCTATATTTTTATTCTTATTCCACACACAATAACTCTTGAATGTGATTAATCTCACTTTCTTTAATGGGTTTTTCCCTAAAAACATAAATGTTGAAGGGTTCATAATTTATCTCACACTTTCAACTTCAAAGAAAAAATCAACACCTCTAAAGTTGAGAAATATCTCCTTTTTTATTTCTTTGATTATAGAATGTAAACTAGTTTTTATGAATTCAACCCCTTATTTTCTTTTGCATCAATATAGGTTGTATTATTATCTCTATATCAATCATTATTTTCTCTAATACCAGTAACATATTTATATTTAAAAAATCACCATGGATATCATTTTCAAAATATCATAGTCATTATTTCCATATTTGAATTATGGAAAACCCATGATCTTCAGTACCATGATCTTCTCATTCAAATTGATCAATAGTTTCCTGATTTATTCCTCATCTGAATTCATTTTTGTATCTTTTTTAAAATCTCTTGAAGTGTTAGAATCCATTCCTGTAATGAAATTAAATTATCACTTCCTCAACATCTAAAATATTCACATCCTTTAAATGAATTCAAAATTACCATGATCATAGATTCATTCAATATTTCCTTGTGGATCTCCTCCATATAGTGTTGATCTCCCCTTCATTACGATCACATGTACTATGTTTCAACACCATCTCCTAAGATGTGAAGATATCATATAATCCATATTAGTTTCTCCCTTGGATGATTCTCTATTGATCATAGATTGAATCATGATCATATTATCAATAATAATATTTGGTCTATGAAAATCATAGAAGCATCATCATCTGATTTTATTTTCTCCTCAAAATATTCTATTTCTGGAAACCTATAGAATTTCAGAATGTACATAGATAAAAATCTCATACACAAATAAATCCCACACCTGGATTGAAATTTTCTCTTGTATAATTTTTGTATGTGAATCTCCATTCACATATGTTGTTAAATCAAGTAGACCGAGTTGCCTATATAGCTGAAATTATCACCATGAATCATTCAACTATGTTCCTCTTTTGACTATGTGAATCATTCATATCCATGGGAAATATGGATATGTCATACAAAATTCTAGAATGTAGTGGTATTCGACAACATTATTCTATTCAATTCACTTTTTTAGAAACATTTTCCTATGTGAATTCAGCTACATCGCCACAATTGACTATGTGGATCACAAAAATTCAGCTACATGACACATTCCCATACATCACTGGAAATGACTACATGATTCAACTATATAGATCTAGGAGATTCCATAATTCACTCAAATAAACTCAGAACCTCTTCATACAACTCCCAAGACATCCCAACCTCTTCAATAATTCTAAAAAATGTTTTAGAAAACTTTCCTTTATCCACCGACACTAGTCTTTACTTCTTTTTAATATCATCTCATCAATCATCACAGTAAACACATTTCAATAACTTGTGTTATTCCAAATTTCATCAAATATATACAACATTGATCTTTAAGATGTGACCACAATTTTCTAAATCATTATATGGAATTATATAGATTCTTTGTAAATCATAACATACAATATCTTCTCAAATTTCTATAAAAATCCTCCAAGAATCATCATCACCACACTAAACACATATTGAACCTATTGTTAAAAAATTCAATACTTAATTGGAAACTTTATACACAATGAATAATCTACTAAATTTACATTACTAGGAAATTAAACTAATCCATAGTCAAATATTTTGAGATATTTGATCCTACATAGATTCCTTATATAAAAATCCTTTTGTGAAAATATGTATTTCACGATTTTATAATTGGTGAATACTGTGAAATTCTCCTCAAAGTGGTAGTAGAGCCATGATTCAAATTCTTAGACCTCGAATTCCTATTATAGATCATGTGTTGGATAGTTATTTTCATATTCCCAAAATTTTCATGAGAATTACTCTATAACAAGGTGTCCATGTATGAGAAAGAAACCTAATCTTGATCCATATGTATCCCAATAAACCATGTAGCCTTCACCCAGTTCAGGTAAAACTAAAATAATTGAAAAGGTAATATGATCCAAAAGCACTTGAAAATATTTTTGATAGTCTTTTATATACTAAAAGTTATATTCTTCCAAGTTAAACCTATAATAAGTGAAGATAAATGTGATAAATCATAGAAAAATATTGACAATGTTCTGATAACCTGAAGAGGCTTTGTATCTCGAAGAAATTCATTAGTGGTTCCCATGAGATGACATAAAAAATTTTCTTTGGATTGACCAATATGATTTTTTCAGACTTGAAATATCCCTAGAATTGAACTTTTTATATCAAAAATTAAATCTTTCAGAACTTTTCATATAGAGGTTGTATCGAAATGTACTCATCCCAATCTCTTACTAGCTTTTATGGTCACTTCTAGTTATAAAGTACACCAAATTTCATGAATAGGAACCACCAAAAATGATTAAATATATCTATAAAATATATGTTTAATTAAATCCATGAATACTAATGGTGAATTAATAATATAAAAGGAAAATACTAAGTACTTGTAGTGTCCATAATGACTTTGAAAATATGTCTTAAGAATATCCTCCTTCTAGAAATAAAGTTGATGATATCATGATTGTAGATAAATATTAGAGAACCACATGGATCCCTTGAAATGGCCAAATAGATCATTAATTTGAGGAATAGTATATCTATTTTTTTTATTTTAGCCTAATTCAATTTATGATAATTGAAATAAATTAAAAGAGTATCATCTTCTTTATTTATGAATTATACTAGAGTGTCCCAAAGTGATCTACTTGTTTTTATAAATCCCTTAATTTCTAATTCTTCCAATAGGTTATTTAATTTGTATAATTCCTTTGGTTCTATTCTATATGACATAAGAGAAATATGACTTATTCTAGGAAGTATTTTGATGAAACATTTTACTTCACTTTTAGGTAGTATCCCTAAAAAATATTTTCAAAGTAAATAAAGATAAAAATTCACTATCTAAGGAGGAATATTAATTTGGATTGCACCAATATCTCTAAATTTCAGAATTGTTAATTAATATGAGATTGTTCTGACTACTATCATTGGAATCTATATTCTCTCAACTTTTATGTCCCATTACCCTTTAAATAAATGAACATCTCTATTAAGGGATGTGAATCCAACCTTCTGAGCATAGTAATCAATACATTATTTGAATTCTACTAACTAGATCATCTTAAAAATTAGATAATAATTGTCTATTTCTAAGACAATGACCTCCCACAATGACATGATTTCATCTATAGTGATAGGACATTACATACACTTAAATCCCATACACTCTCATTTCTAGATGGTATCTTGATGCATAGGATATGATGGATAATCTACACATGCATCCCCATTATATCCACCACGTGATAAGAAATAAAAGAGTGGGAGGAACTAATGTTAATAAAGAATTTCATTAATGATAATTAAGAAGAATCATAACTCACATAATAGAGGGACCTAGTTATTAATTAACTATGGATTTATTGTCTCCACCATGATTTTGGTAAATCCCTTCTTGGGTGTTCTTACCCTTATGTTGAGATTGATCCAGTTGAGATACTAAGGTGTTCCTAGAATCATAGAGATTGTGCTGATGATATGGACAATAAACACTATGATGAGATCATTTAGGTGGAGTATTAGAGGATTGAGTTATATTATATCGACTTCCACAATTTTAATTTTTTGGATACATACAAAAATTCATTAGTTGTCACATGTGAGCATTGTAATGTAACTTCCAAATTGGTTCAATGCATTCCCTCTTAAAGTAGTCTAAATAACCACAATATAAAAAACCTATAGGATTATTACTTCATGAATGAAGATAAACTAATAATAAATATTTTTTATCAGTTTCTTTATTACCTTAGTTGTAGAATTACCTCTTATGCTTATTTCCACCACTAGAGTTTTCATCAGTGCTCAAATTTATAATGGTGTTACCTCCACTAAGGTACATAATAATATAATTTTCACTAACATTTCCTTATTCACCATGGTTGTATAATTTGAAATGAATATCATGACATCCCTATAGAGAATGTATGGTCTTAAGCGCAACTGTATCATGCACACTTTAAGAGATTCACTATCTTCAACTTCTAGTGAATAGTAATATTGGAGCGTGAATGAAGATTCATAAACCATAACAAAAAGGTCTCCCAAATTTAGGTCAAATAATTCAATTTCCTTGATACATTGAAGGTATGTAGGTAATTTTTTTAATTAATGGTTCTTTTAATCCTTCCCATGTAAGGTCTTGGTCAACCTTAGCTTAAATAGATAGGTCTCACCATTTCCATTCTAGACCTTCAAGAATATACACTACTATATTTACTTTGATGTTTGTTGGTGCACCAATGAAATTGAATATTCATTACATCCACCCTATCCATGTTTTTTCATATTTGGGACACCAGTCACCATGAGAAAATTTTGGGGTTTACCTTTGAAATTCCAAGTAGTAGTACACATAGCATTTTTACTCCATCTAAGTTCCTTTTTCCATCACTTAAAAGCATGAACATTTCTTCTAAAAAGATACTGGTTTACTTATAGTTTAGATGGAACCAAATTATTAGAAACTCCCTTATACATGTTCTTCACCCCCCTGACTGGTGTCATTTCCTGTAACCATTGAAAAATTTTCCACTCAACCACCATCCAACCGTAGTCGTGGATTTCATCATATATTAAAATATCACAAAATATCATATGAATAATGTATTTCTAGTGATAAGTCTCTAGATATTTCATTATATGAAACTCTCATCATCTAAACTCATGACAATGAGGTGAAGACACAATAAGAAGGGTTTAAGAAAAAATTTATACCTTAACCACCCCAGTAACACGATGTTCAGTATAATATGGTTATCTATGTATTTTTATATTATTCATTTCAAGTCCAAAAACATATAATATCTATATCTACCAACCAAATAGGAATATTTTACTAAAATAATACCATTATTAACATCCTGGTCCTAATCCATTGGTTTCAATAGGACTGAGGCATCCCTAACCAATGGTACATCCCCTAGACAACAAAGGATATAAGTAAATTCAATGGGTGTAAGAAATGATTAGGAAAAAAGTTACCCTTACACACAAACCAACCGGTAATAGAAAAACATAATTTTATAAAATATATAAACATGAATCTTGATATAAAATTATCCAAAAAAACTCTAATAAAAAATAGATTGTAATCAGATATGTAGTAAAATTTATACAAGAAAATATATTGATGAACCTAAAAAAAAAACTCATGTATTGACTGTGGCACTGCCCCATATTATTCTTTATCTCCAAATCCAAGCTCCATCCTCTAGTAACAATAAATACTACCTCAATGTGAAATTCTAGCAAAGTATGAGTATTTACCCTACCAACATTATGGTAAATAATGCATGTGTTGTTCCCTTTATAGTTTAAGTTGTATGTTTTTCAATGTCAACATGTGAGGAGATTAAGGCTATGATCTTGAATATTCATTTGTAGAAGTTAAAGACAAACTGGTAGTTATTTTATGATGATTAGAGGATTGTTTTTGAAGTCTAATGACATATGAAAATAGTGTTTTGATAATGAACATTATTTAAAACATGAAAATATATATTTTGATTTGATGAATGGATTTTTTGAGAAGGATAAAAGAGTTTTCATTTGATATTATAGAAATTCCCATGTTTTTATTACATTGAAGATTAGTTATAATATGGATAAGTATTTTTATGAAATAATATTAATTTTTTTCCCATCAAATGACCAAGGAAACAACTCAACCGCACTTATGGGAATCAAATCAACATGGGAGAAAGTTCAACAAAGCTAGACTATATGTCTTATGATTGAGATTGGGAATACCATATTCATGGGAAGTCTTTAAATAGAATATCCATAAGTGAATGAGTTCACATGGGTTGGTACGTAGGGATCATTGGTGGTCAGCCTCACTATGGGGTCATGCGCTATGGCCATAGGGAATCACTAATCCTAGTCAGTCTTTACTGGCTGACTAAGGGAGAAGTATTTATTATTAATAGGTATCCTCCATGGATGAGTTTTTATGTTGGATGACTTTCATACATGCACTTTCTATTTTAATTATGTGGTATATGCAAGTTTTAAATGAAGTTTTTCTCAATGAAATGGCACCACATAGGTCATATTCAACCTCTATATGATAAGTTTTCCTACAAAAAAATTTGATAGACCGCACACTCTACATATTTGGTGGATCAATCAATAATACCGATCGATCATAATTCTCTAGGAATAGTCGATGTAGAAACCATAAGAATACAAAATAACCTACCATGAGTTACATGATCAACTATATGATGTTTGACTAACTGCATATAAAACTAGAAGATAGTATGAGTACATTCTACTAACTACTTTAAGAAAATATAATCAAGGAAAGGCCATCATAGTAGATAGACTAACTAAGCCTCCAAATTAGGACCTACCAAAAGTATCTTCATGGCAGCTCGACCTACCGTAATAGACCATCACTGGGATGAGGTCTGCATTGACCATATGAAGTGAGGAAATCAACAATGATCTTCACAAGGTAGGAAAACTGACCATACAACCTACAATAAAGTTTAATCAACCACATGATATTTAAAGACCTTAATATAGGTATGAAGAAAGTTATAGAATTAAATATTTTAAGGAAGAAATGATTTTAATATGATGACACATATATATTGATATTATGGAGGAGAATATCATAGAAATGCGATATAGGATAAGGATGTTTCATGAATTAATTACTCATGTGGAAATAGAGAAAAGTTAAATATGAAAACATTGTAATATTAATGCATGAGAGAGTCTGCGTGATTAACAAAGATAATTATGAAATGAGAATTCAAATTATATATACATACATGTAGTTTTACATGCATTCATGATAGATTTTTCATGATTAATAGATATAAGAAACACAAGATGTGTTCAAAACTATTTCCTAAAAATTAGAATGTAACATGCATATTTGATGATATAGAAGAAAAATAGTGAAGCCATGGTATTTATGGAATATAGATGACATGATTTTATAATGCATGAAGAAAATAAATAAAGTAAAATTATTTATTAACTACATGAATAAGTAAGGATTTCCAATCCTTTAGGGAATTTTAAAATATTTTTAAAATAGGTGTTATAATTAGAGATACTTTGACTGAATTAAAATAAAAGGAAAATAAATTCTTATAGTTATATGGAGTTGGGAAGAAGATATTATGGGAGTATAGATCTGAATATTTAGAGATTTAAATTCAAATCATTATAAATTTTTTATTATAGTTTATGAATAATGGAAGAACTATATATACAATTGCAATATATATTTATATATAATGAGATAAAGAAGTTGTTTATTCCTTGAGAAAACATTGGAAAATATCATGAATCAATTTGAAGGAATTTTGAGAGCTAATCCAAAATCTATATCAACGAAAGTGAAGGAAGAGGAGAATCTCTATTCTTAAAGATCCGGTGATGATTTTTTTACCAGTATTTTTATGATTTTATTCAAGACTATACATAAGTCAACCTATTGATCTTTCCTATTTTGGGAGGAATATAAATTCAAAAATGATGAAAAATAACCTTTTATATTATAAAGTTTATTATATAACTTGATAAAAATTGAAGTAATTTGTGACTAGGGTCTATAACCCATTGTAAAATAATTGTAGTTGGGGTTTACAACCCAACTAGTACAGTTGTGGAACTGGTGTGTTTATTGAATTCTCATTATATACACTTGGATATTAACTGGAGAATCCATGTTGGTGTGTCAAAACAATATGTAAAGGATTAAAATTTTATGTTGAACCATTTCTGCAAAAAAAATCTCTCTTATTATTTTTTCATATGAAGTGAGGCTATGAGATAATATTGAGTGGATCCTAAACACTAACATGTTCAAGAGGTTGAATTCGGGAGGGAGAGAATTCATAAAAGAGGAACACTAATTCAACCCCTCTATATGGTTAATCTGCACTGGGTATCTACAAGTAGTATTAAAAAAAATCCCTCCAAATATCCTAGAATAATTATAAGAGATGGAAAATCTCAACTCAAAAAATAGTTAAGGTGTTCCCACATTCGATGGGAGGAATTATCATAACTGAAGGAATAAGATGTTAACCTATCTCCTATCACATGTCCTAGAGGTAATATATATAGTATAATTTGGGATAAAACTCATTACTAAAGGTGATACTATGACTTAATATGATAATATAAATATAGAGTTAGTTGGAAAGGCTTAAAATTCCATCTTAACATCTCTATCAAAATATATATATACTAAGGTCATGGATCTTAAAACTAAAACTAAAAATTGGTAAAAATTAAAAAGTAGTTATAAAGGTAATATCAAATTCATAAAATGAAATATAAATGTTTTTAAGAACCAATTTGAATACATAAAATTGGTTTTTGATGTGATTATTTATTACTACTTTACAAGGGTCAATGTGATTGTGAGAAATATCTAGGGTTTTAGTGAGAAGCTAGATGATTCCATCATTATTAAAAGATTAAAGTTGAATTTTATTAGTTGGTTTGATTAAAAAGTATCATCAATAGATTTAAGAGGGAATTAGACACTAGATGAGTTGCACAATATACTCATAGCTTAAGAGATGTGGGAAGTTCCAACTTTTAAGAAGAAAGAAAAAGATGAGATGGATTTTTGAAGTAATGAAAAAAATTAAATTAAAAAATAAAAGGTCACTAAAATAATAGTTTTAAATAGTGAGTTTTATGAGTGGATTAAGGATATTAACTCTCTTATATCAAGAGTATCCAAAAAAATGAAAGTGGAAAGGAGGCAAACAATTTGTAAAATGCTATAATTTTTGTTATATTGGACACTTTTCTTAAGATTTTACAAAGGAAAAAACTGCTGAATCTAAATCTAATGAGGAAGGTGAGAACCTTGAAAATGAAAAAATATAATAAGAAGAATAATAATTACATCTAAAATAAATGGAATTTAATAAGCAAGAAGGAGAAAGATGATTCATCATCAAGAAGATATTCAGATGACGTGGTAAACTTCCCCAATAAAATTAAAAAAGGATTTGATTCACTAGGTATTGATGATGATGGATAATAAATGATATAGATAGAATGTAAATTGAAACCTGAGTCAAAATAATGTATTTAGGAGATTAAAAAGTTTGTGAAATAAAATAAAAAACTTCTAAATGAGAAAAACAAAGTGGCTGAAGAAAAAAAGATCTAGTTAAGAAAGAGGCATATTATGTTGATGAGATCAATATTCAAAAATTATTGATAGATGAATGTGAAAATATAGTACATTATATTAAAGAATATTTTACTTAGAAGTAAGAATAGATATTCAAGACATAATCCATATGTTTTATAATTTAGAAAGAGTAGAATAATTCTAGTGAATAATTCATCAAATAAATAGAGGTTAATGGTGAATCTTCTGGAGCAGGTCTCAAAATAAAACCCGTACAAGTTTGGACCTAGAAGAATATTGAGAGTCAGTATTTCTTATCAAAGGAATAAATATAGTTAATAAAACCAAGATACCAATACAAAAGATGGAACAAAATAAAGAAATAAATCCTTAAAAAGTTACTGATATATGTATTATGAAGATGGGAGATCATAATTTAGAGGCTATCATTGGTTTTTTAGAAGGTATGGATACACAAACTTTTTTTTGGAAAAATATATCTTTTTAAGGAAGGAAATTAGGACCAAGGGAGATCTACGGTGTAATAATGACATCTAATTCACAAAGGAACTAACATGTGATAATAATTTCACAAAAGATCTCATCTGAGAATAGATTTATCATTCTTAAAGAAAATATGTAGGAGATACTCTATAATGTAATTTCTTATTGAGACTAAAAATATGTTAGGTTGAAATTCTAAGGAAGTTGAGAATTTCAAGAATGATTTACTAGTTTTTTGGAAAAATAAATTTAAAATTTTAAAATAATTAGAGGAATCTGAAAAGGTTTATTAGAGAAAAGGGAATGAAAAGGTTCAATAAGATGGGTTCAAGGTTCATGGGGAGCCATCCACAAGTGGAAAATTTAAAACCAATAAGAAGTGTGAGTGATTTGAGTAAGTTGGGAATAGTTCAAAGGAATTTATGACTATACTACCAGGCCAAAAATGAAAGCTTGATGAGAATGATGAAATCATAAGAAAATGAAATTGTTTTATCATATTAGGTGAATAATTTTTTTATAAATATATAAGAGTTTAAGAGAAAATTATGAGAAGAAAACCAATTCAATATTTCAATAAGAATTAAATATTGGAAAATAATTCTTAAAATGATTGTTTATTCTAAATTAAGAGATATTTCGCTCCTTATTCCCTATTATTTATTGTTTTCATGCACTAACATGAAGTGAATTTATGGATTTGTTTGAGGGTTGAAGACACTATACAACAAATAGAAGGTTTTCATGGAGTTTATTAACCTTCTTGATAAATAAGAAGATAAGTTAATCTCTTAAGGGGGATAAAACATGAGAGGAAGTGATACCATTTTATTATTCCTAGAAAATATAGAATTTATAGATAGTTTGAAACACATGAGAAATGAGGTATGTAAATCACACTTATAACCCTTTTTATTATTATATACAACAAATTCATTAAGGTGGATTGTTGGAATCTAAAAATGACACAAAGGGGGGTTTTATGAATTTAACAAGAATTTTTTTAAACTTTTTAAAAAAATATAGAGTTCATGTTTTTCATGATAAATATTTATTTAAAAATTCATTAAAATTATTTTTGTTCATTGTGTCACATATGTATAATTTTATAGACAAAAATTGATCACCTTGGTTATAAACTTTTGTTTTTTACACCTGGTTAGCCCATGTAGAATTAAATTTTTCTTGATAAAGGATATTTATCAATATTTCATGTGATATCATTCCACTATTTAAAATTGAATAAAGATGAGGAGAAAGTGTTATTTTGATACATGATGAAAGAAATTGTGGGAAGAAACCCCAACACTAGTCTTTGTATTTATTTTTAACAATATATATAGAGAAGGAGGTTTACATATTTATATGGAAGGTTTTGAATGTATTGAAAACAAATACAAAGGGGGAGATTGTTGTTCCCTTTGGAATTTAACTTGTATTTATTATCAATATAAATATGTGACGATATTGAGTCTATGATCTTGAAGAACTCATTTGGAGAAGTTCAAGAAAAAGTTCAAATTATCTCATGATTTTATAACTATTATTGAAGTCTAATGACATGTGATAATAGAGTTAGGATAATTAAAATTATTTATAACATTAACAATATTCTAATATTTGATTCATGGAGTTAAAATTATGGATAAAAGGGTTATGTTTGGATATTGGTATCAACCATGATTATTCCATATCAATATTGACAACCATAAAGGAATATAGGTGAGAGATAGAATAACATAGGAATGGGAAGGTTGGTGTGGGTACCTATATAGTTGAATGAGAGTACATGAATTAGTGCACTAGGAGAATTGGTGGTCATCCTCACCATGAGGTCAGGTGCAGCGGCCGTAAGGAACCACTAGGACCATTTGGTATTTATTGGTTGGGTAAGGGAGAAAAATTATTATTAAGTGGAAGCTTCCTCAGATGAGTTATGATGTGGGATAAACTTCATATAAATACTGTTCATTTTGAATATATCTAATTTGTGGATTTTAAATTAAGTTGTTCTAAATGAAATTATTCCATTTACGTCATATTCAATCTCTATATGATAGGGTTCCCAACGCATCACTCGGTTGGATAACGCCCTCTTCACCATCAGTGGAATGATTAGGAACGATGATCAAACACAATTCTCCAATCATGGTAGATGGACCTATCGTATGAATAAGTAAGGACCTTCCATGAGTTACGTGAGAGACTACAAGATGTTTGTTAGACTTCAGGCAGAACCAAAAGTTATTGTGAGTATGTTAAACTAGCCACAAAACAGATGGTTGATCGATGCCAAGACATCATGATAGATGTACCAACTACTCATACAAATCAGGACCTACAATGAGTTTTTACATGATAAGGTAACCTACTATAAGATGTAGATACCATGGGATAAGTTTTGTATTGACCATATGAAGCAAGGAAATCGATAGTGAGATTTTCACAGTAGGATAACTGACCATATTTCCTATTGTGAAGTATGATTGACCACATGATATTCAAGGAACTTCATGAAGGTATGCATTAAATTTATATAATTCGATCTTTATATGAAGAGATGATTTTTATATATGATGCCTATATACTAATATTCTTTAAGAAAATATCATAATAATGTGATGAAAGATGAGGATGTGTTGTGAAGTAGTTACTGACATCATAAAAAATAAAACATCAATGTGGAAATATTGGAATATGAATCCATGAGAGAGTCTATGTGATAAATAGGGATTCAAAAAACATGAGAATTTGAAAGATCAATACATGCATTCAGTTTCACATGCATGGATGTAAATCAAAGGAATAAAAAAACCATTACATAAAAACTTACATGAATGATTTAAGGTACTGAAGCCACATATAGAACTATTTCATGAAAATTATAATGCCACATATATATTTTATTCAATGTAATAAAAACAAAGAAGGAACCGTATTTAATGATAATTGGATACATGAATTTATGTTTCATGAAGAGAATATAGAAAGTTTCGCTAATTATTAACTACATGAAGAAGTAATAAACCCCAATTATTTTAATCATTAATATTGAGTTTTAAAATAAGAGTTATTATTCAAGATCCTTTGAATAAATTATAATAAAATTAAAATAAATTCTTGCAGTGATACACAGATAAGAAGAAGATATTTTTTGAGTCTAGATCCAAATATTATGGGGTTTAAATTTAAGTATTTATAACTATTTTATTATATATTTTGAAGACTACAAGGTCTAAATACATTGGTAAAATATATATTTATATAGTATGAGGTAATAAAGTTCTTATTTCTATGAGAAAATATTGAGATAACTCATGAATAACTCTAAGAAAATTATAAGAGTTGACACATTATCTATATTTAGAATAGAGAAGGAATATAGGAATCCAGATTACTTAATATCTAGTTAAGAGTTTCGAGACCATCAGTTATTCCAATTTTCCTGAAGATTTTACATGATAAGAACTATTGTTCTAGCCTTCTTGGGGAGGAATATCAATTCATAACTTTTATAGAAGCAACATGGAGCTTATTTTTGTGTTCATATCAATGAATCAAAGATGAAGGAGCTTATGACTGGGGTGTATGACTAGTTAATGAATAACTTTAGATGGGGTGTATAACCAAGTGATACTATTATGAGATTATGGTTTTTAAATAGTTCCTTTTGTAGAAACATATATATTAAATGGATAATCCATGTTTATCCGTATAACCAACATGTCATGGATTGAATTTTGAAGCCAAACTTGTAAATATTTTGTGATTATTATTTATTATTATTCTTTCCTATGAAGTGAGTCTATGAGATAATATTTCTTGGATTGATAACTCTAACATGTTCAACATTTTGAATTAAAAATCATGGGATTTTTTAAATTAAGGCAACTAATTCTCCCCCCTCTCATTGTTCAATTTTTCATGGGTCTATGAATGGGTTGAGGATAAAACCCTATAGGAAATCCACCAGTGGCACCCCACATGCACCACTAGATCATAATAAATATAAATATAAAACCAAGAGGGAATAAATAACCAAATCTTATGAACACATGTATAGAAAACAAAAAATTAAAATAATCATGATATTCATCCAAAACCACACATATAGAACCATGATATGTATCCAATGCATCCCCCATATAAATGAGATTCACATAATAGACACGACTTCTGAGTAGAGCCACGTTTCCTCTAAACCAATCCATCATATGGTGGAGTAACCTAATATGCAATAGATGGAATGAAAAATATGTTTGAATCAACATTTCCCCTTATAATGTAATACTAATTCACAACAATTTGATTCACATGTTCATTTCACACACATTAAAGTCTTTATTTGGAAAAAAATAACCAAAATCAATATTTTCAAGATGAATATTCATAATTATTTGTTTAAAATAGAATTAATTGAACATTGATTGTAACGTCCCAAACCCAAATAGCCACCTAAAAAATGATAAACGGGTCGGGTGTTACTACCTTAGGTGCACCTCCCCGAATTCCAAAGGCTGCTGACTAGAAGCGAGGGTCTAAACAAGTATAGTGGGGAGGCTATACCCTCTCAAAGGATAATAAAGGTACTGGCCCGAGTATAATATAAAATAAGAGACTCTGTAGATTCGAACCAGACCTGGATAGCAGAAGCACAACAATATCAAATAAACAACGGAAGCGATAAACAAATTGAATCAGCGGAATGTAAACACAACAGCATGCTGAAACCACTTATAACAATTACTAGAATAGACAAGTCATGCATCCATAGGAATTCAAGATATAAAGGGGCACCAATGGATAACCAAAAATAGATATAATAAACAAGGTATGAATTATGATATAGGAAAGAAAGAAAAACAAAGTAAACTCCATCTAGGCGTGACCTCAAGTTCCATACCAGTCTCCATGCCAAACGTCACTACGATCAAGCTTCTGAGGCTGACCTCTTTCATGCACATAAATTTATAAAGTCTATAAGCGTTATGAAGGGCCCTCTTAGGGTGTGAGACTAATCTCAATAGGATACCACCCAATTGTTCGTACCTAATATAAGTGTTTAAGTAGGAATTCATTTATAAGGAAAGTAGTAAACAGTATAATGAACAAATAAACATAAACTCCACTGGTGCTCAACAGCCACCATGGAGTGTCACCTGCTTCGACCAACGCCGAAATCTCTATCATGTAACTCAGTTTCATGTTCCTCCTAACACCTCATGTCTCAAGTACTGATGTCCTGAAGGCACTCCCAAACAATAGTAACCATGCTTGAAATCCCATGTTTTCCCATGACACAAAAACCGGAGGAGTAGTGATGCCTATCCTCAAATAGGAACTGGAGGGACAACGATGTCTACCCTCAAATTAGTAACTAGAGGGACAATAATGTCTGCCCTCAAATCTTTGTGAGCTTCTTCCCCTAACCCAATAACCTCAACACTATCCCTTGAAGACTCCTCACCTTCTACGTGGATTCTGATGGCAATCATGTAACGACCCGAACCCGAGCAGCCACCCGAACAATGCTAAATGGGTCGGGTGTTACTACCTTAAGCGCACCTCCCCAAATTCCAAAGGCTGCTGACTAGAAGAGAGGGTCTTATAGGTATAGTGGGGAGGCTATACCCTCTCGGAGGATAATAATGGCAGTAGTCCGAGTATAATAATATTGATGAAGCAGAAATAAATGACTAGCAGACTCGAACCAGACCCACAGAGAGGAATCACATTCAATATCAATAAATAATGGAAACAATAAATATAACAATAGATGTGGAAAGTAAACATAACAGCATGCTGAACACCACTTGTAACTAGCACTGATCAACAAACATGCATCCAAAACAGGTCATACATGTATTTATATATAAAAAAGGTGCTAATGGATAACCAACTGTGGATACATAACAAATAAGCATGATGATACAAAAAAGAAAAAAAAAGGGTAACTCCAGCTAGGTAAGACCCCAAGGTCCATACCATCTCCATGCAATAACTAACACAGCCCAACTCCTGAAGCTGACCTCTTTCCTGCATGTAAATCCATAAATTCTGCACGTGTCTCGAAGGGCCCATGCATGGTGTGAGACAAATCTCATTAGGATACCACCCAACGGTGCGTACCTAATATAAGTGTTTAAGCAGGAATTCATTTATAAGGAAAACAATAAACAGTACGATGCACAAATAAACACAAACTCCACTGGTGCTCAGCGGCCACCATGGAGTGTCACCTACTTCGGCCAATGCCAGAATCTCTATCGTGTAACCCGAAAACAGGTTCCCCCTGACACCACGTGTCTCAAGTACCGACGTCCCGAAGGCACGCCAAAGAATACTAACCCGGCACCTTGTGCCTCCTGAAACCTCATGCCTCAAGTACCGATGTCCTGAAGGCACGCCCAAGAAGTAACCCGGAGGAACATTGATGCATGTCCTAAAATAAATAATCGGACGGACAACAATTTATGCCCTCAAATAAAGTAACTTGAGGGACGACGATATCTTCCCTCAAATAAGTAACTGTAGGGACAACGATACCTTCCCTCAAACAAGTAACCAAAGGGACAACGATACCTGCCCTCAAATAAGTAAACAGAGAGACAGTGATACCTGCCCTAAAATCACGGTGAGCCTCAGACCCCAACCCGATAGCATCAAATATATCCTCTGGAGTCTCCTCACCTCCCACGTGGATTTCTACAACAAGAACCCCCAACCAAAGTACCTAAACCGATTCTACGGGGGCCTCTACCCACATGAGTGGTCAAAATTACCTCATCACGGAGTATCTCTGTGTGCACAATACTTAAGTTTCGGGTGAGCGGTATTTACAAAAATAGTACCTAAGCCACCACAACTCTGACACCTCATGCCCCTGTGACCATGCCGCTCAAGTCTGATGGCCTCTCCATCCAAGTAACTCGGGCCATGCCCAACCTGACAGTCGCACTGCCTCAAGATGATGTCCATGACGCCCAATCCCATGGTCAAAACCACCCAAAGTAACCTCGGGCCAAGCCCAACCTGTGATCAAAATCACTCAACAATATCTAGGCCACGCCCATCACAACCTAAGGGGTCCATAAGATGCAATTAAGCAATTACATATAAAACACATTTAAACAGAACACATAGCAGGAAAGACCATCTAAACAGATGAATTGCACTAAGAAATTTTTGTCCCATACCAGCACTGATGTTTCTAAGGTATCCAACAATTCATATCAAGGTTTAAATAACTAGACCTAACAGTTTAAACCAATACAATTCAAGTGTTATCATTTTGGAAACCCCGACCAAAATTCCCCATGTGAGCAACGACCTCTCGCCCGACCCTGCTAAATCAAGACAGGAGAAAGGGAATACCCAAGGTATCCCATAGGTCTAATAAGCAATTTAAAATGAAATAGCAGATAAATTAGGGTCTCTCTCAAAATAACCAAATACATGCCGAAGGCCGTGCTACCCAAATGACCACGAAAGCACAAAAAGAGGTATGCACCACCTACCTCGTACTAGTACGATGTTACTCCTCTGATAAAAACCTCCAATTTGGCCTAAAATGTGGTAGATATACAAAAGAATCAAAACCTCTCAAACCCCAAAAACTCGTTATAGAATAGAAATCAAGGAAAACTACTCAAGAGGAATCAAGGCCTTACTGAGGGGGTTCCAACGGATCAAACAGTGATCGAAACGGAGTTCAGATGAAGATCCGAGAAGGATTTGAAGGTCCGACCGACTCTCCCCGCATGAGCCATGAATGGGAGGAAGAAAAGAGGAAATAATTAGAAATCCTGAGTGGCCCAGGGCATAAAAACCCTAACTTTAAGTGTCCACACGGTTACCCTACACGGTTTGTAAAACCATGCGCCAACCGTGTGGTTTCCACTGCCTCACCTAGGAACTTCGCACGACCATCCCGAATGGTTTGACAAACTGTGAACCGCCAGTGAGGAGCCCACTCTATCACCCAGAGACATCGCATGACTTGCCCGCATGGTTTGTTCAGACCGTGCGCCAACCGTGCACACCTGCACGACCTCCCCAACTTTTAAAAGTTCTTCCCCAGAAACAAGTCAAAAATTTCAAACATGGTCGGGATTTTGACCCGTTCTAAAAACCCAGGTTCTTAAAAACTCCCCATCGTAACAAAGATCGTCCCCAAGCTATCAAACGAAACCTGGAGATGGAACTGAACTTACCAACCAAATCAGAGTAACCTGAACTTCCCCGGTCTCAAAATTCTTGGCTAAATTCCTCAAGGGAATCCACACCTTAGGAATTGCCTAACCCAGTCTCAAACCAAAAAAACTTATAGCAACAAGGTTCACTAACCTGTTTCTGGACTCAAGGTCCTCTCGTGACGCATCGTCACCCCTGTGCCTCATTGGAACCCTCGTTTCATTTCTGACACCCAAACGCATCCCACACCGCCTCGGTGTCTGCCTCCACAAGGTCCTGCATCCCATGGATGCTCAAAACGAACCTGGTACCTAGCACCTCAAGTAACCTGCATCCTCAATGCCCTGATGCCCATGACACCTCAAGTAACCTGCATCATCGATGCCCTGATTCCCATGACACCTCATTCATATTTATATAAATATATCACGCACCTGAGATGGTGCCAATCTCACAGACCAACATCTAGTCATTCCACATAAATCCTGTGAACCTCGTGCACTCAAAACAGGCATGCCTCTACAGGTCATGCCAAAAGAGAACAAAGAAATCACGGCCACACCTGTGGTGTACCTCTAACTGTCATTGGCTCACCATCCTGCTCATCCTCTGGCAGCTCCACGGCCTGCACCTGGCCTAAAACACGACTACCTGATGCATGACCTCCCTGTGGTGATGCTCCAATCACCGGCCACTGACCCCTCAGCTGGATCCCGTTGTCTCTGTCACGTCCGCCACATGAAGTTGATCCTTGGATACCCTCTCCTGGTACCGAAACTGAACCAACTCCAGATGCCACCATCTGTCATGGTCCATGTCTGCCAACTTTCTGGAAAGGTTTCCTGCAAAATCTCTCCAGATGCCCGACCTGTCCACATGCCTGACACTTCTTTGGAGGCCCATCGCACTGAGTCCGAACATGTCCTGGCTATCCACACTGAAAAATAAACATTGAATAACTGTTACGAGGTGGTCTAGCTGAGTCCTTGGCCCGACCGCCCAGCTGGAACTCATCCCATCCTTGCTTCTTGCTATCCAAACCGTCACCTGAAGCCATCGTCCAGCCAACCTGGGGCCTATCCCTCTGGTTTCCCTTTGCTATGAGCGCCTGGTTCACTGCCTCTGAGAAAGAACCTAGCCTGAAGATATTCACCTGGACTCGAATGGCATGTTGTAATCCATCCTCGAAGTGCCTCACTCTAGCCACATCATCGCTTACCATACCAAGTGCAAAGCAAGACAACTATGTGAAAGTAGTTGCATAGTCCATGATGGACATGTCTCCCTGCTGAAGACTCAAGAACTCCTGAGCTCTCTGCCCTCAATGTGTCTGGGTAAAAGTGCTCGAAGAACCTATCCTCAAAGTCCATCCATTCTAGTTCCTCATTCCTACGAGCCTGAACCTGCACATCCCACCAATGCTTCGCTGGTCCTCACAGCATGTACGTTGTCAGCTTGACCCTCCGCCCTGGAGGTGTCTCGAGCTGCTTGAAGATCATCTTCATACTTTCTATCCAGTTCTCAGCCGCCTACGGACCACCCTCACCCTAAAAAAGTGGCGGGTGCTACGACTGGAACTCCCATGTCAGATATTCCATAGATGGCTCTGTACCCTTTGCACCTCTGTCAATCCCCTGCAAGACACACACTAGGATAGCTCGGAGCTACTCGTCGAGCCATGGCCTGAACGATGCCTAACCCGGATGCTGGCCTGTCTGCACTGGATCCTGAACCTGATCCTGTCCCTGAGCCTGTACATGCGGCTCATGCTCTACCTGCACCGAATCCTAAACCTGATCCAGCACCTACGGCATTGTATCCTCACTCGCCTGACGATCCATCTGAGTCGCCCAAAAAGAAACCCACTGAATACCATAAATGGTCTGAAAACCCATATGTACATATATAACAATATATATTCAACACAGATAAGAAAGTAGTAAAAGGAAGCACATAACTACCACCCTTACTCTCCCCCACTGTAACCATGCCCAAGGAATCCCGGCCTCGTGGCCTCCTTACCCGCCCTTAACAGAGCCAATTATCAAAAGTACCTCGGGCCATGCCCGTCCTGACAACCAACGTTTCCTCAAACCGACGACCGAGTCACCCAATCCTGGTGATCAAAATCACCTCAACCATAGTACCTGCCTTCTCTCATAAGAGTTAGACCCAAATATCATGCCACATGAAATTATAAAAAATATAAATCATGGCATACACATTGCACAACTAGCAATTCTATCAATAATTTCACCAATTCACATTTCATAGCACACAAGCATGGTAATTGATTTTTATTCACATGGTATTATCACTTCACAAAGCATATGTGTAGTTATGAAATTGAAATACCCTAACAATGTACCTATCAAAAGCCAAGCAAAAAAGCCTTGCCATACCGGGCCAAGGTCCAATTCTCCCTTACCACACCGGGTAAAGGGTCACATATCACAATCAATAAAATCACACACCAAGTGATCCACCGAGGTGGAAATCATATAAACTGTAATCTGAGCTAAAAGAAAACAGCAATTCCCACCCATTGGCAACTTGGTCCATCCCTCATACCTAGGGCTGCAGGCACCCAAGCATAAGCTAGAAACCCAGTTCCATTAACAACCTATCTCCTGTCTACCATATCCCAAATAGTAAAACCAGTATAAATAAAGAGAGAAGTCTCTATCTCATTAGTAGCCAGCAAACACTACTACTAAATCCCCATCAAGAACTCCTCTAATAACACTTTTTAACGACTTGAACCCAAGCAGCCACCTGAAAAGTGCTAAATAGGTCGGGTATTACTACCTTAGGTGCACCTCCCTGAACGCAAAAGGCTTTCGACTAGCAGCGAGGGTCTTATAGGTATAGTGGGGAGGCTATACCCTCCCAGATGATAATAATGGTACTGGTCCGAGTATAATAATAATGATGCAGTGGAAACAAATGACTCAACAGAATCGAACCAGACCCACAGAGCGGAAGCACATTCAATATCGATAAACAACGGAAGCAATAAATATAACAAAAGTGGTGGAAAGTAAAAACAACAGCATGCTGAACACCACTTGTAACTAGCACTGATCAGCAAACATGCATCCTAAATAGGTCATACATGTATTTATATATAAAAAGGCGCCAATGGATAACCAATTGTGGCTACATAACAAATAAGCATGATGATACAGAAATGAAAACAAAAAAGGGTAACTCCAGCTAGGTAATACCCCAAGGTCTATATCATCTCCATACAAAAACTAACACAACCCAGCTCCTGAAGCTGGTCTCTTTCCTGCACGTAAATCCATAAAGTCTACATGTGTCCCGAAGGGCCCGTGCAAGGTGTGAGACAAATCTTAGTAGGATACCACCCAACAGTGTGTACCTAATATAAGTGTTTAAGTAGGCATACATTTATAAGGAAAACAATAAACATTACGATGCACAAATAAACACAAACTCCACTGGTGTTCAGCGGCCACTATGGAGTGTCACCTGCTTCGGCCAACACCGGAATCTCTGTCGTGTAACCCGACACCATGTTCCCCCTGACACCGCGTGTCTCAAGTACTGACGTCTCGAAGGCACGCCCAAGAATAGTAACCTAGCACCTTGTTCCTCCTGACACCTCGTGCCTCAAGTACCGACGTCCCGAAGGTACGCCCAAGAAGTAACTCAGAGGAACAGTGATTCCTGTCCTCAAATAAATAATCGGAGGGACAACGATGTCTGCCCTTAAATAAAGTAACCGAAGGTACGGCGATATCCGCCCTCAAATAAGTAACCAGAGGGACATCAATACCTACCCTCAAATAAGTAACTGGAGGGACAACAATACCTTCCATCAAATAAGTAACTGGAGGGACAGCGATACCTACCCTCAAATCATGGCGAGCCTCATCCCCCAACCTGATAGCCTAAAAGCTATCCCCTGGAGGCTCCTCACCTCCCACATGGCTTTCTATGGTAAGCACCCCAACCAAAGTACCTAAACTGCATCTATTGGGGCCTCTACCCACACGAGTGGTCAAAACCACCTCATCACGGAGTATCTCTGTGTGCACACTACTCAAGTTCTGAGTGAGTGGTATTCACCAAAATAGTACCTAAGCCACCACACATCTGACACCTCGTGCCCCTGTGACCATGCCGCTCAAGTCTGATGGCATCACCATCCATGTAACCCTGGCCATTCCCAACCTGACAGTCGCACTGTCTCAAGCCGATGTCCATGACGCCCAATACCGTGGTCAAAACCACCCAAAGTAACCCCGGGCCAAGCCCAAACTATGATCAGAATCACTCAACAATATCCGGGCCACGCCCATCACAACCCAAGGGGTCCAGCAGATGCAATTCATCAATTACCTATAAAACACATTTAAAAAAAACACATAACAGGAAAAACCATCTAAACAGATGAATTTCACTAAGAAAGTGCTCTCCTATACCAGCAATGAAGATTCTAAGGTCTCTAACAATTCATATCAAGGTTTAAATAACTAAAACTAACAGTTTAAACCAATACAATTCAAGTGTTATCATTTTGGAAACCCGACCAAAATGTCCCATGTGAGACACGACCTCTCGCCCAACCCTGGTCAATCAAGACAGGACAAAGGGCATACCCAAGGTATCCCATAGGTCTAATAAGTAATTTAAAATGAAATAGAAGATAAATTAGGGTCTCTATCAAAATACCCAAATACGCGCCGAAGGCCACGCTACGCAAATGACCACGAAAGCACAAAAAGAGGTATGCACCACCTACCTCGTACTAGTACGATGTTACTCCTCTGATGACAGCCTCCAATTTGGCCTAAGACGCGGTATATCTACAAAAAATCAAAACCTCTCAAACCCCAAAAACTCATTCTAGAACAGAAATCAAGGAAAACGGCTCAAGAGGAATCAACGCCTTACTGAGGGGGTTCTAATAGATCAAATGGTGATCTAAATGGAGTTCAGGCGAAGATTCGAGAAGGATTTGAAGGTCCGACCAGCTCTCCCCGTGTGAGCCACGAATGGGAGGAAGAAAAGAGGAAAGAATGAGAAATATTGAGTGGCCCAGGACTTAAAAACCCTAAATTTAAGTGGACGCATGGTTACCTCGCACGGTTTGTAAAACCGTACGCCAACCATGCGGTTTCCACTGCCTCACCCAGGAACTTCACATGACCATCCTATGCGGTTTGACAAACCATGCGTCGCCCATGCGGAGTCCACTGTCTCACCCAGAGACTTTGCACGGCTTTCCCGCATGGTTTGTTCAGACCATGCGCCAACCGTGCACACCTGCAGGACCTCCCCAACTTTTGAAAGTTCTTCCCCAGAAACAAGTCAAAAATTTCAAACAGGGTCAGGATTTTGACCCATTATAAAAACCTGGGTTCTTAAAAATCACCCCCAAACCAATTGTACCTAACCACATCTATCGGGGGCCTCTACCCAACGAGTGGTCAAAACCACCTCATCACAGAGTCTACCTGTGTGCAAAATACTCAAATTCCCAGGTGAGCGGTAATCACCAAAATAAGTTCCCAAGACACAACATCTCTAACACCTCATGTCCTTATGACCATGTCTCTCAAGTATGATGGCCTAGACATCCAAGTAACCCAGGCCATGCCCAACCTAATAGTCACACTACCTCAAGACAACTTCCATGATGCCCAATCCTATGGTCAGAACCACCCAATGTAATCTGGGCCAATCCCAACCTATGATCATCATCAATCAACAATACCAAGGACATGCCCAACATAACCTGTCATGACTCGCCTTCACCAAAAGGAGGGAAGGGTCAGAAGATTTCCAGACCCTTCATTCTTTAAGTTTAAGGAGAGATAATGACCCCTGAAACCCACCTTCAATAGGTCCCGGAGTGGCGAATAGCACCAAGGGTATGGAAATTTCACACAAATGGAAGGCATTGCCCTTTTTTATTTTATAGGATCGAGAGATAAGAAGAAGAAAACCCAACAACACCAAGGTAGAAAGAAAAGTAAATACAAAAGTAAACCATTCCTACATGCATGTTTCAAAAGTAAAAGCCACAAGGTGAAAAAGGTGTCTACAAAGGTAAGTACCAAAGAAAGAAAAAAAAACGAAAACTGCAACTGCTCCAAGGATCCGAGCTAGTATGGTCCTGCGCGATCCCCGAAGTCCTCCTAGAAACCTGAAAGCAGTTTTATATACATAGGGTGAGCATACAAGTACACTCATTAGGGAAAACCAAAGACTCTCGTGCACAAGTGGGGTAACATGCTAAAGTCTCGTGGGAAAAGAAGTAAGCCAAACACCTAACAAGGTAAACTATCCACCCAAGCCTCACCAAGGAACACTCCCCAAATAATGAAAGTCAAGTAATATAATATAATAGCACATCGAGGTTTGGGTACCCCGCGCCACTTTCCCACTGGTTATTGAGACATCCTATGCATCGTACCAATCCCGCCATTCTCACCGCAGTCCCATAGCCACACCCGCCCGCACACACCTGGGCCACAACCACACGCAGTCCCACTGCCAAATCCCGCTCGCACACACCTGGGCCACAATTGTCACACGTAACAACGCCTGCAAACACCTAGGCCAGAACAACCAACACCACGCCCGAAGAAACCTGGGCTAAAGGATCCACTGCCATGCCCGAAGACAACTGGGCCTCGTCCCGAAGACACTTGGGAAACCACCTGCCGCACACACCTGGACAACCACCACACTACCCCACCCGAAGGTTCTTGGGCTAATAATGGACCTCAGGCCATCACAGCCTACCCGAAGATACTTGGGCTATCTGGGAAAGGGATCAGAAAAAGGAGCTAATAACCAGTCACTAAGAATAGTGTTGGGAAAAACACCCTCCCCCATGAAATGGGGGTGTTCGGCACTAAGTGCTCAACTTGGGTGGGGAGTGAATAAGAAACACAAAACTACAAGTATAGATATAGGTAACAAGCACTCACCCAAAGCTTAGGTTTTTCTAACCAACCTACAGAACACAACACCACTGCGTCCAAGTCACAAGTCACGACTCTCGCCAAAAAAACCCATTTGTCCCATTCTTGTTTCAAGTTCAGTGATAATGTTTAATTAATTTTAAGCACTACTGGGCAACTAGCAAGCATAGGCACAAGTACAGGAAAGTAAATAGTCAAGCATCAACCATAACGCCCACACCCGGTTCTCAATAACAGAGGATCCCACACCAATTCGTGATATAAACAAGTACCCACCCGGTATTAAAACTCACAACCACCGAATCCATACCAACAGGGGATCCCATCCCCAAATTCACACAACCACCAAGAGTATAAGACAGGGGATCCCATCCCCTCCCACATTTCTAGCAATCGGCCCGAAAAGAAAACAACCAACTACCACCATCAACACAAGTCAGGGTCGTGCCAATATTTTTAGATTTAAACGACTTAAAACACTCCATGATTTCAATCTTCGTGTGTTTTAACTGGGGGTTATCACAGAAGGATTGATCCTGGGGCTTTCAATTCACTTATCCGGGTGTACGTTATTAACCAGTATCCTTTTTAACAGCAGGAGTTCACAACCACAAACAAGCCATTTAAAACATCAGCAGGGGTTCATTAGTGCACAAACAACGACCACCAACAGCCTCGATTTTCAGAAATGTGTAAGCCAGCACAACTCAGAAATATGGTCATAATATAAACAACATCAACGATCACAACCCCCCCTCATTCTTTATAGAATCCAGTTAATTATCTTCATTTAGGTCTGGTTTATCCAATTCTACAGAACAGAAACACGCCCACCCCGCATGATACACAAAAGAGAGAGGCAAAGGAGAGATTCCCTACCTGTTGATAGATGATCGACGCTTAGGCCGGGCGCGGAACTTTACGGATAATGATGCAGCACGCCCGATGTACCAGAAGCTGTTTGTGAAAAGCCGCGATCAAGGAAAGGAGAAACCACGACTAACCCTTAGTTTATAAGAGCCGTAGACGGTTGAGAAAAAAACGTTGAACCGCGTAAGGCATGGGGGTCGTGGGTTGATCACGCGACTCCACTCGTCATTAAAGGGGGTCGGGTGGTTTAAACCAACTCATTAATTCATTAAGTATTTAATTAAAACTCTTATGCGCATTACAGGTCTTTAAAACACGCTCAAACAGGTCAAAATAGGGTTTAAAACCCTAATTGTGCAAGGAGGAATGCCACTGGAAAAGACCTGGCAAGGCCGGGTGATGCCGATCGGTCTCACTGAGACGCCACCCCTTTAGGACCCGAATTTTGGCAAAGGGAAGGACCAAGAGAGTCTGGGTCATCACATCAGATACCTATCAAACTATTCTCGTCCTCAAGAATTTAAACAACCCAGAAGGAAAAAGGCGGGTCCGAAAAACCACCTCAAAAGATACCTCTCAAGAGTGAACCTCATTATTAACTAAGAAAACCTTCTTGTCACTAACCAAGCAACATATCATATCAAACTGCCCAGGCATGTGAGGGTTGGGGAGTCTCCTTCCCCATGTCAAGATATTATCCGCTTTGGGCGGCACTGACTCACCCGCACAGGTTTAATCACATCCACCTTAATGCGTCTTGATTAGGGGTCAGGTTCTCTCCTCCCCCATAGCCAGGGCTTTTCACACACATTCAGAGGAAGAAAACTAGTACATTCTATAGAAAAAGACAAAATGTTCTACCACAACACGTACAACAAGGGACAAACTCAAAACAACTCTGGGTACTGGGTACGAATATGTGCTTCCCTTTCCCACGTACTCTCCTCAATCCCACCATGTATCCACAACACACGAACCAAGGGGATGGTTCACCCATAAATCACCTTTTCTTTGCGATCCTTGATCATCACTGGTCTCTCCAAAAAAGTCACATCGTCCTCAATGTCCAGCTCACCCCAATCGAGGACGTGTGAATCGTCGTGCAGATACCGACGGAGCTGGGACACATGGAAGACATCATGTATCCTCAGCAGCGGCGGTGGCAATGCTAGCTAATAAGCCACCTCGCCGACCCGCCGCAACACTTCGAAGGGTCCGATGAACCCGGGGGAAAGCTTACTCTCCTTGTCGAACCTCCGCTGCCCACGCCGAGGGGAGACCTTCAAGAAAACGTGGTCTCCAACCTCAAACTCCAAGGGCCTCCTCCTAGTATCAGCATACGACTTCTGTCGGTCATGGGCCGCATTCATCCTTTCCCGTATGAGATGAACCTTCTCTTTCGTGTTCTGCACCACCTCCGGTCCAAGGATGCCTGCCTCTCCTACTTCGACCCAACACACAGGTGAACGGCATGGCCTCCCGTACAAGGCTTCAAACGGGGCCATACCGATGGTAGAGTGATAGCTATTATTGTAAGCGAACTCTACCAGGGGCAAGTGTCACACCCATGATCCTCCTGAGTCCAGAACACATGCCCGTATCATATCCTCCAAGGTCTGGATGGTGCGCTCTGTTTGTCCATCTGTCTGGGGATGGAAAGCAGTGCTAAGGCGTAATTGGGTGCCAAACGCATGCTTCAATCCTCTCCAGACTCGTGAGGTAAATCCCGCATCCCTATCCGAGACTATAGACCTTGGAACTCCATGAAACCGCACCACCTCATCCACATACCTTCGTTCCAAGGTATCCACTACACTCGACTCCCTGATTGCGAGGAAGTGAGCCGATTTCGTCAACCTGTCCA
The DNA here is from genome assembly GCA_963277665.1 of Viscum album. Classification (NCBI taxonomy): domain Eukaryota; kingdom Viridiplantae; phylum Streptophyta; class Magnoliopsida; order Santalales; family Viscaceae; genus Viscum; species Viscum album. Next base: position 764,224,050 of record OY728122.1, read on the forward strand.
CTACCACCCAGATGGCGTCGTATCCCCCTTGTACCTTGGGTAGTCCTGTGAAGAAATCCATCGAGATTTCATCCCACTTCCACTCGGGAACATCTAGAGGCTTCAGTAGGCCACCTGGAACTCAGTGTTCAGCCTTTACTTGCTGACACACTAAGCACTTGGCCACAAACTCTACCACCGCTCGCTTAACTACGGGCCACAAAAACTGCATCTTCAGTCCCTGGTACATCTTGGAAACTCCTGGGTGCACTGCCAGGGGTGAGTTGTGGAACTCACTGAGAACCTTGTCGTGAACTGCCTCCGTAACGAACAACCTTCCCTGGAAAAGCATTCGGTTCTGACCATCCTCTATCCACCCTTCCGGAGCATTTCCCTGGTCAACTCGGTCATGCATCACTTTGCACTCTGGGTCTCCCCACTAAGACTCCTCCACTTGCTGAAACAGAGATGACCTCATTTTCATCTGATACAGGCAGCCTCTACCGCTATCCATCCTCGCATCCAGGTGTAAAGCAGCTAACTCCTCCATCGCCTTCCAGGCGTCCGCCGACTCTCAGACCGCATCCTTCTGCGTCCTCCTGCTCAAGGAATCGGCCACCACATTTCCCTTGCCCTCAGTATAAGAGATCTCAAAGTCGTAATCCTGGAGGAACTCCACCCATCTCCACTGTCACAATTTTAGGTCCCGCTGGGAGAAGATATACCTCAAGCTTTTGTGATCCGTGAAGACCACAAAGCGTTCCCTAATGAGGTAGTGCCGCCATAACTTTAGCGCAAAAACGACCGCTGCAAGCTCCAGGTCGTGGGTGGCGTAATTGCGCTCATGGGGGCGTACCTGCCTGGACCCATAAGAGATCACCCCTTGTTGCTGCATCAACATGCATCCTAGGCCCTGTCCTGAAGCATCACAGAACACCTCATAAGCCTCCCCCTCTTCTGGAAATCTCAGCACTAGGGTACTAACCAACTTCTCCTTTAGATAGCTGAAGGTTGACTCGCACTGCTCGCTCCACACGAAAACCTGGTCTTTCTTGGTTAGGGCTGTCAAAGGGGCTACCACTCGGGAGAAGTTGGGTACGAACCTCCTATAGTAACCTTCCAACCCGAGGAAACTAGAGATCTCTTCCACATTCTTGGGTGCTGCCCAAGAAACAAATGCCTCAACTTTTGACGGGTCCACCGCCACTCCCTGCTCGGACACCACGTTCCCGAGGAAGCGCACTTCTCGTGTCCAGTACTTGCATTTTGACAACTTCCCATAGAGCTGATGATGTCGGAGGACCTCCAAAACCATCCTCAGGTGCTCCACATGGTCCTCCTCTGATCTTGAGTAGACCAGGATGTCATTGATGAATACGACTACGAACCGATCCAGGTACTCACGGAAGATGGAGTTCATAAGAACCATGAACACAACTGGGGCGTTCGTAACACCGAAGGGCATGAATACAAACTCGAAGTGTCCATATCTGCACCTGAACGCCGTCTTCGGGATGTCTACCTCCTTCACCCTCAGTTGGTGGTACCCAGACCACAGGTCGATCTTCGATAACCATCCTGCCCCTTTCAGCTGGTCGAAAAGACCGTCTATCCTCAGAAGAGGGTAGTGATTCTTGATCATCACCTGATTCAGCCTCCTGTAGTCTATGTACAACCTGAGACCACCAGCTGCCTTCTTTTCAAACAAGACCGGAGCACCCCACGGTGACGCACTTGGACGAACATAACCTCTATTCATCAGATTGTCAATCTGGATCCGCAACTCCCGTAGCTCTGAAGGTGCCATCCGGTAAGGAGCCATCGAGATCAGACGAGCACCGGGCTGTAGTTCTATCCCGAACTCGATATCACGCCGAGGGGGTAGAGTCATCACCTCCTCTGGAAAGATGTCCATAAACTCACGGACAATCTCTGGCACTTATACCATCTCAACATCTATTTATTCCACTGTCAACTCGACCAACAAGGAGAGGAGGGGTTCCTCCCGCCTGTTGCCCTTCTGACCGCTCCGCTCGCTGGTGAAGGTAACACGCCGGCCGTCCGAGTCCGAGAACACCACCCTTCTTCGGAAACAGTCGATGATGGCACACACAGAGAATAGCCAGTCGATTCCTAGGATGACATCATATGGCTGTATTTGTAGCAAGAGAAGGTCCCTAACCGACCGATGTGGCCCTATCATCAGTCCACATCCTCGAAAAACATGCAACAAGTCGGTCTGACCTCTGACTGGTGTGCTCAACACCAGGGGAACTGGAAGTCTCTTGGCGTCTAGACCCAAGAAACGGGCTAGACTGGGTGAAACAAAGGAGTGCGAAGCTCCAGTATCGAACAGGGCATAAGCAAGAGTGCTAAACAAACTGATCGTACCTCGAACAACCTCCGGCCCTGCCGGAACTGCTGCCTCTACGGCATGTAATTGTCCATGCCCAGCTCCCCTTCCCCTCGGCTGTCAGCCATCTCCCCGACCACGCCCCGGTCGAGGTCCCTGAGGTGCGCCCTGAGGTCGGCCTCCCCCTCCTACGTCTGCCCTCGGAGGAGCGGGAGCTCGCTGTCTCTGCTGCTGCTACTGGAAAGGTCTAGCCGCAAGCTACTGCTGCTGGGGCGGGTGAGGGAGGTGTCCGCCACCGCCAAACTGCACCCAATCTGGGCACTGACTCCGGAGATGTACAGGGCTCCCACAGACGAAGCACCGCGGTCCCGGGCCCGAAGGAAAAGGGCGAGGACCTAGGGATCGAAACTAAAACTACTGCGGCCTGCTCCCTGCTGGTCGGAACCTGGAGGGTCCTAACACTGGAGGCCTGGTGCTGACGGCCTTTCCCTTCGATGGTCCCAGCTAGATCCCCTCTCATGACACACCTCCTAGAGCGTGCATCCTCTCCACCACTTCGGCCTTCTTCTGGACCTCCAAGTATGTCGGAAGGGTAAAGGGGGTAACAACATACTGGAGGGAGGGTCGGAGTGCCTCCTCCAAACGTCTTGCCCGAGACTCCTCGTCGGGAAAGTGGTCTGGAGAAAAACGTAGGAGGTCCTTGAACTTGATCCCTAGCTCCATCACGGACATACTCCCATGTTGGAGGGAGAGTATCTCCTGTCTCTTTTCTTACTTCATCGTCGAGGAGAGGAATTCCGCCCGGAACTCCCTCTCGAAATCCGCCCAAGACACCTCAGACTCTCTCCTCTCCCCCAGGTAAAGATTCCACCACTGACGCACTGCTCCCTGCATCTGGATGACGGTCAGAGGGACCCAGTACTCGGTCGGGGCCCGAATCAGGCCGAAGGCTATTACTAGTTCCTCTAGCCAGCCTTCTGTCTTCATGTCAGAGGTGCTTCCCTCATACATCTCGAGGTTCTATCGCTGGAAGGCCCGAAGAGTCTTCTGCCACTGGTCATCCTCTTCTTGTCGATCAGCTCTCTACCGATCGGCCAAAGTAGTCTCCGGGGCCTCGATCTCCTATACCACACGTGGTCTCCTTCCAGGTGCCATAGCTGCAAGGTAAACAAGGAATACCTAAGCCCAAGTAGTGCAGAATATCATTCTTAAAATTTCTCAAAAATTTTAAATTTATTCTTAATTCCCAAGACATCCCAGAAACACAAAAACACAAGTCATTATGATGCATGTACCTTTCCTAGGGTCTCTACCCTGCAATCAGCGTGGCATCACTTGGTCGTTCGGTAGGTCCAGAGTCCTTGCATCGAATCATGGGGGGCCCTAAAATCCCGTTTCCTAGCCAGTCTTCCCTGGCCTAATTCACGCACCGAGGTCACCCAACACCGTTGCCTTACCATCCCATGAAATCCTCACTATGCCTAACTCCAGACTCCATCCTATCTCCCAACCATCAGCCTCTGATACCATTCTGTCACGACCCGCCTTCACCAAAAGGAGGGAAGGGTCAGCAGATTTCTAGGCCCTTCCTTCTTTAAGTTGAAGGAGAGATAATGACCCCCGAAACCCGCCTTCAATAGGTCCCGGAGTGGCGACTATCACCAAGGGTATGGAAATTTCACACAAATGGAAGGCATTACCCTTTTTTATTTTATAGGATCGAGAGATAAGAAGAAGAAAACCCAACAACACCAAGGTAGAAAGAAAAGTAAAGACAAAAGTAAACCATTCCCACATGCATGTTTCAAAAGTAAAATCCACAAGGTGTAAAAGGTGTCTACAAAGTTAAGTACCAAAGAAAGAAAAAAAAGAAACAACAACTGCAACTGCTCCAAGGATCCGAGCTAGTAAGGTCCTGCGCGATCCCTGAAGTCCTCCTGGAAACCTGAAAGCAGTTTTATATACGTAGGGTGAACATACAAGTACACTCAGTAGGGAAAACCAAAGACTCTCATGCACAAGTGGGGGAACGTGCTAAAGTCTCGTGGGAAAATAAGTAAGCCAAACACCTAACAAGGTAAACTATCCACCCAAGCCTCACCAAGGCACACTCCCCAAATAACGCAAGTCAAGTAATATAATATAATATCACATCGATGTTTGGGTACCCACGCTACTTTCCCACTAGTTATTGAGATATCCTATGCATCGAACCAATCCCGCCATTCTCACTGCAGTCCCACTGCCACACCCGCCCGCACACACCTAGGCCACAACCACACGTAGTCCCACTGCCGAATCCTGCCCGCACACACCTGGGCCAGAACTGTCACACGTAACCACGCCTGCAAACACCTAGTCTAGAACAACCACCACCACGCCCGAAAACACCTGGGCTAAAGGATCCACTGCCACGCCCGAAGACACCTGGGCCTCATCCCGAAGACACTTGGGAAACCACCTGCCGCACACACCTGGCCAACCACCACACTACCCCGCCCGAAGGTTCTTGGGCTAATAATGGACCTCAGGTCATCACAGCCTACCCGAAGATACTTGGGCTATCCGGGAAAGGGAGCAGAAAAGGAGCTAATAACCAGCCACTAAGAATAGTGTTGGGAAAAACACCCTCCCCCATGAAATGGGGGTGTTCGGTACTAAGTGATCAACTTGGGTGGGGTGCGAATAAGAAACACAAAACTACAAGTATAGATATAGGTAACAAGCACTCACCCAAAGCTTAGGTTTTTCTAACCAGCCTACAGAACACAACACCACTGCGTCCAAGTCACAAGTCACGACTCTCGCTAACAAAACCCATTTGTCCCATTCTTGTTTCAAGTTCACTGATAATTTTTAATTAAGTTTAAGCACTACTGGGCAACTAGAAAGCATAGGCACAAGTCCAGGAAAGTAAACAGTCAAGCATCAACCATAACGCCCACACCCGGTTCTCAACAACATAGGATCCCACCCCAATTCGTGATATAAACAAGTACCCACCCGATCTTAAAACTCACAACCACCGAATCCATACCAACAGGGGATCCCATCCCCAAATTCACACAACCACCAAGAGTATAAGACAGGGGATCCCATCCCCTCCCACATTTCCAGCAATCGGCCTGAAAAGAAAACAACCAACTACCACCAGCAACACAAGTCAGGGGGTATTTTCAGATTTAAACGACTTAACACACTCCATGATTTCAATCTTCGTGTGTTTTAACTGGGGGTTATCACAGAAGGATTGATCTGGAGGATTTCAATTCACTTAGTCGGGTGTACGTGATTAACCAGTATCCTTTTTAACAGTAGGAGTTCACAACTACAAACAATCCATTTAAAACATCAGCAGGGGTTCATTAGTGCACAAACAAAAACCACCAACGACATCGATTTTCAGAAACGCGTAAGCCAGCACAACTCAGAACGATGGTCATAATATAAAAAACATCAACGATCACAGCCCCCCCTATTTCTGTATAGAATCCAGTTCATTATCTTCATTTAGGTCTGGTTTATCCAATTCTAAAGAACAGAAACATGCCCACCCCGCATGATACACAAAAGAGAGAGGCGAAGGAGAAATTCCCTACCTGTTGATATATGATCGACGCTCAGGCCGGGCGCGGAACTTTACGGATAACGATGCGGCGCGCCCGATGCACCAGAAGCTGTTTGTGAAAATCCGTGATCGAGGAAAGGAGAAACCATGGCTAACCCTTAGTTTATAAGAGCCGTGGACGGTTGAGATAAAAACGCTGAACCGCGTAAGGCGTGGGGGTCCTGGGTTGATCGCGCGGCTCCACTCGTCATTAAAGGGGTTTGGGTGGTTTAAACCGACTCATTAATTCATTAAGTATTTAATTAAAACTCTTATGCGCGTTACGGGTCTTTAAAACATGCTCAAATAGGTCAAAATAGGGTTTAAAACCCTAATTGTGTAAGGAGGAACGCCACTGGAAAACCCCCGACAAGGCCGGGTGACGCCGATCAGTCTCACCAATCGGTCTCACCGATCGGCCTCACTGATCGGCCTCACCGATCGGTCTCACCGATCGGTCTCCCATATCAGTCGCGCTGATCGGTCTCCCCGATCGGTCGCGCCGATCGGTCTCACTGATCGGTCTCACCGATCGGTCTCACCGAGATGCCACCCCTTTAGGACCCGGATTTTGGCAAAGGGAAGGACTAAGAGAGTCTGGGTCATCACATAACCCAAAGGTTCCAGCATATTCAATATCACACATCACATATATATAATCAAAATAAATAATTCAAATAGTCAAAACAAACTAAACAGTTGAATTGCACTAGCCATGTGTTGTCCCATACCTGCACCAAGGTCTTGAAAGCCTCTTACAAACTTAATCATGCTTAACAATTCAAACTCATCAATTTAATTCACAATAATTCAATTATAACCATTTTGGAACCCTTGAACAAAATGCACCAAATGAGAAGTGGCCTCTAACCCAGCCTCCCTCAAGCATAACGGGATAATGGAATAACTAACAACATCCCACAATGCATACGGTCAATTCAATATAATTAAACAAGGGTCTCTCTTAATACCCGATGTCATGCTAAAAAGACACAACGCCCAAATGACCACGAAAACACAGAAGAAGGTATGCACCACCTACCTGAGACTTATAGAAATAGGCATGTCTGATATCAAGCTCCAATTCAAAGCCGATATTCCTAGATCTACATTTCTGTCAAATCGCAACAATTCTACTCGGATGGAAGCTGTAGTGTGTAAGGAAAAGAAATTAGAATGAAAGAGGCTGCGCGAGTTTAGCCTTTCCGATGTGACCCCGTAACCAATGATGAATTGAAGAATGGACATCAGATAATGATTCCAGGGTAAGGTTTGTTCTTAGGGATTTCGGAACGGATCTGTTCTGAAATTGGGGAAGAAGAAGACGTCTTACAAAATTAGATGCAATGCCCTCCCATATAAACAAATAAAAATAAAAGTACACAACATGTATGAAAGACTAAACTCTGTGTAGTAGCTTTTTTTGTACTCTCAAATTAAGCAGAGGTATCCACACATCTTGGATGCCCCACATGGGTCAACACACAACTAAGATTAATCCAGTACGTAGAAGGATGATACATGGCGTGTCAAGTAACTCTACACTCTGTGTAGTGGGAAATTATTACCCAGTCACCACACGACATGTACTTGGTCATCACATGGATAGTACATGCCTAACCCACACATGACATATAATTTGGAGTACATGGTGTGTAATCTAGAAATTTCTAGAACTTCCCATATTTTTCTAGTTTTCTCATAAACAAGTCAAAAATTCAAATAGGGTCAGGATTTTGACTCGTTCCAAAAACCTGGGTTCTTATAATCTCCCCACCTTAACATATCTCGTCCCTGAGCTATCAATTGAAACCTGAAGATGTACTGAACATACCGATCCCCAAGGGGCTCCCCACCATAGGAATTCCCTATCTCAGTCTCAAACCAACCAAAAATAAAATCAAGCAAATGTCCAATGACCTATTTCCTGGACCCATGGTCCTCCTGTGATGCATCATCACCCTTGAACCTCATCGGTGATATCGTTTCATTTCCAACACCCAATTGTATACCACACCACATGGTGTCTTCCTCCATGACGTCTTGCATCCCATGGATTATCAAAGCTAAACCCGGGGCCATGCACCTCAAGTAACTCGCATCTTCGATGCCCCGATGCCTTTGACACCTCAAGTAACTGACATCCTCGATGCACTGATGCCCACAACACCTCAAGTAACCCATATCCTCGATTCTCTTGATTCCATGCATCTCATACATATAAATAAATATATCACACACTCAAAATGGTGACAAACCCATTGACCAGTGTCTAGTATGTTCAACTAAATCATGTACACCTTGTGTACTCAATCCGAACATGCCTTAAGAGGCCATGCCAAAAGAAAACATGAAAAATCACAGCCACACCTGTGGCGTGCCTCTAACCATCATTAGATCACCAGCCTACTCAGCCTCTAGTAGCTCCATGGAATGCACCTAGCCTGAAGTACGACTGACTGATGCCTGACCTCCCTGCGGTGCTTCTCCAATCACTAGCCACTGACCCCTCAACTGGGTACTATTGTCTCTTCCACGTCCTCCACGTGCATTTGAATCTCGGTTATCATCACATGGTACTGATCCAAATCCAAACCCAGACATCATATTATATCCTGGTCCCTACCTACCGACTGTCTATGAAGGCTGCCTATAGAACCTCTCAAGATTCCTGACCTATCACTACTGGAAAAAGGGGCTATACCCATAGTTCAAAACCGTGGGTATAGCTCCCAAAATTGTGGGTATAGGCTATACCCATGGTTTTGGGAACCATGGGCTGGAACGACATCGGTATAGGGGTCTTAACCTATACCCACAGTTTGGTAGAACCATGGGTATAGGTGTGTCACACACCAAAACCACGCTGTACAGCGTGGAAGGGCACTTACACCATGGTTTGAATGGTGGGGAATTTATTCAATTCATTTTTAAAAATTTGCGTTCAGCGATGTTTGAACCCTGCACGCTACAATTCACAGTGAGCCCATGGACCAACCAAGCTGCAATTATTATATGTTATATATATATATATATATATGGATATATATTAATATATTCTATGTCGCGTATTCAAAAACCGTAGCCGCGGTGTTTCGAACCTGCGCCTCCCGCTACGCCTCGCGCCCGCGCCCCACGACGGACCAAACGACATGTTAATTTAATCTGCTATACATTCATATATCTGCCTATATATTTTAATATAAAACGTATTTAAATTCAAAAAATGTGCCTGTGGGGATTTGAACCGGTGTCTCGCAGTAATCCTCAATCCCGCTTACCAACTGAACTGACATTATTATTTAATATATATACATTCATCTGCTTATATATATTAATATAATCCGTAAAAAAATGTCTTACCACCAAATTTTTTTCGTGCCCCGCCTAATTTTCCCCCCTCCATAACACGAGAAAGATATACCCATGGTTCTGGAGAACCGTGGGTATAGGTCTTCAAAAAAAACCGCAATACCTACGGTTTTGAAGAACCGTCAGTATAGGTCTTCGGAAAATACCCTATACCCACGGTTTTCTCCAAAACCGTGGGTATAGGTCTTAAAAGAAAACAATACCCATGGTTTTTGGCACAATCGTGGGTATAGGTTCACATACTATCCCTATACCCACGGTTTTGGAAAACTGTGGGCATAGGGGTACCCTATACCCACGGTTTTTTGAAAAACCGTGGGTATAGACTTATTTTCCAGTAGTGTATCTACATGCCCGAAACTCCTTTGGAGGCCTATCGCACTGAGCCTGAACATTCCATGGATATCCAAACTGAAATAAAAACACTAATGAACTACTAAAAGGTGATATTACTGAGTCCTTGGCCTGACTACCCTTCTAGAACTCATCCCAACCTCGTTTCCTGATATCCGAACCATCACCTGAAGCCATCATCCAACCTAAGTGAGACCTCCCTTTATTGTTGCCCTCCACTATGAGCACATGATTCACCATATCTAAGAACAAACCCAACTTGAAGATATTTACCTAGATCCAAATGGCATGTCTTAAGCCATCTTCTATGTGCCTCACCCCTGGCGATTCGTTGCTTACCATACCAGGTGCAAAGCGAGATAGCTCAATAAAAGTTGTTGCATAGTCAATGATAGACATGTCTCCCTACTGAAGGCTCAACAACTCCCGATCTCTCTCTTCCCTCAATGTATTTAGGTAAAAGTGATCAAAGAACCTGTCCTTGAGGTCCTTCCATGATAGTTTTTCGTTTTTTGCGAGCCTGAACCTGCACATCCCACCAACGCTTCGCCGGTCCTCTCAGCATGCACGTCACTAGCTTGAACCTCTTCCCATGGGGCATCTTGAGCTGGTCAAAGATCATCTGCATGCTCTCTATCAAGTTCTCAGCTGCCTGTGGACCACCCTCACCCTGAAAAAGTGGCGAGTGCTGCGACTAGAACTCTCACGTCAGATATTCCATAGATGGATCTATACCCTACGCACCTATGTCGATCCCCTGTAAGACAGATACCAGGCTAGTTCGGAGCTGCTTGTCGAGCCACGACCAGAACGCTGTCAAACCCAGCTATTGTCTTGCCTGCACTGGATCCTTAACCTGATCATGTTCTTGAGCCTGTACCTATAACTCATGTTCTACCTGCACCAGATCCTGAACCTGATCCTACTCCTGTGGCACTGTACCATCTCCCACCTGACGCTCCATCTGATTCATCCATAAGGAACCTGCTGAATACCATAAATGGTTAGACAACCCATATATTCAAAATAATATATTCAACACATATAAGGAAATTAGTAAAGAGGAATCATATAAAAACTAACGTTACTCCCCCTTATCGCAACCCATTCGCATGACATCCCGACCTCATGACCTCCTTACTCGCCCCCAACATAGCCATGTATCAAAAGCACCTCAGGCCATGCTCGTCCTGACAACCAACGATTCCTCAAACTGATGATCGAGTCACCCAATACTGATGATCAAAATCACCTCAACCATAGTACCTGCCTGCTCGTACCAGAGTCAGACCCAAATACCCTACCACATGTAATTATACAATATATATAAAGCATGGAATATTACATTTCAATCAACAAGAAATTCTATCAATATTTTCACCCTTCACATTTCAAAAGCATCTATGGCATGGAAATTGATATTATTCACATGGTATTATCACTTCACAAAGCATATGTGTAGTTATGAAATTGAAATACCCTAAAAATGTGCCTATCAAATGCCAAACTATCATGCCTTTCCATACTGAGCTAAGGTTCAATTCTCCCTTACTACATTGGGTCAAGGGTCACATATCACAATTAATAAAATCACACACCAAGTGAGCCACTAGGGTGGAAATCATATAAACTATAATCTGAGTAAAAGAAAAACAAAAATTCACACCCAAGGAAACTTGGTCCATCCCTCGTACCGGGAGGTGCAGGCACCCAAGCACAAGCTAGAAACCCAGCTCGAATTACAACATATCTCCAGTCTACCATATCCCAAATAGTAAACAAACAGAAATAAAAAGAGAAGTCTCAATATCATTAGTAGAAAACAAAACACTACTACTAAATCCCTATCAAGAACCTCCTTTTAAACCACTTTGTAACATCACTAACCTAAAGATCCACCCGAACAGTGCTAAACGGGTCAGGTGTTACTACCTTAGGCACACCTCCTCGAACGCCAAAGGTTGCCGACTAGAAGCGAGGGACTAAATAGGTATAATGGAAATTCTATACCCTCTTGAAGGATAATAAAGGTATTGTACATAGTATATTATAAAATAAGAGACTCTGCAGACTCTAACTAGACCCGCATAGTAGAAGAGAAACAATATCAAATAAACAAAGGAAGTAATAAACAAACAAAAGCAGTGGAATGTAAACACAACAACATGTTGAAACCACTTGTAACAATTACTAGAACATACAAGTCATGCATCCATAGAAAGTTAAGATATAAAGGGGCACCAATGGCTAACCAAAAACAGCTACAATAAACAAGGTAATAATGATGATAAAAAAAAAGAAATCAAAAAAAAGTAAACTCCATCTAAGAATGACCACAAGGTCTATACCAGTCTCCATGCCAAACATCACTATGGTCTAGCTTCTAAGGCTGAACTATTTCCTTCATGTAAATTCATAAAGTCTACATGCGTCCCGAAGGTCCCGTGTAGGGTGTGAGACGAATCTCAGTAGGATATCACCCAATGGTGCATACCTAATATAAGTGTTTAAGCATGCATGAATTTATAAGGAAAGAAGTAAATAGTACGATGTAAAAACAAACATAAACTCCACTAGTGCTCAAAAGCTACCATGGAGTGTCACCTGCTTCAGCCAACGCTGTAATCTCTGTCATGTAACCCAACACCATGTGTCTTCTGACACCTCGTGTATTAAGTACTAACATCCCAAAGGCATGCCCAAATAATAGTAACCCTACTCAAAAGCCCATGTTAGCCCATGAAACAACAATCATAGGGGAAATGATGCTTGTACTCAAATAGGAACTAGAGGGACATCGGTGTCTGCCCTCAAATCATTAACTGGTGGGACGACGATGTCTGCCCCCAAATCTTGGCGAGCCTCTGCCCCAACCCAATAGCCTCAACTTTATCCCCAAAAGGCTCTTCACCGTCCACATGGATTCTGATGGAAAGAAACACCAAACCAATTTTACCTAACCATATCTATCTGGGGCCTCTACCCAATAAGTGGTCAAAACAACCTCATCGTGGATTCTACCTATGTGCACACTACTCAAAGTTCTGGGTGAGTGGTAATCACCAAAATAAGTTTCCAAGACACAACATCTCTAACACCTCGTGTCCATGTGACCATGTCTCTCAGGTCTGGTGGCCTCTCCATCCAAGTAACCCAGGCCATGCTCAACCTGATAGTCACACTCCCTCAAGCCGACGTCCATGACGCCCAATCCCATGGTCAGAACCACCCAATGTAATCTGGGCCAAGCCCAACCTGTGATCAACATCACTCAACAATACCTAGGCCATGACCAACACAACCTGAAGGTTCCAGTATTTGAAATATCACACATCACATATATATAATCAAAATAAATACTTCAAATAGGAAAAACAAACTAAACAATTGAATTGCACTAGCCATGTGTTGTCTCATACCAGCACTGTGGTCTTAAAAGCCTCTAAAAAAATTAATCATGCTTAACAATTCAAACTCAGCAGTTTAATTCATAGTAATTAAATTATAACTGAAAGCGTGACCGATTGTCGCCTATCGATTGGTCAAGGTTCTGGTGCTCTGCTAATGTGTATAGCAGCACTCGGGTCGAATCCTCGACGATGATACTTTTTAATAGTCGATTGTTTTTAGTTGATTGTATTCTAATTAGGGGGTTTGTTTACAGAGCTTATGAAATAATTTATGGATGATGTTTGATTTAAAAAATTGATAAATATTGGGGTGAGTTCATCAATAGGTGGTTAAGCTTGTGATATCCTTGATCCTTGCTTTGTATTGCATTAAATTAACACCCATGTCACAAGTTGACGTTGATTGAAATTCCTAAGTGTTAAGACTTTAATCCAAGCATTAACTTAACTAGGATTATAATATCAATCAGTACTTGATTGTGGTAGTGTATTTATGGTTCCAATAATCCATGTAATCCATATGTTAAACAAAATATGTCAATAATCCATGACATGTTAAGTCCAACATATACAATGTTAATTCAAAGAATACTCATCGAGAAAAAGCTCTTAATCGCATAACATACCTAAATTATAACTCACCCCAATGAGATATTTACTCATAAATTTAAATTATTAGTAATATGGTTATAATAATTATTATTATAAATTAAGAAGATTAGAAAAATAAAGGGATAAGAAAAGATTGGTGCATCGAACACACACACAAACGACGATGATAATTAAAAATGAACATTAGATTGAATGAGAAAGCAAAATAAGGGAAGGGTATTCAACTATAGTTAAACTATTTTAAGAATATAAATATTAAAATACATAAGGTGGGTGATAATAAAAGATATTAAAGAATAAAATTTCATTAAAAAAAATTACAAAAAAAGACTTACAAGATTACAATAATGAAGAACACAAAAGTAAAAGGAAACAAAGAGTGGAGGAAGGGTATCTCAAGTGAAAAATTGAGTATGGAAGGTCCTCCCAAAAACATTTCAAGGCTTTGTTCGTTCCAATATGTGTTCCTCTCTTCTAAAATTCCAACCTTTTTGAAAGGAGTGGAGGGGATTTATTTATAGCCCAAGGTGGTGGACTGTTTGAATTCTAAAACTACTCCTCCACTTGGCTCGACGATTTGGAAATTCAGAAAGCTGAATCTAGAGATATCTCCATATTAAAAGTTGTATATATGTATCTACTCTGTCTACTATGAAAATTTGGAGTCCATTGGACTTAAGGATCCAAAGTAATGTTGGTTTGATTAAAAAAATTTAATCTATCCCTTTCAATCCAAATGTTTTGAAGACCAAAATGTGAATGGATTTTTGAATAAGAATATGACTTCAAATACGAATTATTTATTCAAAAAAGTTGTCCAAATATATCTCCTATTTCACACTGCAAAATAGAATCTTGGTTTTATGATTACATCATGAGGTATGTCATGAATAGTATCCGGATTTTAATTCCCGGATAGAATGGTGGGTTGGACTTCAAAACATCATTTGGGATCTCTTTTTTAGAGTTAGGCCATGAAATTTTTATCCATGAATCCTAGAATTTTTATCCAATGGTTTGATGATAATTAATGAATTTTCACTTTTGGATTGATCCACTAATTCAATCTTTGTGGATGGTCCAGTTTCTTCACAGATTTTGTGGGCCTTCTTTTGTGGTCCATATGACCCTTCAAATGGAAGAATTGGCCAATGATTCCTTCTAATGATATGTGGGAAAGTGAATAAGGAATCCTAAAAAATAATAACCACACAATTTGGATCAGTATGTTGAGATTTATAAATAAAATAGTAAACTGGCTCAATTGGACTACTTCTAAAAATGATCAAAAATTATACTTAGTATTAAAAACTTAATATTTCACACAAATTATGAAAATTTCATATAAAATAAGTAAATGGAGTATATAATAAGTCATGAAAATATTAATAACATCAATAACCATTCTGGAACCCCTGACCAAAATTTCCCAAATGAGAAGCGTCCTCTAACCCATCATCACTCAAGCATAACTGGATAAGGGAATACCCAACGACATCCCACAATGCATATGGTCATTTCAATATAACTAAACAAGGGTCTCGCTCAATACTCGACGTCACACTAAAAAGAAATAACCCCCAAATGACCATGAAAACATGGAAGAAGTTATGCACCTCCTACTTATGACTCGTAGATGTAGGCATGTCCAATATCGAGATCCAATTTGAAGTCGATCTTCGTATATCTATGTTTCAGTCAAATCCTAAAAATTCTGCTCGGATGGAACCTACGGTGTGTGAGGTATGGAAACTAGAATGAAATAGGGCACGTGGTTTTAGCCTTCCCTATGCGATCCCAAAGCCACCAACAAATTGAATAATGGGCATCATATGATGATTCGAGGGTAAGGTATGTTCTTAGAGATTTTATAATGGGGCTGTTCCAAAATTGGGGAAGAAGAGGACGTCTTCTGAAATTAGACGCGATTCCCTCCCGTATAAAAAAATAAAAATAAAATTATATGGAGTGTATGAATGACTACACATTGTGTAGTAGTTTTTTCCATACTCCAACTTAAGCGGAGGTATCCACATGGCTTGGACACGCCACACGGGTCAACACACGACTAAGATTCAGCCGATATATGGAATGAAGATACATGACATGTCAAGTAACACTACACACCGTGTAGTAGAAAATTATTACATGGTCACCACATGACATGTACTTGGTCAGAACATGGATAGTACATGCCTAACCCACACATGGTGTGTACTTTTAAGTACAAAAAGTGTAATCTAGAAATTTCCAGAACTTCCCAGGTTTTCCCAGTTTTCTCAAAAAAAAGTCAAAAATTCAAACAGACTCGGGATTTTGACCCATTAGAAAAACTAGGGTTCTTACATTGATACCCTAATCCATTAAGTTATTTTAATGAGTAAAGTTTTAGAGAATCCACTTACCTATAATTGGTTCACTTAGTAGAGTCTTTGAAAAATAAAATAATATGGATAATATTCACCCAAATTTATCTTTTGTATCATATTATTTGAGGACCATTTTGAGGATATGAAAAATGAGGGTTTTTATTGGAGTAATGAAGTCAAAAATAGAGTTAATATACCCCCAAAATTATGGAACATGGTTTTTCATTCAAACATTCATCTCTCTCAAAACTATGCAATCATTTCATCTATTTTTTTAAGATAATCTTTATAGACACCATGGGTTCCCTTATAGCATGGAATAAATCTCCAATAAAATTTGTCTGACTTAACACCCACCATAAAAGGGATATTGTTCAAAGAATCCACACGCATCATTTTCAACTCCCTTATGTGAGCGAATCTCTATAAATCCATACAACACTACATCTTTCATACCAGGTGTTTCAACATTCCCATTTTACATAGGAGAATCTTACAATGTGAAACACTCATCAAAACACCCAATGGCCTGGTTGTGTTATCCCTATATCCCAATGAAACCTCATATAGCTTCTATAAATCACTACACCCAATACTATGGCATAGATCCCCTACTATATTATAAAAATAGGTAACATTCACTCAAAACACTAACTAAAATACCCATCTTGGGAATTTTGGTTCCCATGGTTCACCAAGAAATGAATGACTGAGCCTCATAACCTGCCTTCCTAAAATCCTAGAAAAAATGACCTACTCTATATCCATCATCCCACCACACCCTCTATAATTCCCAAAACCATGGAATGTTGGACCTAAGAAAGCATAAGATCCATTTTTTCAAACAAGAAGCCCTCCAAAACTCCCATAATTGAAGCGATCCAAGGGAAAAACTAAAAGAACATGATAAAATATTAATGTACCTCAAATTAGGGCACTTTAGACCTAGAGATATATGTTTAGATAACATATCTTAGAATTTGGAGGGTAATGGGTAAATAGTTTATCATTATTTGAGTCTATGTATAATAAAATGTTTTATTATTCAATTGGTATGGATCCTTAGGAGACTTTGTAAGGGAGACTGTGTCATTGATAACTATTTTGGGTTGAGATATTTTTGGACTATATATTTGGGTCATAGATGGTACAATATATGAATGATCAAATTAAATTTTTTAGGATTTCATGATAACTATGGATAGTAGGTAAAAAATCTAATAAAATCATAGGAGGAGTATGCTTGGGTTTATGATCTTAGATTATGTGTTCTTTTGTATTTTTCCTTGGTGTGGACATCAATGTTTTTGTAAGGGAAGAAATTCATCATCAATATTTATTGGTCTATTTGAAGTGATAGAAAATATTAGAGATGTAACATGTTTATTGGTACCAAAAACTCTTTAAATTTTTTTTTATAAAGTGTTTCATGTCTTAAAAATTCATAGGTATTATCATTATCCTTCACATGTGATTAAATTGATTTATGTGGATATCAAGGCTGATGTGACCATTATAGATTATATGATGGATATTTAAAATTTCATAGAGATATTTCCATAGGAACAAGATATTTTATTAGTGTGAGTTCTTTAGAGTCATGATAATATATAAGAGAGAGCATGGGAGTGGAAATCAAAGTTGTGAGCTCAATATCCTTAATTGTTTAGAGTTTTTCTTATTTTAATTTATTTAAAATTTTGTTTTAATAATCAAAGTTGTTGTAAGAGTATATGGTTACTTCACATTATTATGATCATAGTTGAGGAATTCTAAGGATGAAAAGTTTAATGTGTTGTGTAATATCGAGACCCATTTTTTGATAATTTAAGAATTTGTGATTTTTTGGGGTTTTTAATTATGAATGGAAAAATAATAATGTTTGAGTTCTTAGAATGAATTTTTTAGCACATTTTGGGATTTAAGATACCATATTTACCATTATATGGTGATCTAATTATTTTAAAAGTGGATTGGTTTTCCCAATGATATTTATTTTTAGTTTAATAATAAGTATATTTATTAAATTTAATATATCCTTCAAAATAAATTATTTTTATGAAATATATAATGTGGATTTATGAGATTTTGGTGGCAATGATGTGGAAATTCTAGATGGTGTGGCATAGATAGGTATTCTTATATGTTTTTCCATAACTAGTTATAGGAATTAAAGGAATTAAATGGAATGTGATAAAAGCTTTAATTTATGAATATGACATGATATTAATTAGAGGAGTTAAAGGAAATTTAATGTAATGGAATAGTGTGAATTCATTTTATATAGTTTAAACTTGATTCAGAAATTATATATTCTTAAAATTATCTTAGGGGAGAGAACCCTTATATTTTTTTGTTGTAAGAGGAGATGAATAAAGAATATTATTTTGTATGGATGATCAATGAAGATTATTAAATTTTTATAGGCTATCATTCAACTTGGTATTGAAGAAAGTTATTTGAACTTTAATCTATTTTAAAATCCTTATAAATCTACCATGCCTATGATATTATGTGCCCATTAAATGATTAATAATAGTTTGAAAGAATTATTATGGGGTAATTTGAAATTTGAAATTATTTATTAATATTGACTTAGTGGAATTATTATTCTTGTTAAATAATTGAAGTGATATTCATTAGGAGAATGATGGATTATTGTTTAAATTTATAATTGGTAGAAATATGATATGAAAATTATTGGATTTATAGTTCTATAAATTTAGAATATTGAATTGATAGAGATAGAAAATTATAAATGGTAGATAGGATTAAGAAATAATGGACTATTCACTACTAAAAAAACCTACCTATAACAACATTGGCATTTATCAGCGCTCGAAAAATTTGCTGATAAAGTTCATCTTTATCAACGCTAAAAAATGTGCTAATAGAATGCACCCTTTATCATAACTTTTTGTTTAGAACTGATAAAAGTTAAACTTTATCAACACTTTATTTTATCATTGATAAAGAAAACATGTATCAGTTCTTCATTTATAGCACTCCTAAAAGGTGTCCTTTATCAGTGCGTTTTTAGCACTGATAAAAACTTCCCTTCATTAGTGCTTTTTAGTGCTGATAAAGGTCCAAAATAAAATGAAAATGAAACAACCAAAAATAAAATGAGTAAATTATGAAAAATATCAAACATTTTTTTTAATTGAATAATTATTAATAAAAATGAATAAATTTAATATACATATATATTGATTATAAATATAAATAAATAATATATATTAAATATAGATATATAAAATGAATAAGTATAATGTATATATAATTTTAATTAAAAACATATTGATGTCTTGTTCATTTTTAATGTTGTTTGATTTTTCAGTTTAACCTATATTAAACGTCGTGTGTTACATTTATTTCACGTACACACACACACACACATATATATATTTTAATTCATTTGTATACACAAGGAACACACAAATATATCTACAAAATATATAGAAACACATACACATAATATTTATGCAATTTATCCAAATTTTAATATATTTTAGAATTTAAAATTTAACATGATACATTTAATATATATTTTGTTTTTAATCAACCAATTTTTTTTAATACTACAGTTAGGGTATTCATTTTTACCTTTTTTTTAATTTGATCATTTTTTATTATTTATTTATATAAATTTATTTATTATGTTTTAGTATTTTCAATATATATTCATCAACTTCAATATATATATATATATATATCCATATTTTTTTTAATAATTCATATTTAATTAATAAAATTTATCCAACTTTTCAATATTTTTAAAGTGTACTCATTTTGAATTATTCAATTTGAATCATTTTTAAAATGCATGTATTTAATATTATATTTCCATTAGTAATGTTAGAAATATAATTGTAAATAAATATTTATAAATAAATAATAAATGTATATTTTCTATATTAATAATTATTATAAATAAATAAATATTATTTTTCAAATATTTATTTAAATAATTATAACTAAATAATTATATATATTGAAATAAGTATAAAATTATTATAAAGTTATTTAAATAATTATAATTAAAAAAATTTTAACAGTGCTTTTGTAGCACTGATAAAGATCAATCATCATCGACGCTAATTAAGCGTTGTTAAAAGATATATTTATCAGTGTTTTCTTAGCACTGATAAAAGACATATTTATCAGAACTTATAAATTTAGCACATATAAAAGGGATCTTTGTATTAACTTTTTTGAAATCACTGTTGAAAGTGACACCGATCTATTTAAAAAAACTCAAACCACGACTCAGTCACTCACAATTCTCAAGCTTTCGCGGAACTCTTCTATTGCTGATGCAACTCCTCTATGTTTCCCCAGATTAATTAATGCTAGAATCTAATATATGTTATTTTCTAATTTTCCTCTATCATTGTTTGATGTTTTGGGTTCTTATTTTTGCATTTTCATGCTATTCTTAAACATGAAGAACCCTAAATCTCTTCTCTTCACTACTGAAATACAATGAGTGTGGTTCTATTTCATCAATTTTCTAGTTTTATATGAATTTGACTATCCATCCCATTTATCCCTAGAGACACACATAGATGTTTTACTCTCATCTCGACATTAAAAAAGAGACCTCTCACCCCCCCTTGATTTTCTATTTATTTGAATAATATAGGGTTCCAAAATATAGATAGTTTCTCAAATTTAATTCATCTTATATACTAGATTATATATTCTAAATGTTTAATTATGAAGGTTTTTAAGGATTAGCTGATACCAAGTTGTGGCCCTCATTTATGGGTGATGAACATACAAAGAATAAGGTTAGTATTAAAATCATTAAAACATTTTTTTATATTTTATTTACTCATATAAATTGTTAAACCATGAAATGGGTTATTTAGATTTATGATTTTGATGAATATTTTTTTATTGAATTCAAAAAAATATTGGATTAATTAGTCACATTCCAAAAATTATTTTATCAATGCATGTTGTGAGAGTTTTGTTTTTTAATTAATTCAATATTATTATTAAAGTTTAACCATGGCTTAAAAAGAGTAATGGGGGATTTTTTTGGTCCAAAAAGTATTCTCAATTTTTTTAAAATATTTTCTATATTGGATAGAGTTGAGAAATAATTAGGTAAATAGACTTATAAATACACAACAACATATAAAGAGTGTATTTCCCAAAAGTAAGTGAGTTATCCATGGTTGGATAGTTGTTAAAGAAAACTATGAGATGTGATTTATTAATATATTTACTAATCAAAGTATAGAGATAATTAATTTATAGAATAAAAAATAATTTTAAAATCCATCTAACATGGTGAATAACCATAGAGAGAAAAAAATTGATTAAAATATACTTTTGATGGGTTGAATATTTATGTCCTATGAGTCATGATAATTCATTATCCATGTCCAAAATTCATAAAATAGATATATTATCCCCCTATTGTAATTAACCCTTTGTTTTATTCTATAGAAAATCCTCTCTTCTTCTTTGATCACTATTTATCACTAGGTTAAGGCGCTGCAACTCCTTTAGTTATCCAGGGACCTCAAGAATATTTTTGTGATTTAAGTATAGTGTAATCTACTAAAAGTCTAGAATAATTTGTTTTCTATTTTAGTGTCATAAATCAAACATATTCCATTTAAGCTTAAAGCTGGATTCCACTGATACTACATTAAAAGTATGTCTTAGGTGTTTTTTTCTTTTTTTCCATTCACATTTATCCTTGAGGAAAATCGGCCCTTTTTAGGTATTTTATCCATATAATTATCATAGAATGATACCCTAAAACTCATAAGTGGTATCCGAGACTTTTTCTTCAAGGAAATAATCTATTAATCTATTAGTTTTTCGAATTAATAAATATCATATTGTATTTTTTTCAATATTATATATTATGATATGAAGGATGTATTTTTTCATCCATAGAATATAGATATTATATATCAATTGAGTAGACTTTTTGGGTGATTCCATTAGTGTAGGTTCCTAGCACACTTTAATCCTTATATGTTGGGATGTCATTCATCTCTTGATGATGGATTGAACTCCCTCTTTCAAACTAGCCTTCCTCCCATCATCAAGAGATGAATGGAAATCAAGTGTCTGGAGACAAATTAAATAAAGGTAGTGAAGGTCAGTTGTGCTATAGTATTGAAGTATTATATCTTTGTTTAAGATTTCATGCAAGATGCATACAATTGTGGATTTTTATGCATGAAGTTTAATGCTTTTTTGTTATTCAAGACAAATTAAATGTTTGAATACTCATGCAGAAAATGGCTTCTAAACATGATGATTTTTCCAATCCCAAACAAGAATAGACTGTTGATGATGAAACTAAAGAATTATTAGGGGATCAACAACATATTTATGAAAAAAATGAAAAAAAACAACAAAAATGTAACATCACAGTTTTGAATAAAATTATAAAGGAAAGAAGTTATGGTATAAAATTTGAGGTTGGTTGGAATCAACGCAGCCAACCTATTGACTCTAACAAGTCAATGTTTATTAGTTATCTTGGGGTCACAATGAGGATGAATGTACCGTTTGATATTGAATCATGGTGCCGCTTCCAACCTATAACGAAGGAAATCCTTTGAAAATATATAATGTTAATGTTACAATATACTTTATCTATTTTACTAAAAAAATATTTAATGAAACATTGATTTAGTTTTCATTATTCCTTACAGAATTCATTTATTTTAGAATATTTATATAATAAATTTTTCCTAATGGCCACTGGAAAAGCCCATATATGATTCCATGATCTTATGATGAAGTTACATCTTAGATATGTTGAGGGTAAAACAAAGCCCCCACCCACCACTTTGTTATGCACACATTATAAAGTAGGAAACATGGAATGTTTTCAACAATCATCACAATGAGAAATCATTTCAGGTGAATTGTGATAGATAATATATTATTTGAAATTATTTATTTTATCCAACTTGATTCAAAATTATTAATTTATGAAACAAAAAAAGTGCTAAAAATAAAGAACGTGCATCAAAACCAACGTACCCCTATCGCAAAGGAAGGATGAGGTACACTTCATTAGAGAAGAAATTAGTATATATTTTAAATCAAAAATTAAAGTTTAAATATGTGATATGAAACAACATATGTTCCTTTTTCTTATATGCAAATTTATGAATCAAAATCTGAAGCCACTTCCATCCCACGTCATGTGATATGGAAGGAGGCTTGTGTAAATAAGGATGGTATATTAGTTGATGAATAGACAAAAGTAGTATGGGAAGCATGTATAAGTATTAAATAATAGTAATTAGTTTTGATTTATAACAATATTACAAAAAAATAAATATGTTCATATTTTTTTATATGGTTTACGCACAAGAATCAGCAATGGTTGTACCAGAAGAAAAGAAACTTTCAGTAGTTTTGAAGCATCCTGAACAATATGGTCACATTAGAGGATTTGGTTTTAGAGTCTCTCGAACATATTTCAAGAAGATAAAACCACATGAAGATACATATAATATTATGAGATGAATGTAGACACAAATAAACTTACTGCAAGATATTATTTTGTGGTATGGTTTGGCAGAACAATGTATAAGAAAAGATCAAAGCGAACCGATGGTGTAGAAAAGATTTTCAGATGATCCAAATGATCTCACTAGATTTTAGGCTATTAATTCCCCCCAAAACTTACCTAGTGTAATTTATTTTTTCATTAATCATTCTTTTAAATGTGAATCAAATAACTTTCAATAAATTTATATTACTAAAATTTTGCAGGGTGTAATTGTATTTGATTTTTTTCTGTCAACACCCACGTACCATCGTGTTGTGATGGATACAATGTATAATATCCTGGGAGACCAACTACACAATAGGCCACTCCCAAAAGATCACATTAGAGTGGGGATTGAGATATATTATGAGACGAATACTGAGTTTCCTGTTCCATTTGATGATCTAGATATTACAATGGTCGATGCTGCAATTGGAGCTTTCATAGCATGGTCATCTAATCTTATAAAGATACATGAGGTACACCTTTAACAAAAATTTTCATATGAAAATCATGTAACAGTTGATGATAAAATGTCTAAAGTGAGGTAATATATTTCATATGGATAAAGCAGTGGAGAAATGAAAGGTCAAATCAAGGAAATCTAGTGAATCAACCAATAAAACAAAATGAACTTCTAAGAGTACCTTCTCTCCACTAGTTCCAGAGAAACATTTATTAACATTACAACTTCATTAAGAGAACACATCTAAAGATAAATCTATTTCTTACATTCACTATAAAGAAGAAATATTTGGAGCTTCCATTATAGATGGAATTGGTCTCGAGTCACTAAATGTGATTCTCAAGCATGAATGGATGGGAATCTCAATTATAAATACACACATAAGGTACATTTTCATAATACGTCTGTCCAAATAGTGAGATAAATATGTTTATTAAACTTAATAACTATTCATATTTTGTACAGGAATTTATATTACAACTATATAAAGGGAATATTGTGTGAAGCACAATTTGGATTCATTAATACTAGTATCATTTCTATGATAAAAATTAATTTGGAAAAAAATAAATATAGAAGAAAAATAGATGATTTACTCGAAGCGTTTAATAAAAAAGTATTAGATAGAAGACTCTTTTTGATTCCTACAATGCAAGGGTAAAACTCTATGATCTAATCATATAAAATATATTTTTAATTTTTGCATTACTCAATTGTTTTTATTTTTTTAGGAAGCACTGGATGCTGATATCAGTCAATATAGACACCTCAAATATATATTTTTTGGATTAAATACATGGATTTCCAACCAAATAACCACACATGATGTGTATTGTGAATCCCTAACACACTAAAATCAACATTTTATAGATAAAATTCGAATTATATGTTCATTCTGTGTTTTAATGAGATTTTTTTATGATAGGGTTGTTTGCTAAATAAAAGATAAATCATGGAATGAGGTTTGTGTCTGGAAAGCTAAAGACTTTGGATTACTAAAAATGGAAAAAATAAGTTATATATAAAAATATTTAACTATCAAAACATTTCAAAAAAAATACTTATTTTGGTCAATGTTTCTGTAGTGTCTGAAATAAGATAATTAAATCTATTATGGATATTTTGTTTGCAAATTTATGAGAGAAATCATACTGCATGGAAATACTAGCATCACCCAATAGGTAATTTCTAAAGGCAATTACAATTTAATTAAATATATTTTATAATCATTTGTTTTTTTATATTTTTTCAATGCTATCAAGATTGACGACAAAATAGTTACTCAAAAGAATAAATCAATTTGTTTAGAGATGAGTGGGTAGTGTACTTTTTGTCAAAATGTATGCTAACAAAAAATTTAGGTGATTACATGCTATGTTTGTGATCTAGTATGATTTATGACCTTCGAAAGATATTTGGGGTGTGAATAATTAGTGTTAGAATGCTTATATATTATTTTTTGATCTTTTTATGAAGGAGAAGATTAATGGAGGAAATCAATTTGTTTAGAAGCAATGACCTGTAATCAATAAAATTGTTGGTAAAACACAAAGTTGAAGGTGGAGGTGGAGGCAGAGGCAGAGGTGGAGGCGAAGGCAGATGTGGAGGTAGAGGTGAAGGAGGTGGCAGATTCGGAGTCAGAGACCGACATGGAGGAGGAGGTGGAGGTGAAGACTGAGGTGGAGACTGAGGCAAAGGAGGATTAGAAGTGATGACTTGCAAACAATAAAATTTTTGGGCAATTAAGTAGAATAAGGATCATACTATGATTGTATTTGAGAATTATTATTTAAAAGTTAACACAACACTTGTCACTTAATATAAGATCTATTTTGTGTCTTTCGAGAATTTTAGTAAAAAACACACGTGGCGTACTCAAAACTGAGAAAGCGCATTCAGATTGTTTTCATAATTTATGAAAACTATCCATATGTCATTTTTGAAGTGTAGGGATCAGACTCACCTCAATACAATGCATGGTGTGACCGGTATGACTCCAAGTGTTTCTATTTTATTTAAAAGTAATATTAATTTTAGTAAAAAACAACTAATATACTCAAAAAAAAGCAAAAACATTAAGATTGTTTTGGTACTTTAGGAAAATGATACATACATCATTTTTTTACATGTAAGGATTAGAAGAACCTCAATATAACACACGGTGTGACTGGTATGACTCCAAGTGAGTCTTTTTATTCAAAACTGATATTAATTTTAATAAAAAAAACAACTTACATACACAAAATTGATCAAACACATTTTGATTGTTTTAATACTTTAGGACAATGACACATGAGTTATTTGGGATGTGTAGTATTTAGTTATTCCCCAATCTGATGTATGGTGTGACTCCAAGTGCATCCTTTTTATTCAAAATGGACATTAATTTTAGTAAAAGAACAACTGACATACTCAAAACTGAAAAAGAACTTTTTTTTAAATAATTTAGTAAAACAATCCATATGTCATTTTTGATGTGTAGGGATCATTCTCACCTCAATCGGATGCATGGTGTGACTGGTATGACTCCAAGTGTGTCTTTTTATTCAAAAATAACATTAATTTTAATCAAAAAAACAACTAACATACTTAAAACTAAGAAAAAACATTCTGATTGTTTTAATACTTTAATAAATTAATACATGAGTCATTTGGAATGTGTAACATTTAGCTACGCCTCAATTCGATGCACAATGTGACTCCAAGTGCATCTTTTTTATTCAAAATTGACATTAATTTTAATAAAAAAACATACAAAAAACTGAGAAAATGCATTCGGATTTTTTTAATACTTTATTAAAAAGATCCATACTTAATTTTTGACATGTAGGGATCAACCACACCTCAATATGATGCATGGTGTGACCAGTATGACTCCAAGTGCATCTTTGTATTCAAAACTAATATTACTTTTAATAATAAAACAGCTGACATACTCAAAACTAATAAAACACATTCCGATTATTTTGATACTTTAGTACAATGATCCATGAGTCATTTGAGACAAGTATCATTCTGTCGCGCCTCAATCTGACGCACAGTGTGACTCTAAGTGCGTATTTTTTATTCAAAATTGACATTAATTCTAGTAAGAAAACAATTGACAATCTCAAAACTGAGAAAATTAATTCAGATTATTTTGGTAATTTATAAAAATGTTTCATACATAATTTTTGACATGTAGGGATCAACCTCACCTCAATATGATGCATGATGTGACCTGTATGACTCTAAGTGTGTCTTTTTATTCAAAACTGACATAAATTAAAAAAAACAACCGACATAATCAAAACATAGAAGAAACATTCATATTGTTTTTATACTTTAGGTCAAATATCCATGATTCATTTTGGATGTGTATCATTTAGCCACGCCTCAATCTAACACACAGTGTGACTCCAAGTGCATCTTTTTTTATTCAAAGTTGACATTAATTTTAGTTAAAAAATAACTGACATACTCAAAAATTATAAGACACATTCTTATTTTTTTTAATTTATGAAAATGATCCATACATCATTTTTGATCTGTAGGGATCAGCCACACCTCAATCCGATACATAGTGTGATTGGTATGACTCCAAGTGCATCTTCTTATTCAAAATTGACATTAATTTTAATAAAAAAATAGCTGACATACTCAAAACTATGAAAAAACATTCATATTATTTTGATACATTAGTAAAACAATCCATGAGTCATTTAGGACATGTATTATTTAGCCGTTCCTCAATCTGACACACAATGTGACTCAAAGTGCGTCTTTTTTATTCAAAATTGACATTAATTTTAGTAAAAAAACAACTGACATACTCAAAACCTAGAAAATGCATTCATATTGTTTTGGTAATTTAGGAAAATGATCCGTATTTCATTTTTGATGTGCAGGGATCATCCCCACCCCTATCTGATGCACGGTGTGACCAGTATTACTCCAACTGTGTCTTTTTTATTCGAAAGTTACATTAATGTTAATCAAAAAACCAACCGACATACTCAAAACCCAGAAAACACAATAAGATTATTTTGATACTTTAGTGAAATGATTCATGTTTCATTTGGGACATATATCGTTCAGTCATGCCTCAATCCAATGCATGATGTGACCGGTATAGCTCCAAGTGCATTTTTTATTCAAAAGTAGCATTATTTTTTTTAAACTCACATACTCAAAACTGATCAAACACATTCCAATTGTTTGGGTACATTATTAAAACGATCCATATTTTATTTGTGACATGTAGGGATTAGTCGCACCTCAATCTAATTCACGGTGTGACCTGTATGACTCCAAGTGCATCTTTTGATTCAAAACTGACATTAATTTTAATAAAAAAATAACTAACATACTCAAAACTGAGAAAATGA
The DNA here is from genome assembly GCA_963277665.1 of Viscum album. Classification (NCBI taxonomy): domain Eukaryota; kingdom Viridiplantae; phylum Streptophyta; class Magnoliopsida; order Santalales; family Viscaceae; genus Viscum; species Viscum album. The sequence continues at coordinate 764,252,479 of OY728122.1, forward strand.
ATTTGGATTGTTTTGATACTTCAGAAAAATGACCCCTGAATCATTTAGGATATGTATCATTTAGTCACGCCTCAATCCATTGCACAGTGTGATCGGTATGACTCCAAGTGTGTCTTTTTTATTCAAAACTAGCATTAATTTTAATAAAAAAACAACTGACGTACTCTATAATAGTATTTTTTTTCTTGTATTTGTGTTAGAAATTTTATTTCATTTAAATTTAGTATTTGTATCTTTTTTTTGGTAATTTTTGTTGCTATTTTTTGTTGATGGAGTGTGTTGTTGCAGCACGCTACACTTGTTTCTGGTGATGTCGTCTGCTGCAACATCACACAGCAGTTTTAAAATTTATCAGTGCTACTAAATGTACTGATAAATCATTCCTTTATCAGAGCTTTAAGAAGCACTGATAATAGACTAATTTATCGATGCTTATACATGTGCTGATAAATTCTATCTATATCTGTTCATTAAAAAGCGTTGAGAAGTCATAATTTTATCTATGGAAATAAAAGCATTAATGAATCATACTTTTATCATCATAAATAAAATAACTGATAAAAGACGTCATTTATTAACACTTTTAAAATTACTAATAAAGGTACTATTTATTAGTGCTAAATAAATGAACTAATAAAAGTATGATTTATCTGTGATTTTATTTTCACTTGTAAATATACCTTTTATCATTGCTTTTTTAACACTGATAAAATCGATGTACTTTTAACCGCGTTAAGGTTATCAGCACTTTCCTGGCGCTGATGAAGGCTTATTATAGCACTGTTGTAGATGGGTTTTGTTGTTGTGGTTGTTGAATATTATTTTTAAATTATATGTGAATTATTTTATATGTATTTTATTGTGGGAAATTAGTGATAGAAATTGATTATGGATATTTTGGAAAAAATATTAAGCTACCTTGTTGAAATTAGATCTATAAATTGTAAAAAATTATAGAAAATATTTTGGAGGTGAGAGGGGTGAAATTTATTATCATGGGTCTGGTTCATGCTAATATAACATGGGTTATACCAATATTAAATAGGGGTTAGGACACTTTATGGGAAAATTTGTGTAAGTGTTTGTTAGGGTAAAGGGATGAAGTGGTAGTGAGTCATATGGGTCATTCCATATATGCATAGGGATATGCCCCATTCTGTAGTTAATAGAACATTTTAGCAGTGAATTATAAAAGGTAGTGTGAATTATATAGGGTCATGGAACATTAGCATGGGGACCATTCCAAATATAGTAGATTATGTACTGAGTAATGAATGTGTGATATGATGACAGTGGGATGAGTTGATAGTGGTGATAAAACATGAACATAACAAAAAGCACTTGATAACCTCAATAGTTTGAATAAGTTAATGTGGGAATGTTTAATGGTGTGGTATATGACAAGTATTTATTAATAGGGGTCATTTAACTTCTGTTATATATGTGATGAGTTTTTGGTTCAAGTGTATTTTTGGTATATGAGTAATATTAGTTGTGATATATGGTTATATTCTCTAGGATTTTAATTGTGGTAGACCTAGGTAGGGTCATTATATATATATACACTATGTGATTATTTTTCATAGGAACTTTTTATTTGTGATGGTCTAAGTGGAGGAATAAATAAATAGTAGGGTTATAAATCTATTTTTGATTTTTGGTGGTGATGTATTACTGGTTATGTGGTTGTGTTTCATGATAAATAACGATGATAATGAGGATGATGTGATGTTGGTGTGGATGATATGTCTAGCCATAGTGTATTTTTGATGTGTAGGGGTTCTAATCTATTTTGAGTAGGGGAGATTACCCATGGGTGGGCACCCAATAATATAGTCTTAAGACCAAACAATGTAAATACCATATGGAGGTGGGGTGAATCGAAGTATTATAATATCTTTTAAATTACCCTTACATATCATCTTGTACCACTTTTAAAAGGAACAAAACTATCTTCCTCATAGTCTATATAAATCAATAAAATAATAATATATAGATGAAGAATATTTTTCTTTTTTCACCCAACCCGATCTAATCTAAAGATAAAGATATGATATTATGCCGATGAACCTGATAGACTTTGCTCACCGATTTTTCCTCTTACAATATGGATTTTCCATATTGACCCTACTGGTTTACAACCTTAAGAAAACAAATCAAAAATGAACTTTTCTTGTTAGAAGATGGAATACATTACTCATATTGTATCTCACTTTATGTTTCTCATATAATAAATATAAATTACACCATATTTGAAATAGAACTCAGGACAACATCTAATGTTTTTCTTGTGATATATCTCATAGAACACCCTCTTTCTTAACTTCTAAATTTCCAATTCAAGCTTATAATTCTATTCTCTTCTATTCAGGGTTTATAATTCCTTCTTTCACTTATTTTTAGTGTGATTCTAGAATCCTTCACTTCTAGTTCTAAAAAACTAAATATCCTAACTCTCTATGCCTAAAAAGATTTTTTATGATCCCTTTTTTATTTTATGACTCTTTCTAATCTATTATTCATCAAGTTTACAATGAGAAATATATCCATATTTTAATATGGAAACTTTAGTGAATAATAATAAGACTTCCTCCAATATTAATCACCATTCAAAATGACTCTTGTTTTGGAAACAATTACCTCCAAAATATTTATCCCAATTGAAAATTCAAATATCAAATTTAAATTTAATTCTAACTCCTAATGCAACATCTATAATTTGTCTACCTTCTCCCCACTATGCATTCTAATCAAAACAAAATCCAAAAAACCAACACCAATATTTAATTTAAACCATTGAATAACTATGAAATAAATTCCTTTTAATTTAGGCATGATTTTCTCCACTTGTATTTGAATGAGTTGTTATTCTATTTCATTACTAATAAAAAAATTATCCATCTCTAGATAGTATTCCATTGAGAAATACTAAGGGAATAAACCTTAAAAAATTCCCCTAGATCTTCCTCCTAATCGTCAATTTTTATAAAATAAATGAACCTTACAAAGTATTATTTTAACCTTGTGAATTTAGTAAATAAACCTTTTGAATATTCCACAAACCATTGAAATTTGAGGAATCAACCTTATGAATTTCATTGTAAACCTTGTGAAGTTAACTTGACTTTATTATGAGCCTTGTGAAGTTGGTATTAACCTTATTAAGTTTTGGAATCGACATTTCGAAGTTCATTGTGAACTATATGAATTTCCTTCGACCTTTTTTCAACCTTAAAAATTTGGTATCAATCATAAAAATTTATCCTATACCATAAAATTAACCTTATGTTCATAGAGATATTTCTATTACTTTAATAAAAATTGAAATATGTGCATATAGGCTGACTTCTATGCCTTTTCTGCAAAACAAACCTTATGAAATCTTGTTAAACTTTAACATATACTAGTTAAACTTAAAAAATATTGTATGTACCATATGATTTTGAATTAGTTAAAAATAAAAAACTATAATTCATGTAATTAAAATGGAACAATATATAATCAATCAAACACACCTACATCCTTTATGTTTTAAGAACTCCAGTACTTAGTAATTTTTTTTGGAGAAATATACAACCCATTTATCAAGAAAAACAACCCAAAATAAGTATATGAGTAGTTTTTCTAAAAATATACCCCATGTTTTATTGATAACTCCAAAATTTATTTATCACTTATTCAATTGAAAGCTTTAGTACCAAACAGATCTAAGCAACACCACTTTCTAAAACCCTTTCTATTAAATAGTGTAATAATGATTCACTTAACCCCAACTCTAATCCCACTTGGGCTAAGATAATTGTGAGAAAAAATAGTTAAATGAAGACATCCTCTTGAATAAATTTCTTTAGTATTAATTATATTCAACTCTTCAAAAATTCTACCCATGATTATAGAGTTAAATACTCTCCCCTTTCTCTAATCCCAAGCACAATATTTCTCCACCTTTATCAATAAATAAAAACAATCCCAACTCACTTAATTTATAAATATAATTATTGGATAACATCTCTCATTTAACACATGAAAAAATTATCCCCCTTTTTCAATGAAACCAAGGTTCACTTATCTAAATGCTCTCAAAAGTTATTTAGATATTAAAACATTTAAAAAATAGATGACTACCACACTTTTCTTCACAATAAATTACCATGGGTGAGAGAGGGTCCCTTATCAAACCTATCTAGTTCAAGAAACTTTTTTGGACTCCAAGAGCCAATAAATTCCATTAAAATAAAACTTTCGATAGTTTATTTTTCATGATACCCATAATTTTATTTTTTGTTGACATATACTAAAGATTCACAAGACTTCCTCAAACTATTCCTTGAAAAAGTGATATTTTATCTCCAAATATATTTTTTGAATTATAGACAATGTTATTTCTAATGATAATTGAAATTGAGTTATCGTGCATGATTAAAATAGGATATTTAAAATAAAATCAAATATATTTATGCTATTTTTTCATTGATATTAGTTGAGTATATGATTGATTAGGAACAATATATATATCCTTCGTGGTGATAAGATAAAAACAATCTTAATTCTTACTCATCCAAGATATAAATTAAATTACAAAATAAAAATCACCCCTGATGTTATCTTGTGATTATCCACTGATCCTTCCCAATACACATTCATATATCCCAACAACTCTAGTTGTGATTTTATATGATAAAACAACCTATAATATATTGTAATGATTATACACTAAAGTACTCTTTATCACAAGAATGTAACTTTCTATGGACCAATATTGGAATCATGAAACATGGCATACAGAAAACATATTATAAGGTTATTTTTATATCTAGAATAATAGTCTTCCAATTATTTTCCTATACTCCATTGTAGTAACCTATTTTACATCATTATCTCTTGAACATTTAAATTGTGTAGCCACTAAGGTTTTAATTGTCTTAGAATCTTCCATTCAAAATTTCTTGAGGAAGTCTTTAGAGTATTTTGATAGATAAAATGAATGCACTGTCCCTTACTTGTGTTACTTGTAAATACAAGGAAAAATGTTAACACCACAATCCTATAAATATCAAATTCAAACCTAATGTAATTTTTATATAGACTTAATTGTGAAACATCTATGCCTAAACAAAATATTTCATCCATATAAATGAGAACTGGAATAATTTTATATTTTCCTTTCTTGATGTATAGGTTTTGAGTAACCACACCACATTGAAATCCAAGATTTCTAAAAATCTAGTCAATTATAGAATATGAAGATATTGGTGGTTTCTTTAATCCATGTAATTATTTATTTAATATGAACCCCTCCTCTCATATTCATCCATAATAAATCCATCTGGTTACTCAATTTATACCTCCCCCTCAAGAACTCCATCAAATTATATCGATTCTAGATCTATTTGATATACTTTGAATCCCCTTTTCATCGAAATTGAAAAGAGAATAAAAATGGATTATAATAAATAAAATTGTTAAATTACTCATCCTCTTAAAAACCTTCAATTTGGGTATACCCCATGCAGAACAACCATATATTTTTCTTGTTCACCTTACCATTTTCATTCAGCTTATTCTGGAACACCCACTTGGTTATGATGATTATTTTATTCTATCTCCATTGAAGAATTTCTTAGGTCTCATTATTCTCAATTTTGTTTGGTTATTCATTCATATCCTTGAAATAATTGTTATATTTGGTATATTATTACATAATATTAGGTTCTACTTAGATAGTAAAAAAGTATGTTGATGAGTGTTCATTCTTTATTTTTTCACCAAAGTTATACAATGACCAATAGTATTATACTATATGATTTAAGTCCTAAATCTTGATATCTTTGTAGTTATTATTACTATTGTATTCACCTCATCATTAGTGTAATCATTTTAGTTCTCTATTTCCCCATATACTAATCCTTTTCATGTCACTTTAGTATCACTTTCTCAATCAATTCCTACACTATTAAATTGTAAAATATGCTTGTTGTTTTTTAAAATCTTCTCACTTTGAACAACATTGACATATTTCATTAATTTTCCCAATAATTTTTATTTTATTTTTAATTATTTAATTTATATGAACATAAAAGGAAAATATATTCATCCCCATTAGCTTAAAACTGATAATTCTTCTCTTTGTTGATAATAAACAATTATTTTTGAAAATATAAATTTACATCAATGTTGGATTATTCTCATACCAAATATCATAGGGTGTATTATATTTATTTATAAAAAACAATTATCTTTTAGGGATTTATACTGATATAATCACAACCTAATTCCAATAGATCTTTGATAGATTCTTTTTAATGATCATTTTCTAAGCCACATTACTAAAAATTTGATTCCTCCTCTCAATGATCATGTTTTTTTAGGAGTCCTCACTAGCAACACTTTATGCCTTATATTTTGTTTCTTAATATAATAATAAACCTGATGATTAGTTAATTATATGAAATTATCAATCCAAAACCTCTAAATTTTCATCATAAGCATCTTCTATGCTAATTTCCAATAGCTTTTAATGCTTTTAAACACATAATATTTGTGAGTAATGACCATAAACCAAGCCATCTTGATATATTCATCAATGAAAAATGCATAATAACTCTTTCCATCCATGGAAATGGGTGTCATAGTCCTATATATTTATTCATGCACCAACTCAATAAACCATATCATTTTCTTCTCCTTTATCTTGTAAGTATTAAAAAAATATTCCCATTTTAATAAAAATCACATGGATGAGTTTGTTCATGTAAGAGTTTAGGGATATCTTATGATCCTTAATTCTTCAACAAGTACTCTATAGAATTTTTCCTCAAAGGTCCAAGTTGTTTGAGCCATAAATTATTTTATTTTTTATTTAGACAGTAAACAACTATCTTCTTTTCCACAGAATAGGTAGTGATTACCCTTCATATTATTTTATTTCATAAAAATTGATCCATATATTCCTTTGATATTGTAATAATTATTATTGAAATTAATCACTTTACCTAAGTCAAACAACTAAACAAAACTTAGTAATTTTTGACTGATACCTTTAAAAAATAAAAAATTTGTGTGTGTTAGATATTTCCTATAATTTTTTCTTTCCCAGAGCCAATAATATTCAACCATTCATTTTTTCAAAAATGGATGACACCATCTTTGTTATACTTTTTTCATATGATATGATCTTTTTTTACTACCACACGGTAAGTAAAACTACTATCTTGAATCCATATTCCATCTCTATATTTCAATTTTAAATAAATTTCAATGGTTTCAGATTTCTTATCTTTTCCTGTATTGATTCATGTTTGCTATTTTCCTTTGGTGGTGAATGAGATTATCTTACCTGTAGCTTCATCAAATCATATTTTTATTAGGAGGAAAATATGTTATGTGTTTTCATACCACTTGATTAATATTACATCTACCATGATTTCCTTTTTATGAGTCCCCTTTGGTATATCACATTACACCCTTGATGATAAATTCATGGATTTATGATCAAACCCTTCATAATAAAAGCAATAGTCATTAAAAAGTATCAAGTATAAGAAATTATTCTCATTTGTTTTTTTTCTATTAATATATAAAATAAATTTATAATATAAAACATATATATTTATTGTGTTCCCTATATTTCTAAAACAATAACATTGTAAACATGGTTCATTATTTTATGTTCTCATTGCTAAAGTTTTAGCTTTATATGTTTATTTTGAGTCATGAAACTAAACCTTATTCAAAAAGAAAGGTGCATGTGGGTAATAATTAAATGATATTGATTTTTTTTCATGTTTATACCTCTAAATATATTTTAATTTATCCTTAAACCTATACAATTCTGGAAAATTGAAAAATAATTTATTTGGATCACAACATACTTCCTTAGATTCTTTAGATCCAGTGCACTCAAACTTTCCAATGTCATTTCAGGGTTAAGAAGTCTATCTTGATAATATAAAATTCATCACATAATCATGTATTCCCATTATATTTTCTCTATTATTTTAATATATTCCATCAATTCAGTCAAGCCATAAATAATACATGCATGTTCTACAATTTTGATCACAAAATCAATTTATTTCTTTGAGTTTCCAAAATTTATAAATTTGAGTAATTAAAAACTAGATTTTAATGAAAATATATATTATTCATTTTATTGTATATAATTATTATTTTCATGTACCATTCCATTTTATTTATTTTTCTGGGCCCTCCCAATATCAGTCTTTTTAGGAGTATCTTCAATTTCATATTTGAGATTGTATCTTACCGAAACTTTAGTAACATAATTATCACTATATTATAATTTTGATATATGTATGACACCCACTAAAACTTCCCAACTGAGGTATTTAAATTCCCCAACTTTTTACACATTTGTATCTTCTAAGTTGGCATATTCTTGGGAAAGAAATTTATTATTTTTGAGGATTTATTTTTGCAGCAGTATCTTGATGTTCTCACCCATATATAGATTAATCATGTGTTATTATTCCTCATAATCATATCAGAATTTATTTGGACTTATTGAAGTGGGGTGCCCAAATTTTCCACATCAAAAAAAGGGAAGTAGAAGATTAACTTTAAATTTTACATTTCCTCTTTTGGGATTTTAGGGGAAAGAAGAAATCACCTTATCAGCATCCCCATCATTAGGATCATACTCTATTGTATCATTTTTCATTTCCTTGAATAACTTTTTTTTGAAAACTTTACCTTCTCATAGAATAATTATCATTGTTCTTTATCTCATATGTAATGAGAGTGTTATAAAGACTATCCAGTTTCACTTCCTTTGGTTTATTGTCTTTAATGATTCAGACCTTAATATTGAAGTATGGTGGTAATCTTCTCAGGATCACCATTGTGATTTTAACATCATAGATGTTTTCTCCGCGTCTATTCATGTCCTTTATAATGATATTTTCCCAATAAAATAATTATTTAATATAATCTTTTTGGTGAAATTATAAATCCTCATACTTGTTCTACAATACCTAAACATTCACCTAGTATACCATGGAATAACATTTATAAATGTTTTTATATTTTTACCACATGGAGTGTAAGGATTTACATGACCTCAAATTCATTTATATAGAATAGGATAATGCTTCTACAATGAATTGATTTATTTTTTATGAGAAAAATCTCCTTAAAATATTTTTAAGATAATTCTCTACCTTCCACACTATCCAAAATAACATATTTGACAGCTGTTTAAATATCTATTTGTATTGATCTAAAGTAGTATTACATTTTATTCTTCCATAATTGGAAAAAAATTATGAAATCTCAGAAATCCCTTGTAGTTAAAAAACCGTTTCAATTATACTTCAGAGATAAAATACTTCACCAAGAACCTTTACACTAACACCACCTTTTGGTCTCAAATAAGGGAAATTCTCTAGCGGTGAATCAGGTTGTAATAAATTCTTCTAAACTACCATCATCAATGATCTCAACCCCAATTTTAATAGGAGCACTACACTCTTACTCAAAGTTTAAATAATGTAATAAAACAATCATATAGAGACACAAAATCTTTTTCTTGGTTCACTAAAACTCAACTAATCTAATAATAATGAAAATGTAATGAGATGATGCACATGAAACACTAATCTTGATTATTTTTCCCATTTATAATACATTGAAGGGAATTATCCATCATGTTTTTACAACCTGCACACAAAAAAAAATGAAGAATTCAATATACTTATTACAAGATAGAACACACTGCTCTTCCTAAAAGACACTTTATCTTCCTCAAAAAATAGGTATAAATTTCACTATAGTTGGTGTAACACTCTTCAAATAATCTATATTTTTCAGTGAGATACCTTATATAACACTCTATTTCTATATTTATAGATTTCCAGTGTCATGAAAATATTATAATTCTATTATACCAGAGGTCTAAAATTATTTATTCCTCTATGTTTTAACTTTATTTTCAAATCCTTCTCATTGATTCTTGAAAATTTAATACCAATATTTATGTCCTTCTAAAGAGACTCCATTATCTCTTATTTTTTATTTTATTTATATTTATAAAGTGTTATTCATTAGGTTTCCACTTGATAAATGTATCCATCTTTGAATATGAAAATTGCAGAAACATCGACACTAGTAACCCAATTTCAATGTTTACTTTATTACATTAGTAAAAGATACACATATTCTCACCATGCAGGACTGATCAGTTTAGTAGTGTTGGAAAACTAGATACATACATGATTCCCATATTAAATTACAAATATAATAACATAGTATATGAAACATTATTTCATCCTTATTATCATTCATAATATCCTTCCTCATAACCTAGTGAAACTAAAACAAATAAATTGTGAGCTCAGATGCTCATTAAGGGTAACATATAGTTGAAGCCATCACGAGTAAACAAGGTATATCCAATATGGAAGAGTGGATAATAAAAAAACATTCCATTTAATCAAAAATTGAGTTCAATGAGTAAAAATGGCTAATTTTAACATAGAAAACACATGGAAAATAAAAATAAAATTCTTAATAAAGAAAATTCATAATTTGGTACATTCATGATCAAGGCCTTCAACGAAGATATCATGAATATTACCATTATGGCCTCTAAAAAAAGACATAATTATTTAAAAATGGGTTGGTTTAAACCAAATACCCATATGATTTTTCATTACTTCTCTTTTTCACATCCAATTAGTCAATGCATTAAGGGGATATCTATAATTGGTACCTCCCATCACTTTCACTTCCTAAGCATTCCTCATATTTTCAATGATTAATATAATTCATTCTCAAAATTCCTTATAAGTAAAAACTTTTCCATATTAAATAAAAAATATTGAACATTAATACCTCATCATCATAAACCATCCATATAAATAATAAATATGGTATCATTGGATTGTATCCCTAGTAACATAAATGGGTGTTTTCATAGTTGAAAATACCTTTATAAGATCCCTATAACATTTCTTAAGGATAATTACTTTCTTGTTTTAAAAAACACATATTTAAAATTTAAATATTTATAAAATAATTGTAAAAAAAATATTTTAATATAACCATGGAAATCTATATATAAACCTTCAAAATAATTAGTAGTCATGATGGTGAAAAAATCTATCTGTGCAGTGTATGTTAAAACATTGATTCTATGAAAAAATTTTGTATAAAGTACTCCATTTGGAAAATGATAAGATGATTAATTTTTAAAAAATAATAGAAATACAAACATGGGTATAAATTAATTTAAACAATCATAGGATAATAGTAAAAACATTCTTTAAAACCTATTAAAGAAAACATGTACATGGAAGACAATGATTCTCGACCAAATAGGAAATGAAGTCTGTTTTCTTTAAAAACATTTTCTTGGTCACTTTAAGTATTCAGGGGAAAAAATAGATAATATTACATGAAAATTCCAGGAATAACCAGAGGAGAATAAAATTAATTAAATTTATCAAATAAGGATCATATAATTTTCCACAATGGAAAAAAAATCATAAATAATCTCGAAATAAAATGAGTTTGTAAAAGAAATCCCTTACCTCAAGTTCCACTTTCCTCATATGTTCTTTTAACCTCTTGTAAAATAGATTTATAATTAATATAATTCTATACCAGAAACATACACCTAATTATTATATCATATTTTATTCACTTATAATATTCCAATACTTATTATATAATAATTCTATATTAAAATTATCATTTCTGGGTGTTAACTATTTCTTTTTTCATGTATGATCTGGTTTAATGGTTTCAGTCCATACATATTTATCTATGTTACATCATATATATAATATTAATAATGATATAAATACCATATATATATTTATTATATACACATTTATAATCATTTGTGAAAGGTGGAAATGAAAAATGGACAACATTGCTTTATTGAGGTGGTATTCCACAAGTGTGTATGAGTGACACTACCATTTTTTTAAAGATTGGAAGGATAACAAGGTAAATGATATCAAATATTTCAAAGAATATAATTATATATAAAATATAATATATATTAATTCATTCCATATTTATAACCATCATAGTAAAATGTTTATGAAAAACAAATTAAATCACTACATGGAGAAGTAAGTCGTACGTACAAAGGATCAATGTTTTCGCTTTCCGTAAGATGTAAAATGGTGGGAAATAATTATAAAATATTAATAATCATATATAAATATATTTATAATACTTAATTCATTTTTTGGTATGGGTATAATATATCTAAATTAAGTAGAAGAATAAATAAATTTGAAAGTACTTAGTTAAGAGTTATTTCGATTTGTTGAGAAACCTCCTTTTGATTACATAATAAGCCTATAATGGATCATATTTTGGAAATAAAAGAAGATATAATATGTTTGGAGGAAATATTTATGGTATTTGGTTAGGTATTTTATGAGTTATTGTGCTCAATATTTGTGAATAAGTTTAGAGATGAGGTTCCCTCTTATAAGTGAGGGGAAGGGCACCCATAAAATTACTTAAAGTATTAATCTAATATAAATTAATTTTCAGGTTAAAGTGGCCCTAAATTGATATATGTTTAATTTATAATTAGTATAAGTATAAATAATCTCATAAAATTAAATAAAGTTAAGTTTAGATGATGTTTTAGTCCTTATCTTTATGTATTAACCCCCATTAACCATTTTGATAATTACCGCGACATCAAATCTTTTTACTATTTAAGGGTCAAGAATGTCACTAATAAGAAAATTTACCCATAAATGGAAAATAGTTGATATAATTGAAAATATCTCACTAAATTATAAGATGTTGATATTTTTATGAATTTCAATTCATTTAAAAAAATATTATCTAATATAATATACCATTAATTTCATTTTTAGGACAATTCACATAGTTTGAATATAAAAAAACTTTATTAAAATTAAATTATAATATAAACCAATAAAACATCACTAATATGTTATATTTATCAATAAAATTCTTGTAACACAATAATTAATTTAAATTTAATTACCTTTAATAGTTTTAATATCATTTATTTTGTTTTTTTATTACTTGATAAAATATTGTGTCTACATTACATAAGAATTTAAGGAAATTATTCCCTAAATGAAAAATAAAAATAAGTTACCATTATAAAAAATTAATTCATTATTAAAATAAATATTTAGTACTAAACATAGCCTTTTTTATCCATATAAAAAAATATTTAATATATTAATGTCAAGAGAGTGACATTTTGTATTTATCATTTTCTTAAAATAATAGAAGTCATAATAAAAGAAAAATGGCCCCAATGTTCCATATTTTTGAAACATATATGTAAAAGGAAGAATTAAATTCATGAAATAGGATAAATTCAACTGTTATAGAAATTTTAAATCCTTATCCCAATGTTTTAACCTTGTTATTCATGTTTTACTCTTACCGAGGTGACAAAGATTTACCAAGGTTACTATTCATAATGACCAACAAATAAAAGTGAAATACACATCAAATTTGATCCTCTTGATTCCAAATATGGTATCCATTTTTTATTATTTAAACACTATAAGTTTTAGAAATCAATTTTAATATTAATTCATGAAATGAAGTGAAATTAGTTTTTTGAACAAATGTGCTTTTAAGCATAACAATTGACTTATATCAAAATCATGAATATTAATGATTTTAATGGAATTAATTGAATTATTCTAAATAAAATGGATAATATGTAAATTTAATAAAAAAAATGTTATTTTAATTTTAAATTTCTTTATTTATGGAAAATAAATTATAATATTTGAAAAATTGATATTTTCACCATTCAATGAAAAATTGATCATTTTAGAAAATCCCAAAAACATACCCTAACCTAATTTCCATTTTATGACTTAAAATATTAAATCATTTTTATAAAATTAAATTTATAAAATTAGAATAAATTAATTATAAATCAGTGCACAAAATGCAATAAAACCCATCTTTCAAGAAAACATATTTTTAAGTATAAAATAGTTTTTTTTGAAAATTGAGTACTTATTTCCTAAGAATCGATAAATAAATTTTTATTAAATAAATTATTTATATATATTTTTCATAATTTTTTCAATACTATTCAAAACCACTAACCCAAAAACTAGGCGATAATAAAATTTCAATAAATTGTTGTGGTTCGTTTAAACTCAGCATTCTATGTAAATCAACATATCAAAAAATTAAATTTATTTAAAGATAATTATGTCATAAAATAAAGCCTTGATACGCTTTAATCCTATTATAATAATTTATCCCTCAAAATTCTATCAATATGATACAAAAAACTAGTGATACTTCTACCTCATCACATCCATAAGTTCCCATGTAGCTTCCTTAATATTATGATTTCACCACAAAACATTGGGTAGGTGAGTGGTCTTCATTCATAGCACTTTCTCTATATAATCTATAATCTCCACTTATTATCCCTCATAATATAGATCTTTATCTAGTGTAATTACCTCCACATTTAGTACATGTCAATGATCTAGTATGAACTTCGTTGTGAGAGATACATAGAACACATTGTGAACTTGAGAGAGATTCGATGGGAGAGCCAAGTGATAAGCTACTCCCCAAATATGATTAATAATTTTAAAGGAACTATTATATCTAGGAATTATATTTCCCTTTTTTTACAAATATCATAACCATATTTGAGGTGATATTCATATTAATATCTTATCAATAACCTTGAACACTAGATCTCATTGATGATTATCAGCTATAATTTTTGTAGAATCTGAGATGTACTTATGTGACGTTGAATGGATCTAATCTTATCTACCATTTACTCATATATATGAAATCCCAAAAAAAATATTTCTTTAAATTTATCCTATCAGATTAGAGTTTTTCACTTATTTATATAGAGGGATTCATAATAATCCATTTGAATTCTTAAGTGAAATCTATTATTGTATGAAAAATCTTCCAAAGGAAAGTGTTAATTCCAAACACCTTTCAAATCCATAGAGTAATATATCAACATTTATTATTAAGTTTGAATGGTCCTCTTAGACAGAACATCTATATGAGTATGATAAGAAGTACTAAAACTCAACTCTACATCTATATCTTGATAAAGAATAATTTGATGTAAACATCGGATCTCGAGCTGATACAACTGAGAGTGGTACTCTATGAAATCTCATAACTTCCTTAATGTATAGCTGATTAAGATGACCAAGATAAAAATCATATCTAATAGAAATAAAATTCATTGATTTATTTAGTAGATGGACTATAACCTAAATAAAATTATAGACATTAGATGTATTGGGGAGTCTAATAATGAAATATAGGGTAATGTTTTCCCATTTCAATTATGGTATGGGTAATGTTTGTAACAAACCCTTCGACTTCTATCTCATAGCCATAACCTGCTCACACACTATGTATCATGATACATACTCCATCAATATCCATTTTCATTTTATCCCACCACAAATACTCTTTCATATCTCTAGAAATATTCATACTTCTAGTATTAATAGAGAATTATGAACTATGTGCTTCATCAAATAGCTCCTTCATTAAGTCTAGTATTGATATAACACATACTCAGTTCTTGAACCTTGTCATTCCATCATGATCATGGTTGGAATCAGGAATATTCTTCACATTATTCAGTAACTACACATATTCCTTTCATGACTTCTTAATCATCTCATGGTTGGATGGTTGAACCTTCATCTAAAAAAGATAACATCTTTCACCTTTCATCATTATTTAAAGATCTATCTTCTATAAATCTATAAAAATTGTATCTTTTTCAATACTAATCATGGAAAAACTAGTATGGTATTCCTGAATCAGAGCATCAGCAACCTTATTCACTATTCTAGGGTGAAAATTTATTGATTATTCATAATCATTAACTACTCAAACCATATTCTCTAGAACATATTCAACTCTTTCTATTTAAATATATACTTAAATATTTTATGATCAGTATATATATCACAAATTTCACCATAATAACATCTACATTAAATATTTATTTCAAAAAAATTATACTTCCAACTCCAAATCATGAGTCGGTTAATTTTCATCATTAATTTTCAAGTGGTGAGAGGCAAAAGATATCACCATATCATTCTACATGAGGACACATCACAACCCCTTATTTAATGCATCACTATATATCAAAATACCTTCTCTAATATAGGGTAGTGTAGGTAGAGTATAATTGAAAAACCTTATCTTTAGTTCATTGAAATTCTCCTCGCATTCATATGTACAAAACAATACAACCCCCTTCATAGTCAACTTGGTGATTGGATTAGATTGTCATGAGAAATCTATCACAAAGAATCAGCGGTATCCTGCTAGTCTAAGAGAACTATAGATATCAATACCATGGTTTGTATAGGATATTTCTCAATAACTTCCATATTTGTGGGATCCATTGATATACCCTCACTTGAAATTATATAACCCCAGAATTCAACTTTTTGTAGCTAAACATTACTGACTACAAATCCGTTTTTTTCCTTTTCAAATGGCCGGTTTAAGGGTTGCTGGTACCCAATTACATATCAAGTCAAAACAATAGCATCAAAAACTTGAAATCACACAACTACAGAGATCCACCATTGCCAACATTTCAACAGATTCACCAACATAGACTTCACCATCAAGGGAGATCACCACATCACCATTTCACAATCACTTCACCATCACCATATCACCATTTGACCATCACAAAACAACTGAAAAGTGTTCATAGCCCTCAGCAATCAATACTGGAGCCAAAGCCAGAAGCACCACATCTTAAGGGGTAGAGCCAAGGTGAACTCTCCCACAACATAACCACTGGAACCGAAGCCATAAGCACAACCTCGGACAATGACGACACTGAAGAAACACCATTGCGTAAAGAAAATAAAGAACATAGAACTCCTTACCGGGAAGACCGCCGGACGCCTGAAAGAAACCCCGGAACCCAGATCCTTCCCCCTCCAAGCCAAACTGGAACTGTCGCAAACTCACACCGACAGCTCACCAGAGACGCCACCTAGGCGCGTCGGGCCGATCTGAGAGGCCAGATCCACACCGAGGGACATCGTCGCTGCGAAAGGGACGTTGAACCGCGCCAGATCCATCAAACCGCAAAGACAGACCGAACCGCACAAGATCCCCCCGCACCACGATGACTCCACGCACACCGATGCCGAGCCGAATGAATGGAGGCCAAGACAAGACTGAGCGAGACCAGAGGGGGAAGGGAAAAAGAGAATGAATCGAAACCCTAGTCGCCACGATTTGGAGAGGAGAATCCGCTCAGAGGCCATCCTCATAGCTGAACATTACATTTAGTAATTTTGACATATAACTTCTCCTTACTTATGGACATCATAGAAATCCTAAAATTTTCTTCATGAACATCCTTACACTTAAAATATATAATAATTTCATATTTAAATACTACCAAGAATATATCAAGGTGATCTCTAAAGTATTTATTCATTGACCCATATTTCTTCTTAACAAAAAGAACAGGTACAACCCATGGGGAAGTATTAAACAAAAATAAATCACTTATCTAGATTCACTTATAGTTACTTATTTAATTATTAAAACTCAATTAGGACCATTATATATATATTATTTTAAATAGGTGTAACACCAGGTATGAATTCTATTGAAAACTCAAATTCGTGATTTGGATGAAGAGTAAGAAACTCTTCTAGAAGGTCATCAAAAAACTCAAATACAATTGTCATATACTCAATATTGATTCTCTCTATAACCATATATTATTAATATCTCTAATGAATATGATGCAAAACCCATATGATGGATGTAATTTCCATTGAGAGTTTAGGTTTATCCTTACACCAATAGATGATCATAGGTTGATTCAGAATATTAAATGTAAATTTCCTTCCTCAACAATTGATATGTTCTATATAATGAGATATCAAATCCATTACCAAAATTATATCGAATTCAACCAGAAGATGAATAAATTTTTTTGTTGGATGCAATTTTCCTTAAACTGCTATCGAAGAGGAGATATAGAATTGAGATATGATCATATTAAAATTAGAATTTTTCATTGAAAACTAAAAATATAATCATTGATGAGATGATGTGATAACATTATAAAATTATTTATATATTAAATATTGGGTAGAACCTAAATCAAATAAAACATTTTCACTTTACATGTGGATAATAAAATCACATTTCACCACACTGTGAGGAACTCCCACTTCAGCTATAATAATTTCATATGCTTGGCCTTATCCATTTTTTTTCTTCAATGGTATGTTCCCTTGATGTTTGGGACACTAGTTTTAATAATTCCCCATATCTTTATAGTTGAAGCACTGACTAGTAGTGGTTGATTTCCTTACATTACATTCATGATCCTTATAACCCATTTCTCTACACTTAAAAACAAAATCTTATTCCCATTAAGAAATTACATGGGTGTTTATTTTCACAATCATCACATTTTATAAATATTATCCTCCCTTTATTCTTCTTTGACACATTTCTTCTTTTCTGGTGCTCAGCCGACCACTTCTTTTCATGACTTCCCCTGACTATAAAATACCTATAAAATTATTTCTCTATCTTGATGGAACTTGAAGCAATATTATTACAAGATTAAAACATTTAAGAAACCATTTACCTTCATATATTAGTCTTAATACCATCAAAGAAACAATCAATCTTGATTTTCTTGATTACATATGTAGTCTACAGTATGCCTCTATAATCTTGTAAATTTAGACTCATACTCTGCTACACCTTATCTTTCCATCTTATTTAAAGTAAGGAACTTCCATTAAATTTTATGTCATTGTTCTCAAGGGAAGTAATTTTCAAAGAATATCACATTAAAATCTCTCTATTACATGACTTCAATTTCTTCTTCCTTTTTAGCATTGTAGATTAGTAAAAACCATTGATTGGAATCTCTTTTTCAAACAAAACACTTCCATAATAATATTTTCACTTTTATTATATCATGAAGCTAGGAATATATTTTTAGGGGACTTAATACATTATTTAGCTATGAATGGATTAATATATCTATTAAAATATTAATTCTTCTATCACAATTTTTGAACAAGAATAGGTGAATCAAACTATGGAATAAAATTTTATTCCATACAGGCAACATTATTTTTTATAAACCGAGTCAGATGCCTGAATTTGGATATGATCTGATCAATTATAACAACGGCCATATTAGAATGATTATTAGAGAAAATACTTTATTTACTATGGGTGTTGATTACATTTCTTCCATTTGGTTCCATCACTAAAAAATGTCACACACTGAGTTAGCTCATACTCATGAAAAATATTAAACAATAAAATAAAAATCTCTATAATGGTAATAATTCTCAAATAATACAATGTATTATCATAATTCTCATGTTATCTATATTCATTTAAAATATAGTTTCCAAAGGTTCCTAATAAACTTTCCATGATACCAACTATAGAAACCCCAACTCCAATAACCCATATCCAATGTTTTATATATTACATTGGTACAAGATAAAATGAATCTCATCACACATTATCGATTAGTTTTTTAGTTTGGGAAAACTAGATACACACATGATTCCCATATTAAATTGGAAATATAATATCATTTAATTGGATATATTCTGTAATCCTTGATAACATTCATATTATCCATCCCGAACTATTTTAATAATAAATAAGGCATAATAAACATGATATAGTAATCAAAACACATTCCACTCAATGGATACATCAGTTCAATGAGGATCCATGGATAATATAAACATAAAAACACATGGATAATGAAAATTTATTTCATCATAAATTAAATACATAATTATTGATATTCACAATCAAGGACTCTAGACCAAGATATCATGAATTTTACCATCATGGAATCTCAACTGAGATATCATTCTTAATAAATGGGTAGGTGTAAACCAAATACACATATAATATGGAATGATTTATGTTTTTTCTCATGATATATATCTATTATTATAGTGGATATCTATAACCAAGCCCCACTTTTAACTTTCACATCCAATGCATTCCTCATATTTTGATCAATCAATATAATTCATTCTCAAAATGCCTTATATGTCAACAATTATCTATATTGAATCGAAAAAATGAAACATTAATACTTCATTAACATAAACCATATAGAGAAATAATAATTATGTTGTCATTGTATCATATCCCTAGTAACATCAATGGGTGTTTTCATAGTTTAAAATTCCTTTAATAGATCACAGGAACATTTCTTAGGGAAAATAACATTTTAATTTTTAAAATAATTATTTTAAATCTAAAAATATATAGAATATTAGGAAAAAAATTTATTTTAAAATAACTATGTAATCTTATAAAAGAATCTTCAAATAAAATATATGTCATCGTAGTAGGAAAATCCATTCGTGTAGTATATGCTAAACAAAGATTGTGTGTGCACTTTTGGTGAAAGGTACCCTATTTGGAAAATGAAAAGAAGATTACATTTAAAATATATATATATAAATTAAAACATGGGTAAAAATTAAATTAAAAACCACATGATAATATTAAAAACAATTCTGAAATAGTTTTAAAGAAAACATTGTCATGGAAAAAAAATATTCTTGACTAGAGAGGAAATAATGACTGTTTTTCTTAAAAACATATAGATCATTTTAAGTACCCAAGAGAGAAAATTTGTAACATTAGTTGAAAATAACTTTAATAACAAAATTATAAAATAAATAATTTTTTATTAGATAATTATTTTATAATTTCCCTCAATGGATATTAATGCATAAAAAATCCCAAAATAAAATGAGATTGTTAAAAATACCTTACCACAAGTTCGACATTATTCATATATGCTTTTAAACTCAAATATAATAAATATAAATTTATTATAATTTCATATAATAACTATATAAATACTTAAAATACCATATATGACCAACTTATAACATTACAATTACCATTTGTTAATTATTATTTATTAAAAACATTGTTTCAGGTTGTTAACTATTTTATTTTTCATGTAATATTTGGTTTAGTCGTTTTGGTACTTGTATATTTATCATGGTTCCATCATCTAAAGAATATTAATAATGATATATATAATATATATATATTCATTAAATTCAGATTTTTTAATCATCCTTGAATGGTGTACATGAAAAATGGATCACATCACTTCATGGTGATTATAGTCCACATATACGCACAAACGACGTTATCATTTTTTTAACCAGTGAAAGTTTAACATGGTAAATGATATATTATATTTATATTAACATAAATATTTCATAAATATCATATATATTAATTATTTACATCTTTATAACAATCCATGTAAAATGGTTATGGAAAACAAATTACATCGCAATGTGGAGATGGTACACCGTACCTATGCACAAGCGATGTTTTCACTTTTCCTATGATTGAGAAGGGGTGAAAATGGTTGTAAAATAATTTTAATAACATATTAGTATATATATATGATACTGTATTTATTATTTTATTATTTTTACAAAATATTTATTGGAATTATAATTATAAATAAATTTGAAAGTAATCTGTTAAGAGTTATACCACTTCGTTGAGAAACCTCATTTGGATTAAACCTTAAGCCTTGAAAGGAATGTATTTTGTAAAGAGAATAACCTATAGCATGTGAGAAGATAATATATGAGAGAATAAGGATACTTATTAGGGAATATATAGTGAAAAAAAATTGAATAAGGTAGGAGATGAGGTACCCTTTTATAATTGCGGTGAGGGGAACCCTTAGAATTACTTAAAGTATTAAATTAATATCAATTAATTTTCATCTTCGGGTGGATAAAAAATGATATATTTATAATCTAGTATAATGATAAGTATAAATACTATTGTTAAATGAAATAAAGGAATTATTAGGTGATGTTTTATCCATTACCTCTAAGTTTTAACTATCCATTAACTATTTTGATAATTACTGTGTTATCAATGTTTTTTACTATTTAAGGATCAAGAATGTTACTTTTCAAAAAAAAGGATCAAGAATGTTAATATAAAAATAAAAGAGGCCCATAAATGGAAAATGTTTGATATTATTGACCACATATGATTCAATTGGACAAATAAAATAATTTTATTAATTTTAATTATTTTAATTAAATATTATTTAACATAAGATACCATTAAAGTCATTTTTAGGACTATTTCACTTAGTCTGACTTTAAAGACAAATGGATTGAAAATTAATTCATATCTAGGCCTTTAAAAACAATAATATGTTATATTTATCTACAAAATAATGGAAAAAAATAATTCATAAAAATTTTATTACTTTTAATATTTTAAAATAATTTATTTTATTTTTGTATTAGTTTAAAAAATATTATGTTGGCACTGCGTTTAAATTTAAGGTAATTAAATTATGAAAAATAAAAAATAAAATATAATGATAAATAAATTAATTCATAATTAAAATAAACATTTTGGACCAAACATAACCTATTTTATCCATAAAAAAATATTATAGATATTAAAGTCAAGAGAGTGACATTTTATATTTATCATTTTCTTAAAATAATATAGAGGTCATAATAAAAGATAAATGGATAAAAGTTTCAATATTTTTGAAACTTGGATGAAAATATATTAAATCCACTCATCCAATAGGATAAATTAACATTTTAGATAGACATTAAAGCCTTATACCAAATTTTTTACCTTCTTTTACCCGTTTTACCCTTTTGGATGTGATAAAGACTTTCCAATTCTATTATTCATAATGACCAAAAATAAAACTGACATATATAAAAAATAAGACCCTAATTATTCTAAATAGGGTTAATTTTTTATGATTTATTATCTAGGTATTTAATATATTAATCTTAACATAAATTTATAAAATGCAATGAAAAATAGTTTTATTTGAAAAAATATATATTTTTAAGCATAAAAATTAACTTATATCAAAATCATGAATATTTATTATTGAAATTGAATTAATAAAATTATTCTAAATAAAATAGATCATATTTAACTTTAATAATAAATTTAAAATACAGTGAAACATTTTAATTACATAATTATTATTCACTGAAAAATCAATCATTTCAAAACATCCACAAATATTCACCCTAAGATAATATTGATTTTTTGATATAAAAATGATAACCTTTTTATAAAATTCAATTTATATAATTATAATAAATTAATCATAATATAATAGTAAAAAATAAAATAAAAAACATTTTTTTATGAAAACATATTATTGAAGAAAAAAAAGAGATTTTTGAAAATTGATTACTTATTTCATAATAATTAAAGAAATACATTTGTATTAAATAAAATATTTATACATATTTTTCATAATTTGGATATTCCTAATAATACCTTCAAATTAAATGGATAGTCAATTAAAATATTTAAATTGTATGTTGTAGTTTTTTTAAACTATGTTCTTTGTGTAATGAATGTGATCAAAGAAATTAAATTTATTTAAAGAGACATATATCATAAAATCTTGGGTTGTTACTGAAAATTACAAGAGTAACGTTGATACTTTTTCTGATATTAACTACCCTTAATGTCTCCTATTATTTTAATAACAACCCACTCCATAATCTTCAAATTGAATAAAAAATTTAAGTCTCAAATTTTAATTTTAACTGAACTTGTAATACACAATGTTCATATGAGATGAAAAATTTAAGAAGATTTTAAATCGTGACTCGATGGATAGTTTTTTTGTCTAACAATAATGACTCAAAATGAGTATTTAAGAGTTTGGGTGGCACTAATAGGTGTTTTTTATAGGGTTAAAGGTTTAGGTGGCGACCTGAGGGTTTAGGTGACCATTAGAGAAATGAAGGATGGTCGAGCTACTAAAAATATATTGCAGTAACATTTTCATGATGTCACCATAGTGCTCACATAGTTATTTTTTAAGTCATAGGGGATAGGACTATATGACCAAGGTTTTTATGGAATTAACCCATTGTTTATGTTGTGATACATGAAAAAAAAAATTTAATTAAAAAATTGGACCAACCCCATTATCTCTTTACTTAGATAGAAATATGGGGAGGGCTAGTTAGAACCTCCCCCTCTCTCAACTTCCATCTGTGTATGGTGTTTTATTGTGTGTTCTCCCGAAATCATAGGTGTGGTTCTTCCTCTAATGTCCCTCCATTCTTATTTTTATTGACTAGATATTGATTTTGGTTGATTTATTATGGGTTTCAGTGTCGATTCCACTAGAGAATAGTGTAATTGATCGAAATTGATGGGGATTTTTCTCATATTGCATAGATAAGTTCCTAAGATATATTTATCATGTTGTTGGAAGCTATTTTTGGAAAAGGTATATCCCCATATATATTTCCCAAGGGTTTGACCTAAATTAATTAATTTATCAATTGAACCGGTGTTATTATTTGGGGAGTTTTTTTTCTCAGACCTTAGGGTGATTCAGGAGTGGATTGCACCACGTTGTTAATAACTTCCACATGATGGGATAACATGATGAGTTTTAGGCATTTATTCCTATTTAAATTGTTATTTTTAAAATTAATTATAAAATTTTATAATTAATTAGTTATGATTTATTTTTGTTAAATAGGGACCTGAATGATTTTATGGTGTTCAGTTGATCATTGGATGAACTCGGTGAGAGTTTTAGAGCATCACTTAAAATAGGGTTTTACTCCATATTGAGTTATATGGTCCTTATTACTGACCCTTTAGTTTATGCATTTTTATGGTGCATGTGACTTGTGACCTCACCACCAGAGTTGTTTTCTTATTTTAATAATATGAATCACAATTTTAAAAATTGATAATCTTCCTAATTTAAAATGAATGACTTGGACAAGCAAGTGACAAGGCCTTTGGGGAATTGGTGATCTAGATAATTTCTCTGATGTTGATGGTCGAGACCTTCCTTATAAGAACATGCATTGAGACACATGAACCCCCATGAGAGGTGAATGTTTCTGGACACAAATTAACGAACAATGTCCCTAGTAGTAGGATCCCTTTGTAACCCTTAGTAGAGGATAATGATGTAATGGAATGAATGTCCTAATGGTTGTCCATGTGTGACCTAAGAGTTTCCTTGAGCCTTTTTTTAGTTAAATGGATGGGGGTGTTCTTCCACCACGAAGACATAGTGACCTAGGTGAGTATTCATTGGTGAGATGAATATATAAGTTGGGTGTTTGGGCTATTCTATAGTGCTTTGAAAAGGATATGGTATTGAGTAAATAACCCTTGTTATGAGTTTTGACCCAAGATACAAGTTGGGATTTATAAAACATTTAAGGTTTCTAGACCATGAAGAGACCAAGGGGATCCTAATGGGTGTCCAAGTGACATGCTAACCCCAGTGATAAGGCTTTTGTTATTCTTTCAGAAGCCTATGGGTGGTCTTTCCCTCAAGTGTTGGTTTTTCATTATTTTATTTATTATTATTGGGTTGATAAAATAGAAACATCCATTGGGGCGGTCTTTTATTATTAATGGGAAATTATTTGAAGATGATTTTGTACAAGATAGAATGAAAAACACCCTTATGGGTGATCTGGAATACTCCATATAGAGATGTTGTCGATACTGTTAATTATGATTCATGGATTTGGAGAAAGGATTACACTTTTTGGTAAAATAATAGTGTTCCTTCCATGTGGGAGGTTCTAAGGGCTTGTGGGGCCTTTGTTGGGAATGGTCGAGCCTTTTAGAGGATGGTGTCCCTACCACTTGTTAGTTTCCATGGACTTTTAGGGTATTTAGTGGGCATGGTCATTCCTTTTGTATTATTAGGGATTAGCTAACATGACCATTTCATACTAGGATGGAGAATTACCCAGGTCATGATATTGGGATTGAGTTCACCCTATGTCATTATCATTGTATATCGGGGTTAGATCATCCCCAATATCATTATACTGTATACCAGGTTAGATGAGGCCCCCAGTTAATTCTCTATATACTAGGGTGAGAGACCCTCAAGTCGTTATTATGGTTTGGTATGGTCATCATGATGTGCTTGAAGATACTTCGGACCTGGCCAAAGTAGGTATGGTTGATGAGGGCCATATACCTAAGGATTGATGGTTGTTATTTTTGTTTTATTTTTTTCAATTACTTAATTATTTTTTCAAAGAATTCCACATGCACATACCACTGTATTTTATTGAAATGTATAGGACCACATTGGTGGTTCCATATTTAGTTATATACCCACACTGTACTCAATCCAACATTGTACTTGGGTACCTGAGTAGAATCTCACTTGGTTGTTGGTAAAGGTTGGGATAAGGTTAGGTTTCATCGAGTGGGATAACTCCAGTATGTATATAGAGTTTAATATAATGTCTGGATTGGTGATGAAGTTGATCCTTTATTTTATATTTATTTCTCTTTTTATTTTTCATATATGATTAGCCCAGTGCGTGATCTAGTATATATGATCTTATTTACGTTTTCTGCATTCATATTATGAATTTTTTGACATTAAATTTATCCTATGTACTCTAGGTATTTTCTTTCGTGTATGGTACTTAGTTATTTGTTTTATGATTTTTTTACTTTTCTATAAGGGGTATAATATCCCCACAGTACCACTATAAACCCCAATATCTAGTCGATATGCTATAGCATATGAAGAGGCGTAACTAAGTTCACATGGTGTCTGGTCCTATTATTGTTTTGAGTAAATTGGGTATGGATGTGATAAAGTGGTATAAGATCTATTTTATTTGACTTACTAATTGGGATATGGTATACATGAGATATAGGAATGTGTCAAATCCTATGATGGATATCATATTGGTGTGTCACTAACAACTTTTTTGATAAGAACTCATGGTTACTGGGGGATTGGGATTGATGTTCTTGAATTTTGTTTTTTTCAACATGTGTGATGAACATGAAGTTTAGGATTAATAATTTATTGTAGATTTTTGGATCATGGCATATTATAAATAATCCAATTATTTGATTTCAAAACTTGTACTATATAGGTAAGAGGATTCTCATTAATCATGTTTAGGCATGTAAGATCTTTATAATGAGTATTCCTTCTTATGTGTTATTTTTATCACAAATGAGAGGTTTAACAATTTAGAGTATTAGAAAAAGCTCATATGATGTTTTTACATAAAATTTCTCGGTGGAATTCTACTCAGTTGGGATTCCCTATATATGTATCTCGTTCTGATGATAGGTTATATGGATATGTGGTTAGATACTCGTTGAGAATAATGACACAACCCCACAATGTATGGGGTATGCGATGGAACTAGTAGGCCTATGTGGGAAATATATGCCTTGACGATGAACCCCTTAGGGGTGGTTTTCATTTGGTTTCAATTATTTAAAGTTTCAATAATAACCTAATGGAATTTCCAATATATCATGGAATAGAACTATACTTAACCGAGCTAGTGACTATGATTCCATTGATACAGATCAACATAGGAAGATATAGAGACTCATAATTTTCATACATAAATATTTCATATTATTAGATGATTATTAAACACATTACATAAATATCCTTTCTAGAATTATATAGAATTAGTGTCCTTAGAATCTTGGATGCATAAAAAACATATTCTAAAGAGATCAACATAATCTCTTACATGTTTCTTCAAAACTAGAACCCTTATTTGACATAGCATACATAAAATATTTCTTCAAGTCATTGTGATGGAAAACATAAAAAAGTAGTGATCTTAGATTATCAGTAGGGGTAAACAAGGGAGATATAAATTATTATTTAAGAATAACAAGATCATAAGGATATGATAACAAGATAATAATATTTTAAAATCATACCCATCATATCATAGATCGTAATTAGTAGTATTGGAAGAAATATTATCATCTCATAGGATATGAATCACAGAGGAATAAAAGAACATGATCCATGAGATCATAAAATTAACACAAGACATAAGTTTGTGGAATTCAAATAAGCAATGAAAATGAATTCTTTTTACAAGGCTTACTGCTAGGATTATCATAGTGGACTGGTTTCACTCCCCATTCAATCATATCCTTAGTCATGGTTCACCCAAAAGACTATCAAAGTGGGAAAAGTCCATTACTAAATTAGGTTTACTCCATATTCCATTCCATATTAAATCATGACATATACATCTTTACCCAATGCATTAGAGAGCTATATAATTTTGGTCTCACCCATAATATAATGAAAATCATATATATTTGTTTCGAAAAATCATAAAACATTGATAATAGAATAACATAGGTAAAGGAAATGAGTTCATAAACATTTAATCAAAGCATCATATCATGGCCTAGGGGAAAAATGGGTTTTATAAAGGATTCATTATAACTTAATTAACCCATGGGAAAAAATAGATTTCATATAATCATCCTCAAATTATCAACATAATAAACCATCTAATTAATGAAATAGAATGGTATCATTGGATAATATACTAAGTAAATCATATGTAACATCAAAGGATGTTATCATAAATATAAAATTAATTTAAAATATTATTGAAACATTTATCAAGGAAAATAATCCTTTTACTTTGAAATAAAATGTTGAAAATATAAAAAATTTCCAAATATTAATGAAATAATTTTCTTTTAAGATAACCTTGAAAACATTTAAAGGAATATTTAAATCATTGATCATAAATTAAGTAAAGAAATAATTTTCATGTTGTGTACATTAAAAAAATATTCTTATCACATTTTCAATAAAAAGTCAAAAGTACCTTGTTAAGAAAATGACAAGAAGATTCATTTTATTTTTTTGATAAAAATTAAAACATGGGTAAAAATGACTTTAGACATTCATATGTTAATATTAAAACATTCTTGAAAACATTTTAAAGAATATATGAGTATGAAAGAATAATATTTCTAACCAAAGAGAAAATAAAGTTTGTTTTTATCTAGAACATTTTCTAAATAATTTTAAGCACCAAAGAGATAAAATTGGTAATATTACTTGAAAATTATATTAATAACCAAAGGAGAAGGAAATTAAATTAATTTATTGGATAATTATCCTAAAATTTCCTTGATGTAAATTCATGCATAAATAATCCTGATTAAAATGGGATTGAAACATAAATCCATCACCTCAAGTATCATATATCATTGTGTACATTTGGACCCCCCATATAATAAATATAGATTTATTATAAATGTATTATAGAACCATACTCATATATATCATAAAATATATTATTTTATTATAACATTTTATGACCCATTTATTAATAATTCTATATTAAAATCACTATTCTGGGTGATAACTTATTCATTTTTCATGAATCTTTTGGTTTAAAAGTCCCGGTCCATACACATTGATAGTTTTAAAATCACCTACATAAATTTAATAATATATTTTTCATCATATTTAATAAATATAAAAACTTTTATAACTATTCATATAAATAAGTAATGAAAAATGAATTACATCACTTCATGGAGAAGGTAGTCCGTCTGTACACATGCGTGATGTTTCCATTTTTCAATGGATGTAATTAAAGAAAGGTAAATAATAATTCACATTTAAAAACACAATAATATAATATATATCATATATATTCATTAACTCCATCATTATTACCATCAATTTTAAGTTCTCATGAAGAACGAAATGAATCGCCTCGTGGAGGTAGTAGTCCATACATTCGTACGAATGATGTTTTCCTTTTCTCATATGATAGAAATTAGGTTGATAATGGGTGTTACATAATCAAAATAATAATTAATTAAATTTTAGATATTTAATAATTATTTATAATAGATACCATAAATTTTTTAGAAGTTATAATAATAAATGAAATTGAAAGTACTTAATTAAGAGTTATACCTCTTCATTGAGACAACTCTTTTGTATTACACATTAAGACCTAAAAATATGGTGTTTTATAAAGGCCATAAGTTATATAAAATGGGGAAGGAATATAGTAAGGTATTATGGTAGGTATTCCTTGATCTATAAGGCTCAAAATATGTGTGGAATATAGGAGAATAGGTTCCCTTATATAAGTGGGTGGAGGGTAACTCTTGGAATTACTTAAAGTATTAAATTAATATAAATTAGTTTTATAGTTCAAATAACTCTAAATTGATATATTTATAATATAATATGAGTATAACTTAAAATCCTCTCATAAAATAATCTTTATATAGTATTAAGTTATGATTTAATCCTTATCTTTTAATTTTAACCCCCATTAATACATTTGAAAATTACCGCAATATCAAATTTGTTTACTCTTTAAGGGTCAATAATGTTACCATAAAAGGAAAAGTGACCCATAAATGTACCATGGTAGATATTTTAAAAAATATCCCATTTAATTTTCTATGAACAGTAATTTTTATGTATTTTAAGTTATGTAATCAATTATTGCTTATTATAAAATATCATTAATTTCATATTAGGAAATATTCATTTAATTTGAATTTAATAACATCAAGATAGTAATTTTATTTGAATATAAACATTTAAAAAATCTCTAGCTTTTATATTTATCTGTAAAATTATTGGGAAAATATAAATAACAAAAAAATAATCATTTTTAGAGTTTTCAAAATCCATTGCCTGATTTTTCTACTACTTGCATAAGAATTGTGTTGGAATTGTGTAAATATTTAAGATAATTATTTCATTACTAAAAATTAGAAATTATAATGGCCTAGATCTAGGTAGTCCAACCCTTTTTGTGTTTCCAATGTTTGTGGATCTTTGATGATGTTTAGAGTGAATCTGGAGGGATTCAACTA
Organism: Viscum album; assembly: GCA_963277665.1. Taxonomy (NCBI): domain Eukaryota; kingdom Viridiplantae; phylum Streptophyta; class Magnoliopsida; order Santalales; family Viscaceae; genus Viscum; species Viscum album. The sequence goes on from OY728122.1 coordinate 764,283,247, forward strand.
CTAAAATATGAACACTAGGAGAATACATGTGTAAGGGGTGTTCATGTCATGTATGTGCAGTTTATGGATTGTTAAAGATGGTTCACGAAGTGTTACATGACATGTGATAATTTTATATTAAAATATTTGAGGTAATTAATATTTCAGCAAGATCTGAATATTGACATTTACATGATGTGTATGCATTACACACCATATAAATAAACTATACAGCACGTTTATAATAGGTGAAGCACTCATGATTTTCTCCAAAATATATGATTTATCTCCTTTCTAGGAGGCCAACCTAGTTCTATTCCATTGTTTTGATATTCCTTAAATGTGAATCAATCCATGGGTTTCCATATTTGATCCTCAGTGATCCAAGGTGTGTGCTACCACTGTTTCTTGTGGTTTCTTCTCATTCAATTTTTGTTTTCCTCCCGTTATAATCTCCATGTGATGGTGGATCATCTCCCATGTTTCTAATGGGATTTTCTTTTTTGTTTGTTGATTTGTTGGTTCATGGAGTCCTTGTATAGATTGGGATCTTGTGGGAGAGGTGATTGGGATCCGTAATGTTGATCTATTATGGGGAAAATAACACTTACTCATATGTGGTAAGGGATTCATTGATTCTATTTTATTTACATGAAATTTTAATTTAGAATAATTTATCTATTTCAATAGAAATTGAATTATTTAATAATCTATTTAACTGGATTAAATAAATTTTTTATGATCACATGTTGTTGATGTTATTACATTATATCATGATAGTGGTTTGCCTCATGATTTTCTAGATATTGTGTTATCTATGATATGGTTTATTATCATGATGAAATTTGATAAAGAATGTAATTCCAGAATTAATTGAAAATTAATTGGATTAAGAATAATTATATAATATGAATGTTGTAATCTAGTGTTTGTTATAATTTTATATTGATCAAAGTGATGAAATTATATATGATTAATTGAATTGGTTGTTCCATGAGATGATAAAATTGTTTAATGAACCTGAAGAATGATAATTATTTTTGATAATAATAAATTCATGTAAATTGAGAATGGAAATTATCTATTTTTTTTGAAACCGGAATAAATGCTAAGAGATTTTCTTTCCTTTTTAGCTTGTTAGAGCTTGATACCATAGGATTACTATAGTTGGAACCTATGAATAATGAATCGTTTAATTCATGATGGAATAAGAAACTCATTGTGTGATTAATATAATTGTTAGGGCATGAGTTCCCAATTTTCTTTAGAAGGCTGAGTGCATAGTTTTCATTCCATGAGAGATTGTTTGCATGAGAAGACTAAATGCCATGTTTTGAGGGCCCTATTTCCATGTTGGTTTGGCTTGTTTGTTCCTGATATTTTTTTGATGTGACATGGATATGATTCTTGTTATATGAGTCAGATATAGATGAGACTAGGATAGATATTTTGGTATGGGGAAGGAATGATCAGATGTGATGTGAGCCTATGATGGCTGAGCCTTGGATGACTAATGTGATGGGGCAGGGAGGCCCAGATTCTTTGGAAACTATTGACGTTTGTGATTGAAAGATGCATTGGGATATGCATGTGGGTGTTGGGGATAACAATGGAGATGATGGAACATGTTGAATATTAGCTTACTCATTGATGTGATGATAAGAGTAAATATTGTCTCTTTGAATCTATTTAATGGATGATGAATGGATTGATTGATTTATCTACATTTCTTTCCCCACTACTTAAAGAAGTAGGATATGCATGGTTTTATGTCTCCTCTTAGTGGTAGCTTATGATAGTTTTATTATATTACTTGGATTATAGAATTATATTAATGATGAATAAATAATTCTTAACATGTGGGGTTGGTGATGATGGAATTAAATTTCTTAAAAAAAGTTAATATTTCTAAAATAAGTCCTCTGTTCAGATTATGCTTGGTGGGAATGGACTTTACTGTAATGTTTATTATTTTTTTAAAAGGTTAGAGCTGAAGCCTCATTTTATTATTAAACCAAATACCTATTTTTGTCTGGGTAGAGGGAGACCCATTACATAGCCCAAAGGCCCAAGGCCAAGTGTCCTGAATACAAGGATTGAAAGCACATTTTTAGGCCCAAAGGGACCTTTGGAGAATATTACTACTACAGTATCCTGGCTTCTATAGTAACTGATATAGTACCACCACCACTATAGTTCCTACTACAGTACCACCACCTCAGATTTTTAATATAATTCAACGTGGAATAATGTTAATGATTAATTAATGGATGATAATAAATTAAAAAATAAATGATAAAAAATAAAATAAGTAATTATTGAACCTCTTTTAAATGATTTTGTGCTTATAGGATATTTGGTCTTAACAGTGAAAGTCTGGAGTCTGAGTGATGTTAGCTGTAGTTGAGTCTAAGAATAGGCTATGTCCACTATGAGGTTTTGAGTTATATTATATCATGTATACTCTATGATTTCATATACTACCACACCCATGTCAGTTAGGGAAACTGAAACCTAGTAGACTCTAAGAGGGTGTTTTCCCTAACATCCTGATGGGTGGATAGATGACTGACTACCCACTCTATCCCTACTCTCTTCTGTTAGTAGTTAATTATGTTGGTACACATGGTGGTTTGTTTCCCCACATATGTGTGTATAGGGATATGATGGCTTGTCGTTATTTCACACACATGCACTACTAGCAATAGTATTCATTGGACTATTATATGAATGAAGGGTATAGGCTATGATGGATTGAGGTACTTACTCGGTGTATTGGTTGTAATGGATTGAGATATAATAAATGATTCTTTATATACATCATGCAGGCTGTGGTGGCTCCCAGAAAATAATTTTTTACTATATTTATATGTGATATGGGAAGATGAGGTTATGTGATGCATGAGGTTCATGTCATGATGCATTTCCTAGTTTTTTTCAAGTTGCCTAGATTTTGGAGAGAGATGGATCAGGAAGTGTGATGTTGGGGAAGAGTGGAAAACCAATGGGGAAGTAGGAGAGGGGTACCATTGATGTTTCATTATTATATTATGTTCTCTCTTATATGTGATTCTTTGTGGGAGTTATCCATGGTGAGGCTAGGAACTTAGTATACCTTTTTAGGAGAAGAGTTAGTTTCACTATTGTTCATCGTGCTTTAGCATCCTTTCTCAATCTTTACACAAGCATATTTGGGGAGGATCCTAATGAATATATTTTTATTCTCACCCTATGTATATATAAACTATTTTTCAATTCAACCAAAGTAGGTTGGATATTGGGATAGATATCACTAGCTCATGGTTTTAAATGATCTATTTAGGATTCACGGTCACTTATATATTTACCTTTATGGTACTTATAGTTTCCTTTCTATTATTTACTTCTGTATGAAATTTCATGTTCTCACTTGGGATTTCTTTCTATATATATGTATGGTAAGGTGTTTTTTGGTGTGTCCTTCTTATTGATTCTATGAGAGGGAAATTATTTCTATATGAATTTTTATTATACTCTCGGTGCTAGTCAACAACCTGAGGCCTATTAGAGGTAGAACTCAGGTAGTCACTATATCTTTCCCTTCACTGTAGTATCTTTATTGAGTGGGGTTCATGACAGAGTGGTATTAAAGATTCAGGTTAAGGGATATGATGTATTTTGGATTTAGAAATAGTTTAGGTTGTAGGGGTTGGTAGGTAAATGGTGTTAGTTAAATTTAGTAAGTGATGTAAACATAAGAGACCAACTGAGACACGGGTATTTAGGGACCCCTATGATCTGATAAAAGAAACATTATGTTTACTTATACTGCTAAATAAAGTGATGCTATTTGTAGGGTATAGACCTAGGAAATGATCATGCATCATTATTATTTTCACATGTTTTGAAATGGGTAGACCCTTGGATAGGTTAAAACCTTAAAAAAGATAAATAAAAAAATAATTTATTAATGTTAAGTATTATATATTACAGGTTTAGGAGTATAATAGTTTGTTCTTTTTGTAGGCATGGATCCAGGTCGATTTCCTCATCAGGTTCACACTGAATATGTTATATAGTATTTTCCATTAGATCATCGTAGAGTAGAGGTTGATAAAGATGAAACATAGAGGATGAAAATCCAATTGTTTTAGCATCAAATTCTTCATAAGTATGAGGGGTACATTTCAAATGAAATCATAGAATACTAGTTGGAGAAGTTTGAGGTAGCTTCAAGTTAAATCCATTCTTGGAAGGAGCAATGGGTTTCATTGGATGTGGAAATGTTGTGTGGATCAGTGAGGAAGTGGTAGTTCTTATTCCTCAAGGATCACGAGGATTCAGAAGTATCATGGGTGAAATTTTGAGACTAGTTCTGTGTAGTGATTCTTTTTTTGTCTATGAAGACAGCTAGTATCTAGGAGCTACTTACCCTTTGGCAAGAGATTTCCAGTGTGTAAGAGTTCAAGATCCATTTTACAACCCTTTTGTGATATGATTCAGACCTCTTTCTAGATGAGGAAGCAAGGGTGAGGAATTTTGTTGTCTTTTCCTCTAGAGATTTAGTTCCAGGTCACCCTATTTATGCTGAAGATGTATCTAGATATGTTGGAAAGAGAAGAGGTTATTGAGATAACGTTGTCTTGAATTAGTGCGTTACAAGAGGAGATTCTAAAATATTCCTCATGAAGAAGAGTTATGGTATTTGGTTCCCATTTTTATATATAGAATATTTTTCAGTCAACTAGGGGTTGGGTTCATCCCTCATCATCTCATTTATCTAAGGGTGGTGGCTCTCAGACCTTTTATAAACAATTAGATGAAATTTTTCTTTTGGAGGCTAAGGTCATCAGTGTTGAGAGTACTTGGCCTTTTTGAACATTCAATATATTCCTAGTGTTCAAATTCAGGTTCCTCCATTGAGGCTGTTTTAGCTAAGGTAGCAATAGTAGGGTGCTCTAGTTTGGGGTTAGTAGAGAGGATATGGGGCACACAAAGTACATATATGAGATTCTTCTCATCCCTAGAGAGCATAGCGTGGTCATGGAGGTGGTTATCAATAGGGTCAAAGAGTTCATGGTGTAGGTCATGGTTAGCTTTATTCTTTATTGTTTCTAGAACTATATGAGCCAAACATTATTCAAGGTACCCTTTTATTATTTTCTACATGGTTTTATTCTTTTTTAATTCAGGAGAGATGAAATCCTTTATATCACCTACCTTAATCCATTAATTAAGACTTAAGTTAGAGATATTTCCAGATCCATTTGATTGACTTCACTAATTATAGATTGAGATAACTTGTATGAAGTATGTAGATAATGCGAGCTAGTGTTGGGTAAGCACTCCTCTTAGGGATACTTCCAATGTCTGAGGATATAGACATATGAAATCATCATCAGTATGGATTAGTTGTATTTGGTGAAATCTATCATGGATTACTTTAGGAGGTAGTTTGTGTTATATGATGATGATAAAGAGATAGTGGTGTTTGTTAGTGAGCGAGAGCCACAGATGGGTCATATGGGCATTCCTTATTTTTCATCTTTGATGGATGAGTTGTTGTTGAGTTCGTTAGAGGTTCAGTAGTCGGTGTTTCCTAGGGTTGTTGAAGAGTACCCTAATTTCATTCCAAATGATGTTGTAGAATTACCCCCTTGATGTGATATTGATTTTGGGATCGGGTTATAGCCAATAGTGTCTCTTATATCAATGTATCCATATAGTATGGTTCCTTTGGAGTTGTGAGAGCTGCAAGTACAACTCGATTATCTATTGTAGGATAGTTTTGTTTAGATGAGTGTGTCACCATAGAGTGCACCAATTTTTTTCACAAAGAAGGTCGGTGGAAGTTTATAGATTTGTATCAATTGCCATTTCTTGAACCAAGTGACAGTGAATAACTACTACCCTATTCCTAGAGTTGATAATTTATTTGATCAACTGAAATGAGCAAGTTGGTTCTCAAAGATCGATTTTTAGAAAAGATATCATTAGATGATATTAAAGGATGATGATATCCTAAATAATATTTTCTATTTTTTTCATGGGAATATGAGTTCAATATGATTTCATTCAGTGTGATGAATTCTCCAAATGTGTTCATGGGGTTGATGAACTTTTAGTTTATAGAGTTCCTAGATAAGTTCATGGTGGTTTTCATTAACAATATCATTGTGTACTCTAACTATGAGGAAGATCATACATAGAATCTACATTCCATTTGGGGAGTTCTTTTCCTTGAGCAGCTATTTGGTAATTTTTCAAAATATATGTTATGGGATTGTAAACTCCTTTTCAAGGGGAATGTGGTATCCAAGTAGGTATTAGTTTTGGATCCTTAGAGATATATGTGATTGTGTCTTGGTTATCCCCCAATATAGTGGAATAGGTGAGGAGTTTCCTTACTCTTATATGATATTATAGAAGGTTTTGGAAGATTTTTATTAGGTTGAAACTACTCTAGTAGCTTTGACCTGAAAGTATCAGGAATTCCTATAGAATGAATAGTGTTAGGAATCTTTTGAGTACCTGAAAGATATGTTGGTCAGTGCTCCTGTCCTTTTTTTCTATAATAAAGAGTTCATTTTGAGGTTTTCATGACACTTCACATCATGTGTAAGGATTTGTTATGATTCAATAGTGATTTTTTATTTCTTATTGGTATCATTATTTATATCCCCATGAATGCAACTATGCCACCCAATATATGGAGTTTGAAGTAGTTGTGTTTTCCTTGAAATTTTGATGACAGTACCTCATTAGTGAGTGTTTTTTTGTTTTTACCAACCATAAGATACTAAGGTATATCTTCTCCTATAATTATTTGAACTTGTGATAGAATCAATTAATGAAATTGTTTTAGGATTACAAATTTTAGATTTTTATATTCCAAGAAAGGGAAATTTTTAAGTCAATTTGTTGATCATGAATCCATTTAGTGATACTGTGCATGAATATAGGGATTCCAAGAGGGTGATGTAAGACCTATTAGCGATTCATCTAGATATGGAAGAGTTTTGGAGAAGAGGTTGTTTTTTATAGATGATGGTATAGTAATATTTTGTGTAGTGGGTGGTGGATCCCTAGTTGGGGGATTCCAAGGTAGAGGTCTGGAGAGACCAAGTTGTTTTTTGGATATTCCATTTATGGTTGGTCTAATAATGGAAAACCCCAAGTGTTGTTCCATGGAAGTATTTTCATTCCCTCAATGATGTGTGAGATAGTTCTATGTATGTTCCATAGTTTCCCTTTAGTGTTACATCCTGTCATGGAAAAGATGTATAGAGATTAGAGTGGTCAGTTTTGGTGGCATGGGTTAAATCATGGGGTTGTAGAGTTTGTTTCTTGATGATTGGTATGCTAGAAGGTGTAGGCCAAGCACCATGTTCATGGTGGTTTTCTTCAGCTATTAGTTGTTCCCCAGTAGATGTATGAGGAAATATCTATAGAACTTGTTAACGATTAAACGTGATCTCAAGGAGGCTATGATGCTATATGGGTGATAGTGTATCATTTGAAAAAATCGACCCACTTTATATAGATTAGGGAGTCGATATTAGTTGAGGTTTTTTCTGGAAAGTATATAGAGGAAGTCATGTGACTCTACATAGTCCCAAGGACAATAATATTTGATCGAGATCGTCATTTTAACTTTACGGTGTGTATAGGTCTCTAAAATTCTTTTGTATCTCAGTTATTCCTTAGTACTTATTTTCATCCACATATGGATAGTCAGATGGAGCATACCATCTAGACTCTAGAAGACATTTTGTGCTCTTATTTTCCAGATTTTGGAGGTTTTTAGATAAGAAAACTTCCCTCAGTTGATTTTTTTAAAATAAGAGTTTCCACTCCACTATTGGTATGGAATCATTTGAAGCATTGTATATTCAACCTTTTCATTCTCCATTATATTGGACTGTGGTTGGAGAGGCATCAATTATATGTCCAAAACTAGTACAAAATATGATAGATATGGTTCATGTAATTCGTGAGAGGATGAAGGAAGTGCAGGATAATCAGAAATCCTATGTCGATCATAGGATGAGAACAATGGATTTCAATGTTATAGATCATGTGTTTCATAAGGTGACTCATCATCATGGGAAATGAAGGTTTCTTCTTGGGACTAATCTTTCTCCCTGATTTTTTGATCCTTTTGAGGTGCTGGATCAAGTTGGAATGGTGGCATATCAGATAGAACTTACCCCATAGATGATCTATATACACAATGTTTTTCATGTTTCACAGCTTTGTCGTTATCTTCATGAAAACTCCCATGCCATAAATTGTGTAAAGGTCAATGTTGATGATGAGGAGACCTTTTAGGAGTATCATGTAGAGATGAAGGACCACCAGGAAAATGTGTTTCATGGGTGTTCTATTACCTTGGTTCATGTCCTATAGAAGAACAGTGGCATGGAGGAGACTACTTGGGAATGTGAGTATCAGATACACACTAAGTACCCTAATATATTTTATTTTTATCTATTCTCTTGTAACATTTAACCTTTTTGATTTCAACCTTTATAGTTTTTGAGATGGTTTAATCTTATTTCTTTTTGTGGTTGATCTATGGAGATGGTTATATCTTTGAGAGGTATCTCACAGAGTGGTTATTCAAACAACCCCTTTTCATTTTCTCACTGGGATTGGTTTTGGATTTTTGAGGATGAGAATATTTTTAGCGGTATCTAATGTAAGGTCATGGATATTTTTGATTCCAACTCTTTTCATGTTTCTATGTCTCGTGGAGCTCATAGGAGGATTGGAGTGAGTCTGGAAGGGTTCAGATACTAAAAGTTGAAAAGTGGGTGAATAAACAACATCTAAGGGTATTTCATGTCTTGTATTTATATTTCACATCTTATTAAGAATGTTTTATGGGGTATTAAATGATGTGTAATAATTTGTGATTAAAAGGTTCAAGGAGATTCATTTTTCGATGAGATCTGAATGTTGATATTTACATAAAGTTTAAATATTACACAATATGTAAATATGTTTTTCAGTTCATTTATAAAAGGTGTAATGATTGGGACTTTTTAAAAACCCTATGCTTCCTTACCTTTCTAGGTATCCAACTAGGATCCATTCTGGTGTTTTTGAGATCCCTATAATGGGGATCAATCCTTGGGTTTCTATCTTCGAACTGTGGGGATCCAAGGTGATTTTAACCTCTATTTATTACAATTGTTTCTCATTCAATAAATTTTTCCTACCATTATTCTCACCATGAAATGGAGGCTCACCTCCCATGTTTCTAATGGGATTTTCTTGGTTTTTTTTGGTGCAGTTGTGCTTCATTTTTCTAGGATAGAAGCATCCTCTTTTAGAGGAGGTGATTGGGATCCGCAACATTGGTATGTTCTCATGTAAATAACGGTCTTTACTTTGAGGTAGGGGATTTTTTTTAATCTCTTTTATTTATTTTAAATCGTAAATTGATCATGGTTTATTCCATTATATTGAAATGTAATTAATCTAATAATATATTGAACCATATTAATGATTTTTTTGAGATGACGTGTTGTTGATGTTGTTTCTTTGTATTGTGATTGCAATTTTCCTTATGATTTACTAGATAGTGTGATATTTATTCTATACTTTATTAGTATGTTAAAATTTGATAGATAACATAAATATAGAATTAATTTATAATTAATTGGCTTCAGAATAATTAATGAATACTCATTTTGAAATACAATGTTAGTTGTAATTTGATGTTCATCAAATAGATGCAAGTATGCATGATTAATCGAATTGGTTGATCCATGAGATGATAAAATTGGTTAATGAAACTTAGGCATGATAATTATTTTAGGTAATAATAAAATTCATGTTAATTGGTAATAGAACTACACTAGGTTTTTTTGAACCAGAATAAATGAAAAGAGCATGTTTTCCATTGTTATCTTGGTATATATCGATACATTAGGTTGCATGTAGTTGGAACCTATGAATAATGAATCAATTAATTCAAGATGGAATAAGAAATATTTGTGTTATTTAGGATAATTTTTAGGAATTGGGTTTCCCATTTTCTTAAGAAGGTTGAGTGACTTGTTTTTGAGCCATAGTATTTCATTTTCATGTGAAGTATCAATGCCTTATTTTGAGGGCCTTGTTTCCCTGTTGGTTATGCTTGTTTGTTCCTGCTTATTTTGTGATGTGAACTTGACTTGAGCCTTGTGAAATTACCTTGATATAGCTAATAATAGAATGGATATTTTGGTATTGGCAAGAAGTCCTAGATGTGATGTGATCCTAGGATGGCTAATGTGATGGGGCAGGGAGGCCTGGATGATGTTGTAGATGTTGATGAATGTGATGGTGAGATGCATTGGGATATGCATGTGGGTATGGGGATGGGATTTGAGATAATGTAATAGGTTAAATCTAGTCCTAATAAATTATTAGATGATGAGAGCTAATATTCTCTCTTTGAATATGTCTAATGTATGATGGTTGGGTTTCTTGTTTTATCTGCATTACTTTCCCCACTACTTAGGGAAGTTGGATGTGCTTGGTTGCATTTTTCCTCTTAGTGGTAGCTTAGGATGGTTTTACTAGAGTATTTGGTTTATGTAATTATGTTAATGAAGAATAAATAATTCTTATCTCATGGTCTTGGTGATAATGGAAGGAAAATTCTTTAAATATGTTAATCTTGATAAACCAATTCCTTGGGTTGGATTATTCCGAAGGGCATGGACTTTACTCTAATGTTTAATGTAATTAAATTTAGAATAATGTTAATGGTTAATTAATGGATAAGTAATTACTTAATGTAAGTAAATGATAAAAAATGAATTAAGTAATTAATGTAGATCTTTTAAATTCTTGTGTGCTTATAGTATATCAAGTCTTAACAGTGGAAGATGGGAGTCTGAGCAATATTAGATGCAGTTGAGTCTAAGAATAGACTATGGCCATAGTGTGTTTGTGAGCAATATTATATCATGTATATTCTATGATTTCATATGCAACCCACCCATGTTGGTTAAGGAAACTGTCACCCAATGGACTCTAGGAGGGTGTTTTCCCCAACATCATGATGGGAGGAGGGATGGCTGACTGCCCCATCTTCCCCTACTCTCTTCTCTGGGTAGTTACTTGTACTGGTATTCATGGAGGTAAGATTCCTCATATATGTGTGTAGAGGGATATGATGTATTGTGGTTATTTCACACACATGTATTACTATATATAGTATCCAAAGATTATTATAGGTATGATAGGTATAGGTTGTGTTGGCATGTGGTACTTACTTAGTGTATGGGATGTAGTGGGTTGAGGTATAATACTTAATGATTGATACAAATTATATGGGATGTGGTGGATCCTAGAAACTATTTAGTTACTATATAAATATGTGATATGGGATGATGTAGTGATGTGGTGATGTGATGCATGAGGTGAATTTAGTGATGCCTTGAACATGTGTTTTTGGTCTAACTTACTTATGGAGAGAGAAGGATCAGGATGTTCGACTTCGGGGAAAAGTGTAAAAATAGTGGGGAAGAGGGAGTGGGGTACCCTAATGTTTAATTATAATATTATATGCTCTCTTTGTGTAATACTTGGTGAGAGTTAGCCATGATGATTCTAGGAACTTAGTATTGTAAAGACCTGTAAAATTCAAGGGAAATTATTTCTTAATTTTCTTTGGGATTTTAGAAGAACGCAGTTTCTGACGGCACCTAATTCCGAGGCCCGGTGTGCCCGGAATCGTGTTCCGAAGTTTAGCTCGGGTACGTTCAGTGAATGAAAAAGTGGGTTTTCCTAACTTTTGAACCGATGCTCGGAATTAAAATCTGAGGGCACCGATGAAACCGCAGCACCGGTAATTTCTTAGGAGCACCTTTTCCGAAGGTGCGTTTTCTTGGGAGGAGTTGTTAATTTGTGGTTTTAGTGAGGAATAAATAAAATTATATTACAATTTTATTTATTTTCCTATAGGTAGTTATACCCTAAGTAAGGAAGTTGGGGGTGGGACCCACATGTTGTTAACCAACCATGAGAGGATAAAGGTGGGGTGGGGCCCACACGAGCCCAACCCCTCACATTCCTAACTCCTCAAACCCCCCCCCCATTTAATATTTCAAACTTATCACCTCATTTAATTTTGACAAGTTAAGTTTAATTAAATGAGTGAACTTAATTTTGAATGTTCAAATTTTAAAAAGTATTGGTAAAGGAAATAAAATAAGGCTAAAGCCTTATTTTATTGTGGTGTCTTCATTGTGTTGAGGGAGGGAGCATTCTTCACATTTTGGAAGAACTTCATCTTCCCGGCGAAGAACTTTTCTACCTCGACGAAGAACGTCGTCATGCACTTTTTCCGAAGAACGACGACGCGTCATCCTTCATTCTTCTTCCCGCGTCAAAGGAAGGGAGACGTTGTTCCACCTCGGATAATCTCCGTCAACACGTACGGAGCCTCACCCCGCGACGCCACTGTCCGCGACGGTCTTCGAACATCAACTCGTTATCAAGGTAGGTGGTTTGGTTTAATTTAATTTATGTGGATTATATCCTCGACATATGATTAAATTGTTGGAAGTCGTTTGAACCACTAACACGGTGGGTGCGGACCAACGAACAAGTCTGAACCCACAGATTCTCTGTTCTTGATGCGCAGAACGTTGGGAGACGATGAAACAGGACCGTTGAGCGATTGGAGGCCGTCGCTGTAATCTACGGGTCCTGAGACGACCCCAGGCATAGACGGGAGCAAGAACGGACCACTGGAGCGGCTCCGGTGGCCCGCGGACTTCACCGGAGGCCGGAGGCGGTGGCATCCCGGCGCGCCACCAGGAGGGACCGCCGTAATGGCAGGCGACCGGTCTCGCAGCCGCGCGGGACCAGGGGGAGACGTGGCGCCCAGCGCCGTGTCCGCTGGCAGAAGGGAGCACCCCCCCACGTGGGGCCACGGCTTCAATCAAGGGGGCATCCCCCCCCCCCTTTCCGCAACGGCACGACCAGCTGTGCTGGCCGTGCGGGGCGCGCCGGCGCCAGGCCAACCGGCCGCCCAGGCCAGACTGGCCGCACCGGGCCGGGCCGCCCAGGCCGGGCCGCGCCGGTTGGGCCAGGCTGCGCCCACAGGGTCGGGCCCTGCCCTAATGGGCTGGACCCGGATCCGGTTCGAGCCGACCCAGGGGGGTCTCGGGCCGGGTCGGTCTGGGACCAAAACCCCCTAAAACCGGACATGTTCTCTCTTTTTCTCATATCTTGGGATACGAACCTCTGATCGATGCACTTTTAGTTGCGATGCTATCCTTGGATCGAGACGGCCATTTCGGTATATTACACTCAAGGTTTCAGAGAACTTTGGGTACAGACGGGTTGGTTCGAACACGAAACCAACCGGGCCCTCGGAGTGGAAACGTTTATAACTTGAGCTCCGGACGTCCGATTGACATGCCGTCGACTTTGTTGGATTAATATTAGTGATAAAGACCTTTTGGATTACTCCGCTCGAGGTTTGGACGCAGTTGGAGTGCGGTCGGGTTGGTTTTGACTTAAAAACTAACCGGGCCCCTGGAACGAAAAGGCCAATAACTCTCAGACCGGGCGTCCGATTGACGCGCCGTCTGTCACGTTGAGTCCCTCTTGTCGAGATGGAACTTTGAGATACATCAACTCCATACTACGTGTCAGTTGATGTATCGACCCCTTGTCTCATGGAGCAGACCCTCCCGGAATCAAGAATGCTTCATGTAGGAACCCTAGAGCTGGCTGCGACTACGACGACGATGATGACTGCACTGAAATCCTATGTGGGTTTGGCAGGGATGACGACTGCACTGAAATCCTATGTGGGTTCGGTAGCGATGAAGATCGTACTAAAATCCTCTGTGGGTTCGACGGCGATGAAGACTGCACTGAAATCCTCCGTGGGTTCGGCAGCGATGAAGACCGTACTGAAATCCTCTGTGGGTTTGACGTCGATGAAGACTGCACTAAAATCCTCTGTGGGTTCGGCAGTGATGAAGACCGTACTGAAATCCTCCGTGGGTTCTACGGCAATGACTACTGTTCTTGTATCCTACATGGGTCTGGCAGTGTTTGACTCTGTTCTTTCTATCCTATGTGGGTATGGCAGAGTAGCTGGTTTGTATCCTATGTGGGTCCGACAGCTTGGATGGTTTAGTATCCTACATGGGTCCCAGCTTAGATGAATCAGTGGCTATATCTGATCATCTCTATCACCGAAGAAATATACCTGTGTGAGCTGAGTCTTGACTTTCAATCAATATATTCAATATGATTGACTTGCTTTCCTATGTGGATTGGGTTGTGTTATCCTGTGTGGATTGGGTGGTACTATCCTGTGTGGACGTGATCGAATTTGGTCTCGGATGTTGGAGCCGAACTGGAATTGATGACTTAGGTATATGTATGGGCATATACCTAAGTATTGTTGGATGTTACTTCGTGATTTTATCTTTCCTTTGTGGATTATCCTTTGTAGATTCTGGGAGACCTTCGGGGGTCTTGGGGTCCCTACTGAGTAGCATATACTCACCCCTACACGGGCTATGCCCGCACTAGGTTGTTTTGGATGCAGACGACGGACAACACTGATCGTGGTTGAGGCTTGTGGATCAAGTCGATACCTGGAGGTGGACCACTGGGCGGAACGTACACAGACCAGACGGTTGTACCCGAGGGGCTGAGGAGGCTATCTGTACCCACCCTTTAGGTGGTACTTCTAGTGGACGTCTCGACGTTGATGCTTTGCTTTCAGTTGATGTACTTTCTTTCCAGTTGTACTTTACTTTCAGTTTGGGTTTGTATTCTGGCCCACTTACTTTTCTGCACTACTATTGTACCCAGTTTTACTTAGTGTTTACTTATTCTTGCTTACTCTGTGGTGTTTGTTTACTTCATAAAGGAAATACCTTCCCCTTTTTATTGGTATTTACGCCTTGGTGCTAGTCGCCAGCCCCTGGCCTATGGGAGGCGGGCTTGGGGTTGTCACGGCACGGGTCCCGAGGACGGGTCGTGACAAGTATACCTGTTTAGGTGGTGATTTAGTTTCACTGTTGTTCACTTTTCTTTATAATTATTTCTTTATCTTTACGTGAGAGGATCTAGGTAGGATTCTACTGAGTATACTATTATGATCAACCTATGTATATATAAACTATTTTTCATAACAGATGGAAAAAGTTGTAAATATAGATGGATATTAATAGCTCATGGTTTTGTAGGAGCTATTTGGGATTTTTTTTGTTACTATCATTTTTACCTTGTTAGTACTGGTAGTTTCCTTTCAGTTCTTTAGTTCTATATGACATCGCATGTTTTCACTTGGGATTTCTTTATATATGTGTGTGTGTGTGTTTGGGAAACTCTTGTTTGGTGTATCCTTATTATCTATCTCTTCTACATTCTACTCATAGAGGGTAATATCTCCCATATTCATGTTTATTATCCCCTCGATGCTAGTCGCTAACCCAAATCCTAATGGAGCCATGAATCAGACAGTAACCATATCTTTCCCTTATTTGTGAAAACTTTGTGGGGCGTGGGTCATGAAAAAAATAAGTTACCATGATAAAAAATAAGTAAATCATATTTCAAAGATTAATTTAGAACTAAACTTAACCTCGTTTTATCTTTATCTAAAAAATTTAGATATATTAAAGTTAAGAGAGTGAAATTTTGTATTTATTTTTTCTTAAAATATTATAAAGGTCATAATTAAAGAAAAATGGAACCAAGTTGAAAAATTATTGAAATTTGGATGATTATAAAAAAATTACACTCATAAAATACTATAAAGGAAATATTTTGCGAAATTTTAAAGCATTATCCCAAAGTTTTAACATTGTTTTACCCATTTTACACTTATTGAGGTGATGTTTTTTACTATTTTAACTATTCATTATGAAAAAAATTAATGTTTCCTATTTACCAAATTTGGACATGATGATTCCAAATGTTGAATCCATTTTATCAAATTCAATTCACATATTTTATATAATTTTATTTAAAATTAAACCCATAAAATGTGATAAAAAGTAGTTTTCCAAAAATGATGTTTTTTCTTAAGTATAAAACGTTTTTATACAAAAACTCCACATATAATTAATTATAATGAAATTAATTGGATTTTTAATAAAATATATTAAATAATTTTACTTTTAAAACCATTTTAAAACAAAATATATCTTTATAAATTCTTTAAATGAAAAGATAGTTTTCAATTAAAATGAATATTTTTCACTCTTCATCAAAAAAATAAATATTTTCTGAAAATTATCAAACATTCACTCTAAATAAATTTTAAAATGATTATTTCATAAATAAAGTTCATTTTTACAAATAAATTTTCTAAAAGTGTAATAAATTAATTATATTATATTCTCAAAAAATTAATAAAACCCATTTTTGTGGAAAAAATGTATTTTTAAAGAATATAATTACTTTACAAAAAATTTAGTACTTTATTATCAATATATATTTTTTATCAATAACCTTTAGACATTTTGTTTTAAAAAACTGGTTATTCCTATTCACTTCACCAATATAATGGAAATTTTATAGTATTATACTATATTACAATTCATTTTAACTCAAGGTTATGTGTATAGTAGGGTATCAAAGAAATTAAATTTAATTGAAGAGAAATATGTCATAAAATTTTTTGGTGTTATATTATAACCCTCTTAAAATAAATTATACTCTTAAAATTTCATAAATCTGATATTAAAATGAGGATATATTTGTTTCAACACATCCTTAGGTTCCCATGTAGCATATTTAGAGTTTTTATTCCTACAGAGATCTTTAACTAGGTGATTTGTCTAGTTTTATAGAACTTTATCTCTATAATCCAAAATTTATACCTATTGTACTTCATAAAAATGATCATTCTCCAGTGGTAAAACATATTATTTTAGTACCTTTTATGAATCAAGTATGCACTTCCTCATTAGAGGTACATGGAACAAATCAGGAACTTAATATAGGTTCGGTGGAAGCACTAAGTGATAAGTTACTGCCCCTACTCGATCAAGAATATCAAAGGGGCCGATATACATAGGGCTCATCTTCCCCTTATTTAAAAATTTCATAACATTTTTCAAAGGATTTATTAAAAGTAATACCTTTTCACCAACTAAAAACTCTAGATCTCATCGAAGATTGTTAACATAAGGTTTCTATCGACACGGGGCTGTCCTTATGTGCTGCTGAATGGATTTAACATTCTTTGACATCTCTTCAACTATATCAGGTCCTAAAAGATATATTTCTCTATCATTATTCCAACATGTTATATTTCTACACTTTTTTCATACAAGGATTCATAAAGAACCATCTGAATGCTTGAGTGAAAGATGTTGTTGTAAGAAAAATCAACTAGAGGAAGGTGTTGATACAAGATACCTTTAAAATCCATAGAACAGGATCTCATCATATCCAATAGGGTTTTAATTGTTTTTGGAAACAATCCACCTGTATGAGGATGATAGTTAGTATTGAAACATAAATATAAATCCATATCTTATTGAATACTTCACCCAAAAATTGATGTAAACCTCATATATTGAATAGATATAATATAATATCATAGTCCATGTAATTTTAAAACTTCTTTAATGTATATTCTATCAAGTTGATCAATAGGTAAATATTCTATAATGGAAATGATGTGTACTAATTTTTTAAGGGGGTCGACTATAACCCAAATAGAATTATTTCCTTTGTATGTTTTGAGAAGTTTAATGAAAAAAAATTGTGGTAATGTATTCCCATTTCAATTCTAGTATGGGTAATGCTTGTACCATTCCTCTACACTTATATATATCGACCTAAAATTTATGACATACCATTCACTAAGTTTCATATTCTACAATATCTCTTTTCATGTTGTGCCACTAGAAATACTCATTCATGACTTTATAAATCTTCATTCTTCCATGATTAATAGATAATTATGAACTAACATCTTTATCAAATAACTTTTTCAGGTCTGGTATTGATGGGACACATGCACAATTACTAAACCTTATCATTCCATCAAAACCATGGTTGAACTCCAGAATATTTATCACAATCTTTTTCAGATCCAAATCTTCATTCTATGCCTATATAATCTTCACATGGATAGATGGTTGAACTCTAATTTGAGTGAGATAATATTTATCCACTACATTTAATATTTTAAGGGACATATTTTGGAAATCCAAAAATATTGGATCTTTTTTTATCCTAATAATATATAATATTGAATGATCCTTTTGACTCATGGAATCTTCCACCTTATTCACTTTCCCAAGGTGGTATGGTATTGAACATTCATAATAAAAAATATACTCCAACCATCTTCTCTATTTCAAATTAAAATATTTTTTAGTGAATATATACTTTAATATTTTATGATCAGTATATATGTCACACATTTCTCTGTAAATATAATGACTGCATATCTTTAATACAAAAAATTATAGTATCTAACACAAAATCATGAGTTGGGTAATTTTTCTCATGAACCTTAAATTTCCGTGAGGCATAAGATATAACCATATCATTATTCATGAGAAAAAAACCCATTAAATTCATTGACATATCCCAATAAAGAACAACCCCTTTTGTGTTATAGATTAGTGTAATCACAGGTGCACTGAATACCCTTCTCTTTAGTTTCTTGAAATTTTATTCACATTCATATATCCATTGGAAATTGACTCCCTTCTAAGTTAACTTAGTGAGTGGACTATATAATAATGATAAATTTTTAACAAATCATCAATAATATCCCACAAAACCAAGAAAACTATGGATCTCAGTCACAGTGGTTGGTCTACAGAAACATTCAATGTCTTCCATCTTTTATAGATCCATCTATATTTTAATGTCTTGGATTTTTTATGTATTATTTTTAAATATTATATGTAATTATTTGGATATTATAACTTTTGACGGTGTGCGATTCTGAGGCTCGGAGTGCCCAAAATCAATGGTTGAAATTAATTAAACTTTAAACAGCGCACACAAGCAGTTTTCCTGAAAAAGTAGAATAACTTTTAAATGGGTGCCCAGATCATAAATCTGGTGGCACCATTGTGTTCAGAATAGCATCTCTACCTTAGGTGGGGCCTAATAATGACTGGAGTGGATCATCTGCAAGAGTTAGTTTTTTTGGACGTTTTAATGGAAATAAAATAAAATAAATAATTTGTTTTATTTTAAATGTTTCCATAACGCAGCGATCCTTATTTTCATTAAATAATAAGAAGCCCAGGGTTATGCTCATAACCCTGGAGAACTCCCTAGAATCTTCTAGAGCTTTATAGAGGGACCAACCTTGGAGGATTTTTGATGGACGCCGACAAACAACGACACGTGGATCGTTGCGCAGCGAGATCGAATCCCGACTAACAACTGATCTCCATCTTCATTGATTTCCAAGGTAGGGGTTTTTATTTCAATTATTCTCTTCCCCGTTCTTGGATTAAACGATGAACGTGGATCAACCCACAAATAGGGTGATCCGCGAATCGTGCGTTCTTGCGGGAGGATGTTATTTTCTGTTTCTTTGGGGTTTGATTTGAAAATATGATTCTAATAATTGTGGGATTATTGTTTGATTCTATTGTTAAACCTACTAACTAGAGAGGATCAATGTCGTGATGAAATATTGAGGAGGTTCTTTCTTCAATTTTTTTTGTTGGATTTTCCTTCCTCTTTTCTTCGTGTTCTTCATGTTCTTCGCGGGGCGATGAACAACGGATAATTGCGTGTCTTTTTTGCAATGCAACAATCCCAAATTGGAGATCTGATGTCATTATGACCTAGTGGAGGTGCGATGATAATGGAGGATGATGAATTGGCTCAAATCGGGAGAGACCATTCTTTGAGCGTTCTTCGCACGGGTGGATCGATACACGTTTTTAGGGCCGATCGGAGGCCCGAAAACAATATAGAGGACTTTAGGACATTGAGGAGACCTTAATCTTTAAGTTTCATGGAAACAGGATGGCCTTATTGAATATTGGAGCTTCACCTGAGGCGTGGTGGTGGATGTTTGTGATTCTGGAAATTTCCAGAACACACGGTGTGTATCCCAAAGAACACGGTGTGTAGGTATGGCTAAGTGGCAACAAGGGTTCTGCGGTGCGTGAAGTGATGACAAGGTGTGTTCTCTAAATAACACATTGTGTGGATCCTTACACATGAATCGGCGTGTATCCTAGGAGATACACGGACATGGGATGGAGTACACGCTGTGTAGTCCACCACACGACCATATGAGGCCAGTAGTACGGGTCACCCCGTGTGCTGATTACACAGGTTGGAACACATGGGTTGAGGTCATGTGCGAGTGCATGACCAGCGTACATAGAGCGAACCCCAGATAATTTTACACGGTGTGTGATCCTTTCTACATGTCATGTATTTTCGTTTTACATGACAATCCTTACGAAATGGGTCATTGTACACTGGCAGTACCCAGGGTCAGAATAAACGACATGTGACAATTCTACACATCATGTAATTCTCATTACATGGATTGATCTTCTTGTCCATCGTATATTGGACATGTTTCATTTGGGTTAGTGCCCCTTCTGCTCGTTCCCCTGAAGGTCAGGTATCATTTCCATTCACAAGAGTATGATACCTTCAACAAGACTTCCCGAGATATAGTCAGGTATCCCTCCGAGAGGCCCAGAGTGAGATCCTCTATCCATTCTTGACCCTAGGTAGAGTCAGGTATCGACATGACTATTCCCATGAGTCACCAATCCTCTACCTAGCAGGTGAATCCGGATGAGTCATGGTATCCTCCAAGGCCCTAGTAGAGATCCTCATCTGTGTATTATGATATTTCCCCACTCAAGAGTGTGTTCTCCCAGAATGAGTGTATCTCTCTCTTTTATATTTTCCCTACAAGCAATACTTCTTGGATGGATGTAATCAGAGATATCAGACTCGTGGAGTGAGTTCTCCCAGATGAGTGCTTCGTGGAACCTTCGAACTAAATCCCTAGTGTCGGTATGTAGTTTTATGACTTGTCTCTAGACTGCAGGTCTGGGTTTTGAGTATATTTGGATTGTGTTTCACTTGTAATATGTTCAGTAGACATATACTGTGTAGAGATGATTGTACCTTTACTTTGTATATTGCTATGTATTTTTCAGGGTCCTATACTGAGTATTGTTATACTCACCCCTACATAGGCTTTGCCCATACGTATCATGTCTTGTGCAGACGAGCGACCTTTTGACGGAGTCCAGAGCGGACCAGGGCATGACCAGGATTTCTGAGTTCCCTATAGGCCGAGGTGTTCCTATGACTATGAGCAGCAGTCCTAGTTCCTCTTCATGCTTTCTAGTTGGAATTTGTAGTTTCAGTCTCTTGTTTTTGGTGGGCTTGTATTCTGGCCCAGTTTACTTTCAGTACCTTACCTTCCATCGTACTCTGTTTGGTTGGGGTTAGTTGTATGCATTCAATTTGTTCCTTATTGGTTTTTTCATTTCAGCATTTGTGGTATTAGAGATGTGTGCGTGTGTACAGGTACATAGGAAATTCTTTCCATGTTAGTAATATGCCTACTTGGTGCTAGTCACCAGCCCCTGGCCTATTGGATTTGGGCTTGGGGAGTCACGGCGTGGGCCCCACTAGGACGGGTCATGTCATAGTGGTATTATAGGTGGTCGGTTAAACCTTAGGGCCAAGAGTCCCTGAGATTGGTTTGGGGAAATAGTGTTAAGTGTTTCGAGTTCAGATTTTAGGCCAAAGATTCCAATGTTCGTGCGGGTGGCTGACGTATCCATACACCAGGACTCTGATAACCTGCTTTTTGACTCGATACATGAAAACACTAGTTATGTGGAAATAAGAGATTGGAAAATGCATCATATAGTAATGGGTTGTGTTCTGAATATCCTTTGTGTCAGCTATCCAGATATACTCATTGACCATAGTACATCTTGTTTTCCTACAGGATGCCTCCACGATGCATACCTGCTAGGATTCAGCAGTGCGATCACAAGGATTACCCCCTTGGTGATGTGGCTTAGATACAGGGACCAGTTCCCTAGGCATTGCCTCCATGTGATGAACCTGCTATACCACCACTAGTGGAGCAGTCTATAGTACCTACAGTACCGATAGATGAGGGGCGCAGGCTGAGCGCTCTCCATGAGTTCCAGAGACAGATACCCCTCAGGTTCTGAGGTGAGCCCAACCCTCAAGCGGCTGAGGACTGGCTTGAGGCAGTGACTAGAGTTTTCCATCTTGTGAGGGTACCGGCAGATCAGATGGTGATCCTATGAGTGTGCCTTCTTCAGGGTTCAGTGGGATGATGGTGGAGTATGACCACACAGACTCACAACGAGGATACTCTTTTGTGGACGGAGTTTGAGTGACTCTTTAGGGAGGAGTTCTCACAGGTTATGCTAAGAATAGTGCATATCCATGAGCTTCTTCAGCTCTAACAGGGCAGTCTGACGGTATCTTACTATTCATCAAGGTTCACTAACCTCTCTAGGTACTCGATGAATATGGTCACAGATCAGTACTTCAAATCTCATACCTTCGAGCGAGGTCTACGATGGGACATCTGAGCTAGTGTCGTGACTCTATGCATATTGACTTATTCTAGAGTGCTCGAGCGATCCTTGGTGATCAAGAGCTTCTTAGCGGAATAGAGACAGCTGATGACAGTCAGCAGCAGGCAGACAGGAGTGGAGACCTCAGCAAGAGGGAGCCGACATCACGCATAGAGATCCAAGCATGGGAGACATTATAGGAGGACCTAGGACAGGGGATTGATAGTCCTGGGCTCTCAGACTAGATCCAGTTAGCCTAGGGAGAGGCAGTGCTACTCATGCAACGGTAGGGGACATCTCGCTAGGGATTGTCTGACCTATCGAACTACTGATAGGTAAGCGGTGGATGGACCACCAAGGAAGAGGCAGAGAGTGGAGAATATAGATCCGCTAGGCAGCGGACATGGAAGAGGATCAGGGATAGATGTAGGTGGTGGTGGACGCTTCGATCTACTTCGACCACCACTCCTAGGAGGTCCGCACTAGGCTCAGGGAGCTAGGGGACCGGGGTGGGGACAACTGCATGCAGTCAAGGCGTATGACCTAGGGACTCCAGGGATGATTTTATGTATGATCTATGTCTTTTCTACCTTATCTTACATACTTATAGACAAAGGTTCCAGTCATTCCTTCCTCTCCACATGTCTTGTGCGAAACCTTGAGATTCTGGTATAGCCGTTGACTCGACCCTTACGCTTGGAGACTCCTACGGGATGAGACTTAATGATCAAACACCTTTATATATAGTGTGATCTTACCCTTAGAGGTGAGAGTTTCGGTTGTAACCTCTTAGTGGCATCATCGAGGCCTTATGATGTCATTCTCGGTATGGATTGGTTATTTTCGGTCCATGCCCGGATTGACTGATTTAGGCAAAGAGTGTGGCATGTCCATAGTGATGGGAAGAGGGTTTCCTTTGTTGGTGAAAAGGAGACCTGGGAAGCACAAAATGGGATCATGCATAGGAGGGTGCAGCCGATCACTCGTGAGTTGGCTAACCTTTCCCTCAGAGTAGTAGATGTTGTGAGCTTCTAGTTCCTAGTTGTAGTGGCGGAGTACGAGGACATCTTTCCCAAAGATGTTCCTGGACTACCTCCTCACTGGGAGATCTAATTTTTCATCCACTTACACCCCAGGACGACATTGATATCCTCACCTTCATATTGGATGGCTCCCGCAGAGCTTGCGAACTGAGGGTGCAGTTGGAGGATTTGCAGAGAAAGGGTTTTGTGAGACCTAGTGTTTCACCCTGGGTGGACCCAGTTTTGTTTTCCAAGAAAGTAGATGGGAGTTTGAGGTTGTTCATGGATTACTGGTTCCTGAACCAGGTGACGGTGAAGAACAAGTATCCACTATCGAGGATCGACAACCTCTTCGATCAGTTGAGTGGGGCACAATGGTTCTTGAAGGTTGACCTTCGGTCAAGTTACCACTAGTTATGAGTAAGGGATGAGGATATATGGAAGATGGATTTCAGATTCCTCTATGGTCACTATGAGTACTTGGTGATTCCTTTTGGTATGATGAACGCCCCTATAGTGTTAATGGGACTTATAAACCAGATCTTCCAGCCGTATTTAGACCGGTTCGTAATGGTCTTCATCGACGTCATCCTTGTGTACTCAGTGTCAAAGGAGGATCACTCAATACACCTACAGATGGTTCTAGATGTACTTTGAGAGAACCAGCTTTATGGGAAGCTCTCAAAGTTCCAGTTTTGGATTTAGGAGGTCTACTTTCTTGGACATGTCATCTCAGCAGATGGAGTAGCTATGGACCAAGCCAAGGTGGAGCCAGTGTTAGCATGGGAGCCACCTCAGAGCATGATAGAGGTGAGGATATTCCTTGGGTTAGCAGGATATTACTAGATATTCATTATTTATTTCTCTCGGATATCAGTAATGATGACAGTCTTGACCAGAAATGGGGGACCCTTCATGTGGATAGAGAAGTTCCAGCTAGCTTTCGAGCAGTTGAGGTAGAGTTTGACGAGCGCCCCAATTTTGATATTTCTAGAGGAGGGTGTCGAGTACATAGTTTTCTATGAAGTGTTGGGGACTAGAATTAGCTATTTCCTGATGCAGAGATAGGCAATGATTGCTTATGGTTCATGCCAGCTTAGGCCACATGAGCATAACTATGCGACCCATGATCTCAATTTGGCAGCGGTAGTCTTCGCATTGAAGATGTTGAAACAATACCTTACGGGTGAGTGGTTCATCATCTAATCTAACCTCAAGAGCCTCAAGTACATCTTATTGTAGAAGGATTTGAATCTAAGATAGAGATGTTGTCTATAGTTCCTCTAGGACTATGATTTCGATATTATATATACTCCTTGGAAGGGAACAAGGTGGCAGATGCTCTTAGCAGGAGATCGAGCTCACAACTATTGAGTGAGGTGATAGAACAGTTGGCCTCATTACATTTATCCTTCGTGGACAGAGAGGATGCAGCTTACCTTTAGTCAATGGTTGTCACCCCTCTACTCTTACAGTGAATTAGGGAGGCACAACTTGGGGATGTCGACTGTGAGGTTTTACGTGCTCAGTTATCCATGGGAAATGCTCCTGATGGATATTCGCAAGGTGGGGAGCACGTAGTTATTTTTAGAGGACGCACTTTTGTACCAATGTCATTGTAGTAGGATATCCTAAGGGAGTTTTATACATCCCCCTTGGTGGTACATCCTGGAGTGGCGAAGATGTACCAGGATATCTGATGACAGTTCTGGTGGTCAGGCATGAAGAAGGTAGTAGCAGAGTTCGTTTCTCAATGCCTTACATTCCAGCAGGTGAATGCTGGGAACTAGGTTTCAGTGGGATTAGCTCACCCCTAGAAGTTCTATAATGGAAGTTGGATGGAATATCAATGTACTTCATGATGGGCTTACCATAGATGTCCAAAGGGCATGATTCCATCTGGTTGATCATTAACCGACTCACTAAGTCAGTCCACTTCCTAGCTATCAGGGAGCAGAGTTTGGTAGAGAGATTGTGACGCCTCTACATATAGGAAATAGTTCATCTTCATGTAATCCCTTCAAAAATAGTCTCAAATCAATACACTTGCTTCACATCTCGGTTGTAGAAGGGATTACAGGAGGATTTTGGGACTCAGCTATGCTTGAGCATGGCATTCCATCCTCAGACCGATGGTTAGATGGAGAGGACCATTTAGGTTCTAGAGGATAAGTTGCGGGCCTGTATATTGGACTTTGGCCATAGTTGGGAGGACCACCTACCACTGGTGGAGTTTTCGTACAACAAAAGCTACCACTCCACCATTAGCATGGCGCCGTTTGAGGTGTTATATGGGAGACCCTACCGGTCACTGCTTTGTTAGACCGACCCCGGAGAGTCAGCACTTATGGGTTCAGATTTGGTGAGAGCTACCACCGAGAAGGTGCAGAACATCCAGGAGCGGATGAAGACTACACATAGCCAGAAAAAGTCTTATGCTGACAAATGACGAAGACCTCTAGAGTTTGAGAAGGGGGTCCATGTCTTCCTTAGGGTCTCAACTTGACGAGGGTTACCAAGATTTGGCCAAGGAAAAAAGCTATCTCTGAGGTTCATCATACCTCTTCAAATACTGCGCAGAGTTGGCAAGGTGGTGTATCACCTGGCTCTACCACCATAGTTGCACTAGGTACATGATGTCTTCCACGTGTCACAACTAAGGAGGTACATGCATGACCCATAGCACATCATCAACTTGGGAGAGATGGATATCAAGGATGGATAAACCTTTGTTGAGTACCTAGTGGAGATCAAGGATCGGCATGATAGGATCCTTCATGGGTGATCTATTCCCTCGGTGCGCATATGGTGGAAGCATGAGAATCTTCAAAAGAGCACATGTGAGTGGGAGACTCAGATCCGTGCCCATTACCCACATCTTTTTGAGTAGCCCTTGTTTTGTCTTTTTAGAGACGCAAATCCCCAAGGTGGGGAGAATGTAATGTCTCGGATTTTCCGTGTATTGTTTTTAAATATTATATGAAATTATTTTGAGACTATAACTTTTGACGGAATGCGATTTCGAGGCCTAGAGTGCCCAGAATCAAAGTTTGAAATTAATTAAACTTTAAACAGCGCGCATGAGCGGTTTTCCTAAAAAAGTGGAATAACTTTTAAACAGGTGCCCAAATTAGAAATATGAGGGCACTGTTGCATTCAGAGTAGCGACTTTGCCTTAGGTAGGGCCTAACAATGACCAGTGTGGGTCATCTGCAAGAGTTAGTTTTTTGGACGTTTTAATGGAAATAAAATAAAATAAATAATTTATTTTATTTTAAATGTTTCCATAACGTATTGATTATTATTTTATTTAAATAATAAGGAGCCTAGGTTTAGACTCATAACCCCGTAGAACTTCCTAGAATCCTCTAGAGCTTTGGAGAGGGTCCATCCTTGGAGGATTTTTTATGGACGTCGACGAACGGCGACACGTGGATCGTTTCCCAACGAGATCGAATCCTGACCGACAACTGATATCCCTCTTCATCTACGACCAAGATAGGGGTTGTTATTTCAATTCTTCTTTTCCCTATTCTTGGATTAAATGAAAAATGTGGTTCAACCCACAAGAAGGATGATCTGCATATCGTGTGTTCTTGAAGGAGGGTGTTATTTTATGTTTCTTTGGGGTTTGATTTGGGAATATGATTGTGATAATTGTGGGATTATTTTTTGATTCACTTGTTAAACCTATTAACAGGAGCAGATCAACACCGTGATGAATGATGACAAAGGTTCATTCCTCAATTTGGTTTGTTGGATTTTCCTTCCTCTTTTCTTCGTGTTCTTGATGTTTATCATAGGGTGACAAACAACGAATCGTTGCATGTCCGTTTCACAACGCAACGATCCCAAATTGGATATCCGATGTCATGAAGACCTAGAGGAGGTGCGATGACAATGGAAGATGACAAATCGGCTTGGATTGGGAGAGACCATTCTTCAAGCGTTCTTCATGCGGGTGGACCAATACGTGTTTTCAGGGCCGATCAGAGGCCCAAAAACAATGGATATGACTTTGGTATGTTGGGACGACCTTAATATTCAAGTTTCATGGAAAAATTATGGATGGATCAAATATCGGAGCTTAACACATGGCGTGATGGTGGAGGTTCATGATTCTATAAATTTCCAGAACACACGGCATGTATCCCGAAGAACACGACGTGTAGGTCTGTCTAAGTGGTGGCTAGGGTTCCACGGTGCATGAAGAGATGAAATGACATGTTCTCCAAATAACATGGCATGTGGGTCCTTACACGAGACTCGGTTTCTATCCTAGGTGATACATGGACACTGGGTGGAGTACATGTCATGTACTCCACCACACAACCATACGAGGCCAGTAGTATGGGTCACCCTATGTGACGATTACACAGGTTGGCCCACATGGGTTGAGGCCATGTGCGAGCGCACAACCAGCGTACACAGAGTGGATCCCAGATACTTTGACATGGAATGTGATCCTTTCTACGTGATGTGTAGTTTCATTTTACACTAAAATCCTTACAACACTGGTCGTTGTACACTGGAAGTACTTGGGGTTAGGAGACATAGTGTGTGACACTTCTACATGCCATGTTCTTCTCAGTACATGGCTTGATCTTCTTTTCCATCGTATCGTGGACATGTTTCATTTGGGTTAGTATCCCTACTTCTCGTTCCCCTAAAGTTCAAGTATCATTTCCATTCACAGGAGTATGATCCCTTCAGTAGGAATTCCAAGATAGAGTCAGGTATCCCTCCAAGAGGCCTGAAGCAAGATCCTCTATCTATTCTTGACCCTAGGTAGAGATAGGTATAGACGTGACTATTCCCACAGGGTGTCGATCCCCTACCTAGTACGTGAATCCAGATGAGTCATGATATCCACCAAGGCCCTAGAAGAGACCATCATCTTTGTATCATGATCTTTACCCACTCAGGAGTGTGTTCTCCCAGAATGAGTATATCTATCTCTTGTGGCTTTTCCTGATGAACAATACTTCTCAAACGGACGACATCAGAGCTATCAGACTCGTGGAGTGAGTTCTCCCAGATGAGTGCTTCATGGAACCTTTGAACTAAATCCCTAGCAATGGTTTGTGGTTGTGTGACTTTTCTCTAGACTACGGGTCTAGGTTTTGAGTATTTCTGGATTTTGTTTCCCTTGTTATATGTTTAGTATACATATACTGTGTAGAGATAACTGTAACTTTACTTTTTGTATTTCTTTTTGGTTTTTGGGGTCCTCTACTGAGTGTTGTTATACTCGCCCATGCATGGGCTTTGCCCGCACATGTCTTGTCTTGTGCAGATGAGTGGCCTTTTAACGGAGTCTAGGAAAGACCAGGGCAAGAATGGGATTTTTGAGTTCCCTACAGGCCGAGGTGTTCCTACAGCTATGAGCACTAATCCCAGTACCTATTTGTGTTTACAGGTTGGAATTTGGAGTTTTAGTCTCTTTTTTTTGGTGGGATTGTATTCTGGCCCAGTTTACTTTAAGTACCTTACCTTCCGTCATACTCATTTTGGTTGGGTTTTGTTGTATGCATGCATTTTGTTCCTTAGTGGTTTTTTTATTTCAGTATTTGTGGGCTTGGAGATGTGTGCATGTGTATAGGTACTTAGGAAATTCTTACCGTGTTAGTAATATTCCTACTCGGTACTAGTCACCATCCCCTGGCCAATTGGAGGCGGGCTTGGGGAGTCACTGTGCGGGCCCCACTGGGACAGGTCATGTCATAAATACCTCACTTGAGATTATATTACCCAAAAATGAAACTTTTTATAACCAAAATTTACATTTCTTAAAATTTTCATACAACTTCTCCTTCCATTGTGTTTTTAGTACAATCTTTGGTCTTCATTCTCTTCCTTAATCTTACAATATATAATAATATCATATATAAATAATAACAAAAATTGATAAAGGTAATATCTAAATAACATATTCATTAAATCAATGAATATAGTAGGGGAATTAATAAGAACAATTTGTATCATTAAAAAATCATAGTGTATATACCTCGTATGGAAGACTATCTTTGTTATGTCTTTATTCGAATCCCTCAATAGATAGTATCTAGATTGAAGATCAATCTTGGAAGCATATTGATCTCCTCATAATTGATCAAACAAATCACTAATATGGGGTAATGTATATTAATTAATAATTTTGATCTTGTTATGTTCCCAATAATCAATACAGAGTCACATTGATCCATATTTATTATTAACAAAAAGAAATGGTGCATCCCTAGGTGATTCAATTAGTTTAATTAATCCCTCATCAAGATTCTACTATAGTTATTACTCAATTTCCATAACTCAAGTGGGGATATTATATATAAATTTATTTAAATTGGTGTATCACTAAGTATTAATTCTATTAAAACCTCAACTTCATAATTCAGAGGAAAGGAAACTCTTTTAGAAAAAAATAAACAAACTCTAAAAAAAATTCATATCTTTGATGTTGAGTTTCTCCCCAACCATATGAGATAGATACCCCGCAAGATAGAAAAGTAATTTCCATTGGATGTTTGTATTCATCCTGTCACTGATAAATTATCATATGTTTATCTTGACTATAAAATATGACTTCCCTTCTTCAGGAATTGATATGGTCTCTATATAGATAGATCTAATCCATGCACATAATCACATCAAATTTAACTATAGGGAGAATCATAAGATCTACAGTAAGAAAATTCTCAGAAACATTAATCATAAAGGAATTATAGACATGGGATGTGACCATCATACCATTAAAAGTTTTCACCACTAACTCAGCATCTAATCATTGAGGTGGTAATTCGATCCCCTTATAAAATTACTTAGATATAAAAGAGTTGGTGGAGCCAAAATCAAATATAAGATTATATATTTTAGAGCGGATTATAAGTGAAAATTTCTCCATGTCATTCTCATAACCCACATTAGTAGTTTTGATCACATTAAATTTTAATTTACCTCTATTTTTAATAGTTTTTTAATGTCGGTCATCATCAATAACGTTTAGATTTGATAACTAGTTAGAATAATTCCTTCACTCCTTTTATTTGAAACACTGTTGTGTGAGTGGTTTATTTTCTAGAGATCTATATCTATTCACATCATTATCTAACTTCTTCACATCAATTTGTCATTAAATTTCTTGATGAAATTACATTAAACACTTAAAACATTTAGTACCCCCCCCCCCAAGATAATTTCCTTCATGTTTCCTTTCATAAATCAATCATAAATGAAAGTACATATTCTTCTCCCCAAGATTTGTTTAATTTAAATTTATATTTAATTCCATATTACGTTTTCTTATCAAATCCATGTGATTGATGGATAAATCAAATCTCCATTTCTACCTTGATAGCCCATCTATTGATTTCTTCATAGCTACTAAAGTCCCTATTAGCAACACCCTTATTTCAAAAATAATATCTTAAACTTATCCCAAACCATATAGTTAATTTATTCCCACTAACTCAGGTTCTTGATAAGAGTCTACCATTGATCCAGTTCACCTTCACAATGAATAAAAACCAAAATAATTTTTTTATATTCCAAATATAGGGGGGTGGAAAGAATCTTTTTATTTGTACTGATTCATTACTCAGGAACTATAAGATCAACATACCCACCAAAAGAAGGTAGATATTTCCTCATGAAGGACTAAAATTAATGTTGATCCATTGGAATATCATAATAATCCATGTATTTAAAACGTTATATAAGATTAGAACTGATATTTTTTTATTATATCTCACATAACATTTGGTTGATTAGGAGGAAAATCATTTTATTGTCTATCACATTCAACATTAACATGGTTCCTTTAGGTTCTTTCCATTGGCTAAAACTAAAAATAATGGTGTGAGAAAAAATAATCATCGTTTAAATCCAAATAATCTTTAACTTAACAAAACATTAGGATGTTATATTATACTTAAACTTATCCCCATTGTTATCACTAAATTTTTCTCATCTTATTTTCCGATGGTAACTATAAATTGATCTGATACCAACAATTGAGACCCATACTTTTCATAGATAAACATTTCATCTTATTATATTAATATTCAATACATAACATAATGATCCATGTTGAAATCATATAGGTTTAATGTTTTTAGAAACATGGATACATAAACAATGTTTTATTAAGATATTTATATCATATCTCTCTTAATTCTTCACAATTGGAACTCTTATTATCCATATCATTCTTAAAATAATTCTTCATATACTAGGGAATGTAAACTTAAGAAAGGGTGAGATCGGATTCTCAGTTAGTGTAAACAAGGGAGATGTCAATGATCATTTAGTAATAAAATGAGAACAATGATATGTGAACATGATCATAACATTTTAAAACCATACCAATCATATCATAGATAATAATGAAGATTCATGTCATAATTATTGGCTATTCATAGGACATGAATGATATAGTAGTTAAATAACATGATCCATGATAGCATAACATTAGCATAAGACATAAGTTTTAGGCATACATATGAGCATTGGAAATAATTTTATTAGTCAAGGATCTATTCCAGGAATATCATAGTGGATTGGGTTCACTCCTCATTCAGTCATTTCCTTAGTAAAGGTTCACTTCCCATACTATCATATTTGACGTATTATCTTACTAAACTAGATTCACTCCTCATTATAGTCCTTATTATCTCATTAGATATCAATATATACCCAATGCATTGGATGTAAATATAATTTTGGGCCCACCGATCATATAATGAATATCATAAATATGTGTTCCACAAGATCATAAAGCATTATTAATAGCATAACCCTTGGAAAAGAAACATGTTTCATAATCATTTCACCATATAATCATATAATAACTCATATAAAAGAAATGGATTTTATAAAGGTTTCATTTTAACTTAATTAACCCATCAGAAATAAATGAGTTGCATATAATCATTCTTACATAATCAATATCATAATCCATCTAAAGAATGAAATTTAATTTTATCATTGGATAATATTCCAATTAAAACATAAGTAATGTCAAAGGATGTTATTATAGATAAAAATGTCTTTAAAATATTATTGGATTATTTATTGAGGAAAATACCTTTCCACTTTGAAATAAAATATTTAAAATTTAAAAATTTAACAAATATTATGGAAATTTTTTTTATTTTAAAATATCCTTGAAAACATATAAATTAATCTTCAAAAAATTTAGTGGTCATAAAATTAATAAATTCCATTCATTTCGTGTACCTTAAAAAAATATTCCTTTCACATTTTTAGTAAAAAGTCAAAAGTTCATTATTTGAAAATTTATAAGAAGAATCCATTGAACCATTTTTATAAAAAATATAAAATGTGTAAAAATTAATTTAAAAATTCATTAGATAATAATAAAAATTCTTGAAAACCTTTTGAAGAAAAACTGGGAATTGAATACAATGATTCCCAACCAAAGAGGAAATAATGTCTGTTTTTCAAAAATAGTTTAAAATAATTTTAAATAAAAAATATATAAAAATGGTACTGTTAATTTAAAATTACATGAATAAACATATGATAATAAAATGATATTTATTTATAAAAGAATGGTCATAAAATTTCCTCAATAAAAACTCAATAATAAATAATCACGATTAAAATGGGATTGAGACATAAATCACTTACCATAAGTCTCATCTTTATTCATAGGAATTAGAACCTATGATAAAATAAAAACATATTTATTATACATTTATCATAGAAACATAATAACATATGTCATACCATATATGATTTATTTATTACATCTCATCACCTATTTATTTACAATTACTTATTAAAATCAATGTTCCATGTGATAACAACTTTAATTTTCTTGCATGTTTCGGTTCAGTAGTCCTGGTCCTTATAAATTGATCATGGTACCTTAATAACCATAATTTTAAAAAAATTATGATTATAATATATAATAATTATATATAATTTTATAAATATTCATATAAAGTGGTGATGTAAAATTAATTAAATCACTTCATGGAGACAGTAGTCTGTACGTGCACATGAGTGATGTTTCCAATTTTCGATGGATAGTACGAAAGAAAGGTAAATAATAATTAAAATTTTAATAACCATAATAATATCATATATATCATATATATTCATTAATTCCAACCTTATAACAAATAATTTTAAATGGTTATGAAAAATGAAACATATCACTTTGTGGAGGTGTTAGTCCCCACGTACAGATGAGAAATGTTTTCTTTTTTCATATGTTGTAAATAACGTGGAAAATGTGTTTCATAATCATAATAAAAATTTATTATATTTTATATCCTTATAAATTTTTCTATAATGTATACCATAAGTTTATAATAGGTAGAATACTAAATAAAATTTAAAGTACTCGGTTAAGAGTTATACCTCCTCATTGAGAAACCTCTTTTGGATTACACCTTAAGCCTTGAAAGGATAATATTTTCGAAAGAAAAAAAAATAGTAAATGGGGAAGGAATATTTTAATGTATCATGGTATATATTTTTTGAGATATAAGTCTCAAAATATATGAGTAAGAGAGGAAAATAGTTTCCATTTTCTAAGTGAGGGGAGGGGAACTCAGGGAATTACCTGAAGTATTAAATTAATATAAATTAATTTTCATTTTAAAGCAATTAAAAATAGATATATTTGGAATATTTTATGATTATAAGTCTAAATAATCTAATAAAATAATATTTATATATGTTTATGTGATATTTTAACTCTTATCTCTTAGTTTTAAACCTCATTAATCCTTTTCAAAATTACCACAATATCAATGTTTTTTACTATTTTAGGGTTAGGAATAATACCATGAAAGAAAAATTGACCAATGAATGGAGCATGTTTGATATTTTAAACAATATAACATTAAATTTTCTGAATATATTATTTTTAATAATTTTAAATCATTTATTAAAATGTTATTTACTATAATATACAATTAATGTCATTTTTGGATATATTCATTTACATTAACATTAAATTCATGAATATAGTAATGTAATTTTAATATAAATTTTTAATACATACTAAATATGTTATATTTATCTTTAAAAAAATTGGCACTATAACTAGCCCAAAAAAATCATTTTTAGTGTTTTCAAAAATAATTTACATAATTTTTCTGCAGCTTACACAAGATCTATGTTGGAATTGTGTGAGAATTTAATTCAAATTTTATCATTACTAAAAATAAAATAAAAATTACCATGATAAAAAAATAATTCATATTTAAAATAAAATTTTATAGAAAAACTTATCCTCATTTTATCCTTATTTAAAAATGGTAGGGATATTAAAGTTAAGAGTGTGGCATTTTGTATTTATTCTTTTATTAAAATAATATGTCTCACATAATCAAATAAAAATGGAACTAAGTATCCTTATTTTTGAAACACTGATAATTATGGTCAAAATAACTTCATCCAATAGTATAAATAAAAGTTTTAAAGGTATTTTAAAATCCTTATCCTAAAGTTTTAACCCTATTTTACTTCTTTTACCCTTACTAAACGATGTTTTTTTCAATTTTTACTATTAATTATAACCAAAAATGAAAGTGGCCACTTTAACCAATTTTCACATACTAATTACAATTATATATTACATTTTATCAGATTCAATTCATTAAATTTCTAGAATAAATTTTAAAATTAATCATGTAAAACATGATGAAAATAAGTTTTCTAGAAATAATTTTTTCTTTATTATAAAAGGTTTTTATACAAAAATAAAACCTAAAATTAATATTAATGGCCTTAATTGGAATATTAATAATATAAATAAAAAAATGTTACTTTTAAAACCATTTTAAAAAAATGGAACTTTGTAAATGATTTAAATGAAAATACAGTTTTCAATAAAAATAGTATTTTTCATTATTCATCAAGAAATCAATATTTTTAGATATCTTAAAAAAATCACTCTAATATAATTTTTGAAATTCTGATTGCAAAAATTAAGTTTATTTTTTCAAATAAATTTTCTGAAAGTGGAATATGTTAATTATATTATTTTCTCAAAAAAATGAATAAAAACGATTTTTTAGGAAAATATGTATTTTTAAAGAATATGATTACTTTACTAAAATTTGAGTACTTATTTATTAATATATTTTCCTTATCTAAAATATTTATACATTTTTCTTGAAAATTTATTATTCCTATTCCCACTTTCAATTTAACGGTTATGTTATAATGATATACTATATTACGGTTTATTTAGACTTGGAGTTTCTTGTATCATAAGCTATCAAAGAAATTAAATATAATTTAAGAGAAATATATCATAAAATCTAGGGGTGTTATAGGTGATTCCAGTTCTATGGGTGTTCTTGTGTAATGAGATCAGATCCTCTATGGGGTGGTCTAATGTGTAGATACTAGAAGTGGGTGGTGTATTTGGATTGTGATGCTGGTGTTTTATAAGTGGACCCTTGAGTTGGTGTTTTGGAATATTTAATGTTGTTTTGTCTAAGACAAATGCACAAATGATACTCCATGTGTTTAACCTTTGTGAGTTTCTGTTTACAGTCTTGGTGGGAAAAATTAGTGACCAATTGGGATATGACTTATGATATTATGGATTCAGTGTTTTTTAATATACAAGGGTAACTTGAGTGAGGGATTATCTCGGGTTTATGTTATCATTTGAGGTATTATTCATGGGTAGGTTGTTTGGGTATGATACTAGTAAACATGAGGTGTGACCGTTTATATGGTGTAGTCATAGAGATTCCTATGAGGGTTTGTGATTATGATCATTTTGAGTGATGATTCTTTTGAGTATCAATGTTGGGTTTAGATGGAAATACAAATTGATTTCCTGAACTTAATGACATGGGACGCATTCATGAGTTAAGTAGTGGTATGAAATGGATGTAAACTAGTGAGTTTTGGAAGTTATTCTCGATTGGTGGGTGAGCACATGATTTTTCCTCGACATGTGAAAGATGTGGGGTTATTAGAAAAGACCACAAGAGTGATCGTGTTTTAATGAGATTAACATCTCATGGATCATGGTTAGTTATTTATACATGTGATCCTAGAAATTATTAGATTCAACTCATAGATCATGAGAAGGGTTAAGTAACCAGGTGGTATGGGAGAGTACACACATTTCTTTCAGATAAGA
Organism: Viscum album; assembly: GCA_963277665.1. NCBI lineage: Eukaryota > Viridiplantae > Streptophyta > Magnoliopsida > Santalales > Viscaceae > Viscum > Viscum album. The sequence goes on from OY728122.1 coordinate 764,319,936, forward strand.
TTGAGGTGCGACACACAGGTTACATGTGATGATGTTTGAGTTGTGAATCAGTAAGTGACTGTGTGTGAGCTAAGTGCCAATTAAATAAATTAAAATTTTCAGGAATCATTTCCCAATAGTTGTAATGAAATGATAAATATCCCTCTATGTTAGAGAAGACACTCGAGATGTATCAGGTGTGGTGGTAAAATTGATTAGTGAGTTGATTTTAGCCAGGTGATGCATGAGTTGAAATTAGAATGGATCGAGAGGAGGGACACATGTGTAATATTAAAACCAAATGATGTGGAACTAGAGGAGTGGTATAAGGTAATCTGTATGGTTGGTAAAAGGCCATTATCCATTGAGGGCATGAACCTCATTATAAATTGGTAGTTCAGTGGATGTTAGGGATATTGTTCTCATAATCCAGGAATGAGAGGTTTTAGATGTTTTTTTATAGAGATCGGTGTGAGTGGGATGGTCCCATACAGTGATTACATGAAGTAATAGATTTTTCATGATACATAGAGATAAGACCCCATGTTGGTAGGCTTAGGATTCTTGGGACCATTAATAGGATGATTGATATGGATCTTGGATGACAGTGAGCTAGGGAATCTATTCATTTAGTCTTATGTAAATACCATATTTGATATTTATATGTGATGATGGATAGAATTTGTGTGTTGTATTAGGATCAAGATGATTTTTATGGGATTTGAGTATGGTTCAGGTTAGTGCGGTATCGATGCTGGAGGAGAGGGAATGATGAATATTTTGGTTGTTCGAGGATATAGCCATCAAATTATTATAGAAGTCAGGTTTAGACATCAGTGATGGTAAATTAAATGATCTTGGGATGTATATGAGTATATATGAATCATTTTAAAACATGGTTCAGGGGGTGAACCTGGTTCTTCGTATGGTTTAGTGGGTGAACCAGAAATTTGTGACATGGTTCAGGGGGTAAATAGGATTCATCATGCGGTTTAGGGGGTGAACCAGCAATTTGATATATATTTTGGGGGTGAAACAGTTTCAAAATATGTTTCATTGGTGAACCCGATCTTCTGCCTTATTTTGGTGGTGAATCATGTGAAAACAAATAGTGTTGGTGTAACTTCCCCGACATAGTTTCCACTAAATCTAGTACCCTGATCTAGGTCGCCACATGACCTCATGTGTGCCTCCCCATATGCTAGACACTGCCGACTAGCAGTGAGGGTCTAATAGAACATGTGCGGAGACTATACCCTCATTATCAAAGTAATCCATAATTTATTAAATACAAAATAATGGAAATAAATAAAAATTAAACATGAATCACAAATTCATTTCCCAAAACTAGGTATAGTCCCACAATCAAACTACAAATATGTCATCTCATGTCATACAATTCCATGTGTAAGGGAACCCATAATAAAGAAAAAATGAATAATCCCCAAAATGGGTCCCAAATACGATCTTGGATCCCTCATCCATGACATCTCAATCCCAAATATTCCATATAGAATAGTTACTTTTCCCTTGTCCTGACCTACAAACATAAAGTCTGCTTGGGTACCCAACATCGGCCCGAGTAAGGTATGAATACAACTTAGTAGGAAACCACCAACTGTGTATACAAAATATATAGTCTAAACAGATAGTGTATGTAATTAAATAATGAATGAAAATATAAATAGGATATAAACAAGGTTTCAATATTTAACAAGATTTACTTTAGGTACTTACATCATTTATTCCATGGGTTAGGTGTTTTCATTAAATATACTCTAGCCAATGCCAGATGACCACTATGAATTATAGGAAAATTCAAGTTCATTATCTCACTAGGGAAAATTTTCAAAAAAAATACATAACACTTACCTCAGTGCCTCAGTCTAGGTGGTCTAAAAAAATTCAACTATTAGGGGCATGGAGCCTCAGTTCAACTCCCTAACCCATGCATCAGAGGGGTGGGGTTTAGAGCCTCAGTCCAACCTGACTTATGGGTGTATAGCCTCAAGTCAATACCCCACATACCACCAAACCATGTGTAAATGATTCATTAACAATAACACATTTATCAAACATAACCATAACCATTAATCACATTCATCATTTAAAACAATAGTCCATTAAACACATAAGCCATCATCTTGACTTAACCCATTTACACATTCCCATTTTCAAGTCTTAACCCAATTATCCCATTTATCATTTACATGGATTATCCCATCAACTCAATTACCCTTTATAATCCATAACCCATTTAACCCATTAACATTGGGCCAAATACCCCTTATTCCATGTTAACCAATAGATATATTTACCATTAGTTTGATTTCATAACCCAAGTTACATTTCAACACATTTATCATGGGATTTATGTCATAAAAATTCAATTCTACACATAACATTTCAATTTCCATGTTGAAGAAGCGGCACATCCTATGGTGTTCCTTAACCTAGTCTAATTAAACATAAACACATCCCATAGGGATTGTGAGGGGTTCAATTAATTTATCATTTATACCAAGAAAAACCAAACTGACAACACAATGGCACCAATTCACAACCACATACACATAAATAATCAAAAAAACTATAGTTTATAACTTGTAGACCACCTACCTCAGTTCTGAAGATAAACGCTCACTTAAAATTAGCCTTTGATTTTGAATCAAACCACCTTTAACTCCCCAACCTAGAAACCATAGGAAAAAAAGACAGTTTTAGGCCTTTAGAAGAAGAAGAACTATTCCAAAAGCCCTAATCCAGAAAAAGGATCAAAGAGGAGTGTTATAGTCACCCAGATCATCGATCCTCACCCAAAGACGCTCCGAATGACTTAGAAATAAGGGAGATCGGCCCTTGAGAATTTTGAGGGATTTTTGTTCATCACTCTTTCCATTGGAGGAAGAATAGGGGAGAAAATTGGGTGAGGTTTATTAAAGCATGAGGGGGGAAATGGTAAATTTACCCCACTTTAATGAGGAGCACAGTTTGGCCATAAGGTTGGAAAAACCATGCGCCAACCATGTTCCACCCTTTATCCAAGAGTATGGTCAGGTTACATGGTTTTCAGGGAGCCTGCACGGTTTACCCATGCACAATTTCACCAACTATGCTCCACCTCTTCAGGAAATCACAATTATGGTGCATGGTTACTACTAACCTTGCACCAACCATGTGACATGAACTCGATAGCCTCGATTTCCTCTCTTTCATGTCCCAAACCCTCATAACACCCCTGAGACTCCCCTTAAACCAAATAAACATTTCATTAACTAAAATAAACAGACTTAAAAAAAATTATACAAGGATGTACCTCATTAAAAGACTGGGATCTTACAAATCCCCAACTTAGAACAGATCATCCACTATGGGGAAAATCAATATTTGCGACGGGTTATTTGCGATGGGTTTTCGTCTCCCGTCGCAAATAGTTTGGCGCGACTTGCGCGCCAAACCGCGCGGCTTGCGTGCCAAACCACGCAAGATTATTTGCGATGGGTCCCGTCGGAAATACCCGACGGTGGTTAATAGCTTTTTGCGACTGGATGTCGTCCCGTCGCAAAAAGAGTGTCGGCAGGAACTATTTGCGACGGGGCCCGTCGCAAATACCCTTTTAACCGCCGACTGTAATTAATGTGGGCGAGGGTATTTGCGACGGGGCTCATCGTAAATACCATCATTTGCGACAGGTTTCCCATCGCAAATAACCTCGTCGCAACTAATCTAATCTATATATACCCCCACCCGTTTTTTTTCCAAATCACTCAGATCTTCCTCTCCCTCTCTTTTCATTCTTCAGTTTTAAGGGAAAAAAAATTAGTTAAAATTTTTTATACGAGAGGAATTGGAATGCGCCAATACCGTCAAAATATCAAAGTTTAAGGTATTTATATTTTTTTTTATATTTAATTATTTTTTTATATTAATTTTTATTGTTGTTTATTAGCTGTAATTAAATTAGATTTCAATTGATTTTTATTTATATTTATTTTTAGTAAGAAATTGATATTGTTAGAGATAATTATAAATAATTAGTGTTAATTTGCAATAATTAGAGATTATTATAAATAAATTAGCAGAATTTAGTAATAATTAGATATAATTTGGGGTAATTAGTTATAATTAGATATAATTAGATATAATTAGTAATAATTAGATATAATTAGTAATAATTAGATATAATTAGAAATAATTAGATATAATTAGTAATAATTAGATATAATTAGTAATAATTAGATATAATTAGTAATAATTAGATATAATTAGTAATAAATAGATATAATTAGTAATAAATATATATAATTTGTAATAAATAGATATAATTAGTAATAAATAGATATAATTAGTAATAAATTGATATAATTAGTAATAAATTGATATAATTAGTAATAAATAGATATAATTAGTAATAAATAGATATAATTAGTAATAAATAGATATAATTAGTAATAAATAGATATAATTAGTAATAATTAGATATAATTAGTAATAATTAGATATAATTAGTAATAAATGGATATAATTAGTAATAAATAGATATAATTAGTAATAATTAGATATAATTAGTAATAAATAGATATAATTAGTAATAAATAGATATAATTAGTAATAAATAGATATAATTAGTAATAAATAGATATAATTAGAAATAAATAGATGTAATTAGTAATAAATAGATATAATTAGTAATAAATAGATATAATTAGTAATAAATAGATATAATTAGTGATAATTAGATATAATTAGATATAATTAGATATAATTAGTAATAATTAGTAATAATTAGTAATAATTAGATATAATTAGTGATAATTAGATATAATTAGTAATAATTAGATATAATTAGTAATAATTAGATATAATTAGTAATAATTAGATATAATTAGTAATAATTAGATATAATTAGTAATAATTAGATATAATTAGATATAATTAGTAATAATTAGTAATGATTAGTAATAATTAGTAATAATTAGTAATAATTAGTAATAATTAGTAATAATTACTAATAATTACTAATAATTACTAATAATTAGTAATAATTAGTAATAATTAGATATAATTAGATATAATTAGATATAATTAGTAATAATTAGTAATAATTAGTAACAATTAGATATAATTAGTAATAATTAGATATAATTAGTAATAATTAGATATAATTAGTAATAATTAGATACAATTAGTAATAATTAGTAATAATTAGTAATAATTAGTAATAATTAGTAATAATTAGTAATAATTAGTAATAATTAGTTACAATTAGATATAATTAGTAATAATTAGATATAATTAGTAATAATTAGATATAATTAGTAATAATTAGATATAATTAGTAATAATTAGATATATTTAGTAATAATTAGATATATTTAGTAATAATTAGATATAATTAGTAATAATTAGATATAATTAGTAATAATTAGTAATAATTAGTAATAATTAGTAATAATTAGTAATAATTAGTAATAATTATTAATAATTAGTAATAATTAGTAATAATTAGTAATAATTAGTAATAATTAGTAATAATTAGTAATAATTAGATATAATTAGTAATAATTAGATATAATTAGTAATAATTAGTAATAATTAGTAATAATTAGTAATAATTAGTAATAATTAGTAATAATTAGTAATAATTAGTAATAATTCGTAATAATTTGTAAGAAAAAAAATTATATTATCAATATTTATGAAAAAAAATATTAATATTATTAAAATAATAAAAAAAAATTATAAAATATTAAAATTATCAATATTCGGAACAGGCTTCTCTCTATTCTTAACATGTTCAAATCTCAAAGGGTCGCCAATTGTCAGGTCATGCGCAATAAAAAGTTGGTGTCAGTCATGTCCAATGTAAACTCTATAATTGTCCTTGCATGGTTGATCTCCTCACAAGTAGTGTTGCAATAGGACAACCCAAGTCATGCCCTTCTCATCTATAAGAATTATCTCACATGACCCTTTACATAGACCATTCTTCCTTGAAATTTTAAGGGAAAGATACTGATGTCCCCTCAAATTTTTAAGGAAGAATGGTATATGTAAAGGGTCATGTGACATGATTCTTAGAGACGAGAACGACATTACTTTGGTCATCCTATTGTAACACTACTTGCGAGGTGATCAACCATGCAAGGACAATTATAGAGTTTACATTGGACATGGTTGACACAAACTTTTTATTGTGCATGACCTGACAATTGGCGACCCTTTGAGATTTGAACATGTTAAGAATAGAGAAAATCATGTTGCGAATATTGATAATTTTAATATTTTATAAATTTTTTATTATTTTAATAATATTAATATTTTTTTTCATAAATATTGATAATATAATTTTTTTATTAGTAATAATTAGTAAACAAAAACTCCTTGGATAATGAAGGGAAAATTTGTAATCATCTCCACAATGATGATTACCAAATTTCCTTTCTAAATCTGTGTGAGAAAGATGCAAGTAAATGAGTCGTCGGACAAAAGAGTAGTCGTCAATCCACTGGAACTTGTGTCGCCCTTAATTAATGGTAATTATTAAGTAGTTGTAATTATTTATCTTATTTTTTCAGATAGTGTTTTTATAATTTCAAATTATTCAAAAACAGTAATGATTTTATATTTTATGTAGAAAAATATGGAACAAGTAAGTCGACATCATTCATTATTAGATGATCGCGCTTGAATAAATCAGCGTAGAAATCCAAATAGTTCTAGTTTAAATCATGTATATATTGAGGGTGTTGAATCTTTCTTAGAATTTGCATCATCAAAACTAGAATATGTTTCCAAAGGCACAATTAAGTGTCCTTGTAAAAAATGTGCTCTGAGAATGTTTGACACATTTGACAAGGTTGGGGGACATCTCTTGCGGTTTGGTTTTCAACCAGATTATGTTTTTTGGTATCAACACGGTGAACGCAGGTCCAAAGAAGATCCTAATAACTTGATTATGGTTCCATCACAGTTTCAAAATTTAGTACATGATGTTGCAGGTCTATCTGTGCAACAAACTGAAACTCATGATGATATTGATTTAACTCCTGAGTTGGCACCATCCAAATTTTATGAGTTGTTGAGGTATGCTGAGGATGCATTATATCCTAGTTGCAATATAAGAAAATTGAAAGCAGTTGCAAAATTTATTGATTGCATCTTATATTCTGGCAAAAATGAGTCATTGGATAATTGTCCCACATGTGGAAAATCCAGGTATAAAGAAGCTCAATGAGAGAAGTCTAGATCAATTCTAGTAAAACAGTTGAGATATTTCCCCCTTATACCCAGGTTGCAGCGTTTATTTATGTCTCAGAACACAGCGTTAATGATGTCATGGCACAAAACCAATATTTCAACTGATAAAATCTTGAATCATCCATCTGATGGCGATTCATGGAAACATTTTGACCATCTGCATCCGTCTTTTTCTATAGAAGCCTGAAACATGTGATTGGGTCTTTCTACTGACGGTTTCTGTCTGTTTGGTTCTTATGGTAGTCAGTATTCATGTTGGCTTCTCTTTATAACTCCGTACAATTATCCTCCATTGATGTTGATAAAGGAGCCTTATATCTTTTTGACTCTATTAAACCTAGGACATCCAAAAAAGAATATTGATGTTTATTTGAAACCACTGATTGATGAGTTAAATGCATTGTGGAGTGATTCCGCTGAAGTGGAAGGAATTGAAAATTTTCAAGAGACTGCTCAAAATCCATCTGATTCACAGAGACATGAATATCGATGATGACACCCCACAATTAAGGATTGATGGTGATGAAGATGTTAATGATGTTACAAATGAATTTGAAATGGAAAGAGATGTTGAAACTGAAACTCATATGGATATTGATGATGCTGAGGAGGAAGGTGAAGACATTGACATTGACAGCTATGGAGAAGAGGATGAAGATGAACATTGACAAAGTTAAATGCTGGTTATAATCATAACTAATATATATCTATATATAATAGTTATTTTCAACTATCTCCTAATAACAATCATTTTGTGTTTCAGATGGACTTTGATCTATTGCGTGAGTTAGAGGAGGCTGAGCTACCTTTGGATGAGGGGGATTTGGGATCATCTAACCCTCAGCCTACTGGTGGTTCAGGAGGTACGTGGAGGGGGTGCGGTATTGCGCGAATTATGATTCCTCACCCTATCCCCAAGTGATGTCCATATCTTGGCTTCGATCCACTCACACGGGGGTATGGTAACTTGTACATTTTAGTTGGCTTTCATTAATTTATTTATATATATACTAATTATTTTATTATTTATTATTTTTTCACAGTTTTGATCATGTAGCTATTGGACAGGGGAGCTCTATCTTGCGTAATTATTTTTCTCAGCCATGGATCACATGGGAACAGATTACCGTTGATGTGCGACGCGACATGTTCCATCATTGGTTGGTACATAAATAAATAATATTTATTTTGAAATTTATTTTATTAATAACTTGATATTATAAATTATTTGTAGGGTTTATGGTATCCTATCGATGATATCATTCACGATGCTATCCATGCGGCATGTAAGGTTTCTATGTGTGACCGTTTCCGTCAGTTTTTGCACAATTTGAGAAGGATAACCATTAAGAAAGCAGAAGTGACAGAATTTGATGAGTCGTGTAGAGCCCACCGACCATAGTACATTTCATCTCATGTTTGGGATGGATCATGTTTACAATGGTTGGGTGGTGGATTTGAGAGGAGATCTTCAGTGGGACGACAGAACCGGGGGGTACAGGAGGTGATGCATCGAGCTGGTAGTCGTACATTCAGTTCGCATAGAGAGCATCTGGTAAGTATATTTTTTAAATATTTTATATAACTTTAAATATAAACAGTTTATTTTATATTTCTTTAGGCAGTCGAGCATCCCGATATTATGGAGTTCGACATTTATCGGAGGATATACAGTGATCCAGCTACTGGAGAGATTAGAGGTGATCGCCAGCGTAATATTGTGGTTAGTATTAATTTTTCAGTTTGACAATTAACTTCATATAATATTTTCAAAATTTTAATTTTAAATTGGAATTGAATGAGTCATATGAGGTTGCGACCTCTCAGACACATGCTGAGGGGCAGGACCAGACGACTGAGCAGACTGGTGCTCACCATTTCGATGAGGCGGCATGGATGCAGGCGACTCAGTATGGCTTTGAGAAGAGCCGAGTAGTTGGTATCAGCTCTCATTTGACTCCTGGTACTTATTATAGTATTGCTACGATGTCGGCATCCAGCTTGAGAGGATCTCGTGGAGAGACATCATATTCTTTCTCGCAGTATCAGGAGAAGTTGTGAACTCAAGCTGAGCTTATAGAGACTTTACAAAAGCAGTAAGAAGAGATGTGTCAGCGGCAGCAGCAGCAGGAGCAACATTACGAGGAGTTGGAGCAGCGACGGTAGCAGGAGTATCATGAGCAGATGGAGTACATGTGTCATCTGACTCGTAGTTTAGGGATGGAGTTTCCTCCATCTCCTCTAGACGATCCCCCCCAGTGATTTTTTTTTTATGTTAAAAACATTTGAATTCAAGTTCTGTAATATTATGAACTATTTACAGTTTCTATCTTTTATATTGGTGAAAATATTACATAATTTATTTATTTTTAATATTTTATTATTTATTATTAGTATTATATTTTTTAATATTTGTTTATTTTACTAATAATAATAATATTTTATGACTTTTTTATATTTTTTTGAAAATATTGGAACTTTTAATAATTTTTTATTATTTTATTATTTTAATAATATTAATATTAATTTTTTATTAATCATAATTTTATTAAATATATTTTTTTAGTATTATATTTTTTAATGTTTGTTTATTTTACTAATAATAATAATATTTTATTTTTATTTTTATTTTTATAATAATAATATAATTTTTTCATTAATATTAATTTTTTTTATTATTTTTAGTATTTGCAACGGGGTAGTTTGAGACGGGGACTTGTCGCAAATAAGTGAAATATATTTTTTAAATATTAGTATTTGCGATGGGTGAACGGTCCCGTCGCAAATACTAATTGTTACGGGCCCGTTGCAAAAGGGTTATGTGTATATAATGTATTTAATCGGAAGGTGTTTTGCGATGGGGAACTTACCCGTCGCAAAAAACCATTTGCGACGGGCCCGTCGCAAAAGGTTTTTGGGCATATAATGTATATAATCGGAAGGATTTTTTGCAACGGGCCAAATTCCCATCGCAAAAGATATTTTTTGCGACGGGCATGTCGCAAAAAATATCTTTTGTGACTCTATTTTCTACAATGGGCTATTAGCGACAGGAGCCCGTCGCAAAAGTCTATTTGCGACGGGATCCCGTCGCAAATAGCCTGTTGCAAAAAACTTGAATTCCAGTAGTGATCCTTGAGCCGAACTCCCAAGTATAAAAGACCTTATAAGGTAAAAATATTGGGCCTCTAGGACTGCATATTCATCTCCATATCCCAATTCTCTTCCTGAACATTACCATGCTTCCATGAAAATCGAACAAAAATCGTTTTCTTTCCCTGCAAGAATTTCTCACTATGATCCACAATACAAACTAGATTCTCCTAAAAGGATGCATCAACCTCAAGCTCAATGTCATCAAGATCAATCACATGAGATGGATCGGGGTTATACTATAAAATCTATGACACATGATTTTTTTTTCATTCCATTGTACTACTATGGAAGATCAACTCAGTACACCACTAGCCGGATCCTCTCTACTGTCTCAAAGGACCCCACGTACCTAGGTGACAACTTACCAAGTTTATAAATCTGACAGTGAACCAACCTTAGAGACACCCAAATAAAAACAAACAGTTTTCCAACAACATATCCTGACCAACGTTGGTCCAAAAATCCTGACCCAATGTACTCATTCCATATCTAGATATCCAAAATATGAACAAAACACTAAGAGCACTCAACTAGTCAAAATGTTATCCAACACTCATTATCAATCTCAAAACACTATAATGGTACTTACTCGAGTCCATCCAACCCAAAACACCAGTCACACCATCAACGAACCACTTTCTAGCTACAGTGCTCCCCACCATACACTATAGCTCAACACCACCATCTTCTGGTGGTTAGAACCTCCAATATTTAAAAAAACCACCAAAACCTCATCTCAACTTTCAAAACAAGTCTGATGCCTTTCCCAACTCACTGTGTCAAAACATCCATGAGATCTCCACCCATCCCTGGCATCCATCCTTACTATTGAAACCACACATAATGGACATACCTGCACCATCCATTTACATAATAAGAATAACATGGAATATCTCTCAAGATTGACTTCATTTCCAAAATTCACTTACCATTAAGAACATCAAACTAGAGTTGGATCATAACATACCATGTTCGTTCTATTTACCATATCATGTATGACTACTGCCAACTGGCTTTTCCCAAAACACCATCTTCCATTATTGACATAATACCTTCATAACCTTCCCATGGTGCCTTATCTCTTAAGGTATACCACTATTATCTAATGCACCTACTGGATTCATTCCCCAAATTATGGTAAAACTCCATTTTCAAGGAATACAATCCTCTCGAAGAAATTTTCATGCTCTACTGAACCAATCGATGTTCCCAACACAATCACCTCTTTTGCTCATACATCAACTAAGAACAACTTGGTTCTGCCCCAAAACCTATTTCCACATTAAAAACACACTTATAAATCTAAAACATCCACTGTAGGTAGTTTACAACCCATCACCTTCATTACTTTTCCTAACCAATTCAATTTGTTCCCAACTGAATCATCCTAGAAACACCCATCATCACTGTTGGAACATCATTACATCACATAACCAAGATGAATCTACCCCTAAATACATTCCAGGTCACCCAAACACACCTAATCAAGCCCATGCCTGATTTTTTATGAAGTTGTAACACCAAACCTCTACTACCATTCCCATAAATGATTCTATCATAGGCATCTCATATTTCCTAGAACCACCCAATCCTAAAGCCAATGCTTCAATCAACCAACCATCATAGCCAAGGCCCACATAAACCTTCCCAAGGAACCCAAACATGCACCTCATGGGGTTTTAATTGGAATCCTAATGCCAAAAAATGCACTCCATGGTTTTATCTACACCTCCATGACTAAATTACTTCTCCCCAACTTAGAAGGGTTGTTGTCACTTCTCTCCTCAAGCAATTCCAACCACCACATATGATAACCCTTCTTTTATTACAAACATAAACATGATTTATTACATAAACTATTCACTTGATACAACATGGATGATTGAGAGGTATAGTGTATTTGGGGATTAGGATCATTACATAATAACTTAAAACATGAAATAAAACATCTTTATTGAAAACTTCCCTTACATGACCACTACATTCCCTCGTACCTAGCATTGCATGGGATAACCTGAGGAAATGCATAAGAAAAGGGGTGAGCTATAAAGCCCAGTAAGGGAATAAACATGGAATACATGAGGAGTACAATACATGTTAGAAAATAGGCATATCAATAGAGCACAAGAGAAACATGAACATAAAGGCATGATAAAGCATGATAATCATAACATGGAAATATGGCCACAACACTTAACATGGAATTAGCATGAGCCAAGGCTCATTGCACATGGAGCATGAGTAAATCCTCATAGCACATGAAGCATGAGTAAACCCTCGTTGCACTTGAATTAGCATGATTCAACACTCATTTCACATGGTGTATCATGATACTATACTTTACCCAATACATTGGAGTGCTATAAGGGCGCACCCTTCTTAAACATTTCATTTCATGCATAAGTGTGCCACATGGATCATAAAACATGGATTCATAAAACATAATCATTTATTACACGAAAAAGGAATATGGAATGAAACTTTATAATCAATAAGTAAATGTGAATGAAGGTGAATACCCTTTATGGAGAAATGGGCATGGTATTCACTACGCAATGGCATTGGCTTAGAAAATCAGTGCAATTTCAGCAGCGTAACGGCGTGATATAAGAATTCATAAAAATGGTTGATGAGAGAGAAAGGGGTCTCATCGTATCTAAATGAAATGGAAAGTAAGGGGGTCATATAGATACATGTCCCAACAATTGTAATGGAATTTAGATTCATGACACAAAAGTATTTCTTGAATGTAAATGAGGAGAGAGAAGTTCCTTTCAGAATTTCAGCATAGTAACAGGTGTACATGAGAGGAATTTAATGAGAGAGAAAGGGGTATCCCATCATTAAAAAAATAATAGGGCAGTATGGGGGAGGTTCGAAACCATACCCCATCATTTATAATTGAAATTAAAAGTGCATAACAATATTAAGAAAATTGGACAAAAAAATGAAAGGAAGAAAAACCCTTACTTGGAAGTGTGCTTCCAAAGGCTTGAGAGAGGCTTGAGAGAGGCTTATTGGGAGCTTGGGGAACCTTGGGAGGATTATAGAGAGATTAGGGCAGAGTTTGGATGAACTCCAAAGGATTTTAGTGTGGAGGAAGTGGGAGATTGGATGGGTTTATATAGGAAAGGTGAGTGAATTCTTTATTATTTAGGTTTGGGACCCCTTACATTAAACTAATCTAAACCACAAATCATCTCATGGTTTTTGCCCATGGTTTTTGGAAAAGGGGAGAGAAAAATAATATTTTATAAGGCCAAATTCAAAACTTCTTAAAATAATAGGGTTGCTTATGTGGAGGTGAGTCACACTCCCATGGAAAATAATTTAAAAAGACAAGATGTTTAATAAGTCTTGAGGGGTCCATTAATGTTTTGTAAAATAAGTCAAAAAAACCCAAAATCTCATTATTTTAGTGGTAAAACATATATTGGCCTAAAATAAAGCTTATAGTATTTTATTACATCACTATTGGATCATTATGATGTCATAAAACACATTATATATTTAAACGGTATTTAATTTTTACCCAAAAATTTGACTGTCTCAGAAAATTGTGAAAAATTCACCATTGGATAATTTCGACGTCCTGATTCTATAAATAACATTTATTTTATATAAATAATTTTCTAAATATGTTAATTTTCACTTTTAAAATAAAAACCGACATTTGTCAAAAATTCACAGGTTTTGACAAAAATGGCTTTCAAACCTTAATAAAAAATACAATTGCATTCATAAAATTATAAGATAATTTATATTTAATAAAAATTAATTTAATAATAATAATAATATTTTATTAAAATATTATTTAATTCAAAAATCCCTTAATTTAATAAAATAGAATTCTTAATTAAATAATAACTAAAAACACTATTTGTAATTTAAAAACTATTTACAATGTATCAATAATGACAAGAAAGTATATTCATTATTATATAAAAAAATAATGTACATGAACATAGTACTAGAGATTTGTTACATAACCCCTTAAAACATCCGCATAAGACCTAAGGGTAAGGTGTGCGATGGTGACAGACTCTTGGGGTGGCTCAGATAACATCGCTCGAGTGGTAATCTCTATCAACTTCCACTTTTCCAGTAGATGGTCCCATTCGAGCTTGACATGATGAAGCTCAGCTTGGTCTTGGTCAAGAGCTAAGCCCAAAGACACCACCTTTTTTCCGAGCTCCAACAAATGGGCTTCGTATGGAGCAATTCTACTGGATGAGTCCATCACTTCCTTTGTCTGAGTAAATTGGGTTTGTTAAAGACCTATATTTATACTAATCATGTGATCACTGTTCAACGGCTATAAAAGCAACGGTCACAATTCTTAACAGAAAACCAAAGAATTTAACATTTTATATAAACATTTTACATAAAGCGACATTTAATTAGATCAATATGGATTTCAATTAATGAAACTTTGGGTCGTTACAATATTCCCCCCTTAAGAAATTTCGCCCTCAAAATTTCCTTTTCCCACACTAAAACTGATGTGGGTAACTTAGCTTCATCATTTCCACCGATTCTCAAGTTGTTTCTTCAAACTTGTGGTTTTGCCACAACACCTTGATGAGGGGAATTGTCTTATTTCGTAGAACTTTTTCTCTACGATCTAAGATCTTCACTGGTTGCTCCTCATAAGAAAGATCATCCTCCAACTGTACCACCTCAGAAGAGAGTACATGTGAAGGGTCTGGTATGTACTTCCTTAAGAGTGATACATGAAAGACATCATTTACTTTGGCCATGGTAGGTGGAAGTGCTTGTCGATAGGCCAAAACCCTGACATGATCAAGAATCTCAAAGGGACCGATGTACCTTGGACTTAACTTCCCTTTCTTTCCAAACCTCATGACCTTCTTCCACAGAGATATACGTAGAAAAACCATGTCTCCAACTTTAAACTCATGGTCCCATTGATTATTATCTACATAACTCTTCTGTCAACTCTGGGCTGCCTTGATATGCTGCTGAATGGTTTTCACCTTCTCTACCATTTCCTCGACCATTTCTGGTCCAATCAGCTTACGTTCACTGACCTCATCCCAACATGTCGGTGTATTGTACATTTTCCCATACAGGGCTTCATATGGTTCCATTTGGATGCTCGAGTGGAAACTGTTATTATAAGAGAACTCAACCATAGGAATATTTTGATCCCATCCTCCTTTAAAGTCTATTCAGCATGCTCTCAACATTTCCTCAAGTGTTTGGATAGTCCGCTTGGATTGGACATCAGTTTCAGGATGATAGACCATACTGAAGTTCAGTTCAGTATTCAGAGCATGTTGAAGACTCTTCCAAAACTTAGAGGTGAATCTTGGATCTCGGTCAGAAACAATAGATAGTGGTACTCCATGCAGCCTTACCACTTCCCTGATATATATCTGTGCTATTTGATCCAATGAGAAATCCTCCTGAATAGCAATGAAGTGTGCAGTCTTTGTAAGATGATCCACAACAACCCAGATTGCATTGTTGCCTTTGGATGTCCTTGGAATTCCGGTGACAAAGTCCATGGTGATGTTATTCCATTTCCATTCTGGTATGGGAAATGGTTGCATCATCCCCTTAGACTTCTGCATCTCTACCTTCACTTGCTGGAACACCAGGCACTTTGATGTATATTCAGCGATCTTCTTCATATTATCCCACCAAAAGTTTTCTCAGAGATCTCGATACATCTTTGTGCCCATGGGTGAATAGAGAAATTTGAACTATGTGCATCATCCAAAAGTTCCTTCTTCAGCTCCGGACTTGATGGAACACATAGTCTTTTTCCAAATCGTACAATTCCTTCTTCATTAACATTAAACTATGAGTATTTCCCTTTTTCGATAGCTTCCACTTTTTCTTGAATTCTCATATCATCCTTTTGAGCATCCTTTAACCTTTCCAAAATAGACAGTTGAACAATCATTTGTGAAAGGGTTGATGATGTTCCCTTCTTTATGATTCCCATGTCTATATTCATCAAGTCTAAGAATATTGGATCCTTCTCAATTCTCATCATTGATAGAATCGTTGGGTCCTTTCTACTTAGGGCATCTGCCACCTTGTTTGCTTTCCCAGGGTGGTAATGTATTGAACAGTCATAATCCTTGATGAGATCTATCCATCTTCTCTGGAGCATATTAAGTTCTTTTTGTGTGAATATATATTTAAGACTCTTGTGGTCAGTATATATCTCACATTTCTCCCCATAGGGAAATGTCGCCAGATTTTCAAGGTAAAGATCACAGTCGCTAACTCCAGATCATGTGTTGGATAGTTTTGCTCATGGATTTTCAACTATATTGAGGAATAGGATATCACTTTATCATTCTTCATTAGCACACAACCTAAGCCCTTCTTCAAAGCATCACTGAATACCACAAAAAGTTCCCAACTTGTGGGTAAAGTGATCACGGGCGCAGTGATAATCCTCATTTTCAACTCCTTGAAGCTTTATTCTCATTCATTACTCCAAGAAAATTTTACTCCCTTTTGAGTTAGCTTGGTAAGAGGGTTGGACAATCATGAGAAATTTCTCACAAATCGTTGATAATATCCAGCTAACCCCAAGAAGCTATGGATATCCATTACCGATGTTGGCCTCGACCATCCCTCAATTGCATCTGTTTTGGAGGGATTCACAGATATCCCATTGCTTGTGATGATATGGCCCAAGAATGAGACTTCATTCAACCAGAACTCACAATTGTTGTACTTTGCATAGAGCTTCTCCTTGCACAAAGTCTCCAGTACAGTTCTTAAATGATCCTCATGATCCTCCTTGGTTTTGGAGTATATTGTAATATCATCTATAAATACTACCACAAATTTGTCTAGGTAATCTCTAAAGACTCTATTCATCAAGTCCATGAATATTTCAGGAGCATTGGTGAGTCCTAAAGGCATTACTATGAATTCATAGTGCCCGTATCTTGTACGAAAAGCAGTCTTGGGGACATCTTCCTTCTTCACCCTTACTTGATAGTATTCCGACCGAAAATCTACCTTGGAGAAGTATTGTGCTCCACACATCTGATTGAACAAGTCATCGATCTGTGGCAGAGGATACTTGATCTTTATCGTGATTTTGTTAAGTTCACGATAATAGATTCAAATCCTCATTGACCCATCCTTCTTCATGATGAAGAGGATTGGTGCACCCCATGGTGAAGCACTTGGGCCTATAAACCCTTTATCAGGATTCTCCTGTAGTTGTTTCTTCACCTCTTCAAGCTCAACAATAGCCATTCTATATGGATTCTTGGATATTGGTAGTTCCCCAGGTATAAGTTCAATTGAGAATTCAACGTCTCTTCTAGGAGGAAGACCAGGCAGTTCCTCGGGAAACACTTCAGCGAATTCCCTCACAATAGACATTTCTTCAAGGATGGTTTCTTCCTTGGACTCAATCATCTGAGCCAGATACGCATGCTCATAGGGAATTAATATCCATGCTTGAGATGATGGAGCTAAAGTAGATTCATCTTCTCCTTACACTTGTAAAGAATTGGGGGTCGATTCTCCATAGGGAGTGTGATTTCCCTCTCCCGACAATTTATGTTGGCTCTATATAAGGAAATCCAATCCATGCCAAGAATTGCATCAAATTCCACTAGAGGGAGTATGATGAGGTTCTATGGGAAATTCAATCCATATATTATGACAGGGGAGGAGTTATATTCATGGGATGCAATGATTTCCCCATTTTCCATACTCACCAACATCTTCACTTCCATGATTTGTGGTGGTGTTGGGATTGTTCTACTAAACTTATGAGATATAAAAGAATGTGTAGAACCTGAATCAAAAAGTACATTCACTATTATTGAATGAATAACTAACGTACCTGTCACCACTTCATTGTTGGGGTTCACTTTGGCAAAAGTGATGGAAAAAGCTCTTCCTTGTTGCCTTGTAGGTTGTTGGTTTCCTCTGAAAACCTTTGGATTAGGGCACTGATTTGCAAGATGCCCTGGTTATTTGAAGTTTTAGCAATGAACAACGTGTTGCGGTTCGAACGGAGTGTTCCTCTCCTTTGTCGCAGCCGCGGGTCTTTCTTGCTGACAGTTAACAGCTAGGTTCCCTTCTATTCCACACCTAAATCATTTCTTTGTCCCCTTGAGGCAATTTCCAGGGTGCTTCTTTCCACACTTTTGGCAAGTGGGGTGCTGGATCTTCTTAGCACCATTGGATTTATCCATCGGACCACCAGCATTGAAGTCCACCTTACGCTTCCTATCCCCATGATACCCCTGTTATTTCCCGATCTCCATTTCGACCTTGAGGGCACATCGGACAATTTCCTCATAGCTGTCGAAGTCACGGATCACTAATTCTTTCCGCAGGATAGGCTTCAACCCACCAAAGAAGCGGTTAACCTTGCATTCGGGGGTAACGACAAAGTCGGAAGTGTATCATGAAAGCCTTGTGAAGTTTGCCTCATACGCTCCAATAGATTCTTCTTCTTTTTTCTTAAGGTAAAGGAAGTCCCTTTCCATCTTATGCCAGAGGGTGCACGGAAAATATTTATCGAAAAACATCTTCTGGAAATCCTTCCATTCCAACGCCTTGATCTCCTCTTAAAGCTTTGTATTTTTGATCAACGTCCACCATTGATCAGCTTCACCATCCATATGATAATCCACCAGGAGAACCTTCTCTTATTCAGAACATTGAAGGATGGAAAAGATCTTTTCAATTGAGTTGATCCATTGTTCAGTGATTGTGGGATTGGATGATCCACTAAAATTAGGAGGCCTTTGTCTCATGAAGCTCTTGATAGTGACTTGTTCCTTCTTAGGGGGGTTTGGACGCTCCTCTTGACCCGTGTTTCTATTCAAAGCTTGAGTTAGATGAGAGAGAAGCGTGACAAAGTTGTGATTCCCGCTCCCATTGGATTGGGCATCTCATTAGTACAGTCATCACACTGATCTTCACATCGGTTGTTAGCTCGAGTCCTCCTATTATCGGCCATTGGCTGGAATAAAAGGAAAGTTAGGGGGTAACACATAAAGGGTAATCCAAAGACAAAAGTTGTTGACTTATATATAAACTTTTATTTCCTTAACTCATGAGTCTATAGGCTTCAATCTAGGCTTTTCATGATCTACTTTCTAACATATATTCTTAGGGGCATTTTTTTTATATTCCCTTAATAAGGGTTCATACTAAGCTTGTGAATTTATCAAAACATATCCCCTGGGAGTGTTGTAACCAAGAGTGCAGCAAGGCCCGTTGTCGTGCACCAGTTCCCATTCGAGTCTAGCTCAAAGCGGTGTTTTAGGGTTTTACCCCTAGGATACATCTATGCCAGAGCTGCCTCTACCTGCTCGTATCCATACAGGGATGTATTTGTTTGATAAACCATTTAATCAGTACTTACCAAAACTTAGGGATGTTTTTATTATACTTAGTCTTGTCTCTAAGGCTTTACTAGGGTTTTCTAATCCTAATCCCAAAAATAACTAAACTTATCCTCTGATACCAACTATGACAACCCTGCTTTTATTACAAACTTAAACATGATTTATTACATAAACTATTCACTTGATACAACATGGATGATCGAGAGGTCTAGTGTCTTTGGGTCTTAGGATCATTAAATAACAACTTAAAACATGAAATACAACATCTTTATTGAAAACTTCCTTTACATGACCACTACATTACCTCGTACTTAGCATTGCATGGGATAACCTGAGGACATGCATAAGAAAAGGGGTGAGCTATAAAGCCCGGTAAGGGAATAAACATGGAATAAATGATAAGTACAATACATGTTAGACAATAGTCTTATCAATATATCACAAGAGAAACATGAACATAAAGGCATGATAAAGCGTGATAATTATAACATGGAAATGTGGCAACAACACTTAACATGGAATTAGCATGAGCCAAGGCTCATTGCACATGGAGCATGAGTAAATCCTCATTGCACATGAAGCACGAGTAAACCCTCATTGCACTTGAATTAGCAAGAGTCAACACTAATTTCACATGACGTGTCATGATACTATACTTTACCAAATTCATTGGAGCGCTATAAGGGCGCACCCTTCTTAAACATTTCATTTCATGCATAAGTGTGCCACATGGATCATAAAACATGGATTCATAAAACATAATCATTTATTCCACGAAAAAGGAATGTGGAATGAAACTTTATAATAAATAAGTAAATGTGCATGAAGGTGAATACTCTTTATGGAGAAATGGGCATGGTATTCACTACACAATGGCATTGGCTTAGAAAATCGGTGTAATTTCGGCAGCGTAACGGCGTGATATAAGAATTCATAAAAATGGTTGATGAGAGAGAAAGGGGTGTCTCATCATATCTACATGAAATGGATAGTAAGTGAGGGGTCATATAGATACATGTCCCAACAATTGTAATGGAATTTAGATTCATGACACAAAAGTATTGCTTGAATGTAAATGAGGAGAGAGAAGTTCCTTTCAGAATTTCGGCATAGTAACGGGTGTACATGGGAGGCATTTAATGAGAGAAAAAGGGGTATACCATCATTCAAACAATAAAAGGGCAGTATGGGGGATGTGAGAAACCATACCCCAACATTTATAATTGAAATTAAAAGGGCATAACAATATTAAAAAAATTGGACAAAAAAAATGAAAGGAAGAAAAACCATTACTTGGAAGTGTGCTTCCAAAGGCTTGAGAGAGGCTTGAGAGAGGATTCTTGGGAGATTGGGGCACCTTGGGAGGATTATAGAGAGAGTAGGTCAGAGTTTGGACGAACTCCAAAGGCTTTGAGTGATGAGGAAGTGGGAGCTTGGGTGGGTTTATATAGGAATGGTGAGTGAATTCTTTATTATTTAGGTTTGGGGCCCCTTACATTAAACTAATCCAAACCACAAATCAGATCATGGATTATGCACATGGTTTTTGGAAAAGGGGAGAGGAAAACAATATTTTATAATTCCAAAGTCCGAACTTCTTAAAATAATTGGGTTGCTTATGTGGAGGTGAGTCACACTCCCATGAAAAATAATTTAAAAAGACAAGATGTTTAATAAGTTTTGAGGGGTCCATTAATGATTTGTAAAATAAGTCAAACAAACCCAAAATCACATTATTTTAATGTTAAAACAAATATTGGCCGAACATAAAGCTTATAGTATTTTATTACATCACTATTGGGTCATTATGATGTCATAAAACACATTATATATTTAAACCGTATTTAATTTTTACCCAAAAATTTGACTGTCTCAGAAAATTATGAAAAATTCACTATTGGATAATTTCGACGTCCTGATTCTAGAAATAACATTTATTTTATCTAAATAATTTTCTAAATATTTTAATCTTCACTTTTAAAATAAAAACCGATATTTATCGAAAATTCACGGGTTTTGACAAAAATGGCTTTCAAACCTTAATAAAAATTACAATTGCATTCATAAAATTATAAGATCATTTATATTTAATAAAATTTAATTTAATAATAATAATAATATTTTAATAAAATATTATTTAATTCAAAAATCCCTTAATTTAATAAAATATAATTCTTAATTAAATAATAACTAAAAACACTATTTGTACTTTAAAAACTATTTACAATGTATCAATAATGACAAGAAAGTATATTCATTATTATATAGAAAAATAATGTACATGAACATAGTACTAGAGATCTGTTACATAACCCCTTAAAATAGCCGCATAATACCTAAGGGTAACGTGTGTGATGGTGACAGACTCTTGGGGTGGCTCAGATAACATCGCTTGAGTGGTAATCTCTATCAACTTCCACTTTTCCCGTAGACGGTCTCGTTCGAGCTTGACATGATGAAGCTCAGCTTGGGCTTGGTCAAAATCGAAGCCCAAAGATGCCACATATTTTCCAAGCTCTGACAAATGGGCTTCGTATGGAGCAATTCTACTAGATGAGTCCATCACTTCCTTTGTCTGAGTAAATTGGGTTTTTTAAAGACCTATATTTATACTAATCATGTGATCACTGTTCAACAGATATAAAAGAAACGGTCACAATTCTTAACATAAAATCAAAGAAGTTGATATTTTATATAAACATTTTACATAAAGATACATTTAATTAGATCAAGAGGGATTTCCATTAATGAAACTTTGGGTCATTACACCACAGATTACAGTTAAAACACAATATGAACCCCCAAAACATAGACATGGTCATCTAGATTCTACCATAACAACAAAACCAACCTCAACCACTCCCTGTTCTAAACTTATGAAAATGGACCCATGACATTAATCGACCTTTGGTCCATCCTAAGGACCTCACCTGTAAAATATCAATGGTGTAATTCCCAATATTCATCTCTATATGCACTACTCCATGAGCATAACCTCCAAGAGGCACTGCATCAAACCAAAATACATCCAGGTATCTAGGTGTTAAACCAAAGCTCTCTTAGTGTATCGGGTATGATTTCAAGATATTGGGAATGATCATCACTAGCTACATGTACTCTGAGGAGTTGTCAATGGACATCGCCACAACAATCTATCACCAATATCACCTCTATTATTGGGACACCTTGAACTATTGATAGTACTGGTCTTCCCTGCCCACCAACACCTCATCAACACCTGACCACCATAACTCAAGTGGGTTTTCCAATTGAACTCACCCCCAATTTCCAACTCTCTACCAAGTAGCCATGAAAAGAATGCTTCTTAGGGAAAAAACACCACCAAACCTCTTGAGTTCTTACAACATGGTCCTGGTAACCCACAATAGAAACACATGAACCCAAAACTAAGAAGACTCTTGCATCACCAGTTCCTCCCAACTTTGATTCCATGGAAAAAACATGCACTTACATTTGAACCAAGCATTTGCATATCCCCAGAGCACTGTTTATCTCTAGATCATTCCCAAAACCCAATCCTCATCAAAACCATAAAGGTAACGCACTTAACTATGGTCACCAACTGATCTTAAATCACAATCCCATGAAACATACATCACCAAAGATAGGCATAAATGATCACTCACACAACTAATTGCACCTCTTGGTCTATCATCCTCATCAATCTCAAGTCATTCTCAACATTCCTTTCCAACCACCCAAATATTCACATGAAAAATCCCAACCACATGGCCACCCATCACCTTGGGTGTCACTTCCACAAAACCATAAAGGTAACACACTTAACTATGGTCACCAACTGATCTTAAATCACAATCCCATGAAACATACATCACCAAAGATAGGCATAAATGATCACTCACACAACTAATTGCACCTCTTGGTCTATCAGCCTCATCAATCTCAAGGCATTCTCAACATTCCTTTCCAACCACCCAAATATTCACATGAAAAATCCCAACCACATGGCCACCCATCACCTTGGGTGTCACTTCCATAAAAAAACTTCCATCCATGCTTTGATCACCTTTCCTTTTTTACCCAGATTCAACCTAATTCCTTCACCCTACATTTTCAACACTACCATGTCATGCACTCTAACCATCCTGCCCTTTAAAAGTATCCTTACAACCAACCACAAGAACACAACTAATTCTCTGAAAAATAAACCAAGGAACAACCATACAATTAACCAAAACTCGATGGTAATCACCATGCATTGATCCCATAATTTAATCATCTCTCAAGATTTGTATCTCAAGGCACTTAAAAAGCTAGGCTAACCTCCCATGAGGTTACCCTCAATTTTTCCCAAGACTATCCACTCATAGTCATGACATGAGTTGAATATCCATAACCATTTATTTTACCACATATCCCCCTTAAGTAATATTTGCACTAGGCAGCACTCTATGTGTGCCACTTTCCAAATCCAAAATGTCCACCTGTTCCTTACACACCCAATGTAATGACCCAGGTTTTGACCCAAAATACTTTGAAATATTATGGAAAATATTTCCAAATATGGGTGTTGATTCGGCATGGGAAGTTGGGGCTCAGGGAGCCTCTATGCGGTGATATTAAAAATATTAAATATTTTTTTTCATGCATGCACAGTTTCACTTGAAATGTAAATGACTCCTATAAGAAGTCTCATATCATATTTCAAAGGTCACAATTGAGTCCAAAACATCATGTTTACCCTAGGAATGACCTAAATTTTTCCACTCCAAGAGGTTTGGTCAGAGGTGAGTTGTGGGGTTGGTTTATGGTGGATTAATTAATTAAATAATAATTTAATTAATTAATTTAACCTAACATAATACCCTCCCCTCTCCCTCTCATGATTTGGGTGCCTGAAACAAGGAGGATCAATTTCTCCTCCTCCCCTCCTCCCTTTGGAGATGACAGAATCTAGTCAAAATTGAAGAGACAAAGTGCTTTGGATCCCCATTTTTGACACATATCGACATTAGATAGAGGCGCAACATGATCCAGGCATCGTTATTCATCCAAATATTTAGTGTTTTTTCAATGAGGTAGGAATATTTGAGTTTTGGTATCACTACCTTTAATTATACATTATTTTAGGGTTATAGATCCCAAATACAATTACTACTGATATCTGCTAGGTAGATCTATGGGTTTTGGGGAAGAATGGGATGAATCGTGACATTTTGAAGATAGTTCTTGAGAGGAATTACCGACTAAAAGATGTTTATTTCAGTGACACATGTCTTATAGACATTCGTATTTGGGGAATATGAACTTTGGGGACTACACACCATGTATAGGGGTTACATGCTATGTAGTGCCCCAAACCATGTGACCATGGGACATGGCGTGGGTTAGACATGTGAAACTATATGGTCGCGTACAAACACACAACCAAGATACATGGACATGAGGTCTAGTACAAATACATGGGAAAACTACACAGGTAGGTGTTCGTTTAGCCCAAACACACCATATAGTATGGGATGCACGATGTGTAAGTTACATGGTTGGCAGGGCCATGTAGAAGAGGGACATAGTGATAACTGCCTTTACACACTGTGTACCCCTAAATGGGTTGGTAAACCATGTATATGGGATTCACTACTAGGTGCTCAGGTGAGATCACACACTGTGTGTATCCCAGTGCACACCGTGTACTCCTAGAAGATCCTCCTAAGATCTTCTTCCTTACATATCTCTTTCTCTATGACTCATATTCATGATTGTGAATATCCTAGACTAAGTGGTTTTCTGCATAGAAAAAGATGGTGGAATATATTACAGCCAATGAGATATGAGGTGTCATAAACCAAGAAAGAATTTTGTTAAGCTGTGTAGAGATGATATTTGAGATTTATGTGGTTCATGAAGAGAGATTTTAAGACTGGTACTCCCCTATATCTTCTAGTCATGAGTTTCCCTTACCTCTCTGCTTAGGTAGAGATGGGACTCCCCACATTGTGGGTGAGGGTTCATTAACTTTGGTTAGTTTCCTCTAGGTTTGTTAATCCCATGAGGGACTAGGGTGTGGGTTCCTCATGATATTCAAAAGTTTGGTCAGTGCTCCCCTATCATGTTAGGGTGTGGGCCCTCCATACTCATTAGAAGGTAGAGTAGGTACTCCCTTGTTGGAAAATGGTGTGGGTCCTCTATTTGTGGAGTTGGTACTCCCCTATTGGACCAGGGTGAACGTCCTCGATATATGACGTATAGATAGGGTGGGTACTCCCCTACCACATTAGGGTGCGGGTCCTATATTCTAAGAGTCAGTACTCCCATATAGTTCTAGGGTGTGGGTCCTCCATATGTGTTGTTCTGACAGAGTCAGTACTCCCCTTCTATGCTATGGATTGGGTCCTTTAGCCTGGGTTTTGTACTCCCCTATAGTATCAGGGTGCATGTCCCCCATAGTGAAGGAGTTAGAAGAGTCAGTATTCCCCTATCATACTAGGGTGAAGATCCTATAACCATAGATTAGTACTCTACTACTGGGTTAGGTTGTAGCTTTGCGATCCATGAAGTGGTACTCCCCTATCTTATCAAGGTTTTGTTCCTCCATTATTTGAGTGGTACTCCCCTGTCGTTCTTGTGAGTGAGACCTAACTTACAGATTAGTACTCCCATGTATCCGAGTAGCAGTAGGGAGAGGGTCCTCTATTGGATTTGGAGCTCCCCCAGTTGTTGGATATAGTTACGAGGGGAGGGCCACTCTAATTGATATGAAAGATACCCAGGTAGGATTTGGTGTTCCCTTAAAGGGATGAGGTGGGGGATAGTCCATACAACAATGATAGAGGTTTCACGAGTTATTTAGGAGCAGTACTCCCTCGACTGAAAGGAAGTGGTGAGGTGAAGTTCCCTCCATTCTCTCTTAGTAGAGAGGATTCATACGGTACATATTCTAGAGAAGTGATTCATCATCTGTGTGAAGTGTTGAGGGGAAGGCTTCTTCACTTAGGTTTCCTTTTCTTGCATTGGGAGAAAGTTATTAATGATAGGACCTATGGTGTTGGGTACTAGATCTGAACCTAATAAGTTGTTTCAAATGGATCATGTTCTCTCAGGCATACCATTAGAAATGGTAGGGTTGTTTCCAATGAAGTGTATCTATTGGAAGGGTTCTATATATGATGGATGAGCTCATGGAGTGTATTCTCATGGTTTTATGTGTTACCTTTAGAGCCTTGAGTTGAAATCTTGTTGCTGGCTATGAGGTTGGAACCTCATGAGACTTGGAGTCTGAGATGAGTATATCTGGGTGTTTTCTTGGAGTCCTTCCAATGTTGTCACATGTCTGGGTTGACACCCCTTGTAGACTGATCTGACTTTTCATGTACATCTGAGGAAGGTTTGAGATGTATATTCTCTCTCTATTGGGTTCCCTCTGGCTATATTGAGTGGACTATTGCCTTTTAGTTTATCCATTTTTATTTTGAGGTTTTTGGGTTTCCTATGGTGTATTTTTATACTTTCCCCTATATGGGATTTTACAACACATATTTTTTGTCTTTTATAGACCACAGGCCTTTTGAAAAAGTCTATAGAGGACCATAGTTAGGCAGAACTTAGTGATCTAGAATGACTGAGATGTTTACTAGAGTTGGGTTGATGAGATTTTCATCAGTTTCATTTTTCAATGATCCCCTCATTCTGAGTAGGTTGGATGCTTTTACAGTTTTTCTTTTATGGGTGTTGTTTTCCCCTTTATGCCTTTTGTACTTATTTTGTACTCTAGTTCAAGATAAATGTATTCATTCATTTTAGTTCTAGTTTTTTTATATCTCTACACTGTTGCATTGAGGTGTTTATTGGGTTGTGTGTACAGGTAAATAAGTAAAATGCCTCCAATATGTGTGATATGCCTACTCAGTGCTAGTCGCCAGCTCTAGGTTTATTGGAGGCAGTCTTAGGGAGTTCTAGCCTGGTCCTCGTCGGGTTGAGTCATGACATAGTGGTATCAGAGTGGGTTCCACTTTGGGACCTCAGTGTCGTGATCTTGGTTTGGGTTTCATAGCGACAATGTTAGGATGTTTTGAGTTCGGCTCTCATGCCTGATGTTCGAGTGTTGGTGTAGTGGCCGACATATCCATTCAAAAAAACTCTGATAACCTACTTTTTTACTTAGTAAATTTGGACAAGGGTCACTTGGAAATAAATATTACATGCATCATATAGGATTGAGTTTTTCTTTTTTCCTATCCTTCTTAAGTCAGCTCCCCAGATATAATCTTTGAACATGTGGAATATTTTTTCTATTTTAGGATGCCTCCTCGATGACAGGAATACATGATTCTATGGTGTGATTATGATGAAAATATGCCCTGTTACAAGACTTCAGTTTAGGTCACTAATTTTGAAGCATTATATCTGGGTGGTCTATTGGTAGAGTCACCATCTATTGAGCAGTATTTTGTACCAATAGTTCTGGCTGATGATTTGCGTAGGTTGAGTGCACTACATGAGTTCTAGAGGAAGAAACCTATGAGGTACGAGGGTGATCCATACCCATAGGTAGTAGATGAATGGCTCAATGAAGTCCAAAAATTTTCTTCTTAGTGAGGACACCTCCCGATCAGTTGGTGGTCCTAGTGGCGAGCCTTCTACAAGGTTTAGATGGGAGATGGTGGAGTTTGGTGAAGTATTCCTATGACCAGGAAATGCTCACTTGGGTAGAGTTTTAGAGACTCTTTAGGGAAGATTTATACCCTGACACATTGTGATAAGTGTATATCTAGGAGCTTCTACATCTTTGTAAAGATAGAATGACAATGGTAGAGTTTTTGACGAGGTTCACAGACCTATCATGATACTCCATGGATATGGTCTGGCATTCGTCTTTCAGATCCTGGACCTCTGATAAGGGATTTTTTTAGGATATTAGGGCGTCTGTGATTCCACTATGCATTCCCACCCATGCTGGAGTACTAGAGTGAGGTATAGTCATGAAGAGATTCCTAGATGAGGGACATGCAGATGTGACCCATAACAGTGGTCATGAGGTTGAGGAATTTGTAGGATCTAGTATATAATAGGTGACAGGATCATGGTTCAGGAGGTATACCTATGCCCAGACTCAAGCATATGGGCATGTAGCATAGGAACAGTACTAAGGATCAGGTCAACTACAGGAGAGTAAATGTTATGCTTGCGATGGTTGGGGACATCTCACCAGAGATTTTTCAACCCACCGTGCTTATAAAAGTTATTTGGCTGATATGACACCTTGGAAGAGGTAGTGTTTGGATAAAGTAGTTCTATATGATGAAAGAAAATATGGAAGAGATGGTAGAGCAGAAGGAGGTAGAAGGTAGTTTGAGGTGTTTCCACCACCACCCCCAGGTGTTCTGCGCCAGGCTTAGGGAGCTGGAGGATGTGGTTGTGGATAACTCTAGGTTGTACAGGACTTTAACCCAAAGTCTCTAAGGATTAATAGAGGTTTTCTTTGTGTCCTTTCTAAATTTTGCAATAGTAATTGTTAGACACTATAGTGGGTTACTCTTTCTTTCTTCTTCTTGCTCAAGGTTTGACTAGTGTGATGTGGGGCATCGGTAGAACCCCATGTTGGTAGTTGCGACTGGGGGCCTAGTAATACCCAGTGTGTATTTGGGAATCCCTTTTTTTCTCGTTAATACCCTCATATGTTTGGCATCATCTTTTTACATGAAACTCTTAAGGAGGATATGGTGAAGTTTGACATAGCTTTGAACTCACAAGGAAGAGGGATTCTTTACCCACCGAGATGCGTTTTTCTGACTTGACCAAAACTGTGTGGCCGATTCTATGACACCCAAATTGGATAGTATCAAAGTGATGTGGATAAGTTCCTTAGAATTTTATATCCAGGTCAAGGATATACGATAGAGTGTTGGAGTAGTTCCTAGACTTTCTAGTGGAGTTTCTCTACTCGATACCTTTATCTTGGTAGCCCTGGGAGAGGGAGAGACTTTCTTAAAATCATTCTGTAGTAGCAGATTTAGACCCTATAATGTTTCCAAAATGGGGATTGGTTTTTTACCACTCATAATCAGTTGGGATTCCACTAGTGGGTGTTTACAGTGTTTCTTTTCTACTGAGATATATTACAGATGGAGGTTTTTAGATGAAGGGATTGGTATGACTTGGTGTTTGCACTTGGAAAACCTATTTTATTCATGAGTACCCTCACATGTTCAGCATACAAATTGAAAGAAAAACACTTTAGGAAGATGTTATATAGTCCATCCATGGGTGGATGTGAACTGTGGGGTTCTGTCTATATATACATTAGGTTAGAGAGATGGTGTGTCACTAGACCCCATGATTGTAGATGGATTGTGGCTCTTGGTGATTTCCCACCTATCATAGCTAAGGAGACATATATCTATTTATTCTATGATATTTTCCTGGTAGAATCTATATATAATAGTGGTTTGGCCTTGGTGGCTCCCCTGATTGTGTTCTTATAAGTAGTACATGAACCCCTGATGATCTTGCTAGAGTGGAATTCCAATGGAGAAGTTAGTTTATTTTGGTGTTCTTAGGAATTTTATTTTTTGGGAAAAAATCCATAAGGTGGGGAGAATGTAATGACTTGGGTTTTGACCCATAATACTTTGGAATATTATGGAAAATATTTCCGAAGTTGGGTGCTGAGTTGATGTGGGATGCCAGGTATTGGGGAGCCACGGTGCGGTGATATTAAAAATATTAAATATATTTTCACACACATGAAGTTTCCCTTGAAACATAAATAACTCCTATACAAAGCCTCGGATCTAATTTATGAGGCTTCAGTTGAGTCCATAACATCGTACTAAACCTAGTCATAACCTAATGTTGTTCACACCGAGAGGTTGGGTTAGAGATGAGTTGGCGAGATGGTTAATGGTGGAATAATTAATTAAAAAAGAATTTAATTAATTAATTAAACCTAGACTAATATCCTCCACTCCGCTATCATGATTTGGTTGCATGACACAAGTAGGAGCCATTTCTCCTCCTCCCCTCCTCCCTTTGGAAATGACGGAATCGAGCCAAAATCGAACTAATGAAGTGCCATCGATCCCCATTTTTTATGAAAATCATCATCAGATCAAGGATCATCATGATCTAAAAATAATTCATTATCCAAATCTTCAGCATTTCTCTAAAGAGGTAGGTGGATTGAATTTTTGGTCCTGATCCCTTTCTTTATGCATTGTTTTAAGGTTCTAGATCCCAAATACAATTGATATTGATCCCTACTAGGTAGATCTATGGGTTTTGGGGAAGAACGAGATGAATTGGAAATTTTTTTAGGTAATTACTGACTAGAATTGTTGTCTACATGATGTGTAGTTCAGTGACACACATAGTGCTGCCCTTACTTTTTGGGGAATATGAACTTTTGGGACTACATACGGTGTACCAAGTTTACACACTATATAGTACCCCAAACCATGTGACCATGGGACGTGTCTTGGGTAAGTCGTGTGAAACAACATGGTCATGTATTAACACACAACCAAGGTACATGGACATAGATTTTGATACACAGACACAAGAAAACTACATGGGTTGGTGGTCCTTTATCTTGAACATGCCATGTATTATGGGATGCATGGAATGTAAGGGACATGGTTGGTTGGGCTGTGTAGAAGAGGGAAACGACCAAGGGATGGGTGAAGAGGGACACAACGTGTACCACATTTGTACATTGTATACCCCTACATGGGTTGGTAAACCTTGTAGACAGGATACACGACCAGGTGATTGGGCGGGCTCACACACTGTGTGTGCCCCAGTGTATGTCATGTACTCCTAGTAGATCCTCTTGAGATATTCCACCTTCCATATCTCCTTCTCTGGGACTCAAATCCAGGCTTGTTAATAGCCTATCCTAAGTGGTTTTCCATATAGAACATGATGGTAGCCTCCATTATGGACAACAAGATATGAGGTGGCATAAACTGAGTAAGACACTTGTGAATCTATGATGAGATGATGTTGGATATCAGTGTGGTTCATAAAGAGATATGTAGGGACTGGTACTCCCCTATATCATTAGGGTGAAGGTTCCCCTTACCTCTCTGCTTAGGTAGAGATGGGACTCCCCAAATAATGGGTTAGGGTTCATTACCTTTGGGTAGTTTCCTTAGAGGTTGTTAATTTCTTGATGGAATAGGGTGTAGGTTCCCCATGATGTTCATAAAGTTGGATAGTGCTCCCCTATCATATTAGGGTGCAGGCCATCCACACTCATTGGAAGGTAGAGTAGGTACTCCCCTGTTGGACTATGGTGTGGGTCCTCTATCTGTTGAGTTGGTACTCCCCTACTGAACTAGAGAGTGGTTCCTCCATATATGACATATAGATAGGTTTGGTACTCCCCTACCATGTTAGGGCATAGGTCCTTTATCCTAGGAGATAGTACCCCCCTATCGTTCCAGGGTGTGGGTCCTCCATACGTGTTATTCCGGTAGGTTTGATACTCCCCTTCCATGCCAGAGAGTAGTTCCTCTAGCTTAGGTTTGGTACTACCCTATCTTATCAGGGTGCGATTCCCCCATAGTGAATGATATGGAAGAGTTGGTAATCCCCTATCATACCAAGGTGTGGGTCATCTAGCCACATAGTGGTACTCTCCTACCGGGTTAGGATGCCGGTCCTCGATCCACAGAGTGGTACTCCCCTGTCGTATCAGGGTGTGGGTCCTCCATACTCTGAGTGGTTCTCCCCTATCATTCTAGGGTGTGGGTCCTCACTTATGGAGTAGTACTCCCTGTCTCCAAGTAGCAACTGGGATCAGGTCCTCCATTAGAGTTGGAGCTCCCCCAACTGTTGGATACAGTTATTAGGGGAGGGCCCCTTCACATGATATGAATGATAACTAGTTATGAGTTGGTGCACTCTCAATGGAATGAGGTGCAGGACAATCCATACAACAATGACAAAGGATTCATGGGTTAGTTAGGAGCAGTACTACATCGACTACAAGGTAGTGGCGAGGTGTGGGTCCCTCTATTCTATTTTGTTAGAGAGGATGGATTTGGTTCATAGTATGGAGTAGTGATCCATCAAATATGTGAAGTGGTGAGGGGTGGGCCTCTTCAATTGGGTTTCCTTATCTTTCATTGGGTGATAGGTAATGATGATACGACCTATAGTGTTGGGAACTAGAGCTAGTCCAAGTAATTTTTTCTGATGCAACACATTCTCTCGGGCATACCATTAGGAATGTTAAGGTTGTTCCTGATGGAGTGTATCTATATTACAAGTTCCATCTAGGATGGATGATCTCATAGAGGGTGTTATACTGGTTTTATGTGTTACCTTTTGAATCTCGAGTTGAAATCTTGTTGGTGTCTATGAGGTCGGAATCTAATGAGACTTGGAGTCTGATATGTGTATATCTAGGTGTTTTCTAGGACTCCTTACAGTGTTGTCACATCTTTGGGTTAACGCCCCTTGTATATTGATCTGACATGTCATGTACAACCAAGGAAGGTTTGAGATGGAGATTCTATATCGATTGGGTTCCCTCTGTCTAGATTGAGAAGACTGTTGTCTTTTATTTTCTCACTTTTTATTTTGGTATTTTTGTGGTTCCTACTGAGTGTTTTTATACTCAACCCTACATGGGATTTTCCCACACATATTTTGTGAATTTTGTAGGCAACATTACTTTTGAAAAATTCCACAGAGGACCTGAGGTAGATGGAGCTTAGTGAGATAGACCGACCGAGGTGTTTACCAGAGCTGGGCCAAGGAGTTTTTCAGCAGTTACATTTGACAGTGATCCCATCCTTTCGAGCAGGTTGGATTATTTTCTAGTTTTTTCTTTGGGGGGTGTTTTTTTTCTTTACACTTGTAGTACTTCTATTATACCCTAGTTTGGGATAGATGTATGTATGCATCTTAGTTCTAGATTGTTTTTATATCTCTACTCTATTTCATTTAGGTATTTGTGTATGCATGTGTACAAGTACATTTGAAAAATGCCTCCCATATATGTGATATTCCTACTCAGTGCTAGTATCCTACCAATGGCGTATTGAATGTGAGCTTGGGGAGTTGTGGACTGAACCTCTTTGGGTCAGGTTGTGACACCCAAGAGCACTCATGACCCAATAGACCCCTCTCATGGGTCACCAAAGAAGGTTGAGTGATACCAAATCCCCAAGATATGGATAGGGGTAATAAGTAAATAGGATCTCTCTCTAGTACAAATACATCAAACTTCCAAGAATTCTCCACTCATGGGTAGAAATCCAGTCCTCATTTTGAAACACACTAAGTCTAATGTACCAAAAGAATAATTTACTCTATGTTCCAATCCCACAACAACACAAAAACCACTAACGACACTACAGAACAAGACATCCATTCCAACACCCCAACATAACCCACATGATCACAACTCACAAAGTTTATCACATCCATTCCATTAGATGATACCTCTCAACCTCAAGGACATAGCCTAACAAAGGGTATAATGAGGAGCATCCCTCTATCCAACACATAAAAACTCATCAATGTATCCAAAACAAGGAACTCCCACTATGAAAACCACCCATACACAGGATTTGATCATGACACTAGGGAAACATGTTTTTCGTGTCCCTTTATAGTCCATCCAACTACACGCTCGACACTCTGGTCCACCCTCTCTAACAAAATGGAAGAGGTTGTTACAACTAAAACTCTCTATTCAGGTTAAACATACTCAGCCCAAACCTCCCTATATTTCATTCCTTAAACTATATAAAATGAATAATGTTCTTATAGAACATTTATTCTCCTCTAGTACCCTAGATCAATGGGGTTTTCTACTCTGCTACTGGAGGAGAATTTTTGGCAATTTCCTCAAGTCACCGAACCGACACATGTAATCATGGTGGAATCTCTCTACAATGTAAAACAAACATATCAAAACACATAACATAAAGCTTCCATATTTTATAAAAATTAAGGATCTCTACTAGCCATAAACAACCCATTTCACATACACTATCCCAACAGATACAGTAACATCTCTATCACTACCCTCAACCATCCATACCATGGACCAAGGTCAACATGCAGTAAACTAACCTACATAGTCACAAGTATTTCATTAGAAACATTTTTTTAACCATTTCACCTTCACAACATAAATCTTTCTCATTAAGGAACCTTCATATCTTTACAATTCATCACAAACCAATTTTTAACCCATTCATGACTCTTCATTAGGATCTATTCTTTAATCACTATTTCATGCTCTTTATATTTACCCATTTTCATCATCTTTATTAGACATTGTTTCTTTCAAATTTTCAAGGAATATAAATGCATTGTATCCTTCAAAACCCATGCATCCTCCCTGTGTTTGCCTACCATGATACATATCACCTATATCGCTAGGCTACTAAAATGATGCATGGATGCACAACCTCATACCATTTAATCTATGAGAAAAATATCAAAAAATAGTCACATCACACAACAAGTTAATCACCCAATGTTGAAATATCTTACAAACATAACAACACGCATAAATAACAATCATCCTGCCTTGGGTACTTGGGTTTTCCCCTATACATGGGTTAGATACTCCCATACATGACCTCATTTACAATTCCCAACACATCCTAGTCTCATGTCTACCATCTAAAAAAAGCAAGACAACTGAAAATAAAAACCTCATATAATTCCACTTTGTAATATCCTAGACCCGAGTTCCACTATATATGGTGCCTCAATTTGATTCACCGCATGACCTCATCCATGCCTCCTCATATTACAAAGGCTGGAGAATAACAGTGAGGGTATAATAGAACACATGGGGATACAATAACCTATTTATCATAGTAATCTACAATAGATGAAATATAAAATAAAGGAAATAAATAAATATTAAACATGCATCACAAACCATTTCCAAAAATTGGGTAAAATTCATAACCAAATCACAAATATGTTATGTCATTTCATACAGTGTCAAGTGTATAGAAACCCAAAATAATAACAAACTGAATAATCCCCCAAAAAGTTCCATAATTCTAGTTTGGATCCCTCATCCATGCACATCATGATCCCAAATTAACCATTTAGAATACAACCCTTTCCCTTATTCTGACCTATAACCATGAAGTCTTGTTAGGTACTAAATAGAGGCCCGAGCGAGGTGTGATTACAACTCAGTCGGCCACAACGAACGGTGTCTAAAAAATGTCTAGTCTAAATAGATAGTGTATTCAAGTACATGATGTATGATAGTATAAAAAGTATATAAACAAGGTTATAGTAGTTAACAAGATTTACTTTAGCCACTAACATTATTTATTTCATAGTTTAGAAATTTTTATTAAATTGAATCTAGCCTATGACAGTCAACCACTATGCATAAGGGGAAAAGTCAATTTCCCTATATCTCTATGGAAACATATTCCAAAAAATTAATAACACTTACCTTGTAGCCTCAGTCAAGGTAGTATCAACAAATGAAACTATTATGGGCATATAGCCTTAGTCTAACTCCATAACTCAGGATTTACAAGGGCGGGGTTTAGATCCTCAGTCCAACCCAACACATGGGCATAAAACCTCACTTCATTACCTCACAGACCACCAAGACATGTAGAAATTATTATTTATCTATAAAAAAATTATCAAACATAAACCTAACCATTATCATGTTCATCATTTAAAAAAATAGTTCATTGAACACATAAGACATCATCATGCCTTAACACATTTACACATTATCATTTACAAGTCCTAACCAAATTATCTCATTTATCATTTACATGCCTTATCCCATTAACATGATTTCCCTTTATAATCCATAACTCAATTAACCAATTAAAATTGTACCAAACTCCCATTGTTACATGTTAACCAATAGACACAATTACCATAAGTTTCATTTCATAACCCAAGTTACATGTCAGAAAAATTATCAAGGTATCTATATCATAAAAATTCAATTCTACACTTAAAATTTTATTTTCAATGTTTAATAAGTGGAACACCCCATGGGTGGCCCTTAACCCGGTCCAAATCAACCTCAAAAAATCCAGTGGGGATCGTGATGGGTTCAATTAAATGTTTAACTAAAAAATTTATCATTTCTACTAAGGAAAACCAAACAAACAATTCAAGAACACCAATGTACAACCATATATACACATTGATAATCAAAAATACTATGGGATATAACTTGTAGACCACCTATATCAGTTTTGAAGATTAATGATCACTTAACCTTATCCTTTGACTCAGAATAAAACTTATTTTAAATCCCCAACATAGAAACCATTATAAATAGAGTTTTTAGGTATTTGGAAGAAGAATAAATATTTCACAAGCCTTAATCTAGAAAAAGGATAAAAGAGGACTGTTAGACTCACCTGGAGCTTCAATATGCACCTAATGGCCCTCTAAATGGCTTAGAAATGAGTGAGATAGTCCCTTGAGAAACTTGGGGGAATTCGGTTCATTGCTCTTGATAATGGAGTAAGAATATGGGAGAAAATTGGGTGAGGTTTCTTAAATCCCAAGGGATAAAATGGTAAATTTCCCCCACTTTAATGAGGTTCGTGATTTGGCCGCAGGGCTGGACAAACTATACACCAACCATGTGCCACCATCTATCCAAGAGGGGGTCTGGATACACAGTTTCTTGGGGATCCCAAACTGTTTGAAAAACCTTACGGTAACCATGTGGATTAGTTTTATCAAATTCCACATGGTGTGGATCATCCCCATGCATGGTTTCACCAACCATGATCTACCTCTCTCAGAAATCATGGTTAAAGTGCACAGTTACTACTAATTGTGCACCAACTATGCGACAAGAACTAGATGGACCCATTTCCCACTCTTTCATGCCCCAAACCCCCAGAACCCCCCTAAGATTCCTCCTACACCTAGTAAACATTTAACTAACCAAAATAAAGAGACATAAACCAAAATATCAAACAAGGATGTACCTCATTATAAGTATGGTATCTTATAGTTGGGTTTTTTTAGGAAGATTGGATGTGGTAGGTTAGAGACCACATTGGATAAGTTGTATTTGGAGAGACTTGTATATTTTTATATTTGTATGAGATTGTTTGGGTTATGGAAAATATAATAATGTCCAATGCATGGTAAGTGGAGACTATTTTGATTTTTTTAAGAATTATATAGGATAGGTAATATTGTCTGTGACTAGTGTTTTCATATGTTTTGGGTGTGGTGAGGTGGATACCATACTGAGTAAGTTTTTAGAGTGTTGGAGGATGCATATTTATTAGAGGTTTTGATGGTGGAGAACACCATGATTTAGGTTTGGATATTACTAGTAAAAGCATATGGTAAGGAGAACCAGAAGCTATATGATGAGTTTTTTATGACACTATGGTGTCCCTTGTTAGACATGAATGGGTATAATTTGTATTGGGTTTCAGTGATGTCTCTGAGTGGTGGATCTGATTTTGAATGATATTGTGCCTTGTGTATGGAGTTACATAAAAAGAGCTTATTTGCATTCTAGGATCAAATGTGATGGGTTGATCATGGTTTTTTGACCTAAGTATGTTTGATTGGATGGTTTAATTATTGAAAATAATTCTTTGGGAAGATAATTTTATGGGTTGGGGGATTATAATACCCCATGTCTAGATGGGTTGTAAAATTTAGAAATAATTTTGATTTTGTGTTGGTGGATGTTTTATTTTTGGAACATGGACTCAGAATGATTTTCTAAGAGTTTTTACAACTGTGAGAGGTATTTTTTGGATAGGGTTCAATGCTCAGGTGGTGATTTCGTAGTTTGAGAGATCATCAAAAAAAAGTTCATGTGGATGGGTTGTTGTAATTATACAGAAGCAACACATTCACTTCATGAACATTGTGGTTATGCCGTGAATCTTTTATAATGAGGGAAGATGACCCTATACTATGGGTTTTCATGGTATTAACACATTGGTCACGTGGTGAAACATGTAGAATGTGTTTTTTTATTTTAAAAATGGGTATTGATCCCCCTTTCTCTCTTGGCTCGAACAGGTGTAGTAGAGGTCTCGGCCAGACCTCCCCCTCTCTCAATTTCCATAAATCTTGAGCATTTCTGGGTGCACTCTTATAGAATTAGATGTTTGATTATTCATATATGATCCATAAATTATTATTTATCTTTATTGGATGCTAGTTTCAGATTATTTCATTTTTTATTTCATTGTCAATTCTAAAGGAGAATGGTGGAATCATCCAGACTGAATGGCAATTTTGCTCAGATTGTGTATGGAAGGTCCCAAGATGTCTTCAGAATTCCATTAGACACCTTTTCAATGATTTAAAGTCACAATATGAATTTTTAAAGGGTTTTGGTCATAAATTAAATTATTTTTATTTTTAATTAGTATTTTCAATTTCGGATTTCATATTTCTTAGGCACAATGGTGAGTCAGGAGTAGAACACACATCATTGATAGTGGTTTGGGCATAAAGGTATGACCTAGGGAGTTTTAGGCATTTATGCCTATTTAAATTAATTTGTTTCATTAATTATATAATTTTATAATTAATTAATAATACTGTATTGGTGTGAGATAGGGTCCCAGGTGGTTGGAAAATGGTCACATGATAATAGGACAAGCTTGGGTATAACGAACCAATTTTTTTATATGACCATTACATAATTTTAAATAAAAATAACAAAATAGTAATAAATTACAGGATCAACTAGTTTAGTATCTTAAGAAAATTAAGTTTATACATCATTTATACATAATAAAACATAATCATTAATTAGTTCCATATTCGTAGCCCTCTTAATTCCCTCATGTTATCATTAGTAAAAGTAATAATCTGATTATATACATCAAAGAAAGGGGTGATCTAAAAGCCCAATAAGGGGAGGAATGGAAGGGAAGGAACATGAGACATAAAATAGTTTAAAACACATGTGATTATAATCATAATCATTATATCATAAGTAAAGGATTATCATCAAAGGAATGATGGATTCATTTTAAAAAAATCATGGAATGTGGCATATGAATAATAATGAAACATAATAACATGGTGGTCACATACCACAAATTTTAAAAAAACCTAGAATCATGTTCATGCATAACATATGTTCATAAATAATAGCATCAAAATTGTAAAAAAAAATAAGTATCATGTTAAATAATAATACACATAATATCATGTGATATATCATATTACCCAATGCATTGGATGGATATATAATTTTGGTCCTTGTAGTCACATCATAAAATGCTCATGAGCATGCATTCCATGTGGAAAGAGAAATTATAAAAATCGTAGTAATTAAATAAACTCATGGAAAGTAATGAGTTTAATAAATTTTGCATAAAGAATACTAACCTTTAGGGTTTCCAAATGAATATGGGATATTGTATTTTGGAATAAAAGATCATTATTCATGAGTGGAGAAGAAACAACTCAAGAGGATTCAATGCAATGATTTGGAAAATATTTTGAATTGAATTAGAAATCATTTAGATAAGGTGGAAACTTGTATATTAATAGAATTAAAATGGAAAGAATATTGAAAGTAAATTTTAATAAAATTATAGGAATATCCACACTGAAAATAATGTGAAAGTAGATATAACCCAAAAAAGAATGATTTGGGTATGAGAATCCCCTTACCTAAGATTCAGATTTATTTCACCACTTATCCACCTCATGTATAATGAATCTTGGTTTATTAAAAAATGAAATCATAAGTGAATTATTTTTGTTTTTTTCACTATTGATCAATTATAATCATTAAATTTTATTACTTGATTCCATTTTTAAATAGTGAAACGTTTTGATATTAACATTTCCTTGAAATATATGGTATTTATTTGTTTTAATGATCTTACATTATTGGTACTTAAAAAATATTAATATTATCTCTAAAATATTATAAATATTTATATTCATACATTTATATATTATAAATAATTTACTATAACCATCTATAAATGTGGTAATAGGATGAGAGTTGGAAATGTCCTCATTGGGGGTTAAATGATCACTAATGGGACATCATCAATGGAGGAAAAAAGAGGATTATATCATAAATATAATCATTATAGTAAGTTAGCATCATTAATATAATTTTTACATAACACTTAATTAATTTTTTATGTTTTTTTAAGTAATAGAGAAGAATGAGGAAGAGAAGAGTAAAATGAGAATAAAAGTTGATGAAACCTTACCCTCTTCTCATTATTGCTTCTTTTTTATGATACTAAACTCCTTGAATGATTGTATTTGAGTGAATCCAGATCATACCTAAGGATTCTAATTGAATTAAGAGAGGGAATTTTGGTAGATATTTGTCTTTGTTAAGTGAGATAGAATTATTTTCCAAGGGGAGGGAGATGGGGTATTTATACTTGAGGATGAGAGTGTTTTTGTGTTAAAATATTCAATAAAATATAATTTTCATGGTAAACATTATAATAGTGATATTATTGGTGTCTTAAGTAAAATTTTTATAAAATAAAATGATTTTATTACTTTTAAATCTTCCCAAAACTGAATTCATTTGTTTATTTAAAAGGAAATTGGAAAAATGATAAATTCATATTTTAATGGAATAATTTATCATTTTATACATAGGAAGAACACTTTTTTAGTTTTGGAATATAAGTTTGTTTTTTTAA
The DNA here is from genome assembly GCA_963277665.1 of Viscum album. Classification (NCBI taxonomy): domain Eukaryota; kingdom Viridiplantae; phylum Streptophyta; class Magnoliopsida; order Santalales; family Viscaceae; genus Viscum; species Viscum album. The sequence continues at coordinate 764,361,337 of OY728122.1, forward strand.
ATTAATAATTTAAATTAATGAATTAGTTTTTGTTGAGACATAAGGTATAGAATTTATTATTTAATTATTACTTCTTGGATGATGTAATTGAAAAACATCAGTTGTGTAAAAGATGTATCTTTTCTCTTCAATAAAAAATAGAACTATTTCCAAAAAAATACAAAACAAATCACCCTTAGAAATGTTATATGTAATGATTTCAAAAATTAAGTTCATTTTATCAGAATAGTTCTCTAACATTGTTAATTTTAATTTTTAATATAAAATTGCGGTTTTAAAAAATTCTATATAAAAATACCAAGAAACTTACTTTTGTTTTTCTTGTTATTTTGAGGCACTCTAATATTAATATTAACTTAATTTATACAATTTAAAAATAATTTAAATGAAATTATAATATTTTATTAGTTAAATTACCATTCTAGTGGTCTGATTAATACTTTTGACAGCTAGATTACTTATTCAATTATCCAATTACTATTCCTAACAGTTAGGTTACTATTACAATGTTCATGTAACTATTCAAATAGTCATATTACTACCTATAAATACATATTAATTCAATCAATAAGCATTCAAATAAATTCCACTCAATGTTCCACAATTTTCATTTTTGAAATATCAATTGGATTACTAATGTTATGTATTTTTTATAGTGTAGTTTTTTTTTGTGATGATCCTAGGGGATCAAGATGATCTGAATTTTCCTATTCTTGTAATTTTATATTTTTTATTTATTTATCCATTATGATATTTTAAGTTTTCTTGTCTACTGTAGATGAAATGGTATCATTTAATAAAATAAATCATTTTTTGTTTCATGTGGTAAACTATATTATATACCTAATTATGATAAGAATTATTTATTCATATGAAAAATTAAATACCTATAAAATTTCAGGATGTTACATCGGGAAAGAGTTTTTGGGCTATGCATAAAGTGGGTTTGACTCTAGATTAAGGTAGGTGGTCCTAGGTTCTCACCCTATAGTGTAAGAATTTTGTTCATGGTGTATGTAACCGGTGGTCTCATTACTGGGGGTTGATTATTTTAATTAAATGAATCACTATTTTAAAATTTGATAACCAACACATTTAAAATGAATTACCTATATCGAGAAACTGAAAATGGATTTTGGAACCTGGGGATCTAGCTGATGTCTAGGCTACTGATGGCCAAGATCTTCCTTATAGGAACATTAATTAAGACATTTGAACCCCCATGGGAGGTTAATGTGTTTAGACATAATTTAATTATTATATTGGTCCTAGTAGTATGATCCCTTAGTGAGCCCTGGAAGAGGTTGATTACATGAAGAAATAAATGGATTATGGATTTTTCATGAGAGACTTCAGAGGTTCATTGAGCCTTTGGGCTAGTGAGATAACTATGACCGTCCATACCCCATATAGATATGGTGAATTTGGTGAGAATTAATTTATGAAACAAATGGATATCATTGTTGTTCAGGAAAATATGGTGTGTTTTCGAAAATTGATGGGCCTGAGGTGATGACCATTGTGAAGGGTGTTTACCAAAGAGATGAGTTGGGATTGAGATACCCCTATGAGGTATACAGGTCATGATGAGACATAGGTGACCCTAGTGGGTTCCTCAGTGACATGTTGACCCTAGTGAAATGGTGTTAATTATTCTTTCATTAGCCCAGGGATGGGTTTTCTTCAAGGTGTTGAGTTTCCCTTATTTTATTTTTTATACCTGTGTTTAAAAAATAAAAAATTCATTTAGGGTGGCCTTTTATTATAAATTTAAAATTACCTAAAGTGGTGTTTAAATAAACCGGTATAGAAGACACCCTTATGGGTGGTCATGAATACTTCATATGGGGAGGTCATAGATATTAGTGTGTGGATATAATGGATTTAAAATTGATATTATTTAGGTTTTGGTCAGAGGGAACCATTCCTACCACATGATAGCTTCCAAGGGTTTGTAGGTTCATTGGTGGGTGTGTTTGAGTTTTACATAGGATAGAGTTCCTATAATATGTTAGTTTTCAATAACTTGTGGGGTATTCATTGGAAATGTTTAAGTATTTCAGGTAGCTGGGGATCACTTATTTGGACCACTGAATACTGCGATGAAGAATTACTAGAGTCATGATACCAGGATGGAGTTCTCCCTGGGTCATTATCACTGTATACTAGGGTGAGAGTAGATACCGGGTCATTATAATACATATATGGATGGATGAGCCCCATGGGATGCTATCTGTATATTGGGGTGAAAGACCCCCAAGTCATTATTATCAGTTGGCATGGTCACCATGATCTGAATAGAGGCACTCTAACACATTCCAAAGTAGGTATTTTTAATTAGGGTAATAGACCTTTGGATACAGTGGTTGTTTTTTTCTGTAGCTTATTTATTTTTTATAGAATGCCACATGAACATACCACTGCATTTTATGGAATTTTACCAAACCTCATTTCTCATGACCTACTAAGTTATTTACTCATACACTGCTCAAGCATCAATTTTTCTTGGGAACCTTAATAGAATCTAACTTGGTTATAGTCATAAGTTGGGTTGAGTCTATGTTTGATCAAGTGGGATAGCTCAAGCATGTATGAAATTCTTGATATGAGGTGTGGCTCTATGAAATAGTGGATCCTTTATTGTATTTTTTCATTATTTTGTTTATTTTTTATTTGTGATCGAACTAATGGGTGATCGATCCTATATGACTATATGTACATTTTCCACATTCATATTATTATTTTTCAGATGTTTTACTTATCCTTTGTACACTATTAATTTTATTTTTTGTGTGATGCATAGATTTTTCTTTCATAGTCTGAATACTCTGATATAGGGGGTATAATCCCCTTATAATACCACCCTTGACCTCAATTTCTAGTTAGTAGCCTTTGGAATATTAGGAGGCACTCACGAGGGAACATAGTGATTATTCTAGTTACTATTCATAGTGAACTAGTTCGTTACATTATAGTTTTACTATAGTAACCTCCATGATTCTTTTACCCTCATCATAGAATATAGTCTGGTAAAAACTATATTGACAAAATCATCATAAATATTGAATTTAAACTAATTAACAACAATTAATTAAAAATAATTTGATTTATGAATAATTTTATCCATTTAGGTTGATTGAGTTGTTAACCATATTTCAGAATTAATAAATAACTTTTCTCATACTCTAGAAAATTCTCTATAGAAAAATACCAAATGAAATAACCTTAAAAATTTACATTTGAGAAACATCATTTCCATCATTTTGTTCAATAGAAATAAAACATATAAATTTTTATTTAAACTTTAAAAACTCGGGAAATACACCTTAAAAATTATTATTATCCTTAAAAAGCTCAAGAATCGACCTTATGAAGATTAGTGGGAATCATACAATGTTCACTTAGCCTTATAATGAACCTTTTGAAGTTGGAATCGGCCTTATGAAGTTTGTGAATAAACCATTTAAATGTAGTGTGAACCTTTAAAATTTCACTCATCCTTACATTGTACCTTTTAATGTTGGTATAAACCTTAAAAATTTCTCCTCACCCATAATATAAACCTTACTTTTAAAAAGATATTTCCATACCATTTCCAGAAACTAAACTTTACCGCACATAGTAGTTTCCATGACATTGCTGTAAAATAAACCTTATGAAGTCTTGTTTAATTTTATGATCTTATTACCAGCCTTATAAAATATAGGATAATCCTTTTGATTTATACTTATAAAAAAACCAGAAACCTATACATCATGTAATTTAACCAAGTCACTCCATAATAGGACCAATACACCTCTATCATTATGTCAAACACTTTTTACTACATTGTAAATTATTTTATAAAAACCTTCATCATATTTTTCAATAAAAAAACTAAGAATCATTCTAATGGAATATTTTCTAACGTGCAGTGAGAGTCCCCAACGTTGTAAAACTACTAAATGGATAAAAGTTGTGGTTGGTAGAGTCTCAGAGGGTGGACATATGAAAAACATGCAATATTACCTATGAATGTACAATAAACTAAGAAATGAATTACCTGAATTCATATAAAATTCCATACTAGTAGATAGATACCTAAATATGGAGTATTTATAGAGAATTAAATATGGATGGATAACTACTCTATAGAGGTGACATTATAGTATGGTCCTTGTATATGGACAACAACCTAAGAATATAAGAGTGATATCCCTATAGGTGTATGGTTTATTAGATGGGGTTTTTCATGGTTATTATTATAGAGGTGGTTATATGATGAAATGTGAGTTTGATATAATGTGGTTTAGAAAGTGTGGTAATGTGGAATGAAATAAAAGGGGATATATGGTTCACTCCTTGTAGATTCTTCTGATTAATTATTTTGTTTTACTTATTTTCTAAATATATGAATTATTATGATGTATTTTGATGGAAACATGGTAGATTCTAGTAAAAACCTACTGATTTTATTTATATGCTCACATATACTTTATATAAATAATTTTTTGGATTTAAAAGAATAAACTGGGGGCATTGTTAGATGACTTTATCTTTAGATATGGGAGACTTGTTATAGGTGGCTATTTTTTTATACCTTTATTGAGGATACATAGGAAACAATTAACTTTTTCCTCTTTAGTTAAGAATTTTATGGAATGAAATGAATTTATATACATTATTTATGTCTTGATAATTTAAAATCAATTATTTTATTCATGGTACTATAGATATTCCATTTATATAAAGGGTAATTCATTCCATATATGTGGGATAATATACCCTTGGTTCTAGTTTCAAACTAGTGGCCTATTTAAGGTAGTATTTAGGGGTTAAACTCAAACTTTTTGTTGGATTTGGTGGAGCCCTAGTGAGATTGGGTTGTGACATACCTGGACTAATGTGTGGGAATATTTTTATAATACAATCATATAATAATCTAAAAAAATTATTTTTTTCATAATTTTATGTGATAAAAAAATTGAAGTAGTTGTAACAAATCACTATATGTATAATTTAATTTAGTTATAATTGTTTAAAAATATGTATGAGCACTTTTTTGTTCCTCCTTTAAAATCAAGCATTCATGTTCACCTCTCAAAAAAAAGTCTTTATTTATTAATTAATGATAATAAATTTCAAGTCTCAACATTTTCATTTTGCTCATTGTGAAACATTTTTTCATTTATGGAATAATATTTTTATAAAAAATAGTATGATTAAAATTTTGAAATATACTCCAAAAAATATGCTTTTGTAATTAATCATTCAATTTAAGCCTTATTTTATACCTTCTTCTTTAACTTATCTCTACATCTCTCAAATGGGAAAATCCATAGAATTTATTAAACTCTCTATACATTTCATTATATGAAAAAAAAATTATTAATTATTCCATTAAATCAAATATGGTGGGTATAAATATTTACATAAAGTGACAGAAACATGTAAAAAATAATATTCAATTATAAAAGCACCAAGGGGAAAAAACCATTAGTTGAAGACCCAAACGAATAATAAAATGTTCTAAAGAAAAAAACAGATGCAAATAACCCAATTTTATCCATGTGTTAGCATCACATTGATGGTTTAACGTACTATTTGTTGAAATACTGAATTGATTTCATTCCATGAATATTTTTTTACTGATAAAAATAAATAAAAAAATAAAGTCTAGGTTTAATTAAAAAATACCTTATCAGTTTGATTAGTACAAGTTTATTTTTCAATATAGAATTTATTTTTACCTTGATGACCACATGTTGGGAAATTAACAAAATATTTATTGCAACTATAATATAAGACATAATAATTTGAAAATTTATGAATCCCATGATAATTAATTCTAAAATTATATGAAAACTTCTTAATTGTTTTTGGAAATTTATTTCTCTATATAGGTGAAAATTTAATCAAGTAAAGTACATGATTCAAAGAACTATTAGAAATTTAAAATTTTAATTTAATAAGAAAAAATTAATAAATACTACTAAATTATTAATATTTTAAACATGATACAATTATTTCTAAGTTGATTTAGACATATCATAAAATTTAGATATATAAAATTGAGTTTTTTATCTTTATTATAACATTATTCTTATAGGGAAGATTGACCAAAAACCATGTGTACTAAATTTTGAAATTGTGATGAATCATTGATAAAAAAATTAATGTTCTTTTGGATGATTTTTACCATGTTCATACCAAAAAATGTAATTTGTTATAAAATAAAACCATAATAGATGAACTCCAATGAAATCAGGAGATTCATATCCCCTATGCTCACATTTATCTTAAGGAAACATAACAATTCATTCATAAAAAATTCAATATTTTATGATGCGAATTTAAGAAATTCTTCAACACCCTCTATATAGAAAAAAAATTATATTATATTCATAAATATGTTTTGATGAGACATCAAATATGATCATCGAATAGTCATTATTTTTGAATTTTAAATTAATATTTTTCCATTTCTTTCTAAAAATAATATAAAAAAATAAATTACTTAAAAAATAGTCAAAAAACAAACTAAATATATATTAATTTTATTTTACATAAAATTATAATTAATGATATTTTTTAAAGTATTAAATATAGAACATTAGTACTATAATTATTAAATAATATTCATGTAATAAATAATTTTAAAAATTAAATAAAAAATATTTATTCCTAAATATAAAAAAAAATTATTATTTATAATGAAAACTAAATTAATAAAAATATATATAAAAAGGAAAAAATATATTTAAAGGAAAATAAATGTGGTATTACCTAAAAGAATTTAAAATATTATAAGTTTTAAAATGAAAATAATTGTTTGGATTTGAGTAAAATTTAGGATGTAGTAACAATAGTTCTTTTTTAATATTAAGTCATATTAAATATTGAAAAATAACATTTATCATATATGAAAATCAGTTTATTTTCTATATATAAAAAATCCTATACTTTAATTCCTTAGATAATAAAATTATTCTAATATTAAATATATAAAAATATGAAAAAATGTCTCATCCCATGGAAGTAAAATATTGGTCTCTTCATTTGAAAAAAAATATTATGTTGTTACTAAAGATAAGTATTTTTTTTCTAATAATTAATTGTATGTGACATTTATAGAACTCATTGGAATTACATGTGAAATTTGAATATATTCTTCACAACTCCTTACATTTTTAAACTTTAAATATATAAAAAATTAAAATTATTCCTATTGTTGAACTGATTTTAAATTACACATCACTTATTCCGAATAGAGATACATAATCCCCTATGTGAGACTTAAGAGGTGATTTGAGTCTTTGGGCTAGTGATATAGTTGGGGGTGTCCATACCCCATGTAGATATGCTAACTTTGGTGAGAATTAATATGTGATAAAAATGGATATCATGGTTGTTTGGGAAAATATGGAGTGTTTTGGAAAAGCTATGGTAATGAGATGATCACTATTGTGAAGGGTGTTTTCCTAAGAGAGGAGTTGGGATTGAGATGCCCCACTGAGGTATAAGGGTCGTGATGAGACATAGGGTAGCCTAGTGGGTTTCTCTATGACATGTTGAACCTAGTGATAGGGTATTAGTTATTATTTCAGTGGCCCAAGGATGGTATTTACCCAAGGTGTTGTGTTTTTGTTGTTTTTTTATTATACATGTGTTTATAAAATGAAAAATTCTATAAGGGTGGCCTCTTATTATTAATGTAAAATTCCTTGAGTTGGTGTTTATATAAATTTTAATATAAGACACCCTTATGGGTGGTCATGAACACTCCATATGGGGAGGTCATAGATATTTTGTGGGGCTATCATGGATTTAGAATTGAGATTACTTAGGTTTTGGTCAAAGGGAGGCATTCCTTTCACATGCAAGATTACAAGGGTTTATGGAGTCATTGGTGGGTGTGTTTGAGCCTTCTATAGGATAAAGGTCTTTTAATATGTTATCTTTTGGGAACTTGTGGGGTTTTTTTGGGTATGCTTGAGCCTTTCAGGTAGTTGAGGATCACCTATTAATACCATTGCACACTGTGATGGAGCATTCCTTGAGTCACAATATAGGGATGGAGTTCTCCCAAGGCCATTATAACCATATATTGGGGTGAGATCATCTCCTGATTCATTATACTATATATCTGGGTGGATGAGGCCCATATAATGTTATCTTTATACCAAGTTGAAAGTACCTAGAGTCATTATTATGGGTTGTCATGGTCATCATGATGTTCTTAGAGACACTCTAACACCTTCAAAAGTTTGTATTTTCAATTAGGGTAATAGACCTATGGATCAACAGTGTATTTTTTTGTTTTATTTATTTTCATTAGATTATTTATTTTTCAGATCATGTCATAAGATCATACCACTAAATTTTATGGAATTGTATGAAATCTCATTGTTCATTCCCTACTGAGTTATGTACTCAAACACTAATTAGGCCACTATTTCACTTGGGAACCCTAACAGACTCTAACTTAGTTTCAGGCATAGGTTAGGCTAATTTTGAGTTTGATTAAGTGGGATAGCTTGAGCATGTGTGAAATGCTTTGTATGAGGTGTGGATCTATGATACAGTGGGGAATTTCTTGTATTTTTATTTCTTTTGTTAATTTTTCATATGTTTTCAGACCAATGGGTGATCAAGTCTATATGATTGTATGTATATTTTTTTGATTCATATTATGATTTTTTAGATGTTTTATTTTTCCTATATACTTAAGTTATTTTCTTTTGTGTATGATACAGAGTTTCTTCTTTTATGATCTGAGCACTCTGAAATGTGGGTTATAATCTTCCTGCAATACCACCCTAGACCTCAACTACTAGTTAACAGCCTTTGGAATACAAGGATGCACACCTGAGGGCATAGAGAGATCGGTGTGGTTACTTTTCAGAGTTAAATTATTCAGGTAATAGTATTTTTACTATAGTAACCTCCATGATTTTTTTACTCTCTTCATTGAATATATTCTGGTAAAAACTATGTCCATAAAATCTTAACCAGTATTGAATTTAAACCATTTAAAAACTATTAATTAAACCTCATTTAATTTATGAATAATTTTATCCAATTTAGGTTTATTGAGTTTTTAACCATATTTCAGAATTAATAAATAACTTTTCTCATACTCTAGAAAATCCTCTATTGAAAAATAACAAACGAGAGAACTATACAAAATTCCATTTAAGCTACATCCTCGCCATCAATTTTTTCAATAGAAATAAACCTTATAAAGTTTTATTTTAACTTTAAAAAGTTAATAAATATACATTAAAAAATTATTATTATCCTTAAAAATCTCAAGAATCAACCTTATGAAGTTTAGTGGGAACCTTACAAAGTTAACTCTACCTTATAATGGACCTTTTGAAATTAGCATAAACCTTATGAAGTTTTTTAATAAACCATTGAAATGAAGTGTGAACCATTCAAATTTCACTCAACCTTATTATATACATTATAATGTTGGTATCAACCTTAAAAATTTCTCCTCAATCATAATATAAACCTTACTTTCAAAAAGATATTTCCAATCCATTAACACAAACTAAACTTTACCACAAATAGTGACTTCCCTAACTTCACTGTAAAATAATAATTATGAAGTCTAGTTGAATTTTATGATCTTCTAATAAAACTTATGAAATCTAGTATAAACCATTTTATTTAGACATATCCAAAACCAAGAACCTACACGTCATTAAATTTAACTGAGACACTCTATAATAATCCCAATACACCTCTATCCTTATGTCAAATAATATCTACTACATTGTAAGTTATTTTAGAAAAACCTTCAATATATTTTTCAATAAACACAACCTAAGAATCATTCTAATGGAATATTTTATAACATATAATGAGAGTCCCCAATGTTGGAAAACTACTCAATGGCTACAAGTTGTGTTTGGGAGAGTCCCATAGGGTGGACATATGAAAAACTTGCAAGATTACCTATGAATGTACAAATAACTAAGAAATGGATGGCGTGAATGCATAAGAAATTACATACTAGTAGATAGATACCTAAATATGGAGTATTTGTGGATAGTTCCATATGGGTGGATAACTAATCTGTAGTGGTGACATTATATTGTGGTCCCTATAGATAGGCAACTACCGAAAAATATAATAATGATATCCCTACAGGTGTACAGTTTCTTATATATTATTTTCGATGGTCATTGTTATAGTGATGGTTATATGATAAAATGTGAGAAGGATATAATATAGTTTTAAAATTGTGGTGATATGGAATTAAATGGAGGTTTATAGATGGTTCACTCCTTAAATATTCTTCTATTGAATTAATTTTTTTAATAATTTCATACAAGGATTAATTAGTATGATTTATTCTAATGGAAACACGGTAGATCCTGGAAAATACCTATAAATTTAATTTATATGCTCACCTCTACATTATATATAGTATTTTTTGGATTTTCTAGAATAAATTAATGGTGGTGTTATATAAATTTATCTTTAGATATGGGAGACCTGTTGTAGTTGGCTATTTTGTAATACCTTTATTAAGGGTGTATAAGAGATGATTAGGTTTTTATCCTATTTAGTTGATAATTGTATGGAATGAAATTCCTTTATATACATTATTTATGTTTTGATATTTTAAAATAAATTATTTTATTCATGGTACTATGTATATTCCATTTAAAAAGGGTAATACCTTCCATATATGTGTGTTAATATACCCTTTGTGCTAGTTTCCAACTAGTGGACTATGAAAGGTATGCTTTAGAGGTCAAACTCAAAAAATTTATTAGCTTTGGTGGAGCCCTAGTGAGAGTGGGTTATGAATCACATAGACTAATGTGTGGGAATATTTTTATAATAAAATCATTGAATAGTCTATAAAAAATATTTTTCATCAAAATATTATGATATAAAAAAGTTAAGTAATAGTAACAATTACTATATGTATAATTTAATTTATTTATAATTGTATAGATAATATGTATGATAACTTTTTTGTTCCTCATCTAAAATCCAGTATTCAATTTCACCATTGAAAATAAATTCTTTTTTTATTAATTAATGATAATCTATTTCAAGTGTCAAAATTTTTATTTTACTCATTGTGAATCATTTTTTCATGTTTTGAATAAAATGTTGATTAAAAATATTATGATTAAAAAATTAAAATATACACCTATAGATACACTTATGTAATTAGTCATTCAATAGAAGACATCTTTCATACCTTCTTCTTTAAATTAAATATGCATATCTCAAACGGAAAAATGCATCGATGTTTTTAGACCCTCCGTACATTTCATTATATGAAAAAATATATTATTAAATGTTGGAACCTCCTTAAATGGAGTATGTTTGACATATCTTATTTGAATTACCAAAAAAAACATGATTAGTTTATTACTAATGTTTAACATGTTGTTGATAGCATTTTATTTGAACATATTACTTCTATTAAATTCCTACTAAGAGTTATGGAAATACACCATTGGTTACGAGTCACCGCTACCGCCAGACTCAAGTCACTATTACCGCTAGAATGAGTTATCGCCAGAATCAAGTCACCATTACCACTATGATGAGATACTTCTAGTCTCAATTCACTGTTACTGCTAGGATGAGATACCACTAGACTCAATTCACTATTACTACCAAAGTTTCTACTATCAGAAGAGTCACCTCTAATGGCTGAGTCACCGCCATCACTCTTGTTATCGTTGTGGTCCGAGATCTTTAGTGTGAATTGTTCAATGGAAAAATATATTCCTGAATAGTTTGACCAAGTATTTAAGATATAGTAAAAGACAATCTAAGGAAATTGGATCTACTTCAATAACCACTACTATATATTTGTGAAGGATCTCTCTCTCAAAATGATGATGATATAAAAATACAACAATTACTATTGATCAAGAAAATTGTGTGATCGAATTTGTGAATTATCTCAAAACTACTAATTCACATTCTATGAAGATCAACGAAACATAAACACTCAACCAATTACCAAGATTGATTGAGACAAAAGATAGAGATCAACTAAATTATACCTGCAGATTTCTACAATCATCTATTATGCTTCACTTTTTCCTAAACAAAACACAAACTCCACACTATTACTGATCTGGTGATTATAAAAAAACAAAACACATCAGACTAAGATTTTTCTATTATTATTTTTTCTATTTGTTTTACTTTTAAGCAGTGTGTTGTTTTAATGTTATCCAATACACACTGTATTTTTCATATTCTTGGAGGATACTTGTTATTCTCCCCTTCCTAAATCTATTTCCCATAGTGTTTGTGGAAGAGGTACATGTGTGACCTTTGCTTTTCTCTTATCCCACGTATAACTGTGTAAGAAGCTTTTTAGTCGGGAATGATTGTTTCTATTGACTTTATACCTAATACTGGTTTTGTATTTTTTTTTAATTATATTTATAATATACTTGGAATCATGTGATTACCAAGTGTAGGGGATTAAGTCTCACATTGAGAATGAACCTCTTATTTATTCTATTGTGTCACTGTGTTGTTTTTTTTCTGTCATATTCGAGATAAAATTTTATTAACAAAAACAATTTCTTTGATAATTAATATTAACTAGTGTTTATATATGTCTCTATATAAGTAAATTGATCTCAAAAGTTAGGGTATTTCTAAACCATATTTCAAATAACACCTAATCACTCTATAAGAAATCTTTTAAAAGGATAGATCTTATATCGATCTACTATTTTGATTAACTAGCCAGTTTATTTTATTTAGGGGTTTTTATTTTTTAGTCTATAGAAAATTTTATTGGGGACTCAATTCACCCCCTCTTAAGTTACTCTCTTCGACCGAAATTTGGTATCAAAGGATTATTTAAAATTTACCTCTTTTAACTGTGATTATAGTTTTATTATAAAGATATAAAATTTATTTCATTTATAAATTTTAGTTCTTTAGGGATAATAGACAAGAAGTATCTTCTACCAACATACCTCCTTATTTTATTGGCAACAACTATACACAATGGAAAATGAAAATGAGAATGCATTTGGAAAGTATAGGTTTTGATATATGGACTATAATAGAAGATCAATATGAAATGCCACAAACTCCTAGAAGTGATTGGAGTAGTGCTACAAAAACTACTTACAATAATAACTGTAAAGCTATGAATGCTTTATTCTGTGCTTTGAGAAACGATGAATTAAATATATTATCTACTTGCAAATATACTTTTCAAATATGGGATACCTTAACTATCTCACATGAAGGAACATCAAATGTCAAGGAAATGTGACTGCATACATATACAATCAAGTATGATACTTTTAATATGAAATATGATGAACATATTTCTGATATGTATCTCAAGTTCAATGAAATAGTGAATACTATGAACTCACTTGGAAATTAAGTGATAGAAAAAGATCAATTAATGAGATTGCATAGATTATTACATGATAGATGAAGAGGAACATATGTGTCAATCAGAGAGTCATGTGATGTAAGTAAACTACATGTCAAGGAATTGATAGGAAAGATGATGATGTATGAATAGGTACTTAAATTCAACAAATAGATTAATGATGATAAACCAAAAATAAAATCAGTAGCCTTTAAATCTACTACCTCTAGACAAAAAAGAAAACGTAGAAGTCAAATATTCTAGTGAAGAGGGGTCTCCTAATTATATTAATGAAGAAATGGAACACATGGAAAGTTGATTCAAGAGATTCTATAGGAAAAATATGTTCTTCAAAAAAGTCATATTTCATAGGAGATTATGATAAAAAAGGAAAGAGGAAAAAGGATCGAAAAAGATATAATACTCAAAATGAAGTTACCTATTATGAATGTAAGAGTAAAGGCCACATTAAATCTGACTTTTCAAAATTAAAATATAAAAGGAAGTATGAGGATAAGTACATGAGATACAAAAAGGCCATGAAAGAAACATGGAGTGCCATAGAAGATAGTGAAAGTAACTCAGACACAAATCAAGAAGATAGGTCTGACAAATCCAACATGTGTTTTAAAGTAAGCACATCAAAGGTACAAAATTATATTCCTGTGTCTCCTACCTATAATTCATAAAGGTATCAAAATGAATAAAGTAATGACAATGAGGAAAAAATAAATATAAAATATATGTATGATTATTTTAACATGCTAGAAGACACTTTTCATGAACTGAAAGATAAATTTAATTCTGTCAAAAAATAGTATGCTTCATCAGTAAATGGTAAAAATAATCTTACTATTGAAAAAGAGAAAAATGATCAACTATTGAAAGAAAATAATGAATTAAAATTTTTAAATGAACAATTAAATAAAGTCATAATTTCTTTTACCAATGTTAAGAAAACATTAACTCAAGTACTGGGGAATTAAATTTCTCCCAAGTATGAAACTGGCCTAGGTTTCCATCCATAATAAATAAAAATTAAAAAAACCAGATTTACATCAATTTCCAGTGCTAAAAGTTCATATACTACAAACACATACTCAATTGGACCTAATAAAGTTTTAATCTCTTGAAGTATTCAATCTGTTTATAGGAAACTTATTAAACAAATATGGATACCAAAATCTATTTTTACCAACATATATGGACCCAAGATAATTTGGGTACCAAAATCATTTTTGGCATAAACTTTGTGTTGTAGGAAACCTATTTTAGAACCTCTAAAAAAATCATATGGTATCTGGATAGTGGATGTTCTAGACACATGACTGGTGAGTATTCAAAATTCAAGATTTTGATTAATATTCATGGTGGACATGTCACTTTTGGTGAAACTGTAAAAGGGAAAATAATCAATCTTGGAAAAAATTTAATTCTAATTTAGTATTAATTTACAAAGTTTTATATGTAGATGGATTAAAATACAATCTTCTTAGAATATCCCAATTATGTGATGATGGATTTTATGTGAAATTTGAAAACATTCCTGTCATGTTTTTAATAATAAAAATGATTTAATTTTTACTACTTTGAGAAATGATCATATTAATTCAATTGATTTAAATTTATTATATTCTAATAATATTTCTTACCTAAGTGCCTTTCATAAAGAATATTGGATTTGGAATAGGAGACTAGGCCATTGTAATATTCACTCACTTAGAAAGCTAACTAGGAAAGGCTTAGTTAGATACCTACAAAATCTTGAATTTTCAAATGATAGAGTTTCTAATCCCTTCCAAAAGGGGAAACTTCATAAGATTTATTTTAAATCTAAGAAATAATTTTCAGCCTCTCAAATTCTAGAGTTAATTCATATAGACCTCTTTGGACCTTCCAGAGTTTCCAATCTAAATGGAGAACACTATGTCTATGTTCTTGTAGATGACTTCTTTAGATAAACTTTTATATTCTTTATAGATCACAAAATTGAATCTTATTATTTTTTTATTAAGTATTCCAAATTTGTAGAAAACATTATTGGACTTAGGATTAAAACCTTAAGGAGTGATCATGGTTGAGAATTTTAAAATCAAGATTTTGATTCATTATGTTCTAAAAAATGGCTATAATCACAACTTTTCTCCTCCTAGAACACCACAGAAAAATGGTATGGTAGAAAGAATAAATAGGACTCTTCAAGAGATATCCCTAACCATGTTAAATGAGTATGACCTACCTATCTAATTTTCAGATGAAGCTGTTAATATAACCTGTTATATTATTAACAGAGTTTTTATTAGACCACTCTTAAAGAAAATACCTCATGATTAATGGAAAAATAGAAAACCAAAGGTTAATTACTTTAGAGTTTTTGGTTTCAAAGTATTTATTCTTAATAAAAATGAAAATTTGGAAAAAAATTCTTCCAAGAGTGATGAAAGATTTTTTCTTGGGTATTCAACTTTCAGCAAAGCCTATAGAGTTCTTAACAATAAGACCAAAACAATGGAAGAATCTTTTCATATCAAGTTTGATGAAACAGATCCCAATGAAGCTAAGGCTATCTTATAAGACCTTGAGGATGGTATTTCGTCTTTGAATCTCAATTCTAACCCATATGAAAGTTATATTAAACAAACCGACACTACAACCAGTGATCCACCAGAACCTGAACATGAAGAAAACCCAAAGCCTACCATCCCCTCTTCTCAAAGACCCATTAGGACTCATAGACACCACCCTTTAGATGCAGTAATAGGAAACTTAGATAGAGGTATACAGACCAGAGATTCCCTGAGAAATAAAATTTAACACCAACCCTTCATATCACAAATTAAACCTAAAAACATCAATGATTCTATCAATGATGAATTATAGGTATTACCTATGCAGGAAGAACTTAATAGGTTTTAAAGAAACAATGTTAGGGAACATGTTGACCGACCTAAAGATACCTTGACTATTGGAACTAAGTGGGTGTTTAGAAACAAGGTTGATGAATCTATTACTATATTAAGAAACAAATATAGATTAGTTTCACAAGGTTATAATCAAGAAGAAGGTATTTTTTATGAAGAAACCTTTCACCTATAGAAAGACTTGAATCCATTAGGATACTTTTTTCTTATGCAGCACATTTGGACTTCAAACTTTATAGAATGGATATAAAAAGTGCTTTCTTAAATGGATTTATAATTGAGGATTTTTTTTTAAAAAAAACCCAGGATTTCAAAACCCTCATTTTCTAAATCACTTTTTTTAAATTAAAAAAAGATTTGTATGGTTTAAAACAGGATCCAAGAGCTTGGTATGATAGGATTACCTCTTTTCTTATTTCAATTTTTTTTCAAAAGAAATATCTGATACAACTATATTTATAAAAATAATTTCAAAAGATGTTTTGATAGTTCAAGTTTATGTGGATGATATTATTTTTGGATCTACTAAAGATTCCTTATGTTCTAATTTTTCAAAATTAATTTAAAGTGAATTTGAAATGAGTTTAATGGGTGAACTCAAATTCTTTCTTGGATTTCAGATTTTATAAAATAAAGAAGGAATTATCTTAAATCAAATTAAATACACTAAATATAGTTTAAAACGTTTTGTCCAGGGATGTACCTAAAGAATTGATACTCCCATGAGTACCACTTGTAAACTAGACTTTGATGAAACTGGGAAACTAGTAGATCAAACTAGTTACAGAGGTATGATTTTCAGTCTTCTTTACTTAATTACTAATCATCCTGATATTATGTTTAGTGTATGTATTTGTTCTTTCTTTCAAGAAAATCCAAAAGAATCGCATTTATTAGCTATCAAAAGAATTTTTAAGTACCTCGAGTATACAAACAATTTAGGATTGTTCTACCCAAGAGTACATGTTTTTGATTTAGTTAGTTATTCAGATGCTGATTTTGGTGGTTTCAAGTTAGATAGAAAAGTCACATTAATAATATGCTATCTGTTAGGTAAATCTCTAGTATCATGGTGTAGTAAGAAGAAAAATTTTGTTGCACTATCTACAACTGAAGCTGAATATATAGCTGGAGGTAGTTTCTGTGCATAAATTATGTGGATGAAACATACTTTACTAGACTTTGGATACCAATTTAGACATACACCTACAAATTTTTATAACACAAGTGCAATAAACATTTCCAAAAATCCAGTATCTCACTATAGAACAAAATATATTGATGTAATACATCAATTTTTGAGAGATAATTATCAAAAGGGTGATATAACTTTAGAATTTATTGGAACTGAACATTATCTAGATGATATATTCACAAATCCTCTAAATTCTGAAATATTAAACTACATAAAACATGAATTAGGAATGATAAACTTTGGTTGATGAGTGACCATCGATGAATCACCATTGATGAATTGCCATTGATGAGTCACCATTGATGATTTGTCATTAATGAGTCACCATTTATGATTCAACATTTATGAGTAACTATTGATGAATCATCGTTGATGAGTCACCATTGAACGGGTCACCATTCCTTTTTAAGTTACCATTATTTTTATGACCGTTGTGATTTTTCCTATACCGATTAAATTTTTATTATATTAATTTTATTATTATTTATTTATAATCCCTAAATAATAAAAACATTTGGATTACACAAAATCTATTCAATTCCTCTAACACTTGAACTCCTAATCTATGGCCTTCCTCACAAACAAATCTTCCCTCTTTCTTATTCCATGTGAAGCCTTCAACAGGTTGAAATGGCCCATATGATGCGAGTTACCAAATAAAATCCAGAAGAGATGAGGCCTTCCATAAGATAATGAGTATCCTCAAGTATTTTTCAAGTCTTTTTAGTAAACCTACATCTGAAGAACCTTATAGTTGAAGCATAAAAAGATATTAATGCACAATGGCTACCCACTAGCAATACACTAGTGTTAAAGGTAATATAAAAACAGAAATGGATGAAATGTTTTACCTCGAAACATGGAGTGTACTATACAAGGATAGTTTTTGAATTTTATCAAAATGTGTGATTTTATTTTGGGGATAAATTTAATAGAATTCAAAACAGTATAGATGAAGAATAGATTTATTTTTCTTCCAAAGAATGGAAAAAATGTCTACAGTTTCCTCACAAAAGAGTTTATAAATATTTCTAAGGCAGTATACCTTATGATTAGCTTGAAGAGGCTCCCCAAAAATTAAATAGAGATCAAACCAAAAGTATACCAGTAGATATAGATCTTGATGGAGAGTGAAAGTTTTTGTTTAAGTTTTTACAGCATGTTTTATGTCCACAGAAATAAGACTTCAACACAATTAGATATCAAGATGTCTATTTTATATATATGATCAATAAAGGGAAAATAATAAATCATTTTAGATTTTTTATGGTATATATGCATGAGATATGAAAGAAGATCCCCATATAAAACTCCCTCATTTATCCCAAAATGATTTCTTCTATTCCAGATGCTAAGGGTTATGTCAAATCTAGAGAAGAAGTTGTGGATAAAATGGGTGGTTTTTTCCTATCCAGATCTATCTTCAAAAGAGTTAAAGTAGGTTAGAATACCTAGAAGGGATGTTTGGTTAGGGATAATGAAAAAATATATGATGATTTTAACCCTATTGAACACCCAACTAGAACATAATATATGGTGGATCCCAATATTGAACTTGATCAAATTCCTTAGTATTCTATTAAAGATGTTATTGCTGAAAGAAATAAATAAGTAGAAGAATCTAAGTTAGTTGAATAAGGGAGTGATCTAGAGATCATAAAATTTCCACCTAGAGTATCTAGTGAGCATGCTAGTTCAACAAGATCTCTACCTTCTAAAGAAACACTCTTACTTGAGCATGATAATGAAGAAGATGAAGAAGTTTCTAAAGAATATTATTATAAATCGTCTACCTCTGATACCTCAAGTGAGGAGAGTTATGATGGAGGAAATTATTTTGTTTCTAAAATAGTAGATAAAGAGATTATGGATCTTGAGAAACCAGATGAATCTTCCAGTGGGGTTGGTAAGGATAAAGCAGATAAAGCTCTTGATGAGAATCCTAATGTTGGACATAATGGAAGTGTATCTCATTAGAGAGTTGATCAACACAAATATGGTGGTTCTGCTCATAAGGGGAATGCACATAATAGTGTTGGTCCTATTCATCCTAAATAAGAGTTAGTTCAACTTAAACCCTATGCATTATTTTTATCCGGTCTAAAAAAAGAAATTAGACTAAGGACACACTGATGCCTGATATTCCAATTGTTCTTTAAAAGGATAAGGAAGATGAAAGTGATAGGAGAAAATCTTAATCCTAATGAGCAGTTAGATGAACTAGCTTAGACGGAATTAGTGGAGAACTTAGACTCAAATCAGACATCATTTCTACCAGCTACAACTGATGGGGATGTGACTACCTTTCAAATTATTTAGTTAGTTCTAGTGGATAAGACTCCATAGAAACCAACTTTTCAACTAAAATAGATAGCACCTATGCCCTCAAGAACTGAAGTTGGTTAAAGTTCTCAAAATCCCAGAGACACTCAAATTCTTCCATATGTCAGATATTCAGATAGATCCTTTGAAGAATGGGAGAAATATCATGGTTTTGTAATAATTGGGCGGACACATAGTGATTCAGATGATGAATCTGAATTCATAAGAGAATGATTCCAAGTGAATTAGATAGATGAATCTGGTGAGTTATATCCTTTTACTCCCATGAAAATAGAAAGACCAGCTGAGGATGCAGTATCACTTGAACAAGGAAATATTCCTACTTCTCCATTAGTGTTGTCTCATTATGTTGTAACTAGATCTTATTTAGATTATTTATAGAAATATTTTAATTCAGATATGGAAACCTTGAGAAAGAATTTAGTCTCATAATTTTCATAATTTTTGAAAAATCAACCATCTCTTATTGCTCACCTTAATGAATAAAATGTTATATATTTGGTAGAGCTACTCATATCTCATATTCAACTCAAAGTTAATTTTCATATTCAGTAAATGGAATTTGAAAATAGATGACTAATATTTTAGGTATAAATTTTGAAGTATTTAGTGGAGGGTATGCAAGCCTCTTTTTCAGATTTTATGAGTTCCACTTCTCAAAAGTTGGATATTTTGAATTTTATTTCCTCTATATAATATGCACCTTCTCCTACTCCAGTGCAGTTTGATAGAGATCTTTTTCAACAGTTTTTCAGAGAAGAAAAAAAAATTCTTTGGGTGATGTTAGTACTCATGAAGAACAGATTAGGAAGATATATCTTCGTGGATAACATATTCTTCAATTTTTAAAAGATTATGTTAGTGATTTATGTAACGACCCGAAGTTTCATTAATGGAAAATCCCTCTTGATCCAGTTAAATGTTTCTTTATGAAAAATGTTTTTATAAGATATCAACTTTTTAGTTTTACTTTAAGATTTGTGACCGTTACTTTTATAGCCGTTGAACAGTGATCATCTGGGTAGTTTAAATATAAGGCTTTAACGAACCAATTTTCTACTCAGACAAAGGAAGCGATGGCCTCATCCAGTAGAATTGCCCCTTACGAAGCCCATTTGTCGGAGCTCGGAAAGGAGGTGGCATCTTTGGGCATTGCCCTTGACCAAGCCCAAGCTGAGCTTCATCAAGTCAAGCTCGAACGTGATCGTCTACGGGAAAAATGGAAGTTGATAGAGATTACCACTCGAGCGATGTTATCCGAGCAACCCCAAGAGTCTGTCACCATCGCACACCTTACCCTTAGGTCTTATGCGGCTATTTTAAGGGGTTATGTAACAAATAAGTAGCACCATGTTCATGTACATTATTTTTTTTGTATATAATAATGAATATAATTTCTAGTCATTTTTGATACATTGTAATTAGTTTTTAAAGTACAAACGGTGTTTTTAGTTATTATTTAATTAAGAATTATATTTTATTAAAATAAAGGATTTTTGAATTAAATAATATTTTAATAAAATATTATTATTAATATTAAATTAATTTTTATTAAATATAAATGATCTTTTAATTTTATGAATGCAATTAAAATTTTTATTAAGGTTTGAAAGCCATTTCTGTCAAAACCTGTGAATTTTTTATAAATGTCGGTTTTTATTTTAAAAGTAAAAATTCACATATTTAGAAAATTATTTAGATAAAATAAATATTATTTTTGGAATCAGGACGTCGAAATTATCCAACGGTGAATTTTTCATAATTTTCTGAGACAGTCAAATTTTTGGGTAAAAATTAAATACCATTTAAATATATAATGTGTTTTATGACATCATAATGACCCAATGGTGATGTAATAAAATACCATAATCCTTATGTTCGGCCAATATGTGTTTTATCATTTAAATAATGAGGTTTTGGGTTTGTTTGACTCACTTTTCAAAGCATTAATGGAGCCCTCAAGACTTATTCAACACTTTGCCTTTTTAAATTAATTTTCATGGGAGTGTGACTCACCTCCAAATAAGCAACCCTAATTTTTTAATAAGTTCGGACCTTGGACTTTTAAAATATTGTTTTCCTCTTTCCTTTTCCAGAAACCATGGGCAAATACCATGGGATGGTTTGTGGTTTGGATTATTTTAATATAAGGGGTCCCAAACCTAAATAATAAAGAATTCTCTCACCTTTCCTATATAAACCCACCCAAGCTCCCACTTCCTCCTCACTCAAAGCCCTTTAAGTTCGTCCAACCTCTGCCCTACTCTCTATATAATCCTCCCAAGGTGCCCCAAGCTCCAAAGAAGCCTCTCACAAGCCTCTCTCTAGCCTTTGGAAGCACACTTCCAAGTAAGGGTTTTTCTTCCTTTCTCATTTTTGTCAATTTTCTTTAAGTTGTATTGCCCTTTTAATTTCATTTATGAATGTTGGGGTATGGTTTCGCACCTCTCCCATAATTCCCTCTTATTGTTTGAATGATGGGATACCCCTTTCTCTCTCATTAAATTCCTCCCATGTACACCCGTTACTATGCCGAAATTCCGAAAGGAACCTTTTTCTCCTCTTTTATATTCAAGCAATACTTTTGTATCATGAATCTAAATTCCTTTTCAATTGTTGTGACATGTATCTATATGACCTTATTACTGTCCATTACATGTAAATATGATGAGGAACCCCTTTCTCTCTCATTAAATGCCTCCCATGTACACCCGTTACTATGCCGAAATTCCGAAAGGAACCTTTTTCTCCTCTTTTATATTCAAGCAATACTTTTGTATCATGAATCTAAATTCCTTTTCAATTGTTGGGACATGTATCTATATGACCTTATTACTGTCCATTACATGTAAATATGATGAGGAACCCCTTTCTCTCTCATCAGCCTTTTTATGAATTCTTATGTCATGCCGTTACGCTGCCGAAATCACACCGATTTTCTAAGCCAATATCATTGTGTAGTGGATACCATGCCCATTTCTCCATCAAGGGTATTCACCTTTATGCACATTTACTTATTGATTGTAAAGTTTCATGTATGAATTCCACATTCCTTTATCGTGTAATAAATGATTATGTTTTATGAATCCATGTTTTATGATCCATGTGGCACACTTATGCATGAAATGAAATGTTTAAGAAGGGTGCGCCCTGATAGCGCTCCAATGCATTGGGTAAAGTATAGTATCATGATACGTCATGTGCAATGAGTGTTGACTCATGCTAATTCAAGTGCAATGAGGGTTTACTCGTGCTTCAAGTGCAATGAGGGTTTACTCATGCTCCATGTGCAATGAGCCTTGGCTCATGTTAATTCAATGTTAAGTGTTGTTGCCACATTTCAATGTTATGATTATCATGCTTTATCATGCCTTTATGTTCATGTCTCTCTTATGCTCTATTGATATGCCTATTGCCTAACATGTATTGTACTCCTCATGTTATTCATTGTGTACACCCTTACTGGGCTTTATAGCTCACCCTTTTCTTATGCATGTCCTCAGGTTATCCCATGCAATGCTAAGTACGAAGGAATGTAGTGGTCATGTAAAGGAAGTTTTCAATATGGATGTTGTATTTCAAGTTTAAAGTTTTTATGTAAAGATCCTAATCCCCAAATACACTAAACCTCTCGATCTTCTTTGTTGTATCAAGTGAAGTTTTATGAAATAAAGCATGTTTAAGTTGTAATAAAAAGCAGGGTTGTCATAGTTGGTATCAAAGGATAGGTTTAGTTATTTTTGGGATTAGGAAACCCTAGTAAAGCCTTAGATACAAGACTAAGCATAATAAAAACATCCCTATGTTTTGGTAAATACTAAGTAAGTGGTTTATCAAACAAATACATCCCTGTCTGGATACGAGCAGGTAGAGGCGGCTCTGGCACAGATGTATCCTAGGGGTAAAACCCGAAAACACCGCTTTGAGCTAGACTCGAACGGGAACTGGTGCACGATAACGGGCCTTGCTGCACTCTAGGTTACAACACTCCCGGGGGATATGTTTTGATAAATTCACAATCTTAGTATGAACCCTTATTAAGGGAAAAATGCCCCTAAGAATATATGTTAGAAGGAAGATCATGAAAAGCCTGGATTGAATCCTATAGACTCATGAGTTAAAGAGATTAAAGTTTATTTATAAGTCATCAACTTTTGTCTTTGGATTACCCTTTATGTGTTACCCCTAACTTTCCTTTTATTCCATCCAATGGCCGGTAATAGGAGAACTCGGGCTAACAACCGTTGTGAAGATCAGTGTGATGATTGTACTTATGAGATGCCCAATCCAATGGGAGCGGGAATCGCGAACTTTGTCACGCTTCTCTCTCATCTAACTCAAGTTTTGAATAGAAACACTGGTCAAGAGGAACGTTCAACCCCCCCTAAGAAAGAACAAGTCGCTATTGAAAGCTTCATGAGACAAAGGCCTCCTACTTTTAGTGGATCATCCAATCCCACGATTGCTGAACAATGGATCAACTCCATTGAAAAGATATTCTCCATCCTCCAATGCTCTGAAAAAGAGAAGGTTCTCCTGGCGGATTATCGTATGGAGGGTGAAGCTGATCAATGGTGGACGTTGATCAAAAATACGAAGCCTGATGAGGAGATTGAGGCTTTGGAATGGAAGGTATTCCGGAAGATGTTTTTCAATAAATATTTTCCACGCACCCTCCGTCTTAAGATGGAAAGGGACTTCCTTTCCCTCAAGCAGAAAGATGAGGAATCTGTGGGAGCGTACGAGGCAAACTTCACAAGGCTTGCACGATACGCTTCCGGCTTTGTTGTTACCCCCGAATGCAAGGTTGACCGCTTCTTTGGTGGGCTGAAGCCTAGCTTGCGGAAAGCATTAGCGATCCGTGACTTCGACAGCTATGAGGAAATTGTCTGATGTGCCCTCAAGGTTGAAATGGAGATCGGAGAATCACAGGGGTATCATGGGGACAAGAAGCGGAAGGTGGAATTCAATGCTGGTGGTCCGATGGATAAATCCAACGGCGCTAAGAAATTCCAGCACCCCACTTGCCAAAAGTGTGGAAAAAAGCACCCTGGAAATTGCCTTAGGGGGACAAGAAAATGCTTTAAGTGTGGAAGAGAAGGGCACCTAGCTGTTAACTGTCAGCAAGAAGGACCCGCGGCTGCGACGGAGGGGAGGAATGCTCCGTTTGAACCTCAACGCATTGTTCAATGCTTCAAATGAAAAGAACCAGGTCATTTTGCAAATCAGTGCCCTAATCCAAGGGCTATCGGAGGCAATCAACAACCTCCAAGACAGCAAGGAAGAGCTTTTGCCATCACTTCTGCCGAAGTGAACCCCGACAACGAAGTGGTGACAGGTACGCTAGTTATTCATTCAAGAATAGCGAACTTACTTTTTGATTCAGGTTCTACGCATTCTTTTATATCTCAAAAGTTTAGTAGAACAATCCCTGCACCACCACAAATCCTGGAAGTAAAGATGTCGGTGAGTACGGAAAATGGGGCAATCATTGTATCCCATGAGTATAAGTCCTCCCCTGTTATAATCTGTGGATTGAATTTCCCGGCGAACCTCATCATACTCCCTTTGGTGGAATTTGATGCAATTCTTGGCATGGATTGGCTTTCCTTATATAGAGCCAACATAAATTGTCGGGAGAGGGAAATCACACTCCATATGGAGAATCGACCCCCGATTCTTTACAAGTGTCAGGAGGAAGATGAATCTCCTTTAGCTCCATCATCTCAAGCATGGATATTACTGCCTTATGAGCACGCATATTTGGCTCAGATGATTGAGTCCAAGGAAGAAACCACCCTTGAAGAAATGCCTATTGTGAGGGAATTCGCTGAAGTATTTCCCGAGGAACTTCCTGGTCTTCCTCCAAGAAGAGATGTTGAGTTCTCAATTGAACTTATACCTGGGGCGCTACCAATATCCAAGACTCCATATAGAATGGCTATGGTTGAGCTTGAAGAACTGAACAAACAACTACAGGAGAATCTGGATAAAGGGTTTATACGCCCAAGTGCATCACCATGGGGTGCACCAGTCCTCTTCGTCAAGAAGAAGGATGGGTCAATGCGGCTTTGCATCGATTATCATGAACTTAACAAAATCACGATAAAGAATAAGTATCCTCTCCCAAGAATCGATGACTTGTTTGATCAGCTGCATGGAGCACAATACTTCTCCAAGGTCGACTTGCGGTCGGGATATTATCAAGTAAGGGTGAAGAAGGAAGATATCCCCAAGACTGCTTTTCGTACAAGGTACGGGCACTATGAATTCATAGTAATGCCTTTTGGACTCACCAATGCTCCAGCAATATTCATGGACTTGATGAATAGAGTCTTTAGAGATTACCTAGATAAATTTGTGGTAGTCTTTATAGATGATATTCTAATATACTCCAAAACCAAGGAGGACCATGAGGAGCATTTAAGAACTGTACTGGAGACTTTGCGCAAGGAGAAGCTCTATTCCAAGTACAGAAAGTGTGAGTTCTGGTTGAAGGAGGTCTCATTCTTGGGCCATATCATCACAAGTAGTGGGATATCTGTGGACCCCTCCAAAACAAATGCAATTGAGGGATGGCTGAGGCCAACATCGGTAACTGATATCCGTAGCTTCTTGGGGTTAGCTGGATATTATCGACAATTTGTGAGAAACTTCTCACGATTTTCCAACCCTCTTACCAAGCTAACTCGAAAGGGAGTAAAGTTTTCTTGGAGTGATGAATGCGAAGAAAGCTTCAAGGAGTTGAAAAGGAGGCTTATCACTGCACCTGTGCTCACTTTACCCACAAGTGGGGAGCTTTTTGTGGTATTCAGTGATGCTTCGAAGAAGGGCTTAGGATGTGTGCTGATGCAAAATGATAAAGTGATATCCTATGCCTCAAGACAGTTGAAAATCCATGAGCGAAACTATCCAACGCATGATCTGGAGTTGGCGGCGGTGATCTTTGCCTTGAAAATCTGGCGGCATTATCTCTATGGAGAGAAATGTGAGATATATACTGACCACAAGAGTCTTAAATATATATTCACACAGAAAGAGCTTAATATGCGCCAGAGAAGATGGATATAGCTCATAAAGGATTATGACTGTTCAATACATTACCACCCTGGGAAGGCGAATAAGGTGGCGGATTCCCTAAGTAGAAAGGATCCAGCAATTCTATCAATGATGAGAATTGAGAAGGATCCAATCTTCTTAGACTTGATGAAGATGGACGTGGGAATCATAAAGAAGGGAACATCATCAATCCTTTCACAAATGATTGCTCAACCATCTCTTTTGGAAAGGTTAAAGGATGCTCAAAAGGATGATACGAAAATCCAAGAAAAAGTGGAAGCTATCAAAAAGGGAAAATCCTCAGAGTTTAATGTTAATGAAGAAGGAATTGTGCGGTTTGGGAAAAGACTATGTGTTCCATCAAGTTCGGAGCTGAAGAAGGAACTTTTGGATGATTCACATAGTTCAAATTTCTCTATTCACCCAGGGAGCACAAAGATGTATCAAGATCTCCGAGAAAACTTTTGGTGGGATAATATGAAGAAGGAGATCGCTGAATATACATCAAAGTGCCTGGTGTGTCAGCAAGTGAAGGCAGAGAGGCAGAAGTCTAAGGGGATGATGCAACCATTGCCCATACCAGAATGGAAATGGGAGAACATCACCATGGACTTCGTCACTGGACTTCCAAGGACATCCAAAGGAAATAATGCAATCTGGGTTGTTGTGGATCGTCTTACAAAGACTGCACACTTCATTTCTATTCGAGAGGATTTCTCTTTGGATCAACTGGCACGGATATATATCAGGGAAGTGGTACGGTTGCATGGAGTACCACTATCTATTGTGTCTGACCGAGATCCAAGATTTGCCTCTAAGTTTTGGAAGAGTCTTCAACATGCTCTGAATACTGAACTAAACTTCAGTACGGCCTATCATCCTCAAACTGATGGCCAATCCGAGCAGACTATCCAAACACTTGAGGATATGTTGAGAGCGTGCTCAATGGACTTTAAAGGAGGATGGGATCAATATCTTCCTCTAGTTGAGTTCTCTTATAATAATAGTTTCCACTCGAGCATCCAAATGGCACCATATGAAGCCCTGTATGGGAAAAGGTGTAGAACACCGGCATGTTGGGATGAGGTCGGTGAACGTAAGCTTCTTGGACCAGAAATGGTCGAAGAAATGGTGGAGAAGGTGAAAACCATTCAGCAGCATATCAAGGCAGCCCAAAGTCGACAGAAGAGTTATGCAGATAATCGTCGATGAGACCTTGAGTTTAAAGTCGGAGACATGGTGTTTTTACGCATATCTCCGTGGAAGAAGGTCATGAGGTTTGGAAAGAAATGGAAGTTAAGTCCAAGGTACATCGGCCCCTTCGAGATTCTTGATCATGTTGGGGCTGTGGCCTATCGACTAGCACTTCCACCTACTATGGCCAAGGTGCATGATGTCTTCCATGTATCCCTCTTAAGGAATTACATACCATACCCTTCACATGTACTCTCTTCTGAGGTGGTACAATTATAAGACAATCTTTCTTATGAGGAGCAACCAGTGAAGATCTTGGATCGTAGAGAAAAAGTTCTACGAAATAAGACAATGCCCCTCGTCAAGGTGTTGTGGAGAAACCACAAGTTTGAAGAAGCAACATGGGAGTCAGAGGATATGATGAAGCTAAGTTACCCACATTTGCTTTAGTGTGGAAAAAGGAAAATTTCGAGGGAGAAATTTCTTAAGGGGGGAATGTTGTAACGACCCGAAGTTTCATTAATGGAAAATCCCTCTTGATCCAGTTAAATGTTTCTTTATGAAAAATGTTTTTATAAGATATCAACTTTTTAGTTTTACTTTAATATTTGTGACCGTTACTTTTATAGCTGTTGAACAGTGATCATCTGGGTAGTTTAAATATAAGGCTTTAACGAACCAATTTTCTACTCAGACAAAGGAAGCGATGGCCTCATCCAGTAGAATTGCCCCTTACGAAGCCCATTTGTCGGAGCTCGGAAAGGAGGTGGCGTCTTTGGGCTTTGCCCTTGACCAAGCCCAAGCTGAGCTTCATCAAGTCAAGCTCTAACGTGGTCGTCTACGGGAAAAATGGAAGTTGATAGAGATTACCACTCGAGCGATGTTATCCGAGCAACCCCAAGAGTCTGTCACCATCGCACACCTTACCCTTAGGTCTTATGCGGCTATTTTAAGGGGTTATGTAACAAATAAGTAGCACCATGTTCATGTACATTATTTTTTTTGTATATAATAATGAATATAATTTCTAGTCATTTTTGATACATTGTAATTAGTTTTTAAAGTACAAACGGTGTTTTTAGTTATTATTTAATTAAGAATTATATTTTATTAAATTAAAGGATTTTTGAATTAAATAATATTTTAATAAAATATTATTATTAATATTAAATTAATTTTTATTAAATATAAATGATCTTTTAATTTTATGAATGCAATTAAAATTTTTATTAAGGTTTGAAAGCCATTTCTGTCAAAACCCGTGAATTTTTTATAAATGTCGGTTTTTATTTTAAAAGTAAAAATTCACATATTTAGAAAATTATTTAGATAAAATAAATATTATTTTTGGAATCAGGACGTCGAAATTATCCAACGGTGAATTTTTCATAATTTTCTGAGACAGTCAAATTTTTGGGTAAAAATTAAATACCATTTAAATATATAATGTGTTTTATGACATCATAATGACCCAATGGTGATGTAATAAAATACCATAATCCTTATGTTCGGCCAATATGTGTTTTATCATTTAAATAATGAGGTTTTGGGTTTGTTTGAATCACTTTTCAAAGCATTAATGGAGCCCTCAAGACTTATTCAACACTTTGCCTTTTTAAATTAATTTCCATGGGAGTGTGACTCACCTCCACATAAGCAACCCTAATTTTTTAATAATTTCGGACCTTGGACTTTTAAAATATTGTTTTCCTCTTTCCTTTTCCATAAACCATGGGCAAATACCATGGGATGGTTTGTGGTTTGGATTATTTTAATATAAGGGGTCCCAAACCAAAATAATAAAGAATTCTCTCACCTTTCCTATATAAACCCACCCAAACTCCCACTTCCTCCTCACTCAAAGCCCTTGAAGTTCGTCCAACCTCTGCCCTACTCTCTCTAGAATCCTCCCAAGGTGCCCCAAGCTCCAAAGAAGCCTCTCACAAGCCTCTCTCTAGCCTTTGGAAGCACACTTCCAAGTAAGGGTTTTTCTTCCTTTCTCATTTTTGTCAATTTTCTTTAAGTTGTATTGCCCTTTTAATTTCATTTATGAATGTTGGGGTATGGTTTCGCACCTCTCCCATACTTCCCTCTTATTGTTTTAATGATGGGAGATCCCTTTCTCTCTCATTAAATGCCTCCCATGTACACCCGTTACTATGCCGAAATTCCGAAAGGAACCTTTTTCTCCTCTTTTATATTCAAGCAATACTTTTGTATCATGAATCTAAATTCCTTTTCAATTGTTGGGACATGTATCTATATGACCTTATTACTGTCCATTACATGTAAATATGATGAGGAACCCCTTTCTCTCTCATTAAATGCCTCCCATGTACACCCGTTACTATGCCGAAATTCCGAAAGGAACCTTTTTCTCCTCTTTTATATTCAAGCAATACTTTTGTATCATGAATCTAAATTCCTTTTCAATTGTTGGGACATGTATCTATATGACCTTATTACTGTCCATTACATGTAAATATGATGAGGAACCCCTTTCTCTCTCATCAGCCTTTTTATGAATTCTTATGTCACGCCGTTACGCTGCCGAAATCACACTGATTTTCTAAGCCAATATCATTGTGTAGTGGATACCATGCCCATTTCTCCATCAAGGGTATTCACCTTTATGCACATTTACTTATTGATTGTAAAGTTTCATGTATGAATTCCACATTCCTTTATCGTGTAATAAATGATTATGTTTTATGAATCCATGTTTTATGATCCATGTGGCACACTTATGCATGAAATGAAATGTTTAAGAAGGGTGCGCCCTGATAGCGCTCCAATGCATTGGGTAAAGTATAGTATCATGATACGTCATGTGCAATGAGTGTTGACTCATGCTAATTCAAGTGCAACGAGGGTTTACTCGTGCTTCAAGTGCAATGAGGGTTTACTCATGCTCCATGTGCAATGAGCCTTGGCTCATGCTAATTCAATGTTAAGTGTTGTTGCCACATTTCCATGTTATGATTATCATGCTTTATCATGCCTTTATGTTCATGTCTCTCTTATGCTCTATTTATATTCCTATTGCCTAACATGTATTGTACTCCTCATGTTATTCATTGTGTACACCCTTACTGGGCTTTATAGCTCACCCTTTTCTTATGCATGTCCTCAGGTTATCCCATGCAATGCTAAGTATGAAGGAATGTAGTGGTCATGTAAAGGAAGTTTTCAATAAGGATGTTGTATTTCAAGTTTAAAGTTTTTATGTAAAGATCCTAAGCCCCAAAGACACTAAACCTCTCGATCTTCTTTGTTGTATCAAGTGAAGTTTTATGAAATAAAGCATGTTTAAGTTGTAATAAAAAGCAGGGTTGTCATAATTTAGACAAGATAATTATGTGATCAAAAAGGCTATCCAATATTATTTTTCAAGGATCTATACGGATCATTATATGTTGGATAATTTTAAGTTTATTTCTAAGAAATTGAAGATCCCACCAGTTATAAGAGCCTTTAATGAATAGGTGAGTCAGTTAAAAGTTCTTACACCATCTCTTCATAGGTTTATGGATAGAAAGGGATATTTCTTTAATGTAATGAAATGAGGAGGTTCCATAATTATGGAATTAATAAATCTTATAAAACCTTATCTTCATCTCCATAAAACCATTATTATTGCTCGATATTCCACTCTTGTTTCTTCAATTCTTTCAACTTCAACCATAGGCACAGTTTAGTACAGGACTTCTCTAATACCTCAGTCATCCAATCTTATGCCTCCACCACTTTATCCTTTAAGTTTTTCACCAGTTGAAGCTATCAAACAACTCAGAAAAGTTCTTTTCAGAGAACCCCTTCCTCCTAATACATCTCTAACATCTATTACAACCTTTTCCCCAACTTATAATTTGACAGTCTCTTCTCCGGACGATGAAAAAGATAGAGAAAAAGACAAAGGGAAGGAGAAATATGATCATCTACTATCCTCTAAGGTGTGAAACTATTTTGATGTTAACTTTTTTATAGGGATATTATACTCTCTTCTAATAATATTTCTCTTATTTGAATCTTCATCTTTTTGAAACTTAGTCAACGCCTATAATTTATGTTCTTTTCCTTTCTACAGTTTCATTACTATTTTTATAATCTCAAAGGGAGTGATAATTGGGAATTTTGAATTTTGATATAATAATATCTATATCTAATCATTGTTAATTACATATTTAGTACATTTTTTATAAAATTCCATGTTTTATGATCATCAAAATGGGGGAGAATGTTGGCACCTCCTTGAATGGAGCATGTTTGACATCTCGTATTTTAATGATCACAAACCATGATTCATTTATTACTAATGTTTCACATGTTGTATTATATCATCTTATATGAACATATTACTTATATTAAATTCTAGCTAAGAGTTATGGAAAGACACCATTGATTATGATTCACCGCTACCACCAGACTCAAGTCACTATTTCCACTAAGATGAGCTACCACCAGAATCAAGTCACTATTACTGTCAGGATGAGCTACTGCTAGACTCAAGTTACTGTTAACACTAGGATGAGATACGTCCAAACCCAATTCACCATTAACACAAAAGGAGATACCATCATTAGAGTCACCTCCAGAGGCTGAGTCACTGCCAACACTCTTGTTACCATTGATGTTTGAGATCTTTGGTGTGAATAGTTCAATGGAAAAAACTATTCTTAGATAGATTGACCAAATCCTTATGACTTAGTAAAAGATGATCTGAGGAAAGTGGATCTCCTTAAACAAGTGACATTATATATTCATGAAGGATATATCTCTCAAAATGATTATGATATACAGATACAACAATTATTTTCGATCAAGATAATTGTGTGATCGAATTTGTGAATTCTATCAAACCACTAATTCACATTCTGTAATGATAAAAGACATAGAAACATTATACCCATTAACGAGATTGATTGATACAATAAAAAGAGGCATGTTATTCTATCGTTCATCAATATGTTTCCCACTGTGTTTGTAGAAGAGGTCCTTGTGTGACCTATGCTTTTCTTTTATCCCACGTACCACTATGGAAGAGGTTTTTTAGCCTAGATAGCTTGTTGTTGTTGACTGTATACCTAATCCAGGTTGTGGATTTTCTTGGTTATATTTATAATCTTCTTGGCACTAGGTGATTTCCAATTAGAGGGGATTAGGTCTCACCTTGATACTGAACCTCTTGTTTATTCAGTTATGTCACTGTATTATTTGTTTTTTTTCTATCATATTCAAGAAAAAATTTATTAACAAAAAAATGATTGATTTGATAAATAATCTTAACTAGTGTTTATATATATCTTAATATAAGTAAACTGATCTCAAAAGTTACAGTATTTATAAACCATATATTAACTGAGACCTAATCACTATTTAAGAAATATTTTAAAAGGATAGATCTTATATTAATCTGCTATTTTGATTAATTGGCTAGTTTATTTTATTCATTGGTTTTTATTTTTTAGTCTATTTATTTAAATAAATTTTTTTGGGAACTCAATTCATCTCATCTTGAGTTACTCTCTCCTACCAACATTAAACATTATATTGAATCAAAGAAGGTCGATATACATATTTATATGAAGTGATAGAAACATGTAAAAAATAATATTCAATTATATAAGAACCAAGGAAAAAAACAACAGTTGAAGACCCAAATGAATAATAAAACATTATAAAGAAAAAAAGATGCATATAATTAAATTTTATCTATGATAAAATGTAATATTGATGGTTTAACATATTATTTTTTGAAATATTGAATTTATTTTATTATTGAATATTTTTTTAATCGTAGAAATAAATAAACATTGTAATCTTGGTGTAATTAGAAAATAAATTAGGAGTTTCACAGGAACAAGTCTATTTTTCAATATAGCATTTTCTTGTACGTTAATGACCACATATTTGAAAATTAACCAAAGATTTATAGCCACTATAATATAGGACACAATAATTTGAACATTCATAAATCTCATGATAACTAATTCTAAAATTATATGCAAACTTATTAATTGTTTTTTGAAATTTATTTCTATATAGAGGTAAAATTTTAAACAAGGAAAATAATTTATTTAAACAACTATTTGATAAAAGAAATTTTAAATTAATAATAAAAAATTTCATAATTACTTCTAAATTATTACTATTTCAGACATGATAAAATGGAATCTAATTTAATTAAAAATATTATAAAATTTAGAAACATAAAATTGAGAATTTTTATCTTTATTGTAATATTATTTTTATAGAGAATATTGACCAACAACCATGTGCATGAAATTTTGAAATTTTGATTGATCGTTGATAAAAAAACATCAAATTTACTTTAGGATGATGTTTACCATGTTGATACCAAAAAATATTTTGTTTTTAAATAAAATCATAATAGATGAACATCAATGGAATCATGAGATTTATATCCCTTTTGATCATATTTATTGTAAAAAACATAATAATTCATTCATAAAAAATAAAATATTTAATGATGAAAGTTTAAGATATTCTTCAACACCCTTTAAAAAGAAAAAAATATACCATAGTCATAAATATTTTTTAATGACATATCCAACTATTATCATAGAATAGTCATTATTGTCAATTTCTAAATGAATATTTGTCTAATACTTTCTAGATATAAGATACAAAAATAAATTATATAAAAAAAATAGTCAAAATCATTCTAAATATATATTAATTTTAATGTAAAGAAATTATATTTGATGGTTATTTTTAAATTATTAAATATATAACATTAGTATTATAATTATTAAATAATAATCATATTTTAAATAATTTTCAAAATTAAATAATAAATATTAAATCCTAGAAAATAAAAAATTAGATTATTTATAATGAAAATTAAAATGCAAAAATATATATAAAAAGGAAAATAAATATATTTGAAGGAAAATAAATTTGGTATTACCTAAAAATTTTTCTAAATATTATATGTTTGAAAATGAAAATAATAGTTTGGATTTGAGTGAAATTTATGATGTAGTAATAACATTTATTTTTGAATATTAACTCAAGTTAAATACTGAAAAATAACATTTATCATATATGAAAATTAGTTTATTTTTTATATATAAAGACTTTAATATTTTAATACCTTAGTAATTGAAATTATAAAAATACTCAATATAAAAAAATATGAAAACCCTCTCATGCCATGGAAGTAAAAAATTGGGCTCTTTATTTGAAAAAAATAATAGATTATTTCTAAAGATAACTGTTATTTTCTAATAATTTATTAGAAGAGGAATTTATAGCATTGATTGGAATTACATGTAAAATTTAACCTTATTCTTAACTACTCCTTAAATTTTTAATCTTTAAATATGTAAACAATTAAAAATTATTCATATTGTTGAAATGATTTTAAATCACTCGTTACTTATTCTGATTAGAGATACTTAATCCCTTATACATAAATATTATTGATAATTTAATTTGTATAAAAAAAATCTTGTTGAATTATTTATTATTTATCTGAAAAATATATTTCATGAGGTTCAAATACCAATACCCTCCGAATTTTGGCCCCATTTAATGGGGGATGGTGACTTTTTTTCTATATATACCATGAGATTTGGAGCATGATAATAGTACACATATAGCTGATATGTACCCACAGCGTGGTTGTGGTGAGAACATGTAGAAAACCTGTAGCACATCGACATGTGCTCTACATTGGTGGTTTCCCCCTTTCCTCATTTGGTGCATGGTTGATGCATAGCTATTGTTGGGGGTTAGTGAGAGCAGGTGGAAAACATACAGATTGAATGATGGTATGTTGAAAACATAGGTGTTTCTTTTAAAAAATTAATATATATATATATATAGAAAAAAAATAAGTAATAACTAAATTATATTATTTAATGAATAATTTATAATATTTTATTACATTATAAATAAATTATTATATTATATTATTTCATAAACCATTTATTATATTTCATTATTCAGTAAATATGATATTATTTTTAATTCTAATTCCTAACATGATATTAAATTTTATATTTTATTATTTATGTATAATAATGATTACAAAAAATCCTAATATTTTAAAAAATATATCTATATAAATATTATTTTAAGACTAAATAAATAATTAAAATTAAATAAGAAAGGGAAAAATTAAAACATATAATAAAATCAATTCAATAACATGAAACATTTTCTCAACCCGTCAACCATAACCACAATTGAAAAATCCTTCAATTATAACTAGAGTGATTTTGATAAAAATATGTAAAATAGAGAAAATAAGAGTGATTAAAAGAGAAGTTTCATTTGGAATGAATAGACAATAACCATGTCCAATGGTAATATAATATTTTTTTCCCATGATGGACAATAGAGATATATAAATTTCATCACTATTTGGTAACATGATATTATTACATGTGTTTCAGATATATTTTGTTATGACGGTCAATTATGACTAATATTTGATCCATATCTACTGTAAACTTTATGTTTAAAATTTTCAATGGCCATATGTGGTGGTTATTAACGATGAAACAATATTCCACCATAATAGTGGTTCTAATTATGATGACTGTCAAACCTATCCAAATAAGTGCACCTATTTTTTTACTTTTTCAATGTTATACATGTGGTGAATATTAACAAAATGGGGTATATATTCCATAATTATTTACAAATATTAAGAATCTATGAGTGATGGAAAAAGAAATCTCTTGTATTTTAAATAATTGTGAAAAATAACTTATCCACTAAAAAAGATATCCATCATTTCCATATTATTTAAATTTAGGATGTGTTTCTTAATAGTGATAAAGACATAATTTTTCAATAATAATGTTTTTCATGATTTTTTGGGTTGAATTATTTTTTTTATCACTAATAATTATTTTTGTGACTATATCTTCTGTCATAATGAATAAGAATTCTAGAACAAGTGGGGTTCACCATTTTGTGGGAAATATTGACAAAGTTTATAATGGAATAAGTGAAATATAATTTAAATGATCACAAAAATTTTAATTACTTAGATGAAAAGTTTCAACATAACAAAATCTAGTAATTTATACAATTATTTGTGATATGTGAGTCATCTATCATAAAAATACTTTAACAATAATTTGTTTTTTTATTGTGTTTATTAGATTGATAATAGAATAATATAAATTTAGGAATTCATCATTGACACCACTTACCTTTTTTGGTGCCTACCATTCAAATAAATCATAATGTAGCTTGTCATGACATGCCTCTATAGGGAATCACTCCTTCTTAGCGCGTGGTTTCGGTAGGGTTGTGACACCGTCGGTTCGATCCCCTACAGTGCGAGATGTACCAGATAGGGTTCCGGTATCATCGTGACCACCTTTACGCGGGTGACGATCCTCTATCTGAGTGACGTGTTCCTGTCGAGCATCGGATCGGGTCGTGGTATCCTCCAGCAGACCCTGGGAGTGATCCCCTATTCGTGAGTTTCGTATACCGGAGTGGGTTTTGGTATCCCCTAGCGGACCCTAGGAGCGATCCCTTATCCGAGGAGTTTGGTGGTTATGTTGTTTTAGCGGTGTTTTCCTCAGTGACGGTATCCGACAAGCATGGTCTCTCGGGTGAGCGTCTGAGATGTTTGCTTGGGACCCGATGGAGTGTATCTCTCGGACGAGTGTCACCTGGGATGACAGTGATCATGGAGCGTGTTCTCCTGGTTGTGAACCATTGCTGGTGACGAGGTCGGTACCTCAGGTGGCTTGTTGCGTGAGCTGAGTATATCTGGATTGCTCAAGGTGTATGTATGGGCATACACCTGAGCTGAGTTGACTAGTTGTGTTTAGCCGAGGATGGTCACGAGATGGAGTTCCTCTCTCGTCTGGGTTCCCTTTGGCTAGGATGAGCGGATTGTTGCCTTTCAGTTGCTCTAGGTTGTTTTGGGTTTTTGGGGTGCCTACTAAGTATGTTTATACTCACCCCTGCACGGGCTTTGCCCGCACATATTTGTGTCTTGTGCAGACCACCGGCCTTTCGATGGAGTCCCAGGAGGACCCAGAGCAGGCGAAGCTGAGTGAACGAGGCTGACCGGGGTGTTTACCGGTGCGGTGCCGAGGGAGCTTTCTGATGGGTGTTTGTGGCAGCGTTCCCCTTCTTCAGAGCAGGTTGGACGTGCTTTTGTAGTTTTTTTTGTGGGTCCTGTTTTGCCCTTTTGTACTTCTGCTGTACTCTGGTTTGGGATAGTTGTATGCATGCATTTTCTTTTCAGTTTTATATACCGCTGCACTGTTTCATGGAGGTGTATGTGGGTGCGTGTGTACAGGTACCTTGGGCTAATGCCTCCCATGTGTGTGATAGCCTACTCGGTGCTAGACGCCATCCCCTGGCCTATTGGAGGCGGGCTTGGGGTGTCGCGGCTCGAGCCCTGTTGGGTCGGGTCGTGACAGAGTGGTATCAGAGGAGGTTCCACCTTTGGGATCTCAGAGCATAGCTGGTCTAGCTGTGAGTTTGGTTTGGGTTGCATAGAGGCAGTGTTAGGATGTTTCGAGTTTGGCTTTCAGGCCAGGGACTCCGATGTTGGTGCGGCGGCCGATGTATCCATTCACCAGGACTCTGATATCCTGCCTTTAGACTCGGGACATTCGTACACTGGTCGCAGGGGAAAATCAGTACATGCATCATATAGGACTAGGTTTTTGGGTTTTCCTTGTCCTTCTTGAGTCAGCTCTCCAGATATACTCTTTGACTGTGGTGCATCTTGAATGTATTTTAGGATGCCTCCACGACGACAACCAGTGAGGGTTCCGCAGCAGGATTGTGGTGACGATACGCCCCGTGTAGAGGCTGTGGACCAGGGCGCAGGTTCTGAGGCTGGACCTCCAGGTGGTCCGCCAGTTGATCCACCGCCTATCGAGCAGCAGGTTGTGCCGGCAGTGCAGGACGAGGTTGCGTGCAGGCTGAGTGAGCTGCACGAGTTCCAAAGGCAACAACCTCTGAGGTTCCGGGGTGATCCAGACCCCCAAGCAGCTGATGACTGGCTCGAAGTAGTCACCTGCATTTTCCGCCTAGTGAGGACACCTCCAGATTAGATGGTGGTCCTAGCGGCGAACCTTCTTTATGGTTCGACTGGGCGATGGTGGAGCCTAGTGACACAATCCCATGACGAGGAGACGCTCACGTGGGTGGAGTTTGAGCGGCTCTTCAGGGAGAAGTTCTATCCCGTGACGCTGAGGTCAGTGCGGATTCAGGAGCTTCTGCAGCTTCGGCAGGAGGGTCTGATTGTGTCAAAGTACTCAGCGAGGTTTACAGACCTGTCGCGCTACTCCCTGGATATGGTTTGAGACCCGTTCTTTCGGGCCCAAACCTTCGAGTAGGGATTATGCAGAGACATCCGAGCAGGTGTGGTTTCCTTGTGCCTGCCCACCTATGCTGGAGTGCTGGAGCGAGTGTTGGTGGTGGAGAGCTTTCTGGCCGAGCAGATCCCGCCTGTTAGTGCTGGGCACGCGAGAGCTGAGACTTGGTCAGTCGGATCGACATCTGGTAGCCGATGGCAGACTCAGGGGTCCAAACATGGGCGACATTTCAGGAGGCGACCCCAGGATGGAGGATCTGAGGCTTAGTGCTCACAGGGCTCGCAGGCCAGTTTTGGTCAGCCGTAGGAGAGGCGGTGTTATGCTTGCGACGGTCGGGGACATCTTTCTCGAGATTGTCCGACTCGTTGTGCTGTTGAGAGGGAGCCGGTCAATGGGCCACCTTGGCAGAGGCAGCGTCTCGAGCAAGGAGGTCCGCAGGGTGGCGGACGTGGCGACAGAGCTGGTACAACAGCAGGAGGTGGTAGGCGGTATCAATTGCCACCACCCCCACCCCCAGGTGGTCCTCGCCAAGCCCAGGGAGCTGGTGGCCGAGGGCGAGGACAGCTGCATGCCCTAGAGGCTGTTGACCCAGAGGCTCTGCAGATGGATAGAGGTACGCCTTGTGTCCTTTCTACTTTTTGCAGTAGTTCGATAGACACTGTTTAGCGGTACTCTTCCCTTTCCGTTGCTTTCTCGAGTTTTGCTCAGGGCGTTGGTAAGACTCTGTGTGAGTTTTGTTCGGCGTTCTTCGAATGCGTGAGGAAGAGAGATTCTTCCCCCACCGAGACGCGTTTTTGTGACGTGATCAAAACAGTGCGGGCGAGTCAGTGCCGCCCAAAGCGGATAGTGTTGAGGTGTGGTGGATGAGTCCCTATGACTTATGTGTTCGGGCATGGATGTTTGTTGGCAAAATCACTGGTGTGGGAGACCTAGTTGAGAGTCCAGTCGCCTTCCTTGTACTTATGGATTTTTGGGGATGAAAAGTTCTAAGAGGGGGAGGATGTAGTGACTCGGGTTTTTGGCCCTGTCAGAATTTGGAATTTTTCTATGAATAATTCCAGAGCTAGGCGCGAAGATGACGTGAAATTCTGAGGCCCGGTGTGTCCGGAATAAATTTTATAAAAATATTAAGTATTTTTTTATACTATGCACGTGGCAGGGGTGTAATATCTCCTAAACGGTAGCTCCGAATAGGAATCTGAGGGCACAGTTGCGTCTGGAACGTGTTGTTTACCCTAGGAGAGGTGTAAACTTTGCAGGCGCGGGCCTACGGTGGAAAGCGCCACCAGGGGCGTTTTCGTAAATAAGTGGAAAAGTCCATTTATGAGCATCGGCTCGAATAACTTCTGAACGGAGTCTCAGATCGCAAATCTGAGTTCGCCGTTGCATTCAGAATGGCGCGTTTACCCTAGGGGTGACCTTACCTTTGTCTGCATCGGGTGCCGAGTCGGAGGCGAGTTGGCGGGGAGTTAATTGAGTTTGTTATTAATTTTTTTTAATTAAAACAGAAATCAATCACCCCCAATTCCTCCTACGCACACAGGCGATGCAACCCACCCCTCCCCCATCCGTTCTTCTCCAAATCGAGCTCCGGGAGTCCGTTTTCAGCGCCGTTCTTCTGCGGATCCAGCTTCAAGGCGTTGCGGGCGCCGTCCTGCATCCAAAGCGTCGGCGATCCGCCAACAGGTAGGTGGTTTGAGTTTTACAATCACGAATCCTGTTTTTGTGTTGCTTTTCTTCAAATTTTCGTAAGGGTTGTGTAGTTCGGGTCCCGAGGTTTCCAAAACCTTTTTCGGATCTGAATTTGGAGCACCGGGTTGGTCTCAGAAGTTTTCCGGTGAAATCCCAGTTTTTCGGCGGCGAGGGGCAGCGGCCATGGCGGAATCTGGCAGCGGCGCGGTGTTTTCCGGTGGCGGCGCAGTGTTTTCCGGCGAGGCAGGCAGTGGTCCGGCCAGGTTTTTCCGTGGGTTCTTTAAACCACTGTAACTCGCAAACCGAAAGTCCAATTTGCGAGCCGTTTGTGGCGACGCGTTCCTTGCGTCGAGACAGACCTTTTGAACTTACTTTGGGAATTTTTTGAGTCGGGTTTGCGGCCCGGGGCTATGAAACGTTGAAATAATAATAATATTTTATTATTATTCGACTTCGGGCCGTTGTAACTTCTACCCGGAGCGTCCGA
The DNA here is from genome assembly GCA_963277665.1 of Viscum album. Lineage (NCBI taxonomy): Eukaryota > Viridiplantae > Streptophyta > Magnoliopsida > Santalales > Viscaceae > Viscum > Viscum album. Next base: position 764,402,936 of record OY728122.1, read on the forward strand.
ATGACGTGTCGTCAATTGCGTTGAGACCCTGATGGTACAACATACTTTTTGAGATGATTTCCAGGTGTTGGGACTGAGAACAGGGTGCGGGCCCCACAAGGCCGAGTTTTGGCGTTTGCGGAGAAACGCAGCTTTCGCACCAGAAGTCCGATTTTGGCGGATGAATAGTCGATCCTGTGTGTTTTTCTGAGAGGATCGCAATGGTGCAATCTGTTCGATGAGTTTCGGGATCGAGGTGTGGGCCCCACCCGAGTTGGCTTCGGTGAATAGTACCTTTTTTGCCGGGTGTCCGTTTCGGACGAACGAGTAGTCGATTCCGTGTGTTTTTACGAGGGGATCGCCATGGTATGATCTGCTTGATGAGTTTGGAAATCGTTGTGTGGGCCCCGCATGGGCAAGCTATAGTGAATAGTGCCTTTTTTACCGGTTGTCCATTTCGGGCGAGTAAACACCCTATCCTGCGTGTTTTTCCACGTGGATCGCGATGGTGGCCTTGGTATCGGCCTTGATGCTACGCAGTGTGGCGTTGTTGCGGGTCGCTCGGGTTAGCGACGTGTGGACCAGGAGTGGTTGAGGGTACTCCCTTGGTTCGTTCCCACGAGGGTTCGCGCGACATCACAACCTTCGTATAGGTTTGCTATCCTCTCGATGGGATGTTTAATCTGCTAGAGTTGCGGCACCCCTCCGGTGGGCCCGGAGCGGGATCCTCTAGCATTGTTACCCTAGATCAGGTTCTTGGTATCGCTGTGACCGCTTATTCACGGGCGACGATCCCCTATCTAGCAGGTTAACCCCGTAGGGTTTGTGGCATCATCGGGAATATGACCCCCTACGCAGTGAGCCGTGCTCAGTAGGGTTGTGGCATCGTTGGGTATACGATCCCCTGCTCAGTATGAGGTGTTCAGTAGGTTTGCGGCATCGTTGGTTATACGATCCCTTACTTAGCGCGTGGTTTCGGTAGGGTTGCGCCATCGTTGGTCATACGATCCCCTACTTAGCGCGTGGTTTCGGTAGGGTTGCGGCATCGTTGGTTATACGATCCCCTACTTAGAGCGTGGTTTCGGTAGGTTTGCGGCATCATCTGTTCGATCCCCTACAGTGCGAGATGTACCAGATAGGGTTCTAGTATCGTCGTGACCACCTTTACACGGGCGACGATCCTCTATCTGAGTGATGTGTTTCTGTCGAGCGTCGGATCGGGTCGTGGTATCCCCCAACAGACCCTGGGAGTGATCCCTTATCTGTGAGATTCATATACCAGAGTGGGTTCTGGTATCCCCTAGCGGACCCTAGGAGCGATCCCTTATCCGAGGAGTTTGGTGGTTATGTTGTTTTAGCGGTGTTTTCCTCAGTGACGGTATCCGATGAGCATGGTCTCTCGGGTGAGCATCTGAGATGTTTTCTTGGGACCCGATGAAGTGTATCTCTCAGACGAGTGTCACCTGGGATGACAGTGATCGTGGAGCGTGTTCTCCTGGTTGTGAACCGTTGCTGGTGACGAGGTCGGTACCTCAGGTGGCTTGTTGCGTGAGCTGAGTATATCTGGATTGCTCAAGGTGTATGTATGGCCATATACCTGAGCTGAGCTGACTAGTTGTGTTTAGCCGAGGATGGTCACGAGATGGAATTCCTCTCTCCTCTGGGTTCCCTTTGGCTGGGATGAGCGGACTGTTGCCTTTCAGTTGCTCTCTATTGTTTTGGGTTTTTGGAGTGCCTACTGGGTATGTTTATACTCACCCCTGAATGGGCTTTGCCTGCACATGTTTGTGTCTTGTGCAGACCACATGCCTTTCGACGGAGTCCCAGGAGGACCTGGAGCAGGCGGAGCTGAGTGAACGAGGCTGACCGGGGTGTTTACCGGTGCGGTACCGAGGGAGCTTTCCGACGGGTGTTTGTGACAGCGTTCCCCTTCTTCAGAGCAGGCTGGACGTGCTTTTGTAGTTTTTTTGGTGGGCCCTGTTCTGCCCTTTTGTACTTCTGCTGTACTCTGGTTTGGGATAGTTGTATGCATGCATTTTCTTTTCAGTTTTATATATCTCTGCACTGTTGCATGAATGTGTATGTGGGTGCGTGTGTACAGGTACCTTGGGCTAATGCCTCCCATGTGTGTGATAGCCTACTCGACGCTAGACGCCAGCCCCTGGCCTATTGGAGGCGGGCTTGGGGTGTCGCGACTCGGGCCCCATTGGGTCGGGTCGTGACAATAATCTTTGAGAATTTTCTAAAAAGCTTGATTTTTCAATAAATAGTGAAAATAGTGATTTTTATTGGAAACTGTCTTTTATTTTCAAGTTCATGAAAAATCACGTTATTTTTTTTGGATTAATTTTAAAAATTAATTTGTTAGTTTTTATTAAAATAATCCAACAATTATCATTGGAATAAAAATTATACTTGACATTATTATTAAAATAATTTTATACTTAAAAGGCATTTTTATGGAAAATTTATTTTCCTCACATTTTATGGGTTTTATTTTAAATTAAATTCTAGGAATTCTATGAATTGAATTGAATAAAATGGATCCTTTATTTTAATTTAGAATAATTAATATTTTTAATGAGGTCAATTATATTTTTAGTCAAAATCAATAGTAACTATAGTAAATTTTTGTTACCACATTAAAGGTTAAATGTGTTAATTACAGTCAAAACTAATGTGATAAGGCTTAAAATTCATTCAAACACTTTCATTAATTTCATTGAATGACTCCTTTTCTTACATATTCATCTAAAATTCTAAAATATGACCTTTTTTGTCCACTTATCTTTGATTTTTTCATTAATAATACTATAAGTAAAGGATAAATAGAAAATATCACTATCTTACTTTTAATATTTTTAATATTTTTTTTAAAATGGATAAAAATAAATCATTTTAATTTATAAATGTTTATTTGAAATAAAAAATATTTTTTATGATGTTAATTTATTTTTAATTTATAGTGATAAAATAATTACCTTAAATTTGTATCCAATGCCGACATAGTGGTTGTGCAAGCAGTATAAAGATCAAGTAAATTATTTTAAAATCTCTTATAGTAATATTTTTTGGACTAGTTATAGTATCCTGCAAATTTTATAGATAAATATAAAATATTGAAGATGTTTTAAATGTTATATTTTATTTTCATTACTATCTTCTTATCATTAATGTAAAATAAAATGAATGATATCCAAAATGACATTAATGATATTTCATGTTAAATAATATTTTATTAAAATATTTAAAAACCAAAAAAAATCTTAAAAAAAGACAATTATGATGATAAATGGTCGAAACATTCATCCCTAGTACATTTATGAGCTAATTGTCACCTTATAAGTAAAATTATGACCCTTTAATATTGAAAAAGTCCTTACCACAGTTAAGGTTCAAATTGGTTTAGCAAGGGGTTAAACCAAAAGATAAGGTTTAAAATAACATCTAAACCTGTTTAAATTTGATTAGATGATTATATTAAGGAAATATACTAATTATCTTCTTTTTCATGTCATTTTGGAATGATTTTATATGAGTTAGACACATATTATATTTTAATATTTCGTGAATTTCAAAAAATTCCCCTCCCCTACCATATAAAAGAACACCCCTCTATTCTCTTATTTAAACAATATTGATCCATATAGATCAAACAAAATCTACCCAATTATCTTGTATAAACCCCTTTACCTGAATTAGATGTTATGGTTGTAACACCCCAAGATTTTATGAGATAGATTATTTTTAATTTATTTTATTTCTTGTGTTGTAAGCTACACCAAGATTATCTTGCACTACACACAACACCGCATTAGTTTGTAGTATACACAACACTATACTTGGCTTGTGTTACACACAATTTCATGTTCTTTTGATAGAATTCATTTCACGCAACACTGAGTATAGATTTTGTTCAATGAATAAAAGAACTATGTTAGGATTATGTTATACGTAACAACAAAAAAAAGCTTTCACTACATGAAACGCTAACTTGGCTTGTGTTACACCCAAGAGTGACATTCCTCAATATCTTGCGTTGTACGCAATACTGAGTTCCACAAAACAACGATATATTATTAAAATATTATTATTTAATGGGATATAAACTAGTCGTTATGAATAATTTTAAACACATTTTTAATATTATATAAAATTAACATTAATCTTATGTATTTTTTAGACATTATATAATCACAAATACAATTTTTCTGATAAAATAAGTATTATTCAAAAAATGATTTTTTGCTGCCTTTTGATGGCACACCAATTTTAAATCTTATTTTTAACACTTTTATACATTATATTTGACAAAATAAATGTCTTCTTTGGAAGTGAGACATAAAAATTTGCTTTTTTTTTGAATTTTTGGTATTTTTTTGATAAAATTCATATTTTAATGAATAGTAAAAAATACTGCATTTTAATTCAAAACTGCATTTTCATCTAATTTCAATTGGCTGGTACCCACGATGACTAGACCATTCCATTTCATGCACTAAATAAATGACAATTCCATTGTAGTAAAAATTCATATCAATAACAATTAAAAAAATAAACACCTCATCCCAGGTTCCTAAATGGACACTGTACCAGTACCACCTGCTTCATCCTAAGCCGGATGTATGAAAAGAGGTACCTATGCAATTCATAACATTTATACAAGGTCTTCTGTAAACAAACATAATAAGAAGGCATACCCCAAAAACATTTTATTTGTCTTGGGAGTCACATTCCCATGTATCATATAATTGAGCTCATAATGATAATAAAGAATGTGTCAGATGAAAAAAACAATCAATCAAACCATCAAATCCAATGGGGAGTCTAAATCCCATCCAAGGAGATCTAGAAGAATACCAAGGGTCTCTATAGGAACATGTGATATAACCAATTCCATCAAGTCCATCCAAGGAAACCCATAAAATGTCCCTTATATCACTCAAGACATAATGACTCTGAGTCCATGCCAAGTATCTCACATAGGAGATCAAGTATCACCTGAGGCCTGAAGTATTCATCTTTCCATCGGGTCTATCCTCAATTTCTCCCTTAGGGAACCATTTTCACTCAAGAGTATAAGTAAACTAACTAGATATCCCATACCAACAAATCAAAAGTATGGCTCCTGGTGTGTCAAGTAAGTCCAACGAAGAATGATGAGTCCATCCATGGAATCCTTAAATCAGGGCCCATGTTCTCTCCTGACCTACAATAGGTGAGCATTACAAGTAAGAAATATGTCATAAGGAATAACATACACAATCACATGTCAAAAACATGGAAATGCATTAACTAATTCCAACAGGCTATCCAAAAAATACAAATCAAACCATCTATCATGGCCTAAGGCATTAAATACAACATGTTCTCAAGGATCCAAGGCATGATCACTAGGAAATAAGAAATAAGCATAAGCATTAAAATACCAACATATTCACAAGGAATTGTCATAACATTTATATAATGAAATGGCATATGGCATTAAACCAAGGGTATTTATCAAATTACATAAGAAATGAAATACAATTCCCTTGTAATTCAATGTGAAACATCAAGAATGAGTATTTAAATATAAATTGAGAGGCATGAAGCTTAAGGGCCACTCTCATGGACAACAATTTATCTTAATTAAAGTTATAATTTAAGGAATTTAATCAAAATCCAACTCACATATGGTAATTAACGATTTGAGGAATGGGAAAATGGACATTAAATGTGAGAACACCCAAAGGGGTGGACAACGACTAAGAGAATGATCCATAGATGGGTTTAACCATAAGGAGAGATCATAAATTACATGGAAACCCATTTTAATTAATTTATTAAGAAAGAAAAAAGGAATCACCAGATGGTTCTGATACATGGCATGATGAAACATCATTTAAAAGAGACAAAACACCAGGAAAGATAATAGACCACCTAACTTGATGTAGTAATGCTCCACTCAATCATTATCAAGGCTCGATTCAACCTAGAATGAAAGAAATTGAATTATTTATAAAATTCCCTAAAAATATATTAAAATACATCACACAAAAATAGAATAATATATGGAAGAGGAACCTTGAAATAGGTTAGAGTAGAATATGGATCTTACTGAGATCTTTTCATTGCTTCCGACAATGAAGGATTTATACCATAGATGAAGGATCCAACAAAAACCCTATGAAGAGGGGAGGATAAACTACATGTGTAAGGGGGAGGAGGAAAATCTCATTAGAATGGAGGTGGTAGGAAAGGAGGGATAAAAATAATTAAAGAGGATTATTTTGTACATTTCACCCTAAAACACATTGAGCATGATTTATACGCATGGTTTGTTCAAACTATGTGCCAACCATGCATCATTCACTGCTATAAGGGGGAACCTTGCACGATTAGGTACATGGTTTGAATAACCATGCAAATCCCTCTACCCAAAATCTATAGCTAGGTCACACAGTTGTGCACCATGGGGTGCACATTTTCAAAAGAACTGTGCAACCATCTGCACCCTACTATCTGCAACCACACAGTTTTTGTAAACCATGCGGGCTGGGTTGTATGATTTTCTCTAACCATACGACCCAGTCTTCACTTTAAATTCTTAGGGATCCTGGCTCTGAGTGAGCCTCTAGACCCCCGCAAGACCCCCTTTAACCTTTAGTATCACTATTAAGGATGTTTAAAGGAATTAGAATAAAATTTTAATGGTTTATACCTTTGGATAAATCCAAGATGTTACACTTATATTATCACTCATTATGCTTTAAATAATTACTTAACGCATGATATCACAATGATATACTTCCCAAACCATTATATTTCATGTTATCAGTAATATATATATATATATATATATGAAATCCTAGAAAATATAAATTAATATAAGTCTATAATGTTTTTATATTACCTATTAATAGGCTCATGGAATAATCATAATGGAAAGGAAATAGTCAATTCATTATTCAAACAAGAAAACAACATTAGAAAAATCATAATTAAATAATTCACCGCCCATAATTATTTGAATAAAAACAAAATATATGTTAGTAAAATACTAATTAATATTTATTATTTTTATATCATTGTCAAATTTTATTTCCAATAAATTTCTTATAAATACACATAATAAAACACATGTCATTCAATTTTATGTGTTAAATATGACACATTGAAAAATGAATCCTCCAATCCTTAGTTGATAGAGTGATAAATGAATAAATCTTGTGAAATAGCATCATTTTCATTATCACTTGAATCTATAAGTAATAAATTCATAAAAAAACACAAATTCTCATACTAACTGGATAACTTGAGATTTTTCTATAATTATGATAACCAAAAATATTTATAAATTAATTATCAATTCCTAAAAATCCTCTCACTAGTATATTGTTATATTAAAATAAAAAATAGTAATAAAATTGTCTTTAATATAATTTTTAATCTCCTGACCTGATGTCAACCATGCAACCAAAGATGTAAAACCACATGACCCCAAGCATGCTCCTAGATCACCAAAGGCTAGTGACTATTATATCAAGTTTAACCACACATAACGAGTGAGCGATTTTCCTTGGTATATCATAACACCAAATAAATAAATAAAAATAAAATGAGTAACTCTCACATAAAAGAATAAATTACATTATGTTTGACAACATAAATATGGTTAAACTACCAGAAAAGGGTATATCTAAAAAATTTCATAATAATACACACAAGATAAAATAGTCTCTCTCTAGTCTATAATCATTAAAATAATAAAATATGAAATAAAATAAATAACCAAAGACAACATAAATACAAGTCATCAAAGTTAAAACTGACTCTATATCAAATTCCAACCCCCTACTTCGATCATTTACTTGAAATCCCTATTACCCAAATTCTAATTATGTACCTAGCCCAGATAAAAATAAAAATATTTATACATATACAAAAGGTGATCATGTAGGTTGTGATTTTGAATTCTCATAAGTAGATTATCACCCAACCCCAAAACATTATCATGAAGTGTTCATGCATTATAGTGAAATATGATGAGAGATACTCATGGATATTGATAAAATAATTTTTTTATAAAATATATACACCATAAAAAAACTTTTACATACATCATAATTATTAAAATAAAAAATTTAATTAACCATAACTAGGACACCACAATACCCACTATGTGATTTTATCCCATTTCAGAAATGTTTTCTTGAGGGGGTAATCCTCACAATGCTATCTTAGAGGGAAAACCATGGGGAGCATCCTCTCTCCCCAAATACATATTTTCTATTAAAACCCACAAAATGGTGGAAATGAGAAAATACTAATTATCTATGAAAAAACTAAGGTATGAAACAAGCATATAGAAATAACCAAGGGATGAACAAGAAGGGACTAATGTTGGAATGACTGCACATCCATACACATACCATTATAAATAGTGATTTCTTCCTCATGAAAGAAATATAAATCCACATTTATAATAGATAATTTTTGACTGGTGGAGTGAGTATTAACTCTTTATAATACATTAGGTATATCCAACTTAACATAGAGGCTCCAGGGGATCCCTTGGTTTGACACATCCTATTAATAATTTTTTCTATTGGACATTATTTTGAAACTTCATGGCTTATAGAAAGTGTTGGGTAATTATATTTGATATTCCCACTAAGCACACTAAATTAATTAGGGAATTATATTTGGGAATAGGTAACCTAAATAGATTAATATTTTTATCCACCAGCACCCTGACACTCTATATTAATTAGAAATGTTTCATACAACACTAATTCATATGTGATAAGGCCATAAAAAATTTTAGGATAATAGAAATCAGGAAAATGAGGAACTCTTGTGGCATCCACTACCAAAACCTAAAGACTGTAACCCAGGGAAAACAACCTCCTTCACTATTGATGGTTTCAGGAGCATTGAAAGTGTGCAATGGTGGGTGTTATATTAAAATTTCTTTTAATATTTAGTTTTTTGAATCCTTGTGTGAAGATATTTCATGTTAAATTTATCATTAATTATTTAGTTCTGAAAAAAATGAATACATTTTCTCTATATAATTTCTTCAATGACACTGTTGAACTTACAAAAGACCCTTTTTTGGTTTTCCTTCATTGTGATGTGAGGATATAGGGATAGAATACCTCTAGTAGTGATCCAAACGTGATCATTTGATCTTTGAGAAATGACAATTGATTTCTAGGTGCTAGTACGGTGAATTAATTGTCTGGCATCATTCATATTGATCACTCATCCTTCAATTGTGAAGTAATTTCTTTTCCATTTCTCATTATTGAGAGGGTGAGATAAAATATGAATTCGATACAGAATTTTTTGTTCACAACAATTATTTATTTCTCAATGTCACTACATAATAGATATAATCATCTATTTATAGATCTAGGGTTTAGTTTAAAATATTATTTATTTGAGTACCGGACCTTAAATTATATAATAACCATCATAAAAACTACATGCCATAAAATAAAAAAATCATTATTTATTGTTTTACGGTATGCGCTAACTTGCATAGTGATGCATATTATTTACCGACTTGCAAATAAATATTCATCATAGGAGGCTATTTTGGTTTTTTCGAACTCCTCAAAATTTACTGAATACATGAATAAAATTATTTTATTATCTTAAATAAATATTTTATTCACAAATTAGTAGATAAATATTTATTAAATATTAAATTAAATAAATATATATATTTTATTCACAATTTGATGAATAAATATTTATTTAATTAATTTGATTAATAAAACTTAAATAAAAATTTTTGTCGGTCTAGATAATAATATTTGTTCCATTAATTAAATTAAAATATAATTTAATCGAGATTAATAGAAACACTTAATATATGACCCTCTAGGACTCTTTCTTGTTAACATTAGGCAGGTATGCCTAAAGACCATGATTACTGTCTAGAAATGAGTCAAGGAACCTAAGAGAAAGAACTTAATTTTTCAATGATTACAACCAAATAAACACACACAATGTGTAATATAATCCATTTTTCTCAATATCTCCTCAAGTGGGTTTCACATCTATGTCATCAACCTATGTTCTCAATAATTATTTCTTTGACTATATGAAATAAACATCATTACACCATAACCATGGAATTTATGCGAAAATTATATTTCAATCAAAGGGCCAAGATATTAAATTCCATAAGATAGAAGGGAAAATCCTTCCTTGAATTATCCATTAATAACATGTCATTTGTTACCCACTCAATGAATCTAACTTCTTCACGAGCTTTCATCATCATGGACTATGAAATACATCTAAGTGCGTGAGTCATAACATGAATTAATAATAGTATTAAAGTATAAGGAATATTATACACACTCACATATAGAAATATCTTATGACCCCAAAACATGAATAATTATTACCATCAATTCAGTTATCATAACCTCCCATCTTTGAGATTACTAAGGGCGAACTTCATGAGAAGAAGTCTTATATTCTTACGTGTACTCACACCTAACAGTATTTATACAATTTTCCCCATTATAGTATGTTATCCAACTATAGAAATGTATTTTATGAATATTTTCAGGACACTTCAAGGTTATCATTATAGCATGGAACTTCTATGACTTTATTAATGCAAAAAATTATCTATGAAATTATCACATTAATTTTATGAATAAGAAAAATCAATATCTGATAAGAAATTTATATTAATATTCACTTCATTAGAAATACATGTAATCTAAAGTAAAATGTAGTTGGTTCTAGGGAACTGACTCCAATAACAATCCCATAAGGATCTAGATATGGAATAATTGAAGTAGAAGGGTCCAAACTATATACTACCATATAAAATTCTTAGGGCCCAATGGAATTTTTTTTACCTTTCATATCAAAAATATCACCAAGCACTAATTCTAAAGGATAAACCTATAGGAAAGGGGAAATAATGATAGAGATAAGAACCATTCTCCCATATAAACTATCTAGAGTTGAGGCATCTCTATAAAATATGGGTTTTCTATGAAAGGGACTACCCAAGACAAGTCCTACTAGTTTATCTTGTTATCCAGTTCCACCCATTATCATATAAACCAAGGGTTTTCTTGAAATGTTCAAAGATAATATGGGAAAATGTTTGTGTCTTGGGATCATCAATGAATGAATTTGGGTAAAATTGTAAGTGTACATACTTCTCATATTTCCTTGTATGAATTCCCTTTTATCAACATTAAAAAATGAATCTCAATTTCCTTGATCATAAAAGACTTTAGAAAACCCTATTTTTGATTAATGAAAAAAAATTACAAAAAAAATACATCATATCCAAAAATCAGACAAACACTCTTGAGGAGAGTTGTTAATAGGTCCATCTCAACACAAGTGTGCATATACAAAGGGAGATTCATTCAAAGAGTAGTTTTTCAGCCTGCATGAACCAACCAAATTATTCATTAATTACTTTAAGGAAATAATTATTTTGAAATAGAATGGTAATTCTTGTAATATAGATCTAAAGGTCTCATCATTTACAAAAATATACCCTATTGAAAGACACAGTACACTAAAAGAGAAAAAATTGATAGTTTTCGTAAAGGCATGACTCAAAAATTTAAGAATGGGTAAATTCCTCACCTAGGAAGAAATGAATGTTGAGGTGATGATAGTCATAAATCCCAACAAAAACTAGGACATATAGACCCCACTAGGAGTTAAAAATTATATAAAAAATCTCCACATGTGTTTGATACAAACCAAAATTAAAAGCAAGAATCATGGACTAGAAGGAGGCAACATCATAGAATTCTGAGGGTGGAAAGGATGGAAAAGAAAAAAAAACCATCCTCTCTTGTTATAACCTTGGTAATGGGAACCCCAATAATCAATATTTCATCCTTTAGGATCATTACTTGAGGGAAGAAAACATTATCTTCTACCTATCACATTGAAATCATACTTAGTTGTTACTACCCACATAATTTTTCAAACTGTAATACCACAAGTCACATTATCATAAATCATTACATCACATATTGGTATCTAGATATATTATATCACAACCCAATCACTATAATGTGACACATATCAATAATTATCATTACTACAATTTAGATATTCAAATGTTAAATAAAAAATTATTCAACATGAACTTAAAATAAAATCAATATAATTTTAATATTACATATAATTTTTTGTAATTATCATTATTATTTCATTACCATTTTAAACATATAACATAAAATATGAATCAACATTATACCATAAAAATAATAACACACATGGTAAAATAAATATGATAATAATAATAATAGAAATAAATGTTTTAGTAATTTTTGATGAATAACAAATAAATAACAATTTACAAGAAATATAAATTTATAGATTTATTCATTATCATATATAGACCAATAAATAACTCAAAAAAACTTGGAAACCCATCATTTTATTTCATTAATTAATTTAAATAACATAAAAAAATTACTTACTATAAAATTATGTTCATCTAACAACCAAATAATATGAAATAACACAACTTTTACTTGTTTAAGGAATTTAAAAAAGCTCAATAGTAAATTCTACATGAAATTAGAATTTTTATTTCATTATAGATTTATTTAATGGATTTTATATTCATTATAAATGTTTTCATACTCATTCCTCTACATATTATGGAATTTATAATTCAGGTGAGAATAGTTAAAATTAGTTTTTTGGGGTTAATGGATTCCTAGTCTGTTCAATTATACATGATGTTATAGATTGAATAATATAAAACAATCATATATATAAAAATGAAATGCTAAAGGATTAGGGTCTCCTGTAAAAAAAATAAAATCTTATCACTAATATCGTTCCCTGTATCATGTTGAAAATAGTTGAATTGAGAATTAATAAAAAAATAAAAATAATAAGATGTCCTAGAAAAATAGTCCTTGACATGCCCTTAACACACAATCTTAGACTTGGTGATAAAATAAAAACTTTACACATATACCTTGATACCAAGTGGGATGACCAAAGCATAACACACATATACATCAAATCATTATCAAAATTTAACATTACATCTCAAAAATTATCAAACAATCTCAAAACCTGAATATTTAGTGTATTTGGAGACTAGTTACAAAAATTTATTATTACACATTATTTATTTAACATATCCCACAAAAATCTATATATAATACATCCTTATAAACAAAATTTGGAATATATTTTCCAGGTTAAATAAAAAACATTCGAATGGGTGAGATCAAGAACTTAGTAAAGGATAAACTTATAAATAAGTCATAAAAGGTAATTATAGGATCAAAATGTATATATAGATTTCTAAATTACAATAGGGGGGCTATTTGTAGGTTTAAAAACTTTCATTTTTATACTTAAGAAAATATATGTTTAACAAAGTTAAACAAGATGAATTAACAATCCCTCTTTAGTTCTTGATAAAGAAACTAACTTTCTTAGGATTTGATAAAATGGATCTGATAAAGAAACTTAAGAAAAGTTTAATTAGGGAAATATTCTACCTTAAAGTGTATAGAATATTATTTATATCAGAGTATAAAAGAATAAGAAAGTTTAAAAAATTACACTTTCTAACTTTAACAAAATCCAACAGAATTAAAACTTATAACAAAAAAAGGAAAGTATAAAAAATCTTTTAACCCAAAGAGAAGGGTATCCAACAACCTTGGATAAAGTTCCCTTAATATATAATTTCAAGAAATTATGTCTTACTCACACCAGGGTAATCCCTCAATACAAATATTGGTATATTTCTTACTATCCTCGCAATCCCTCGATCTCTAATTAATATCATTTCTAACCATTTTACATGATTTAGAAACATATTATATTATAATACTTCATGAATTTTCAAAAAATTGCCTTCCCTCCCTTGTAAAAGTACACCCCCTCATTTATCTTATTTAGACAACATTGAGTAATATATATAGAAAAAAACTACCCAATTATCTTATCAGATTTTATAAACATAAATTAGTGGTTTTTTCCTTCTTGAAAGTCTATTTTAAGGGATTATATGAAGGGATATAAAGGAGGTGTACCAAAGAAGAGGTAATCATCCAGTATGACGAATTTCAATTTATTTATTCTTCTACCCTCATTAAAATCTTATTAAAATATTATAAAATAATAATATATATATATATAATATATACTTAAGTTATATTATGACTATGGTACATCCCCTTTTCATTTCTTTTTCCATCCTATAGAGAACATAAACATTGTTCGTGTGTACGTGTAGACTACCACTTGCACGTAGCAATGTGTTTCATTTTCCATCACCGAATCTCATGGATATTTATAATTATATATTAACTTTATATATATTATATTAATTAAATAATTGTCATTATGGAAAGATAATATATAATCTAATTTATTTACCTTTCAATCTATTAAAAAAATGATAACGTGATTTGTGCTAAGTGTGGATTACCACCTTCATGAAGCGATGTGATTCATTTTTTTCACCGCGTCACATAGATGGTATATATAAAGTATTAAAATAGATAATATTATAATTATGATATAATAATCATAATAATGTTAAAAAAAATAATACTTTCTTTCTTTCTCTCATGTTCGTTGAAAAGTGGAAATTTTACTAATGCATATGTACGCCTTACTATCTCCATGATTGTAATGCCAATAATTTTCTATAACCATCATTCATAATTGGAATTAAATTTATATTTTATGAATAAAATTATAATTATTTCATTATTATTATTCTATATATGGTATAATAATTATAACTTTGACCTGGTCAACATACATATGTTGTTTTTCAACTATGAACCGAACGCCCTCAAAACACATGACATGGACTTAACTGATTATGTAATTAAATATATCATTTAGTTAAATAAATAAAATGGTTTAATAATAAATTCACAAAACTTTAAAATTTTCTTAAAAAAATATATAATTTATATAATTTTATTATACCTGAGTAAAAGGAAATACATGGAAAGATTAGTATATATTATGGGTCATGACAAATTCAAATTAACAAAGATTAAATAAGTGATGGTATCGACCAGTAAGATTGTACCCTATGAACCCTGTTTATTAGATATTACTTGGGATATGGAATAAATAGGATTTTCCTTGGACCAATCTCAAGCTTAAAATCAACAACTAAAATACAAACCGAATCTATTATGGGAGAAGTTCTTACTTATCGAGATAATGGCCCAAACCATGTTTACCAAACCACCCTAAGAATGTGACACCATCACACAACTTACCCTTAATGTGTACTCTAATTGTAGTGTTATGAATTTTTATGTTTAATTTTTATTTAAATAATTATTAAATTTATCTCTTTTCATTATTACTTTATATATAAAATTATATATGAGTTTGTAAAAATTATATTTTGATACAAAGAAACCAAAATTGTAATTTTGGAAAATATATGGTTTTAATTTAAACACACTTTTTTATAAATTATTAAATTTTTAAATAAATATTATTTTTATATAATATTATTATTAAATAAAATTTATTTATATAAAAATCACAGTATAATTTAATGAAGTCTAATGTAATCCTTACATGGGTAAAAGAATTATTATTGTCATAAAAACCAATAGTTTTTAGTAAATAAGAATTTTTTAAAGTGTAAATTAGCATATTTAGAATGAAAATTTTGTAAAATAAATATTATTTTTTAAATCAAAATTTCTAAATTATTTAATGGTGAATTTCTCATAATTTTATAGGTCAATCAAATTTTTGGGTAAAAATTAAATACATTATAAATATACAATCTATGTTTTGACATCATAATAGCCCAAAAGTAATATAATAAATGATATAAAATTAATTCATAACCAAATATATAATTATAATTTAAAATAATTAGTTTTTTTGAGTTTTTTTATTAATTTTATAATCCGTTAATGAATCCTAAAAAACCTATATTATATTTTCAGGTTTTAAAATCAATTCTTTTTTAACATGTCTCACTTCAACATCACCAATGGTATTATTTTAATATTAAAGCTTCTTGGACTTATAAAATATTTAAAACCACTCTTATTTGGTAGAAACCAAGGGAAATAACCATTGTATGGTTTGTGGTTTTGATTATTTTATCATAAAGATTCCAAAACCTATGTTTAGAAATTAATAAAGAATTCCCATCTCTTTTTCTATAAATACCTACCCAACCACCCAATATTATTCACTAAAAACCCATTTAACATGAATTTAATCTCTATATACTTATCTATATTTCTCAAAAGGTGTTCCAATGATATTAAGAAACTCCTACCAAACTTTTAGAAGCACTATATTAAGGTAAGGGACTTTCTCTTATTTAATTTGTTTCAAGTACTTTCTTTGTAATAAGACATTTTTTATTTCCAATTGATAATTTTGTAATATTTTTTTTACACATATCTTAAATATCCTTATGTTACCCATGTAACAAGATACAACCTTTCACTCTCATTAATCCCTTCCATGATCCATTATGTACTCCTGTTATACTGCCTAAATTATCCTATGATTTCCCATGCCAAAATTTTGTGTTGGGAATACCCATCCCCATTTCCACTCAAGGGAATTCTCATAGATATAAATATAATTCCTTTATTAGTTAAATCCACTGATGAAACAAACCATGCCCTACAACCATGACACAACCTAGATTCAACCCAATGTTCCACAAGTTCATCCATTCCACAATAAAACAAACTCTCAGCTTGAGATTCCATTATACTACTTGTACCACCCCATACACTCATCCACACTCCCAACCATAGAACCACACAACCAATAAAAAAACACAAGGTTGAATATATCCATACACAACACACAACCACACCAAATAATAAGGTGTATTTAGAATTAACACAATCATTATTTAATTCCACTTTTATAAATCTAAAGTTATCATATAAACTAGTTCAATCTTGGGGAATCCATTAATTTTACGGAACATACATGATTAATCAAGTTTTCTTGTTCATAGCCGTTCAACAAAAGTTAATCAACAAGTACTCATGAGTCGGGTGTGCAAACAGAGACAACCAATGACCATGATTTTCAAAAGGCATATGGCCAACACAATTCAAAACATAGATCAAAGATAATAGATAAAACAAATGAAAGCATTATCATCATCTTGCCCACCCCTCATTTATATTTGTTAAATTGGTTTCCACCATGCCGATAAGAATACATCAGTACACCCACACCGCATGATACATAATTAAAAGAGAGATGATGGAATTCCTACCTCATAAAACAGATGATCAACAACTCCTCCTTGCACCAAAAATAGGGGGTGCACGTGCTGCAGTAAGGATTCCAAGATTTTATCATTTCTCCATTCTTATTTATTTTTTATTTGAATAAAAATTTATCATGATATATTTTGTAAGATAAATAATAGGTCACTTAGTTTCACAACTCATTATTCCCAAGAAAATAAAAAGGTTATATCTCTCCAACCCTCTCGATTAAAATTTACCAATATTTTTAATATAACGTTATTAAATTAGGGTACTAAAATTAAAATGTGGGGTATTTTCATCAATTTTTAAGTGTTTTAGTGTGTTTTTACTTCTCTCTATGATTCATTAAATATAATGTTTTTTGAGTGATTTATTACCACTATGGTATATAATTTGCATGAGTTCACTAGGATACATGGTTAATTTATGAAAATGTGGAATAATATGTTAAAAATTTTGAAAATGAATTTTAATTAGAAAATTACTTAAGTGAACTATAATTTAATGAACATGAAATGGATAAATTAACTTCCATTTGAGTGAATTGTTTGTTAACTGAAAGTATCACCACATAAAGCCATGTCAAATAAAAAATCTATAATTCATTTGAACTGGGGTAAAATAATAAATTGATATCCAAAATAAATTTACTTTATAATTTAAAATCAAAGGGTGTGGTGTGTAAATAAAAATCCATAATAATGAGTCCAAGTGATTTCATATCTTGTTTTCAAAATCCAAAACTCCATGCCTCAGCTTTCAAAAATAGCCTTACAGGATTCCTGCTTTTTAGAATTACCATTTACAGATTATCTCTAATCATCCTCTATGTGTTGTGCACAATAATAATAAATGTTAACAATTGCTTGGTTATTGAGAGTAATATAATTAAATGTGAATATTGAATGCAAATGAAGATTTTGAAATTGAAATATAGAATTAATTTTTAAGATGTATCAAGAAATTATAAAATATAGAAGTGAATAAGTAACCTTTATTAAAGGGAATTTAAAAAAAGATTTTATGTTAAAATTTAGATTTACTTAAAACCTTATATAGTAAAAAATATTTTTCCAATGATTTAATAAGGGAATGAATGGATTTAAAGTGAGAATTATTATTGAAATAAATTCCTTGATGATAAGGAATAAGTATGGGGGGATTATTCAACCCTAATTTTCATTATTTTTAGTATAATAAATAAAAATATTATAAAAGAGTAGTGTAAATTAGTATGTATTTGAATTATAGGGTAAATATTGAGATCAATGTGAAAATGCTCTAATTTTTTTATTTTAGTGGTAAAATAATCAATATATAAATATATTATCTAATCTTTTAAACAAATCATGTTTTTTAAAAAAAAATAAGGTTAATCATGTATACCTAAGTAAGAGTAACCTGGATGGGAGGCGTTGAGTCAGAGTAACATTCTAGGAGAAGCAGTGGAGTTGGAAAAAAATCATGGGTAAGGATCTAACATTAGAATAACCAATTCACCTATATAATATTATCATGTTAGGCCAAAGAAAAGTGAATGAATAAATGTGGGGTGAATGATATAAACCCTATATATTGAAATAATACTTAATAGAAATTGATGTGTGGAAGGATCTATGTCAGATTAAATCTAGGCTAGAAATAATTCTATATAAGAATAAAATAAAAATATTAAAGGATGCATCAGAATAAATTTTTTCCCTCTGTTAAAATTAACCACAGCTCTAATATTCAAAAAATGTGACCCACACTATTTAATAACACCTCAAAAAAGACTAAGAGAAATAATTTTTGTGCCAATTTAGCCTTATGATATCCACTCAGAGGTCATAAACTCATTAATGGAATTCCATAGAGAAATATCAGATAATTGTGACACCCTAAATTCAACCTGTGATGCACTGTGAAACTAGGTTGGCTTCCAATGACACCTTGAATCCTAATACATATAGAATTTTCATCAAAACATATCTTATGTTATGATTCTATGTTTTTTAGGAATCCCGAACAATATAGTGACATGTGATGCATCCAACAACTTCATCCTAAACCCCAATTCCATCTACTTTTGTACTCCAGTTCCATATAAAACTCCAATTCCAACTTCTATTTTCCCATGATGTTTGAAACATTTCTATGTAATGTAATTTTAACCTTAACAATGCTCATTGAGTCTGTAGAATTCCACCCAACATTCAATCAAATCCAATTCTATGTGGCCATATGAATTCATGACATACATAAAGGAATATATTTTTTGGTTTTCATACCCAAAATGGGAAAGTAATCAAAATAGAATCCATGTGTTCTATATCCATCCTTTTGAGTCAATAATGATCATGGGAAGAATATTCAAGATATACAGGGATTTATAAATTCACATATGAAAGTATCCTAACATTAATCAATGAAACATGGATTCTATCTATACATATTGAAGGATCCCTTAATGATTATATAAACTAACCCCCACCTCCTTTCCAAAGGATTCATCTCCTTGAAATCTTAGGAAATACTCCAGATAAAACATGATCAACCATTTTAGATATTCCTTGGATTTTACCAATCATTGTAGAAAATAGGATTTCATACGAAACAAATTTCAAAAAAAAACAATCAATATAAATCTTTTTGAAGTGGAGAAATATGGGTTAATTAAAATTTTGAAATTTTGAATTGGATAAGTTGGGGGGTTCAAGTCGAGCTAACGACGTTAAACAAAAGCGCTGCATGGGAGGCAACCCATGGTTTTCATGTTTTCTAATTATTTTGAATCATTTTTTTCATATAATAAATTACCATAGACTATTGACCTGTTCTTCTTTTATGAGTAAGAATGGGTATGAAAGGGGAGCAACATATTCATCCGTGTCACGTGGTGTGATCCCTGAGTAATACCTTACCTAGAAAATATAAATAAGACAATGTATCATCAGTTTATTTTATTTTATTTATGTTTTTGTAGGTTAAAAAAATTAGACTCTTGACCTATTCTTCTTTTATGAGTATGGATGGGTATGAAAGGGGAGAACTGTATTCATCCGTGTCACGCGGTTTGATCCCTGAGTAATACCTTACCCAGAAAATATAAATAAGACAATGTATCATTAGTTTGATTTAAAAAAAACATGGAAAACCATAAAAATGATGGTACTTGGAATTAAATAAATCATTGTGTTGTCTGTTTTGTCTGCTTTGTCCTTATTTTTATGGTTCTGGAACTATTTTGGGTGATACATGTTCAATCAAGGAGGTGCCTGCATCCCCCAAGAGATCAAAGGAGTAATCTGGAGCATCTTGAACTTCAACTTCAAAAACCAGGTGAATTTGTTCCATGTTTATCATTCTCAATTTCATCTTTTAACTCATATCCTACCCCCTTCTAACTTTTCTTTTCTTTAAACACTGGGGATAGTGTTATTCTAAGTTGGGGGGAGATAAAAAATGATTTTTTTTTGTGAATAAAAACATGCATGAAAAGAAAATTTTCATTAACCATAAACATGATAACACACATTGCAGACTCTAAAATTGGATATCAAATAAATTTTGCATGCCTTGATTTTGATTTTAATGCAAGTTTAAGTTCATGAGCATAGTTTTTGGAAAGTGCGGTTGTTCGATGTAATTTTTCAATGTTTACATTTTCATCCTCTTAATAAAAATGCCACAATGCACGTCTACTGGATCGTGGGTGTAAATTTGAGTTCTTGGGTCCCTTTTATTATAGCATAGGGTTCTGGGGTCACTTTTAGTTTAATTTGAGTATCTAAAAAAACAACAACAAAAAAACAAAAAAATTGAAAAAAAAATAATGGCCACATAGAGCAATGTTTTTTCCAAATGCGTGGCGTCCGACACTTGGGGATCGTGACTCCATAGTTGTCTTTCCAAGAGTTAGGATTTATATCTCTATTTTAGATAATGGAATTGACAATATGTGTGGCGTCCGGCACTTGGGGATCGCGACTCCATAGTTTTCTTGCCCAGAGTTAGTCTTTTCATATCTATTATGGTTAAAAAATACAAACAAAAAAAAAACAAAAAAAAAATTGGATACTCATCTTAAGGTTTAATGTGATTCCTACCTAGCGCTTCCATTTTTTCCCCTTGTATAATAAAATGGGCCTTATATCTTTTATGATGCGCAACACTTTATCATGCTTAATTGGAATTGGATGAAATGTGGCGATGAATTTGAACAAAGGAATGGGATTGGGATTGGGATATGCTTATGTACCTAGCTTGTTTTTAATTATTTTGATGGGTTTTCATAATTTTTTTGGTATTAGATATTTGGGTGAGCAATGTGTATTAAAATGTTTTTGGAAAAGGGGATTTAAATTTCATATTTGTAATTTATTTTGCTTGGGAATAGAAAAACTCAAGTTAGGGGGTGTGATTAGTCACTGAAAGTGGCTAATATTAATTGTTAATATCTTTATATTCATTTTTCCAAAGTCCATAAACATTGTTTTTAGTGCATTACATAAATAGAACTTCATTTCTCATCTAAAATACAATTCATGTTTAAAATGAAAATTTGGTCCCAATCATTCATTTGTTTGTAGACAAAATTATATTCATTTTCTAAATTTTAAATTTTTGGATATGATTGATCACTTTGTTTGGAACATTTTATCTTTTAGGTCCGATGGATGAATCCAAACGGAAGATGGAGAATTTTTCACCTGAAGGCAGAAACTTGCTGGAAAAAGCATAATGGGCCTAAGGCCCATCAAACAAATGTGGGGCCCAAAAACCAAGCCCAATTAAGCTCAAATTTATACAGTAGAAAGATAAAAATATTAGGATCATTTTATTCAACTGTGGACAGAGCTAATTCTAATGTTTTCATGATGATAAAGAGATCTGAAGTTGAGATTTAAATGGTGGACCCAACATTAATGCACATAAATTCGTCCCACCATTTTGACCATAACTTCCAAAAGGATAAGCCAAATTTCTTGAAATTTTTAAAGATCATAAAGGACATATGGAAGAAGATATTTGTCTTTTACTTCCCCTCTGGATTATGCCTTCTTAAATTACAAATTCACATGCCAATATGGTGGACGAATCTGGACAGTTTTCCGGGTCAAATTCGAAACATCAATTTCCTTTTGATTATTCACCCTACTTTTGACTCTATTAATTGTTTGGGGGTGAATTAATTGTTGGGGGATGGACCTAAGGCTCCTAATATTCCTATATAAGGAGCTAGTGGTGAAGGGAATAAGGGTGGATATTTTTCTTATCATCTTTTGTTGCTTGTTTCATTGTAAGGTTATGCTTCCAAATTTCCTTTGTAATGTTTTCCATTTCCATGTAAGTTTCTTTTTTGTATCTTTATGTTCTTAATAAACTTATTTCTCTTATATATTTTCCATTTCATTTATTAAAACTTTATTATCACAAAGCATAGTGATATCTCTGTGTTGTTGTGAATTAGTTCACACATAGGTGTGAATTTCATTCACACACACGGAGGAGTGCTCGTTATTTCCGCGGTTTTAATTTCTTCAATCCAATTCTTGTTAGCCATCTTCCTCCCACCATTGAGAGTATACCATCAATGGAGGGATAACACTTTAATGGGGTGATCTTAGGAGGATGAAAAGGCTGGATTGAATGTTATTTTATGAACGAATTTTTGTTAATTGGATAATTAATTTAAGACATCCATTCTTCAGTTATTTCTACTATTCATCTTTACTGTGTTTGAGCAAACTAAATTCAATTACTAAATGACCATATACCTCAGAGAGATCATGAATTTGGTTCTCTAAGTGTATAGGGGATTAGTAATTGTGTGTATTAAGCACCAAACCAGAAAATGATGAAGGTAGTGTTATTTTTGAAGAATGGATTCATCAAGAATTAATAAAACCAAAATTGTCTAAAGAAGTAAAATTCATTCAATCCACCCTGATCATAATCCTAAGATCAACCCATTTTCTTTTAATTGAATTCACTTAGGTTTCTTAGTGTTCTTTCAACCATCCAAAATCAAACCCAAATTTGTCTACTTCATAGCCCATCCTTCACCAAATGATAGCGTCTCAAGGTTACTTCTTCGGTCCCTGTGGATTCGACCCCTACATGTACTACATCGACCGCTTTTACCAGTAGGGTAAATTTGGTTGCAACCAAGCTTTTTATTGTATTTCTAGCAGTTTTACTTTAAACATGCATGTGGGATGGATTTTTCCTTATTTTATAAATATTTATTGGAGTTGTTTTGAGGTTGATACATTCCATCTCTCAATCTTGGTTTCTATAAAAAGGGTAATGCCTCCCATTTTGTGAGATTTGAATACACTTGGTGTTGGTATCCACCCCAGGTCCTATTGGAGGCAGGACTCGGGGGTCATTATACCTTCCATCATCTTGAATAAGGAGGGTTGTGACAATCAGAATGAGTAAGGGTTCTTGACGTCCTTCTTGTACCTACCCCACATGTCCCAACAGTCCTAATATCCAACTCCCTAACACCGCAAATACTAATAGCTTGCTCTGATACCATTTTTTTATGAACCAATTCTGGAATCCATCTAATCTGATACATAACAAAATCTGAGATATGGTCTGAAGGGTGTTTCTGATCCCCATGGGCTGGAAACTAGTTCTAGGAATCAACATAATAACTATGGGAATGATTTTTTTCAAGACAAACCAGGATCAAATAGATAAACTGAAAATTCTGAATAACAAAAAATAATTGAACCTCAATAAATATACAAACTGATCCTAATAAAACAACTTCTGAAAAAAATGAATACAAAACTGAGACCTGGCCACATAACACAATCTCTACATGACCACTTGGTTACCACCAGCCAAAAAGACCAACTCATTCCAAGAGATACCAAACCAAAAACATGAACCTATAAAATAGCTCAGGTCTACCAAAAATGAATGGTAAAAATAGTGTGTGAGATTAAATCACTCATAAGGTAATAACCATATATTCCATTCATTTCCTTTCCCTAAATAGTCTATAAATACTGGTTTTAAATACAATTAAAAAACAATCTTTTAAAAAAAATTCAGCAAGTAAACACAACTTTATAAAAATTCCTTTTTAAAACAACACACACAGTTTTCCTTTTCAAAAATAGTTTCAATTTCCACAACCCATTTCAAATACAAAACTAAAATATATAACCAATCTAGATAATCAAAAGTGGTTGTGCAGAAAGTAATGGAAAACAAACAAACATGCACATCTAGCAGAATCAACATCCAACATATATCAGAAGTAAATAGAATATGAGAATAGTAACTTGTGACCATTTCTTAAACATTCATAGAGTTATCCCTCTATGTACTATGATTGGATGCACCTACTGACATATGGTGCATCTCCATAGTCAATAACCAATCGGCTGCTCTAAACTAGCCAATCCAGTGGCACGTCCCTCCTAGACCAATCATGTCACATACATGACATATTTTAAAGGTATTTTTCATTTAATTTACATCCTTGCTTTTTTTTTGGGGTTTTACTAGGTTTTAGGGAGGAATAGATGAATATTCATGAATTGGGCCAAACCGTGAGCCCAATTCCAGATTGAAAAATAAATTTTGTATCTATTATAACTTTTTCATTTTTAAAAATTTTTCATCCATTCAAATTCCTACTTGGCATCCCCTAACCTATTAACACCACCAAGGTAATTTGGAGCTTTTAGAAATCCATAACCAAGGTTTATTTGGGTTTTTATCTAAGGGGTTGGGCCTGCCCGAAAGCCCAATTCCTATTTTAAAAATATATTTTGATTATGTTATAACTTATAAAATTGTTGGGATATTTCGGTGATTAAAAGTCTCACCCAAGACCAATTAACCCATCCGCGTGTCTGAACTCTCTCCCCCCTCTTTGGAGGTCTGGTTAATCACGATTTGGTGCCGAACTTCATAGGCTTCCTCAAATCTCCCAGATTTGAAAAGGTAAAGTCTTTCTTTCATAACACTCAATTATCAATATTTTTCCTCCATTCCAGTTCCTAAATGACCTTATAATTCTTTTTCGAACGAGACCTAAGTTTTGGCTGTTTTAAATTTCATCTACTGGTGTTTTGGAGTGATTAATTCAAGATACTTCAAGTAAGTGAGTTCATTCATTTCCTCTTTCAAATTGCTTAGGGTTTTATTTGTTTTTATTAGGGTTTTTTTATCTTCCTTGAAGTCCCAAATGAACAGGGGATAGGGTTTCGAATCTAAGGTTTAAAATTGGGTTTTCTTTTCCAATTCTTGTGGTTTTAGGGTTGTTCTAGGTCTTTATTGGTGCGGCGGTGGTGCGAATTAATTTCCGCACGGTGATTCAAGGGTTTTCCTTAATTTGGTAGGTGATTCCATTGTGCATGAAATCTTTTTTGAATTTGATAATGTTTTTATGGTATTTTCATTATTATTTAATTTTATTATTTCTAAAAAAATAGTTTTAGTGGTGTTTGTATTTAAAATGAATCCTAAATGCCAATTTCATGTGAAATTGGGGGTTTCTTCATAGAAATGTTTTATTAGTTTAATTGGGGATACCCTATAAGTAATTAGTTGATTTTATTG
Source organism: Viscum album (assembly GCA_963277665.1). Taxonomy (NCBI): domain Eukaryota; kingdom Viridiplantae; phylum Streptophyta; class Magnoliopsida; order Santalales; family Viscaceae; genus Viscum; species Viscum album. The sequence goes on from OY728122.1 coordinate 764,428,753, forward strand.
AACCATAATAGGGATAAAAATACTGTTTTTAATGATTATCCCTTGTGTTTGTTTCTGCAAAATCTGGTTTTAATGGTGTTTTTGAACCACATGAAATTCTAAGAGTTGTGTTGTGTAAAAATAGAGATTTTGCAATGATGTTGTTTCGTGAACCATATGGGGCTACCCTAAAAATGATTTTGTGTTTTCATTGAAATGTAGTAGGCATCCCTTTCTATTTTGGAAAATTAAAAATGTGCACATAGTATGCAAGTGAGTTTTATAAGGAGTTTTGTGTCCGAAACACTACGGGATTTTGAGGAATTGTTTTATGAAAAATTTAAGTGTTTTGTTGCGTGTTTTAAGTGGTATAAAATGTGATAGATACTGTATTGGTTGTTTTTTACCAGTAATGGTGTTTTATATGATAATTTATTTATGTTTCATGCTAAAATTTATTGAGCACAAAAGGGGAAGCCCAGGTACCTAGGTGGGGCGGATTTGTACTAGTACGGCTAGTGGACTGGATGGGTTTTGTCCCTATTTCACTTAGAATTTGGATAACAACAACTCTAACTAAACTATGTGGATGATTATTTGGGACCACTGGGTTATGGGTATGTTCCCTACTAGTGGCTCGTGCATGAGAACAGATTTTTCTATGGTTACTTTACACCGAGGTACGAGGTACATAGGGCCCAAGACAACCTAGTGCCTAGGGGTGTTCCCAATGTTGTTGCTCATTGGATTTGTAGTATTTACCCATGTATTAGGGTGTGTTTGGAAGTAAATTACAGTATCTAACATTTCTATTTTAATTTTTTAATATTCTTAAAATTTTGGATTGAAAACTATTTTCAATTGGAGGTTTCATTTCTTGAAATTTTAACACTACTTTTCCTTGCGTATGAAAACTACTTGCTTTTTCACATTGTATTTATTACTTCTTGGAATCATTGGGTGGTATCCTATTGGGATTAGGCTCACACCCTACTTAAACCCCTTGGGTGTAAGTAGACTTGGTTATGTTTGATTCAGGTAAAGGAAAGGCTAAGGGTGATGGCGGTTCAGGGTGTTAGTTCCCATCCTTGGTGCGGAGTTGTGGAGACAGCTTGGGGGCGATGACCCCTAGTCGTGTGGAGTCCTTGGGGATATCTTGATGCTATAATTATTTTTATTTGGACCACTTGTATTATCTTTAAACCAATGTATTCAGTTCTGGTTTTTACTTAAGTCTTGTTTGGCTCAAAAATTTCAGATTTATATTATGGATTGTTTTTAATGTCTTATGCTTTCATACTCGGGTAAATCATTCCCAAACCTAAATTAATGATACTCGTGAACTTGTGCCAGCCTGTGGGGATAGGGAACGCCCTATGATACTATTTTTTCATGAACTGGATCTGTTCGCCTTGCCACGGGTCGGGTTTGGTGCCGTTAAGTCATGGGTTGGGTAGTTCTTTTCATGTGGTCGGAGTTAGAGAGATCCATAAGCCACCACGTGATCATCTTGCATAAGCACACACCCAAGACCCATACCTTAAGCATCACAAAATCTTGGCTTATATCTTCTCAAAGAAGGACCTCAACTTGAGGCAGCATCGCTGGATCGAGTACTTGCAGGGGTTCGACTTTGACATTGTCTATACCCCAGGAAAGGGTAATGTGGTGGCTGACGGTTTGAGCAGAAGAGTTCTAGTGCAGTCTTTGAGTAAGTCTAGTGATGAGTGGACATTAATGGGGCTCTTTTCACAGATGCATGTGGAAACCAGGGAACACAATGGAGGGGAATTCTTGGCGAGCGTCCAGTTGACTCCTTCTCTATTGGAGTTGATTATACGAGAATAGCCCAGTGATGAGTTGTGTCAGTAGTCGAAGCAGTTTATTCATGGTGGGGAGACATCCTCTGATTGGTCATCGTCTCCCGAGGGCATATTGTGCTTCAAGGGCTGTTCAGTAGTTCCATTATCTCTGTGAAAGGTGGTGATGCAGGATAGCCACCAGTCTCGGTGGGCTGTCCATCCGGGTGCCACTAAGATGTATTATGATGTACATTGGCAGTTTTGGTGGCCTGGTATGAGACGGGACATAGCAAACTTTGTTTCGAGATGCTACACATGCCAACAGGTGAAATCAGAGCACCAAAGGCCTTCCGGTTTGCTCCAGCCACTGCCCATTCCTACCTGGAAGTGGGACAAGGTCGCCATAGACTTCATTGTTGGCTTACCTCGTACACCTTGGGGTAAGAATGCCATTTGGGTGGTGATTGATCGTCTGACCAAATCAGACCACTTCATTACGATAAAAGATACAACTAAAGTGGATGAGTTGGGCCTTTTGTATCTTTAGGAAGTGGTGAGACTCCATGGTGTACCATCAGCTGTTGTCTTAGATAGAGACCCCCGCCTCATTCTCAATTTTGGGAAGGCCTTCAGAATGGCTTGGGGTCTCAGATTAAGATGAGCACGACATACCACCCTCAGACGGATGGTCAGACAGAGCGGGCGAATCAGATTTTGGAGGACATGCTTCGTGCATGTGTTCTAGACTTTGGAGGTTCTTGGGATAGCCATTTGGGATTGGTTGAGTTTGCTTATAATAATAGTTACTAATCCTCAATTCGAATGGCCCCTTTTGAGGCGCTCTATGGTCGGCCATGTCGGTCCCCCCTATGTTGGGCTGAGGTAGGAGAGACTTCACTATTGGGGCCGAGCCTTGTGCAGGAGAATTCTGAGAAGGTCAAGTTGATCAGTCAGTGCTTATTGACAGCTCATAGTCGTCATAAATCTTATGCTGACCGGAGGCGTTGAGACCTAGAGTTTTCTGTGGGTGGCAGGGTATTCTTAAAAGTGGCCCCTCGTCTGGGCCATTGTCGATTGGGGAAGCAAGGTAAGCTGATGCCACGGTATTTCGGGCCCTTTGAGATCACTGAGAGTATTGGCAAGGTGGAATACAGGTTTTCCTTACCTTCTCAGTTGACGTCTGTCCATGATGTCTTCCACGTCTCTCAGTTGAAGAAATACAACCCGGATCCATCCCATGTGTTGAGTTGGGAAGAACTAGAGATAGAGCCTGACTTGTCTGTTGTTGAGAGGCCGGTGAAAATAGTGGACTCCCAAGATAAGATACTTCAATGGAAGTATATTCCTTTAGTTCAGGTTCTATGGAATCATGGAAATGATACACATGAGACATGGGAGCAAAAGTCATGGGTCGAGGAAGAGTACCCATTCTTGTTTTCCAACCAAGATTCATGTTGACTTTCCGGGGCGGAAAGTCCTTCATGGTGGGGATAATTGTCACATACATGACATATTTTAAAGGTATTTTTCATTTAATTTACATCCTTGCTTTTTTGGGGGGGTTTCCCTAGGTTTTATGGAGGAATAGATGAATATTCATGAATTGGGCCAAACCGTGAGCCCAATTCCAGATTGAAAAATAGATTTTGTATCTATTATAACTTTTTCATTTTTCAAAATTTTTCATCCATTCAAATTCCTACTTTGCGTCCCCTAACCTATTAACACCACCAAGGTAATTTGGATCTTTTAGAAATCCATAACCAAGGTTTATTTGGGTTTTTATCTAAGGGGTTGGGCCTGCCCGAAAGCTCAATTCCTGTTTTAAAAATATATTTTGATTATGTTATAAATTATTCAATTGTTGGGATATTTAGGTGATTACAAGTCTCACCCAAGACCAATTAACCCAGCCGCGTGTCTGAACTCTCTCCCACCTCTTTGGAGGTCTGGTTAATCGCGATTTGGTGTCAAACTTCATAGGATTCCTCAAATCGCCCAGATTTGAAGAGGTAAAGTATTTCTTTCATAACTCTCTCAATTATCAATATTTTCCTCCATTACAGTTCCTAAATGACCTTATAATTATTTTTCAAATGATACCTAAGTTTTGGATGTTTTAAATTTCAGCTACTGGTGTTTTGGAGTGATTACTTCAAGATACTTCAAGTAAGTGAGTTCATTCATTTCCTCTTTCAAATTGCTTAGGGTTTTATTTGTTTTTATTAGGGTTTTTTTCATATTCCTTGAAGTACCAAATGACCAGGGGATAGGTTTTCGAACCTAAGGTTTAAACTTGGGTTTTCTTTTCCAATTCTTGTGGTTTTAGGGTTGTTCTAGGTCTTTATTGGTGCGGCGGTGGTGCGAATTAATTTCTGCACGGTGATTCAAGGGTTTTCCTTAATTTGGTAGGTGATTCCATTGTGTATGAAATATTTGTGAATTGGATATTGTTTTTATGGTATTTTCATTCTTATTTAATTTTATTATTGCTGAAAAAATAGTTTTAGTGGTGTTTTTATTTAAAATGAATCTTAAATTCCAATTTCATGTGAAATTGGGGGTTTCTTCATAGAAATGTTTTATTAGTTTAATTGGGGCTACCCTATAAGTAATTAGTTGATTTTATTGAACTATAATAGGGATAAAAATACTGTTTTTAATGATTATCCCTTGTGTTTGTTTCTACAAAATCTGGTTTTAATGGTGTTTGTGAACCACTTGAAATTCTAAGAGTTGTGTTGTGTAAAAATGGAGATTTTGCAATGATGTCGTTTCATGAACCATATGGGGATGAACTAAAAATGATTTTGTGTTTCACTGAAATATAGTAGGCATCCCTTTCTATTTTGGAAAATTAAAAATGTGCATATAGTATGCAAGTGAGGTTTATAAGGAGTTTTGTGTCTGAAACACTACGGGATTTTGAGGAATTGTTTTATGAAAAATCTAAGTGTTTTGTTGCGTGTTTTAAGTGGTATAAAATGTGATAGATACTTTATTGGTTGTGTTTGACCAGTAATGGTGTTTTATATGATAATTTATTTATGTTTCATGCTGAAATTTATTGAGCACAAAAGGGGAAGCCCGGGTACCTAGGTGGGGCGGATTTGTACTAGTACAGCTAGTGGACCGGATGGGTTTTGTCCCTGTTTCACTTAGCATTTGGATAAAAACAACTCTAAATAAACTATGTGGATTATTATTGGGGACCACTAGGTTATGGGTATGTTCCCTACTAGTGGCTCGTGCACGAGAACGGATTTTTCTATGGTTACTTTACACCGAGGTACGAGGTACATAGGGCCCAAGACAACCTAGTGCCTAGGGGTGTTCCAAATGTTGTTGCTCATTGGATTTGTAGTATTTACCCATGTCTTAGGGTGTTTTTGGAAGTAAATTACAGTATCTAAAATTTATATTTTAATTTTTTAATATTCTGAAAATTTTGGATTGAAAACTATTTTCAATTGGAGGTTTCATTTCTTGAAATTTTAACACTACTTTTCCTTGCGTATGAAAACTGCTTGCTTTTTCACATTGTATTTCTTACTTCTTGGAATCATTGGGTGGTATACTATTGGGCTTAGGATCACACCATACTTACACCCCTTGGGTGTAAGTAGACTTGGTTATGTTTGATTCAGGTAAAGGAAAGGCTAAGGGTGATGGCGGTTCAGGGTGTTAGTTCCCATCCTTGGTGCGGAGTTGTGGAGACAGCTTGGGGGTGATGACCCCTAGTAGTGTGGAGTCCTTGGGGATATCTTGATGCTATAATTATTTTTATTTGGACCACTTGTATTATCTTTAAACCAATGTATTCAGTTCTGGTTTTTACTTAAGTCTTGTTTGGCTCAAAAATTTCAAATTTATATTATGGATTGTTTTTAATGTCTTATGCTTTCATACTCGGGTAAATCATTCCCAAACCTAAATTAATGATACTCAGGCACTTTTGCCAGCCCATGGAGATAGGGAACACCCTTCGGACCTTTCCACGGGCCAGGTTTGGTGCCATTAATGGTGGCGACCAGATCTGGTTCGTGACAAATCAAGTCGAGGGGGTACCAACCTATCTAATCAGGGTCAGCAAGAAACTATCAATCGACCCTCTATATGAAACCTAGGAATCCAATGATAATAATAATTAAAAAAAATATTAGAAACACATGGTATAATAATCACAACCAACAATTTTATCATACATGATCCATTGGAGGGGATCCCGTCCTGAGGTCTAATGGACTCAATACCACATCATTCTCATTCATGAGCCAATAGAGGAGAACATGTCCCAAGTTCTAATGGTTTCAAGATATACATTCCAAGCATCAAAAATACACATGAAAATCCATTTCTTTCATAGTCATTATTAAACACTAACTGAGCCTCACACTACCCTGGTTTTCAAACCATTTTCCAAAACTTCACAACATGCCAATTGGGCATTTACATCACTTCACATAAAAATTACTTTTCAAAGAAAACACAAAGTGACAACTGGGTTTTCACATCATATGAGTTTTAAATAAAAACTAGAAAAATATTTCATGTGAAAATCAGGCAACACATTCCCGAAACTAATTCCAAATTCATTTTCAAATCCAATTCTACACCATTTTTAAAACCAATATAAAACATTACATTAACATGAAAAATTACAAATATTACTTTACATCAATTAAAATCCAAGATTCATCTAAATAATCCAAACAGTTCTTTACACCACTTGCATAACTCATGAAACCCATTTTAAAAACACAACAAATGATGCTTGCCGCATAGTTTCCCTAACCGTGCAACATATCACTACCCAATTCCAGAACCAAACCACACGCTTGCTGCAAAATTTCCCTAACCGTGCATAGGTTATGAACCAAGCATCTGACACCAAACTCAAGCCACATGGTTTCTTGGGTGAGGCCCCATAGTTTATCCCAACCATTCACTAACCATTCACCCTTTGCTTCCAGGCCTAAAAAATTTCATTTTTCAACCAAAACTGAAAAATTAAAACTGGGACTCAACCCGAACCTCAATCGAAGAACCCAAATCTAATAGAAGAAAAAAAAAATCTAAGGTTATGGTGTGACCTATTTTAAAGTTTTTAATGATATATTGGGAGATTTTTTATTCGGTTCAGGTATTTTTAACCCTTAGTTTTAACATGATGTATTATTTTGGAATAATTATATTACATTTTTGGGGATGTATACTTAAAGTTATGAGATAACCTTTGATGTTGAAACTTTCAATAATTTTGAGTTCATTAGTATTATATATGATATAAAGTTATTTATTTATAGAATAATCTACCTTAAACATTTTGTGTTATTACAGAATTTTTTAGATTAATGTATTTTTTTTATATGAAGGTTTATACATTTCATATATTATCTTACCTTGTTCTAACCATTTAATTTTTGGAAAATATATTAATATAGGGGGAATATATTATTTTCATTTTTTGGATTATTTTATCCTATGTAAGTTGATTTTAGTGCTTCAGGAATAAAAAAATTATCTTGAATTGTCATCATTTGGATCAAAATATGATATTGTGAATGAAATTGATCAAATGATGAAATTATACTTTTAAATTAAGTGTATTTAATTATTTTCTTAGTCTATATGGTCAAACAATTCCTCAAATATATGAAAAGTATTTTGAAACAAAAAATTTATCCTATTATCCACATTTTTGTTCAATCGATGATATTTTTCACACCTCATTGTTTTATGGTTAAGTGGTCATTAACATTATCATGATCATTCATATTCATGTGATCAATGTTCTTTGTCACTCTCCATCATTATTTGGACATTAATTTTTCCTCTATGCCCATATTTTCAATTCCCACTAATTTTCACCTATTTATAAATTGAGTATGTGTTTTTGAAATGAACTGATTATTTCCATTTTCCTCTTCTCAAAAGGAAGTTTTATTAATCATTTTAAAGATTTGGTTTTTCAAATAAGGTATTTTTGATTGTCAGACCCTTGATTACCAAGATCATGTTCAAATTTTGAGGACACGATTTATTAAAGGTGGGTAGAATGCAATATCCCAATATTTTTAAAAGAATACTATGTTCGATGGTGTATACAACATGTAACACTGATCTTAAAAAACCATGAAATAATAATATTTTAATACTATATTTATAACCTATCCATTAAATTATAATGTATTAATTGGATTAACCACATTATGAAATATATATATAGGTCATACTCAATCAAAATATATTTATTAATGCTCAAGAAATATGCATTAAATTTTTCAATACTCATATAAGAACCCAGTTTTTTCTGCGAAAGACTTTGGAATATTCTTGATAACATTCCAGAGCAGCGCCTTCAGACAGCGTGCGATTCCGAGCCCCGGAGTGGACGGAATTAAATTTCCAGTGCGTTCACACTGGAAACGCCAAATAAATGGGATAACTCCTAAACGGAGTTCCGGATCAGATATCTGAGTGTACGGATGGGTCCGGAATGGGGTTTTTACCCTAGTAACGACATAAAACTTGTCATCGCAGGACGTTTGGACCCCTCGCCCGCTTCTAGAATGTTAAACGAATAAATTAATTAATTAATTTATTCATTTAATGGTGAAACTCAAGTATCTTTTAAATGGTGGCTTGGATTGGAAAACTGAGTGCACTGTTGAGTTCGGAGCGTTCCGTTTACCCTAGTAGGGGTATAAGTTTCACGGGCGCGAGCCGTTTGTGAAAAATGGCTCCAGGGGCGTTTTCGTAATTTAGCGGCTTCAGACGTTAAATTTTATAACTTTTGAACGGGGTCTCGGATTAAAATTCCGAGACCACCGTTGTGCTCGGGAGGTGGTTTTTACCCCATAGGAGGATTAACCTCGACCCTACTGAGGGTTCGGGTTCGGGCCGACGGGCGGGTGGTTAAGCATTTTCTATTTAAACGCTTAACTCACCCCTCCCTCTTCTTCTTCCCCACCTGGACAGCCGCAGGAGGCATCCTTCCCTCTCCTCCTCCACTCCGGTGAGGCAGCTCCGTCAAGGGGATGGCACGGTGGCGGATTGCCCGTGAAGCTTCGGGCAACGCCCCTGCAGGTAGGAGGTTTTCTTTTGTTGCGTTTTTATTCCCGAACCTCCTTTGAATCAAAATTTTAGCATCGAATCGTTGTTGGATTTTTTTAAAAACCACATAAATGCATAGTAGAGGTTTTCCTATTTCCATCGCTTGTTTCGGTTCGTAAATCCGAGTTGCGAGGAGGCCGCAGCGGTTCGCCGAAGATTGCGGGTTTAAGGCTGTTTTCCGGTGGTTTTTTTGGGGGGGGTCTTCCGGGCAGCAGGCGGCGCGGGTGAGCGGGGGGCCTTGGCGGCGGCACGTCGGAGCTCCAGGCGGCGGCGGACTTAAGAAGCAGGCGGCGGGAGGGGGCTCCTCCGGGTGAGCTGGGCCGCAGAGCAGAAGCGTCGGCCGGCTGCGCCAGCCGGTTGACGCGGAGCCCGGGGTCGCGGCGCGCAACCCCGCTCGGGAGGCAGAGACCCGCTGAACGCGGGTCTCCGCGTGGAGAAGCGACCGGCCTCGTGGCCGGTTGGCTTGGAGTCACGCGGTCCGTGTGGGTGAACTGCGGCCGCGGCGGCTCGGCCGGCAGAGCCGCAGACCGGCCGGCTTGAGCCGGTCCAAGGGGTGTGGACCGGCCGGACCGGTCCGGTCCACCTCCATTTGCGTCCGACGGCATTAAAATGGCGTAACTTTCAAACCGTGGGTCGAAACTTCGTGCCGTCTATGGAGACGCGACCCTTAAATAGAGACGAACGTTTTGAGATGGTTTCGAGAATTTTTAATTCCAGAAACGAGGGGCCTCGGAGGCGCGACACGTCTTTAAGTGGACGAGCGTTTTTCCCGAGATTCTTGTTTTGGACGGCGCGGACACATCCGACGTCTGTTTTGAGTTCCGTCAGCGGTGTTGCGACCCTGGCACCGAAGCGGAGGTTTCCAGGGCAGTTTCGGGCGTTGAAGCCGGAGTTGAGGCGTGGGCCCCACAACCCGTCTTTTGAGCTGCGTGCAGCTTTTAGTGACTTTTTCACCGGACGTTCGTTTGGGGCGTGCGAGCAGTCGATGTTGGGTGTTTTTTCGAGGGCATCACATTGGCGCAGTCTGCCCGTTGTAACTCTGCACGATGGTGCGGGGCCCACGAGGGTCGTTTGGGCGTCGACGGTGATTTTCTATCTTTATCATCGGGCGGCCGTTTTGAACAAGTGCATAGTCCATCTTGTGTGCTTTTTCGAGAGGATCACAACGGTGCGATCCGTTCGTTGAGTTTCGGGACCGGGATGCGGGTCCCACGTGGCACCGCTCATGTGCGGTGCGCCCGAATGTATCTTTTTCTCTGGATATCCATTGCACTCAAGTGAGTAGTGCTTTTGACGTGTTTTCCCAAGGGGATCACAATAGTGTGATGCGCCCGACTATTTTCGGGGCCGAGGCTCGGGATCACGGGACGTCGTTCGGGCGTGAGGCGGTGTTGGTGAATTTTTCGTCGGATATCCGTTGGAGGCGAGTAAGTAGTCAATCTCACGTGTTTTTTCACGAGGATTATAATGGTGCAATCCATTTGGTTGTGCGGAGCCTCTTGCATGATCTTATTAATAGCGGAAGCATGGAAGGTGCTCCAGTGGTGGTTCGCCCTACCTTGTTTGTAGCGGACCCTTGGCGTGTGATCGCGCACTCTTGGGAGAGTGATGTAAATGGTTCACAAGTTGTGGTTGGCCATTCCTGGGCCTTTGAGGTGGAGTTGTTACGTCACACCTTTGCGTTGACGCTGGGTGTCATGTGCACGATAGCCTTTGGGCTGGAATGAGGTATACTCTGGGAGTATACAGGAGCGCTTGGAGGTACGTGTGGTTGTTTGTACCTGAGGATGTTTGTGCGCTCAGTTGGGGTTGACTTGGGGCCACACGTCGTGTGGGGCCCACATGCGCGCCGTGATTTGTTTTGCTTACTTGACCCCTCACGATGTAGAGGGTCCCTCTGTGTGTTTGTTTGACCAGCAGGGTGGAGTTTTTCCCCTGGCTCTGTGCTCGTTGGTTAACCAGCAGGGTTGAGTGGTCTCCCCCTGGTTTATTCTCAATGGTTTGGCCGGTAACGGTTCTAGTGACACCCCGTGATGGAGAAGACGCTGCACCTCATTTGGGGTGAGTTGTTCTGGAGTTGGGTGGTCGCGCGATACCCACTCCGTGTTCGGTTGGCCAGTGGTGTACCCTTCGGTAGAGATGGCCAGAGCAGTTCTGAGTTTTACCCTCCAGCGGGGATGGGCAGTGGGTTACTCATCGACTTATTCGGGTTTACCCTCCAGCAGGGTTGGGTAGTGGGTTGCTCGCTGACTTTTAGGATCTACCCTCCAGCAGAGACTAGGCAGTGGGTCACCCGATGCTCTTAGGGTCTACCCTCCAGCAGAGACTGGGCAGTGGGTCACCCGAAGCACCTAGGGTCTACCCTCCAGCAGAGACTGGGCAGTGGGTCACCCGACGACCTCTTAGGGCCTACCCTCCAGCAGGACTGGGCAGTGGGTCGCCTGTCATCTAGTTCCAGGTCTACCCTCCAGCGGGGCTAGGCAGTGGGTCGCCTGATGATGTATTAAGGTCTACCCTCCAGCGGGGCTGGGCAGTGGGTCGCCTGATGATGTATTAAGGTCTATCCTCCAGCGGGGCTGGGCAGTGGGTCGCCTGTTGACGTATTATGGTTTACCCTCCAGCAGGGCTGGGCAGTGGGTCACCCAGTATATTATTATGGTTTACCCTCCAGCGGGGCTGGGCAGCTGGTCACCTGATGATGTATTAGGGTTTACCCTCCAGCAGGGCTGGGCAGTGGGTCACCCGATATCTGGTTACAAATTACCCTCCAGCAGGACTGGGCAGTGGGGACACCGGTTGGCATTCCAGACTCAGTCCTCTCGACTAGGATAGTCTGTGGCTTACCTCCGTGATTACCGGAGCAGGACCCTTGGTTATACGGGTCGGTGATGGAACGACTTTGACTTTGAGCAGACCTCTCAACTGCAGGGCAGTGACGAGGTGTGGGTTGAATTTCCTATAACTTTCAAGTACGAGGGGCACTTTCCCCACTGAGACGCATTCTTGTGACGCGATCTAAAACCATGCGGGCGAGTCAGTGCCGCCCAAAGCGGATAGTGTCAAGGTGCGGTGATTGAGCCCCTTGGCTTGCGGTTCAGGGCATACGTGCAGGATGCTGGGCATCGATGGAGTTTTCTTCTGGGACTGTTGGCTACTCTTTCTTGGGCTGAGCTACGGGATGGAGATCCCCTTACGACGTTGTTCGGGCTTCTTGATTGGGCATAAGGATATGTATATACCGTGTTTCAATACCCACTTCTTGGGTTTGGTTACTCTCCTTCCAAGAGGGGAGAAGATGCGCGGGGTATGCCACGTGCTTTCCGTGTCTAACTTCTCGTGGTTGGATGAGTCTACTCTCCTGCTATAGGTAGCGAAGACTCGACGGGAAGTTCATCTTCTCACCGTTTCCAGCTCCTCGTGTCTGGACGAGTCTATCTCTTTTCTCTTGTTGGGTTGAGCTGGACTCTTTATTGCACTCTCTATTGTACTTTTGTTCTACTCCCTGTTCGCTCTACTGCTCACCCTTTGGTACCTCCTTTGTTGCTCCCTCGAGCCTTCGGGGTATCCTACTGAGTATTTTTATACTCACCCCTTCTTGGGCTTTTCCCGCACTTGGTGTGCCCTTGCAGACGACGGACAGGTGGAGTGTGACTTCAGTGGAGCGTAGGAGCTTGGGAGCTTGGACCGCGTGCGGTCGTCGTAGTCGGGTTCCAGGTGGGAGACCTGTCAGTTGTTTCTTTTTGTTTACCTATTGCTGGGTTGTGGCACTTTTTGGTTGGGTGCGTGTTTTTTCCCTTTTCTTTTCAACTTGTACCTTGTACTGTTTAGAGGTCGATGCACATTTGTGGTATTTATATAGTAGTTGCCCTTTTCTTTGCTTGTCTTTTCTTTTTACTCTACACTTTTTCATTGAGTTTGCTGTGTGTGGGTGTGTACAGGTGCTTAGGCAAAGGCCTCCCCGAGTTGTTGTGCCTTCGACGCTGGTCGCCAGCCCCTGGCCTATGGAGGCGGGCTTGGGGTAGTTGCGACTCGAGCCCTGGTAGGTTCGGGTCATGACAAAGTGGTATCAGAGGTGGTTCGTTCCTTGGGACGTTGTACGGACGTCCCTAAAAGAGGAATTGGTTGGGATTTAGGGCTGCAGTGTTAACGTGTCTTGAGAGCGGCTCTTAGGCCAGGGAGTCCAGTGATGGTACGGTGGCCGACGTATCCATTCACCAGGACCCTGATAACCCGCTTGTCGACTCAGCATACTGAGACACTTGTTGCAGGGAAATTTGTTTGTGCATCACATAGGACTGAGTCTTGACTGTCCTTCTTGAGTCAGCTCCCCATCGTTGTTGTTGTGGTATATACATATATGCTCATCTGACTGCGACACTGCTTGATAATATTCAGGATGTCTCCGCGAGGACAGCCAGCCAGGATACCAGCTTTGGGTGCGTGACGACGACCCTGTGAGCTATGAGGCCTCAGTCCAGAACCCATCATGCGAGCCCTTTCTCTGGGTGGGCCGGTAGCAGCACCCCCACCTATTGAGCAGCAGACAGTTTCAGCAGTTCAGGCTGAGCTTGATCGCAGGTTGAGTGCGCTCCGTGAGTTCCAGCGGCAGAGACCGCTGAGGTTCAGTGGTGAGCCAGACCCTCAGGAAGCAGAGGTTTGGCTCGAGGCAGTGGTTCGTCTTTTCAGGCTTGTGCAGACGCCGATAGATCAGAGAGTGGCTTTGGCAGCCAGCCTTTTCTGTGGATCAGCTTGGCGTTGGTGGAGTCTGGTGACTCAGCTTCTTGACGAGTCATCGCTTTCGTGGGATGACTTCCAGTTGTTGTTTCGTGAGGAGTTTTTCCCCTCCTGCTTACGCTCCGTTCGGATTTAGGAGCTCCTGCAGTTTCAGCAGGGAGGGATGACGGTGGCCGAGTACGCGGCTAGTTTTGCTGATCGTGCACGCTTTTACCCGGACTTGGTCCGTGACGACGACATCCGAGCGTGGAAGTTTGAGTAGGTTCTCTGCCAAGAGATCTGTGCTGTCATAGTACCCTTGGGCATTTTCACATATGTCGGGGTGCTAGAGCAGGCGCTGTTGATAGAGGGCTTCCTGTCATGTTTTGCGGTTGGTAGTGGCAATGGGCACGACGGAGCCGGGACGTCTGTCATAGCTAGCAGGCGCCGGAGGATAGGACCTTGATGCAGGTGTCCTTCCCACTGCTGGTTTCGGAGACGTGGTTGTATAACACTGTGGCGAAAAGGCGTAGGGCCTCAGCCGAGGATGCCCTTCCATGAGTGGATCCCGAGCCGTGGTCGTACACCACAGTGGTGCCGGAGGGAACCAGGGAAGTCCAGAGAGTCGGTGCTATGCTTGTGATGGGTGAGGTCACTTGGCACGAGACTGCCCGACCCGAGTTGCTGAGAGCTTCGGGCAGGCAGTAGGCGCACCACCACGGCAGAGGTAGCGCCGTGATCAGAGTAGTGGCCAGAGAGGTGGTTCTAGCAGAGGAGCGGGAGGAGCTAGAGGTGGGGGACGATGTTACGAGATCTCCCCATCACCACTAGGCGGTCCACGTCAGGCTCCGGGAGCTGACAGTTGGGACCGCGGGTAGCCGTGGGCTTTGGATGTCTACGATCCTGCAGAGCACGGGATGGTGAGAGGTACCCCTTAAGACTCTTCTACTTCTTGCAGTAGAATTGTTAGGCTCTGCATGTGAAAGGCGTTTCTCCCTGCTCCTTATTTGAGGTGTTACTAGGGTGATGCAGGGCGTCGGGTGTAACCCTGTGTTGGTAAGGAAAAAGTCGTGAGACCTTTTCCCTTTAGTCGATGGTGTTGACTCCTTCGCTTTTTGAGCATGTAAGAGAGAATCGACTGTAGAACCTTGTGTGACCAGATATCCTTGGGTGTTTCACCATATGGATATTCTAAAGGAGGGAATCATCGGGCCTTGTTTTAGGTGCGGTCAGTGATTCCAGTCGCGGCGTGCGACGTAGAGGTTCGTTCGGGGAGGTGAGCTACCCCCGAGAGCCTTCGGGTCGTTTGAGACAATGCAAAGGGATGGCGAGGTTGTCTACCGCCTCTCCCTAACCCCAAAGTCTGGAGTGGGTGCACAACATCGGCAAGGGCTGACCTCACGTGAACGGATCAATCCTTTGGTCTGTGTGCGGTGACGCAGAGCTGTGCGTGGGTTCTTTTGGGTATGGGAAAGCCAGGTGTGGGCTTAGTACCCTACGTTGCTCCCTAGTTTTTCTTTTCGGGGATGAAAAGCTTGAAGGAGGGAATGATGTAAGAACCCAGTTTTTGCTGCGAAAGACTTTGGAATATTCTTGATAACATTCCAGAGCAACGCCTTCAGACGGTGTGCGATTCCAATCCCCGGAGTGGCTGGAATTAAATTTCCAGTGCTTTCACATTGGAAATGCCAAATAAATGAGATAACTCCTAAACGGAGTTCCAGATCAGAGATCCGAGTGTACGGATGGGTCCGGAATGGGGTGTTTACCCTAGGAACGACATAAAACTTGTCGGCGCGGGACGTTTGGACCCCTCGCCTGCTTCTGGAATGTTAAACGGATAAATTAATTAATTAATATATTCGTTTAATAGTAAAACTCGAGTATATTTTAAATGGTGCCTCGGATTGGAAAACTGAGGGCATCGTTGAGTTCGGAGCGTGCCATTTACCCTAGGAGGGGTATAAGTTTCACGGGAGCGGGCCGTTTGTGAAAAATGGCTCTAGGGGCGTTTTCGTAATTTAGCGGCTTCGGACGTTAAATTTTATAACTTTTGAACGGGGTCTCGGATTAAAATTCTGAGACCACCGTTGTGCTCGGGAGGTGGTGTTTACCCCAGAGGAGGCTTAACCTTGACCCTGCTGAGGCTTCGGGTTCGGGCCGACGGGCGGGTGGTTAAGCGTTTTCTATTTAAACGCTTAACTCACCCCTCCCTCTTCTTATTCCCCACCTGGACAGCCGCAGGAGGCAGCCTTCCCTATCCTCCTCCACTCCGAAGAGGCAGCTCTGACAAAGCGACGACGCGATGGCGGATCACCCGTGAAGCTTCGGGCAACGCCCCTGCAGGTAGGAGGTTTTCTTTTGTTGCGTTTTTATTCCCGAACCTCCTTTGAATCCAAATTTTAGCATAGAATCTTTGTTGGATTTTTGAACAAACCACATAAATGCGTAGTATAGGTTTTAATCTTTCCATCGCTTGTTTCGTTTCATAAATCCGAGTTATGAGGAGGCCGCAGCGGTTCGCCGAAGATTGCGGGTTTAAGGCTGTTTTCTGGTGGTTTTTTGGGGGGGGTCTTCCGGGCAACAGGCGGTGCGGGTGAGCGGGTGGCCTTGGCGGCGGCACGTCGGAGCTCCAGGCGGCGGAGGCCTTAAGCGGTAGGCGGAAGGAGGGGGCTCCTCCGGGTGAGCTGGGCCACGGAGCAGAAGCGTCGGCCGGCTGCGCCGGCCGGTTGACGCGGAGCCCGGGGTCGCGGCGCGCGACCCCACTCGGGAGGCAGAGACCCGCTGAACGCAGGTCTCCACGTGGAGAAGCGACCGGCCTCGTGGCCGGTCGGCTTGGAGGCACGCGGTCCACTTGGGTGAACCGCGGCCGCGGAGGCTCGGTCGGCAGAGCCGCAGACCGGCCGGCTTGAGCCGGTCCAGGGGGTGTGGACCGGCCGGACCGGTCCGGTCCACCCCCATTTGTGTCCAACGACATTAAAATGCCGTAACTTTCAAACCGTGGATCAAAACTTCATGACGTCTGTGGCGACGTGACCCTTAAATAGAGACAAACGTTTTGAGATGGTTTCGGGAATTTTTAATTCCTGAAACGAGGGGCCTCGGAGGCGCGACATGTCTTTAAGTGGACGAGCGTTTTTCCCGAGATTCTTGTTTTGGACGGCGCGGACACATTCGACGTCCGTTTTGAGCGCCGTCAGCAGTATTGCGACCCTTGCACCGAAGCGAAGGTTTACAGGGTGGTTTCGGGCGTTGAATCTGGAGTTGAGGCGTGGGCCCCACGGCCCGTCTTTTGAGCTGCGTGCAGCTTTTAACGACTTTTTCACCGGACGTCCGTTCGGGGCGTGCGAGTAGTCGATGTTGGGTGTTTTTCCGAGGGCATTGCGTTGGCGCAGTCTGCCCGCTGTAACTCCGCACGATGGTGCGGGGCCCACGAGGGCTGTTTGGGCGTCGACGATGATTTTTTATCTTTATCACCGGGCGGCCGTTTTGGACAAGTGCATAGTCCATCTTGTGTGCTTTTTCGAGAGGATCGCAACGGTACGATCCGTTCGTTGAGTTTCAGGACTGGGATGCGGGTCCCGCGTGGCACCGCTCATGTGCGGTGCGCCGGAATGTATCTTTTTCTCCGGATATTCGTTGCACTCAAGTGAGTAGTGCTTTTGACATGTTTTCCCGAGGGGATCACAATGGTGCGATGCGCCCAACTGTTTTCGGGGCCGAGGCTTGGGATCACGGGACACCGTTCGGGTGTGAGGCGGAGTTGGTGACTTTTCTGTTGGATATCCGTTGGAGGCAAGTAAGTAGTCGATCTCGCGTGTTTTTCCACGATGATTATAACAGTGCGATCCGTTTGGTTATGCGGAGCCTCTTGCGCGAGCTTATTAATAGCGTAAGCATGGAAGGTGCTCCAGTGGTGGTTCGCCCTACCTTGTTTATAGCGGACCCTTGGCGTGTGATCGCGCACTCTTGGGAGAGTGATGTAAATGGTTCACAAGTTGTGGTTGGTTGTGCCTGGGCCTTTGAGGTGGAGTTGTTACGTCACGCCTTTGCATTGACGCCGGGTGTCGTGTGCACGATAGCCTTTGGGATGGAATGAGGTATACTCCGGGAGTATACAGAAGCGCTTGGAGGTATGTGTGGTTGTTTGTACCTGAGGATGTTTGTGCGCTCAGTTGGGGTTGACTTGGGGCCACACGTCGTGTGGGCCCCACATGTGTGCCGTGATCTGTTTTGCGTACTTGACCCCTCGGGACGTAGAGGGTCCCTCTGTGTGCTTGTTTGACCATCAGGGTGGAGTTTTTCCCCTGGCTCTGTGCTCGTTGGTTGACCAGCAGGGTTGAGTGGTCTCCCCCTGGTTTTGTTCTCGATGGTTTGGCCGGTAGCAGTGCTAGTGACACCCCGTGATGGAGCAGACGCTACACCTCATTTGGGGTGAGTTGTTCTGGAGTTGGGTGGTCGCGCGATACCCACTCCGTGTTTGGTTGGCCAGTGGTGTACCCTTCGGTAGAGATGGCCAGAGCAGTTCTGAGTTTTACCCTCCAGCGGGGCTGGGCAGTGGGTTACTCATCGACTTCTTCAGGTTTACCCTCCAGCAGGGCTGGGCAGTGGGTTGCTCGCTGACTTTTAGGGTCTACCCTCTAGCAGAGACTGGGCAGTGGGTCACCCGACGCTCTTAGGGTCTACCCTCCAGCAGAGACTGGGCAGTGGGTCACCCGACTCACCTAGGGTCTACCCTCCAGCAGAGACTGGGTAGTGGGTCACCCGACGAACTCTTAGGGACTACCCTCCAGCAGGGCTGGGTAGTGGGTCGCCCGTCGTCTAGTTCCAGGTCTACCCTCCAGCAGGGCTGGGCAGTGAGTCTCCTGATGATGTATTAAGGTCTACCCTCCAGCGGGGCTGGGCAGTGGGTCGCCTGATGATGTATTAAGGTCTACCCTCCAGCAGGGCTGGGCAGTGGGTCGCCTGTTGACGTATTATGGTTTACCCTCCAGCAGGACTGGGCAGTGGGTCACCCAGTATCTTATTATGGTTTACCCTTCAGCGGGGCTGGGCAGCGGGTCGCCTGATGATGTATTAGGGTTTACCCTCCAGCAGGGTTGGGCAGTGGGGACACCGGTTGGCATTCCAGACTCAGTCCTCTCGACTAGGCTAGTCTGTGGCTTACCTCCGTGATTACCGGAGCGGGACCCTTGGTTGTACGGGTCGGTGATGGAACGACTTTGACTTTGAGCAGACCTCTCGACTGCAGGGCAGTGACGAGGTGTGGGTTGACTTTCCTAGAACTTTCAAGTACAAGGGGAGCTTTCCCCACCGAGACGCGTTCTTGTGACGCGATCTAAAACCGTGAGGGTGAGTCAGTGCCGCCCAAAGCGGATAGTGTCAAGGTGCGGTGATTGAGCCCCTTGTCTTGCAGTTCAGGGCAGACGTGTGGGATGCTGGGCATCGATGGAGTTTTCTTCTGGGAATGTTGGCTACTCTTTCTTGGGCTAAGCTACAGGATGGAGATCCCCTTACGATGTTGTTCGGGCTTCTTTATTGGGAATAAGGATATGTATATACCGTGTTTCAGTACCCACTTCTTGGGTTTGGTTACTCTCCTTCCAGGAGGGGCGAAGACGTGCAGGGTATGCCATGTGCTTTCCGTGTCTAGCTTCTCGTGGTTGGATGAGTCTACTCTCCTGCTATAGGTAGTGAAGACTCGACGAGAAGTTCATCTTCTCACCGTTTCCAGCTCCTTGTGTCTGGATGAGTCTATCTCTTTTCTCTTGTTGGGTTGAGCTGGACTCTTTACTGCACTCTCTGTTGTACTTCTGTTCTACTCCCTGTTCGCTCTACTACTCACCCTTCGGTACCTCCTTTGTTTCTCCCTCGAGCCTTCGGGGTATCCTACTGAGTATTTTTATACTCACCCCTGCTTGGGGTTTGCCCGCACTTGGTGTGCCCTTGCAGACGATGGACAGATGGAGCGTGACTTCAGTGGAGCATAAGATCTTGGGAGCTTGGACCGCGTGCGGTTGTTGTAGCCGGGTTCCAGGTGGGAGACCCGTCAGTTGTTTCTTTTTGTTTACCTGTTGCTGGGTTGTGGCACTTTTTGGTTGGGCGCGTGTTTTGCCCCTTTTCTTTTCAGCTTGTACCTTGTACTGTTTAGAGGTCGATGCACATTTGTGGTATTTATATAGTAGTTTCCCTTTTCTTTGCTTGTCTTTTCTTTTTACTCTGCACTTTTTCGTTGAGTTTTCTTTGTGTGAGTGTGTACAGGTGCTTAGGCAAAGGCCTCCCCGAGTTGTTGTGCCTTCGGCGCTGGTCGCCAGCCCCTGGCCTATGGAGGCGGGCTTGGGGTAGTTGCGTCTCGAGCCCTGGTAGGGTCGGGTCGTGACAAATCATTTAATGATTTAAAGAAAATTTAATAGGGTGAAACCTTAACAAAAATGGACAAGGATCCTTTATTGAGAAGGTAGAAGTTTACATGAACCCAAAGGAAGGAATTTTATTACAATATCTCTAAAACATATAAATCAATTTAGAGGGAAGATCATCCACCCATGTGAGGTCATTATTGAATCCATTGTTAGAAAGACCATCCACCATAGAATTTTCCTCCTGATAAACATGGGTGATGATGTAACTAGAGTCAGAAAGAAAAACTAAACACTCCATCCATTGAGTTGTGATAGTCCACGAGAGATGAAACATATCATTATGGATAGATTTCCCAATAGTTATGGAGTTTTTTTCAAGATAATGGTTGGTCTAACATTTTTTCCTCACAAAAGACACCATAGTGATGACACTAATCATTTCACCTTAAAGGGATTATGTGATGTCACATGTTCCATAGAGGAATCATAGGAGATTCCCACTAAGATCGTAGAATACGAAACCATAACCTGAAGGGATCATATTCCACTTTGAAGTACCATATATATTTATTTTTATCTATCCTAGAATAGGATCTTTCTATAATTCCTCAAAGTTTCTAATCGATGTCTTATAATTTCCCAAAATACTGAGTGTTATAATAATACTAAAATCATGAAAAGAATTGTAAATTTTATCACCTTGTAGTGAACTAGCTTCCATGATCGAAACAATGATATTTTCTAGAGATGCCTAAATGTTGAAGGGGTTTTTTGTTATGGAATAGGTAGTATCATCCATGCCATATTTTGTGCAGGAGATCAGTCATAAGTGCATGGAAGAGGTTGCTAAGTTAGGTAAAGAGTTGCATGCTTACACAATGATGAAGATGAGAGGCGAGGGAGGATGAAAATAGTAGTGTAACTTCAAATAGGTCAAAGACTTATTTCCATAAGGAGGAGGTAGTGGAGCAATATACTAAGATATTGTTAGCATCCTCCTTGTATTGTCTACGAAGGAATAACCTAAAACAAAGTGGAATACTAAAATATTACAAACAAGAATTAGTGGAAATTCTATTATGAGTAATTCTCCAAATGAGGGTAATCTGTGAGGGCCTAATCCAAGTATTTTTTAATATCATTATCCAGGATAAGTCATGGATTAATTTAGAATAAATGGGACAATAATTTAATTTGGAATTTAGAATGATATTCAAAGAAGGTTTAGATACCAGAGTATCATCACAATGAGAAAAAAATAGTTGTTAAGAAACATCCTGACCTCTACTGGCAGTCCCAATTGAGGAATGACCATAAAGTCATTAATGTATATTTTTAAATCATGAAGGGTTTGATGAATATGAAAATAAGATATGAGGGGAGTATTAGTCTAGTTATTAAGCCCTAAATTAAGAGAAGACTCCTTGTTTTCAATATATATAGAGTGTAACATGATGCTGGAAAATGATGATTTGATAGACTACCATATCAAATAATCAATGTACTACTGATTTCCCCTCCTAAATTTTCCTAAGAATCTTGATTTGAGAATTCTTAGATCCATCAAGTCACTGTTGAGAGGATTCCAAGTGAACTGGTCTTAGAGAGCATCATTGAAATTTTTGATGTTTTTGATGCCCAAACCTCCATTAATGAGAGGATTAAAATAGTTGATCCAAAGGACAATGACCAATTTCCTTTCAGAGATTCTACTACTCCAAATGAAATTATTGATGTAGTAATTGAGGTTTCCAATCATCTCCATGGGCCATTTGTAAATCCTAAATGAGTACACAAATTTAGAGACCATGATAGTATTGACAATGAAAGACCTATTGGTTATCAAAAGGGATTTTACATTCCAATATGAGAGTTTATTTTTGATTTGGTTAAAAATACTAGAGAAATAATTTGTTGGAACCGGGCGCGCAGCGGAAGCCCCAAATAGGTGGGTTTTTTAAAAAAAAATCCACCGCCGTTCGCCGTAAACTTGCCGACGTCGGTGAAGGGCAGCCCGGTCAAAGCCGAGGACCACGCGTGGAGGATTTTAAGCACAAAATTAAACCGTAAAATACCTGGTTTGAATCCAAAGCCGCGCACGACGTCTGCTCGTCGTTGGCGATCGCTGCTCGAAGAATCCGAAGCCGAATTCCTCTAGATCGTCCACACACGCTTCAAGGAATCTGCGGGAGCACCGTTCGTCGTAATCTGGGTACTAGCGCGGATCTGCGACGATGCCTTCGATGCTCCAACGACCACCGCATCGCTTCGCTAGCGATGCCCGAGAGAGAGCTCCATCCGAGATCCTTGGATCCAGAGCATATCTCTCTAGAATGTGGGAGAGAGGAGAGGAGAGATAAACTCCATGAATAGTCTTTGGCAAAGTCCCCTCCTCTTATATTTATAGTGCTCAATTAAAATACCCGGTATCGCCTCGCCAGCCCCGAATACTTAACGCACTATTAACGACGTTTTTATGACTTCTAAACTGAGCCATAAATATTATTATCATTTACTTGTAATATATTAAAATATATTACATGATAATAATTAAGTCATTAACCCGACTCGTCGCTCCCATAAATATTAATTGAACCTTGAATAATTTAATATTCGTCAATTAATATTTTTCATGTATTTACTTAAAACTCGTAAATACATTTAATAAATAAATTCAATACTCATTATTCTAAACTCGAATAATATGAATATATTTATCGCATTGGTGATCGTTTAACTTTGGACAATTCCCGGACCCCTAGGGCGGGGCCCACTATGTCCAATACTCCTATTCAACTGAATATGGCAGATTCTTGAATACGCTATTGTGTGTGACCCTCTAGGCCCTTATTTCGACAGCCGTGAATAGTATTCACAGACCAAGAGCGGGATCTAGCAACCCATCATGGCCCCTGAAGAAATAAGGATTGTCACAGTAGCGACAACCAACCTACGAACACGCACTGTGTAATATAATCTCTTTGTCTATAATATCTCATAAAGCAGGACGCACTCTCGTGTCATCGCCCTTTTCTTGCTTTATTGTTTGTTGATGTAACTGGACGGATTTACCCTCGAATGCCATGGCCATGGTCTTATAAAGGTACTGCCATCCATATCAACATGGCCAGAGATATATTACTTCCATAACCTGGAAGCGACAAATCTTTTCTTGACCATTCAACCAATGACATGCCACTAATGACGCACCCGACACAAACTACCTCGCCACGACTTTATTGTCATGGTTTTCATCTTGCATCAAAGTACGTGATCAAATGACATACATTGGTAATGATCTCAAGTCAGGAGACCATTACACATGATCGTAGATAGGAACATCCAATGACACCTGAAACATGTGGTGTTCCTATTGGCGGGTCAGTCCTCATGATCTCACTACTAGAGATCACCAAGTGCGAACTTCATGAGAAGAAGTCTCAATGCTTATGAGCCCCCAGCACCTGATGGTCAGACATCTACTATGTCCAATTAGTAAGATGTATCTAGACCATAGAACATATATTTAAGATTAATATCATAGTATCTAGAGGTTCTCATTATATCCTGGGAACTGCTATAACCTTTCGATACGATAATTAATCTTTGGACATTACCATTTCAATAGTGGACGCAGAAAAGTCTACACTATAATGGTAAGATGACATCATGCATAGTTAACTCTATACACGATATGGTAATCAAAAGCACATAATAGTTGGGTCTAGGGCACCCACTATTTCAACATAATTCACTTTGGGTCTCCTCAAGAATAAAGGGTCACTGAGGTGGGAAAAGGTAATAACTCCTTCTCTAATACCCGGATCAAGTAGGACGTGAGTTATTATGGAATAGGGGATACTCTTCCCAAAGAAGATGATGGATTTTTTTTCAATTTATGGCCTATACTAAAACAATTTCATAGTGGGAGAGATCTTATTTGAGGTTTTGAATATTTATTTTTCCTCATTATAAGAAGATGGTGATTTCATCCACATAAATAATGTGGGAGGGAAAAACTCTTGGAAGCATTGATGAGTTTATGTTTACCTTGTTCCACCATGTGAGTGAGGAGCCTACAAAAGTAATGCTCAATAGTGGAGAAAATAATGGCACATAGAGGGATTCATTTCCTAACCATCCTTGAAAAATGGTGTATCCCTTTGGAGAGCCATTGGTGAGCATTGAAATGTGAGAATATTCAAATAGAGATTTAACCTAGTTGAAAAAAAACACAATTAAATGAAAAGATTTGTAACACCATATACATGATGTTTAAATCCATAGTGTTAATGGAATTCTTGATGTTAAGTTTAAGAGAAATTCTACAACCGCTATTTGATTTCTTGATAAGATTGAAACAATATGAGTTTGTGCTAATAGTTCTACCTTTGACAAAACTGAACTAGTTTTAGGAGACAATATTGTTGGAAATTGTGGAATGTCTATTGGAAAGGAAAAGATTATAGGTGATGGTGCTCGCCTCGCCCGTTCTCCGCCCTGACTGCCCTAGTTCTTCTAATCCTCCCCCGGCGGATCCTAGGGGTGAGATTCCTGCTCCATCTCGCTTCGGTGCGAAGTCTTTCAAAGAAGCTCTTGCTGGCCCATCGGTCCCCGCTGGGGTGGTTCCCTGCATCCCTGGTATTTCCCTATCATCTAGCTGCGTCAGTTCTGAGAATGGTTTCCCTTCTCTGGATATTTCATAGGAAGATCTTTCTTCAGCCACGGCTTTCCACGATTTGTTGCTGGTGGCGCAGTTCGGTCGAGATAAGCCATCCTTGGATTTCTTCAGGGGTTTCGTCAGTTCTTGGGGTCTCTGCCTTCCAGAGGCAGTCTCAGATCTCTCAAGGTCTTCCTTTTGTATTCATCTCTCCTCCCGTGAGGATTTTGTTAAAGCTTAGGCGCGAGAGCATCGTCGTTGCGGGTCTTGGCGGTTCTCCCTTTTCAGATGGTCTTGGGACGCTCACTATTGTAAAGATTCGTGCAAGGCCACTGTCTGGATCCGTCTCCTGGGTCTCCCTCTGCCCTTGCATAATCCTTCCATTCTTCAATCTATCGGCAACGCGATGGAGAGCTTTCTATATCTAGATGATGCTACTTGTAGTCTTCAAAATTTGGCTTGTCCAAAGATGTGCGTTGAGGTGTATCTATCCTCGGAGCTTCCGTCACGGGTTCTGGTCCGGGCCGGTTCCTCCCTTTCCTGGTGGCAGCGGGTGTTTTTTCAAAATCTCCCCAGTTTCTGTGCATTTTTCCATCCCCAGGGTCACTCAACCGATGTTTTCAGGAAGTCTCAGAAGGTGATGGCGCCCCCCGTAGATGTCGCTCAGACATCGCCCCGTGGTGTGGCTCATGAAGGTGTTGAGCATTCTTCGTCTGCTTCAGTGTTCCATGGTAGTCTCCAACCTATGGATCTCGGAAGTAGGGTGACACCATCTGGTGATTCCCCTAGGTACCAGACTCAGTCTCTTGCATCTCCGGTGGTGGTCAACCGGGCTCCGGTTGCCGGAGTTGTTGTTGCGGAAAAGGCGGGCCCAGCTTTCTCAATTTCTTCTTCTGAGGTTCACGCGCCTGCCTCAGCTGACGCGTCTGACAGGTCGACCGTTGTGTCACCTACCACGTCTGAATCCATTTCAGGCTGTCTTCTCCCATTAGTTCCTACTGTGGGTGGCTCAGTTCAGCGGTCGGATCCACCCTCTGGCCCCCTCATCCCGCGGTCGCTTGTGCTGCTCGCCTCCTCCTCTACGGTCATGCGGGATGCTCCTATTTCGGTGTCTTTCTGTCAGAACAAAATGTTCCCGAAGGGCGTTGTCGATGAGATCCGCGCAGCTTGGTCCTCACCGGAACAGCGGGTTCTTGAATCTTTTTATCTAGGTTGCGTGCTGGCGTCATTCTCCAATGTTGATTTGGTATCCAATAGTAGCCTTGCCGCTCTTGAGGCCCTCGAAGATCCTTTGAAGGACCTTCCCTCTTCTCCAAGAAAGAAAGGTAAGGAGGTTCAACAGGCTCCCTCCTCTACGGATAGTGGGTGCATCACTCGGTCCATGGAGAGAGGTGTGTCTGCCATCAACACTCTTTCAAAGTCCTGCCCTCCAAGCCGCAAGGCCACCACTCTTTTCTGTTAATGTTTTCTGTCATTATTTGGAATGTTCGGGGGATTGGTACCCATACAAAGGCAGCCTTCCTTAAGATAGAGGCACCACAGCGGAATGCATCTATGATTGTTATTATGGAACCCGAGAAAGGGGTGGACCGCATTGCCTTCTTTTCAAAGAAGTTGGGCTTCAGTAATTTCATGCACGGAAATCCTCTCAACTCCCACATATGGATTTTTTGGAGACAAAATATTTCTGTGGACTCTTTAGATTTTTCAGCTCAGCATATCTCGGTCAGAATCAGGGATGGGGATCTGGATGTTTTCTTTTCATTTGTTTATGTGAAATGTGAGGTTATGGAAAGGATGGACCTGTGGCAGCGGCTTTCGGAGTTCCAGGCTAGCTCGTTACCTAGGTTCATTGGTGGTGACTTTAATTTAATTGCGGATACTTTGGAGAAAAGGGGAGGAACTGACCTCGCGAGCCAAGGCATGCTTGATTTCCAGAACTTCTTAGCCGAAAACGGTCTCATTGACATGGGTTTCATCGGGAACAAGTTTACATGGTCCAATAATAGGAAAGGCAATGCAAGGATATGGTGCAGGTTGGACAGGTGCCTGTCGAACCTTCAGGGGATTGATTTCTTTGCACGGGCCTCAATTTCTCATCTTATCAGAACACTCTTGGACCATGCTCCCCTTTTAGTATAATTGAAAACAGGGGATCAGAGGCAGAAAATTTTTCATCACACAACTACATGGCATCATTTTGAGGGGTTTCGTTAGGTGGTTATCGACTCCTGGGGCCAACCGGTGAGTAGATTTGCATGGTTGGGTCTTACGAAACGCCTTCGACGTCTCAAAAGTGATGTCATGAGATGGATCTCCATGTCCGAAGGGGGGTCCAACCTGGAGGATATCAAGCGGGATATTGAGAATCTTGAGGATGTTTTGCAGAAAAGATGGGACAACGATGCCTTCGTGCTGCTGAACGAGAAGCAAAATTTTCTAGCAGAATCATTGCCTAAAATTGAGAGAATTTGCAGGGAAAATTCCAGACCCCTTTGGCTTAAGGAGGTAGATCACAATACTTCTTTATTTCAAGATTTTATTAGAGAAAGGAAGGTGTCAAGGAGGATTAACTTCAAATGTGGGGATGGTTCTTTTACATCCGATGGGGAAGTGGAAGGTAATATGGATGTTAACTTTTTTTAGGGTCTATTGGCAGGTCCGAGGGAGGCCCTTGATAATGATCATGGTGATCAGTCTCAGGCTGAATACTTTATGGGTTGTATCCCGAGTATGGTGGGAGAGGAAGACAACCAGATTCTCATCAGAGTTCCAGGGGAAGAAGAAGTAAGAGATGCAGTGTTCAGTTTGAAATAGGAGAGTGCCCCTGGGCCTAACGACTTCCCTGGGTCTTTCTTCGTCACATCATGGAGTATCATCAAAAGCCAGGTGATTTAGGAGGTTCAAGATTTTTTTAGAGGTGGTCCTCTTCCAAGAGTTATTTGTGCTTCTAGAGTTGTCCTGTTACCCAAGGTTAAAGACCCTACCGTCCGATCTTAGTTTAGACCCATCTGTCTCTACAATTTCACCTTCAAAATTCTTTCCAACATCTTGAATCGGCGGGTAAGTGGTCTCATACCAAAGCTAATCTCGGAGGAACAACATGGTTTTGTGCCGGGTCGTCGTATCCAAGGGACGATAGGCATTGCTAAGGAGATGGCCGATGACTTGAATCTCAAAGAGATGGGTTCCAATATTATGATCAAGCTAGACATGAACAAATCTTACGACAGGCTTGAATGGTACTTTATTATTGACGTGATGAGGAAATTTGGTTTGCATGATTGGTTTTGTGACCTTTCCTTCGGATGCTATTCCGCTCTTTGGCTCTCGATATCTTTGATAGGGAAAGGTTTCGGGTTCTTTAAAATGGTATGCGGTGTCAGGGAGACCCCTCTCCCCATATCTCTTCATACTGGCTCAAGAGACCTTGTCTCGGAATATCGTGTGGGGCCTGCAAAATGGATCCTTGACGGCATACAAAAATAGGTTTGGTAGCGGAATGATTTCTCATTTGATGTTTGTTGATGATATTCTCATTTTCATCAATGGAAGGCGTAGGTCAGTCATCGGTCTCATGAATATTATCTCCGTGTATGGGAAGTTGAGTGGTCAACGCACAGGGGAAGAGCAGCGTGTTCATTTCAAACAAATGCTCTAGAGGCTGCAACAATAAAATTCAGGAGTGTCTTGGTATGCAACGACACCAACTTCTGATGGACTATCTCGAGGCCCCTATTTCAAATGGAAGGATTAAAAGATCAATGTTTGGTGACATCATCAGTAGAATTACTGGAAGAATTGGCAGCTGGAAGAATAAATTTATTTCATTTGGTGGTTGTGTAACTCTGATTAACAGCGTGTTGGGCTCGATTCCTATGCATGTTCTGTCCACCATTAAACCCCCTAAAGGGACAATTGACAGGCTTGAGAAACTAATGAACAAGTTCCTATGGGATGCCAACCAAGCTAGAAAATTCCACTGGGCAGCTTGGCACCGGTTGGCCAGGCCTATTGATGAGGGAGGCATTAATCTATACAGCGTTGAGGAGACGATGCACGCCATGTAGGCCTGTATGGCATGGGAGATCATGGAGGGAGGTTCCCTTTGGGATAAATTTATGAAAAACCATTATGGGGATGAATGGGAGGCTTGGTATGAGCAGCACAGGGGGTTGTCTTACCTTGCACGGTGCATGTTGGACTGCCTTGAGGTGCTGCAAGAAAAGGGTTGTTGGGTGGTGGGCAACAGGGACCTCAATTTATGGTATTCCAACTGGTCTGGGGAGAAGCTGGCTTTCCCCGGCTGTCCAACTCCCAATTTATCCTTCAGGGAGGCTAGCCTTTATCCGGGTTTCATCGACGCCATTGAGAACCAGGTGAAGAAGGAAATCTACAAGAGGATTCAACTGATTGATGAACCTGATAGGTGGGTTTTTTCCAATTCATCGTCCGGGGATTTCAGCAGTGGGGAGTTCAAGACCATGAGTCATGTGAGAAGAGGTACGGATGAGTGGGCTTCTAAGCTTTGGTACAAGGAGTTACCTAGCAAGATGAACTTTCTTATTTGGAGGCTAAGAAACTATGCATTACCTACTGATGAGAACATTCAAAAGAAAGGTGTGGTTCTGGCTTCTCGGTGTCAATGTTGTATTTCTCCCAAACAGGAGTCTTCGTGGCATGTTTTCTTCTCAGGAGATTTGGCTATGGGTATCTGGAATTTCATGAACAACAGGTGGGGAGTCGAAGGCGCAGGTGGTGATTTTCTGGCGAACTGGTTCCAGGGAGCGCCAAAGCCAGGTGGGGAGTCGAAGGCGCAGGTGGTGATTTTTTGCGTGCTGCTGGATTATTTTGGAAGCGAGAAATACAATCCGGAATGGTGGATGCTACTTGGTCTCTTTGATGCAGGTTCATCGGATTCGGAAACAGTTGTAGAAGCGGTCAGGGGCTGTGGGTCAAGTGGATTCCTCTGGCCTCCGGTTTGAAACTTAATGTTTATGGATCCTTCTATTCCAGAATGACGAGGGGTGGCGGCATGGTAAGAGATTATCGGGTATCTGTTGTCATGGGTTTTAGTGCATGCTATGGTATAGGTACCTCGTTGGGAGCGGAAGAAAGGGACATGGATTCTGGTCTTATGTTGTGTAAAAGATTGAACAACTTTCAGATTTCTGACATCGAATCTGACTCGGCCTTGCTGGTCTGATTAGTCAGGGGCTAAGTCAGGGCCCCTTGGGAGCTTTCTTACTCCATTAGAAATTACAGAAGCTACGTCAAACATGGTATTCTAGTCAAGCATACGTATAGGGAAGGAACTTCTCAGCGGATGCTCTTGCAAACAAATGCTCTCTGGGAGTTAGCATTGCTTTATATTCTTGCATAGGCTTCCTTCCTGAGGACTGTAAAGTTTTTGTAACCGGGGACTCCCTAGGTCTCCACCACTTCCGCCCTCCATGATTTGGAGCGGACTTGTTTGTTTGCTTGATCTATTTTATCACTAAAAAGTCAATTTTCAGTCAGTCTATTGGAAAGGATCTTGGTAATGATTTTGTAGATGTTTTTATCAAGGTAAATAGGTTGGAAGTGATAGATATCAAAACCATTATCAAATTTCTGAATAAATAGGATGAATTGAGCAGTGAGGCCATGGGGAAGGCTGCCATTAGAGAAAAAATTTGTCACCAACCTATACACATATGAGTGTATCAAATCCCAAAATTATTGAAAATAAAAGAGTTGGTAAATCCATTAGGACCCGGTGAAATATCCGGATTTAAGATGAATATTTCTTCCTTAATGTCAAACTCAAGAGGAATATTGATAAACAAGTTATTATCTTCACTGTTAAAAAGATCATGAATGGTTCCATCAACTAAGTCTTTATTAATATCAGGCCCATTAAAGAAGATGATATAGCAAGAGGCAATATAGTTTTCAATACATTCCACATTATCAAGGACATGGTGATCGTATTTTAGGATAGAGTGGGGTCTATAAGATTTCTAGGACATTTGAAGTGAGTTTTAAAATTTATAATTATTAATTCTATCCTTGAGATGCTTAACCATGAAGGTCTCCTTCTCTATTATATCCTTCATAGAGAGCATAGAATTCAACTAGTAAGTGAGTTCAATCTCTTGGGGGAAGGTCCAAGAAAAAATACATATTATTGGATTTAACCTTCACTAGGTTAAGGATAACCTCAAGAGATGTAATATCCATGCAAATCAAGTTGGAAGTATCCCTACACCAAACCTTGAGCTTATAAGGTGAAGCAACCATACCAACCATTGACAAAGACAAATATAGAAATAAGGACCAGGGTAAAAGAATCCAGTCTAACACCCATTCATAATATACAAGTCTCTAGAAACTTCGGGTGAAATGACCACACAAGGTAACACCATCCTTATTTAAAATTATCCCACCCAAACCATCCTTGGTAGCCTCACTGCATGAAAAAAACCACATCCAGCAAAACAAAAAAAACTCAACTAGATTGCAGTCCCACTGCACAAAAAAACCATGCCCAACAACCATGACATGACCCAGATGAAACCCAAAGTTCGATAAGTTCATCCATTCCACAATCAACCAAACTCTCATCCTGATATTACATTACACTACTTGTACCACCCCATACACTCAACCACATTCCCAACCACAACAATGTAGGTTCCGGGCGCAGCGGAAGCGCATTGGTGGGTTTTCACAACTTTAATTTTAGCATTAAACAACGTTCAATTCGAGATCCATCATGATATAAAATGCCGTATCTTTAGAATAGAACAAAGAATGAAAAATAAAAGAAGAGTCCCAGAACCATTGAGATAGGATCATCATATGTTGGTTATAATTAATTTAATTAATTCACAAGAATTACCTCGGTGGAATTATTTCTTCGTCGATGTCTCCGGTCACGATCCTATGATCCGTCATTGCGTCGTAGAATCCAAGTATAGGATTCCTCTAGTGGTGATCCACACGTGCTCCACGTATCTCTGGACGTTGCCGAAGGGATCTCTGGGTGCTAGCGCGGAAGAACCTTCGCTTGCGATGTCCACCTTCGACCGCCTTGATCCGGTGGAGGATCTCGCTCTCGTAACTTGAGGGCGTTCTTGGTGGAAAGGGAATTATCTCTTGGCTTGATAGTATTTCCAAATCTATTGTGCACAACCAAAAATGGCTCTAGAAAAGTGTTGGGGTTGTGAGGATACGCCAACCACACACAACCTACCGAAGAAGAGGGGAACCCTATATGGGCTAGTTTCAAGGTTTCACAAACCATTTTCCAACCATGAAACATTCCACTTCCCAATTAAAGAACCAAACTTCATGCTTGCCGCATTATTTCCCTAACTGTGCACAGACCGTGTATTAAGTACCTAGAAACAAACTCAAGTCATATGGTTTCTTGGTATAATCAAAATGGTTTCCACTAATAATGTTCTAATTGTGAACCCCTTACTTTTAGGCCCAAAAACATCCATTTTCAACCAAAAATCAAAAATTCAAACCAGGAATCAACCAAGACCTAAACCAAAGAACTCAAATCCAAAAGAAGAATAAAATAAATAATTCAGAAGGTTAGGGTGTGATAATTCTCCCCACCAAAAATAATTTATGCCCCCAAAAATTCACCCAGCCAAAAGATGAAAAAAAAATCATTTCCAAATTTAGAATAAGACAAAAAAACTACACACCAAGGGGTGAAATTTCATTTTACAAGACACACCATACCATTTATAAGGAAAACCACAACATGAGGAATAATGGGAGAACAAGAGAGGGTTATCCCCACTATAATAACTCAAATAACATCCAGACATGACTTTAGATCATTCCAACATGAGAATTATCAACAATACCACCTAGGGGTAACCAGTGTGGGAAATTCTGACAACACCACCCCATGTCGAACAATGCAGGAACTCTCAAAATGAACCAACTTAGCTTATCTGCACAAGATAAACAACACCACCAACATAACTAAAAATTCCCCACATAAGTCAAAACACCCATCATAATGGGGAAACCCACAAAAATAACTTTAACTAAATGGTGAACCTGAACTCAAACTACAAACATCAATTCCATCAGATCCAAGAATATTCCAAACAAGCACAAAATAAAATAGTAACTATCCCACCAAGGGACTAATCACCCTAAGAGAAAACAATGAATTTAGGACCCACACTTTGATAAAAGTAACCACCCAAATTATGAAAGAACAAGTTCTTCATAATTTTACAATGAAAAGATGAACTTACAACATTAGAAAAACTAATAAAATGAATATTTAAATGTCTCTACAATAACATGGGAGACTGAAGCTAGGAAAAGGTTCCTCACACCCTTGATAATTCTTTACTATGCATGAGAGTCACTCTGAGGCCTATGGCTGAATCCCTGATGACTGATGTATCCACTACCACACAATTAAGCACTAACATCCTCCTATCAAGATTTTTTATTTAGGAAACTATTTTAACAAAACTTATCCAAATGATCCAAATAAAGACAATAATAACAATACTTTGGAGGATTATGGCATGATGAATTTGAATTCCTAAACTTTCCACACTAAAATAATATGAGATATTGTCCTAACAAACTAGAATTTTTAACCAATTAAAGTAGATTCTTAAGAATATGTTCCTCTAGAACACAACTCTCACCAAATGGGGAACCTTAATGAGCACCACCTACCAATGATTACACCCCCAAAACTAACTCATCTAAGAACACCTCATATACCAACTTCTCAAACTAAACTTCACCAGAAGAAGGTACTCACTCCTTGATCTATGGATGAAGATCCCAAACGAAAGGAGGAGATTTCAATAGATCCTATGATGCTATCTTTGAAGAGAAATAAGCATGCTCCTTAAAGTGGTCAATATAGGTCTTTAATGTCCATTAACCCTACTTAATACTCAAGAGATCATCCATCTTCTTTATCTTCACCCCCTCAATCACAAACCATTAGTTGAAATTGGTCTTAAACAATTCCCACACCATCCCAAATAGAATTTATGATAGATAAATCACCTTCCAATGGTCCAAATATGGACCCTAAAACAAACCCAATACAACACACACGCTCACAGCTTCATAATTTCCCAATGATCTAAAAACACACTCTACTTCCTCAATCCATTCCACTTCTTCTAATGAACCTTGATCACCAAAATGGGTAGGCATCAACCAAGAAGAACCAGAAACTGGTCATGACATGCTAGAAATTTTGGGGACCTTTCTGGGTGGAATTCTATGATCAATATGAGAAAGTGAAAACCAAAATCAAAATCAACTTAAAAACAACCAAAATACCATCTATGTCCATAATAACTATATCACATTCCAAATATCACAAAAAAACCAAAATCCCCTTTTTCAAAAACCACTATTTTCATTTCAATTTCAAAAAAACATTCTTATAAGGCCACTATCCAAATATCAAAATCCATTTTTCACAAAACAATAACCAACTTTTTAAAACAAAACCAATTCCCAAAACCATTTTCCCCTTTCAAAAAACATTTTGGAAAAACCAAGATAAACCTATAATTTTAAATACTCACCCATGGTATCCAATGAACCATCACATATGAATTCATTTCACTTCTACTTACATCCATGCATAGGTGACAACATTCACTTTCCACACATACCCACACATATTCAAGCATTCATAAGGAATATCAAGGGCCACACAAGCCATTTTATCATCTAGTCTAAGCATTAACCTAATTTTAAGTTCACTTTTCCCTCCACATTTTCTCAATCATTTAAAAATTCCAAATCACTTTATTTTTTAAAAACTCATTTTTCCAATATGAAATCATTTTAAAGGAATAATTTTCATTTTAAAAACCATTTTTATTTAAAAAACCCACTCACAGCAACCGAAACCAAAATGAACAAAACTCACATTAAACTACTGGAATGAGAAAATAGTGGTCATGCATAACCTAGTGGCATGGTTATTCCCCAAGTAAGAATCAACAACTATGAGGACCTTGAACCATGAACTCAGACTCCCCAGGGGTCACTACTTCATGTGAGATCACAACATGACACCGGATCACCTACATTGTCATTACTCATCCACTCAAGTCACAAACCAAAAAAAAATACTGAAATCCCAAACTACCCCTGGAAACACAAGGATCAGCGTAATGGTTTAGACCATCCCAGTATATTACTTTGTCAAAATATGGTGTTTGGTTGTTCTAGAAGGCAAAAATATATCATTTCAATTATTTTTTAAAATTCCAGTTTTTCCATCAGTAGGACGCGTTCGTGGCTCAATGTCGGTAGCTCAGTATTGATGACTTAGTGTTGGTAGGTTGGTCATCTATAGGTCATGGAATTGGTAGTTCAGAACGTTAGTAGGTTAGGGCGTCAATATGTTAGGCTATCATTAGGTTAGGGAATCGTTAGTTCGGGCATTGGTAGGTTGGGTGTTGGTGAGTCATGCCGATGAGTCGTGTCGGTGACTCGCTATCAGTGGGTTATGTCGATGAATCATGTTGGTGAGTCATGTCAGTTACTCACATTGGTAATTCATGCATTGGTGACTCAATGTTAGTGACTCATGTCGATGACTCACCCATCAGTGATTTATTTCCAACTTTTTCTAGTTTTTCTAGTTTTACCCCTCTTACATTTTATTTGACTTAAACTAATTTTAAAACATTATTTGAGCATTTTTTAAGGTGTTTAAAAGGATATTAATTATATAATTAATATCCTAACATGACCAAGACTTTTAAAATAGTCAAACCACACAATCTTGATCAGGATATGACTTTAATGGACCTTGAAACCATTTCCTTCCATTGATATTGGATCCAAATCTTCTAAGCTGAGATATTATCTTCCCAGTGTGTTTCCATTTTCTATCAGTGTGACCAGAGAATTTCTTACCCATGGATTCATGTTTGTTTTTTTGTGTCCTTCTAATCTGGTTTTCCATTGGAGTCTTTCCTACTACTCACGCACCCCCTATTTTTAGTGTAAGGAGGAGTTGCTGATCATCTGTTTTTCAAGTCAGGGATTCCTTTATCTCTCTTTTAATTGTGTATCATGTGAGGCAGGTGTAATGATGTCTTCTTGTGGGTACGGTTGAAACCAATTTAACAAAGATAAATGAGGGGTGGCTAAGATGATGATAATGCTTGTGTTTATTTTATTTGTTATCTTTGATCCATTTTGTGAATTGTGTTGGCTGTATACCTTCTAAAAATCATGTCCATTGGAGGTCGCTTTTTGTGCACCTGACTCGGGAGTACTTTTTTATTACCTTCTATTGAACAACTATGAACATGAAAACATTATTAATCACATATATTTGGTTAAATTAATGGATACCCCTAAATTGAACTAGTTTCTATGATAACCCCTTATTTATCAAAGTGAAATTAAAGAAAGAGTAAGTTAAATCCCAATACAAATTCCTATTTGGTGTGGTTGTGTGATGTGTATGGATATGTTTGACTATGTGTCTTGTGTTTTTCATGTGGTGTTTGTTGGAGTTGGTGGCCTAGAACCAACTACTTTGTACTTTATTCATTAATAAAAGACTTATCACATCTTGATTGTTCTTCTACGTGACAATGTATGTGATAATGTCCTAAGGACAACTGTTGCATTAAAGGGTCATAGCGGATCCCTACTATGATGAGAACCCGAAAGTGCCATAACACTATTCAAATTTGAGATTGATATTGAATATGAGATTTTTCCTGAGTTCTTTTTTAATTTCTTCTATATTGGACATGTTATAGAAATCTGTCATAAATTTTTGAAATGCAATAACTGTGAACAATATGAGAATTGGGTTGAGAATTTCATGCATAAATTACCTATTCCTAACGCAGAAAATCTCGTACATATGAAGAATATTGTATCAGGGAAGGATAGACTTTAGGGTGATGCTCCTCCACTAAGTAGAATATATATACCGGTGAAGGGTAATGGTAGAACCACTCCTTCAGACACTGAGGTGCTTTGGAATGAAACTTCTTATACGGTTGTGGTTTTTGGTTCTATTATGGGTGGTGATAGGATCTATGGATCTCCAAATACAAATTTTTTGGATAGATATAAAGGTAATACAAGTTAAGAACCATTGGTCTTGGCCCTTGATACTCTCCCTGTGGGGTTGATGGTTGATAAGGATGCAAACAAGTGTCAGACCAAAGATAAGTGTGTTGTGGATAATGAGGGATTTCAAATGGTCCTGCCCAAGAAACCTAGGGCTTACATCCCATCAGATAATCCTATGGAGGGGGGGTATCTTCCCAGACATGTGCGGTGGTGGATGTCACTATTTTCAGTGCCAATGAGGGTGATATAAACAAGTTTTCTCATGTGTTGGATGATCATATGGCCTCTCATGTTATTAATGATCAAAAATATTTGTTGACGTTGTAACCTCCATAAATTGGAAAGGTAAGATCTTATGATGCTAAGAGTCATAACATTGATGTTATAAGTTGTTCAAGAGGAGATGGTAGGATGAGTTTGATTGATAATTGGACTTATCCATCTCAATTTTTTGAACTCATGAAATCTATTTATGAATCGTTTGGAAAGGCCTCGCTAATGGAATGTGAAGCTGCAAGGACAAGAAATTTAAAGGCTCCCCCGATGGATTATGTGGGTGATGGATACCCCCAGGGTCTCACAGATGAAATGAAAAAATGTTTTAACTTACAACTCAAAATTACCTTTGATAAAATGGAAAAATATGTTTTTGGATATAGGGACTATTTGATAGTTCAAAAATTATTATCAAAGAATATTGAAGATGGTTTTTAGTATAATATGAAGCTTGAATTTCAGGATCTTTTATGAAAATATGCGAGAAATGTTATTCTATAGGACTCCTCGAAATCATCATCGATTGATGAGTTGGTGTTTCCCCAATGGGCCTAGTCATAGCAAATAAAAATACATCTAAATAATAGAGGCCATTATCCCATGAATATGGGTCCCAGAGGGAGTGGTAGGAGTTGACCACATATTTTCCTTGTCTATAGTGTCTTTAAAGTAATTATTTCCTACTTATCTCCTTTTTTGTACTTTACTTTTTTATAATAATTTTGGTGGGTGTGGGTTGTCTTTCCCACTCTTCCTCAAACCTTTTTGAGTAAATTAATAACATCTAAGAAATAATTTAATAACTATAATGAATACTAATTTAAAAATCTATGGCTACAAAAATGCTTTGTTTAAAAACATTATTTTTATTATATATAAAAGTTAAATTTCTCATATTTGGATTATTAAATTTATATAAATTTATTTTTTATATATAAATAAATTTATAATTATTAATTCATTGATTTTCAATTAGTTAGAAATGAAGATAAGATCACTTAATGATAAAAGAGTGATACTTTTGAAAAAAAAATTATGTGTTGTATATTTTTATCTTAATAAAGTAAATGAATAATTATTGAATAATGGATTTAATGAAATATATATATATTTATATATAATATAATAACTTATAATTCATCTAAATTTTATTAAATGGTAGGTAATAAATATTAACAAAATTTAAGCTTAAAAAAGTATTTTTCTAAAAGAAATTGATGTGTTATGAATTTTTAAATTAAACTTAATTTTTATTATTTTTATAAATTTAATAACATAAAATTGATTTAATATATTTAATCTGTATATAAAAATTAATTAACACATTCAATTTCATTATTTTGAAAAAAAATATGTTACTGAGGTGAAAATGGAGTTATCACGGAAAAGCTAAAACAAGGTAAAAACGATTTAACTAAGGGGTAAAGTCTTATAATGTTATAAAAAATTATCTCTAAAATTTTTTATTAGGTAATTATTATAAAAAACTTATCTATTTTCCATTATTTACCTCTTCGGATCTACTTTTAATGGGAAATTACATTCCTTACACTTTAATGAATGAGTATTTGAAAAAATGCCACTCTTCCTTACCTATAAAATAACCCCTACACCTACCATTCATATCCAAACATAAAATTATAATTACACCCTATAATATTCCATATTTTCTTCCCTAATAAACCCTTTCCACATTGGGTAGCTTAGGGTCTCAAGAGAGCACCCCAATTCTTTAAAAACCAAGCTGGTTTATAAGTGAAGATACATTTTTTCTTTGTAAGTAATGACTTATTATCCTTATTTTTTCTATTTTCATATTTATATATATCTTAAAAAATATAATTTATATTATTAATAATCTCAAAATAATATCATTATACATCTATAATGATAATATTATAATAAAATCACTTCATAATTATACTCATCCATTGACTATAGCATGTTCTTATCTGACTCGATTTAACTACATACATGAATGATGCTATAACTTTTTATGATGAATGGTTATTAAAACTTAATTTCCAGGAATAGATTATTTGAAAAGTTAAATAATTTTTTTTTGTTTTTTTTAATTTTAATATTATGATTTAACTCACTATTAATACACCACTTATTATTCATTTAAAATTACTGAAATAAGTGTGTTATGGATTTCATCTTGGAGAACCATACCTATAACTCCCATGGAATGAAATTGGAACATTATAACTCATTATGGAACATTTATTTTGGAAATATTAATATTATATATATGATGAACTCATTAACATTAAATGATAAATAGAACTATTTTTCCAAAAAACACGAGGAACAATTGAAACTATTTAAAACCAATAATCGATATTAATTGAAAATAAGTAACAAATATGTAATAAATGAAAATAAAATATTAATAAAAAACTTAATTAATATAAAAAAGTTTATAAAATATATTATTAATGGGTATTATTTTATTATAAAGGAGGTTAGAGTGCATCCAACTAGGCAGTAATCCAAGGTAATGGGTATTGTTAACTCGATCTCTTTTCATTGAGTTATAATCTCTATAATTGAACATTATTTTTTTAATTTTGGTTTCGAAAAAAATATGATTAGGTTATATTGTATTTACCATTTATTTTTTATTTATTTTTTATTTATTTATATTTCTTTCTCAAAATAACCTTTCCAAGTTATTCTTACTTCAAATATTATGATTTCTATAAGGGTTTTCATTTCAATTTACATTCATTGAATAATGTTTTCAAGTTATGAACATATTATTCTTTTAAATGGTGTATTTACTACCCCATTTAATTATTTTATCGTAAGTAACTTTTTAATCATTTTATTTATAATTATATGTTATAATCACTCTTTCATGTTCTTTTTTATTCATATTCTAACAAAGTTGTAAGGGTTATTTGTCTTAATTTCCATTCTATGGGACATATCTTATGTTGTGAATGGTGTTTTATTTTATGGATACCTATTCCCATGGAGTAACGATTATAGGGTTTCCTTCATTCCACCATGGTTTTAGATAACCTTCGATCAACTTCAACAGAGGAAGTTGGTTATGGATTCATCCCTCTAGATTCTCATCTGATCTAGTGGATGGTGCTTATTATTAGATTTATTAAGGATTATCCTATCTCAATCGCTTCTTGGCTTATCTCATCATCACCATCAAGTTCCAATGCTTGTGATGCGACTCTCTGAATACTCTCATCCCTAAATGTGTCTCTAAATCTGGGATCCCATTGCGTGGATTGACGTTCGTTATTGTGGTGGAAGTTTAGTGCTAGGTCAGTGGGATTTTTATGGAAAGCGTCACTTTAGAATATCTCCTTAGAGGTGGTGCATGAATTATAAGTGGTGGTTTAGCTATCTTAGTGGTAGTATGGAAGTGACATTCATCTTGTTCATTGGACAAGTCATGTATGGTGGGTTGTGGAAATCCAAATGGCGTCAATGAGGGTCTTGTGTGGTTGATGGTGCATTGTATTTAATGATGGTTGTCTATGTTCTGACTAGTTCATCTTGTTGTAAATTGATGGTTTCTATTGGTGGTGGGATCTGCATTTGGCTTCATCGGAGTCTTATTCTATGGCCATATCTATTTTATTATTTATAGGCATTGGTTTTATTGGTTATTTTTGTTATTGGGGTGTATATTTCTTTATCAACACTGGTTTCTTCCTTTTTTATTTGGATTTTGGCACATCATTTTGTTGGTGTCACTGGGTGGGTGGCCTCGAAAGAGGGATGGGTTTCATGACACCCATCATTCATTCATTCATTTATTCTTTGTCACTTTTTAGGGAAGGATTTGTACCTTTATATTGACTCTTTCTCAGTGTTTTTAGTTAGGTTTTTCATTTCATTAGGTTGACATTTTTGTGAGTTCTTTGCATGATTTTTTGGGTGGGAGGCTCAAAATATGGAAGGGTGTGCTGGAAACATTTGATCCGGCTCTCTGCCACATGTATGGGTTGGTTAGAAAGGTGTTCTACCAAGTTGTGCTTCCATCATGGTGCAACATATTGGAAGAGGGGAGAACATATAATTTTTACCGAACTCACTATTTCATTTTCATAAAAGGGAGGGTATGAGGCTTTTTCTGGTATTTGATTTTATTTTTTCTTCCCTTTGGACTTGTAGGATCATTTTGACCTTTGTCTTTTGTTTCTTTATAGAATTTTCCCATTGTTTTTAATGGGTAATCTCTTCTCCTATTTTCAAAAAGGTGTTCTATTTTTTATGGTCAATAAAAGGGGGATTGACCCTCAACCTTTTGGAAAAAAATATACACACCTTTTCAAGATCCCTTATTCATATTATTTTTATTAATTTATCATCAATGTAGTATGGGTTTTGCCGAATCAACTTCCTTTACATTTGATCATACACATTTCCCCTTTTTAATTATATTTAAAGTTTATTATATTCTACCATTAATCTTTTTATATATAATTTTATATTTCCCTTTGGGTAATTTTAATTTTTATATCAAAATATTCTCCATTATTGGATTTCCTTCTTCGTAAAAGTATAATGTTGTTATGAATAATTCTCATCCTTTATATTGGAAATTTCTCCTCTATTTTCATATTCTACATACCAAAAATGTTCTCTTTACATATTTTTAAATTCAAATATATATTATTTTTATACTTTTCATATCTCTATTTATCTTTTTATAATATGGATAATTTTTAACCCTTTCATCGATGTGGGTTTTTATCAAAAATCTACCAATAAAGATTAACAAATCACTTCTTTATATGGTCATACATTTTATTTTATTTTTAAATCCACTTATAGTTACATATAATTTATTTCTTTTTAATGTTATATTATTAGGTATTTTTATAAATTTATGTTTAAAAAATTTATCCCTTCTTAAAAATGATTTTTGAAAGTATCTTGTAAGTTGATCTTTTTATAAAAATGATAAAAATGTTTTCTAAAAATTATTCTTATGAGTTAGATTCCATTTTACTCTATATCACTATAAGATCTATCTCATATGGAGTAATTTTAATGATCACACTCTATATTATTTTATGATATACATCCTTTGAGATATTGAATTTTGGTATCAACCGATCTAATTTTTTGATGTTATTTTATGTGATACTGTTTGAAAAAATTTTGAAATCCATTTTCTTTCCATGGGGATTTATGTAATATGATATATGATTTATTTAATCTAGAACACATATGTGTTTTTTATCATTATAATATGGGCGGAGTCCTATATATACCTCTAATGTATTGGAAAAGTGTTATATCTCATGATATAAATGATGTTACGTATGGACTTGGTTAAAAGTTCGCAATTTTATGTGTGGACCTGATTTCATGTTCACATATTTATGTATTGATTTATTTTCATTTATCCATGTTCAAAATTTTATACCTATATTTGATTTTATGTTTATCACATTATGTGTGGGCCTATTTTAATTTATCCATGTTCACAATTTAACGGGTGCACCTAATTTAAAGTTCACATCATTATGTGCGGACCTGATTACAATTATCCTCACCTACTATGTTATGATTTCATATGCTTATATTTATTCTCTATTTTTATGTTATGCTATATTCTTATGTTCTTCTCCAAGACTCATGATTATTATCACATGACTCCGTAATCTTACTCCATGGTATTTATTTGATCTTTAGAGGTTATGTATCCTCCTATCATGCCTTATGGACAAATTTTATGATTCCATGTTCCTTTTTATCACATATTTTCTCCATGATCATGTTTTTTCAACTGGTTATGATATTACTATTGAGTCAATAAGTTCCCTGATGACTTTTTCATTTCTTTATATTTTGAAAATCACAAACACTCTTTCTTATGGAAAATTATCTTTCTCTAATAAACATTTTCTTAAGGAATATTTTCTTTCTCTAATAATGTATTTTACTTTACCTATGATCTACAATGCCTTAGTTAATATTTTATCAAACCAATTCTAACCATATTTTTCTTAAAGACAAAAATTATATCTTTATCTAACTTAGAACCTTACAATTCCTTAGAATTTTATTTCCCCATAATTGTGAATCTGATTTCTTTTGAAATCAGACTCTATTTTTTTGTAACCTGATGAGATGAGGGCATTCCATCTCATTCATCATTTTAGGAACCTCTTAAAATTCACATTCCATGCATTATGTCATGCCATATAGGGGGCGTTGCTTGATTTAATTTTATTTTGATATGTGCCATGATTGATATACAAACTTCTTGATAAATTAATATATAGGGAATCAGAAAACATGGTTGGTACTTAGAGTTCCTTCTGTAACCTAAGCAGTGTTTTCTTGATTAGGATATGATAGACACCCTAAGAATCCAATTATAGCACATTGAATCGTGGACCAAGAGTCCCATGGACTGGAATGTGTTATAGTTTGGATTAGGTGGATTCTATATTTTGATTCATGAGGAGTATGGGGCCTCATGGATAGGAATTTGGTGAACCATTTGGTTCAAAAATTAAAAATGAATTATGATATAATAGAAATGATTATGAAAATGAAATGGAAATTGGAATTGTTGAATGGAGAGCTTGGCCCATACCTGACCCTCATAGTGGGAAGTAGGTAGTTTATGTAGTTTTATTTGACCTATATGCTTCATAGACTTGAATAAAGGATTATTAATAGGGGTGTGTTATTATATGAGAATTATTGTATCGATCCTATTTAAATTTTTCTGCTTTTATTGGTCGTTGGATCTTTATTTGAGTCATGCGCTTTGAATTTGTAGATATATTCCACTGTAAAGTCCTCTGGTTGCACACCAAAAGGGTAGTAGTTGCCATGCTCTGGAGGTGGTAGGCCATAGGATAATATTATATCCTTCTATATTTCCCATTGAGGCACCATTTATGGTTCTGAATGTAGGTTCTGAGACATAGTTCCATGAAGGATTTATGCATTTCATGAAAACCATTTAGAGAGAACTGCGACCTTCCCCGACTATGGAAAATTTTATGCGTGAGTTCCAACAATAGCATATTCCCATATTTTTAGGGGATAGAGGACTACAAGATATGGAGTCATGGATATATTCCATGCTATATATCTTTAATAATCTTGATAAACCTCCCGAGAATAGGGTAAAGATCTCTAAATATATGTTTCATGATTCCTCCAAGAGATGGTGAGATTTCATTAATTAGACAGATCTTCCTCAAGAGATAGATTAGAGGGATTTTCATATGGACTTATATTATTATATATATCATGATACATTGAGGTCCAATAGAGCCTAATAGTTAATTCACTTGGAGTAGGGTACATTATCAGTTATGGATTATTCGGCCCATTTTACAGAGCTCCAGTGCTTCACACCTATTCTGATGGGTGATAAGTTATCTAAATCCAGGCGATTTGAGAATGGTCTCAAGTATGATATCTGTTCATAGGTGAATGTATTTTGACTAACTACTATTTTTGGAATATTGAATCAGGCACTTATCATAGAGTATAACTTGAGATAGGTTGGGGGTGTGAGCCAGGGTAGTTTGGAACCTAGATTTGGTACTAAATCGACTAGTGGTAGGAAGTGTCATATGGAACTTCCAAGCTATGATACTAGTAGTTATATCATATACTCAGGTATCCAGGTGAGGTTCTATTAGTGTGTTAGACTGGGACATACGAGACCTTAGTGTACGAGAGACATAATTGAGTGTTGATCCTATGGATATATGGGATATCTATAATGATTTTTTAGAACTTTTCCTTCGATAGACAATGAGAGAGG
Source organism: Viscum album (assembly GCA_963277665.1). Lineage (NCBI taxonomy): Eukaryota > Viridiplantae > Streptophyta > Magnoliopsida > Santalales > Viscaceae > Viscum > Viscum album. The sequence goes on from OY728122.1 coordinate 764,473,552, forward strand.
GTCTACACCAAATCTATGTGCAGGAGTGGTATATGAAAATTTTATTTGAAATTTACATGAAAGGATAAATGAAATAGTTTCTTATCCTAAAAGATAAATCAAAATAATAAATAAATTTTATTATCTCAATTGAATTATGCTACATAACTTCTGAAGATGTTTGGTATGGAAAATTCAAATCACGTTTCGACATCTATTTTAGTGGGAACTATGTTTTCAAAATATGGAGATAGTAAGGAGTATGATTCTAAATAGTTTATGAAGTTGGATGGAATCTTTTTGTATCAAATATATTTAATAATATATATTTTATACACTATTATATTATGTGTTAGGTACCAAGTTATCCAAAATAATAAGATCTGATGTAAGGAAAGAGAATTATCAGTTATAACAAAGGAAAAACTAACTTTGGAATAAAATGGGACAACTTAGGAAGGATTGTTCTGTTTGGTTATATAGATACAGATTAGAAATTTTTTATTGATGATAGAATATGTACATCTTTTGGAGCATTAATTTTGGGTGAAAGATGTGTGAGTTGGTATATAAAGAAGAAAAATAATGTAATTCCCAGTACTATAGAATATGATTATATAGCTACCAATTTGGATGCAAGAAAACTTATATGGGTAAAAACAAAATTTGAAGATTTCTTTGTTGATGTGAAGTTTCCCCTTCTCTTGGGATTTGATAATAAAATTTCTATAAATCTCACTAAATATCTAGTGAAATATTCTTATTCTAATAAAATTAATACTAAACATCACATAATCAAAGAAAATGTGTAAATAAATGAACTAAAGCTATAATTTATTCCTATAATGGAGTAATTTGATGATATATTCACAAAAACATTTTTAAGTAAACATTTCATAAGGTGAGTTTGATAATGGGTGTTCATCCTACCTCTCTTCAAGGAAACGGTATGTGATTCCATCCCCTCTTTATATTTTCTTTGGATAGTGCTTTCAAAGGTGGAGAGTTTTATGCATTATGTCATTCCATATTTACTTTTTACAGTACATCTCTTGTTTCATGTGATTTTTATTTTTACTTAATAATTTAAGACAAATAGCACCTAAATTGTTATTAATATAAAAATGTTCCAACCCTTCTTGAAGAAAAATGATATAGTTTTGGATTTAGTGGATGCCTAATTTCAATTTATAAGGTTTATAGGCCCTTATAAACTGGGATAGTGACCCACCTAATTCAACTATTTAAAAGGAGAATTAAATCCTTAAATTAATTAAAAGAGTACAACTTTTAAGAATGAATTGTTTCTTATACACGAGAATTGTGAGGACTTGACCTATGACTAACCATAGCAATGGGCAGTAGGATATGATTCTCATGTTCTTAGTGATCCTTCTCTACTTTCCTATCCTCTAAGAGTGGCTCTAGGAGTAAGTTGTATGTTTTTTTTATGTTTCAGGGAGTCCTTGTACCTACCCTTATTTTATCATTTTCCTTATCTACTTACTCTATATGTTATAAATTCTATCTGAGGAGTTTCTTGGAAATTGAAGAGTTATACCATTGTCACATCCTTGTGTTATATGCCAAGAGAGTGGAAATGAGCATACTCCAAAGGTGGTGGGCCCTGAGCCACCCATGATACCTCATGTAGTGCCACCAAATTCACCTCCTACTAATCTTACACTAGGTGTTGAGGCTCAATTTCAGGATAGTTTTCTCAGGTTTATACCGTATGTTTAGGGTTCTCCCCAGCCTGCCCTGATTATGGAAGAGCTGACATGAGACTTCCAATAGAAGCATCCTCCCACCTTTTCAAGGATGGTGGAATTCATGCTATAGAATCATGGTTAGAAGATATAGTATATATATTTTACCATCTTGATATTATTCAAGGGCGGAGGGTCAAGATCATTGCCTACATGTTATGTGACCCTATTAAGGGCTTGTGGGATGTCATATCTCAGTCTGAGAGACACTTATTTATGGTATGGGTAGGCTTCCTAATGGATTTCTAGGATCACTTATTCCTATAGACTTTGAGATTAGATCATGTTCGGGAGTTCATGCATCTTTAGCAGGGCTCTAGGACTATGTTTAAGTATTCTTCTCACTTCACCAAGATCCAACATTTCATTCCTTATATGACTGGTGAGGATTTTATGACTGCAGGGCATTTGGAGGACAGGATAGTGAATGTCATCTACTCACAGGTGAAATATTTTGTTTGATGACTGTTAAAGATATAGTGAACTAGTCCCTAATTACGGAATTGAATCACGGGGGAGTTGGAAATGTGAGCCATGGTGGTACAGTTCCAAGATAGGGTGATAGTTATTCTAGCAGTTTAAAGCACCATTTCAAGGTTTCATGTGGGGTTTATCCTAGACATGTGTCATATTATAATAGCTCTATAGTGTGGCACCAGTGTGGCAGGACATTCCATAAGAATCCCCAGGCATAAAGAACCCAATTGAGTTTCGAGCTTGTGGCATGATGGGTCACCTTCAATGCTTCTGCTATTATTTTCCTCTAACATCCGGTGAGAGGGGATCTGTACCAGCACCTCTATTAGGTACAAGATATGTGAATCCATTAAAGTCTAAGAGTTGGTCTTCTACAAGCCGGCCTGACCGAGTCGGTAGTGGTCGTTTTCAAGGTAGTTAGGACCTAGAGCTTCAACATCAGCATAGTGGATCAGATCAGGCTAGTTAGGAAGCATCTCAAGGATGTGGTTCAGGACATATGTATGCAGTGCAGTCAGTTCCATAGGAGAAGATACCAGGTCCTTCTAATGTTATAAGAACTATTTCGATGTCCTCTACTTTAGTTTCTGTCCTTTTTTATCAGGTGGATCGTACTCTTTCATATCTATTTTGGTTGTGGAAATACTTTGAATTGCTATCGAGCATTTATATGGTGTCATGTCACTCAACACGCTGTTAGGGTTCAGAATAGTGGGAATAATCCAATGTCAGTAGTTCCCCCTTGAGATAGGTGGGTGTCGATTTTTCGGTAGTTTCTTCATCCTTGAGATGACCAGCTTTGACATCATTATCAGTATGAACTGGATTATGATTTATCATTCCCAATTGGATTTTTTTTGCCACTGAGTGTCTTTCAAATCACCTAAGGAAAATGTGTATATACACAAGGGATATGGTATATCAAGGAAGATCGAGCTAGACCCAAGTGAACTGGGTTTTGAAGTGTGATAGCTCAGTTATCGAGTCTCTTTATGGGAAATCAGGGAATGTAGTTAGTAGAGTTACCTCCTATAGTAGATCATTTCAGGGACATCTTCCATAACTATTTCTCCAGCTTACCTTCTTAGAGAAGTTTATTTCTCTATAGATCTAGTTCCTAGTAAGGAACTAGTGTCCATTCCTCATTTGAGATGGCACCTACAGAGCTCGAGGAACTCAAAAATTAGCTTAATGACTTAGAAGCTAAGGGTTTTATTAGGCCCAACACATCTTCATGGGGTTCTCTAGTACTTTTTTCTAGGAATATGGTTGGTACCCTTATATTGTGTGTGGTTTACCACCGATTGAACCAGCTTACAGTGAAGAATCGGTATCCACTACCTCGTATAGACAACCTCTTTGACCATATTTGAGGAGAAACTATTTTCTCCAAGATAGATTTCAGGTCTGGAAACTATTAGTTTTGTATGAGGCCACCAGATATAACACATGAAACATTTCGAAGAAGGTTTGTCCTGTACGAGTATTTGGTTATTTCATTTGGTATGAAGAATGCAGCAACATTGTTTATGCATTGAATGAATCAGGTTTTCCACTCGTATCTTGATTAATTTGTGGTGGTCTTCATAGATGACATATTAGTGTACTCAACCACCAGACATGACCATGCTAACCATCTTGATATCGTGCAGAGTACAATGAGAGAGAATCATCTATATGCAAAGCTCATTAAATGCAACATTTGTACCAACAAGTTTCACTTCTTGGGTCATATCATATCAGAGGTAGGTGTATCAGTTGACCTAGATAAGGTGAGCATTATGGTTTCCTAGAGCATCCCAAGAATGTGCTTGACATATGAAGCTTCTTTAGGATGGATGGCTATTACAAGTGATTCATTCATGACTTCTCCCACTTATTATCACCTTTATAGCCCTAACTAATAAGGGTGTACAATTCATATGGTCTGAAGCTTGTGAGACATATTTTCAAAAGTTAAAAGGAAGTCTCATATTAGCATTGATCCTAATTATTCCAGAGTTCGGCATGATTTATACAGTATATTGTGATGCTTCAATAATTGAGCTTGGTGTAGTTATGATGCAAGGTGATCGATTTGTGGCATATGGGTCCTGCCAGCTGAGGCCACATGAGAGGAATTACCTAATGCATGATCTTGAGCTAGCATCCATGGCTCATGCTCTATGCTATTGTAGGAACTACCTATTGGTTGAGTGATTCATTGTTTACACAGATCATAAAAGTCTCAAATATATCTTCACACAACAAGAGTTGAATTTGAGGCAGTACAGGTGGGTGGAATACCTACAGTCCTTTGACTTTGATCTTTCTCACACACCTAAAAAAGGAATTGTTATAGCAGATTCATTGATCTATAAGACTCAAATGAAAGTAATTAAGGAGGATATCTATGCATGGAAACTGATGGCTCTATTTTATGAGATGAACCTAGTGGTTTAGGAATAGCATGAGAAACCATTTCAAGTAGTTATATCAGTGACCTCATTCATTATGGAGTGGTTCTAGATGAGGCAGTTTTCTGATTTCGAGGGCCACTTTTTTATGGAGGGTGTCACATGAGAGAACCCACCTCCGGGTTGGATTGTTAATGGAAGTGAAACTTTACTCTTCTATGGTCGTTTATGGATGTCTTCAGAGATATGGGAAGATTTTATGAGGGAATCACATGACTCGACATGGGAAGTTCATCCTAGGATTACTAAGATTTATTAGGATATACGTCATCAGTACTAGTGTCCAGGCATAAAGAGGAAGATAGTAGGCTTTATTACTTAGTGCTCCACCTGTCGGCAGGTGAAGGTAGAGTACCAGCGACCTGCTGAACTTCTACAACCACTTTACATTCCTATGAGGAAATGGAATGATGTAACCATGGATTTCATGATAATATTTCCAAGATCTCCTCGATGTAGTGATGTCGTATGGGTAACCATCGACAGGCTAACCAAGGTTTTACACTTCTTCCCGATCCAATAAAACTTCTCAGTTGATGAGATGGTAAGCCTATGTATCTGAAAGATAGTGTGACTTCATGGTGTACCCCATTATATATTTTCAGAACAAGATGCCCCATTTACATCATAGTTATGGAAATTGTTATAGAAGTCACCGGTTTCACGGGTGCTCTTGAGTACTGCATATCATCCTTAGACCGATGGGAAGTTCAAGAAGACCATAAATGTGTTAGAGGATTTTCTACAGGCTTGTATTATTGATTTTGGAGGTTCATGGGAAAATCATATTCCCCTGGTCAAGTTTTCCTACAAAAATATTTTTCAAGAAATGATTCAGATGGATTTATATGAGGCCCTCTATGGTAGACTGTGTCATTCACCTCTATGTTGACTAGAGGTAGGTGAGTCATCTCTATTGGGTCCTTGTCTCATTTAGGAAACTTTAGAGAAAGTATCGTTGATTCATAACCATATGGATACAGCTCAATCTAGGAAGAGTACTTATGTTGATTGTTGTTTTAGACCTTGGGAGTTCATGGTTGGACATCAGGACTTCCTACATGCATCACCTAGATCGGGTATTAAAAAATCAAGAGGTAGAGTAAGTTATCGCCTTATTATGTCGGGCCTTTTGAGATAGTGGAGAGAGTTTGGATGGTAGCCTATCGATCGCTATTACCATATAAGTACCATACCATGCATGACACCTTCCACATATCTCAACTTCGACAACATCGCTCTAACCCATCTCATTCATTTGATCCTGAGGATATCGGGCTAGAAGCAGATGCTCCCTTTGAGGAGCATACAATCTGTATCATTGATCATATCATAAAGGTTCTCTAAGTTAGGTAAGTTCCTCTAGTCAAGGTTCTATGACAAAACATACATGTACATGAAAATACCTAGGAGCAGGAGGTATATGTATGTGAACAATGGCTGAAACTCTACTTTGATGACATTGTACCACCCTCAGAAGGGAAACTCTGGTGAAAGTTGTTTTAAGGAGGGGAGGTTGTAACATCTCGACTTTATCCAAAGGTATATATGGTTAAATTTTTTGTTCTAATTATTTTAGACAACACTAATAGTGATACCAAAGGTTAAAGGGGAGTATCTTGGGTGTATGTGGGCTCTCTTAGAGTTTGGAGCCCCGAGAATTTAAAGTGATGACTAGGCTGCATGGTTAGGGGAGACCGTGTTGCCTAGCCCGCATGGTTTACCTAAACCATGAGGTTGTAAAAAATGGGGTGTAGAGGGTTTCACAATTTATATGAAACTATGAAATCCAGGATGTACGACCATACGACCCATCAAAAGATTTTGGGAAGTGGGTTTTACAAGGTTTGTGCACAATTAGTAAAATTGTGCACCAAACCATGCGAGGTTACCCCTTATGGCAGTGAATGGTGCATGGTTGACGCACAATTTGGCCAAACCATGATCAGTGCATTTTGGGGTGAAATATTCAAAATATTCATCTTTAATGATTTTTATCCCTCCTTCTTTCCTACCCCCTCTATTCAATCGGGATTTTCCACCTCCCCCTCACACATGGAGTTTCTCCTCTCCTCTTCATAGGGTTTGTGCTAGCTCCTTCATTTGTGGTCCAAACTCTTAACTATTGAATGAAATGAAAAAAACTTGTTAATATACATCTTCCTTTCTGAACTATTTCAAGGTTCCTATTCCATCCATTGCACTATTTTGGTGAGATATATTTTTCCCTATTTTTGGGGCATTTGAAAAATCCTTCGATTTCTTCCGTTCTAGGTTGAATTGAGTCTCAATAATGGATGAGTGGAGAATTACTAAATCTATGTAGGAGGAATAGGATCTTTCCCTAAATTTCTTCTCTTTTAAATGATTTATCTTTTTTCCATGTACATGACCCATCCGACGATGCATCTTTCCTGCTTAATAAATTAATAAAAAAGGTTTTATATGAAATTTATGACCTCTCCTTACAGTGAAACCCATTTTTTCATCATTCTCTTTATTGTTGGCCACCCCATTGGGTGTTCCAACCTTTAATGGTCATTTTACCATGACTCAAATGGTTAATTTCCATATGTGATTTGGATTTTGATTAAATTACATAAATTATAATTTTAATTAAGATAAATGGTTGGCCATGAGAGTGGCCCTTGAGCTTCACGCCTCTCACCTTATATTTAAATGTTCATTCTTGATGTTTCACATGGAATTCCATGTGAATTATATTTCATTTCTTATGCAAGTTGTTGAATTCCTTGTACCTATGTTTGTATTCCAATGATTATTCTTATTGCATGTTTCCTAGTAATCATGTCTTGGAGGCTTGAACTCATGTTGTGTTTAATGCCTCATGCCATTCTAAATGGATTGATTTGTATTGTTTGGCTAGATTTTTGACATGAGTTAATTCCATGCCATATTTTTGATATGTGATTGTGTATGTTATGCCTTATGACATATGCCTTGATTTTCATGCTCTCCTCTTACAGGCTGGGAGAAAACATGGGTCCCAATTTAAGGATGTCATGGACGGGATCGTCGTTCTCGATTGGACCTACTTGACACATTGGGAGCGATACTTTGTCTTTCTAGGTATGGGATCTCTGATTGGTTTACTTATACTCATAAGTGACACAAGATCCTTAGGGGAGTAACCAAGGATGAAACTGATGGTAATATGGTTAGCCATGCCTCACGTGATACCCGATCCCCTATGTGAGATAATTGGCATGAACTCAGAGTCACCATGTCTTGAGTGATACAAGGGAAATTGCATGGGTTTCCTTGGACAGACTCGATGACATTGGTTATATCAGATGTTACTATAGTGACCCTTGTGATTCTTCTATATCACCTTGGATGGGCTCGAGACCCCCCTTTGGATTCGACAGTTTGATTGAATGTTTGTTTCATGTGACACATTATTTATTATCATTACGAGCTCAATTATAAGATGAAATGGGAATGTGAATCCCAAGACAAAGCACAAGTTTGGGGGTATGCTTTCTTATTATCCTTGTTTACAATGGCCCTTGTATACATGTTATGAATAGAATAGGTACCTCTTTTCAAACATTCCTCTTAGACCAAAGCAAGTGGTACCAGTCGAGTGTCCTTTTAGGAACCCGGGATGAGGTCTTTATTTTTTTAATTATTATTTCTCTAAATTTTTACTACTATGGAACTATCATTTTTTTAGTGCATGAAATGGAATAACTTAGACACCATGGGTATTAGCCTACTGAGATTATATCTCATACCTTGCTCGGGCACCATTTGGTACCTAAGTAGATTTTATGATCACAGGTATGGATAAGGGGAAGTGTGTGGATTCTAATGATTGATTAATTTACAACATTCGGATATAGCATGGGGTGGAGGATCGAGCCTATGCTCAAGATGCTTATATTATAATATTTTGTCTTTTTGTATGTTTCTGTCAGCATGTAGTATATTCTTGTATCCCCAACTCCTCATACTCACCTTTTCTATATAAACTTGACTTGATGATAATAATTTATGTATCTACTATTGTTATTCAGCCCTCTTCTAGTTATCTAATTCTCTTGCATAGTTTATATACATTAGCTTCTACTTCCACACATTTCTATTTTTTCATCCACTACTTATTATCCATTGTTTACCCTTGTGCATACACTGATCTATGAGGGAATAGTCTCTCCATAGACTCACCCAAGGCCCTCGCTACTAGTTGGAAGCCTCTGGAGTTTAGGAAGACACACTTTAGGTCTTGTGGTCCACCGTCTCAGGGCACCATTAAGTGGCACTAGGTATGAGATGATACAACATGGTATAAAAGGTTTGGAGAGAATGTGTCACATCTTGTGTGTGTAAGATTGAGTGAGGGATTCTTAAATGCTTCACATAATAGATCATGCACTATATTTAAAGAGTAAACCCTTTCCCTTTTTGTCGATGTGTTTTTGAACACTTTCCCATATCCTTCAAGCCATCAGAGAACCCTTTCAAAAACCTCATGGTTGATTTTATTTTCATAGTTTACAGTGTGGAGAGATTGTCATTTTCTCAAGATTATGGTAAATAATAACTTCCCAATTATAACTATAACTCTACATAAACATATTCGCTTGAGTGAAGAGTGATAGTGTACTACATGTGAGGTAGGTCACAAAATGGGTTTTCGATGGATTTTTTGTGAATAAGATAATTTTAGGCTTTTGAAATTAAACACATGTTTGAAGCGTGATGCCATTTTTTGTGCAAAGCACTAAAAAATTTTCCTTCACATTTTACATGATAGTTTGGAATTTTCTTTGACCATATCTTTTCATTTAATTGAATTCCTTTTATTGAACTTTCATTGAAAAATCAATTTTGTATTGTTAAAATGTATAAATATATGAATAATTGTGTTCAAGGATAAAATTTCCCTAGAGTGCAATAGTTAAAGTGTGTGAGAGTGATGTGCGCCCAATTTTTTGAATTTTTAATTAATTTTAATTGATATTAACTCCATTATTAATTCAAATACCAGGTAATTCCTTCACTTTTTGATACTTTTTTGAAAATTTTCAATTTATTGGAAATTGTCTTTAAACATTCTTTTAATTGATATATTCATTTTTTTGGTTAATTGAGAAGCCATATGTAAATTCAAGTTTATTTTTTATCTGAATTTACAACTTCAAATATTCAATTTGAAACTTGAATTCAATATGGAATTAAAATCTTAAATGGATTTAGTTTTGAGTTTCATTTATTTAATCATTTTTTGATTAATTTAAAATCCATACTGTAAAAAAATTAAAAAAAGAAATTTTAATTCTAATTTTCAATCTGGAAATGAATTTTCAAAATGATGAAATGCTTCAATTTGGAAAATTTTAATTGAATTGTTCAATTTTATTGAATTTGAAATTAATTTGGAATCAAAATTTTCAAGGATGAAATTATAATTTTTTATTATTATAGTATTTATGAAATTGATTGGAAAAATTACGCACTTAACAATTTTTTATTTATTTGTAGATAGAAAAAGGGAAATTGAAGTGGTCGCGTGATGATACTGCAAGTGACTGTGTGGTGAAGTTATATTGTCATACTCCTCATGGTCAGTACACTCACTACAAGCCTTCAATCTACCTACAATGAAAACCCCCTTCTCATGGTCACTTTCCAAGTGACTATTCCCATACCTGCCAAACCCCACTCACGGTAACTTCTCCAACTTACTGTGAGCATCCACATCAACGGCTTACCTTGAGACTCCCTCACTATAACTTCTCCAAATTACCAAGTGACCATCCCTGTAAACTACCATGAGCCGGTGCCACTCACCCTCTATTGAAGTTGAAGCCTTCCGTACTGCTTGAGTCATGTTGAGACTAGCCAAAACCACTCTCTCCATGGTTAAAGATAAACCGAATAAGGAGTTGTGCGATTGAAGACATGGATGTTGGGATTTCTGATTTAAAATTTAAATAATGAAGAGAGAGAAAATTATTAATGGAGGGATTTTATCAACATTAATGGTGGATTTTCTCCCAAGATTAATGAAGAGTTATTCCCAATATTAATTGATGGAATAATGAATGTTGACTGCATTAAATGGAGATATGGACATGATGTCTATATAAGAGTATGTGGTAGCATTTTTTGGAATGTGGGGTGGAAATGATGTAGCTGCCAAGAGTGAAATGAGGAAGGGGTTTCCGAGTTTGAGGTAACCGGTGCGAAGTGAAGATGGTGATAATGAAGAAGAGGTGATAACGCCAACGATGATGGCATGTCAACGATGGCGAATGAAAGAATGTGCATGAAGATGATGACCTGAGATGATGGTGAGAGAATCTTCAAAGATGGCGTGCAAAGAGATTCATGAAGGTGCCATGTATCGAAAGTCCTCTTGATTGCGGAGATCAAGCAGCGTGTTCCGATTGTGATGATCAGCGGTACATCAAAATGGTATGTTCATAGTGTCCATGTTGCGTTGTAAAATGCCTTCGGGTGTGGTGTGATAAAATGCCTTCGGGTGATAAAAGGCCTTCGGGTGAAATCTTCTCCTCTTGTGTGTTTTCTGAAATGATTACTGCCGTTGTGGCACCGGGCTCTACACCACAACAGTGGTATCAGAGGGATTGGTTGAAGTGCTCAGTTTTAGAACATGGTGGAAAGCATCTGGTGGAGCATCTTATCAAGGACTCAGGACTCGGATGTCATCAGAAATTATGGTGGTATCAGCGGTGTTGCTGGAATATCAAAAGTCTTCTTGGCCACAGGTGTCATGCAGTGTGTTTCATTCATTGGGTGACATTCGAAGCTTGGTGGAGTCGGTGATCAAATTGACCCAGATGGTGGAGATGAATGTGGAGTATTTTAATTTTAAATCAAGGTGGAGATTGTTGGGATTTCTGATTTAAAATTTAAATAATGAAGAGAGAGAAAATTATTAATGGAGGGATTTTATCAACATTAATGGAGGATTTTATCCCAAGATTAATGAAGAGTTATTCCCAATATTAATTTATGGAATAATGAATGTTGGATGCATTAAATGGAGATATGGACATGATGTCTATATAAGAGGATGTGGTAGCATGTTTTGGAATGTGGGGTGGCATTGATGTAGCTGCCAAGAGTGAAACGAGGAAGGGGTTTCCACATTTGCGGTAACCGGTACGAAGTGAATATGGTGAGAATGGAGCAGAGGTGATGATGTCGACGATGATGGTGTGTCAACGATGGAGAATGAAATCATGTGCACGAAGATGATGATGTGAGACGATGGTGAGAGAATCGTCGAAGATGGCGTGCAAAGAGATTCATGAAGGTGCCATGTATCGAAAGTTCTCTTGGTTGCAAAGATCAAGTGGTGTGTTCTGGTTGTGATGATCAGCGATACATCAAAATGGTATGTTCATGGTGTTAGTGTTGCATTGTAAAATTCCTTTGGGTGTGGTGTGATAAAATGCCTTCGGGTGATAAAAGGCCTTCGGGTGAAATCTTCTCCTCTTGTGTGTTTTCTGCAACGACTACTTCCGCTATAGTGCTGGGCTCTACGCCCCAACAATGGAAACCCTTGTCGCGCCACCGGAGGGAGAAAGCCCAGGTTCATTCTTGATGTGCCTGTTTGACTAGAGGAGAAGAATGTGCCACCCATGCCAAACTGAACCAGTTCCAACATCGATGGAAGATGTTGTTAAGTGTGATTTGAGGATGAGCACTGGATCTTGCTGTTGGGGTGGTCGACAACTGAGAAACCTGTTGTTTTTATTTATCAAAATTAAAATTCTGGTTTTACTTTTCCATGCAATATTATGTGATTATTATTATTATTATGAAAAATATATCATTTTGTGGGATGCTATGTTGTTGGGCCTATGTGTGGTCCTTTCTATTTGTTGGGCTTACTTCTGGACTGTGGGTCGCGGTTGCTTGGTGGACTGCTCAGGTGATCTATTTTTCTGGACCGCCTAGCTTCTATGTTGCCACTATAGTGATCTGCCTCAGTTGATTACCATGGTCCCTTGATTGAGCTCCACCTGATGGCTCTGGTTTGCTGGTTTGTGTTTCTCTATGATTCTATCTGCATCCGCCTACATGCCTTCTGCATGCCATGTGCCCTACTTTATCATCTATTTTTTGTTATGTCGGCTTGGCTTCACAATTTTTATGAGCTCCCTCAGTCGTCCTCACATCCCTCCTCACCTGTCGTGCCTATCAGCGCATCGCTTCGGTTTTCCCCCTGGCATTATTCCATCCATGTGGTTTTGGTTTTCTTGGTTGTGTGGTTCATCGTCTTCAGCTTCCCAATCCTAGAGCATTGAGAGAGGAATTCTTGTATTCATATGATTCGTCGTTATCATGTCGTCATCCCTTCCCCATTCAAGTGACCTCTGGGGGAGAGCTCAATTCTCATGAGCTCTGAGAAGACTGAATCATAGTCAAGGATGTTCGACCCTAGAAGATCCATATCTTCTTTGGTGCTTCTGTTTTTGTGAGCCCTTTCTGTTTTTTCTTTGTTTAGTTTCTATGTTGTATGTTCTTGTTTTATTTGTCAGCCTGGTTCTCGGTGTTTGGGGTTGGCATGCGTGAGTCCATTCGGTTCAAGGGAGAATGTTTCTATCTCCGAGCCAGACTTCACCACTAGATCTTGGGGTGATGAGTTCCCTATGCCTGGATAGCTTCTATGGTTTGCAACCATGGTTTTCTTTTTTGTTCCTCTCTGTTTGTATGTGCTCTATTTCCATTTTTCATACTTATAAAGAAATATATGGTGGTGTTCTTGCCGTGGAGTAGGACCAAAAGGTCCTAACCACTTAAATCAACCGTGTTCATCTTTACTTTCCTGTATTTTTTTCTGTTCTTTCGTCTTTATTAAAAGAGATTATTGTATTCTTTTTCATTTGCTTTGATTACCTCTAACTAAACCTGATCGTACCCCAACAAGTGGTATCTAAGCCTGTAATCGTTTTTTCTTTTGCGATGTTTGTTAAATTTGAAGTTGAAATGTATGATGGTGAAAATGATTTTAATCTGTGTAGATTCAAAATGCGTGCTCTGTTAGTCCATAATGGAATTGCAGATGCTTTACATGGTAATAAAAAACATATAGTGACCATCACTGCTGATGGTCAGTCCACCACTTCTTTTGTCGACGTCGACCCTAGTATACTTGAAAATGCTCATTGCACCCTTTTTTTAACCCTAAGAGATATGGTTTCTCGTGAAGTTGCGCATGAAACCATTGGTAAATCTATTTGGGTTAAACACAAACTCTTGTATATAACCAAATCTTTGCTTGGGTGTTTGTACAAAAAGATGCGGTTATATGATTTTAAGATGGCTCCTTGTTCTTCTATGAAAATTCATATTGACAAGTTTAGCAAAGTTTTGTTAGATTTAACCAATATTGATATAGAGGTTAAAGTTGAGGATTAGGCTTTAATTTTGCTAACTTCCCTTGATAATTCTTTTAATTCATTGAAAGGTTTTATGATGTATGGTAGGGATTCCATTACCTTAGAGGAAGTTAAGTCGGTTGTTTTGTCTTGTGATCTTCAAACACATGGTTTGAAGGAAGAATTAAGCGGCGTTAAAAATGAACCTCAAATTCTGTATACTAAGGGTCTTATGAAAAATAAGGGTAGGAATGATAAGAAGCGGTTTAAGGGTTTCTAGTATTTTCAGTGTGGTAATATCAGCCACATAAAAAGGTACTGTCATAACTTAAAAAATAGAGACAATATGGCCCAGAAACATGTGGTATGTCCCGGTTATGACATTGCGGAAGTCCTTTAGTTGTTTGCAGCCCCTTCATTAGAACTAGGCACATGTTCTTAGTTGTCTTTTTCCAGTGATACTAGGACTGCGTTCATTTGTCTTTGTGGGGGGGGGGGTAAGAAAAAGGGTTTTGTGGGTCTAAGCTGTTTGGGCTTAGCTTGAGAGTATTCCTATCAGTTACTTATTTTGTGGTTGTTGTGAATTGTTTTCTACTGCTTTTGTTACTATGCCATTGCGAGGTTTGCTTTGTTTTCATCTTTTACTATGTTTTACCCCTGAGAAAGGTTGTTTTGTTTTGCAGGAATTTGCATGCTCGAGAGTTGCTTGTTTGGACGAAACAAAGGTAATATGGGTAAACTCTGTTTAATGCGGTTGCTTAGATATTTTAATTTCTGAGCACGTTATAGTTTTCTAGTAGTAGAAATGTAGTATTGGTAGAACATGTGTCACTATCGACACATGCTAAGTGGTATTCATGCTGGGTGAGTACTTGTAGTCTTAGGGTTTTCGGTTTATGAAAATCTACCACACCATTGATGGGTTAAGTGTAGTTTGTTTTTACAAGAACACCACCTGGGTGTGTTTTTATTTTAATATTGGAAAAGGTGGAGATTTGTTATTTTGGGTTTTCAAAATTAAAATTCTGATTTTACTTTATTGTGCAATATTATGTGTGTTATTATTATGCAAAATCTGTTATTCCGTGGGATCTTGTATTGTTGGGCCTCTGTGTGGGCCTTTCTGTTCGCTCTGCTCGGGCGATCCGTTTCGCTGGCCCGATTGGCCTTCGTGTTGCCACCGAACCCGAGCCAATCTGTCCGAGAATGCTGGAAAGAAACTTTTTTTTTTCTCTGTTTGATTTTTTTGTCCCTGTGCAAGAATTGGAAGACTGGCAGGACCTCACTCGTTCCCATCGCACCGGCTGCAGCATCATACGAAGACGCACACAAGGTGGTTGAAGAATTCCCCCAATGAGTCTGCACCTCTCGCACCCATCTCAAGCCCTTTTAACACTTGTTAAAATCGAGTTCACAATGGCCGACCAATGCTCTTCTACTCCGATCAACCAGCTTGATGTGCAATTGATCGAAGAAAAGTCGTTGAAGTTCGAGTCTGCGTCGCATTTTTCCAAACTTTTCAGCTACAGCCCAAAAAGAACTTTGCTCTTCCCAATCCCACCTTCGATGCCCAAAACAGTCCCAAACCTGTTCCCTAACCCAGATGATGTTTTAACTCCAGCACGTAGAGTGCTCAAAATTCCGCACTTAAAAATATTTTGTATCAGCCGATCATAACATGTTTATTTTCTGTAATTACTACACTTCTGTATTTCAATTGAAATTATATTTTTATTCAACTATGTTGTTCTCCTCTCCTTGATTTCTTCGTGTTTTTCTTCGATCTTCATGCCGCATTGTAATCTCTCAACTCCATAACTACGGTGAACAAATTCTATAGTCATCAAAACCTTTTACACATATTATTAGATGATTTTTCACATAAAAATCTATTAATTACGATTCAAATATCATGAGGTCTAGTGTCTTTGGAAGACTAGGTTCATAATATATCATTGTGAGCCTAAAATAAAACTTCTTTATTTTATTCTCCATAATGAGATCTTAATTTTTTTTCGAGCATCTGAAACTGCATGAGATAACTTGGGCAATACCTCGACAAAATGAGTGAGCTAAAAAACCCAATAAAAAAATAAACATAACAAGGAAACATAACGTGTGAGTCAAAGGTATAACATGATATCATGAAAGAGAAGACTAAAGGGTAATCACATGAAATCATAACATAAAGAATATGGTATCATAAGATCATGACATCATAGGAAATGGGGCAGCAACATATAACATGATATAAATGAGTTAAGCCTAACCGCCTATAAAATATCACACAAGGGGACAAAGTCCCAAAATAGATTAGATTTACTCTCTAATCCCATACATGAAACCACATGAGACTAAAGCTTTACACAATGCATTTGAGCGCTGTCTGGGTGCACCCATCGTATAAGCTATATTGGGCTCACCCGACACTATCTGGGAAAACTCATTATTACTTCATCATGATTTATGTGTGCCACAAAATAGAAATCAATCATAAGGAATAACATAATAATTTCTCATGGAATGAAAATGAGTTTCATAATCTTGTCTCATATCATAATCAAAATAAAGTTCATAATGAATGCATTTTAGAAATGAACATAATGCATTTATTACCCCATAAAAGTAAGAGATAATAAGCTAGGTATATATGTGAGAGTCTTATATACATAATTTAGAAGCAGTCCATAACATTAAAGGTTGTCTTCATTGATGAAAATGTCTTTAAAATTTTATATTGAATACTTCTTGTGAAAAATACCCTTTTCATTTGAAAATTGCTTTTAAAATTAATTTCCAGAATCTTAGGAAAAACATTTTTTTTGGAAATAACCTTGTAAACTTGTAAAGGACGTTTCAAATCAATGAGCGGACATGACGGAGGGAAATTTTGGTTCATACATAGTACATTAAAACAAAGATTCCTTTTACATTTATGTAAGAATGGTAAAAAAGTACATTGTTTCGAAAACGATAGGAATATTCCTTTTTTTGTTGTAAAAATCCAATCACAGGTAAAAATGAATTTAAAAATTCATAGGGAAATATTAAAAACATTCTTGAAAATATTTTTTAGAATATATATATATATATATATATATATTTGGAAGAAAAAAGATTTTCAACCGAAGACAGAAATGAAACAAGCTTTTCTTAAAAACATTCTCTCAATCATTTTAAGTACCAAAGATAAGAAAATGATAATATTACTTGAAAATTTCATGAATAACTAGAGAATAATAAAATTAAAGTTTTTTTATTAGAAAACGATCAAATAATTTCCTATAATGGAAATTCAAGTATAAATAATCCCGATTGAAATGAGATTGAAACATAATCCCTTTCCACTGTGGTAATTTTTGAATCTTAACTCCCATGAATGAAGTAGATGTATTATAACTTAAAATATCCTTTACTATGAATAATTCATGATATAATATGAAAATGGGTAGTATATACACCATTTTAAAGAATTTAGGTGCATAAAAGAACATGTGTTTCAAAGAAGGATGTTTTGAGACGAAACTCTTATCTCGAGTCTAGACTTTACTGTGTACGTATTTTATCACCTGTGTAATAAACATATATCAGTTAGTTGTTTAAATAAGAGACTTTTTGAGGTTTAATCCTTTTATACTTAAACATTTTATTTCATGTATTTTAATGACATATTTAGTTACTTATTCAGTTACGTCCACATCCGGTGTTTTGAGTACATTTGGTTCATAATTTCGAAACAACATCGATGTGTTGACGATGGTCAAAAGGGTCATTATTCCATAATCTACATAATAATAATCAGGAAATAATTATCATTTTTATACATTAATTACAATTTTAAAACCAATCATGAATAATAATTATGAAAAATTAACTACATTACAATCATGGAGATGGTAAGCCATATGTACACATGTGGAACATTTCCATTTTTCAATGATCATGATGGAAAGAAGTTAAGTGTTATTTTATCTATCTAGAATTATAATTATATAATAAATATCATATTATTTATTTAAATGGACTAAAATATACCATCCATGTGATGCAAAAATAAAAAATGAATCACATCACTTCGTGTGGTGGTAGTCCGCCGTGCACAAGAACGAAAATATCATTTTCAATGGATGGTAAGGAAAAAAAGTATATGATATATTAATTTTCCAGAACAATTAAAATTTCTTGAATATCATATATAAATATTAAATCCATCATTATAAATAGTCATGAGAGATGATTATGGAAAATGAATTACATCGGGCGGTAGTCCTCGGTCCACATGAACGATGGTTTCATTTCCCATTTGATGAATGTGTGGATGGATTTAGGTTATGAAATCAACATAATAAAATCTCAGTATATTAGATATAATGAAATTATTATATGTTCATGATTGAGTAATATTTGAAGGAGGTGGAAGAATAAATAAAACAAAGATGCATGGTTAAGAACATTATCTCTTCTTCGGACCACCTCTACAGGATTATACCTAAAGCCTTCATAAATTACCTTTATGATCGAAGAAATAACTCTAGGACGTGTGAATGGAAGTAAGGAAGAGATTTGGGTAGGGATTGGATGAAATAATGGGGTTTTTAAGTGTGTAAACGAGAGGAGAGGGGGTTCTCTTTTATAAGGGAGGAGGAGTGACATTCTTGTAAATACCCAAAATTATTCAATAACGAGAAGTCACCCTCAATAAAAGTACCTCCAAAATTGAAAAATAAAGGAGTGAGAGATAGGTAAGTTCAATACACACATATAAAATTCAAAATAAATCTGTATTAAACATGTTATTCCATTTACCTCTTTAGATTAACCCCCTAGGTAAACTGGTTTTAACATTAACCGTGGTAATATTTTTTACTGTTTTTGATGTTCAATATGGAAAAAAATTAAGTTGAAATTATTAAATAATATTAATTATTCTGATTCCAAAATTTTAATCCATTTTATCAAATTTAATTTGTAAAAGTGGCAGAATTTGATTAAAAATTAAGCCCGTAGATGTGTCGAAAAACAGTTTTTCCAAAAAATGCATTTTCAAGTATAAGATGATCTTATAATGACTATATGATAAGTAATCATTATAAAATGAATTTAAATTAATATTTATACATATTTAATCTATAAATTTCATTTAAATCATTCCTCATTATAGGTTATTTTAATTGGTTAAAATGGAGAAACATTATGCACTTTAAAATAATTTAAAAAAAATGCGTTTTAAAGCCTAGAAACAAACTTATATTAAAATACAATATAAAGATGATTTAAAAGTAATTAAATGAAATAAATATAAATAAATAATACTTATTTTACTTTTAAATCAAATTAAAATAATAACTATACTTTTAAATTAATTAATTTATTGAAAAGAAATGTCAGTTTTACAAAAAATTGATATTTTTACTATTCATTAAGAATCAATATTTTCTGAAAAATCACAAAATTTTACCCTAAGTTAATGTATATAATGACTGATAACCCAATTGTAAGACCCCTATTTTCATGGAGGAAAGTCCTTGTTTAAATTTTGGTTTAAATCCCATAAAATTCGTTAATTAAATCTCCGTTGGGTGTATGAGGGTCCTCAAGGGTGGTCTGAGGGTTCGGGGCATGAAAGGATGGAAAATCGGGCCAACCTGTGCAAGGCGCATGGTTAAATAAACCATGTGACCTCCCAAATAAAAACCATGAAACCCTGGAAAATGGAATTATACACAGTTAACACATAGTTTTTCAAACCGTGTGGGGTTTCCTAGGTAACCGTGCAACCCAACTTAACTTAGATAGTGGTTCGTGTGCGATTCGCGCATGGTTTGACAAACTGTGCACCCCATTAAAAGTAGTAAAATTTATAGTTCTTCCATCTTGGGATTTTTAGATCCCACCCAATTTCCCCCTCATTTATTCCCCTCTCAAACCTAGGGATGAACCAAATATACCCAAGCTTACCAAGGGTGGTTTGCCTTCAATTCTTTGTTGTTTGGAGTGTCGTTGGTTGTGGATCGAAGCTCTAGGTAATTATAACGCTCCTCTTGATTCCTTTTTTCGGGTTAGAGTTTTTAGTTCCCCCCATCTTCTTCAAAATCCCTAAATCCATCTTTCTCCAGTGGAACCTAGGTTGGGGCTTCAAAGGGTGTTTAAATACGGTTCTATGGCTACGATTAAGTGTGTTTTCATCATTGGATTCGAGGTATGTGGTCTACAAGTTATATCCCATAACTTTGAAGTAGATTTGTGCATGTGTGTTCATGTTCTTATTTCCATCCTTTTGTGTGTTGATTTATTTAGTGAGATCTAGGTAAAATAGGTGTCTAAAAGATGAAGTGAACCCCTCATGATCCCCATGGGATGCATGGAGGATGATTAGACTAATTTAGGGCCACCCATGGGGTGCACCGACATTCCAGAACCTTGACATTGGTAATATTAAACATGGAATTGATGTGTGATAAAATAGAACCCTGATGAAAATATTGATATGTTAATTCGAGTTAAAAGAGGAATATTAATATATGTGTCTGGACTTGGATAATGGCATAAGGGGTCATTTGGATAAATGGTAATGGGTTATAAGAGATATGAAATGACAAAGGGTAATTGTTTGATGATCTAAGTCTTATGAATGATAAATGGGTCAGTTGGGTTAATACATGTAAATGAGAATGGGTGAATGGGTCAAGGATTGTGATTTTATGGAAGTGTTAAATGGGATAAAGAATATAGATTGTTAAATATGCTAAATGGGTTAATTTGATTAATGTGAATGTGCCAAATGGCTTATGAACTGTACCCAGAATGCATAAGTGGGTCAATACATGTGAAATGAGGAATGGGTTAAATGGGTTAACATATGGGAATTGATGAGTATTCTAAATGGGATAATGTATGGGAATTATTTAATATTCTTAGTGAGCTAGGTATTAAAAAAGGGAAATGGGTTAAATGGGCTATATGATGTAAATGGAAAATGTGTTAACGTGTTATGGCATAATATTAATTCCCATGTTGATTATTATGGATTGTGATTGTTATGAGTATTGTTTTTAGTATGGGTTCTCATATGGTATGTGTGTGGTGAATGGATAAATAAGAATGTGAACATGGCTTGGTTGTTTTCAGTATTGACTTGAGGTTCTATATCCATGGGTTGACTTAGAATGAGGATCTAAACTCCACCCAAAAATGCATGGGTTAGGGAAGGGTATGAAGGATCTATTCCCCTAACGGTTTCATTTTATGAGACCACCCGAACCGAGGCTTCATGGTGAGCGTAATTTATTTTTTTGTGTTGTGATTACCCCTAGTGAGATAGGACATGAATTATTCCTTTATGCATAATGATTGATTTCCTTGGACCCTTGTATAAATGATGTAAATGCCTAACCCATGGAATATGTGATGAAAATGGATTAAGTAATAAAGATGGCATAGATGATAGTTATGGTAATAATGATAATAATGGGTAAAGTAAAGATTATTAACTAGTGGAACCTGAGTTGTCCTTTGTTTACTTGTCATTTATTTATTATTTTAATGAACTATCTATTTAAACTAGATATTTTTTAGACACCATTGGCGGTGGTCAACTGATTTATACTCACACCCTACTCAGGCTGTCATTGGGTACCCGAGTAGACTTCATTATTTCAGGTTTGGATAAGGGATAAGGCCCATGATAGGGAGTTGAGTTGGTCTTGGGATGTGGTTATGGAATTGGATTCAGGACCATCTTGGGGATTCAGTTGTTTGTGTTTATTTTGGGTTACCTACACTTTCGTAATAGTTAGCATGACACAACATATTTACTATTTTTATGGACTTTTCTCTGTTCAGAAAATGGTTTATTTTGTATGTTCAATGGATATTACTTATTGTTTCCACTATTTCATTGTTATCTTCTATGGATTACTCTAATAAAGAGGGTATAGTTTCTCCATAGGTATTAATAGACCCTCACTGCTAGTCGACAACCTCTGGTGTACCAGGAGGCACACTTGAGGTCATGTGACGACTCGGCTTGGGGCACTGGTTTAGTGGTCTCCAAGTCGGGGACATTATAAAGTGGTATTAGAGGGAGGTTCTTTTTTTGTGGTCATATTATTTGGGATGGTATATTGGAAAATAGGATGTGTTAGGTATTAGTAGTGACCCCGTGCTTGGGAGTTCCCTAACCCATGTACGAGGAGAAACCCAAGCACCCAAGATGATAATTTTTGTTCTTATTTCATGTTTTTATAGTTGAATGATATTTCACTATTAGGCGATACACTTTTTGTATGATGTGACCATTTTATGATATTTTTCCCATGGGATAAATGGAATGAGGTTTCACATTCATGTATAATTATTGAAACCTAGGAATATAGGTGGAATGCATCATGGTAGTCACACACAAGATGGGTGTGTGGGACATGGAAGGTAAGATGCATTTTACATTCTTGAAAAATTTGAAGAAAATGGTGTCTAATAAGGAAAATGAAAATGGGTAAATGGAAAGAATTTAAATGAATGGTTAAAGAATAGTACTCTTAAAGAACCATTAAGAACAAGTTAAAATTTCTTGTTGTGATAAATTGAAAAGATGGAATGGTGACTAAAAGAGGAAGATTTACTTTTTTATGGTAAAATTGTTAAAGAATTGTGATTAATGAAGGTTATGAATGAGTTAAAATATTGGTCATAATAAGTTGTGAAATGGGAAACACGCCTTAAGGTGAAGGATTTGCGTTGTGAAGGTGGAAATGGTTTAAAAAGAGGGTTTCTAATAAAAGGCATGTATCCACATTGGTTGGATTACCCAATGCTGACCAAGACCCATAATAGGGATGTTTGAGGGTAGTTTTAGAAATATTATTACGTCCGTTGGGATAATGTATGTGGAGTGAGTCGATTATGGAAGGTAGTGTGTTTTCTATCGTGGTCTCCACTGATTAGGTTTTCTTGAAATGTTGTTGATGAAAATGTTTTAGAGTACGAATCTGAATAAAGTTGGTATTTTTGAAATGTTGGGTAAATATAATTCCCTAAAGTTCGAAACTTGGGATCTAAAAATGGTGAAGTAAATTATAAGGGGATTTTTAATGATGAAAAATTTGGTGAAGATCAGTATTAATTAACCCTTGTGTTTGTCATCTGTCCCATTGTGTTGGTGGATTGGGCAGTGAGAGTACCCTAGGACTAGAACTTGATGGGTATCGATTGGTGGATAAAGGTGTGTTTCTTGATATGATTTTGGTAGGGTTGTTACCTTGAGGTTTTAAGGTGTCTTCAGATAATGTTAAAGTGTTAACCCTTATGGGTTGTGTTTTTATGGGTTGTGCATTAGATTTAATAATGAGTTTCTTGGTTGTGGAGTCAATAGTGACAGGTGTTTAGTTATGGGTGTGGTGACTCATGTGGGTTCATACCTTGAGAATGGAATTTTGGACCATATAAGTGGATGTTTTGACTCGTGGTACCGATGTAGGTGTGCGAGTATACTTGGAATGAGACCTAAAGTGGATGTTTTCTAGTGTGCATTGGACATAGTGTTTCGAAGAGGGAATATTAGAGCCACATATGAGTGAAAAATTGTTGGTAGTTTGATGTGTGTGGCCTAGAGAGAGGGCCTGGTGACTTGTTACCCTTAAACCTAGTTGGAAAGTTGGTATCATTTGACCCTTGAGAGTGACCTGTGAGAGAGTGGTTGACCATTTTTTTTAGTCCTCTTGGGCATGTGGGGTCCAAGTGGATTTTTTGAGTCTGAACAGGTTTAGATTTGTCCTAGAGGGATAAGTGATATGGTCAATGGTTTTGGGAAGGTGAGACTCATGTTGTGAAAATGAGTTAAAAGTCTTGGGAAAATGAAGGGTGACCACGAGGGAGGTTATACCAATGTTGTAGGTGTCTCATAATATGAAGCATGTGAGATGCTTTAGAGATGGAATCAGTGCATAATTATTACCATCACATTTCAATAAAAGGTATGGTTGTGACCTAGCTCTTTAATAAGGGCACTTGAGTGCTTGTAGTTGGTTGTGAGGTTAGTTCAAATGGTTGTATCATTTGGATGTCTAAACCATCTATTTAGACGATGATTAATGGGGCCTCGATGTTGGTTTTAGGTAGACAAGATATGGGTGGCTGAAGCTCAGATGGATGATTTTGTTATGATGGTGACACCCAAGGTGACGGTGGTCACATAGTTGTGACTGATCATACGAATGGTTTGGTCATTGGGTAATATATTGAGAATTCAGTGAGCCTAATGGGGCTGACGGACTAGAAGACACGGTTAGGAGAGTGAGCAGGTGTTGGGCTAAGATCTTGTGATGTTTGACTAATGTGATCTAATTTGGCCTGTCACGACCCGTCCTCTGGGGCCTGTGCCGTGACATACACCAAGCCCACCTCCCGAAGACTAGGGGTTGGAGACTAGTGCTGAAGGTGTCGACCTGCAAATGGGAGGCATTTTTCTGAGTACCTGTATGCACGCACACACAACCATGACCCAAAGATGGAAAATGTAAACATTCATGCCACTAAACAACCACTGATTAAAAGTACAAACTATAGGTCAAATGGGCCAGAATAAAAACCCA
The DNA here is from genome assembly GCA_963277665.1 of Viscum album. Lineage (NCBI taxonomy): Eukaryota > Viridiplantae > Streptophyta > Magnoliopsida > Santalales > Viscaceae > Viscum > Viscum album. The sequence continues at coordinate 764,498,202 of OY728122.1, forward strand.
ACAATGGAAAAACTGAAAACAGGAAAATACTAGGAAAATTTGATAGTTTTCCGATGGAAAATACACTTTATGGGTAAGTATAGAGTAGCTGCAGGAATCCGTAGAAGCACGTCCCGCCTGCCTGACCTCACTGGCCACCACCCGGTCTTGGGCCACTAATTTGTACGCCAAGTTGTTGGTCGTCTGCACCAGATACAACGTGTGCAGGCAAAGCCCGTGCATGGGTGAGGAACGAAATACTCATTAGGGACCCTAAAATCAACTCAGGTCTCATAGAAATCCACAAAGGAAACCTCAAAAGAATTCACAAATATTAGAGTCACAAGAGTCATCTCGACATAGGTATAACTTAAAGTGTTAATAGAAAAACCAATGATTGAAAACACTGAACATCAATTACTGTAAAAGCACTAATCCTCGATGAGTCCTTTAGTCTAGCTAGGTCATCTAGACCTATTTAGTAGCTGATTCACGAAGTCTCATTGATAGCTGATCCATGGAGTCTCGTTGGTAGCTAAGTCACGGAGTCTCGCTGGGTAGCTGAGTCACAAAGTCTTGCTGGGTAGCTGAGTCATGAAGACTCACTGATAGTTGAGTCATGAAGTCTCTCTAGGAAGATGAGTCATGAAGTCTCGCTGATAGCTAAGTCATAGAGTCTCGCTGGGTAGCTGAGTCACAAAGTCTTGCTGATAGCTGAGTCACAGAGTCTTTCTGGGTAGCTGAGTCACGAAGTCTCGCTGATAGATGAGTCACGAAGTCTCAATGGGTAGCTGAGTCACAAAGTCTCATTGGGTCAAATACCATGAAATCTTACTTATAGGATTTCATAAGGACCACCCCATCACGTGGGTCCCAAATCCGTAGATGGTGCATCAATCAGACACATGGTTTGGGAGATACGTCCCTTTTTGTAAATAGGGGCCGACTGCATCCAGGCCCGGTCCGACTGGTTCGGACTGTCCCGACCAAACTGACCCAGGGTCTCGCATGACCTGATCATGTCCGTCTGGACCATTGGCCTGGCCTATTGGGCCTTATAGGACCCTACCGAGGTTGTCTATGGGTCCAGTCTACTTGGTCACCCAATGACCCAAAATTTATCTAGGCTGGCCTGCACCGGAGGGCCGGTCTCTTTTCCTAGCCCGAGCCTCTGCGAGACCCAGATTTATCTCGTCAGCTTAGTCTACTAAGGTGGACTTCCTTGAATGTTTAGCTGGGCCACTCAGGCAGGCCGGTCTGATTCTGCCTGGACCTTCTCAGCCAGTCTGATTGGGGCGTGTGCGGTCGGTCACTCGGCTTCCCCCTTATCCATACGCGGATCGCAAGAATTGGGATACTCCTCCTATGCGACGCTAGACTGGTACCACGTCCAGCCATCCACTGCGGCCGACGGGCCGCGACCTCCTTCTTCGCGGCACGCACCAAGCGCACCGCCTCCACCGGCGTAGCCAACAAGAGTCGGATGCTCATCCTGCACACGACACCCAGGGTGGCACCACCTCCCACCTAAGACTGCCACCGTAGGTCTTTAGCACCACCGCGCTAGGGGTGTCATACCATCAAAAACTTTCACGGGCCACCGGGTCCGCTTCGGTGGTTCGATTTCGATTCCACCTACGCCCTTGGGCATCTCAGGTTGCCTACATCACTTCCACAACCATGGATCCACCTTTCCACCATTTCAAGGTTTCAGCCATGAAGAACACACAGGCGGAGGGGCTCGGGCTTTGTTCGTTTTAGCCTGCTCCCACCGTGTCAGATGTTTAGAAACACAGGGGAGGCTCGGGATCATAGTTCCATCAACAATAATTTAATCCTAGTATAGAAAACCCCAGAAGAACACCTTCCTGCAAGAACACATGATCCGTAGATCAACTTGTTCGTGGGTTGATCCATGCTCATTTATTTTTCAGAATGAATAACATGGAAAATCAAAACAACAAAGACCCCTACATTGATTGAGGATCCATCGTTGATGCGGGATGAAGCTCCTAGCCATCGTCGATCCTCAATCTGTCAGCGTTCGTCATCATTCATCGTCTCTCAAATCCATCCCACTGGCGTTTGTTGATGGCATTTGCTGGAGAGGAATTTCACTTGAGGTTCACTAGAGTAAATTCCTTGTTTAATTCCCAACATGTTATCTCATTAGTAGAGAAACACGTCACAAAATTTCTGTTACGCTGTTTCATTAATGAAACAACGTGTCTGTTTCTCTCCCATTAAGGAGTCTCATTAAAGGGGCTCGTCGCTGACTCTTTGACACACCGCAGTGATAGAATTCCACCGGCCAATGGTGAGAAAAGAAAAATAAAATAACTTTGTTAAGTTATTTTATTATTTTCCAAAATGTCTGAAAACTATCTTTTCTGGTTGACCCTTACCGATTGAAGTTAAGTACTTCCTAATAAAATCCCAATGTTCTAAGTTCAATGGTGCCCTTGTATTTTTGATCCAAGCACCGGTTTAAATTTTAGAGAAACCTACTCACACATTTATTTAAATTAACCCCCAAAAAATAGTTCAAAAATTAACTTTCACCCTCGACCCACGCCAATCAAGGTTAGCCTCTTACTAGGAGGAACATGCCCTCATGAGCTCAACGGTACTCTCAAATTTCCAATTTGATTTACCATTTAGGAGTTATAAGGATTTGACAATAAAATAATTGTTACTTAATTATTTTATTTATGGTTAAAAACTAACTTCCACTGCTAGACCGCACTGACCAATGTTAGGATCTGCCTAAAGAAAGAATACCCTCACGAGCTCAACGGTGGTCTTGAATTTTCAATCTGAGTAACCATTCATGATTTATAAGCATTTGAAAAATAAAATAATTTTAATTATTATTTTATTTACATTTATGCCATTTTTGGGTTTTCTCACTGGAGGTTTGCACCAACTAAACATAAGCCACATCTAGGGTAAACCCGCTATCTTGAATGCAACGGTGCCTTCATATTTCTGATACAACACCCATTTAAGAGTGATTCCACTTTTTCAAGATAATGGCTCACGTGCTATTTAATGCTTATCATTTTTTGATGGATAATTCTGAGCACTCTGGGCCTTAGAATCGCTCATCATCTCAATGCGTGGTCTCAAAATAATTCCATATAATAAAAAAAATTACATGAAATTTCTAAGACATTACATTACACCCCCCTTTTTAGGATTCATGCCCTCGTAAGCCAAAACAAAGATAAAAAACAAATGGGGGTACTGAGCATGAATATGAGCCTACCACTCCCATGTGCTCTCCTGAAGATTCCCGTGCTGCCACCGAATACGTACCTGAGGAACCGAACATCCATGAAGTACCCACTCCTGTCGATCCTCTATCTCTAATGGAAATTCCTCAAATATAACCCCATCGTCAATGTACAGCTCTCCTCAGTCGATGACTGTGATGGATCATGCACATACCTCCTTAGACGAGACACGTAAAAAACACCGTGAACCCAGTGCATCTGTGGGGGAAGAGATAGCCAGTACGTTACCTTGCCAACTCTGCTCATAATCTAAAAAGGTCTAATGAACCTCGAAGATAACTTTCCGCCCCAACCAAATCTCCGCAATCATCGCCGAGGTGATACCTAATGGAAAACATGGTCTCCCTCCTCGAACTCCAAGGGCCCCAGTCACCTATCCTCATATGATTTTTGTCTTCTCTTGTGTAGTCCTCATTCGCTCCTGGATGATCTACACCTTCTCAGTGGTAGCCTGTACCAACTCTAGACACATGAGTGCTAACTCCCCTGGGTCTGTCCAACATAGATGTGATCTACATGACCTCCTATACAAATCCTCAAATGGTTCCATGCCAATGGTGGAGTGATAGTTGTTGTTGTATGAAAACTCTACCAGTGGAAGGTGGTACTCCCAACTCTGACCAAAATTGAGGATGCAAGAACGAAGCATGTCCTCCAAGGTATGTATGTCCTGCTTCTTCTGACCATCAGTTTGTGGGTGAAAGGCTGTGATCAAGCATAGTTGAGTCCCAAATTCCTCCTGAAATCCCTTCTACAACCAGTATGTAAGGTGTTCATCATGATCTAAGACTATTGTAGATGGGACTCTATGAAGTCAAACTATCTCCGACACGTAGAGGTGTCCTAAGTCCTCTACTTAACTCTGCTCTCGAATGGGTAGGAAGTGGGATGACTTGGTGAGTTGATCTATGATCACCCAGATGGTGTAGTGAAATGAAGTCGTCCACGAATTTATTCATCCCTGGCCACCAGTACTAACGTCAGATATCCTGGTACATCTTCGCCACTCCAAGGTGTGCTGATAAGGGGAAGATATGGAACTAACTCAAAATATCCTCTTGTAATTCCACTGGTACTACTGTGTTCCCTTTGAAAAGGATAATGTGCTATCCACCTATCGAAAATCCATCAGGTGTCTGTCCTGTGAATAACTGAGCACGTTGGGCTTCACATCTGGAACCTCTGAGTTGCGCCTTACTGACTCGCTGTAAGAGTGGAGGGGAAACAACCATCGATTGAAGAAAATTTGTCTCCTCTATATCCACAATGTATATTTGAAGCAAGGAAAACTGCTTTTAGGTCTCATCCAGTAGCTATGAACTGGGTCTCCTACTTAGAGCATCCTTTACCGCATTTCCCATGCCAAGAGTATAGACTAATTTTAAGTCATAGTCCTGGAGGAACTTCATCCATCATCCCTATCTTAACTGCTGAAAATTCCACGAGCACCTTTTCATCCACGCGAGTGGCTACCCCTTTTTAATTGATTGATGTAACCAACGACCCTTTGGTATTGGGTACTCATTCTCTACATTGACTTGGTTAAAGTGCCGAAAATACACACATAACCTCAAACATTGGGTCTTACTAATCCCTTCCTCTACAAGTCCCCCACCTACACCCCCTACCCACGAAGCTCTACAAAAGACCTCTGATATAAAGATGCTGATATTGTTTCCATATTAGGGTGTATAATGATACAAAATTCCCTCTCCCTATTGGTAGGTAATCCTGGAAACATCTTTTGAAAGGACATTCCTACACTCCTCCACTATTGTTGGGAACTAAAAACTCAAAACATCCACTACCATGAGGGTAAGGCTGTATGACTCGAGAGTGATCGGCCGCACCCTCCTATGCATGAGTTTATCTCACGCTTTTTGGGTTTCTTTTTCATTGACCAAGGAAAACCCCCTTCCAACACTATAGATATACCGCATCCTTTTTTCTAAAAAAATCATTCTAAGCATGAACTATGGATGACCAGTCCATACCCAAACTAACGCTGTAAGGCCTCAACGCTGCCACCAAGAGGTTCCAACCGAAACTCTCACCTTAAGGGTTAGATCACACCGTCGGTATAAGTGTGATTATTGAGTCTCCTACCAGAGGTATCTCCAGAAGTAAGGATCAAGTCAACACTTTAACCAGAAACTCTAGGTCTTGAACAAGATTTGTGATAAGAAGTAATGATTAGTATGTATGTATATTAATACGACATATAGTAGTAGACACAGACCGTACATCAAATCATTCCTCGATCCCTTGGGTCATACTTCTTGACCGAATGTAGCTACTCCCTTCCTCTATCCTCCAGCTCCCTGAACTTGGTGGGGAACACATTGGGGTAGTGGTTTTAACATGTCAAAATGTATACCACATCCTGTGGCTCTCCTAGATCGTTTTCCATGTCTTCTTCCCTATAGATTCATATGTCCCTGTCACTTCCTCTTCCCAAAACATTTTTCACATCCAAGTCTCTAAAACTGACATCAGTTTCCTTCATTCCCACTACTGACATTCACTAAACATATATTCTCATCCAAAGAAATTTCAACCACAAAGGTTCTCTCTAACACCCTAAAGTAAGCAGGAATGCACAAAGTAATAGAGTTAGATCAGATTTCCCTAAACAAATCTCACTCAGACGTCTAAGCCCTGAAGCACTGGTCATATCATATTCATCGAGTACATGGAAAGGTCGGTACGCCTTGATTAATACTTAGATACTAACATGTCGTCCTTCTGAATCTATATAATCTCATGGGAACCCATACCCCTTATCTTTTATGTCAAGAACCCCCTTCTATGAGGAAGGTTCTCAAGGTCTATCCACATAAAAGTCACCTCATCGTAAGATCGATAATCTAAACCCTGTCATCGCCCTTCTGATCCATGTAGAAGGATCACTTCCAGGACCACCATCTAATCTAATGGTTCCCTGGCTAGATGGAAACTCAGTCACCACCTCAAGCTAGTCTTTATATTCATCTGAGTCGGGCTCACCTCAGAACCTAAGGGGTATCTGTCACTAAAACTCATGTAAGGCACTGAGCCTACTTGTGTCCTCTACCGGTAGTTCCGGTACTAACTATTGACCAATGGGTAGTGGTATTTTTGGGAAACCACCCAAAGGTACCATTTTGGGAAACAATCCTTGTACTGAAGCCTCATCACCCTTTAGACCATCCTCATGGTCACGAACTAGAATCCTAGATGGTTGTCTGTGTGGAGGCATCTTGAAATAGAATCAAGATGAACCACAATAAAATTATTATACCTGGTGAGCTGACTCTGACTCAAAAAGATCATGTAAAAACACTCAATGATGCATTCAACTAGTGTTTTCATGTATTGGGTTGGGAAACAGAATTTAGGGTTCTGGTGTATAGATACATTGGCCACCACACCAACACTAGACTCCCTCACCTAAAATCCAAACTTGAAACACTTAACACTATTTCCCCATACAAATTTACAGACTCTTAGTTCTTTCAGTAGAGATGACCACCTATGATACCACTTTGGCATGGACCGTCTCCCGGGGCCCATGCTGTGACATACCCCAATCCCACCTCCCGAAGGCCATGGATTGGTGACTAGCACTAAAGGTGTTAACCTACAAATGGGAGTCATTTTCCAAAGTACATGTATGCACACACACAGAAACATGCCCCAAAGATGGAAAAATTAAACATGAATGCCACTAAACAACCATTGAGTAAAAGTAAAAACTATAGGTCAAATGGGATAGAATACAAACCCAACAAAGGAAGAACTAAAAATAGGAAAATAATTGGAAACTATGATAGTTGTCCACTATAAACCCCACTTGATGGGTAAGTATAAAGTAGCCACCGAAAGCCGTAGAAGCACGTCCCGCCTGCCTGACCTCACTGGGCACCACCCGGTCCTGGGTCACCGAGTCCTCCGCCAAGTTGTCGGTCATTTGCACCAGACACAACATGTACGGGCAAAGCCCATGCAAGAGTGAGTAACAAAATACTTAGTAGGGACCCCGAAACCAACTAAGGTCTCACAGAAATCCATAAAGGAAATCAAAAAAGAATTCACAAAGATTAGAGTCACTAGATTCATCTCGAAATAGGTATAGCTTAAAGTTTTAATAGAAAAACCAACAGTTGTAAACAATGAACATCAATTACTACAAAGTAACTCATCCCCGATGAGTCCTTTAGGATATCTAGGTTGCCTAGACCTATTCAGTAGATAATTCATGAAGTCTCCCTCATATCTGATCCAATGAGTCTCACTGGTATCTAGGTCATGGAGTCTCTCTGGGTAGTTGAGTCACATAGTATTATTGGGTAGTTGAGTCACGAAGTCTTGCTTATAGCTAAGTCATGAAGTATCACTAGGTATCTGAGTCATGAAGTATCGCTGATAGATTATTCACAGAGTCTCACTGGGTAGATGAGTCATGAATTTTCATAGATAGCTGATTCATGGAGTCTCACAGGGTAGATGATTCACGAAGTCCCGCTGGGTAGCTGAGTCACAAAGTCTCACGGATAGCTGAGTCACAAAGTCTCATAGGGTAGTTGAGTCATGAAGTCTTTCTGGGTAAAATTCCATGAAATCTTACTTAGAGGATTTCATAAGGACCACCCCGTCACATGGGTCCCAACGCCATAGATGGCGCATCAACCAGACGTACGATTTGAGAGATACATCCCTTTTTGTAAACATGGGTTTGTTTTGTTCGGGCCCAGTCTGACTGGTTCAGACCGTCCTGACCAACCAGACTGGGGTCCCGCATGACCCGATCCTATCCATCTAGCCCATTGTCCTAGCCCATTGGGCCTTACTGAACCTAGCTGAGGTTGTCCGTGGGTCCAGTTTGCTTGGTCACCCAGTGAACTGAAATTTATCCGGTCTGGCCCGCACTGGTGGGCCAATCTCTTTTCCTAGCTCGGGTCATTGCATGGCACTGTATTATCCCATTGGCCTAGTCTGCTAAGGCGGATTGGCTCGAAAGCTTAGCTGGGATGCTCAGGCATCTCGGTCTGCTAGTCTGGCTCGACCAGTCCGGTTGGGGTGTGTGTGGCTAGTCAGCCGACCGCCCCCTTGTATGTGCTCCTCCTCCTATGCAGTGCGAGGCTGGTACCGCACCCAACCATCCATTGTATCACGCACCGAGTGCACCGCCTCTTCCAGTGCTGCCAGCAAGATCCAGTAGCTCATCCCGCATGAAACATCTGGGGTGGCACTTCTTCCTAACTGTGGCCACCGCCGCCTCTCACCTGTGGTCGCCACCGCTGGTCGTCGGCACCACCGCGCCGGTGGTGTCACTGTGCTGGTGGTGCCACACCGACGACACCTTCCACAAGCCACTAGATCTTCTCCGGTGGTCCTACTTTTATTCCTCCTGCTCCCTCGGACCTCTTGGGTCACCGCCATCACTACCACGACCTTGGATACACCTTACCACCATTTCAATGTTGCATCCATGAAGAACGCACGAGTGGAGGGGTTTGGGCCTTGTTCGTGTCGGCCCGCACCCTCCACATTAGATGTTTAAAAAAACATGAGAGAATTGGGATCATAGTTCCATCAATAATAATTTAATCCCAGTATAGAAAACCCTAGAAGAACACCTTCCTCAAGAACACATGATCCACAGATCAAACCGTTTGTGGGTTAATCTGCATTCATTGTTTTTATAATGAAGAAAGGGGAAAGTCAAAACAACAAAGACCCCTACCTAGATTAAGGATCTGTCACTGACATGAGATGAAGCTCCGAGCTATCATCGATCCTCAATCCGTTATAATTCATCATCATTCGTCATCTCTCGAATCCATCCCACTGGAATTCATCGATGACGTTCATCGAAGAGGGGTTTCGCTGTAGGTTCCCCAGAGGAAATTCCACATTTGATTCTCCCATGTGTTATCTCATTAATATAGAAACATGTCGTAGTGTTTTTGTTACACTGTTTCATTATGTAAATAGCATGTCTGATTCCCTCTTGTTAAGGAGTCTCATTAAAGGGGCCCATCACCACCTCTTCACCACACAGTAGTTCTAGTGTGCCACCGCTCAGTGGTGATAAAAGAAAAATAAAATAACTTTCTTAAGTTATTTTATTATTTTCTGAAAAGTCTAAAAACTATCTTTTCCGATCGACCATCACTAGTAAAAGTTAAGTCCTTAGAAGAATCACAACATTCTGAGTTCAATCATGCCCTAATATTTTTGATCCAAGTACCTATTTAAAAGTTATAAAAACCTTCTCGCACGTTTATTTAAATGAACCCAAAAAAATAGTTCAAAAATTAACTTTCACCCTCGACCCGTGCCAGTCGAGGTTAGGTTCCGCCTAAGGGGAACACGCCCTAAAAAGCTCAACATTACTCTCAGATTTCAAATCTGAGTTACCGTTTAGTAGTTATAAGGATTTGAAAATAAAATAATTTTTACTTAATTATTTTATTTACAGCCAAAAACTAACTTCCACTGTTGACCCGTGCCAGCCAATGTTAGGATCTTCCTAAAGAATAAATACCATCATGAGCTCAATGGTGGTATAATATTTTCAATTTGAATCACCATTCATGAGTTATAATCATTTTAAAAATAAAATAATTTTATTTATAGTTATTTCATTTTTGGGTTTTCTCACTAGAGGCCTGTGCTGACTAAAATTATGTATCAACTAAGGTAAACCTGCCATCCTGAACACAATGGTGCCCTCAAATTTCTGATCCAAGCACCCATTTAAATGTTACTCCACTTTTTTAGGAAAACTTATCACACACACTATTTAAAGCTTAACATTTTTCGACATATCATTCCAGGCACTCCGGGCCTTAGAATCGCTCGTTGTCTCAGTGCCTGGTCTCAAAATAATTCCATATAAAAAAAATTACATGTAATTTCTGAGACACAACATGGTCTTAGTGTGTGGTTGCAGGAAGGTGTGAGACCTTGAGGACTATGACATGGTCTAGATATAGTCACACATGGGTAAGGCATGATTCCTATTGGGATGGGAAAATAGGTGACTCAAGATGAGCACCTGTCATTCTCTATGAAACCAAAGAGGGAAGTGTGGCTATGCGAGAGACCATTGGTTTTGGTTGGTGTGGTGAACTGTTGTGTTTGGATGTTAACTGCTAGGGTCACACTAGAAGGACTTGAGTGATGTGGTGTAAGTATTACTGAAAGAAACATTGATTCATGAATGTTGGTGAATGGGTTGTGGAGTGGTGGTGACTCTTGGTTGACAATCACACCTAAATAGTAGTGGTTAAGTGTTGGGGACACATGTGTGGGAAGGGAATCCAAAAACTATTGGAAGGTCATGCTGTCCCATAGTAGGAGGTGAAATTAGTTTTGGATGATTTTTGGTAGTGTTCTTCGACAACTTATTAGTGTAATTTTCACCAGTGATGATCATGCTCAACATCTTTACATTCTCTCTGGTATACTAATAAAGCTCTAGTTTTATGCCAATTGACTTGAATGTGTTTGGGTTAGTTGTGGGATATCATGAATTTTTCACTCATGGAGAAGTATATGTGGACCTATATGGTGTGATGTACACCATCGTCGAGTAGCAGGCAATGCTTGTTTTTTTTGATCTAGGAAAATCAAGATGGCCACGTCCAAGTTATGGGGTTTTGCTTATGACTGAAAAGTGAGCTATGGTGGTTGAAATATTTTGAGTAATGTTAGGGTAATGACAATCCTAAGGTGGGGAGTGATAATTCAGTCCTTGATGTGTGGATAAAATCATGGAGATGATGTGATGACATCACAATACCAATGAGAAACTTGTGAGGTACACATTAGGTTCCTCAGAGAGGAAATTTGGGATTTGGATGTGGTGATTGAATGATCCAATCATTGGCTTCAGGCTCAGAGTGGTTCCAAATGAAATTCAGGATGCCTATTATTGAGTCATTGAAGGGCATGGTAAGACATGAAAATGGTTCGTGGTAAGGGAGGATGGGTTTTGGAACATCATTGAAAAAAACTCGAGCAGGTGTCTTTGGGTGACATCAGAATGTCTAGAAGTGTGAAGGCACCTAGACCATGTGATGCACTGCCATGCTAACAGTGAAGCTAGGTGTTCTAGGATAAGTCAACTGGGGATGACTCGATTCAGTTAAAAATAAGTACACAAGGTATAAGTTGTAAAATTCCTTTTATGTATGTTTTTGGAATGAAAAGTGAAATTTTATAATGGATATGGGTTTTGAGAAGGAGCATAATCAACCTCAGTCAATTTAGAAATGGTGAGGATATTTTTGTTAGGGATATTAATAGGTGTGGTGGAGAATGATTATTTTTTGTAAGGTATTGGATGCCTTGATGGCAGAGTTACCAAATTTTAGGGAATGACCTCGGTAAGTACCATGATAATGGTGGTATTACCTAATTGAGGAAGCATCATGGGTTAGTGTAAAGAGTAGTATGGAAATAGTGTAAGGTGGGTGTTTGAGGAAAATCCAATCAGGTTGGTCTGACATGATATAGTAAAAGGAATGGATGTGGTAAGTGTGACCGACCTCTGGTTTGATGCTTGTAGTGGAAAGTGCCTTTTGGAAATGAAGTTATACTTGAGTGGGGTCAAGTTATTCTTAGTAATCAAATGGATTGTGTAGGAATTTCCTCCCAGGTGGTTTCAATGGTGAGGATGGATGCCAATACAGGGATAAGTCCATCTGAATGTTCAGGCGCGGTGAGTTGGGAATGCATCGGGCATATTGTGAAGTTGAGTTGTAGTGATGGTGATCCTTCTCGATAGTGGGGGTTCCAATCACTAAAAGATGGTAGGGGTGAGTTAAAGTGTATGGTGGAGATAAAAATAGTGGGAACGTGGTTGGTTGATGTTGATATCAGTGTTTCAGGACGGATGGAATTGATTGATTACTGTTAGGGGGAGTTGTCTAGGATAGCGAGCATTGACACAAGATTGACCGTTTGAGTTATTTGAGTGTGTTGGATGTGTTTCAAACATTTGACTATGTAATGGGATCATCAGGAATCGAGTTATGGACCAATATATGTCGAAAAAATGTAGTTGGAAGTATCGTGTGTTTCCTTCGAGTAATACCAAGTTTTAGGACACCATTAGAGTTTTGAAAAAAAAAACAGTGAAATGGAACCAATTGATTTGAGTCATGAGTTCCAAAGAGGATCTGACCAATGGGGTGCTAATTGGATCTTCCAAAGTGGTATGATGTTGTGTGAAAAGTTTCCTTATGCAACATTTGTAGTTTTTTTCTAGGATTCCCTACAAATTTATAGTGGTAAATGTGTGGTTTGACGATGATGTGTACTTGAGGAGAATCCAAGTCATCTTTTGGATCACAATGAGAAGGTTTGGTGTGTTAAGGTGGTACCTTTGAGTTGATTGTATGTTAGTAGGGTAATGTTTAGGAAAAATTTGGGAAAGGGAGTCAGATATGTGGGATCATTGGCCCAATGTTTTTACCTTTAAAGCTCAGTGATGCTCATGAAGGGAAGCTTGAGGATGATCCATTATAAGGTGGGGAGGTTGTAAGACCCTGGTTTTCAAGGAGGTAATTATTTGTTTAAATTTTGGTTTAAATCCCTCATAATTTGTTAATTAAATCTCCACCAGGTTCATGAGGGGACTTAGGGTGTTCCAGGGGTTCAAGGAATAAAAGGAAGGAAAACCGGGCCAACCTGTGGAAGGCGCATGGTTGGAACATGGTTAAGTAAACTGTGTGGCCTCCCCAAGAAAACCATGCAACCTTGGACAGTGGCATTATGGATGGTTAGTGCATGGTTTGTTAAACCATGTTGGGTTTCCCAGGTAATCATGAGACCTAACATACCTTAGATAGTGGCTTGAGCAAGATTTGGAAAACCATGTGGGTAAACCGTGCACCCCATTAAAAGTTGGAAAATTTATAGTATTTCCATCTTGGGATTTTTAGATCCCCACCTGATTTCTCCCTCATTTATTCTCCTCTCAACCCTAGTGATGAAAAAATAGACCCAAGCTTCCCAAGGGTCATTCTTCTTTGATTCTTGGCCATTTGGAGCTCTGTTGGTTGCAGATTAAAGCTCTAGGTAAGTCTAATTCTCCTCTTGCTTTCTTTTTCAAGATTAGGGTTTGTAGTTCCTCTTATCTTATTATGAATCCTTAAAACCCTCTTTTTTTATGGTGGGACCTAGGTTTGGACTTCAATGGGTATTTAAATCTGGATATAAGGATACGATTAAGAGTGTTTTCATCATTAGATTCGAGGTAGATGGTCTACAAGTTATATACCATAGTTTTGATGTGGATTTGTGCATATATGTTTGTCTTCTTGGTTCCATCTTGTTGTGCATTGATTCCTTTAGTGAGATCTGGGTAAAATGTATGTCTAAATGATTATTTTAACCCCTCATGATCCCCATGGGATGCATGTAAGATTATTATACCTATTTAGGGCCACCCATGGGGTGCACTGACATTCTCGAACCTTAACATTGGTAATGTTGAACATGGAATTTATGTGTGATAAAATAGAGCCATGATGAACATGTTGATATGTTAATTTGAGTTAAAAGAGGAATATTGATAAATGTTTCTATACTTGGATAATATAATAAGGGGTTTTTTGGATAAATTCTAATGGTTTATATGAGCTATGAAATGTAAAAGGGTAATTGGTTTATGGTCTAAGGATTATGAATGATTAATGGTCTATTTGGGTTAATACATGTAAACAGGAATGTGTGAATGGGTAAAGGATTGTGATTTTAGGGAAGTGTTCAATGGAATAATGAATATATATTTTTAAACATACTAAATGGGTTAATTATATTAATTTGAATGCGCCAAATGAATTATGAAATGGGTTAAATGGGTTAACATATGGGAATTGATAAGTATGCTAAATGGGATAATGTATGAGAATTGTTTAATATGCTTTTTGAGCTATGAATAAGAAAAGGTAAATGGGTTAAATTGGATATGTAATGTAAATGGAAAATGTGTTAATGGGTTATTGAATAATATTAATTCCCATGTTGATTGTTATGGATTGTAATTTTTATGAGTATTATTTTGAGTATGGGTTGTGATATGGTATGTGTGTGGTGAATTGATAAATATTCATGTAAACATGGATTGGTTGTTTGGGGTATTTACTTGAGGTTATATGCCCATGGGTCGATTTATATTGAGGCTCTAAACTCCACCAAAAAATGCATGGGTTAGGGAAGAGTATGGAGGATATATTCCCCTAAAGGTTGCATTCGATGAGACCACCAAGACTGAGGCTTTGAGGTGAGTGTAATGTATTTTTTGTAATGGGTTTACCCCTTCTGGGATAGGGACTTGACTTATACCCTTACTCATAGTAATTTTTTCCCTTAGACCCTTTTATAGATGATGTAAATGCCTAACCCATGGAACACATGATGAAAATGGATTAAGTAATGACGATGGCATAGATGATGGTTATGCTAATAATGATAGAAAGGGGTAAAGTAAAGATTTTTAACTGATAACACCCATGTTGTCCTTTGTTTAATTATAATTTATTTATAATTTTCATGAAATATCTATTTAAGCTAGAAAATTTTTAGACACCATTGGTGGTGGCCTACAGAGTTATATTCACACCCTATTTGGGCCATCGTTGGGTACCTGAGCAGACTTCATTATTACAGGGTTGGATAAGGGAAAAGGACCATGATAGGGAGTTGAGTTAAGCTTGTGATGTGTAGGGATAAGGTTCTGGACTAGGATTTAGGACCCTCTTTGGTATTATTCTATTTTTATTTATTTTGGATTTCTTACACTTTTAGTATAGTTATCATGACATTACATATTTACAGTTTGGTTGTGGACTTGTACCATATTCAGGAAATGGTTTGTTATGCATGTTCATTGGATATTACTTATTATTTCCACTATTTAATTTTTATCTACAGTGGATTAATCTAGTAAATAGTTAATAGTATCCCCATGTTCATTGGATATTACTTATTGAGTATTTTATTACATTTGAAAAAAATTACAACATAGTTTTTTTCAAGAATGTCACTATTCCATCTAGTATATCCTTTAATATCATTCATAGTACACTTATTGTATTGTCATGACCCCATTCCTCGAAAGTGTAACCCTCCTAGGACAAAAATGAGATAAGGGAGTTGGTAACTTCCTGAGTATCGCCTCCATTAGTCACCCAGTTGGTGACTAGTACTGAGAGTATAATAAACACGCATATAGGAGGAATTACTTCTAAGAGAACATGAAGAAGAGAGAGATAAGATAAATACACCAAAAAAACCTGATCAAATATATAAATGAAATTACAAGTGCATACATGAAATGTCATACACTACTAAAACAACTTGAAGGAAAACTATAAAAAACAAAAAGGTAAAGATGACAATGACCATAAATCCAAAATAACTCCTACAAAACCATGAGCTAGTAATATCTATCCCAATATCCAAACTGGTTTGGATGACCTAAAAAATAGTTTATATATATATATAGTGTGAGAATAATAGTATACTTAGTATGATCCTCCCTAGATCCTCTCATGTAAAAGATAAGGAAAACATCTAAATGAAAGGAACTGTCGTGGGTGCTTTCAAATGATGTTCAGTTTCAGGTTACTTAGGTGCAACAGAGTTACTGACCAAGGTCATATCTCAAAGGAGGAAGTAAATTAAAACAACTTATTAAAGGTATTATAAAAATAAAATAAAATATAATAAAAACACTATTTTAAAGTATTGGAGGTTTGTTTATCGTTTATAAAACTAGAAGAAGTTTTCTTGAAGAAGATTGCATTTTTTTTTGTTTTTAATTTTGAAATGAAATTCAACACAACAAGAAGATGTTTTTTAGAAAATATTTTAAAAGGTTTCATCGATCTAAATCTACCTGTTAATTTACTTATTAATCATTATCATTTAAATTAATATCCACTTAATTATGATCCCATAATTTTTTAACCCCCGAACCCTACAAGAATTAACTTTTCCAAAAATATGAATAAAATTAAACCCTATGCTATCTTCGGAACATGCAATCACAACACCCTATTTTGATTGATGTTCTAAGGATAGATTATGGTCAGTGGTAAATTAAGTAACATGTTAATTCTAGAAAATGAGGAATAATTTATCTTAGGGATTATATTTGAACTCCAAAAATTTATCTCGTGTGGTCTTGTTTTACTGATTAAGTTTTCACTCACACAATTTATACAATACTCGACCTCACGTGTTTTTGTATTAATTGTTAAATTTCTTGGTTAATTTATTATAATTTAAAAACTAAATTCATGGATCATATTAAGTTAATTACATTAGATCAATGATTCAAAATAATTAAATGAAGAGGGTAGAATATAGATCTATCACTAAGAGAACTACTCTTCCATGTGCAGTGTGGTCATTGTTGAGACGTTTTGCATAAGAAAAGGACTGAAAGGGTAAAACCCAATATCATCTCCACTCTTGATTCCAACCCAAATAGGATGAGTAAAGAAGAATATAATTGAAAAAAATATAATAAAATAAAATAAATAAAAGAATAACAAAGAAGTTTATTACACAAATGAAAACATTACAACATGAAGAAGAGAAGAAGGCTTTGATGAGGGGATCCTTGCTTCAAGATATACCCCTCTTAAAATGGTTGGAGAATTTGGGTGAAACAAATTATAATCTACCTTAAATCTCATAATTCTATTCCCAAACCCACCAAATGATAAAATCACCAATTTATAGAGTGGTGGGGAGGCTATGTTCAAAGTAGTTTCAAGTATGAATGGGGAATCTCAGCCAAATATTTTATTCCAAATTGAACCGCACATTTGACCACCAAAACGCATGAATCAGCTGCCCTTCCATAATGACGATTCGTGATAAAATGAGTTCTAGAGATACTCTAAAAATATAGTCCTAATCTAAGCTGGTATGAAGAAGTTATGGCTCAAATACAGAACCCATGTCCAATCTGGTGAGTCCAGCCCAACTTTGACTTCATGACCCATTTTCACCCACAAAATGCATGATTTAGCTCCAATTTCATCAATGAAAGTTGTAGAAAATCATGTTAGAAACACATTTACAAAATATTAAGTTCAAATAATTCAAATAAAATTATGTATGTTCGAAATACTATAGTGATTTGTTAAAGGGTAAAACTAGAATTTTCATCAAATTTTCAAATGAATGATCTAATCCCAAATATTCCATAAATGAACTTAGTTACCAAAATTTAAGGGAATTATATCATTTATTATCAATAAAATATTCAATAAAATTTTGTTTTATCAACTCCTCCACACTTACCCTTTTGCACTCCTGGGAAAAACCTCATATCATGTATTCAAAAAAATTGTGACAAGATATGCATATTCAAATTTCTCAATCCATAGTGAAAATATTAGAAAATTAAGAATCAAATAAAGAGTAAATATAAATAAATTTTAAATTAATTGTATCATAAATTGTGTCAAAACAAAATCCAGTGAGATTCATAACACTAATCATAGAGAAACAAGTCATGGGTCTACTATGCCACTAATTCTCCACATGTGTGTATGCCAACCATTCCAAGCTTGTCTCTACACCCTTTATCTAGTATATTCAGGTAAATAAAAACTTATATTCTTACCTGATTCTATTTCATCAAACCTGTTCAACATCCTTTGTAATCAAATTCTAAAACCCACTCATTTAAGCATTCATAGAATTCAAACCATGAGCTCCCAACCTAAATATCCGCACATGTTGTACATTTCTTCACTCCCCTCTTTATTGACTGTTTTTTTATTTTTTTATTTTTTTTAATTTTTTAGAGTAAAATAGCCAGATATTAGGTACACATGCATAGGTCAATCTGGTATAATGGTGGAAACGATTGGAAGAGAAATGAATGTATGGAAAGACCATGTTATAAGATGAAAATGATTACTTACCCTGAATATACATTCAATTGGGTAAGAGAAACTCACAAGTCATGATTGTATGAAAAATTGTTTGGAGAAATCAATGACACAATTTACCATGAAAAAATATCACAAATAATTATGTCAAAATCTAAAAGGTTTTATAATGACACAACCATTCATATCATCGACGACTTCAATTTTTATAAAAGTCAACCCTTGATGATGAAATATTACTCATGCTTATCATTCTACCAATGAATTTTTAAAACATGCATTTTCCATATGTTCCACATGAGAATGTTACATGATATATATATATATATATATATATGTTTTGTTTTGTTTTGTTTTGGGTTTTTTTGAAACTTTTAATGAAAAACATAACAGAAAATACACACAAAACACACAAATGAAAATCCTAAATATCTACCCCAAAATGTTTTCCCCTCCCCCACACTTAAAATATTGCATTGTCCTCAATCTGAACCTATGAGATGATATGTGCACATGAAAAGTAGAATTTTAAATGGGAAAAATAATATAAAAGTGAAAGGGTTAGGAACAGTCTGATATGCTCAAGTGATAATGGGGTCATGCAGTGTGATGAAATCCATTGCATCAGTAGAAAGTCCCTCAATGTATTTATTCAAGAATTGACCATTGACTATGAAGCTCATTACAGTATCCTCTTACAGGATCTCCACTACACCATAAGGAAAAACGTTATATATAATAAGGACCCAACCATCTGGAACGTAACATACCAGGCATCAGCTTTAGCCGTGAACTGTATAGAATGACTTTTTGTCCGACATGAAACTCCCTTTGTTGGATCATTCTATCATGAGATACTTTAGATCTTTCCTTGTAGAGCCTTGAGTTCTCATATGAAGATAATCAAATCTCCTCAAGATCTTGAATTTTCAACTTCCTTTGGATTCCATCTTGGTCTAAATCCATGTTTCATTTCTTTATAGCCCAATAAGACCGATGCTCGACTTCCATGGGGAGATGACATGCTTTCCCAAAAACAATCTGAAATGGTGACATACCAATGGGTGTCTTGTATGCTATCATATAAGACTAAAGCGCATCATCCAATCACTTGCTCCAATCTTTCATATTCGGCTGCACAGTTTTCTCCAAAATTTGTTTCAACTCCCTATTTAAAGCCTCAGCCTAGCCATTTGTTTGAGGGTGATATGGTGTTGATGTTTTGTGTGTCACCCCATACTTACAAAGTAGGGAACCCAAATTCCGATTGCAAAAGTGTGTCCCTTGGTCATTAATGTTGTCCTTTGGTACTCCAAACCTACGAAAAATTTGTGTCATGAAAAAGTCCACTACAACATGAGAATCATCAGTTCTGGTAGCCTTATCCTCCACCCATTTACTCAAAAAATCGACAAAAACCAAAATATACAAAAAACCAAAGGAACTAGGAAAATGACCCATAAAATCGATGTCCCAAACATAAAAAATCTCATAGAATAGTATGGGTTGTTGGGGAATATCATGTCTCTTAGAAATGTTTTCCATGTGTTGGAAACGAGAGAATGACTTACAAAACACATGTGCATCATGGAATAAGCTAGGAAAATATAATCTAGAGTCCAAAACTATCCTAGATGTCCATTGGGGTCCAAAGTGTCCACCACAAGCAAGTGTATGAAAAAAATGTAAAACAGACTCTAACTCATGATCATGAACACACCTCCTAATAAATTAGTCACTACACATGCACAACAGGTATGGAACATCCCAAACATAAAATATTAACTCACTCTTTAACTTTTGGACTTGATGTTTCTTTAAATTTGCAAGGATTTCAGAGGAAACAAGGTAGTTAACTAAATCAGCATACCAAGTATGTGTACCTGAGATGGAATAAAGATTATCATAATGGAAAGTGTCTCGAAGTGGTACCTCATATAAGGTGTTATCCTCTAGTGTGTGAGTAAGCCTACTCATGTGGTCTTCCACCAAGTTTTTTGACGCATTCTTGTCCTTTATCTCAATATAAAATTCCTGAAGAAGGAGCATACATCAGATAAGTATGGGATTTGCCTCTGGCTTCTTCAAGAGGTACCTTAGAGCTGCATGGTCAGCAAAAATAACTACATTAGATCCCAATAAATATGAATAGAATTTATCTAAAGAAAATATGACAACAAGAAACTCCTTTTATGTGGTTTTGTAGTTTTATTGGGCTGAATCTAGCGTCCTCAATGCACAGGAAATCACATGTGAACGTCCCTCCACCCTCTGAGATAAGACAACTCCAACTGCGAAGTTTGAGGTGTCACACATAAGCTAAAAAGGAAGCTCCCATAGTGGGGGATATATGATCGGTGGAGTGGTCAGAAACTTCTTTAGCTCATCAAAGTATGTCCTTCAATAATCATCAAATACAAAATCAGAATCCTTTTGAAGTAATCATTACATATGAAGAGAAATCTTACTAAAATCTTTAATGAAGTGCCGATAAAATCCTGCATTCCCTAGGAAAGATCTAACATCATGCACAAATGAAGGATATGGTAAGGATGAAGTAATGTCTATCTTAGATCTATCAACCTCTATCCCATGTTTTGACACTACATGCCCTAAGACAATGCCATGCTCTACCATGAAATGACACTTTTCAAAGTTTAGGACCAGATTATTCTCAATACAATGATTCAACTCCTTTCCCAAACTACTTATACATTCATCAAATGAGGATCCATACACTATAAAATCATCCATAAATACTTCCATGCTGGTCTCAATAAAATCAAAAAAAAAAAAACTCACCATGCATCTCTGGAAGGTACCTGGGGCGTTGCAAAGTCCAAATGGCATCCTTCGGTAGGCAAATGTACTGAATGAACAAGTGAATGTTGTCTTCTTTTGATCCTCTAGAGTAATAGGAACCCGAAAATATCTAGAAAATCCATCAAAGAAACAATAATGTGCCTTCCCAGCTAGTCTCTCAAGCATTTGATCAATAAATGGGAGGG
The DNA here is from genome assembly GCA_963277665.1 of Viscum album. Lineage (NCBI taxonomy): Eukaryota > Viridiplantae > Streptophyta > Magnoliopsida > Santalales > Viscaceae > Viscum > Viscum album. Next base: position 764,519,394 of record OY728122.1, read on the forward strand.
GAAAATAGACCTTGCGGGTGGACTGATTTAGTTTCATATAATCAATACACACACGCCAACTGTTTTGTACCCTCATTAGAACTAACTCATCTTTCTCATTTTTAACAATAGTAACACCACTTTTCTTAGGAACAACCTAAATTGGACTCACCCACTGAGAATCTAAAATGGGATAGATTATACCTGCCTTGAGAAAATTTTCAACCTCTTTTTTAACAACCTCCCAACCTGTTGGATTGAGTCTCATTTGTGGATGCCTAACTAGTTTAGCCCCATCCTCCAAAAGAATCCTATGCATGCAAATAGAGGGGATAATACCTGATATGTTAGCCAAGGTTTATCCGATTGCCTTAATGTTCTCACTCAAAATATTCAAAAGTTTTTCTTCATGATCAAAATAGAGATTGTTAGCAATGATAACATGTAATATTTCACTACTCAACAAGTATGAGTATTTGAGATTAGGTGGAAATGACTTGAGTTCTAATATAGGGGGTGCTGTATGGATGGATATAGTGAAGGAACTGAAATATGTGCACAAATAACATTAGTATCAGAATAAACATCATCAAAATCAAAGAATAGTTCATCAAATCCATCAGCATACTCAACAGTCATGTCATAATTAGAGTTCACATGATCAAAATCAGAATATGAATCCATTTCAAAATAAAATCTAAGAGAGTCCTGTACATTAGAAATAGGTGTGGAAGTACACTAGGACATTAATCTAGAACCAATAATCTCAATTTTTCTAAGTATAGGACAATCAAATTCCATGGGGTTTTTATTTGGTGGTTCAAAATGGGAGATAACAAATGAAAAATAGTCCTCTTAGGGGTAATTCATGGATTCCATGACATTAAATATCACAACTTCATCCCCAAACTCCATGGAAAGTGTACCCTCATTGAAATTTATGATAGTTTTTTCAGTTTTGAGGAAGGGTCTTCCTAATATAATTAGATAATGTGAACTTACCTGATCCTCCTCTAAGTTAAGAACATAGAAATCTGCTGGGAAGATAATGTCTCTTACCCAGACAAGTACATCCTCAAGGACTCCTACTAGATATTCCATAGCTCTATTCGCCAACTGCACCACTAATCTCATCGGCTTCAACTCACCAACCTGTAAAAAAGAGAATACAGAGTGAGGAATCACATTTATGGAATCTCTCAAATCACAAAGATCATTAGAAAAGTGCAATTCCCCTATGGTGCATGGGATAATGAATGTCCTTGGATCCTTGCACTTTTTTTTCATTGCAAGAGTTGGTGTAATGAGTGCTAACACATTCTTTCCAAGATTGACCCTTTAATTTCCCTTGATCCCTCTTTGATTGGTACAAAGTTCTTTTAAGAATTTGGCATACCTTGGTATTTTTTAATGGCTTTAAGTAAAGGGATGTTGATCTCCACATGCTTGAATGTGCCCAAAACCTCCTTTTTCATCACCTCATAAGCCATCTTCTTGGTTTGTACAACCCTATTTGGAAAGGGAAGGGGTTTAAGAGGAACATTGTCAATCTTTTTCATACCTTTATCTTTCTCCTTGGGTTGCTCAATAGTTGGTGTGGAATGAGGATTTCTAGAGTTGAGGTGAATCCCGGTGGAATGGTAGGTACATATGTATCATTAATTTTCTTCCCAATTCTCAATGTGATGGCACTAACATTACCCTTGGGATTTGGAGTAGGTTGGGAAGGAAGATTTCTGGAGTTCTTACTTACCAGTTCATAGAGGGTAGTAGCAATCTGGATCATTTTAGTCTTCAACTCCCTTAGCTCCGAACCTTGACTCTTCATCTCATTCTGTTGATTAAAAACAATTTGCATCAAAATATCATCAGTGTTAGAATCTACCTTTGGTTGATAATTCCCTTGTTGTTGACTTGTTGATTCTTGAGCTTCAAATCACCTACGGGGTTATTGGAAACCCTGTTGGTAAGGTATAGGATACTAGAAGTTTTGTTGAAAGGGAGGCCTTTGTTGTTGTCCCAATCCATACCTCATGTACAACTGATACTTCCACACTTGGTTATATGTTGGACCAAATGAATCAAACTTCTTTTTGGGATATGGTTGTTGTTGCGGCTACTGATATGGTCTCCCAGGAAACACTACTGCACAATCTTCCGTTTCTTGTAGTTGGGGCCAACCATTAGTTGGGTGGTCTGTTTCAGTGAAAATGCCACAAGGCCTTGAAGGAGGGGGTTGGGATGTCTTTTGAGCTAATTAAATCTGCCTCACCATAGTGGTAAATTTTTCTAACTTAGTATTAATCAAATTAATTTCAATATAAGGACTTACCTGATGTACTCTTTGAACATGTGGTGTACCTTGATCACCAAATTGTTGGGAGTTTTGGGCTATCTAGTCAATAAATGCATGTGCAGCTACTGGTGTCTTGTCCACCAATTCCCCTCCAGCCGCAACATCCACCATTCTTCTCTCCATAGGAGTGAGTCCTTTGTAGAAGTACTGGATGAGTAGTTTTTCACTGATTTGGTGATGTGGGAATCTTGCACACAACTTCTTGAATCGCTCCCAGTACTCATACATTGACCCCCTTGTGATTTCTTGATCCCCAAGATCTCTTTTTGAATAGATGTGGTCCTTGATTCTAGAAAAAATCTCTGTAAGAAAAGACGTTTCAAATCATTCCAACAAGTTACATCTTCAGGTTGTAAATAACACATCCAATCTTCTGCAGCTCCATAAAGTGAGAATGGAAATGCTCTTAGTTTGATTTGATCTTAAAAAACATTTCTTGGTTTTAAGGTTGAGCAAACCACATTAAATTCTTTTAAATGTTTTTTTGGATCCTCACCAGATAATACATGAAACTTTGGAAGAAGATGAATTAACCCAGATTTCAGTTCAAAGTCTCATTCGAGATTTGGGTATGCAATACAATTTGGTTGATAGTTAATATCAGGTGTAGCCAATTCTTGAATGGTTCTATTAAGTTTAGGGTTATTGTCTTCATCCATTGGTTCTTATTTTAAGTTGGACTTAAAAGTTTTTCCAATTTCAATGTTCTTGGAGTGGAGGAATTCTACAGCTGGTTGAATGTTGAAACTTCCCATATACTGAGAATGTCTGATTCGAGCCCTAAGTATGCGTTCAATCTCAGGGTCAAGATCTAAGAGATACTTAGGATTAGTTCATGTCATAAATCATATAAAAATAAAAATAAGGAAAGTGGACCATAATAAAAATGAGAAGATTAAGTTGATGGTCCAAAAATAAGAAGAAAATAAAAGAAGAATAAAAAATTCAGATTGGGTAAAGAAGGTAGAAATAAGAGAATAAGAGAATAAAATGTAAAATAAAATAAATACCTCTAAATTTTTGAAATAATTACTTGCATCCCTGGTAATGGTTCCAATTTGAAAGGTGCTGTCATGGGTGCTTTGAAATGATGTTTAGTTTCAGGTTACTTAGGTACAGTAGAGTAGCTGACCAAAGTCGTCTCTCAAAGGAGGAAGTAAATTAAAACAACTTCTTAAAGGTATTATAAAAATAAAATAAAAGTGAATAAAAAAACTACTTGAAAGGATGGTGGGGTTTTTTTTATCTTTTATAAAACTAGAATAGTTTTGCTAGAAGAAGATTGCATTTTTTTTGTTTTTAATTTTGAAATGAAATTCAACGCAACAAGAAAATGTTTTTTAGAAAATATTTTAAAAGGTATAATTGATATAAATCTACCTATTCATTTAATTATTAATCATTATCATTTAAATTAATTTCTACTTAATTATGATCTCCTAATTTTTAACCCATGAACCATATGAGAATTAACTTTACCACAAATATGAAGAGAATTAAACCCTAGGCTATCTTCAGAACATGAAAACACAACACCTTGCTTTGATTGATGTTCTAAGGATAACTTATGGTCAGTGGTAAATTAAGTCACATGTCCATTCTAGAAAATGAGGATTAATTGAGCTTATTTATTATATTTTAACTCTACTAATTTATCCCGTGTGGCCTTGTTTTACCGATTTAGTTTGCGCTCTCATAATTTACACAATACTCGACCTCACGTGTTTTTGTGTTAATTGTTCAATTTCTCGATTAGTTTCTTATAATTTAAAAAATCAATTCATGGATCATATTATGTGAATTAAAATATCTCAAGGATTCAAAATAATTAAATGAAGAGGGTATAAGATAGATCAATCACTAAGAGAACTACTCTTCCATGGGCGGTGTGGTTATCATGGAGACGTTTTGCATGAGCAAAGGATTGAAACGGCATAACCCAATCTCGTCTCCAATCTTGATTACAACCCAAATAGGATGAGTAAATAAGAAGATAATTGAACAAAATAGAAGAAAATAGAAGAAATAAAATAAGAGCAAATAAGTTTATTACACAAATGAAAACATTACAACATGAAGAAGAGAAGAAGGCTTCGATGGGGGGATCCTTAATTCAAGAGATACCCCTCTTACAATGGTTGGAGAATTTTAATGAAACCAATTCTACTCTACCTTACATCTCCTAATTCACGTAACAACCCCAAAAATTAAGAAAAAAACCAATTTATAGAGTGGTGGGGAGGCTAGGTTCAAAGTAGTTTCTAGTGTGAATGAGGAATCTCGGCCAAATATTTTATTCCAACTTTAACTGCCCATTGGACCACCAAAACGCGTGAATAATCTGTCCTTACAAAAGGAATATTTGTGCGGAAATGAGTCCTAGAGCTTATATCAAAATTTGGGCCTAATATAAGCATTGATGAAGAAGTTATGTCCCAAATACAGAACCCATGTCCAATCTGGTGAGTCTAGCCCAACTTTGACTTCATGACCCATTTTCACTAACCAACTTCATGATTTAGCTCCAATGTCCTAAATGAAAGTTCTAGAAAATGATGTCAGTAACATAGTTAAAAAATATTAAGTTCAAATAATTCAAATAAAATTATTTATGTTCTAAATACTACAGTTAAATTTTAAAGGGTAAAACTGGAATTTTCCTCAAATGAATGATCTAATCCCAAATATTCCATTAATGAACATAGTTACCACAATGTGAGGAAATTATATCATTTATTATCAATAAAATATTCAATAAAATTTTGTTTTATTACTAAATCATAATGAACAATAGTGAAACTAATCCATAACATAAACAGGTATACTAATATCCTAGCCTCGCAATGGATATCTTTCACTAAGTATCACGCAAAAGAGAGAATATAATATAATAATAAAACATCAAGGGTACCTTTCTCCTGCTTCCCCACTAGTTTTCTGCTCTTCCCAATGTCGCATGTCTTGATCCACCTCTATCCAAAATAATCCAGCCCAAAGACACCTAAAAAATACATCACAACATGCACCTTGTGAATAATATCATCACATCATCCCATATCACATCACCATATATAGTAACCAAGTAGTTTCTGGGAGCTACCACAACTTGTATGACATGTATCATACATCAGGTATTATACCTCAATCCATTACATCCCATAAACTGAGTAAGGTACTACAAGCCATCATAGCCTATACACATCAAACTTAAAATAATACTTTAGACTCTATATCCTGTAATACATGTGTGTGAAATAACCATAAGCCATCATAGACCTTTACACAAATATATGGGAAAACTAACCAGTGTGTATACCAGCACAAGTAACTACTAAGAGAAGAGATAAGTTCCAGAGGGGTAGTCAACCATCTATCATCACGTCAGGATATTGGGGAAAACACCCTCCTAGAGTCCACTGAGTGTCGGTCGCCCTCTCTACTATGGGTGGGGTAGCATATGAAATAAAAGAATATACATGATATAATATATCTCACAACCACACTATGTGAATAAACTAGTCTTAAAATCAACACTAGCTAATGTTGCTCGAACTCCTGTCTTCCACTCCTAAGACCAGATATCCTATTAGCACATAAGAATTTTAAAGAGACACATTAAATTCATTATTTTTTATAATTTTGATTCTATTAATTAATTAATTAACCATTAATTAACATTAACATTATTCCACATTACATTACATTAATCGTTAGAGAAAATTCCATAACCTCCAGGAATAATCTAAACCGAGTACACAGTTTATCAAAATTAAAATATTTTAGCATTTTCGTTCCATCTTTGAAAACCCCATGGGTTAAGAATTATTTAATAATTATTAGCATTATAAATAAATAAGTTACTCTAGAAAAACCATCATAAGCTACACTACTAAAAATCAGGGCATTAATAGTTCTAGTAAAAGGGTTTTTCAACGCTTTAAAAGCAATGATATTTCAAGCGATGTTAAAAGTCAAATTAAAAAGCATTATAAAAATCATTGATAAAGGCACCCTTTAATAGCCATTTTTAGCACTGTTAAAGGGTTACTTTAATAGGGTTTTTAGTGATATTAAAGGTTGAATTTTAAAAGATATAAAAAATAGTTGTTAAAAATGTTTTAAAAAATAATTTTTCACACACCCCCAACACCCCTTTTTCTTAGTGCTTACAAACCCCTTTCTTAGCGCTTTCCACTAACCATCCACCATCACACACCCAACCCCTTTTCTCAATGCTTGAAGGCTACCCCAAATACCTACACACACCTGGATTTGATCCCATGACCTCCCTTATGAGACTTTCTGCACTTTACCACTATGCCATGTGTTTTATTGTATATTTTACATATTTTCTATTTATTTTTATATATTTTGAAATATGTGATATATATACACAATTACATTTATTTAGATATATTATATTTTGTCCATTTATATATATTAGAATATATATATATATATATATATATATTTACTGACACACACACATATGTATATAAAGAAATTATATATATATATTATTGAATTTTTATAGGGTGAATAAAATGGATAATTTTTTTTAATTTAAATAAAATTAAAATTAAATATTTATTTTATATATTTAAAAATACATTTTTCTATAAATATGTTGATATATGTATTTTTACAAGTGATTTATTATAAGTAAATATAATAAAAAATGCATATATTTAATTAAAAATATAACTAAATTACCGAAAAAAATAAAATTTAAAAACCATAATACCAATATAAATTTAATCCTGATGAATAAATTCATTCCCCACTAAAAAAAGTAGAAATACCCCCTTAAATGAGGCTGAAATTTCATTGAATGTTAAAAAATTGGGGTACTCTAACAAAAAACTCAGTTTTGGAGGCCTTCTTGGCCTTTTTTGGCCTTAAAATTGTTGACCAGGGATTCCCTTTGGTTAATAGGGTGTAGATATCATTACAAGTTTCAATTTGATATGTGGTAGAGTCCAAATAGATACCAGGAACAAAAGTTATGACCATTTGAAGTTTGAGTTACATTTTCAACTTATTTTAGATCTTTTATTATTTTTTTGATTTTTTTATCTTCACATTGTTATTAAATGACTATTAATCAATAATAATTATAAAATTATTAATTAAAAATATATTATTAATTATTCTATAAACTATTTTCACTAAATATCTTATATATTAAGTGTAAATGCCTCTATAGCCTTATCTAAAACATATTTAAAAAATATATTTTATATTTATATCAATATAAATATATTTATATATTAATATTTAATTTAATGAAATATAATTATTTTTTGAAATATACCATTTATCATAAATTCTTTACAAGCGCTGGTAAGGCCCCCCCCATTATCAGTGATTTTTTACTATTGCTAATAAAGGGCCTCCCTTTATCGTCATTTTTTAATAGTACTAATAAAGGGGGCCTTCATCAGCATTTTTTTGTGAGAAATGATAAAGGGCCCCCATTAACATAAATTTTTTAGTATTGTTAACGATGCCCTCTAACAGCGCTAAAAAATGTTGTTAAAGACACCCTCTAACAATTCCTTTTCTAGCACTGGAAAAGGGGGTCTTTAACAGTACTTTTAGCTAGTGCTGTCAGATACCTAGTGCTGGATAAACCTGGTTTTGTAGTAGTTCTACCACTAAGAGGAAACATGCAACCAAGAACACCTATCTGAGGCAAGTAGTTGGGAAATAATGCAGATAAAACAAGAAAACCGACCATCAAACATTAAGAAAATTCATAAGTGATCATCCCAATTCTCAACATCGCATCAATGGGTAATCCCAAAATTATCCCATTCAATCATCTAAAACATCATTCCTAACACTCACATGCATATCCTAACACATCTATCCATCACATGCATTAACTGCTACCACATCATCATGGCCTCCCTGCCCCACATCACATCAACCATCCCAGGTTCATAACACATCCGTGCCTCCGCACCCCATATCCCATCACATAGTGAAGATCACATCCAGAGAACATCACAAAAGAAATAGAAAAAAGACAATAATAGGCACAAGACAATCTAGGCCCTAAAAAAAGGAATCCAAGCTTCAAACTTAAACATTCTCTCATTGCTATAATCACAAGGGAATCAACCTTCTCAAGAAAACATGAAACTCAGGCTCTAGTAACTATCTTTATCAAACAATAATTACTTATTTCATCTTGAATTAATCAATTCATTATTCCTAGGTTTCAACTAATTGAAACCTAATCCAATAATCTATAACAAGATACTAAAATTAATTAAACAATTAATTTAAATATGTTTATTAGCATACATTCCAGTTTCAACAAACTATGAGAAGTAACATTATCATTTAACATTCCTTTTATTTATTATCATCATTCTCAACAAGAATTATTATTCTTCACATTCTTTATTAATTCCATTGATCACATGGAAGATCATTTTCAATTATAGATGTAGATTTCATCAATTTGACTATCATCAAATTATAAGAAACAATATATTCAATCTTGTATCTTATTTTATTTTATAATTGAATTAATAAATTAATTCCACCTTTATTTTATTTATCAACTTCCATAAAAAAGAACATGTTGATCCATAAAATCATAAGAAATTCTATCAAGCATAACATAGATATCACACTATCTAGAAAATCAAGAGGCAAAAAACTATCACGGTATAAAGAAAATCAATATGCGATCAATACACAATTATTTATTAATTTATTTCAATAATTATTAGGTTAATTCCAATATAATCCTAAGGGATACAACATTATTAATTTATGATTACATTTAAATAAAATAGATAAGTAATTAATCCCCTACCTCAAAGGTGTCAATGTTCTTCGCATGAAAAAGGATCAAGGTCACAGATCCTGATCACCTCTCCTGTAAGAAGATATATCCCACCAAGGATCCTACAACACAAACACACCCAAAAAAAACAAGAAATAACCCATTAGAATCCTGGAGATGACCCACCATTTCATAGAAAGATGTAGTGGGAGGAACCAGATCGAAGAACAAAAAGAGAAGTGGAAGAAGGTACCTAGGATTTCCACAGATTGAAGATGAAAGTCCAATGATTTATCCTCATTGGAAGAAATAAAAAACTATTGAAGGAAGGGTTTCTGAAACACCTAAAAGTCATAAGATCCATAGGGTTTGAGCAGAAACCTGAGACACTATAGCCTTTATAGGAGCACTGCACATGGGATTTATATAGCGTGAAATCCTTTCATGTCATATAAATGTTAGGATTCAGATCTCACCAAAAAGAATATCGCCTCGAATAATTTAATCCTAATTATTTACACATCATGTAACACCCCATGAACCAACCTCAAACAAGCTACAAATTTATTTCAATCCATGAACCATCCTAACACAATCTTTGAATTGCAAATATATGATGTGAAACACTTACACATAATGTATTTTCCATGTTTCTAGATTTTAGAAGCTAAACCCCTTCAAACTCACTCTTGAACTTTTTTGAGCACCATGAGCTTCAGTAAAATTAAAAGGATTTGACAACATGGATCCCTACCTTTACATTAGATACCACTCATACAATTCTCATCCTCAAGAATCCAAATACAAACCCATAGATGAAATGAAAAGTGGTCGTCCAAACTTCCACCCCATGATATACCTCTCAAGGATCTCGTCATCACAAGTGTTTAACCACCTCATCTGAGGAATAGTGTGAAAACATGAAAAAACAAAAACAATATTCTAAACACTCTCCTAATGGAGATAACTCTCAAACGAGAGTAGATCCACAATAAGAAACAAGAGGAAACCATCTCATAAACCAAAAAGTTCCAAATCCATAAGAGAACATTTTTATAAGATAAAAGATAAACATCAAACAACTTAGGGTACTGAGTGTGCATCAGTGTCTCACGTTCCTAGGTACTATTCTCCATGCCACTATTCCCCCATAAGACATGATCCAAGGGAATAATACTCCCACACATTACCTTCTTATGGAGGTCCTGGATCTCCATAGGCTACTCCTTGAAGGTTGTATCATCATCAACATCGATATCACTCCAATAAATGAAATGAGAGTCTTTATGAAGATAAAGAAAGAGACACAACATGTGGAAAACATTGTGTATATAAATCATTTTCAGGGGAAGTTCTATCTAATAATCCTTGACTAAAACATGATCCACCACCTAAAAAGACCCAACAAACCAAGGAGAAAGATTACACAAACGACCAAACATTCTCTTCCCATGATGAGGATTCACCTTCAAGAACATGTGATCTCCAATATTGAACTCCAGAGGTATCCTCTGATGATTTTAATTGGATTTATGATGATCTTGAAATTACTTAATCCTCTATTGAATTACTTATATCATCTATATTGTATTATGTACCAGTTTGGGCCTAAGAATGATGCCTCTCCAACCCTAGTCCAGTATAATAGGGAATAAAAAGGTTGACTATAAAAAGCTTCAAACTATTACATAACAATGGGGAGTGAAAACTATTATTATAAGAAAACTAAACCAAGGGAAAGTTATTTATCCACAAACCTCTAAAATATAGGACACAAGAGTGCAGCATGTATTCAAGAGTCTGGATAATATTCTCTATATGACTATTCATCTGCAGGTGAAAAGTAGAGTTAAGACATAACTAAGAGTCAAAAAAATGATGGAGACCTCTCTACACCTTAGGGGTAAAACAAGGATCGAGATCAAGTATGATCATCCTTGGGACTCTGTGGAGTCACACCACCACATACAAATATTTCCTCAACAAAAATTGTTCTCATATTAACTCCCTAATCACTACAAAGTGGGATGATTTCCTTAAACAATCCACTATCACCCATATAGAATCATAGCCTCCCTAATATCAAGGTAAAATCGTAATGAAGTCCATAAAGATGTATTACCAATTAAATTGGGGAACATATAAAATCTATAGAAAACCATAGGGAACGTGGTGCTTATCCTTCACCTTCTAGAAGACTAAACATTGAGAAACAAACTCTTTAACTACTTGATTAAACCCAGGACACTAAAACTAATCTCTCAAATATCGATACATCTTTGTCACACTATGATATACCCACAAAGGTGAGTTGTGGGACTCATGAGGAACCATCTCACACATCACTGAAGGAATGGAAATCCTTACCTAGAATAATAATTGGTATTGTCCATCCTCAGACCAACAATTAGGGGAATTACTAAAAACAACTCAGTCCCTGTATACCTCTACCTCAGAATCCCCCCAACTGGTTCTTCATCACCTTTTGAACCAAAGATGAATGCACATTCATCTAGAAACACCTTTGCCTCAAACCTCTCCCATATCTATATGCATCACTGAGAGTTCTTCAATAACTCTTAAAGAATCTCGATATTCACACATGGAATCACTATGTGACTTCTTTCCCAATGAATCAGATACAAAATTTCCATTACCTAGTGTATATAAAATATCTAAGTCATAATCCTATAATAATTCCATCCACCAATACTGACGCAAGCTCAAGTCACACTAGGAGAATGCATACCTCAAGCTATTATGGTTATTAAAAACCATAAAATTCTCACCGATGAGGTAATGTCTCTATAACTTCAAATAAAACAAAATTACCTCCAACTCAATATCATAGGTGGCATAGTTATGCTCATGGGGAAGTAACTACAAAGACCCATAAGAAAATACCAATATCTTCTGTATCAAAACACAACCCAATACAAGACATGAAGCATCACTAAAAACATCAAACTGAATTCCTTATTCTAGAAAACAAAGGGATGGAGCACTGACCAACTTCCCTTTCAAGTACAAAAAAGATTTCTAAAATTGGTAAGACTGAAAAACACCTGATCCTTTATAGTCAAGGTTGTCAAAGGAGTTGAAGCTCAAGATAAAACAGCTATGAACCACCATTAATAGCCTAAAATACCAATAAAACTTCACACCTCTTCCACTATCTTGGGAACTTCCTAAGAAACAACCACCTCTATCTTCAAAGGATATACAACTACTCCCTGCTAGGACATGACATACCCAAATAAACTGACTTCAAAATCCCAAAAATTACACTTTAGTAACTTCCATAATATCTTATCTTGGTGAATAAATCCCAAAATGTAACAAATATACTATATATTCTCTTCCTAAGATATGGATTATACAAGGAATTCATCGATAAAACCACCATAAACTTATCTAGGAACTTTATGAACACTGCATTCATAAAACCCATGAAAATGGATGTATCATTAATCATAACAAATGGAATCACAATGAAATAATAATTCACATGATGATAATGTAAAGAAATATTCTAAATATCCTCATCCTTCACCCGCATCTGATGATATCATGATCACAAATCAATTTTCAAGAACCAAATTTCTCCCATTAGCTGATCAAATAAATCATTAATCTATGAAATAAGATAGAGGTTCTTTACTATATCTTGGTTCCAGTGATGACAATAGATAAAAAGTCATAAACTACTATCATCCTTCTATATAAATAAAACTACTATACCCGATGCAATATACCTAACCAAAAAAATAACTCACTACAACAGATTATCAAGATATATTAACAAATCTCAAAACTCAGAAAGTGCCATCCTATATAGAGACATCGATATAGGAGACAAGTTGGGATGTAGCTTGATCCCAAGCTTGATATCCCATTGAGGGGGGGTAATTCTATAACCTCCTCTAGACAGACTTCAGGGTAAACTTCCACAACACTGGGAAACACAGACTGCTAAACCTCCAATAAGCTTATCATCAACTCATCTATCAAATAAGACAAGGATAGAACATGCCTCTGACCCATATGAGGGTCTCGCTCTCCAAAAAACACCACTATCTCCCCATCAAAATCATAAAACAAAACCATCATCCTAAATAAATCCAAGATAGCTTGTAATAAATACAACCAATCCATGCTGAGGATGATGTCATATGGTAGTATCCATAAACATAATAATTCTCCCCAAGAGTGGTGATTCCACAATACTAGCTCACAGTCTCTACATACTTCATACAAGTCATATTGATATTAGATTATCTTAATATACACCAAGGGAACTAGAGTCATCTATACCTGAAGTTCAAAAGCCCAGATGAGGGTAAGTGATATAAAGGAGTGTGTTCCACATGAATCAAACTAATCTGGAACCCATATAGAAAACAAGAAAAGGGCACCTCAAATGAAATCTATCTCAACTAATACTGGTGATGATAAAAAATAAAGCCGGACACTACTTACTCCACGACCTCTATAACCATGATGATGACCACCTCCATAGCCCCACTTTTCTCTCTAAGGATGAGGAGCATCTCAAGGCTGTACTATGCCTGCCCTATCTCCTCTATGATAATCCCAAATTGGAGCACTCTTTTTCTGGTGACTTAGCTAAAACATACTAAATGGGGGAACCTAAAGAAAAACACATATAATACATTTATGACATATAAATATTAGTCACTCTTACCGCTGATGACCTTAGAGGGTGTTGAGATAGATTTCAGTTCAATCAGTACTCGGAAGGATCACTGGATGCCTTCACGGTTGAAGAAGAAAATCCTATATAAACTGGTATCAAAATTTACCCTATGAGACTGCTAACTCCTCACTATTACTAATTAATAAGAACCACCACTACCTCACTACTCCACACAACATCATCATAGACAAAGAAACCATGTGATCCTTTTGAGCACTGATTGAACTGAAAGCTATCTCAACACCCTCTAACTAGTATTCTATGAATGAATCTAAAATAGATACCTCAAAATTCTATAGAATCTAACACTAAAACTCTCATAGTGTCCTCATCTAAGTGTCATCATCATCAAACTCAACTTTTTGATGATCAGCTGGCACATCTTGATGAACATCTTCAACACGAACCTGATGAGGATGTTGACTTGGAGCCATACCTTCAAAAAGGGAAAAACAATTTTAGAACTCAAAAACCTGAAATATGGAATATTTAAAATTAATTAATTAATAATTTTATTATCTTGTTAAGGATATGAACTATCCCAAGGTCTACCCATTTCATATACAAGCATAAAGAATAATGATTCATGATCCTTTCCTATTTCTCTACCATACAATCAATGTCACTTAATTTAGTAGGCTCAGTAAACATAATGATTCATAAATCAAATCATAGAGGACACAAATACCCATGTCTCATCTGTTTTCTCATGTTTATATCACATACTAAACTTAGCTGACATCATTTCCCAACCAACAATTGTGACCTCACTTTTGCCAAACTCCAAACTCTATTCTATACCTCAACCCGAACCTCTGATCCACTTTTTCATGAATCCCTACCCCAAAGAGTACCCCTATTGGGCTGTAAATGAGATAAAGGATATGCTGAATACTCAAGACCCACCTTTAGTAGGCCCCAAGTTAGAAACTAGTGCTGAGGGTATAATAAATATGCATGTGGGAGGCATCACCCTCTAAGAGAACATGTAGAATAGAGAGATAAAACAGATACACCAAAGAAAAACTTCTAATATATATAAAATAAATTTAAAGTTCATAGATGCAATGTTGTATAATACTAAGAAATAGAAGGAAAACTATAAGTACTAAAAAGGTAAAGATGACAGTGACCCCAAAGCCCAAACAGCTCCTATAAAACCATGAGCTAGTAATATCTATCCCAATCTCTAACCATCTCTAAATGAACTGAAAAATAGTTTATATATACATAGGGTGAGAATAAAAATACACTAAGTAGGATCATCCCTAGAACCTCTTGTGAAAAAATAAAGATATCATGCTAAATCACAGTAAACAACAGTGAACTAACTCATCACCTAAATAGGTATTCTGTGTTCCCAGCCTCAACATAGATAAATCTCAATAAGTAATTCATAAAAGAGATCATATAATATAATAATGAAACATCAATGTCACCCTGATCCCTCTTACCCACTGTTTTCCACATTTCCCCAACATCACATGTCCTGATCTATCTCTTCCAAAATAATCCATCCCAAATACACCTTTGGAGGGCATCACAATATGAACCTTTTTCATCAAATCATTATGTAATCCCATATCACATCACCATATATAGTAACCAAGTAGTTTTTAGGATCCACCATAGCCTATATGACATGTATCGTATATCGAGTATTATAACTTAATCCATTACAAACCAAACAATGAGTAAGGTACCACATGAATTCACAACCTATAAATATCATACTATAATAATACTTTGGATAATATATCTGGTTATACATGTGTGTGAAATAACCACAAGACATCACATCACTCTACACACATATATGTGGAAACTAAACACTATGAATTCATGCACAAGTAACTACCAAGAGAAGATAGTGGGGCTATAGGGGATAGTCATACATCCACCCTCCCATAGGGATGTTGGGGGAAACACCCTCTTAGAGTCCATGGGGTGTCAGTTTCTCTAACCAACATGGGTGAGGTAGCGTATGAAATCATAGAATATATATGATATAATATATCTTACAACCACAATATGGGTATAACCTAGTCTTAGACTCAACTGCATCTAACATCGCTCAATCTCTCATCTTCCACTGCTAAGACCATATCTTCTATACACACACCAACATTTTAAATAGCCATATTAGATTCATTCCTTCATATTTTTATCATTTATTTCCATTAATTAATTCATTAACCATTAAATAACCATTAAAATTATTCCACATTAAATTATATTAATCTTCATAGAAAATTACTAAAATAGATTTGGTTTACTCCCTTATCCCAAACATGAATCCTCATGAGACTAAAGCTTTACCCAATGCATTGGAGCGATATTTGGGTGCACCCATCATATAAGCTATATTAGGCTCACCCAGAACTATATGGGAAAACCCATAAAAAATTAATCATGATTTATGTTTTCCATAAAATGGAAATCAATCATAATACATAACTTAATATTTTCCCATGGAATAAAAATGGGTTTCATAATCTTGTCTCAAATCTTAATAAATTAAAAATTCATAATGAAGGAATTTTAGAAATTAACATAATGAATTATTTACCCCATAAAATTATGGGAGAATAATATAGGTATATATGCGATAGAAAATTATACATAATTTATAATCAATCCATAATAATAAATATTTTCTTCATTGATGAAAATTTCTTTAAAATATTGTATTTAATACTTCTTGTGAAAAACACCCCTTTCATTTTGAAAATAACTTTTAAAATAAATTTATAGAATCTTAGGATAATTTTTTTTGAAAATAAACATGTAAACATTAAAAGGATTATTCAAATAAATGAGTGTATATTATGGTGGGAATGTTCTGTTCATACTGAGTACATTAAAACAATGATTACTTTTACTGTTTTGAAAGAAAAAGTTAAAAAGCACCTTGTTTGAAAACTAAGAGGAATATTCCCTTTTAATTTTCTTTTGTAAAAAACTAATAATAGGTATAAATGAATTTAAATAATCATATGGTAATATTAAAAACATTATTGAAAACATTTTTAGAATTTATATATTTGGAAGAAAAAGGATTTTCAACCAAAGAGAGAAATGAAGTCATCTTTTTTTAAAAAAATTATCTCAATCATTTTAAGTACCCAAGAAAGAAAAATGGTACTATTATGTGAAAATTTCATGAATAACCATAGGAGAATAAAATTAATGTTTTTATTATAAAATTATCAAATAATTTTATATAATGGAAATTCATTTATAAACAATTCGGATTGAAATGATATTGAAACATAATCCCTTACCACTTTGGTAATTTTTGTAACATAACTACCATGAATGAAGTAGATGGATTATAACTTAAAATATCTTTAATTATGAATAATTTTCAAATGGGTAGTATATAAAACATTTAAAAGTAATTAGGTGCTTAAAATTACATGTGTCTCAAAGAAAGAATTTTTGAGACGCAACCCTTACCTCATGTCCCGAATTTTCATGTATTCATTTTATCTATTGTGTAATGAAATTATATCAATTAATTATTTACTAATAAAATTTTATAGTTTTAATATCTTTTATAATTAAAAAATTTATTTTGTTTATTTTAATGAAATATTTAATTACTTATTCCACATCAGGTGTTTTGAGGATGTTTGATCCATAATTTCGAAACGACATCGATGTGTTGACCATGGTCAATGAAGTGATTATTTGATCACATATAGAATAATAATAATGAAATAATTATAATTTTTATACATCAATTATATTTTTTTAACCAATAATGAATAATGGTTGTGAAAAATGAACTACATTACAATCATGGAGATGATAATCCATATTAATGCATGTGGAACATTTCAATTTTTCAACGATCATTATGGAAAAAAGTTAAGTATTATTTTATCTTTATATAATGATAATTATATCATAAATATCATATTATTTCTTTAAATGGACTTAAATATACCATCCATGTGATGTGAAAAAAAAAATGAATCACATCACTTCATGAGGTGGTAGTCCGCGACACACATGAAAGATAATATAATTTTCAATGGATAGTAAGAAAGAAAGCATATGATATATTACTTTTATAGAATAATTAATATGTAATTGATATCATATTCCTTATCTTATTGTACAAATATATTGTTTTCTTTATTAAATTGGTATAAAATTCAAGGAATGACATCCCAAAGGGCCGAATAGTTTAGTAGTCTTGGTAAACTAGATACATAATCAAGTCTTTAATTACATTTGAAAACACAAATTACAACATAATTTTTTTCAAGAATATCACTATTAACCCTATAATATCCTTTCATATCATTCATAGTACACTTCATGGATTTTCAAGACCCCCTTCCCCTAATGTTTACCCCACCTAGGCTGATAATGAGAGAAGGGAGCTTGTGGCTACCCGAGTCCCGTCTATAGTAGGCCTCTGGTTGGTGACTAACACCAAGAGTATAATAAAAAAACATATTGGAGGAATTCTCCTCTAAGAGAAAATATTGAAGATAGAGATATGATAGATATACCAAACAACATCTCCTTATATATAAAAAATAGATCCAAAGTGTATACATGCAATTTAAAAAATTACTAAAATAGATGGAATGAAAACTATAAATACCAAAAAGGTAAAGATGGAAGTGACCATGAATCTCAAATAGCTCCTAAAAAAACATAAGATATTAATATCCAGATTGATATCCAAACTGCTTTGTATAACATGATTTTTTTTATATATACACAGGGTGATCATAATAGTATACTCAGTAGGATCCTCCCCAAAGCCTCTCATGTAAAAGATAAAGAAAGTATACTAAAGAAAAGTGAACAACAATGAAACTAACTCATCACCTAAACATGTATAATAAGTTCAAAACCTCACCATGATTATCTTTCACCAAGTATGACACATAAGAGAACATATAATATAATAATTAAACATCAAGGGTACCCCACTCCCTCTTCCCCACTAGTTTTGTGCTCTGCCCCAACACCGTACGTCCTAATCCATCTCTATCCAAATAATCTAGCCCAAAGAAACCTAGAAAAGTAATCACAACATGCACCTCATGAATCAAATCATTACATCATCCCATATTAAATCATCATATATAGTAACCAATTATTTTCTAGGAGCCACCACATCTCGTATGACATGTATAAAACATCGAACATTATACTTCAAGCCATTACAACCCATACACCGTGTAGGGTAACACAAGCCATCATATCCTATACATGTCATACCTAAAATAATCCTTTGGACACTATATCTAGTAATACATGTGTGTGAAATAACCACAAGACATCACAACCCTCTACAAACATATATAGGGAAACTAACTGATGTGCATACCATCACAAGTAACTACTAAGAGAAGAGAGTAAGGCCAGAGGGGGTAGTCATCCATGTAACACCATGATATTTTATGAGAATTATATTTTTTTTCCTTATGTTATACACATAATCAAATGAATCTTTCACTACACAAAACACTAGCTTGACTTGTTTTATACGCAAGAGCAACCTTCCTCGATAGCGTGTGTTGTACACAATATCGAGTTTCACTAAACAACGATATGTTATTAAAATATTATATAAAGTAGCTTTTATAAATAGTATTAACAACATTTTTAATTTTATATAACATTATAATTCATTTTAAATATGATATGAGAAAAAATCAATTTTTCAGATAAAAGAATTATTATTATTATTATATTTTTTTTCAAAAATGCAGTTTTCCGCCTTTTGATGGCGCACCCATTTTAAAGATAATTTTTGACAAGTTTATAAGTTAAATTTTAAAAAATAAAATTATTCCTTTGAATCAAGATATAAAAAATTTACATTGGATAAAATTTTGATACTTTTCTGATAACTTTCATATTTTGATGAATAGTAAAAATACGCAAATTTTTAATTGGAAACAACTTTTTTCATAAAAATAATTTATATGGTTAAAATATATTATTGAATGGTTTTAAAGTATAAATAGAATATATTTTTACCATTTAATATAATTTATTTCATTATCATTAATTTTACATTGAATTCATAGGTAAAAACATTTCAATCTTTGGCAACGTTTTAACTTTTAAAACCCATTTGCTTAACAACGGGATTGATTTTAAATTAATTACTGAAACTTCTGTGTTTTGAATTTTGAAAAATGGATTCCATATTTTGACTTAGCGGGTCCAAATTATGTTAATAGGTTACTTTTATTTTTTTATTATGAATAGTAACTATGGTAATTTTTATTTACTACAGTTAAAGGTAAATCGGGTAATTAAGGGTAAAAATAAGATTGTAAAATTACACTAACACTTTCCAAAATTATATTGGATGAATAAAAATTGACCCATATTACCCAAGGGTCTGAATAGATTCATTTCATGGACCTTTAACCATGAAAATGATGTAATTATTATTAAAACTAAAGAAAGTGACAACATGTCACTCTCTTAAATCTTATGAGTATAATAATTTTAATTTAGTGATAAACTTCATGAAACTTAGAACATGAATAGTCTTAAGAAATATAATAAAATTATCTACATCATGTTAATTTATTTAGAATTTTTAGGGATTAAATAATTATCATTAAAGGTGACACAATAGTGATGTTGAAATTATTTTATAGATTGAAATATAAAATAAATGGTTTTAAAAATATTAAAATAAATATTATATTAACTATTTAATGTGCTACACTAATTTTATAGATAAATATGACTTGTTATGAATCTATTAAAGCTTTTATTTTTAATATATAATCTATGTATATTTTATTTAAATTCAAATAAATGGATAGTGTCAAAATTGACACTATTGTTATTTTATAAAAATAACATATTATAAAATTGTTTAAAAATCAAAAAAATATTTATAAATTATAAATTTAAATTTATATGGTCTAAAATGTCATAAAGTATCTAATTATGAATAATTCACAGCACATAATTAATTATTTATATCAATTTAAAATTTAGAATATTATTACCACAAATAAAATTAAATAGATTAAATAAGGATAAATCAAGTTGATAATGTTTAAAATAAATTCCCAACATGTCTAAATTTTATTGGTTGATGATATTACAACCATATATCATCTAATCTTATAATTTGAGTAATTTTTGAAGTTTTTAAGTGGGGTTTGAATTTATTATAAATTAATATTTTTTTAGATTTCCAAAGGTACCCCTCTCCTCCCTTATAAAAGGGAACCTCCTCTCTCTCCTCCTCACACAATTTTGAGCATTAAATCTCGGCCAACCCCTGCCCATTTCCCTTATCAACTTCCCTATAAACATACTAGAGGTCTTGGTCTTCTTAAAAGACCAATCTTAGTGCCCTAAGAGGAGGTTTCAAAGAGGCGTGTCGAAGAAGAGGTAATATCCGTTACCGATTCTTTCAAATTTATTTCTTCTTCTACTTCCTCTTATTTAGTTGTTTCATTATGAAGTAATAACATCAGTATCAATAATATACTGATATGTTATTATAAATATCAAACAACCCTATTTCAACTTCTATCCATCCTACGAAAAATGAAATCAACGCACGTGCGTACGTACGAAATACCGTCTCCACGCCGTGGTATAATCTGTTTTCCACCACCACCTTACTTGGATGGGTATAATGGTGTAAATAATAACTATATATGATTATTATAACATGATACTAATTATGAGACATTCCATCTTCCACTCCAATACCATTCAATAGTTATGGGAACAACATCATTGCTCGTGTGTACGTACGACCTACTGTCTCCATGATGTGATGCAACTCGTTCTACAAGATCTTCATTTAATAATGATTATATAAATGAATTTAATGAATAAATATGATATATATTACACTAAAACCATTCTTTAAATAAGGTATCTATAACCTAAAAATAGGAATAAGAATTTATTCGACAAGACATGCATAAGAACATAAAGAAATGAACTCCCAAATAACAAGTAGCAATGAAATATTACTAATAAGAAGATAAGAATATGACCATGTATGATATCATAAAAATTAATATGATTATTTAATAAGTAATTACATTATTTAAATCATTATATAGGAGGTTCAGATACGTACGAAGCAAATCAGACCTAAGGTAAGGGAAAATCTCGCAATCTCATTTTTATCCGAGATTGTTTATACTTTAGAATTTACTGGGGAATATTTATCATCCACATCCATGTTTCCTCAATATGTAATATTATTGTTTAAATCAAATTTTACCCATTGGTGAGTTTTTAGTAAAATATATGAAAGGAATCTTTTTTCATTTTTAGTACGAGGTGCTTTTTGACTTTTCCAGCCAAAGTACGAGAAGAATGTTTTTTTTAAATTATACATCATGAATGGATTTTTATGATTTCATAGAACATTATTTCCATGAATATTACTTTACAAGTTTTCAAGTTTATTTTTAATCAACTTCTTTTAGTTTAAAATTTTATGAAATGTTAAGAAAGGAAATTTTTTTTTAAGTAGAAAGTATATTTTCCTCAAGAATGGAGTTCAAGTGTTTTATCAAAATTATTTTCCATCTAAGAAAATATAGGGTTATGTTTCTATCCCTATTGTTACATTTATTTGACTATGTTGTGATGTAATTATTTTTATGAAGTCCTTTATCTTATATGAATTGTTTTATGATGTCACGATGTTTAAGAATCCCATTTTTATTACATGGGTTATGCTATGATGTATGATTTATGATTTTGTGGAACACATAATAATGGTTTCATTATGAGATGGGTGGGACATATATCTCCCTCCAATTCATTGGGTAAAGATTTATATCTCATGAGATAGACATGGCTGGAATGACAAGTTAATCCGGTTCAGTGATACAGGACTGGAACGGGGAGTGAACTCGGTTTAGTAATGGACTTTGTCCGCTATGATAGTCTTAGAAAAGATCCTTGACTAATATGAAATGATTTTCTATGATTATGTGTGTATGCCACAAAGTTTCATGTTTTAATTTATGATTATTGGGATTACATCTCACTACTATGATTTATCCCATGTTATGATATTATGATCTCTTTTTCAGGTTAAGATTTTCAAAATGTTATATTCTTATGAATATGATATGATTGATATTTCTTTTGTTTACCCTTACTGAGCATTTGAGCTCACCATTTTGTATGTTTTATTTTCCCCAGGTCAGGAAGAAGGGTATTAAGTAGGATATTCCAAAAGGGACTCTAGATATGATGAAATTAATGGGAGACAATGTAGATGATTTATGAACCAGTTGTTTATGTTTTCCAATTTCTAAAGACACTATACCTATATGGTCCTATCATGATTTTGTTAGATGTTGTAATAAGTATGCTTCAATTTTGAAGTAATAATCATGTATGTAATGTATGGGTCGTTATAATCAATCTATCCTCCCACCACGATATTGGGGAAAAAACCTCCTAGAGTTCGCTCAGTTTTAGTCACCCTAACTAATATGGGTGGTGTAGTGTATGAAATCACAAGATATACATGATATAATATAGCTGAAAACCACACTCTGAATAACATAGTAGTAGAATCAACTTTAGATAACATTTTTCATACACCCAGATTCCACTATTAAGACCAAATCTCCTATTAGTACACAATCTTTTTAAAGATCCACATTAGATTAATTATTTGTTTATAATTTCCCTAAATTAATTAATTCATTAACCATTAATTAACATTAACATTTTTCAAAATTACATTACATTAATTTTTAGAGAAAATTTCATGACATCTTGGCATAATCCAAACTGAATCCATGGTTTATCAAAATTATCATCATTTATCATTTTCATTCCATCATTACCAACCCCATGGGTTTATAAATATTTAATCACTACTCATATAATTCCATAATCTAGGTACTATAGGAAAAAAATCCAAAGCTATAAATGAAGTGATTAATGATTGGTGTTTGATTTAACAATTTGATAAATATTGGGGTGAGTTCATTTTTAGGGAGTTAAGCTTGTGATATCATGAATATTTGCTTTATATTGTAGTTAATTTAACACCCACTTCGTAAGATAATGCTGATTGGAATTACTAAGTGTTAAGGCTTTAATCCAAGACTTAACTTAACTTAGTGTTATAATCTCAATCAGGGATTGTTTATGGTAGTGTATTTATGGTTCCAATAATCCATGGAAACCACACATTAAACAAAACAAGTTATTAATCAATGACATGTTAAGTCCAACATACACAATGTTAAATTAAAGAATATTCATCAAGCAAATACTCTCAACCACTTAACATCCTTAAATTCTGACTCATCCCAATAATATATTTACTCAGAAACTTGTATTAATATTAATCTGGTCTATATATTTATGATTATGAATTAACAAGAGAATAAAAAGAAAGGGATTAGAAAAGAGTGGTACGTCGAACACACACACACGAACAATGATGATAATTAAAAAAGGATTTTCGATTGAATGAGGAAGAAAAAGAAGGGAAGGAGATTCAACTGAATTTAAACTATTTTAATAACATTAATATTAAAATACAGAAGGTTGATTAGAATAAGAGATATTGAAGAAGAAACTTGCATTAAAATAGAATTACAAAAGAAAGGACTTACAAAATTACAACAGTGAAGAACATAAAAGTAAATGAAAACAAAGAGAGAAGGAAAGGTCTATCAAGTGAAAACTTGAGTATGGAAGGTCCTCCAAAGCCTTTTTAAAGGCTTTTGTCGTTAAAATATGATCTCCTATCTTCTGAAATGCCAACCCCCTTGAAGGAGAGGAGGGGGATGCATTTATAGCCCAAGGAAGAGGACTGTTTTCATTCCCAATCTGTCCCTCCACTTTCATCGCCAAGTTGGATATTCAGAAGGCCAAATCTTGAGATATCTATTTCATCAAAGTTTTTTATAAAAAAGTTTTAAGACCTCTCTCAAAATTTGGAGTCATTTGGACCTATTTATAAAAAGTTATGGCCGGTTGATTAAACAAATTTAATCTGTCCATTTCAATCCAATCTTTTTGATGTCCAAAATGTGAAAGAGTTTTTAAATAGGAATATGCCTTCAAAATTGAATTATGTATTAAAAAAATTAGTCCTCTTATATCTCCTATTTCACACTGAAAAATCTCATCTCAAAATGATTTATAAATCATGAGCCATGTTATCAACACTATACTGATTTTAATTCCCAGACAAAAATGTGGGATGAGTTTCAAAGCATTAGTTGGGCCCATTTTCTTTAGAGTTGGGACTTGAAATTTTTATCAAATACTCATTTAACTATTCCCCTAACTTTGGAGGAGAATAAAACAATTTGGATTTCCTGATTGAGCCCAGAAATTAAATCTTCATGGCTGGTCCAGTTTCTTCACAGATTCTGTATGCCTCCTTGTGTGGTACATATGGGCCTTAAAATGGATGAATTAGCCCATGATACCTTCTAATTAAATGTTGTATATTGAATTAGGAATCCTACAAAACAAGAACTACACAATTGGGATCATTAGGATGATATTTATAAATAAAATAGTAAACTGACTCAATTGGACTACTAAAAATGCTCAAATATCATACATAATATTAAAATAATAATATTTCACACACATTATGCACATTTCATATAAAATCAGTAAAGGGAGTATATAATAAGTCATGAAAATATTAATAACATCAATTTTTAAACAATGTGCAGTGTTGAGGTGTATGTATACATGAGTGTAATTTCACCACTTTTGCTATCAAATGTTTCTATTTTATTCTACATACAGGTCTACATTTCCCTCAAAAGCAACATCCCTATTGTTATTGATCCAACATATATAGGAAGGTTTTCAAGCATAAAAGATGAATCCATTTTAATTCATGAACTAACCTTGAATTCCCAATCTATCATAAATAGTTAGATCCCAGATCGAGTTCCCAAGCAAGTCAATCTTCAAAGATGTAGTCATCTTGATAGAAGCAAAAATGTTATTCATGGTGATGTTAATGTCAATGTAATTGATATCATACCTTCTTTCATTACTATTATTTTTCTTTGAGGGTGTCATGACACTATTGGGAGGGGGTAGGGGTGGATGAATTTATCTTCCTTGGCATACCACATACTGGAGAAGATGGGACATGCTCATCTCTAGTTAGGGCCATAAATTCTAGGGAATTATATGAATCAATAGGATCCTCCAAGGGAGAATAAAATTGAAAATATTTCCAATGGATCAAAGCATTGGTCTCTATTTGATCTGCTAAAATGCCTATGATTCCATTAGAATCATCTAATACATCAATAGATCACACATAATAAATGGTTAACATAAGTATAGATTTAACACAAGGTGAGATATATGGCCAAAAGAATGCCTAAATCAATAGAGAACACAGAAGAATACAAATACCTTTTGAGGTTAAGAGGTGGAGGCCGGGAGGAGGTGGAGACTAGCAGGAGGCGGAGGCCGGGAGGAGGTGGAGGCGGAGGCTGGGAGGAGGCTGGGAGGAGGTAGAGGCAAAGGATGGAAGGAGTCTGGGAAGTGGTGGAGGTGGGAGCAGCCAAAGAGGTGGAGGTGAGGGCCGAGAGGTGGAGGCAGAGGTGGGGGCCGGAGGTGCAGGCAGCTCTAGGACAGAGTCAGAGGCGAGAAGGATGTGGTAGGGAGGTGGGGGTCGGGAGGCGAAGGCGAGTGCGGGAGGTCGAGGTCAGGGAGGGAGGGGAGGGGAGGGTGGAGAGGCCAAGTCGAGGGAGACGTGGGGTTATAAATGAAAACTGGGAGGGGGATCCTAATAAAAGATTGAAATAGGGGTTACTATACCCATGGTTTTATAAAAACCGTGGGTATAGGTAAAAAAATACCTTATATACAAATAGTTTTTTAAAACGTGGATATAGATGCATGGGTATATACCCATTTTCCAGTAGTGTAATCATTTTATTGTCTTTTTGATGTTTTAACCTATCTCAAGGTCTACCCATTTAAAAAATATGCATAAAGAAGAATGATTCATGATATTTTCCTAGGTCTCTACCCTACAATCAATATCACTTCATTTAGTAGGTTTAGTAACCTTAAAAGTCCATCCATTAGATCACATGGAACCCAAATACCCATGTATTATCTAGTCTCCCATGTTTACATTTCTTACTAAACTTAGCTGACACCATTTCCTAACCAACCCATGAAACCTCACATTTTCTTAACTCCAAACTCTATCCAATACCTCAACCTTAACCTATGATACCACTTTTTCATGACCCTCCCCCCATTGTTTACCCCTATTAGGCCGACAATGAGATAAGGGATATGATGACTACCCAAGTCCCACCTCCAGTAGGCCCCAAGTTGGTGACTAGCACTGAGGTTATAATAAACATGAATATGGGTGGAATTATGATCTAAGAGAAAGTACATAATAGAGAGATAATATTGATAAAAAAACAAAATCTTCTTAGATATATAAAATAATTCGAAAGTTCATACATGAAATGTCATTTAGTAATAAAATAGCTAGAAGGAAAACTATATGTACTAAAAAGGTAATGATAGTAGAGACCATGAAGCCCAAAAAACTCCTATAAATCCACAAGATAGTAATATTTATCCTAATATCCAAAATTATCTAGATGAAATGAAAAATAGTTTATATATATACATTGGCTGAGAATAAAATTATACTCAATAGGATACTCCCAGTATACTCTTGTGAAAAAGAAAAAGAAATCATGATAAAGCACAGTGAACAATAGTGAAACTAAATCATCACCTAAATAGGTATACTAAGTTCTAGACTCACCATAGATAAATCTCACCAATTATTTCATACAAGAGAGAATATAGTATAATAATGAAGCATCAAGGGAACCACTCTCCCACTACCCCATTGGTTTTATGATCTACCCCAACATTGCACATCTTGTGCTATCTCACTCCAAAATAAACCATCCCAAATACACTTGTGCAAAGAATCACAACATACACCCCATGCATCACATCATCATTTCATCCCATATCACATCACCATATATAGTATCCAAGTAGTTTCTGAGAACCACCACTACCCATATGACATCTGTCATACATTGGGTATTATATGTCAAGCCATTACTGCCTAGACACTAAGTATGGTACTGTAAGAAATCACAACCTATACACACTATACATATAATAATACTTTGGATACTATATACAGTAATAAATGTGTATGAAATAACCACAAGACATCATATCCCTCTACAAACATATATGTGGCAACTAACATCTATGCATACATTCATAAGTAACTACCAAGAGAAGAGAGCATGGCCAGAGGGGGTAGTCATCTATCTATCCTCCCACTGGGATGTTAGAGAAAACACCCTCCTAGATTCCAATGGCTGTCAGCTGCTCTAAATGACATGGGAGGGGTAGCATATGAAATAAAATAATATAAATGATTTAATATATCTCACAACAACACAATGAGTATAATCTAGTATTAGACTCAATTTCATCTAACATCGCTCATACTCATAGTTTCCACTACAAAGACTAGATCTCCTATATTCACATAAGAATTTTAAAGAGACATATTGGATTCATTCTTTACTTTTTTATAATTTCATTACATTATTTAATTCATTAAAAATTAATTAACCACTAACATTATTCCATATTATATTACATTAATCTTCATAAATAAGTCCATACCCTCTAGGCATACTCCAAACCAAGTCCACCTTTTATCAAAATTAACATCTTTTAGAATTTTTATTCAATCATTACCAACCTCATGGTTTAATAATTATTTAATCATTATTAGAATCATTCCATAAAAAATTACTCTAAGAAAAATATCCTAATATACCACTAAGAGGAAACATGAAACCAAGCATACCCAACAGCCTCAAGTAGTGGGAAAAGGAATGTAGATAAAACAAGAAACCCGACCATTGACCATTAACAAGATTCATAAGCGAGAATCCCTTCTCACAACATCACATCAACAGGTAATCCCAGCTTCAACCCGTTCCATCTTCTCTGAATTCATCCCCAAAACCAACATGAATATCCTGATGCTTCTGTCTATCATGGGAATAAACTTATACCACATCATTCGGGCCTCCCCACCCCACATCACATGATCCATCCCAATATCATGACACATCTAGGTCTCCCCTCCTCATATCTCATCTTATAGAGAAGCTTACAGCTATAACACACCATAAAATATGTAAGAAACAGTCAAGCACAACCAAAAAGTACATCTAGGTCTTAAAACAAGGAATCCTACCTTCACACATAAATGATCTCTCAAAGATATAATCACAAGGTACTTAGCCTTCTAAAGTAAATGGGAAACTTCAACCCTATAAATTATATTTATCACACAAACAGTTATTATTTCACCTTGGATTAACCAATTCAATATTAGCAGGTTATAACTATGGAAAACCTAAATTATTAAGCTATAAAAAGAAATTAAAATTAATTTAAATATTATTCCTAGCATACTTTCTAATTTCAAAAAACTATGAGAATTACCATTCTCATTTAACATGACTTTCATTTATTATAAACATTCTCAACAAGAATTATCATTATTGACATTATTTATGAATTACATTAATAAAATAGAAGATCATTTTCAATTACACATTCACATTTCATCACTTTTATTATCAAAAAATTATAAGAAACACTAGATTCAAACATGCTTATTATTTAATTTCACAAGCCAATTAATTAATTAATTAATTTTTCCTTTACACTCATTACCATATTACACTAAAACAGCATACTGATCTATAGCATCAAAAGACATGCTAACAAGTATAACCCAAATATCACACTATCTAGAAAATCAAGAGGCAAACCACTATCATGTTATAAAAAACATAAATATGAAATATCTAACTAATTATTTATTAATCCACTTTAATAATTATTAAGTTAATTCCATTCCCATATAAAGGGATAAACCATAATCAATTTATGATTTCTTGTAAATAAATAGGGAATCAATGAATCCAATACCTCAAAGGAATCAATATTATTCATATAAGAATAGAACAACATTAGAGATCCTTATCACGTCTCCCAATATAAGATGCATCCATCCAAGTATTCCATGGAATAAAAACACCAAAAAACAACCAAGAAAGAATCCATTAGAAACATGGAGATGATCTACCATCACATGAAAAGAATGAGAAGGAGGAACCCAATATAAGAATAATGAGAGAAGAGGTAGAACTTACCTTAGATCACAAGAAATTGAAGATGGAAGGTCAAGGATTGATCCTTATTATAAGGAATAAAAAATGACTGAGGGATGTGTTGTTGGATTATTCGGAATTCGAGAGAGCCGTAGAGTTTGAGAAAAAACCCGAGGCACTAAAGCCTTTATAGGTGCATTTCACAAGGGTTTTACCCATCATGTAACATCCCTTTAACTAGCCTCAAATAAGTCATTAATGGATTCTAGGCCATGAATTGGTCTCATAAAATCTGTTAAATATGAATAGGTGATGTGAAACACTTATACACTGTGTATTCTCCATACTTATATCTTTTAGAAGAAAAACCCATATAAACTCACTCTATACCTCCTCTGAGCACCATCAGCTTTATAACCATGGAAAATTTCAAAATACGTGGATATAATCCCTTACATGTATTCCTAGGAATGGAAAAAAATAAGGGTGAGATCAAATGATCAGTAAGGGTTAACTACGGTGGATGTTGTCATGAATCAATAAAGAATATTCAGTATGTAAAGGTAAATAAATGAACTCAAATTGAATTTAATAAATAAAATGGATATCATAATTAGATAAGGCATAACTAATATATTATAGTAAATAGATACACATACATTCCATTTAAATAACTTAACTATCATGAATAGAAAAGGAAAAATCAACATAGAAAGATAAATAATTGAACACACATTCCATTTAATCAATAAATGAAAATGAAATTAATTTAGAGGCACTATAATTGTGAAAATATCATGGTTAATAATAACTAAATTACTAATAAAGGTAATTTTTAATTATTGTATGTCATGATCTCATACATCCTGATACCTCTACTTTCAAGACCGTTCATAAGACAAATTAAAACTATAGGTAGAAACCCATTTACTAATGGCTTATTGATTTTACTCATTAGACTACCAATGCATTTAGGGGATATATAATTTCAGTCCCCACCCATCACTGTAGGTCCAAATAAGTCCTCATATATGAAATAATCGATTTAATTCACGAACAATGTTCCTTATCCTCAAATATCTCTATTGTGTAAAGAATATATATTTATCAATATTTTCACAGATAAAGAAGTAAATTTCAATGTTGGAAATCATATTTATAAATCATATACTATTTATGTAATAAGAATATCCATAACAAATAATATGGATATTTTTGGGAAATTTAAGATCCAATGATCAAATAAAAGTGATTACTTAAATGGAAAGTTAATGACTACAAAAATGAATCAAGGAAGTGAATGTAAATACAATACTTGGTCAAAATAATCATAAACCATATAGATAAATAATAAGGATGGTATGAATACAAAATATCTCCAATGGAGTATATGTAAAATAAATGGTTATTGTTATTAATGAATATAAATACTATAAAAAGTATTTTAAAAACCATCATCAATAAAATATATTTTTCATTTTCAAAATAACCTTTTAATACAAAATTTTTGAAAATAATTTTCTTTGAAAATAATATTTGAAACTTATAAATAACATTTTAAAACATTTGAGTGGTCATGATGGCTGGCTATTCTTTTCACGTCGTACACATTTAAACAAATATTCCTTTCACCTTTTTTGAAAAATACAAACAGAAAATGTTTTGAAAAAGACATGAATATTAATTTCAATTTTTTTAAAAGTTAAAATGGATAAAAATTTATTTAATAAATAATTTTGGAAAGGTAAAAAACATTTTGAAAACATTTTTATAAAACATGGGTTTGGAAGAAAACATATTTATGATCGAAGATAGAAATGGAGTCATATTTTATTAATTTTTTTCTCAATTATTTAAAGTAAAAAAGAAAGGAAGAATCATACTATTACTTGAAAATATCATTAATAACCAGAGTAGAATAAAATTAAATGGGTTTATTAGATAATGATCAAATAATTTCCTTCAATGTAAATTTAGGAATAAACAATCTTGATTAAAATGAGAATGTTAAATAAACCCAAAAAAGATAATAATGTTGAAGTGAGAATGAATCAATGAATAGATTATGTGTATCAAATTTTAATACACATAGAAAAAGTGGAAATGAAATATAATATAATAAAAAGTAATTATACACATAATATTATAATATTAAATGCAAAAAATGAAGAATTATAACCCAATGAAAAGAAATTGAGTTATGAAATTCTTTACCACTTGGTAACTTTCATGTAAAATATACTTGGATGAAATAATTCAAATTGAAATTTAAAATAAAATTAATTATTAAGGAATCATGATATTACATTTCAAAGGGGAATTATATACACTATATAAAATAAATTAGGTGCATAACATTACAATATTCCTCAATGAAGGGAAATTGAGATGAAATCCCTTATAATGATCAAATCATTGACGTGGGGATTAATCAATGCATTTATTATGAATATAAAATTTAAATACACATAAAATAAGTTTAAATACAACATAAAATAATTAAATTTCATTAAAAACATAATATTATCATGACATAATCAATGAAGTATAAGTTTAACCCAATGAATGAAAATTGAGTTAAGAAATCCTTTACCTCATGCTTCTTTTTAGTTGAATGTGATTTAACATCATGTATAATTGTTTTAAAAAATATTATTAACTTATAACAATAACATATTAATATTTATAATATCATATATGATCCTTTTATAAATCCTTATAACTTTTTTGTTAATAACATTTCCATTTTCAAATGATAATTATTGAAAGGAGATAATAAATATTTTATCTTTACAGATTTATCATAATATCATAAATATCTTACTATTTATTTTAATATACTTATATATATCACCCATGTGGTGTAGTGATGAACAAAGATTCACATATCTTTGTGAAGGGGGTTGTCCACAAGGTTAACCAAGATTATTCATTTTAATCATCTATTGAAATCTATCGTAATGGGTTATAAAGAAAATGTGAATTATCTTAAGCATATACCCTGGGAGTTTTAAACCTAGTGTGTAGTAAGGAATGTTTTCATGCACTAGATAATGATATAGTCAATCCCAATGCACCCTTTTCAGAATAATTATCCCTAGATACATCTATGATAGAACCATTCCCAATTTTATTATCTATACATGGATTTATTTATAGAAAAAACCACATAATCTCTACCTTATCAAAACTTTAGGATTTCCTTCTATACATATCCAAAAAGTATATCATAGGTTTATGGCCCCTGGTATATGTTTTCCTAAATCTAGTTCCCAAGGTTTATACTAAGATTACTATAATTGCAATTATAAGGACTTAGACCCCAATAGATGATAGTTTGTATTTACTTTATTACAATGGAATAAGATACAGGGAATCACATCCCGAAGGACGAAATAGTTTAGAAGTCTTGGTAAACTAGATACACACTTGGGTCTTGAATTATATTTTAAGACAAAAATTTACAAATAATTTTTATAGAATATTATTATTCCCTCTAGAATATTATTACATACCATTCATAGTGCACTTCCTAGATTCTGAGTAAAGGAAACAAAATAAGGGTGAGCTTAAATGCTCATTAAGTATTAAGTATAACAATTTATTTCATGAACCAAAAAAGAATAATTAATATGGAAAGGTAAATAACTAATCACAAATTCCATTTAATCAATTAATTGGATATCATAATTATATAAGGCACAATCAATATGGAAAGGTAAATAAATGAACACACATTCCATTTAAATAACTGGACTTCCATGAATAGATAATGAATAATAATCATGGAAAGGTAAATAATTGAAAAAACATGGTATTTAATCAATATCTAAGAATGAAATGCATCTAGATATAATATAATTGTGAAAATATCAAGGTTAATAAGAATTTAATTCTTAATTAAGGAAATTATTAATTATTGGATGTCATAATCTTAGGAATCATGATACCTATATCATCTTGAACTTTCACAAGATGGTTTAAAACTAATGGTAAAAAATAATTTAATGATAGATGAATGAATCTCCTCATGAGACTAATAATTAATTAAGGGAATATATAATGATGGTCCCACCCATCACTGCTAGTCTAAAGAATTCCTCATATATCAAATAATTGATTTAATTCACGAACAATGTGACTTACCACCAAATATCCATATTGAGTAAAGAATAATGATTTATAAATATTTACCTAGATAAAAAAATAACTTTCAATGTAGAACTAAAATCTTATAAATGATATATGATTTAATAAATAAGTATATCCATGATAAATAATATGAATCTGTATGGGAAATTTAATTTCCAATGATCAAATGAAAGTGGATAATTCAAGGGAAAGTTAATTACTACAAAAAATGAAACAAGGAAGTGAATTTCAATATTATAATTTTTCAACATAATCATAAACCATAAATAGGGAGAATAAGGATGGTATAAATACAATATATCCCCAGTGGAGTATATGTAAAATAAAGGGTTTCAATCATTAATTAATAGAAATATTTGAAAAAGAATATTTAAAAACAGTCTTGATGAAAATACCATTTTAATTTTGAAAATAAGTTTTAAAAAAAATTGAATTTTTTTTCTTTGAAAATAGTATTTGAAACTTATAGTGTAATATTTAATAAATTTAAGTGGTCAAGATGGTTGGAAATTCCATTCATGAAAAAAAAATTAAAACAAATTTTCCTTTTAGTTTTTTGGTAAAATAAAAAATGGGAATTATTTTGAAAATGACATAAATATTAATTTAAAAAAATTTTATTATTTTTTTAAAAAGGTATTTAATAAATCATTTTTAAAGGGTTAATTTTTTTGAATTTTTTTTCTTCATAAAATATGGTTTTGGAAGAAAATAGATTTCTGACTGAAGAGAGAAATGAAGTTGGATTTTCTTAAAAACAATTTCCCAATTATTTTATGTATAAAAGAGTGAAAAAATGGTAATATTACACGAAAATTTCATGAATAACCAAATGATAATAAAATTAAATGGGTTTATTATATGATGATCAAACACTTTCCTTCATTGGAAATTCAAGCATAAACAATCCCAATTTAAATGAGATTGTTAAATAAATCCTCACAAATATAGTAACATTGAAGTGAAAATAAATTAATGAATAAATTATGTATATAAAATTAAAATTCTAATAGAAAAATTGTGAATGAAACATAAGATAATAAAAATTCATTATATACATAATCTTATAATATCAAAGGCAAACAAAGAAGTAATATAACCCAATGAAAAGAAATAGAGTTATGAAATTATTTACCACTTGATAACATTAATTTCAAATATAACTGGATTAAATAATTAAAATCGAAACTCAGAATACCATTAATTATAAAGGAATAATTATATTACATGTCAAAGGGTCAGTATATACGCTATATAAAATAAATTAGGTGCATTATATAACAATATACCTCAATGAATGGAAAATGAGATGAAGTCCCTTACAAAGATCATATCATTGAAGTGGGGACTAATAAATGAATTTATTATTCATATAAAATTTAAATTAACATAAAAAATGTGTAAATAAAATATAAATAATCAAATTTAATTACACACATAAAATTATAATGACATAATCAATGATGTAGAAGCTTAACCCAATGAATGGAAATTGAGTTAAGAAATACCTTACCTCCCACTACCTTTTGGTTGAACATGATTTAAACTCTCATGTAGTGGTTTTATACTTTTTTTTAACTTATAAAAGAACCATATTAATATTTATAATATCATATATGATCCTTTTATGACATCTTATCACCTATTTATTAATAATCTTTTATTATTTTCATTATTTTGGGTTCTAATTTCCTTATTTTCTCATTCATGCTTTGTCAAGAAAGTTATGATCCTTGTTCATATTATATATTTGAATCATATGTAGAATAAAAATAATGACATAATTATTATATTTATATCTCATTATACTTTTAAGAATAATCATGAAATATGGTTTTGAAAAATGAAGTATGTTATGATCATGGAGACGGTAGACTGTATGTACGTATGAGCAATGTTTCAATTTTTCAATGATCATTATGGATAGAAGGTAAGTAATATTATATATTTTAATGAATATCATAACATCATAAATAAAATATTTTTATTTAAATATACTTATATATATCATCCATGTGACGTGGTGATGAAAATAGAGTCACATTGCTTTGTGAAACTAGTATTCTACATGTACACAAACGATGTTATCATCTTTAAGTGAGTGAAAAGGTAAGAAAAAATGAAATATTATCATTTAATAATAATTAATATTTAACTAATATAATAATTATGTTATTTATACCACATATACTCTTTAAATTTATCCTTATTACATTCCATGTAAAGTGTCAGTGAAAAATTAATCACATCACTTCGCGAGACAGTAGTCTACTGTACAGAAGAGAGGAACTATTATATCCCATATGGAATAAAATGTAAATAAGTTATATATGTTATAATTAATAAAAATTTATAATTATTTTACAAATATAAAATATATAATTTACATCCATCATCATACCCAATCGTGGGAGGTATTAATGAAAAAATGAATGACATTGGTTTGGGAAGTGGTAGTCCATCGTACACACAACTGATGATTTTGTAACCCATTTGATAGAAGTGGGGATGGTTTTAGGTAATTAAATTAAAATATAAACATATAATTATATGGAATATACTAATTTTATTATATTATAATGGTTTAATAATAATTTAATGAGTTGGAGTAAGAAATAAAATAAATACAATCATTGAAAAACATTACCTCTTCTTTGGGTAACCTCCTTAAGTTTGCACCAAAAGCCTTTATAGGTTATATTTCTTCCAAAAAAGGATTCTAGGATTAGGGTATTGAATTTAGGAAGTGATTATGGGATGTATTATCTAAATTAAAAGGGTTTTAATGTGTGTAGAAGAGAGAATATAGGGTGTCATTTTATAAGTGAGGTGAGTAATACACTTATAATTTTTGTATAGAAAAATTTTTACCCATGTTTTCCACATTCCAAAATTGTCCAAAATGGGTTTTTTGCAAGAATTAGAAATTATAGGGTCTAAATATGGACAGAAAATATATTTTATACAAGTATATTGGTCATTTTAACCCTTATCTTTTTAGTCTAAACCCTGATAAATCAAATTTTACCTTAACTATAGTAAATATTTTTTCTTGTTTTTACTATTAATTATGGTAAAAAACTAAGTTGAACTTATTAAATAATATGATTTTTTTATTAAAAATATAAAATCAAATTTTCCAAATTCCATCCACAAAAATTGAAAAAATTTAATTTAAAATTAATCTCATAGACGTGATAAGAAAGTGAGTTTTTAAAGAGAAAATGTTCAAATGTTTTCAAGTTTTTTATATCAAAATTCAATATGAAAATGATTCCAATGAATTAGATTAGTTAAAATTTTATATAATTTAATTAATTATAATTTAAAAAAATTTAAAATATAACTTAACTTTATAAATAAATTAATCAAAACTGTTGTTTTCAATTATAATTCAGTATTTTTCACAATTCATCAAAAAATGAAACATTTCTAAAAAATGATAAAAATGCACTCTAAGATAATTTTTATATTACGATTTCAAAAATTTATTTAATTTTATCAAATAAATTTTCAATGTTTGGTAAAATTAATTTTAAATTAGGTTTCAAAACACGGATCAACCATCTTTTATAAAAAAATATAGTTTTCAGAAAAAAAAATTATTTTTATTTTAAATGATTATTATTTTATTTATAAGGAATTGATGACCATAATTTTCATAATTTAGTTAGTATTATTAATACCATAAAATTTAATATTTATTTTATAATAGTATACTATATTATGGTTTATTTCTACTCGAGTTTTCTTGTGTTGCAAGCTATCGAGGAGATTAAATTTAATGAAATACATTTCATTGGTTTTTTAAGATCGATGTCGTTTGTCACATATGCAATCAAATACACTATTATTATTTTATAATTTAATGGTGCTACAATATTAATATGATTACTTAAAAAATTATGACAATTTAATAAAATAACATTTCTAAAATTTTTCAAAATTAATTATAATATTTTTTCACAAAAAGAAATAAAAATCATTGTTGAAGGAAATATATTTGTTAGTAAAATAAAATATATTTTTAAAAGTTGAGTGCTTATTTATTAATAAATTTTAAATAAATTTATATTATTTATAAACTTTATGTATATTTTATAAAGAAGTTAAAACTATTCATACTAGCCAATTTTACCACTTGGTTATATTGGTCACATTAAAATAATAACATTTTAATATTATATCATGGTTCATTTAAAACCATTGTTGATTTTTGAATATGATACTAAGAATAATGTTCTTTTAAAATCTCAAGGTGCTAAATTATACCCCCTTAAATAAATTACTTCCTCCCAATATGAACTTGTACTCAATAATTAAGGGTTTGACATTAGAAAATTACCTTTTTGGAAACCCACATGTTAAAATGGGTTTATAGAACTTCCTATTAAAAATAGGGAAAAGAGAATATGAAGGTTATCTAGAATAACATATAACTTGGTTTCCAAATAGGACAACATTGGTGGGAAGTAAAAATATGGAATTGGAATAAAAGCATAAATAATTATTGAGAGTGATAGAGGTTTTTGAGAAAAATAAAGAGAATTATCAATAGAAATTTAACAACCACAAAACTATAAATATATGATGAATTAAAAGACCATTGAATCATTATATATAAAGGTAATAGGATAAGTTTTTTTCAAGATCCTTTTCTAAGTATTTAGGGATTCTTCTACTATCAAGATAGAGAACTCCAAAAATATACTTGATATATTTTTATTTAATAAACAAAATTTCATCATTTAGTTGTGCTTTGATCAATTTACACTTAAACTATTTCTTTACATAATAAATATACAATATTATTTTTATGCCCGAATAAATAAATTTATCTTTTAATGGATCATAATATGTTTAAAATAGTAACAATAGATTTCTCCTATCATTATTAAGAAAAGGTTTGTACAAAGTAAAATATTTCCCAAAATAAATATGAATATATTAATCTCCAAAATTAAACAATAAAACTAAAGGTTTAATATAGGTCATTCCTAAAATAAATAACCCTATATCAAAAATAACCTCAATAAACTCTACAAGAAAGATGATTTTAACCTCAAAGGTTATCTAATAACCTTCAATATGTAGGACCCTGGGACGCCCTAAGAGGGGTGGGGTGAATCAAGGTGTAAACTATTTCTTTTAAAGTATCTGATCTTGTTCCCAAATTGGTAGGAACATGTTAAACCTGTATAATGGATATGAACAATAATTAAGATATCACATGAAAAGAGACCAAACAACACTTTTACATGGTGCAACACAAAGGGCTACATCTAAGGAGCATACAATGACAGTGTGTCGTCCATACCAAAATCCACTAATCTTCACTAGTTTTGGAGTACAAGAGTTCAGACATAGTCACTCTATGCCAGGTATACTACCTTTACAATAATTCAAGGATAGCTCACTACGTTCCTCGAAACACTTCCTTCGACTCCCCCTTGCTCACTACCATGGGAGAAGTCTTACTCATTTTATTGAATTAAGGGTCTCTCCAACAGATTTTCATTGAATTATTTTTCTTAGTCTAGCACGAGACACTACTTTCATCAAAGTCTTGAATTGATGCACTTGAAAGCACTGATCACACAAACCTGATATTCAAAATCCTTTCATAAGCTTAACACTACACTTACACGCACTACCTGAACATGCGCACAAGATTTGGGATTTGTCGAACAAGATGACTTTTGCACAACCCCTACTTTCCGCGCAACCCTTATCTTTTTCACAACTACACCGAAGGGTTTACTTGGTCTTTTTAGTCTAACAAAATGCCTTGTGTGAAATATTAACAATCTGAAATTCTTTTGTGTACAAATATTTCACGCGACAGAGCAACTGTATTTTCACTGGAAAATTCTTCTTCTCATACATGGGGGTAGCCACTTATTTATAAGCCTTGATGATCCTGTGTGCAAGTTTCCGACACATCTTTTTCGGTGTTCACATGATTATTTATGAGCACACAAAACCCCTTTTGACTTTTCATTGGGTACATAATAATATTCCGTGCAACCTCATATTTCATGCACATTTAAGTCTTGCATGAACTTTTTTCTTTGCCATATTTTGATGCACAAATTCTAAATTAGGCCTTGAGTGCAATTTTCTAAACACCCCTCAATCTTGTACGCAACTCCCTTTTACAAAAACACTATTTTTCCATATTCCACTTTTTGGACCCAAAATTTTGGCAAACACTAGGAAATAGTGCCACCTTCAATACTGTATCCCACTTGAACTATATGATCCATTTCCTAGAAAACTTTCTGGACATTCAGTGAGGATTGACGACAAACACAAACCATACTCCATTTCCTGCATAGAGTGGTCGTGGTTCTAACACAACCTACATTTCCAAAAAACATAATAACAATCTTCCTAAATAATCCTTTACTTTAAAAATAATGGTTATATATATATATTTATATACATCTTAAAGTAATAATTTTTTTACCAAAATTTCATTAATCACATTAAAATCCCATCACATAGAACATAAAAAGTGATTTCTAAGACATTGAAATTATAATTAACCTTAAAATCATAAACCCATGATGGTATCCATAACTCTTAAGTTAAAAGTACATAAAGACATATATGTTTCCAAAATTAACACAATCCTTAGATGTTTCACGATTCTTAAAACAAAAATACCTTTGGTACAAATAATTAAACAACATAATTCTTGAATCCCAACACATAAATACTTCAACCATTTTACTTTAACGATTTGGTATAACATAGGTCCTTCCTTATTCAAGGGGATAACCCTTAGTTTAGGGAATTGAATCAGATAATCACCATGTTCCCCACATATAATTCATCAAATTCCTTGGAAATTAATTTCTCTATGACCTCTATTTCTAGATAGAAAATATATTTCCCTTCACTTGAGATATTATTCTAGGTTATTATTCACACATTCTTGAAATTTAGAAATATTAATA
The DNA here is from genome assembly GCA_963277665.1 of Viscum album. Taxonomy (NCBI): domain Eukaryota; kingdom Viridiplantae; phylum Streptophyta; class Magnoliopsida; order Santalales; family Viscaceae; genus Viscum; species Viscum album. Next base: position 764,560,555 of record OY728122.1, read on the forward strand.
TTCTTTCATATATTTTATACCCCAAAAACTTTCATAAAATTCCATTTTCCTCTTATTTTTCATGTTAGGAATCCACCCAAAGTACTTACTATGAATCATATACTCTGATAACTGATTAATCATAATCACAATATCTTTCTCTAAAGTCAAAATCCAATTTGGTTTCACATAATCACCAAATTTTCCTTCACATTCCGTGTTAACATGATTACTCATGGATCCAACCATTTACTAAAACCACAAAGAATATTATGATCAATGATAATTATATTTGGAAACCATATAATCATGAAAAATCATTTATAGGATGTCTAAATAATGAAAACTTATTTTCAATCTATGAAAACTTATCTTTATCCTAGTTTATTCATAGTAATCATCTATTAAAATCCTTTAGAACATTTCATATTTTTTTTGTAAATTTCTAAATCATATCCACTTTTAGTGTCCAACCAAGTGTGTAGCAAGGCCTATTGTTATAGATTAGGTGATGATCAAGTCCATCTCAATGAAACCTTTTTATATTTATTACCCTTAGGTACAACTATTCTAGATCTACATCCACATATATTATATAGACATGAATGTAATTACTCAAAACCACTTTCTATATCCTTCAACAAAATTTTATGATATTTTCCTATACATAAAATTATCCTTAGAATTAACCCTAGGGTCATCACTAAAGTTTTCTCATACTAGTTTCAAAATGTTAACTAAAACTTTTCTTTGATACCAACTATAGAGATATAAGACTTTTACACATATTATTACATGATTTTTAACATAAAAAGATATAAATTACAACCCAAATTTCATGAGGCCTAGCGTATTTAGGATATTAGGTTCATAATAGATCAAAGTGATTATAAAATAAAAATTATTTATTTTATTCTCCATAATGAGATCCTAAATCCTTTCAAGATAATAAAACTACTTGCGATAACCTGGGTAATTCATAGATAAAAGGGGTGATATTAAGTGTAATGTCCAGACCTAGGAGCCACTAAATGGTGCCCTGAGCTAGTGGGTCACATGGTCTCAAGCGCGCCTCCCTCTACGCTAGAGGTTACCGACTAGTAGTGAGGGTGTAGGGTGGTACAATGGGGATATTATACCCTCAAAATTAGAGTGTAGCACAATGGTTCAATATCTTCAATCAATAGAGTAAGAATATCAAATAAATGGATAGAAGTGGATAAACATCCAGAAGATTGTAATTATAATGATAAAAAAATCCAGGCAATATCATATACAGAATGTGTATTTTATGTCTCTGTATAAAATGACAATAAATACATGGAAAAATGAATCTAGTACAAAAATTATAGAAATAACTATCTCTAGATTGCATCATGAGCATATGTAAGTTCTATGCTCCCCTGTTCTTAAGCATAATAGTCAAGAATTTTAAAGAGGGTGCTTTCCCATTTCCCTACTTGCATCCAAGAAGTCTATCTGGGTACCCAATAATGGTCTAAATAGGATGTGATATAACACTTAGTATACTACCACCAACGATGTCTATTACATGTGTTGTCTTTATAAATAATCATAAGAAGTGTGCAATCTAATAGTGATATAAATAAATAATAAGGAGAGATACATGTAAAAGTGATATGGTCTATCCTAAAAAAGCTCACTATAAATAAAAAATAATAATAATGGCCTATATTTGAAGCATGATAAAATATCTGTTGTGGCCTATGCCATGTAATCCAATCTTATAACCAATGGGATGGACCTAAGGATTAAAAATGTTCAAGGCATCCTCAATGGCCTATTCTATAAAATCAAGTGTTAGATCCAATGGGCTAGATCCAAGGAGTAGAAATGTCCAAGGTATCCTTAGTGACCTATTCCATGTGATCAAGTGTCTAACCCAATTGCTAGATCCAAGGAGTAGAAATGTCCAAGTCATACCATGTAATCTAGATCCATGGAGTAGAAATGTTCATAGAATCCAATATAATATTTAATCCATGGAGTAGAAATATCTATGGAATTTGATATAATTCTGAATACCTAGAGTAGAATGTAGGATCGAAATAATGATGTAGATGCTCAATATACAAGAGGGGGGGTGAATTGTATACTTTAAAAATTCATTTGGAATCTTTAAAGTTAGTTACAATTAACTATGTTTTCCTTAAGCAAAGGAAAGGGCTAAGTTTAACAAAGTTAAACTTAAGCAAATTCACAACACCTCTAATATCAAATGAAAACTTTGAAAGAGATTCCAAAAGTAGGTTCCAGAAATATGGTTCTGGAAATTGAAACTTAACACAAGATTACAATATGAGATTCTACCTTAAAGCATATAGAATCTAAATGAAACAGAGTACAAGTAAGGAAGTATAAGAAATTTATACTTTCCTTATAATACAAAATGCAGCGGAAATAAACAAGTTGAAAAACTACAAGTAACAAGATATAAGTCTTTTAACCCAAAGAGAAGGGTATCCAACAACCTTGGATAAAGGTCCCTTGATTTATACTTTCAAGCAAGTCTGTCTTACCCACACCAGGGTAAGACCTCGATACGAAGATCGGAGTCTCTATCTTGCTATCCCCGCAAGCCCTCAACTTCAAGGTAGTTGGCAACCTCTGTCTTCCTCAGAAAGGAAGCCCTCGAACTTCAAGGTAGTTGGAACCTCTGTCTTCCTATCCTCGGAAGTCCTCGAATGTAATCACCAACATTCAGAGTCGCACGAAGCTTTGAGAGTTAATAAGAGACTCTCTCTCTAGAAATCACTTCAAGCAGGTAATCACATGAGTCGAAGATCAGTCAACCTTTCAGCTCTAAGTCATCAACCCTGAGCTCTTTCAAATGTGCTCCTATTTATAGGTATGGTCGGCCTCCTTTCCAATGGTCATATTTTCCCTAAAAATCGGAGGGACCTGTACACGTTTCACTTAACCAACGGTTAGTTTTATAACAGAATAGATGACATCGTTTTATAACAAAACAAGTGTAATAGAATGGGCGACATCGTTTAAAATCTAACTCAAAAGTTCGGAGTGAAGATTCGGAGTGTAAGTAAATTCAGAGTGTATAAAACAAAGATGATCAGATTCTGTTTAATAGATGAATTCAGAATGAGAATTCGGAATGAGAATTCTTCATGAGAGTTCGTCATCAGAATTCGTAATGAGAATTAATCATCAGAATTCGTAATGAGAATTCATCATCAGAATTCATAATGAGAATTCATCATCAGAATTCGTAATGATAATTCATCATCAGAATTCGTAATGAGAATTCATTATCAGAATTTGTAATGAGAATTCGTCATCAGAATTCGTAATGAGAATTCATCATCATAATTCTTAATGAGAATTAATCATCAGAATTCGTAATGAGAATTAATTATCAAACTTCATAAGGATTCGCATCCTGAATCTGATGTAGAACTTTAATTAGAGTTCGTATCCGGAGTTTGGAATGAAACTTTATTACAGTTCTCATCTGGATTTCGGAGTGAAACTTTATTACAGTTCTTGTCCAGAATTCGGATCCTAAAAACAGAATACCCCATATCAAAGTTTCAAACAATTATGAGAATATAGAAATGAATCCAAATCTTATACTTAAGAAAAATATGGATGAAAATATGATAAGGATAATTTTTCTTACAAAAGCGATTTTCCTTATAAAAGAAATTTTCCTTATAAAAGCAATTTTCCTTATAAAAGCAATTTTCTTAAAGATAAGGTGTTTGTGCTTTTCAAAACAAGAAGGAATGGAAAAGTCATAAGGAAAACCTTATTTGACTCAACAATCTCCCCCTTTTTGGAAAGCACAAACATCCTTGAAAAATAAATTCTAAGAAGAAAGAAAAATATTAAGGCTTATCTCCCTTTGCTTTAAGGATATTGATGAATACGACTAACTCCCCCTTAGGCTTTGAAACTCTAAGGATCGTATTCTAGATTTCCAGAGTGACACTTCATTACGAATAAGAAAGTCTTCTTTAATGAAAAAAACTCCCCCTTAGATAAACTCTTATTATAGTTTGTTTTCTTTCTCACCCTTTGTTAGGATTCTTTTTCCCTTTCATTAGAGTTATTTTCCTTCTCCCCCTTTGTGATTTTCAAAAAGAATACAAGGGAATGGAAAATATAATAAAGTACTTGAAAAATTAGTAGTAACAACAAAAAGAAACGAGAAAGCACAAAATTTTTATTAAGATTGAAAATTTCAACAACAAAAGAGTTAAATTACAACAAAAGATCGGATCTGTCTATTTGGGATCTTTTTACTTTGCCATGAGACCCTTTAGAATAGTCTTTATCTTCTTTAAGTCTTTATGATCTTCTTTAGCTTGCTTCTCTAAGACCACTATTCTTGCAGATTGATCTTCAATCTTTTCTTCCTGGGCTTGAAGTTTTTCTTCCTGAGCTTTGATCTTTTCTTCCCGAGCCTTCAATTTCTCTTTTGTACTCAGCCCGATGATCTCTTTCAAAATTCTAGTTTTGAGAGACAGAATTTAGCTTCCCATTCAGATCTCTGACTTCTTGAATCCGGAAGTTCTTTTCATCTGTCATCTTCTCTTCAAAGGAAGAAGTCAGCTCATTTATCTTCCTGTCCTCAGTCTCAAAAGAATCTTTAACATTGTCTTGAAATTCATCGAATAGCCTCATCTCTTCTACAATATTCTTCGACTAGTTTGTCATCCTCTTGCAATATTTTCTATGAGCTTCGTAGCCAACAAAAAAGGTTTTGAACTGAGCCTCAATTTCAACGCACTTGTCCATAACCATAGATACGGAGTCTAATTTCTGATTTAAAGCATGTTGGAGCATTTGACATCTAGAATCAATACTTGAGAAAGTTGGAATAGTTCCCACCAACTTTTTTAAAGACTGAACAACAAAGTCATGCCCCAACGAAGATGACTCCGAATCTGAGACTCTGCTTGGAGAATTTTCTTCTTCAACAAGGTCAAGATTTCTCTTTTAAGAGCTACCAAATTCATTTCTCTTCACCACTACTGAGCTCGGAGTATCAGCGAGAATTTTCTTTCCCTTGTCTCTTTTCAGAATAGAATCCTGTTCTGGAGTTTTCTTTTCACTATCAGAGACTTTGACAACATTTTCTTCCTCATCAGAAACTTTCTGAGCAGCAACCTCTACGTTTTCCATCTGAGAAATATCATGTAAAAGTTGTTCTTCCTCTCCATGATAATCTACTTCTTCTTCTCCTTTCTCTTCTTCCATTGCTGGAGTAACTAGCTTCGAAGATTCAGCTTCTGAAGTTCGGAGCGATAAGTGTTCCGAAGGTGTCCCCTTATAATCATCTACTTGTTTTAACACATCTCCTGTTTCACCACTTCCTTCAGCAACATCTTCTTCTTCTTACACTTTCTCAAATCGCTCACCTTGCTCAACAGGCTTAGCTACTGCCTCTTTCGGAGCAACAAACTCTCTTTTTGGAGTCTCAGGTAGAAATTCCAATGAAAAAGATCTCGGAACAGGAATGTTCGCAGAAACCATCTCATTGAATTTTAACAAATCCTGAGCTACCTCAGCCACAGACATCTTCTTCTTCAGCTTCTTTTCTTTCGCTTGTTTTTCTAGCTCATCCGCAGTTCTTTCCTTCAAGGCCTTAGCCTCCGCAGGGTCCAAGCCAAACTGAGGCTCCCCTTGCACTCTCTTCTCTTTCATCTCCCTCCATTTAGCAACAACCTCATCTGGGTAAGATTTATTCTTCTTTGGTTTTGGAGGTGCAGAATGAACTTCCTTAGACTTGGGATCCTCGGCTTCTACTTCCACTTCCACTTCCTTCAGCTTTCTCTTCCTTACCGTCTTAGAGGATTCCAGATCAGCAACTTTCGGAACTGTTTCTTCTTGAGCAGGTGAATCAACAAACGGACCAGTCTTCTTATTAAAGGCTACATCCATCCTTTTAAGTGTACCATCACTCACCAGCATAATCTTGCAAACTCTTGGCTTAGACTTGCAAGCCTCCTTGAAATACTCAAGGCACCGAACTATCAACTTTGAGAGGATTGCTGGATACATAATAATATGAGCTCTCAGATTTCCTTTCTTCAAATTCTCAAGAGTGATAAGTATGTGCTTCATCAAATTAAACTTCCTCAGATTTATCAGAAAATCTAGGATGTAGATCTCACTCTTCTTCAAGCTATCTTTGTCACCTTTCCTCGGTTTGATAAGACCCTGTACCCATAACTCCAGAATCCGGAAATTTTTAGATAAACTAGCAATCTTCGGAGCCTTGTCATCTTCCAGTCCGAGAGTTTCTAATGCTTTTTCCTTGTCGAATCTACCTTTTGAATCTGGCAACACATGAGATATAAATTCAGCTTCACCTTCATTATTCAGCCCTACCAGGCTGGATGCCTTGGCGTATGAAAGATTATAAGTCTTACCATAAGACTTAAAAGAAAACTTTTCTCTTCCATCTTCCTTAAGAAAGGAGAGTGTCTCATAGAACTCTATAAGAAAATCTGAATACACTTCATCTTGATTCCCGGGTTTTGACATCGCAACATCTTCCCAACCATTAAGCTTAATATTCTTGGAAATAAGAGAGTCATACTTGTTGAAGAAATCCGGATGAACCATCCTCTCTCTATATACTAACCACTTTGAAATTGGCTTAGAGGAAGACATGTCTTGAGAAGCTTCTTCCACAGACATTCGGATTTGAAGACCTCTCAGAAGTTCGGAACTGAGAAAACTGAAGTTCAGAACGGCCTTAAAACATAGAGGCAGAGCTTCGAGACGTTGGATCTTAAAAACCGATGTGGGACAACATTTGGGGTCCCCTTTATATAGGCAACGAAAAATGGTTCAACTTCCACGGTTGATCGAACGGTTGTGATAAGCTGAGATCAGGTCTGATGGTTAAAAACCAATTCTCTTGAATCCGATCTTTTGAGGTTTTTATTAAAACAAAGAATTAAGAAAACTGAAAAAAAATATAAATAAATGCCAGCAAGTAAATTATGACTACGAAAACTTGAGTAAGGAAATAATACCTTTCAGATTGGCTTAGGAGGATTATTCATAATTGGTAACATTTTTACAAAAACTACGAAAAAAAATCTTTACTACGAAATAGTTCGCAAAACTCACTACGGAAAATAAACTCAGTACGGAAAACTCAGTACGAAAAAAAAACTTAGTAAGGAAAAACTTAGTACGAAAATTTCATTCCATAATTTAAAAAAAACCATTATGAAAGATTCGGTACGAAAATCCTGTTATGAAAATACCAGTACGAAAGATTCCATTTTGGATGTTTTCAATATGAACATTTCCATTCCAAAAGTTTTCTATATAAAAATATCAATTCTGGAGAATTTTAGTTCCGGAAATTCCATTCCGGAATTTTAGTTCCGAAAAGTTTGAAAACAAATTTTGAAAAACTATGTTAAACTAAAAATAAAATGTACTCCCCCTATGAAAAGGAGTTTATTGCTGAAAGGAGACTTTTTTCAATAGAAAGTTAATTAAGAAGGATTACCTTATGGTTATCATTCCTAACTTCTGTTTATTGTATTCAAATCTATCAGAAGGCAAAGATTTTGTGAAAATATCAGCAAGTTAATCTTGTGTTCCGATAAATTGAAGAATAATATCTCCTTTAAGTGTGTGATCCCTAAGAAAGTGATGCCTAATATCTATGTGTTTTTCACGAGAGTGATGTGCATGGTTCTTACTAAGGGCAATGGCACTTGTGTTATCACACAAAATTTGAGTTTTAGTAAAACTCAAGCCATAGTCTGTGAGTGTGTGTTGCATCCACAACACTTGAGCACAACAACTTCCAGCTGCTACATATTCAGCTTCAGCAGTGGAGAGTGCTACAGAATGTTGCTTCTTGCAGGACCAAGAAACTAATGAATCTCCTAAGAAATGACAAGTTCCGGATGTACTTTTTCTATCCATTCTACATCCACCAAAGTCAGCATCAGAAAAGCTTTTTAGGACAAAATCATTTCCAGAAGTATAAAATAATCCTAGATCCATGGTTCCCTTAAGGTAGCGAAAAATTCTTTTTACTGCCTTTAAGTGATATTCCTTAGGATTGGATTGATATCTTGCACATAAGAATACTGAAAACATTAAGTCTGGTCGACTAGCTGTTAAGTATAGTAGGCTCCCTATCATACCTCTAAAAGATGTTTGATCTACTGGTTTCCCAGCTTCATCAAGATCTAAAGAGTTTGAGGTAGCAATAGGAGTACTTATACTCTTAGTGTTGTCATAACCATATTTTTTAATAAGATCTTTAATATACTTATGTTGAGATATGTAGGTTCCTTCTGGTTTTTGAGAAATTTGAAAACCAAGGAAAAAAGTTAACTCACCCATCATACTCATTTCAAACTCAGATTTCATTAGACTTGCAAAAGAGTCGGTCAAAGATTGGTGAGTTGAACCAAATATGATGTCATCAACATAAATTTGAACAATAAAAACATTTTTCTTGTCTTTCTTTATGAAAAGGGTTGGATCTGCATTTCCCTTAACATAGTTATTTTGAAGCAAAAATCCAGTGAGTCTATCATACCATGCTCGTGGGGCTTGTTTAAGGCCATACAGAGCTTTGGTAAGTCTAAATACATAATCAGGATGTTTTGTATCTTCAAATCCAGGAGGTTGTTCAACAAAAACTTCCTCTTAAACATAACCGTTAAGAAAAGCACATTTCACATCCATTTGGAAAAGTTTGAAATTAAAGAATGCTGCAAAAGAAAGTAGAATATGGATAGATTCAAGTCTAGCTACTGGAGCATATGTTTCTTCATAGTCTATTCCCTCTTGCTGATTATAGCCTTTAGCAACAAGTCTAGCTTTATTTCTTACTATGATTCCATTTTCATCACATTTATTTCTGAAAACCCATTTGACTCCAATTACAGAAGTTTCCTTAGGTCTTTCAACCAAAGTCCAGACTTTATTCCTTTCGAATTCATTTAGTTCATCTTGCATGGATTGGATCCAATCATCATCACCTAAATCTTCATTAATACTTTTAGGTTCTAATTGGGAAAGAAATGATAGATGTTCTACTTCATTTCTTAAGGAACTTCTAGTCCTTACAGGTTGATTTACATCGCCAATGATACTATCACTGGGATGATTCTTTAGAAACGCCTGATTTGGGTTTTGAAAAGCCTGTTCATCAATATAGGGTAGAAAGTCTTCTGGGATAAATGTTTCAGGAATATATTCTTGAACATTATCCTTATCAGAAGGTTCTTCTATCAAAGGTTGATAATCAGTCTTCTGTACAAGTGTTTTTATTGAAAACTCTATAAGCCTTAGAAGTTGTGGAATAACCTAAGAAAATTCCTTCATCATATTTAGGTGCGAATTTATGTAAGTTATCTTTAGTATTCAAAATGAGTACTTTGCAACCAAAAACCTTGAAGTAGGATAGTCTTGGTTTTCTACCATTCCATAACTCATAAGGGGTTTTAATAAGAAAAGGTCTAATCAAAACTCGATTTATAGTATAGCAAGAAGTACTTACAGCTTCAGCCCAGAAATGTCTAGCTATAGAATATTCACTCAGCATGGTTCTAGTTATTTCTTGAAGAATTCTATTTCTTCTTTCAACTACACCATTTTGTTGAGGACTTCTAGGTGCTGAAAAATTGTGAGTAATACCTTTTTTACTACAAAAAGTTCCAAAATCAGAATTTTGAAATTCTCCTCCATGATCACTATGAATAGTTTTCAATGGAAGGTTTTTATCATTTTTAACTTGAGCTCTAAAACTTTTGAAATAAGAAAAAGCTTCAGATTTCTTTGCTAGAAAATAAACCCAAGTAAATCTAGTGTAATCATCAACTAGAACAAACACATAGTATTTGCCTCCAATACTTCCAGTTTTTGTTGGACCAAAAAGATCCATGTGCACTAACTGTAATGCATTAGTTGTTGAGACTTCACTGATTGATTTAAAACTAGATTTATGTTTCTTGCCATATTGACAAGGATCACAAACTTTAGAAGAATCAAATCTAAGCTCCGGTAGATCCTTAACTAGTTTCTTCTTAGAGAGTTTACATAGGTTCCTAAGGTTATAGTGACCTATTCTTCTATGCCATAACCAGGAATGATCTTCCATTACACTTAGGCAAGGTAAATCTTGGCTTCTAAGGTCTTCTAAGTTGAAGGTGTAAACATTCTCTTGCCTATTGGCTGAGAGAATAAATTATTCCTTGGAATTGTGAACTAAGCACTTATCATTCCTAAAATTCACAAGGTAACCTTCATCACATAACTGACTTATGCTAATGAGGTTGTGCTTAAGACCCTTAACAAAAAGAACATTTGAAATTAACGTTTTACCAAGAAAAACAATATTACCAATACCATCAATCTCACCCTTAGCATTATCTCTGAAAGTTACTTTTCCTCCTTTCGTTTTGATAATATTTTCAAAATAGATTTTATTACCAGTCATGTGCCGGGAACATCCACTATCCATGTACCATGTATTGTTGCTGATACTCTCTTTATTTTCCTGAAATCAAGAAGAAAATTAGACTTTTGGAATCCAAATTTGTTTGGATTCGAGATTTCCAGATAATAAAATTTTAGGTACCCACATCTTCTTAGAAAAATAAGCTTTGTAAAATCCTAGATATTGAGTTTTGTTTAAGGAACAATACTTTGCCCAGTGACCACCACATTGACACTTAGTACAAAATGGGGCACTTTGAGGAACAAAATAATTGTTACTGAAAATTGGTTTTGCATGGGTATAACCAAATCCGGATTTGTTTCTTAAAGGTCGTATCTGGGAATACATTTTATCAAAATTTTCCTTACCATGGGTAAAGTTTGATAAACACTTCTTCAAGGAAAAAATTTCGGACTTGAGTTTTATAACCAAGTTTTTATCCTCAAAATCATTAGTTTTAGAACTAGAGTTAGACTCAAAAACATTTTTCTTAGGAATTACTTTTTCTAACTCTTTAGAGAGTTTGTTCTTTTCAGAACTTACTTCCTCAAGATTTTTTGAAATACTTTCAAAATCAGTATTTTTCTTATCAAGATCTTTAGAAAGATCTGATATTTCTTTTGTAAGAATAGAATTCCTAGAGTTTTCCTTATCAAGCTTTTTATTCAGTTTGGAATTCTCAATCTCAAGAAGTTCAGCAAACCTAGAGACTTCTTCATAAGTAGGTAATCTTCATCAGAAGAAGATTCTTCATAAGAAGAGTCATAATACTTACTATCATTAGAATTTAAAGAAACATTGGTCAATGATTCAACATTTCGTACCTTAGCCATAAAACAATGATTATCAATAGGTAATCTGGCTATAAGACCAAGATTCTTCTGTCCTGAAGATTCATAATCAGAAGATTCATCTGAAGAGTCACCACCACAGGCACTCCAGGTGTCATTAGCTTTCAGAACTTTCTTAGCTTTTGCTTTATAATACTTATTTCTGTTCCTGTCTGAATGTCTTTCTTTCCTTTCTTTCTTTTTGAGCATAGGGAAATCTGGTCTAATATGTCCAGCTCTCTTGTATTCATAACAAGTAACTTCTCCATATTTCTTATCTTTCCTTTCCTTTTTCTTATACTTGGAATGGAAATTTCTCTGGCCAACTATCTTGTTCATCCTACGAGCAAGATTTGCTAATTCATTTTCTGATATTTCACTCTCACTAGAATCTGATTGAATTACCATCTTCTTAGACTTGGATCTGGTTACTCTCTCAGGAGTCTTAGCTATCATATGATTTGATGTTGTTGTAAAAGCAACAGTACCATTTCCATTTTTATTTTTGATGTTGTCAGCATCTCTCTTCATTCTGGTTTCATGTTGGAGAAGAGTTCCAAATAACTCATCAAGAGAAATCTGAGTCACTTTCCTGTTCTCATCTATACCTGTTCTTTTGGATTCCTACTCATTGTGAATGATATCAATTATCTTATCCACAAGAGCTTCATCATCTAAACCTTTCTCTCCCATAGACTGTAGGATGTTGACGATAGTCATAAATCTCTGTTTTACTTTACAGATTGGTTCACCATAAGGAAAGTTGAAGCCATGATATTCAGCTCTAAGCATAGCTCTCCTAGTCTCAATCACCTTAGAAGTTCCAAAGTGTGTAACTTCTAACTTCTTCCAGATACAATTAGCTGCTTCACAAGAAGAAATTTGGCTATATATATTTCTAGTTATTGAACACAGTAGAGTATTGCGTACCTTATAGTTGAGTTGATATTCTTGCTTTTCCTGGTTAGTAAAAATCCTAACTTCCTTGTCAGGAATTTTATAATCACCAGTAAGCATAACAAAGTTGTCTACTCCAGTATTGATAACAAAAGTATTCATTTGATCTCTCCAGTACTCATAATCATTACCATCAAATATTGGTGGTCTTGTAGGATTTATATTATCAATGGAAACAACATTAATTCCTGCCATACTAAAAATAACCTTCAGCACACAAACTTGTTAGTAGAAAAGATTCGTAATAACAAAGTTCAGAATGAAAAATTTCAGAATGAGAAAGTTCAGAATGATAAAGTGAGCAAGAAAAACTTATTCGTAAGTATAAGTATTTCAGAAACCTCCTCTGATACCAATTGTAGGATCGAAATAATGATGTAGATTCTCAATATACAAGAGGGGGGGGGGGTGAATTGTATACTTTAAAAATTCCTTTGGAATCTTTAAAGTTAGTTACAATTAACTATGTTTTACCTAAGCAAAGGAAAGGGATAAGTTTAACAAAGTTAAACTTAAGCAAATTCAAAACACCTCTAATATCAAATGAAAACTTTGAAAGAGATTCTGAAAGTAGGTTCCGGAAATATGGTTCCGGAAATTGAAACTTAACACAAGATTACAATATGTGATTCTACCTTAAAGCGTATAGAATCTAAATGAAATAGAGTACAAGTAAGGAAGTATAAGAAAGTTATACTTCCCTTATAATACAAAATGCAGTGGAAATAAAAAAGTAGAAAAACTACAAGTAACAAGATATAAGTCTTTTAACCCAAAGAGAAGGGTATCCAACAACCTTGGATAAAGGTACCTTGATTTATACTTTCAAGCAAGTCTGTCTTACCCACACCAGGGTAATCCCTCGATACGAAGATCGGAGTCTCTGTCTTGATATCCCCACAAGCCCTCAACTTCAAGGTAGTTGGCAACCTCTGTCTTCCTCAGCAAGGAAGCCCTCGAACTTCAAGGTAGTCGGCACCTCTATCTTCCTATCCATGGAAGTCCTCGAATGTAATCACCAACATTCGGAGTCGCATGAAGCTTTGAGAGTTAATAAGATCCCCTCTCTCTAGAAATCACTTCAAGCATGTAATCACATGAGTCGAAGATCAGTCAGCCTTTCAGCTCTGAGTCGTCAACCCCGAGCTCTTTCAAATGTGCTCCTATTTATAGGTAAGGTCAGCCTCCTTTCCAACGGTCATATTTTCCTTAAAAATCAGAGGGACTTGTACATGTGTCACTTAACCAATGGTTAGTTTTATAACAGAATAGATGACATCATTTTATAAAAAAACAAGTGTAACAGAATGGACGACATCGTTTAAAATCTAACTCAAAAATTCGGAGTGAAGATTCAGAGTGTAAGTAAATTCAGAGTGTATAAAACAAAGATGATCAGATTCTGTTTAATAGATGAATTCGGAATGAGAATTCGGAATGAGAATTCGTCATGAGAGTTCATCATCAGAATTCGTAATGAGAATTCATCATCAGAATTCGTAATGAGAATTCATCATCAGAATTCGTAATGAGAATTCATCATCAGAATTTGTAATGATAATTCATCATGAGAATTCTTCATCAGAATTCGTAATGAGAATTCGTCATCAGAATTCATAATGAGAATTCTTCATCAGAATTCGTAATGAGAATTCATCATCAGAATTCGTAATGAGAATTCATTATCAAACTTCATAAGGATTCACATCCTGAATCTGATGTAGAACTTTAATTAGAGTTCGTATCCGGAGTTCGGAGTGAAACTTTATTACAGTTCTCATCTGGATTTCGGAGTGAAACTTTATTACAGTTCTTGTCCAGAATTCGGATCCTAAAAACAGAATACCTCATATCAAAGTTTCAAACAATTCCGAGAATATAGAAATGAATCCGAATCTTATACTTAAGAAAAATATGGATGAAAATATGATAAGGATAATTTTTCTTACAAAAGCAATTTTCCTTATAAAAGCAATTTTCCTTATAAAAGCAATTTTCCTAATAAAAGCGATTTTCTTAAAGATAAGGTGTTTGTGATTTTCAAAACAAGAAGGAATGGAAAAGTCATAAGGAAAACCTTATTGACTCAACATAGAAATGTCCATGGAATTCAATAGAATCATAACCATCTCATTAACCTATTTCACAATTTATTCCATAAACATACAAAATCCATGAGTTCATTCAACTCATTCTAAAATGTTTATTTAAAACATTTAATCAGTTTAATAAATGTCTTAACATGGAAAGGAGGAATAAACCCTCTACTAAAACTCATTCAATTCATTATAGCTCTAACTAGGATAGAGAGATCTCACACACACTCAACAAGGTGGTATAACATGGGGAAGATACATGAACACACCTAATGAGTGATCCTGGTTGAGGTGAATGACCTCCAGATGTACAATGGTACTAAGTTAGAAACCTATCAATGTTACAGTCATGTAATCAAGTCATTCAATTAATTTTAGGGGAAACACCAAAAATACCGACATGAATAACAATGTAAACTAGCTATAAAACAACCAGAATTTATGAGATAAGGTATATAACACCTACCATATACCCATGGTAGAACACTTCCTAACTTGATCCGGATCAAAAGAAAATGGAATAATGGATGAGCGGCCTAAAAATATAGAATAATATCATGTAGTAAAACATCAATGATGATATCACGGAAAATGAATAAAGGAAAAAAAGTAATAGGAAAATCTACAGCGTTGAAAAAGCACTATCGTGGGCGCCCTCAATTGATTAATCTGATTTTGGGGTACTTAGGTGCAGCAGAGTGGCTGACCAAGGTCGTCTCTCAAAGGAGGAAGTGAATTAAAACAACTTTTTAGAGGTATTCTAAAAATAAAATAAAAGAGAATGAAAACACTACTTGAAAGGATGGGGTTTGGTTATAGTTTATAAATCTAGAAGAAGTTTTCTGGAAGAAGATGGTATTTTTTTTTGTTTTTAGTTTTGAAATGAGTTTCGATTAAAATGACACAACAAGAAGATGTTTTTTAGACAATATTTAAAAGACATAACCGATATAACTCTAACTCTTAAATAAATTATTTATCATTATCATTTAAATTAACATCCACTTAATTATGATCCCTTAACTTGTTAACCCCTGAACCCTACTAGAATTAACCTTACCACAAAGATGAAGTGAATTAAACCCTAGGTTATATTCAGAACATGTAATCGCAACACCCTGCTTTGATCGATGTTCTAATGATAGCTTATGGTCAGTGGTAAATTAAGGCACATATCCATTCTGAAAATGATGACTAATTGAGTTTAGGGATTATGTTTTAACTCTACAAATTAATCCCATGTGGTTTTGAATTACTGGTTAAGGTTGCGCTCTCACAGTTCACACGATTCCCGACCTCAGGTGTTTTGTGTTAACTATTCAATTTCTTGATTAGTTTAATTCAAATTAAAAACTCAATTAATTGATCATATTATGTGAATTACAGTATATCATTGATTCAAAATAAATTAATGTAAAAGGTAAGAGATATATCTATTACTAAAAGACTACTCTTCTATGAGTGGTGTAATCATCATAGAAGAGAATTGAATTTGCAACGGTTTATAATGGGTATAACCCA
Source organism: Viscum album (assembly GCA_963277665.1). Classification (NCBI taxonomy): domain Eukaryota; kingdom Viridiplantae; phylum Streptophyta; class Magnoliopsida; order Santalales; family Viscaceae; genus Viscum; species Viscum album. Next base: position 764,576,409 of record OY728122.1, read on the forward strand.
ATAATGATTCTAATCAATAATTCCAGCCCAAAGAGGAAGATTAAGAGAACAATAAATTGAATAAAACATAAGAAAATACAATAAATAAAATAAGTACAAATAAATTTATTACACAAACAAAAGCATTACAACACGAAGGAGAAGAAGTAGGCTTCATCGAAGGGATCTTTTCTTCAAGAGCTACCCTTATTGAAATGGTTGGATAATTGGAGTGGATCCACTTCTACTCTTCCATAAACTTCCCAATTCACGTTCCAGCCCCACCAAATGAGAAAAACACCAATTTATAGAGTGGTGGGGAGGCTAGGTTCAAAGTGGTTTCAAGTGTGAATGGGGAATCTCAGACAAATATTTTATGCCAACTTTCACCGCCCATTTGACTACCAAAATGCGTGAATAAGCTGTCCTTACATAATGATGATCTGCACGAAAATGAGTCATGTAGCTCCTCTCAAAATTTGGGCCTTATAAAAGCACAGATGAAGAAGTTATAGCCCAAATACAGAACTCATGTCTATTCTGCCGAGTAGAGCCCACCATTGAATTAATGGCCCATTTACTACATCCAAATGAACTCTATATCTATAGTGTCCTGAATAAAAGTTGTATAAAATTAAGTTAGAAACACTGTTACAAAATATTAAGTTCAAATAATAAATATTAATATATTTATCCTCAAAATACTACATTATATTTTAAAAGGATAAAACTGAGATTTTCATCAAATTTTCAAATGAATGATCTAATCCCAAATATTTCATAAATGAATATATTTAGCACCATGTGAGGAAGTTATATCATTTATTATCAATAAAATATTCAACAGAATATTGTTTTATTAAGCTTTTATCCAATGAGATAGATGGTGAAGAAATAAGAGTCTAGATATGGGAGATATCAAAAATCCTAGGGTAGGCTTCTATAGGAGCTCCTCGGTGGACCTCCTGTGCGTGAGAGAATAGGGGGGTTGGATTCTATCAAAAAAGGAGGCATTTTATATTATTTTAAAAAACTATACTAGGGAGATTACGTGGTGTGTAAGATTCACACACCATATAATTTTTGGGTTTACCCCTCTATAGAAAATCCATTACATGTTGTAAAAGTTTCTGTAAAGACGAATACATGTCTTGTGTTTGATACATTCCATTTATTCAAAATACATGTAGTGTATTTGGATTGAATCAAACCTTTATCCCCTTTATTTCCTCTTTCCAAAACAAAAAAACTACCCACATACCCAACTTTTGGGTCTAATACAATAGATAACTTTAACAAGGGTTTAACTAAAAAATAAAAGGATCTGTACCTCTAGAAAAAACTTAGGTTCTTAAAATATTCCCATATTAAGAAAAATCATCCCAAAGTTTCACTTATGAGGGTGGTAAATCATTTTAAAAGTGTTCTGGATACTGTACACATACATCTTCCCCTTTCTCCTAGGCCATGTCCTACACTAGTCTATGATTCCATAGCACAAAAACTAAAGGAACTGACCTACCCTAGAGAGCTTTCATGATCCAATTAGTGAGATGTATATGATGATACTCAAAGGGTGAATCTACCTGTAACTCATTACCATTTGGTTGTAGAGTATGAGATAGGTTTGAGTGATAAATACGTAGCTGAGATACATGAATGATGTCATGCACAGATCAATACCTCTGAGGTATCTACAACAGATAAGCTACTAGCCTGAATCTCTTTAGAATATCAAAAGGTCCAATATATCATGATGAATGCTTAACATGTCTCCTAATCCATCATTATCCTATCCTCGATGAGATATGTAAAATATCCGACCCCAACCTCAAACTGTAGAGGCCATTGATGGTGATCAGTTTAGGATTTATTTCAAGAATATGTAGCAACCATCCGCTATTTGATCAACAGGACCTACTCAAATGTCTCATGCATGAGATGCGGTCTGAGATGTGTTTACTCTCCTACCTCTAACAAATATAGAGTTGTTCAACATCATCTACCATAAAAATCATAATAAGGTACCATATTTTTAGTTTCTGTATAGCTATTGTTGTAGGTGAATTAAACCAGGGGTATATGCCTTTCTCAAGAGCCCCTAAAATCGGGGACCCTTTCTCTAAGAATTTTTTCTAGAACATGTATAATGCACCATGACTGGCCATCAATCTAAGGGTGGTATATGTGATCAAAATCACTTGTTTACCCAATTGCCTCTATAAGCTCTGCTAAAACCTAAATGTAAACCAAGATTTCCTATCCAATATAATAGTATTAGGAACCCTATGAAGGTGCACTATCCCACAGATATATTGTCTCCCAATATAGTCTACCGAGAAGGTCCCCCTAATCAATAAGAAATGGGAGAACTTTAAGGCATTTCCCCAATGACCCATATGAAATCACTATCTTAAGGTGACATTGGAAACTCAATGATAGAATCCATCACAACATCATCACTTTTACACTTAGGAATAGGTAACTATTATAAGAGCCTATCTAGTTTCTAGTGGTCTACCTTCACCTATTGATAGGTGTAAGACCTCATGACAAAACTATCTACCTCTTATTTCATCCATGACCACTGGTATAGATATTATAAGTCACAATAAATCTTGGTAATGCTGATATGTACTTCCCAAGCCTAGGCATGTAATTACCACACCATCTCCTCACTTATGTCTATTGGAACCCAAACATGACCATAAATATATATAATATCATCCTTGCTAATGGTCCAACCAGGGGGTGGTTCCTTACCTTCCATACTCTGGCAAAGGAATATGCCCTCATAACATGATAACTATCTCATCCTCATGAAATCCAAAAGAGTGGAAGTCATTTCCACATATGGGAGAAATTTTTGGATGAGACAATCCTACACCTCCAAGTGAAACTCTGAAAAAAATTACATAAGATTCCACTCACTACTGGCCTCCTAAACTTCCCATGTCTAAGTTTTATGTCTTAGAGTGTCAGCTACTACATTACCTGTACTAGGAGCATAAGAAAGATCAAAATCAAACAACTAGAGATAGTCAACTCACCTTCTCTACTAAATGTTCAAGTCAAATTACGTGAATATGTATTTGAGGATTTTTTGTTCCATGTACACCATAGAATTTTCTCCCAGTAAATAATACCTCTAATAGGATAAGACATGAATGATAGTGTCTGACTTGAGATCTTTTATTGGGAAGTTCATCTCATGTTTCCTTAACTAATGATAACCATATGAAAGGATCCTATCCCACCCTATATCAGGAAAACTCCTATCCTGACACCTAATGCATCACAATATACTATATAGATTCGGATTGTCTTTGGTAGAATAAAGATTGTTGCTAAATTCATTCTCCCTTTCAACTCATAAAAGAATGTCTCAGAGGTATCTGACTATAAACACTTCAGAACCTTCTTAGTCAAGCCCATAAGTGGTGCTTCAAATAATAAGAAGTACTTTATGAAATGCCTATAATAACCAACTATCCCCCTAAAACTCTGTATATCAAAGAAATTCTTAGACTTCTCCCAAAAAATTAAATATCTCCCCTTTTGTAAGTTAATTGACATTCCTATATCTAAGATAATATGACATAATAAGTGAATCTTATCCATCTAGAAGTGGCATTTTGTAATATTGTATTACAATCTATTTTCTCCCAGTGTATTCAAAATGATTACATAATGTTTAGAATGATCATGTAAAGTATGAGAATACACCAATATGTCATCTAGAAAACCACCTCAAATTCATACAGATAAGGATGGAAAAATCAGTTTATTAGTGCCCTGAAAACTACTAGTGCATTTGCGAGACTGAAAAACATTACCAGATACTCATATAGACCATTCCGTCTATGAAAATTTATACATTTTATGTTTACAGTTTGAACATGCACCTGGTGATAACCTAATCTCATATCAATCTTTGAGAACACATGATCTCCTAAGAGTTGGTTTAAGAGATCATCTATTTGAGTAAAAGGATATATGTTCTTGTCAATCAACTAGTTAAATTTCCAGTAATACACACATATCCTAAGGGTTTCATCTTTAGTTTTGGTGAAAAGGAATGGAAAAAACCCGAGATAAGTAATGTGTCATATAAAATCATTTTCTTATAATTCCTCTACCTATCTCTTGAGATTCGTAAAATTAGCATGGAGGAATAGATATTGGTGCAACTCCTGGAATTAGATAAATAAAGAACTCCGCCTCTCACTTAGGAGGTAAACTAGAAAAGTTTTCTAGGAAGACATCCTTGAAACAATCTACTACTAATGGAATTCCCTGATCATATAGATATTAACTAGACATCTGGGCTATCATCCCACATAGACCAAGATACTCCAGTCCAACTCTACCTACCTAGACATTCCATTAATCCTTGTGAATAAAAACCCCACCCTCTTATGATCTGAAATCCACCCTTTTATTATAGAAATCAACATGGGTAGGGTAAGAAACTAGTTAGTCCATCCTGAGTAAGATGTCAAACCATTTCATCTTGGGGATGAAGAGATTCCATATGAAATGATACCCACATCTCTCAAGCAGGCACTCTCTTCATTGGTGTAAACTCTTTGAACTAATCCCCAACAAATTATCAAGTGTCATAACACCATCAGAAAACTGAACATTGAGCCCAAATATCTCCACAACTGGAAAAAATATTAAGGAATGTGAATCAACTATTTCCAAAAGGTAAGACACTAGTGTAAAATATACTTAGATCATACCTATCAATGTATAAGGACCAGTGCTCTGCACCTCAGGTATATAATGTATTGAATATATATGGCCTGAACTAATACCCTAAGAAATCTCCTGAATACACTGAGCAGGCCCACCCGACTGTTGAGGTGCAACTAGTGTCTGATCTAATAACCATGACCACCTCCTCAGCCTAAATGACCTGTAGTACTCTAGTACCCAGCCTTCCGTGGATCTTTGAATCCCTCTCATGAACCTATGGTCTGATTCGACCACCCATCACTAGCTTCTGGAGGGATGGTCCTATACAAATGTTGTATATAGACCATCTTTCCATAATATTGGAACTATACTAGGTCTCTATCACACTGAATCCTCATATGTGCCCATACTGATGATAGAATATATAACTACCATAACTCACACTCTTCCTGGTTTTCCCCATATGTGAATCCTAAAAATGTTGTTTATTTAGATTTCACTAAATCATTGGGTCGAGAAGCTGCATTACCCTACTCTGGGCCCCCATATTTCCTCAGGTTATGCTCAATAATCAATTCCTAATTCACTATCTCTAATATAGTCATCAACTGAAACACATTCAATGGAAGAAGAATATTAAATAGCTTAATAGTGGAGGATAAAAATCCAGAAGACTATAATAATACGATAAACAAACCAAGCCAGTATCATGTAAAAAATGAGTATGTCATGTCACTATAAAAAATGAAAGGAAATACATGGAAACACGTATCCCAAATAGAAATTCCAAAAATAACTGTCTCTTGATAGCATCATGAGTATATCTCTATCCTTTACTCCCCTTTTCATATGAATAATATTCAAGAATCAAAAAGAGAGTGCTTTCCCCAGTATCTACCTGCATCCATGAAGTCTATCTGAGTACCCAACAATGGCCCGAATAGGGTGTGAGATAACACTCAATAGGCCACCACCAATGGTGTCTATAACACGTACAGTCTATGTATACAAGCAAAAGCAGTGTGAAATATATAATTGTGATATAAATAAATAAGCAAGAGTGATACATGTAAAAGTGATGCTTTCTATCCTATGAAGGCTCATTTTATACAAGAAATCATAAAACATGACCATAAATAAATCATGATAAAATATCTACCACTTATTATGATGAGTAATCCAATGTCAGAACAAATAGAAATTTCCAAGGCATCCCTAATGGCCTTCATCGTGAAATCAATTGTTAGAACCAATGTGATGGATCCAAGGAGTAGAAATTTCCAAGGCATCCTAAATGGCCTATTCCATTCAATCAATTTTCAAACCCAATGCCTGAATCTAAGGAGTATAAATTTACAAGGAATCCCATGTAATCTTGATCCATAAAGTAGAAATGTCCATGGCATCCAATATAATCTCAAACCCATGGAGTATAAATTTCTCAGGCATTTGATTTAATTCCAAATATATAGAGTTGAAATGTTCATGTAATTCAATAGATTCATAACCATTTCATTAACCCATTTTATAATTCATCTCGTAAACATACACAAGACATAAGTTCATCCAACTAATTTCAAAATTTCCAAAAATTTAATCATTTTAATAAAAGTATTCACATGCGAAGGAGGCAAAAACCTCTCCTAAAACTCATTCAATTCATTAAAGCTTCTTATGGTATGGTGAGCTACGATACACACCCAACTAGGTGGTATAACATGGGGTAGATATGTGAACACACCTCATAGGTGATTCGGGTTGAGGTGAATGACCTCTAATTGTACAATAATACTAAGCGGGTAACCTATCAAGGTTCCAATAATGCAATCAAGGACTTAAATTAATTTTAGGGGAAACACCAAAAATCCTAATGTGCGGAACAATAACAATTATCTATAAAAAACCTAAATTTAAGGGAAAATGTATAGACTAACTACTTTATATCCATGGTAGAAAACTCATCTAGTATCATATCCTAACTTGAGTCATATCAGAAGAAAATGGAATTTCAAGTGAACACCCTAAAAATAGGTAATAACATCCTTCACCAAAAAAGCATAACTAATAGGAAGGAAAATAAAGATAGGATGAAAAAAGGAATAGAGGAATAACTGTTTATCATCCAAAGAGACTATCAGTGAAGGAATTGGAGTATACATTGGGGAAATATCACAAATCCTAGGTTAGGATTCTATGGTATCTCCTCAGTGGACCTTCTGTGCATGGGGGGTGGGGTGTCTTCTATCGAAAAAAGAGGTGCTGCCTCTAATTTTAAAAAACTGACCATGGATATTACATAGCATGTAATATTTACATTCCATGAAATGTTCGGGATTTCCCCATCCAGAAGAAATCCATTACACACCATGAAAGGTTCTGGACATACCAATATACATCATGTATTTGATACACACCATGTATTTGATCTATAACATACCTACTTCCCCTTTATTTATTCTTTCCAAAACAACCAAACCATCCCACATGCCCAAATTTATAGTTTAATCCAAAATATAACTTTAACAAGATTTTAACCCTAAATTAAAATGATATGAACTTCAAGGAAAAACCCAAGATCTTATGTAACAATCATAGTAATGGAATAAACGTGACAATGAAACATAAAATGTGAGTCAAAGGCATAACAAGATATCATAAAAGTTAAGGCCTAAGGTGAATCAAATGGGATCATAACATAAATAACATCGTATCATAAGATCATGAAATCATAGGAAATGGGGTAAAAACATATAACATGACATAAAAATTAGTAATGAATAACTTTCTTAACAATATCACATGTTATAAAAAGGCCCATAATGGATTAGGTTTACTCCATATTCCCATATATGATGCTTCATAAGGATAACGATTTACCCAATGAATCAAGGACTATATTGGTGTACCCATCATATAATAAATATCGGGCTCACCTGATGTTATCTGGGAGCACCCCTAATAACAAGTTTAATATTTATATGTGAAAAAAAGAAAATTAGTCATAATCAATAACATAAGAATTACCCAGGGAATGAAAATGGGGTGCATAATCTTGTCTAATATTATAGTTGAATTAAATTTCATAATGAAGGAATTTGAGAGATGAACATAAGGAATGTATTACTCCATCAATGTAAGGGATAATAAGCTAGTTATATATGTGAGAGACATATATATATAATTTATAATTAATCTACAAAATCAAATGTTTTCATCATTAATTAAAATACATTTAATAGATTAAATGGAATACTTCTTGAGAAAAAAAAACCCTTTTCAATTTAAAAAACACTTTTAAATTTTTTCTAGAATATTTGGAAAAAAATTAATTTGAAAAGAACCTTGAATTTTTTAAATTAATCTTCAAATAAATGAGTGGTTATGCTGGTAGGAACGTTCTATTAATATAGAGTACATTAAAACAAATATTCCTTTCTCATTTTTGTTAGAAAAGAAAATAAGTAACTTGTTTGAAAAGTGATAGGAAGATTACATTTTAATTTTTTTGGTAAAAACAATAATGGGTAATAATGAATTTAATAAATCATAGGTTAATTTTAAAAACATTAATGAAAACATTTTTAGAATATATATATCTGGAAGAAAAATTATTTTGGACCGAAGAGATAAATGAAGTCAGATTTTGTTAAAAAAAATTCTCAATTATTTTAAGTACCAAATACAGAAAAATTGTAATATTACAAGAAAAATTAATAAACAACAAGAGTATAATAAGTTTAAATTATTTCATTAAACAAAAATTAAATAATTTCCTATAATGTGAATTAAACCATAAACAATATCGATTGAAATGAGATTAAAACATACAACCTTACTACATTGGTTACTTTTAAACCACAACTCCCATGAATAAAGTAGATGAATTGTAATGTAAAATATAATGAATTAGAAATAATTATTTATATAATATATAAATTGTCAGTATATACACCATTTAAAATAAATTAGGTTTATAAAAGAACATGTGACTCAAAGAAGGATGTTTTGATACAAAACCCTTACCTCAAGTCCATACGTTTTCATGTATGAATGTTATCTAACGTATCATAAAATTATATCAATTAAATTTTTTGATAATTTTTTTTATACATTTAATAACATTATACTTAAGACATTTTATTAATTTATTTTAATGACATATTTAATTACTTATTCAGTTATGTACGCATTGGGTTTTTTGAGGATGCTTGGATCATAATTTCAAAACTGAATCAGTGTGTTGAGCATGGTCAAATGGGTTACTGTTATATAAAATAAAAAATAAAAATAACTAAATAATTATCATTTTTATATATCAACTATTAATATAAAACCAATCATGATTTAGGGTTATGAAAAACTAACTACATTACAATCATGGAGATGGTAAGTCGTACGTACGCATAAGTAAAATTTCTGTTTTTCAATTATCATGATGGAAGGAAGTTAAGTTTTATTTTATCTTTATTGAACTATAATTATAAAATAAATATAATTTTATTTATTTAACTACACTTACATGTAACATCTATGTGAAGTGGAAATAAAAAATGAATCACATCACTTTGTGAGGTGGTAATCCACCGTATAGACGAATGATGTTATCATTTTCAATGGATGGTAAGGTTAGAAAGTATATGATATTTTAATTTTAAAGAATTTTTAATATGTCATGAATATAATATGTAAATATTAAATACATAATCATAAATATCCATGAGATTCAATGATGGAAAACAAATTACATTATGTTGCGAGACAGTAGTCTGTCGTACATACGAACAATAGTTTTGTTTTCCATTTGATAGTAGTGAAGATAAATTTATGTTATGAAATTAACATAATTACATCTAAATATACAATATATAATGGTGTTTTTTATGTTCATGGTTGAGTTTTATTTAATGTAGGTTTAAGAAGAAATAAAACAAAGTTTCTTGGTTAATAACATTACCTCTTCTTCGAACCACTTCTTTACGATTATACCTAAAGCCTTCTTCAATTGGATTTATGATAAAAAAAGAGAATATAGAATTTGGTAAAGGAATTATGGATTTTATTGGTAGAGTTTTTTTGAACCAATGTGTTTTGTAAGTATGTAAATGGGAAGAGAGTGTTTTCCCTTTTATAAGGGAGGAGGAGTGATATTCTTGAAAATTACCAAAACTATTCAATAATGAGAAGTCACTCTCAAGACAAGTGAATCCTAAATTAAAAAATAAAGGATTTATAGAGAGATAATTTTGAGACACACTTATACCATTTAAAATAAATATTATTTAAACATGATATTAAATTTACCTCTTTAGTTTAACCCCTGATAAGCTGGTTTTAACTTTATCCGTGATAACAAATTTTTAGTGTTTTTATATTAATTATGACCAGAAATTAAGTTGAACTTATTATATAATATTAATTAATATTATTCAAAACATTTAATCCATTTTATAAATTTCTATTCAGTGAAGTTTCATAATATAATTTTAAATTAAACCCATGAATGTGTCTAAAATATGGTTTTTCAAGAAATACATTTTTTAAGAAAAGATTATTTTATAGTAACTATTTGAAAAGTAATAACAATTAAACTCTTTTTAATTAATAAATATTTATATTATATATATTTAATTTAAATAATTACTCTTTTGGGTAATTTTAATTAGTTAAAATGTAGAAACATTATGCACTTTAAAACAATTTTTAATTAATTGTGTTTTAAAGCCTAAAAATAAACTTATATCAATATCAAGTATAAAGATGATTTAAATATAATTAATTGGATGAAATATTAATAAATAATAATTATGTTACTTTTAAATAAAATTAAAATAATAATGAGGATTTTAAGTTATTTAATTTTTTAAAATGAAATTACAGTTTAACAAAAAAAATTATTTTCAATATCCACTGAAAAATAAATATTTTCCAAAAAATCCCAAAATTTCACTCTAAATAAATATAGATACAACAAATACAATAATTATTTTCATTTCATATTTTTCATAATATTTTTAAATATTAATTGTAATATTTTCTAAAAAACCCCTAAACATCATTTTGGAAGGAAACCTATTTTTTTAAATAAAATATATTTTTTATAGTTGAGTGATTATTTACTAAGAATTTATAAATAAATTTATATTGAGTTGTAAATTTATGTACATTTACTTAATAAGTTAGTAATATTCATAAATTCCAATTCGATGTTTAGGTTATATCAGTAATGTTTAAATAATAATATTTTGATATTATATCACGGTTCGTTTAACCCCAGTGTTGTGTGTGGAGTACACTATCAAGAATAGTGTTTTTTTAAAATACCAGGGTATTATAAACCTAAGGGTTGGTCCTCTAGGAAAGATCACACATTCAACATTTTATTTATAATTTTCTAAATTCCATCCTTAATGTGGATGTACAATGGAAATAAGAAGGTCGATGATATTCATCTACTCTATCCAATGAGATATTTCATTCTTCAATTTATCAAATTATTTATCTCTCCATTTATTGGTTCACAGTGCATTCCAACATATCATTTTGGACTGAATAATAATCAATAAATAATGGATTTGGGTGTTAAGATAATTAATTCTATGATTGAGTCTCTTCATTGGCTTTTCACTATAGAGGAGGTGGAACTAGATGTACTAGGGGGGATTTCTATTGCGTATGTTCAGAACTACAAATTAGATAATACATAGCAATAAAGAAATGACATTAAATTATTTTTTAGATGTAAATTTAAGAGTATAATGAATAATATATGTAATAGACCATGAATCCAACCCCCTTTCACCCATTGTATGATTTCTGCTATATTTTGTTTTAAATTAAAAAATAAACAACCACCTAAACAACAAATATCATTTATAGTTATTTTAAAAATTAAGGAAAAAGAGAAATATTAATAATTTATTATAATATATATAAAAATATCCACACACACTTCTTCTGAAATAATAATGGTCATACCTATACTTCTTTCCTTGTTTTAATAAAATATAAATTCCATTAGACTGAGGCCCGTGATAACCATGTGATCTCAGTTCTTGTCATATCTCCTTATATAAGGGTTTGATCAAATTGAAACAATTTTTTTGAATAAATAAAAAAATATATTACTTTATGAAGTTGTGACTTACCCATTTCATTTTTTATGGTATTTAAACATTCATAAATGTTTTGATTCAAAATTCTAGAAATTAGTATTATTTTTTTTGGATTATGAGTGTTGAAATGATTGTAACATTTTACTATAGAGTTTTATTAAGGTGATACCTTATCTATTTATTAGATAAAATTTTATATTAATTTTTAAATTCAATTGAAAATTTAATTCATTTTTTAGAGAACTAGTTGTATTTTTAAACCAATATCGAAGAATATAAAACTGACCTAGGAAGTTTGGGAAGTTTGACTCCAAACTTTTCATCCAAACCCCATTTATCAATAATTTTTTTATTAAATACTTAAAGTATTATATATGGTATATTTTAGAAATTTAATCCCATATTTGTGTCAACAATTTTTACCTTAATGTTTTCTTGGATATATTGTTTTAAGTAGTTATAAGGTCTGTTTTTTAATGTTTATGCAGTTCTAAATTAAAAATTTTGACGTTATAATGTTATTATGATTGGGATGAACTCAAGAGATTTTTTAATGATTGTTTAGTAGTATACAACTTTTATTAGGAATAATTTAATAAAAATTAGGTTTTAAAAATTAAAAATTATATTTTATTTATTTAAAAATTGGAAATTGTTGGGTTTTTTTTCATATGTTTGAATTTATAAATATTGATTAAATAAATAATGAAATGGTATAAATTTTTTATCATGTTAGATGAGTTTTTATTTGGTTTTAATTTTTATGAGTGATGATGAATATGAAAACTATTTTAAGGGTTATGAATAATTAAATTTATTTAGTTTATACATTTGTTTTTATAGATTAGTGAGACACACATTTATGTATTTTCAAGAATATGTGTTAAAAATATATATTATATAAGTTATAATAATAATAATATAATTTATCATTATTTTTTTCATCATCATATTAAAAAAATATTTATACAAAAACTAAATAAATAATAAATAAACAAGGGGAAACATCCCTTGGTTCTTGAAAGGGAGAGGGGCTGCGACTTCCCCTTCCAAGCTCTTAAATCATAATATATATATATATATGTGTGTGTGTGTGTGTGTGATCATGTGTGAATATATATTGAAAATTAATAGGATGGGAAAAACCACTAAGGAATCACTTGCAATATAGGATAATTCCCTTATACACAATTCCCTCTTATCTCCCCTCTCACCTTCACTCACTTCTCTATCTCCTATATTATTTTCCTTCCTTCAATTTTTTTTTCTATATTATTATATTTTTAAAAAAATAATGTCCAATTAATTACATTTAAATACTTGAGATTAATTCTCATTAATCCATAATATTTGATTTTCTATTTCATTTTTTTCAAGTAAATTTTGATAGGGTGCCTTATTCTATCTAATTTTTTAGAATTTATTAATTTAATAATTTTTAGTTGGAAAATGAAATTATATTGATAAGAAATTTTTTATTTATTTTAAGATAGATGATATCCATTCTTTATCATGTCTCATTTCATATATTAAGGTATGTTTTATGATTCAATGTATCACATTGGGTGGTGTCCACCCAACTGAGAAACTAATATAATCAAAATTTGAATTAAAATGTATTTTTTGCATAATGGAATTATAGTTATCACTCCAAAAATATAATAATGATAAAAAATACATTTTATATCATTTAAATATATTAAATATATAAACCAAAAGATAAATAATTCATTTTTCATGCTAAAATGATTACTAATTTTTTAATGACTTAAATAAGTAGAAAATGTATTGTTTCAAATTGCTTTGTTGTTATAAAATATTAAATTTATATTAAATGATGATGTTTATTTTTTTGATTTTTAGGTAATTTTTTTTTGTTTTAAATAATAATAATGATGGTTTCTTAAGTTATTTGGTCTTATTTATGAGTTAGAATAATGTAAGGAATTGATATATAAATTTGTATTGCATGTTTAATATTTTTATCTCTTATTATTATTGAATTAGTGAAATATTTATTTTTCGTAATATTATTATGATTATAATTTTCCATTTTAAATAGTTATTGGAATGACATTTTGTTGATTCATATATTACGTCCTCAAGTGAACAAGGTAAAAAATATATTTGATGATCAATAAAATTAAAATTTATTTCGAAATCCGTGTTTATTTTATTTGGATAACCAGTTGAGTTATTCCTGATTTATATTTTGAATAATTGAATTATTGTAGGGAGGATTATTGATCTGCATAAACTTATAGTTATATGTATTGTTATATATTGTCCTCAAATATCTACTATTTATGTAATTAATTGTGATTATTTGAATTTTAGTATTCTGGTTTTCTATTTAGTGATGGTTAAAAAGTCCTGAGGTTTTATTTCAATGAAAAATATAGTCAATAATGTTATTTTACCACATAGTATTCTCCTTAAAGAGATAATATTTACTCTTAAGGCACTTTTTCCCCTAGGATGAGACCAAATGGGATATTCCCAGTAACCACCCTGATAAAATCACATGAATTACACCAAGTTAGGTAACTAAAAGACCCTAGGCAAACCTCCCAATCACCAAAGTATTTCATAAACACCATCGATTTAATAAAATAGAAGTAGAATGTGGGTTCACTTGTAGAAAATATGATTTTTTTTTAAAAAGTTACCTAAAAAAATTCAATATGACTGTTAGTGTTGTTGGACATATAGATCAAAATATAGTAACCTTCCATTGAAGAATTTGTTAAAAAAACCACATGATCCAGGGAAGATAAAAAAACTATATGAACCAATGAATACATAACAAACTAGTATAAAATATCACATAAATTCCATAAAGTGAGTAAAATAGATCACAACATGCTAGACACATAATTCAAAACCCAAACACAATCTAAAGGGATAACAAGATGAGGATATATGTTTATAAATCTCATGAGAGGATGTTTGGAAAACCCATAAATGTCCTCTCCACAAGACAATAAAATATTCTAAGAGAAAGATACACTCATGCTCTAAATTATTAGATAATCTAAATCCCTACTCACCAAAATAAAAATTGAGAAACATACATCTCACCACTAACAGGGTACTTGAAATGAAGTATATAAAGCTGTATGTCCACCAAAGTGTCTATACAGGGTGTGATCATATACATACCCAGTAGGGAACCACCAACTTGCCTCAACATTATAGTGAATAACCAAGTGTATTCATGAATATGTCTACTCATTTATATATGTATATCAATAAATAGTTTTTCAGGAATCTAGAAATAATAAAATATAAACTATAGTAATTGAAAACCCATAAGATAATTTGAGATCTATAGGATTTCACTCCCTATAATAGGAGGGTCTATAATGGTGTTATCTTCTTTGAGATAAGTGCTTAGAATCTTAGATGTACTAGTTTGAGAATCCATAATTATTATCCCAATAACCAAGTTCCATGTACTTGACATGTTTGGTTATTCTCTCGCATGTATATATAGATGTTTATATCAAGAGACTTGGTGAAACATCTATCCCAAGTGAAAATGGAACGGGGGAAAGATTTAGGGAAACCATGTTTCCCATCCCAAGAATGAGTTGTATCATAATTTAATATCCCATAGAAATAATAATTAGGGTTTACATGGTCATGTATTTATGATAAATTGAAATTAAGTACCTTACTATGCTCAAATAATAAAATATATATAGAAAGAGAAACTGACACAGACACACACACACAATTCTCAATTTTATTTTCAATCCAAAAAAATTCAATAAATCATGACAAGTATATAAAAAATAAAAGAAAGAGATAGATAACGAGCATATAATACATGAGACATAAGTTAGAAGTGCATTTAATTAATTTTGGATATTAGTTAACATATAATATAATCATTCTCTATTAAAATTTCACAAGACATAAGTGCATTGACATCTATTCCATTAAGTATAAAACATATAGAAAAAACTAAACTCAAAATATGACTTGATAAAAATGATGAAAACTAACTAGAGTCACATAATAATTACCTTGATCCACAATAATATTAATGAATACCTTCATTAATTATAAACTCTTGGGTTTTGATTGGTTTTTCTATTCTCAGACCATGTCCAACTTAACCCTCAATGAGTATAAAATTAAGAAGGATTACACTAAAAATTACTCAAGTTTACCCCAACAGAGAATAGAATATTTTACAGAAACAATATTAAAATATTGATTTAATATAAGTTTACATTCAAAATAATATATCTATATTTGAAATTCCAATAAAAAAGTATGAACATTTTAGAAAATCTTAATTACAAATTAAATATTTAACCCTTAAAAATTACCACATAAAAGTCTAAAGGTCTTAGAGAAATATATTTTTAGTTGGTAAAAACCATACATTTATTTTTTTTTAAAAAATGGGTTACACTTAAATATACTTTAAAGTTGTGATCAATTTTAAATATAAAGTAGTTAAATTTTAATAATAAATGAGTGTTTTTATAATGAAAACTCACTAGTTGAGGGATTTGGATAAACTGATATATATATTATTACATTAAGGGAAAGTTTCATTTATATTTTATTAAAAACATTATGTTTTGTTAAGGTGACATATGTTTTAGGAGAAATCATTATTGTATATGATTTTAATAAATTATTTTCACTAAGCTAGCCTAACTTTCATCTCATAACTATTTTAACTCTTTGATGGAGTTATGTTTAAATCATTAACTCAATACTCATTCATAAAATAGTGAAATGAAGTGACCATATTAGGGAGAAATGAAAAAGGACATAGGGATATTTATATATAGAAAATGGTTAAAATATTTAATCTTTTATTTTAAGGGATAATCATATAAAAAACTAAAATGTAAGAGGTAATTTCATGGGCAACACCCCTTTATGTTTCACTAAAAATATAACCTCCTATAATATCTATATGAAAAGAATAATTTGAAATTAATCATGTCAAAAGATATCATAAACAAATAAGGATCTTATTTTTATAGAAAATTATAAATAAAATAATGAAACATGCTAGGTAAAAATTAAAAATAATTCAAATACAACAATCAAAATGAACAAGTAAGGATTAAACAATTTTATCTTTAACAATACTTTGTTTCATTGGTTTAATGAATGGGTTTAACACATTTTTAAAAAATTTCATAGATCTAAATAAAATTATTCTACTTGGAATATATAAATAGATTAAATGAAATCTAGAATTTATAATTACAAAAATAGTGTTGAAGTTTATTATCGACTTTATAAAACAAGAAACATGCACATCCCAAGCATATCCATGAAATTAATTGGGATATTTGAGAACCCACTACATTATTCTTTTGGGAGATTTAATAATATATCAATATGAAAATAAAATATAAATAGTTATCAAAAAATACTTTTAGACCATTAAGTTATATAACACAATTAGAAATTCCTTAAAAAAATCTACTAAAATTAACAAACCACTAAACCAAATAAAAACCATGGATGATATCTCCATAAATTAATATAACATAATCTCTAAAAAACCAATAATTGAAACCACCCAATCATGGTATAATTCAACCATGGAATCATAAAATTCTTAGTACAAATCTAGTTTGAATTACCCCATACCAAAATAACGATAAAAGGAAGGTAATAAACTCACTAGGGTTTCTTTTGGGAAAGGGAAGATGAAACCCTTTAATCAAATGTGATTTCTAAATTTCATGGTGAATTCACATAATTGGATAAATTACCAAGATATTTAAAAACAAATAATTAGTAATAATGAGAGAATAAGAGATGATAAGGAAGGGATTACCTTTTATTTGGAAGAATAATTATCACATAGGATGTTATAGAGAAAATGAGGTTAAAGGAGACAGTGAAAGAACTCACGGAGATCCATATTAGGGCTTGTTGGGTTTTTAAGAGTAGAGCAATACCATAACCCCATTTTTGAATATAAATATGGGATTGGCCTGACTATATTTCCCTTATTTAAGTTAAAATCTATCCCAGGCCCACTGTGTACCTGGAGGCTCCCTCAGGTTCCCACCTCCATTGTAAATCCCAATGAGTACCCTGTGTGGCCCCACTGAGTATATGGGGTCATCAACAAAAAAAAATATTCTAGAGAAGCCTCCATCTAGCCTATATTAACCCTCGAATCACCCACCAAACCTCAAATAATACTTTAAAACACTTTATATTTCATAATTGAATTTCAAAATTTTAATTTGAAACCCTAATTAAACGAGGACCTCTAATTCAGGACCAATATTTTAAAAATTCCCAGGCCCTAATTTTTCAATTCTCCAAAATTTAATTTTTAATTAGATCCACAAGGATACATACATTAAAAAAATACCCACCTTGTTCTATCCCTTATAAAATTCATAAACACTAGTATAAATAAGGTATTTTAAATGTAAAATTCAACATTAATTATTAAATAGTAGACATTAAAACTGTTCTCATTTTAGTTATTTAAATAATCAGTGTGAAAACCATTTATGGGGGTGAGTTTGATGATATTTATTTAATAATCAATTTTAAAAAAAATATACTTTTAGCATTGTTTATTATATAGCCTACGATAAATCTATTATTTATGGTAATTTTGATATTAGTTATTAAAATAAACCAGGTCAAAAGTATAATTTTATAATTCACAAAATTAATTATAAATTTTATCACAACATGAATTTCAATTTTTGAAATCCCACTTGAAATTTAAAAGGACACAAAAAACGTTTCCAAGGGTTGTATATAGGTTTTCACACTCTATCATTATTTAGTTATGATCTAACCCCCTATTTAAGAACATCCTTCCCTGGGTTCTTCAACAATGATTTCACCATTGTATTTATATATATTATCCAATTTCTGTAATTAATTATTATTAACTCTCTCAAACAAAATTATTCTTAATGATTTTTTTGTATGATGAAGATTACTTATTTTCGGGATACAAATAATTTATATATGTGAGGAATCCATATCATATGACCTATAGTGTTTTTATGGTTACTTCTTAGTTTTTAGTATTAAATTTTTGATTCAATTTGGCCATAAGTTAATTTCATAAGTAGGAATACACAATTTTACACTACCGAAGTTTTACTAGACCTAAGTCAGGTTGTTATATGTGTATGTGTATATATAATACCCCAAAACACCTTTAAAGACACTTGAAACTTTATTATTATAGATCATAGAGTTTAAAAAAAATCACATCATTTTTAAGAGATTCCTTTTCGACATAGTATTTATAGACTAACTCTTTCTCGTATACTCCACATCCATGTTTGAGGAGATATGTGGGTGTTCACATAACAATTTCATGAGAATGACCCCGTTGAATGAAAATTTTAAAATATTCTCTACATAAAACCATTTGAAGTGTAACACCCTAATATTTTAAAATAACACTATTCTCAATTGTGTATTCAACATGCAACACCGAGTTTAAATAAACCGTGATATAATATTAAAATATTATTATTTAAACCTAACCAACATAACCTAGTCGTTAAATTGTTGGGTATAAATAGTATTTAATACTTTATGATATATATATAAAGGTACTAAACAATATAAATTTATATTCAAATGATTAATAAAAAATCACTCAACTTTAATAAAGATATTTAACTCTATAAAAAATACGTTTCTTTCAAAAATTATTTTAATTGATTTTTGTGAGAAAATATTATAAATATTATCATGAGATTTTAGAAATTTTATTTTTTAAAATGAAAATAATTTTTTAAATTAGGATATCAATATTAAATTTGGGTGATTTTTTTGGATTTTTCATAAAATATTGATTTTCATTAAATAGTGAAAAATACTGATTTTTATTAAAAACTTCATTTATTTTTAATAAATAAAATAATTTAAATGTATAATTATTATATTAATTTGATTTAAATGTAACATAATTATTATTTAGTTATATTTCATCCAATAATTTATATTTAAATTAGATTTATAATGTATTTTAATATAAGTTTATTTTTAGGATTTGTGACAAATATTTTTAAAAAATGTTTTATAATAAATAATGTTTCACCATTTTAACTAATTAAAACAACCAATAATGAGAAATTATTTAAATTAAATGTGTATAATATATATATATATATATATTTAAAATATTTTAATTATTATTATTTTTCATATAGTTATTGAAAGATTATATTTTTCTTGAAAAATGCATTTTTTGAAAACCTATTTTTTGACACGGCTGCAGGTTTATTTTTAAATTAGATTCTACCACTTAAGTGAATTTAATTTGATAAAATATATTAAATATTTTTAGTATTAATATTTAATATTATATATTAATTTCAACATATTTTTTGTTCATAATGAAGAGTAAAAACAGTAAAAATCTGTTACTATAGTTAATGTTATAACCACTTTACTGGGGGGGCTAAAACTAACAAGTTAAATGGTGTAACATGTCTAAATAAATATTATATTGAATGGTAGAGGTTTTTATCAGCCTTATATATCCTATAATCCTTTATTTTTACATTTTTTAGTCACTTGGATTAAGAGTGACTTTCTATTATTGAATAGTTTTGGGTATTTACAAGAATTCCACTCCTCCTTCATTATAAAAGGGAACACCCTTTCTTATCCTTTACATAATAAAAAACCCATTGGTTTAAGAAAATCCTACCAAAATAACTTCCTTACTTCCCTTTACATGTCCTAGATACCATGGTCTGTTCATCCTCCAATGGCCAGAGGGCCTTTATTTTTTATTGATTTTGATAATCCACCTTTCAAGGGGTGAGGTGGAACCCTTAAAAGGCCCATAGGTGTAAGTATTACATGGACCGTAGGACTTAGAGGAATTCATTTCCTGTAGGCTTCAAACATTACATACACCCTAGACTAACTACTTGGAACTGCTCCTCCCCAGCATCTACATCGTGAAATCAGCTCTCTACCTTCGCATGGCTGTTTGACTAGGATTTCCCATGCATGCACAGACTTGTCCCGATGGTAGGTGACATACCCTCTCATTCTTGCAATCTGTTTAGCTTCTTCTATGGTGAAATATCCTTTCTCATCCTCCTTATAGAACTTGTTCCTTGTAGGTTGTATGGTTTTCATCTGTACTTAAGGTGGCCCCAAGGCCTTGAGGTGGCCCGAAGGCCTTATGGACCTGAAGGCCTTGGTGGCCCGAAGGACTTAAAGGACTCAGGGACCAAATTGGTGGCCTGAAGGCCCAAACGGGGGAATAGTTCCAGATGCTATAGTTCCAAACAGTACCTTTTATAGTCCCTGCTGCAGTACCTATTATAGTACTGCTACAGTTCCCTCTATAGTTCATACTACAATACCTGCTATAGTACTACTACAATGCCATAAATTTGCCTCCACCTAGATTTGATCCCAGGTTTCTTGGATGTAGTTAAGGATTCCTCACTAACTGGGATGAGGCTCATGTTCACCTTTTTCTTTTAATAAATCCAATATTGTGAGGGTTTAGTTATAATCCTAAAGAGGTTGTCCAAATAAAAGGTAACGTTCTTAACTGAGAATCTTTGTTTTATTTATTATTCTATATCCTTTAAATATTACTCAGACATTATCATATAATAACAAAATTATATAAAACATATTATGGTTTTTTATCTTATATCCTAAATCCATATCCACTTCCATCAAATGGGAAACAAAACAATCATTTGTGTATACAACAAACCATCACCTCATAAACTGATGTCATTCATTTTCCATATTTTCCTCTACCAGATATTTTTGATGATGTAATTTATATTTATATATGATATTCATGAAATATTAATAAATATAGATAATTAAAATATCATATACTTTCTTATCTAACCATGCATTAGAAATGATAACGTCTTTCGTGTGTACAACGAACTACCACCTCACGAAGTGATGTGATTCATTTTTTATTAATGCATCACATGGATGGTGTATGTAAGTGTATTAAATGTATTAATATGATATTTATGATATAATTATAGTTCTTTAAATATAAAATAACACTAATTTTTTTCCATTATGGTTGTTGAAAAATGGAAATGTTACTCATGCGTATGTACGATTTACCATCTCCATGATTTCAATGTAGTTCATATTTTATAAAAATCTGTCATGTTTGGTTTTAAATGTATAATTGATTCATAAAAATGATAACTATACCATTATTATTATTATAATTATTATTAAATAATAATACATTGGACCTTAGTAAAAATTTTAAAGTGATTTTGGACATATGAGCCGAACATCCTCAAAATGTCCGATTTAAACCTACATGAATAAGTAATTTAATATAACATGACAATAAATAAAATAAAAAGAATAATAAACCTGAAAAAGTTTATTAATAATATAAATATTTAACATATTATTATTATTCAGTAATATAAATAACACACATGATGAATCACGCTCGAGGTAAGGGATCACTCTAAACCACCCTTTCCTTTGGTTTATAACCATTCTCTATCTAACTCACTTTATATCTCTATTTATTATTATGTAATGATTATAAATTATATGTATATGATTCTCATATATATACCTAGATTATTCTACCTTCCTTTTATAGGGAAATACTTGTATTATTCTCATTTCTCAAATTCCTTCATTATGAAATTTACTTTGATCATGATATGAGGCAAAATTATGCAACCCATATTTTTCCATGGGTAATTATTATGTTAAGTGTTATGATTGATTCAAATTTTGTGGTACACATTAATAATTAAAACTTTTTATGGGTGCACCCAGATATCTTTTTAATGCATTGGGTAAATATTTAGTCACATGAGGCATCATTTATGGGATTATGGAGTACACCCAATCCGTTATGGGACTTTGTCCACCATGTGATATTGTATAGGAAGTTATAATTGAGTCATGTTTATATCATATTTTGTGTTTCTGCCACATTTAATATGATTTTATGAAATTATGATACCACTTTACTTATTTTATACTTCCAATTGATTACGCATGATCCTTAAATTTTATGATATCAGGTTATACATTTAACTCACTTGATATGTTTCCTCATTATGTTTATTCCCTTACTAGGATTTTTTTATCACCCCTTATTTTATGTTTTCTCTAGGTTATCCTTTGATGATTTAGGATATCAAATGTATCTAGGAGATCATTATAGAGAATAAATTGAATAAATCACATTTTAGTCTCATTTGATGTAATATGAACCTAGTCTTCCAAAGACTCCCGACCGCGTGATATTTACGGCTGTACTAGTTGGATATTTTTGCATAAAAATCATGTAATAATATATATAAAAGGAATGGGTCACAACAGTTGGTATCAAAGAAAATGTTTGTTTAACACTTTGAAACTAGGATGAGAAATTTTTTTTGAGAACCATGGGGGTAAGTATAAGGATAATTCTACATATAGGAAAATATCCTAAAATATTAGTGAAGGTGAATGAGTGTTTTTTTGAGAATTTTCATCCATGTCTAGGTACTACATGTTGATGTGGATCTGGAATAGTTATATATAGGGGTAGTAACTCCAAAAACACTACATTGATATGGACTCAATAATCACCTAGTGCATGAAAACATGCCTTACTATGCACATGGTTTAACACTCATGAGGGATATGATTTGTAAATTCACAAACTATTTATGAACCATCCAAAAGGATGTTAATAGATGATAACCATGAATGAACAAGGATACCCCTATGTTATCATTGATTAAAAAGACGTTTATATAATTTAGACATACTATGAATGATTTTTCAGGATTATGTGGTTTCCCACCATGATTATTATTGCTCATAATATGATTTTAGGTTTTAGTCATTGGATGAAACCAAGGGGAATCCTAATAACAATGAATCTGATGGAAAATTTTTTGATTATGGGCTACCAAATTGTATGAAAACTAGAGATAATGTTATTTTGATTATTTCTAATTAGAAATTGTGATATATGATTCACAATGTGAACTTTTTTGAGATTCCTACCACATCAAATAATAGGTAGTTTGAATTTTATGAAAATATTTGTGGTAATGAACACATAAGAAAGAAGATTCATCATCCTATATTCCAAGAAGGTGGGAATAGGAACCAATAATAATATCTCAAATGGTGGGGGATATGTTTTATATGTGGAAATCGAGGTCGTAGAGAAAAAAATTTCCAAGGAATTTGATGTATTATATGTGGGGAACTTAGGTAATGTATGAGTTAATGAACTAAACTAAGGGATATCCCCAATAAAAAGAAAATAAATATGTTATACAAAATCATTAACGAAAAATGGGTGAAGTATTTATGTATTGCGATTCAATAATTTTTTTAGAATTATTTTTACCAATCATATTTTGGTTATAAGAATCATGAAACATCTAAGGATTTTGTTAATTTTGGAAAAATATATGTATTTATGTAATATTAACTTAATATTTATGGATACCATCTTGGGTTTATGTTTTTAAGTTTAATTATAGGTTAAAAGTCTTTGAAACCCACTTTTATGTTCTAAGTGATGTTATTTTAATGTGATTAATGATATTTTGGGAGATGTTTTATGAGGTTAAGATATATATATAACCATTATGTTTAACATAAATGATTATTTAGGAAGAATTATATTATATTTTTTGGATACGTTAGTTTATGGTTATGAGATAACCATTGTGGTTAAAACATTCTTTCATGTAGTGGTGATTGAGGTTATTTGGGATATAGGGTTATTTATTTATGAAATGACCTATGTTAAACTTTGGTTTTTATTTTTTTAATTTTAGAGATTAATATATTCATATTCATTTTGGGTATTATATTACTTTGTGATAACCAATTTGGTTTTTTAAAGATAATAGGAGTAGCTTTTTACTCTTTTATAGATCTTATGATCTGTTAAAATTTAATTTTAGTGCTTCACGAATAAAAAAATAATATTGGTTATTAATTCCATAGAGTGAAGTTGAAATTTATTAAAGTAAAATGAAAGGATTAATTTGTGTTTATAAAATAAAAATTTATCAATTTAGTATATTTTCTAGTGTTCTATAATGGCCTAAAATTTTATAAATAAAATTCCCTTTTTGATTGAATTAAAATTCCCTAGCATGTACTGTGGTTATAGAAAAAACATGTATCTCTTTGGTTTTATTTTTTCTTATTAGATTTAAAATACTATTAAGTATCATAACTATTGATAATATCTCTATTTAGCAGTGACTATATGATAAATATAGAGTTATGATAAATCCATTTGACATGGAAAAATAATAAATGACCTCAACTAGTAGGATCATTTCCTATTAATCACATTTATTAGAGTATTCAAGGGAGATAAAATCAATGGTATTTTCCCTATAATAATAGAAACCTAAGATAAAATAACTAAAACACAATCAAAACCATTTACAGGAGAAGTTTAATCTCATTGAGATCATGACCCAAACAATGTACGTTGAACCACCCCATGAAAATATCACTATTACACACCTTACCCTTAGCATGTTTTCTGGTGTAATAAAAGGATATGTATAAAGAACCTAATAATATGAATATTTATATTTTATCTTCAATATAATAATGGTTATATTTAATTTTTCTTATTTTTACATTATAAATTATTTTTTATTTGGATCGATAAAATAGATATTGTATTTTTGTGTAATTTATAATTTCAGTTAAGTCATTTATTTTTATGAATTAAAAGATTTTTGAAATAAATAATATTTTTAAAAAATATTATTATTAAATAATTATTATTAAATTTAAATGATAATTTAATTATTGTGGTGTCAAATGTAATTTTTATAATGGTTTGAAAAGTGTTATTGTAAAAAAACCCCTAAAATTTCTCAATAAATGTTGATTTTGTTTTAAAAGTGAAAATTAAAATATTTAGAAAATTATTTTGATAATAAATATTATTTTTGGAACTATAACATATAAATTATCTAATGGTTAATTTTTCATAAAGTTTTGAGATAGTCGATTTTTTTGGTAAAAATTAAATACGGTATAAATATACGATGTGTATTATGACCTTATAATGACCCAAAGGTTATGTAATAAATGATAAAAAAGGTATACAAGACAATATATTTTTTAAAAATTTAAATTAATGTGTTTTTAATTTATTTTATTAATTTTATAAGGCCTTTATTAATCCTCAAAAAACAATATTATATTTTATGTTTTTAAAATCATTTATCTAATAAAAATACTCAATTCCACATCCCTAAGTGTTGTATATTTATGAGTTAATACCTTGTACTTATAAAATAATAAAATCCAATCCTATATGGTATAAATCATGGGAAAAGACCATGGTACAATTTTTGGTATTGATTACTTTATTATATAGAATCCCAAACCAATGTTTATTAAATAATGAAGAACTCCCATATCTTTTCAAATATAAACCCACCCAAGATCCCAATCCTCTTCAGTAAAAACCATGGTGCCTATCCTTAATCTACACTTACCTCTCTATAGTCATAGTAAGGTGCCACCATGTTCTCTATAAGATCCTCCCAAGTATTTGGAATCAACTTCTCAAGGTAAGGGATACTCTCCTTCTCCTCTTTATTGAAGCATTTATCTTATGCCTTTTATATCAAATTCATAATTTTGGGATATGTTTTTACATATCCACATTAATTTCATTATAATTTATTAATTATTAGATAACCCCTTCACTCTCATTAATCCCTCCCATGAAAATTTATATTCCCCTGTTATGCTGCTAAAATTTTACTGTAATTTTCTATACCAAACAATTGTATAGGGAATAAACATACCCATTTTCAATCAAGTGTGTTAATATTTATGTACATATACATATTTTAATGGGTAATTAAATCTATGTAATTCCAACTAAATTATAATTTGATTAAATTTTTTTAAATAAATTCTTATTTTATATGATCTATGTGGAACACTTATACATGTACATGATATGATTATGATGGGTGCACCCAGATAGTGCTCTAATGAATTGAGTAATGTTTTAGTCTAATTAGATGCATTGTATGTTTCATGAGAGGTTATCTTTATCACATTATGTTATGACGTCTTGTTGGTTAACCTTGACCAATGTTTATGATGTCATGTTTAATGTTCCTTGAACATTACCATGTTGACTTTATGTTATCATGCTATATCATGCCTCATTGTTCATTTTTATGATTCACAACCCTTTTATATCCCATTGATATTCATGTTGTCTAACATTTCATACCATCTTTATGTTATTCTTTACTTATTCCCTTATTGGGATTTATAGCTCATCACTTTGTTATATATGTCCCCATGTTATCCCATGAAGTTTTAAGAATGATGTAATAATATGATAATGTTAAGGAAGTTTTAAATAAATCTGATACACCCCTATTTAATGTTGTTATTTAATATACCTAATTACCCAAATTCACTAGAATTTATGATCTTAATGGTTGTATTATGTGTATTCCTATGTAATAAATCATGAAATAATGTGTACTAAAGACAAGGGTGTCATATGTT
Source organism: Viscum album (assembly GCA_963277665.1). NCBI lineage: Eukaryota > Viridiplantae > Streptophyta > Magnoliopsida > Santalales > Viscaceae > Viscum > Viscum album. The sequence goes on from OY728122.1 coordinate 764,603,744, forward strand.
TCTTATCTTGACAGTAAAATATAATTCAACAATAGGAAAAAGATATTTAAATAATAATTTTATCCCATTAACTTCATATTCAATGAATCAATGGTCTTTTAATTCATTACTGATTTTTGGTTTTGTGGTTGTAAACTTTCTCTTGATCATTCAATTTATTGTGATTAATGATATCTATCACTCTCTATAATTATTTACACCTTTTATCCATGTCCATATTTTCATATTCCAATAATGATATACTACTTGAAAACTAAGTAACGCGTTATTATATAGGACCTTCATATTCCCTTTTCCCTCTTTTTAAGAGGATGTTTCATTAACAATTTTTACAATGTGGGTTTTCAATAAAGGGAATTTACAAATGTCAAAACCTTGATTACTGATCATAATTTCAAATAATGAGGAAAAAATTTATTTAAGAGGTATATAATGTGACAAAATTATATTTTAAAAGAAAATTATTCTTGATATAATTCTCAAAATGAAGCATTGAGTTTAAAGGAATCACGATATAATAATATAATATTATTATTTAATAGTGAATGATATAACCCAACCATTAAATTAGAATGTATAAATAGTATTAAATGATTAATAACATATATATAAAGGTCCTAAACAATATAAATTTATTTAAAAACTCTTAATAAATAAGCACTCAACTTTAATAAGGATATTTTATTCTATTAAAAAATATGTTTTCTTCAAAAAAGAATTTTATTTCATTATGTGAGAAAATATTATAATTAATTTTTGGAAATTTTATAAATATTATTTTATAAAATTAAAATAATGTTTCAAATCATCATTTAAATATTAACATATGGTGAAATTTTTGGATTTTTCAAAAAATAGTGTTTTTTCAGTGAATAGTAAAAAATATCGAGTTTTATTAAAATTATCATTTATTTTTAATAAATTAAGAAATTTAAATGTCAAATTATTATTTTAATTTTATTTAAAATTAAAATAAGTATTATTTTTTTAAATTTAATCCAATTATTATTATTTAAATTATATTTCTAATAAATTTTAATATAAGTTTTTTTTATGATTTAAAATACATTTTTTCTAAAAAATATTTTATAGTGCATAATGTTTCACCATGTTAAAAAATTAAAATAACCCATAGCTAAGAAATATATAAATTTAATTTATATATTATATATCTATAAATATTAATTTTAATTAATTTAATTATTATTACTTGTCATATAGTATTTATAAGACCATCTTGTGTTTGAAAAATGCATTTCTTGAAAAACTATTTTTAGACACATCTGCCAGTTTAATTGAAAATGAAATTCTTAAAAATATCTGAATATAATTTTATAAAATGGAATCAATATTTATAACAATAATAATTAAAATTATATAATAAGTTTAACATAATTTTTGGTCAAAATGAATAGAAAAAACACTAAAAATATGTTATAATGGTTAATATTAAAACTAGTTAACTAGGCTAGTTATAATAATGATGTAAATGGAATAAAATGTTTATAAAATGTTTATTTTTAATTTTAGAATATTTTATTAGCATTATTTTTCCTCTAATCATTTATTTTTCAATTTTGGAGGCACTTGACTTGAGAGTGACTTCCCACTATTGAATAGTTTTAAATATTTATAGGAATGCCACTCATCCTGCCTTATAAAAAGAACCATCACTCATATCATTTAAACAAATAAAAAACCAATTGGTTAAACCCATAATACCCAAAATACTTTCCTTAATTACCTTTACACATTTTAGATAACATATTTTGATCTAAAATTCAATATAGGAATGATTTATGTATAACCCAAAAGCGGTGATCCGAAGAAGAGGTAATGTTTTTAATAAAGAAACATGGTTTAATTTATTATTAAACCTTATTTAAATTATAATCAATCATGATCATATAATAAAATTTTCATATCCCATTTAATAAGATGTTATTATGTTAATTTCATAACCTAAATCCATATCCACTTAAATTGAATGAGAAATGAAACCACCATTCGTGTGTACGATGGACTACTGCCTCGTGAATCGATGTAATTAATTTTCCATAATAATATATAGTGTATTTTAATGATTATAGATTTAATATTAATATATTATATTTATTAAATTATACTAATTATAAAAAATTAATATATAATATACTTTCTTACCTTACTATCCATTAAAAATGATAACGTCATTCGTGTGTACGACGGTTTATGGCCTCACGAAGCGATGTGATTTGTTTTTTATTAATGTATCATGTGGGTTTTATATGTAAGTATATTTAAATAAGTTATAATATATTTATAAAATAATTATAATTATAGAAAGATAAAATAACACTTAACTACTTTCCATTTTGATCATTGAAAAATGTAAATGTTACTCTTCTATATGTATGGTTTACCTTCTTTTTGATTGTAACATAGTCCGTATTCCATAAACATCCTTCAGGATTCATTTTAAAAGTATAATTGATTTATAAAAATTATAATTATCTCATTATTATTATTCCTGATATTATAAATTAATAACGTCTTTGACATTATTGAACTTTATAATGTGATTTTGGACAAATATGCCGAACATCATCAAAAATCCCTACTTATAACTAAATGAATAAGTTATTAAATATAACATGATCATAAATAAAATAAAATCTATACTAAAATTGAAAATTTATATTAAGTAATTAAATAATTAAAATAAATTTATTATTTTGGAATATAAATAACACACGTGATGAATCTATTTTGAGGTGAGGGACCTCTCTAAACCACCCTTTCCTTTTTATTATGACCATTCTATCTCTAAATAACATTTTAATTCTCTCTTAAATGTTATGAAATATTTATAAATTATATATATATATATGACTCTAACATATATACCAATCATATTGTCCCTTCCTTTGAGAGGGTAATACATTTATTATTCTCATTTATCAAATTCCTTCATTAAAAAATTTATTTTTATCATGATATGAGACTAGATATGAAACGTATTTATTTCCATGGATAATTATTATTTTAAGCCTTATGATTGATTTAATTTATATGTAATAGATAAATAATGAACATGTTATGATGGGTGGGACTCGATATATCTTTAATTCATTGGGTAAATCTTTAGTCACATGGGGCATCATGTATGAGACTAGGGATTAAATCAAATCTGTTGTGGGACTTTGCCTGCCATGTGATATAATCTGGGTAGTTATCCTTGAATCATATTTATGTAATTTTTTATGTTGATTAAAAATCCCCTATAATTCTATGATCTTATAATACCATGTTATTTATGTTATGCTTCCATGTGACTACTCATGATCCTTCTATTTTATGATATCATGTTACACCTTTGACTCTAATATTGTGTTTCCTTATCATGCTTATTCACTTATTTGTTTTTTATCTCACCCAATTGTTTATGTATTCCCCAGATTATCCTATAATGGATTAGAAGATTAAATGGATTTAGGATCTCACTATGAATAATAAATTGATGATTTCATGTTTTAGTTTCATTTGATGTATTATGAACCTAGTCTTCCAAAGACACTATGCCTCAAAATCTTTAAGGTTTCAATTTTAAGATATATATGGTTTCAAATAATGTAATAATATGTGTAAAAGGCATGGTTTTATATATTTAAACTAGAACACAAGAATATTTTATGGATCACTGTGTAATTATTTTATTATTGTTGTTAGTCCCTTGATGATATTTCCTAAAGGGATTCTCACCACTTGAAACATACATGATGTTTAGAATTAAATCCCTATATTCACTTGTAAAACCAAATATTATGTATAAAACTATTTTTATGTGGTTTAGGGGCCTATCATAGTTAGTATTTACCTCTTTTATGTATACCACATTCATAAAAGATTTTACCAAATATAATTCATTTCAAAATATCCTTTCTGTGGTCTTATAACATGTCAGCCAAACAACTTATAGATAGATCTTAAACCTTTTAATATTACACCTAGATTACTTATTATCCTTTATATACTACCTTGGATTAATATAGTTTATTTACCTTAATAGCTTAAAATACTATGTTGATATGCTCAGGTCTAAGTTCCAACCTCAATAAGCCTATTCTATTAGGTCCCCCTCCATAAAAACACAATTTACATGATTGGGTTACTATATATATTCATGTCCTCCCTTAATTAACATATTCTATAAATAGTAGAAACCTCTTAGTTTTATTCCATTACTCATAGGATCCTCATTATGTAATCAATCATTTATTCTCTTGATAATGATTTATTCTATTTTTATGGAGAAAATGAAACACTTCTTATCCCAAGAAATGCATACTCGACAATATGAACTGAACCCCATTACTCATCATTATTCAATCAAACTCCCTAATCCAATCAATGAGACATGAACAACCAAATGGGAAATTTATATATAATATGTATTAACTCTTATTCACTGGCTTTCATCACCCATCTGTCTAGTCATATATCCCTACATAGTTACCAATGGACAAGAGACAAAAAATAGCACTCCAACTTGATGTAATCCCAAACCAACCTTTATCTAACTAATATATCTAGTTAATAATGAAACTAATTCTATTTTACAAGTCACTTATCAATCATTAGTATACTCCAGGACATTCTAGTCCATTATGCATAACTTTAAACTCCATAGAATCAACCCTCATCGTATGAACATAAGACCATATACATATTAGTTATAGATGAACAACCTTAAAAGGAACTTTATCAGTCATAGAATAACCATATAATACACTTCATTGGATATAAATACATAAAATTAAAAGGAATCATTATGATCCCTATCACATGACCTTAAAATTAATGATGTACCTCATTAAATGTTACTGAACTATGTTGGGTTAGATTCCCTTAATCAGGATATGTAGGCATCCCTAATTATGATCACAATAATAATTACTCAACACTTACCCCTTCCTTGGAGGGTGATAAATTCATGAACTCCCAACTGTATAGCTTGAAACTAAATTATAACTAATCAAATAATAGAATAGAATATGAATTAACATTAATATATACAAAAAACATATATATTAATTATATTAATCTATCACTTTAACAAATGGATAATTCATATCGTTACTGGGAATCAATGCATCAATATATATTAAATCTATAAGAGATTCCCTGGATAGAAAATATGACCCTTCATGGGATGATTTTATATTTTAACCTCTCAATTTTGATGAATAATTTAATGTGTCATTAATAAAGCATAATAGATACTCACCTTTGGGAAGTTGGGTTGTGACAAAAGAATAAAGTGGATAAAAACACATTGAGAATAAAAATGGTGAACATGATATGAAATCCTTTACATATGAGAGATACCAACTCACCAAAGACCTCTCATTTGTGTGGATTCACTAATGGATTGAGTGTGCACCTTTTTTTTAAATAGTGTATATCGAATATAAATGTATTAATTAATTAATTCACCATCAAGAATATAATTCTTTGAAAATGATAAGGGAAATAGTCGGAAAACATGGGTTCTTTCAAACTAATGACAAAGGGATCCTCAGATACATTCCTATACTTTAATAACTATTATGGCCCCTCAAATTCAATAAGTCTTTTTACCTACCTTTCACATTCAACATATGATGGTAAGATCCTTGATTTGGGAGTACACTTTCATCATCTCTCTTTTATCTCTAAACGTGACTCATGAAATCCTTGAAGAACAAAATCCCAACAAGGTATCATGTTAACAAAAACCATCATGAGGAAAGTGATCTCTATTGTTAGTGTTGAAAATTAATTATTAGTGTTGATGTTTTAAATATTTATTTTTATGTTTTTAAAATTAAAATACCCCAAAAACCCAATATTGGAAATCTATATTTTCTTAAATCATAAATTACTCTTAATCAGTTTTTATTATTTTATTTAATCTTTAATTATTTTATGATTATAATTTTTAAAGTGTTTATGTTTTTTAACAAATTGTTTGGACCTTCAAAATAGATTTTTTTGGAAATGTGTTATATTTTCAAAGTGTCTAAATAAATCTTATGAGGTTTTATATTTACACTTTTTATGTTTTTTATTTAATCTGAAAAAGTTTATTTAATTGAAATATTTATAAGTTTCAAATGATACATAAATAGTATGAAATTACTGATACATTTTTTGTGAAATGAATTTTATATTACTAGAAATAATCATATGTAAATTCACTCATACAATGACTCATATATGAGATGTACCATATATAGATTGAAATCATGTATAGATATAATAGTACTTGTATGAATTTCATTCATTACAATCTAATCTTCTTATGAAAATATCTATTATGAAAATGTTTATTATTTTAAAATGTTTCTTAATTTTTTTTATATATTATGAGATTTAATAACTTATGAAATATATATATCATATGAAATATATTTATCATAGGAATATTTTCAAATATTTCATACTTAAATCTTCTTATATTTTAAAATCCTTATTACACAGATTTTAAAAACTTTTTAGATTGTATAAGTTGATTCCTTTAAATTTAAAATATGATTCTTAAGATATTTTGAGAATTATTTAATTTTTTATATTATTATTCTTACACCATGTTAATGGAAGTGTATTGTTTTCCCATGTAGTCAACTGTGATATTTGGAAACTCATTAAAAGAATCAACTATTCTATTAAAATATTGAAACACCCACATGATGAAGATTATGGAGATCATGAATCGACTATTAGAGAATTGGATTATAAATTTTGATCGAAGTAACTGGATGTAGACGAGATATGAGATATACTATTTTATAATGTTTAAAAAGTTTTATACAAAAAATACTATTACTATTTTTTGATCATTTTCAAGATATTGTGAAACTACGTTTTAGAAGTGATCAAGATGCATCAAAATTATTTTTCCACTCTAGTATTTTTAGTTTATGAGTTATATTATTGTATCTTTTTATTTTTTATTTTTCTATCAGTTTATGATTTTATCTTACAGAATTTGGAATGTTTTTTTGCATGTCCATTATAAAAGGTAGGGTTTTATTGGGTCATGTTACCTATTAAAATTTTGGTTGTTTTTTATTATGTCTTGATACATAAAAATGTAGGTTAAGAGTAGTTTTTACTTGGTCCTTAAAAATTAAGAGTGTGTAAATAAAATGTTATCACATCCATTAAAATGTGATGTTTTTAGCGGGTTCTATTTATCTCATGGAGAAGAGTGAAGTGAAGTGTTGATATAGGATCATGTTTATTTGAAATACTACAAAAAATTGATTTTTTTGTTTTATTATTATACCATTTTACATTATTAATAATGCTATATTATTTGTATTAAATTATTCATACCATTGAATAAACTTCAGCCTAATTATAAATTTCACCAGTTATCTAATATTATTTCACTACTACTCTCATTATATTATTTTTTAGTGTTTTAAAATGTATATTAACCCCTAGAAATATTCTAATTATCTTTCTATGATATAAATTGACACTAATTCAATTACATTTTAAGAGTGGATATTTACCAATTTTATCTATATAAAACAATTGATATCATAAAGTTCCACTTTGGAGCACCAATATTATTTAATAATTTTATATTATATTTATTTTTCTAGTGTTAATAAACACCTATAATTAATTATATATTGAAAATATCTTTTCTTAGATGTTATGAATGAATTATAATGATGGTTTGAGCCCTACAAAACCACCATACTTTTATGAGAGTGATTAGGGTTACTAGAAATCAAGAATAGAAACATACCATAAAAATATAAGCATAGATAACTGGATATTAATAGTAAATTATTATAAACTACTTAAATATTATCTAAATAATCTCACTTGTAATGATTTGTAATGTATTTTTTAAACAAAAAAGTTATTAATATATTATATTATGTTATTAGTTGAAATTTATTTAGCTATGTCTTAGTTTGTAAGACTATTAAAGGCATTTGGAGGATAATAAAAGTTAAAGACTACAGGATAAAAAAGATCAAGTGGAAAAACATTGAATTTTATATATAGAATACCAAGACATTCATATGGGAAAAGATAAATCAGTAAACCAAATGTTCAATAGATTCACAAGAATCATAAATTGGATGGGTGTTTGAAAAAATGTGTTGGATAATAGAACACTATTGAAAGAGTGCTATATACTCCAATAAATAGGTATCATTAAAAGAAGTTTTTTAAAGATGAGAGTTATAATTTTAAAGAAAATATATTATATGAACTTATCAGTTTGTTTTTGAAATATGATCTCGAGCATAAAAATAATGTAAATTAAGAGACTTAGAAAGAGAAAGGTATGAAATTTAAGTCAAATTTAACTGTTTATTTTAAAACTTCTGATCATGAGTCATAGGAAATTAATAAATGAGAAATAAATCAGTTGACTAAAGGTATATATGATATAGTGAAATAAAATAGAATATTAAAGATATTTCCCAAAAAATATTATAAAAAGGATAAGTAATAGGAATATAAGAAAGGTAATACTATTAAATATAATGATGTATCAAAAATAACTAGTATTGATTGAAAAAATAAGGTACACATTATGATAAATTTCTCAAAACTAAATCATCAAAGGAAATATAACAAATAGTGGTTGGAGAAGTGAGCATTAGAATCTAGATGGATCTATATATAATAATTAGACTAGAGTAATGATTTTTTATGTGAAATGGAGTATGATAATTTGTGTTTAATGGTAACTACTACAGTGGTGGTTAATAGTGATTCTAGTTATAGTTCAGGTTATGAATCAGATTATGAATGATATAGTTTTAATGAGTTGTATGAAGAAAATAAAATGTTACATAATGATATTTTAAGGGTAGCTGAATTGTACCAAGAGATAAAAGGAGAAAAGAGGAGGTTTCTTAAAAAAATAAGAAACTAAAAATGGGAAAATTAAAGTTATATCTTATTTTTATAATGGAAGGTGGTGTAGTGATTTATATATATCATAAAGAAAATATAAATATTTAGAAAGAAAATATTATCATGAATAAAAAGTTATTTATATTTTTCAAGGAAATGAAAATTATAATAAGATGATTGATACGAATAAAATAAATAATCTAAAAGAATGATTTTTCAATAATAAAAAATACCTAAACTTTATAAGAAATTATATGTTAAAAGTTATAAAAGAAGTGTCTCTAATGTTACATGTTATAGTAGTAGTATAAAAGGTCAATATGCTAAAGAATTTTCATAACCCAATATTTAGGTCATACTAAAACACTTCTTTTTATGATTTTTATTCAATATTACACAATAATAAAATTTTAAAATCTCTTTGGATACCTATGAATTCAATTACTAATCCTATTGGACCCAAGATAGCTTGGTTCCTAAAAATTATTTAATAAATAATTTTTCAGGAAACATACCATATGACTCTTAAGGAAACATGGTATATGGAAAATAGATACCTCAGATATATGACTAGTCATCCATCAAACATTTTATCGTTTATTCGATGTGATGGAGGCTCTCTGACTTTATAATGAAACTCGAAAGGTAAGGTTAGAGGTTTCAGTAAAGTAAGTATTCTAAATTATTAGATGATGAATGATCAAAACAAATTTTATTAAGTATTTCCCAATTTTTTAATGATGTAATTTTTGTTAAATTTGAAGATAATTAAATGTTTAATTGTCAAAAATTATTATATAATATTTTTTTGAAAAAAATAATATATATTATATTAATTTTTTTGGATTAAATTAATCATAATTTTAATAGTCTTAATACTATATAAATAAATGATATCTTGTGGATTATGAGGATTGTAAAAGGAAATTTTTGGTTTCTAAAAAAATAATCAATGTATGGTCATGCTATAGAATTTACCAAGCTTAATATAAGTAAATATTTTGTTTGTCATTCATTTTAAAAAGGAAACAACCTAAGGAAATATTCATATATATTAATGATGTTAAAACTATATTTCCACTTAAAAAAGTAAATATTTATTTAATTTTCATATTGAAAATACTAGTTTAGATGGAAAGAATTATTTTTTTTGTGATTTATTATTATTATAGTAGATTTAATTTGAATTATTTCTCAAGTCATAAGCATGGAACATGAGAAAAATTTATTGATTTTTATAAATTAGTTAAATATCAAATTTGTTACATAATTATCTCTATTATAAGTTATAAATATTGTGAATTTGTTAATCAGAACTTTTAAATATTTTGAGATGGAAATGGTTATTATCATTGTTATTATTCGCTCAGAAATCCATAATAACATCATTTGGTAGAAAGGAAAATTAGGACAATTTTATAAATGGTTTACACTATACTAAATGAATTTAATATAACTAAATTATTTTAGAATTAATCTTAAAATACAACTTTTTATATCTAAAATAACGTTCTTATTAAAATTTTATTAAATAAATCCCCTTATGAACAATTTAAAGGAATGAAACACAATGTGGTTATTTTAATTGTTTTTTGTTGTAAAGTTATCTTAAATAATAAGGAGAATTTAGATAATTTTATGCTATAATTATTGAAGGAATTTTTCTAAGTTATTAGTATATTAGAAAATCTTATAGATTTTATAATAAAGTAACTATAGTTATACAAGATTATGTGCATGTTAAACTTGTTAAAAATAAAATGAAGTATAATTTAGATCTTTAGAAAATTATAGAAGATTTTAGAGAGTTTAATTTTTGTAAGAATGATCCTTAAAATAATAATGTATCAATGGAGTGGTTAATATCCCTTATCAATCTAATCCTAAAAAGTAGAAACTCATAAAATCACCCTATTGAAAAATTAATTGATTGATTATGTAATTCAAAATAGGAGATCAATTTTAATTTTTCTGGAAAATCCTCTTTCATTTATAAATTTTTCTAGAATAACATTTTCAATACTATAATAGATTATAATAGAATTTTTTCTATGGAAAATGAACATAATCAATTTTTAAAAATAATATTTTTTATTTGGATAAACCCACAAAAGATTAATAGATTATTAGAATTGAATGAATATTTAGAGATAAAATGGATGAATATTAAGGTGATCACATAATTATATATGTTAATAGCATAACATTTTAGATGAATATTCAATACATCTCAAAATAATACACCCCAAAACCATAATAGTTGAGTGTAGTTTGAGACTAGATACATAATCAACTTATTTCATGAATTATCATCAAAATATTCCAAATATTTATTTTAACATAACACTCTTTTTTGATATATTATACATAATGTAATAACCCGGTTCTTATTTTTGAGGAACAAGTTTCTTCTTTTCTCTTTTACTTAAGTGTTTTTGAGGAAATAAGGAAAATGGGGAAAAATCCTAAATTTCGGGACTACATGCTGTGTACTATTCCACACACAGTGTACTTTGGCCATGTGGGATGAGCACACAGGGTGTGTAAGCCATGTCGGCGACGGAGGGTGTAAAAACTGACTACACACCGTGTAGTGGATATTTACACACTCTGTAGTCAGTCGGCAGGAAAATAGTAAGGCATTGGAAGCAGCCGCCATCCGCACGACAGTACACGTCGTGTGATCAGGAATACATGTCGTGTACTCATGTTGACGGATGAACAGTACTGTGGTGGAAATAAACCACCGAAGGAACAGTTAAAAAAATGAAAAGTACACGCCATGTAATTGAGAAGTACATGCCGTGTAGTTTGTTTTTTTCACATAAAATGGGCAGTAGCCTCCCCTGTTCATAGGGAAGGCTTAGAACCGGAGGAAGGAGTCGGGAGAGAGGGCCGAACCTTCGAGGAGCTCCAGATCGCACACTGGGAATCCGTTTCTGCCTCTGTCGATCTCGTTGGGATCGTACGGGTAAGCCTCTCCTTCTCCTTAATCCGTTCTTACCAATTCTTTCCCGAGGGAAAGTTATTTATGTTTGAACGAGTTTTCTTCTAACCCAGATCTATGTCGCATTTGGGTGTTTCTGGAAGCGACGTTCATGTATACCGTTCAGGGGTGTTTAAGGTAGGTGGCTTGGTGTTTAAATTCCAACTGTTGTGCGTTTTTGTGTGCCGTTGAGCCACGAAATCATGTTGGGGTATCGTGTGGCTGAGGCCTTGGATATTTTGAATACCTATAATTTCCTAGGTAATTAAATGTGATAATAAATTGTTGTGTTGGATCACTGCTTGGATCCAGGACCACCCGGGGGTGTGTTCCTCTGTTTAGCCGTTTGGCCAGGATACCCGAGGTATGCCATTGAAATAATGTTATTGAATTGCCTTGAGAGGAATTTCATGTGTATTTCTTGTTTATATGTTGGGCATTTCCCAACTACTTGCTTAGCCTGAGGGTAGTGCCTTACTTAGCCTGAGGGCAGAGTTACCTTTAGCCTGAGGGCAGTGGTTATTTTAGCCTGAGGGAAACTTATTTCGTGCCTGTGGGCAATATACTCTATGCCTGAGGGCGATACTTCATACGCCTGAGGGAAATATCTGTTATGCCTATGAGCAATTACCAGTGGGTTATGATTCTGATTACCTGAGGGTAAGAGTTTACATGTCTGGGGACACTGACTATTTACTTAGAGCATTCAACAAGGTGATGTCTAATATTAAATGGTTAAAATGAATAATAAAATGGAAATATAAATAGTAAAGTTAGTTACTTTTGAGTACTGATTAGTTTATTGAATTTTACTACTAAAAACTTTTGTTTCATATTTATCACACAGTTGGGCACAGGCCTTTGGTGGGTGCCTACTAAGATTTATTTCTCACACCCTATTTGGGTCATGTCTTCAGCCCAAACAGACTATGTTGCTGTAGGTGTGGATAAGGGAAAGGGTCCCTATACAGGTACATGATTGTTGCCGAGGAGTAGGGGAGCATGGGACCGAGCTTAGGCATGTGATGCTGCCAGCTGTTTTGTTTTGATTTGATATACTCTGTACTCTGTATTGTATTGTACTGTATTGCTGTGTAACATGTTCTAGCTGTTTTCTTAGAACATGAGACATGTTGCATCATTATCTATATAACTGTTGGTTATCTTTTACTACAGTTGTTTATTTTAAATGTGTATGGTTTATTGCTTCCGCTGTTGTTGTATGCATTTTATTTTATTCTGCTATGCTACACTTTGACAAATGAGGGCATAGTTTCCCCACTATCAGACTTGGGCGCTCGATGCTAGTCGGAAGCCTCTGGCGTTTGGAGAAATGTGCTTGAGGTCATGTGACTAACCAGGTTCAGGGCACCCGTTGAGTGGCACCCGGAACCGGGAAATTACAAAGTGGTATCAGAGGAGTTATTTTCTTTGACTTACTATTTAGAGCCTTAGTCAGGGATAGGATGAGAAAGGTAATTGGTAATAAGTTGTGCCCAGGCGTAGCTGACCCGTGTACAGGGAAAAGCCAGTCTACCTCGTATTTTTACAATTTTTCTGATTTTTCAAATTTTACGATTGATTTGATTTTCACCGTTGGGTGACACACTTGTGATTGTGCTGTTTATATTTTATCCACGAGTTCTATTTAGTTGCAACCCAATGAGATGAGGGTATTCCATCTCATGCATCATTTAGGCACATGTTAGAATCACATTCCATGTATAGTTCCATGCCATGTTGGCACATTAGAAATTGCATGTTATTGTGATAGTTGCTGTGCTATAAAAGCATGCTGTTTTGATAGCTACTTTGATAAATACCTTCTATGTGATAGGGTATGTTTGTGTGAGGCCTTGGAAGAATGAACGCCAAACTTTGGTTACTGAGGAGTATGAGCCCTCATTGACTGGAATTTGGTGGATCATTGGATGTTTACCATATTTATAACACAAATAAGATGCCAAACATTGATTCGCGGGGAGTATGGTCCCTCATGGGTCAGAATTTGGCACTTAGGAGTGTTTCAGTGGTTTTTATGGGTTTCAGAGTAGTATCTGAGGCTTATTGTCTGGAAAACCCAGGATACATGCTGTGTAGTTCCTCGGACACATGCCGTGTGTTCATCTGTTCAGGAAGAAAAGAAAACTTTCAAGTACACGCCGTGTACCCTCTTTACATGTCGTGTAATCTCTTTTCGTGTCATAGACCATGTGGGCGGGGACACGGGGAAGGGAAATGCTTGGGGGAAAACACACCATGTACTGGATGTACATGCCGTGTAGTGTTGACCCGGAGTCCGCCCGTGTAACTAACAAACACAGATGAAGGAGACCTTAAGACATATACGCTGTGTCCACTATGGAACACGCCGTGTAGTCTGACCTAGGATCCAGCTGTGTAACTAAAAACACGGGTCGGTGTAATCCTTTCATGTACACGCCGTGTGTATATGGAACACACCGTGTAGTGTGAGCCATGTATCCGGCCGTGTAACTAACAACACGGGTCGGCGGAGCTCGTCCAGTACACACCGTGTGCCTGAGGGACACGCCATGCAGTCTTGTCCGAGGACAGACTGTGTGGACTTAGCTTTGTGGCTGGGAAACGGGGTGGTGTACATGCCATGTTCGGGTGTAACATGCCATGCAGTATAAATTTGAGTAGTCAGCCGTGTCACAAACGACATAGGTAGTTGGAAAATTACACCATACACTCCGTGTAGTTAGTATAAACGCCATGTAGTTTTGTTTAATGGGATCCATGTGGATTCTCCGTGTAGAAGGACCCGAGAAGGGGAAGAAAAGTTAGGTAAACGCCGTGTAGTCATTATACATGTTGGGTAGTCTTATTTTTCAAATCTTGAATGCCTTATTCTTCCTTTTCCCTTTTTGGTCCCTCTGTTTTCAGTATTTGATAATATTTATCTAAGGTGTGTGTTTGAACTTGTAGAGTCATGCCACCAAGACGACCACATGTTGTTCTCTAAGAGAGCAGCAATGATTATACTCCAAAAATGGTGGGCCATGGGCTACCAGTGGATCCTCCAGCAGAGCCAGATGCAGCGCCAGCTATTATACCAGACACAGAAGCGGAGGCACAGTTCCGTGAAGGCTTTATGCAGTTCAGGCAGACCTTTCAGGGAGCACCATCTGCTACCACATCTATGGATGAGCTGACTCATATATTCCAGCAGCAGCATCCGCCGACATTCTCAGGGGATGGCGGACTACAGGCTATGGAGTCTTGGCTGGGGTCTATACATACTATTTTCGAGCATCTTGAGACACCTCCAGGGGGGAGGGTCAAGCTCGCGACGTATATGCTGCGTGATTCCGCCAAGAGGTGGTGAGATGTTACCACCCAGTCAGAGCATCATAGAGACATGGCGTGGGAAGATTTTCAGACAACCTTCTATGACTTCTTCTTCCTAGAGATGCTGAGAGAAGATAGAGCTTGAGAGTTCATGAATCTATAGCAGGGTGCTATGTCGGTGATGTATTATTCTACTCATTTCACCGAGATTCAGCGTTTTTCACCTATTCTGGTGGGTGATGAGATGTTGAGAGCCAGATGCTTTGAGGATGGTCTTCGATATGACATCTGAGCACTGGTGAATGTTTTTAGGTTGCCTTCAGTACATGCTATTGTGAACCAGACACTGATTACAGAGAGGAACCTGCGGGAAGCTAGTGGTGTGGGCTAGGGGGTTCAACACCAGTTTCTGGTACTATTTATACTGGCAAGAGGAAGAGACAGATGGAATTCTCTCAGGGTGGCGGTACCAACCAGAAGAATGTTTCAGGTGGCCAGGTCATGTGCTACCAGTGTGGTAAGGAGGGGAACAAGAGAGCTCAGTGTCCATAAGACCCAGTGGAGTGCTGAGCTTTCAGCAAGATGGGTCATCTGCAGCGCTTTTGCAGGGTGTTTCCACCAGTGTCTAGTGAGAGGGGTTCTATGCAGACTCCGCGTGTGGGAGCAAGACCAGTAACTTCTTACCAGTCGGGAAGCTGGAATATGTCAGGGTGTGTAGGCAGGGATGGTGGTCATGGCCGTAGTAGCCAGACACCAGGATCTCAGAGGTAGTAGGGCGGGACAGCTTAGGGTAGCCAAGCTGTGTCGTAGGGCCGTGACACTAAACAAGCATATGTAGTGCAAAAGACCCAGTAGGAGCAGGATGCCATACCTTCTACTGTCAGAGGTACTATTCTAGTAGCTTCTGTCTTATCTTCAGTAATTTTTGATACGGGTTCTACATATAGTTTCATATATGTGCCCGTTGTGGAGATCCTTGGGCTCTGTGTTTCTTCTTCTTCTGATGTTATGATGCTAGACACTCTGTTGGGAGCTAGAAAGGCTGGTGTGCATCAGTGCAAGGAGTTCCCCCTTGAGGTTGGAGGGTTTCACTTTCTATGGTACCTCTATTTCTTAGAGATGACAGCTTATGATGTCATTCTCGGGATGGACTGGTTGGTTCCCTTTCGAGCCTTTGTAGATTGATATCGTCACAGGGTGAGTTTCACGTCACCATAGGGCGGAGAGTTTCTATACAAAGGTGAATGGGATGTTCAGGTGAGTCGAGCTGGACTAGAGAATCATGGGAGAGGCGGAGTCACAACCTAGATTGCGAGTTTATATTTGGATGATCAGGGGACTTGTCAGATGGATTTCCCTCCAGTGGTTGATCGTTTCAGGGATGTCTTCCCGGATGACTTTTCAGGTCTACCTCCAGAGCGTGAGGTGTATTTCTCTATTGAGCTTATGCCAGGAGCAACACCAGTGTCCATTCCTCCTTATAGGATGGCTACAACAGAGTTGAAGGATATCAAGAGGCAGTTAAAGGAGTTACAGTCAAAGTGTTTTATCCGACCCAGTACTTCTCCTTGGGGTTCGCCGGTCATTTTTTCGAAGAAGGAAGACGGTACCCTCACACTCTGTGTGGATTATCGGAAGTTGAACTAGCTGATGTTCAAGAACTGATATCCCTTTCCGAGGATTGATGATCTTTTTGATCAACTTCATGGAGCACGAGTGTTTTCGAAGATTGAATTGAGATCAGGATGTCATCAGCTACGCGTGAGACCATCGGACATACCCCATACAGCCTTTCAGAGCAGATATGGTTTGTACGAGTACTTGGTTATGCTCTTCAGACTCACAAACGCACCAACAGTTTTAATGGATCTAATGAATCGTGTGTTCCATCCTTATCTGGATTCTTTTGTGGTAGTATTCGTGGAAGAAATATTGGTGTACTCTCACACTCGACACGACCATGCCACCCATCTTGAGATCGTATTGATTACACTGAGAGAGCATAATCTATATGCTAAGCTCTCAAAGTGACACTTTTGGATGGACCAAATTCACATCCTGGGTCATATCATCTCATAGGCTGGAGTTGCAGTAGACCTAGAGAAGGTGAGAGTAGTAGTTTCCTGGGAGCAGCCTACAAACGTGTTTGAAATATAGAGTTTCTTAGGGATGGCTGGTTACTACAGATGCTTCATCTAGGATTTCTCTCGCTTAGCAACGCCATTGAAGGGTTATACTAAGAAGGGTGTGAAGTTTGTTTGGACAGAATCTTGTGAGACAATATTTCAGGACCTGAAAGGAAGGTTGACATCAGCACCAGTCCTGATACTTCCATATCAAGGGTAGAGCTATACAGTTTACTATGATGCATCGAGTATTGGATTGGGAGTAGTTTTGATGTAGGGTGATCGAGTTGTTGAATACGGTTCTCGGAAATTGAGGCCACATGAGAGGAATTACCCTATTCATGACCTCTAGTTGGCTGTAGTTGTTCATGCGTTGCGCAGTTGGAGACATTATCTCTTGAGAGAGCATTTTGTGGTTTTCACCGACCACAAAAGTCTCAAGTACATCTTTACTCAGCGTGACTTGAACCTGAGACAGAAAAGGTGGGTTGAATACCTTCAGTCCTTTGATTTTGAGCTTGCCTATACACCTGGTAAGGGTAATGCAGTTGTTGATGCACTGAGCCGGAAGACTCAGACGCAGGCGGTTCATGAGGCCAGTGGTGAATGGCAGCTGATGGTTTTGTTCTCTGAGATGCATTTGGAGGTACACAACAGTCAGGGGAAATCCTATCTTTCATATTAATATGTGACTTCTACCCTCCTAGATAGAGTGAGGATGAGATAGCTATCTGATTCAGAAGGCCTAGTTCTACGGGAGTCGGTAACCAGTGAGGACCCTTCTCCTGGCTGGACGATAGGCGATGATGAAGTATTGCATTTCCATGGACGAGTATGGGTTCTAGGGGATATACACAAGGAGCTGATACATGAGTTTCATGCTTCAGCTTGGGCAGTTCATCCTGGAGTTACCAAGATGTACCATGACTTGAGACATCAGTACTGGTGGCCGGGTATGAAGAGATAGATAAATGGTTTTGTTATGAGATGTTGCACCTGTCAGTAGGGGAAGGTGGAGCATCAGAGGCCAGCTGGACTATTACAGTAGTTACCCACCCTAGAGTGGAAATGGGATGATGTCGCGATGAACTTTGTGACTGGGTTTCCAAGGTCACCTCGAGGCAATGATGCCGTGTGGGTTGTTGTGGAAAGACTCACAAAGGTAGCTCACCTTTTTCCGATCAAGGAGACCTTCTGTGTGGACGAGCTCATAAAGTTGTATATCCAAGAGGTCGTACGTCTTCATGGGGTTCCTCGTTCTATCATTTTGGATTGGGAAGCCCTCTTTACGTCTCGTTTCTAGCAGAGTTTTCAGAGGGCACTGGGTACACAGGTGCTTCTAAGAACAGCCTACCACCCTCAGACCGCTGGCCAGTCAGAGCGTACGATACAGGTGCTTGAAGACATGCTGCGTGCATGAATCCTAGAATTTGGGGGCTCTTGGGAGAAGCATATAACCCTAGTCGAGTTTTCCTACAATAACAGTTTTCAGGAAACTATTGAGATGGAACCATACGAGGATTTATATGGTAGGCCATGCCGATCACCTTTATGCTGGTTAGAGGCAGGTGAGGCAGCTTTACTGGGACCACGTCTTGTGAAGGAGACTTCTGAGCAGGTATAGTTTATTCATAAGCGATGGCTACTGCACAGTCTCATCAGAAATCTTATGCTAATCACCGTAGATGACCCTTGGAGTTCGTGGTTGGGGATCAGGTTTTTTCGCGTGTTTCGCCAAGGTTGGTACACATATGGATTAGGAGACAGGGTGAACTTTCACCGAGGTATGTGGGGCCATTTGAGATTCTAGAGAGAGTCAGGCTGGTTGCCTATCGGTTGCAGTTACCACAGAGGTACCGATCCATGCCAGACGTCTTCCATGTATCTCAGTTATGTCGCTATCATTCAGACCCGTCTCACGTCTTTCAGCCCGAGGAGTTTGAGCTCGAGGTAGATGCATCCTTTGAGGATAATCCGATTCATATCGTTGATATGAGCACAAAGGTTCTTCGAGGCTGGTCAGTTCCTCTCATACGAGTGCTATGGAAGCATGGCTGAGTGTAGGATAAAACCTGGGAGCGGGAGACCGACGTATGTGCTCAGTGGCCAGAGCTATTCTAAGCTTTATCTTCTCCACCCTTAGAAGGGAATTTTGGGGACTAATTTCTTTAATGGGGGAAGTTTGTAAGAACTCGGTTCTTATTTTTGAGGTACAGGTTTGTTATATTCACTTTTACTTAAGTGTTTTTGAGGAAATAAGGAAAATGGGAAAAATCCTAAATTTCGGGACTATATGCCGTGTACTATTCCACACGCTGTGTACTTTGGCTGTGTGGGATGATTACATAGGGTGTGTAATCCATTTCAGTGACGAAGGGTGTAAAAACTGACTACACACCGTGTAGCGGATATTTACATGCCATGTAGTCAGTAGGCAGGAAAATAGTAAGCCAATGGAAGTAGCTGCCAACCGGAAGACAGTACACGCCATGTGATCAGGAATACACGCCGTGTACTCATGTCGACGGATGAACAATGCTGTGGAGGAAAGAAGCCGCTGAAGGAACAGTTAAAAAAAATGAAAAGTACACACCGTGTACTTGAGAAGTACACGCCGTGTAGTTTGTTTGTTTTGATTAAAATGGGCAGTAGCCTCCCGTGTTCACAGGTAAGGCTTAGAACTGGAGGAAGGAGTCGTGATAGAGGGCTGAACCTTAGAGGATCTCTAGATCTCATGATGGGAATCCGTTTCCACCTCTGTCGATCTCGTTTGGATCATACGGGTAAGCCTCTCCTTCTACTTAAGCCGTTCTTACCAATTCTTTCTCGAGGGAAAGTTATTTACATTTGAACGGGTTTTATTTTAACCCATATCTACATCATCTTTGGGCTTTTCTAGAAGCAACATTCACGTATACCATTCAGGGGTGTTTAAGGTAGGTGGATTGGTGTTTAAATTCCAACTGTTGTGCGTTTTTGTGTACCGTTGAGCCATGAACTCATGTTGGGGTATCGTGTGGCTGGGGCCTTGGTTGTTTTCAATACCTAGAATTGAATAGGTAATTAAATGTGATAATAAATTTTTGTTTGGGATCACTGCTTCGATCCAGGACCACCCCGGGGGTACGTTCCTCTGTTTATCCATTTGGCCAGGATACCCGAGGGTATGCCATTGAAATAATGTTATTGAATTACCTTGAGAGGAATTGGATATTTATTGATTGTTTATATATTGGGCATGGACCGGTTACTTGCTTAGCCTAAGGACAATTCTTTACTTAGCATGAGGGAAGAGTTACCTTTAGCCTGAGGGAAGTGGTTATTTTAGCTTGAGGGAAACTTCTTTCGTGCCTATGGGAAATATACTCTATGCCTGAGGGAGACACTTCATATGCTTGGAGGCAATATCCGTTATTCATGTGAGCAATTACCTGCGGGTTATGATTATGATTACCAGAGGGTAAGAGTTTACATGTCCGGGGACACTGACTATCTACTTAGAGCATTCACCGAGGTGATGTATAATATTAAATCGTTAAAATGAATAATAAAATGGAAATATAACTGGTAAAGTTAGTTACTTTTGAGTACTTCTTAGTTTATTTCATTTTACTACTGCACACTTTTGTTGCATATTTATCACATAGTTGGGCACGGGCCTTTGGTGGGTGCCTACCGAGATTTATTTCTCACACCCTGTTTAGGTCATGTCTTCGGCCCAAACAGACAATGTTGCTACAAGTGTGGATAAAATCAAGGGTCCCTATACAGGTACATGATTGTTGCTAAGGATTTGGAGAGAATGGGATCAAGCTTAGGCTCGAGATACTACCGGCCATTTTGTTTTTCTTTTCTGTACTCTGTACTCTATATTGTATTGTACTGTATTGTTGTGTAACATGTTCTGGCTGTTTTCTTAGAACTTGAGACATGTTGCATCATTATCTATATAACTGTTGGTTATCTTTTACTACAGTTGTTTATTTTAAATGTGTATGGTTTATTGCTTCCACTTTTGTTGTATGTTTTTTATTTTATTCTGCTGTGCTACACTTTGACAAATGAGGGCATAGTTTCCCCACTATTAGACTTAGTCCCTCGCTACTAGTTGGTAGCCTTTGGCATTTGGGGAAATGTGCTTGAGGTCATGTGACCAACCGAGTTCGGGGCACCCATTGAGTGGCACCCGGAACCGGGACGTTACACATAAAACCTTTCTCTATAAATCGGGGAAATTGAAACATTATAAAATTTGAAATCATATTCTTAGTAAGGGTAAATATAGTTGATATCAATCAATGATCATAAGTGAGCATAATATAAGCATAATGGTGTGAGAACATGATCAAAACTTACAAATTTCATACCTAATTAGTCAAATATCATTAATCATGAATCATGAAATATAGTATTTTCATAATAAAATACTAAGTTATATGAGTTTAGAATCACTAATAGTTAATCCGGGGCTATTAAAAAATATCATAAGAACAATACATGAATTTTTGGTAGATATATAAGAATATAAATCATGTCTTTATTCATAGTTAAGTTTGAATACTATTATACTTGACAAATTCCTATAGTGGATGGGTTCACTCCCCATTATATCATTTCATTCATCAAGGCTGACCTCTTAGACTATCATAATAGGAAACTTCCTTTTCTGAATTGGGTTAAATCCCAATTCATTCCATATTATCTAATGAGATATCAATCAATACCCAATAAATTCGAGTGATATATAATCAAATCCCCACCAATAACTTAATGGAAATCATAAATATGTGTTCCACAAGATCAAAAAAATATCCATAAATTCATTTTAGAATAACCTGTGGAAAATAAATGAGTTTAATAATGATTTAATAATAAATTAATTAAACCAAGAAATAAACTGGTTTCATAAAAAATTATTAAAAAATTATCATTATAATCCATCGAGAAAAATTAAGCTGATGGTATCATAATAAAATATCCCTAGTGAAGTATAAAAATCCTTAAACTATGTTGACATAGATGAAAAATACATTTAAATGATCATTTGAACATTTTTTTGGAAATAGGGAATATATAATTTTATTTTGATATATTTAAAATATAAAAATTACACTAATATTAAGAAAATTATTTTCTTTTAAAGTTACTATGTAAATATATAATGGATTCTTCAAAGAAAAGAATGATCAAGATGTCATGAAAGTATATTCATACATTATACGTTAAAAGAAAACATTCTTTCACACATTTGTAAAATATCAAAAGTGATTTGTACATAAAAAATTTGATAATATTATATTTAATAATTTTTAAATAAATTAAAAGTAAGTAAAAATAATATTTCTGAAAAATTTATATATAAATAAAAAACTTCTAAAAAACTTTTAAAAGAACACGAAAATGGAAGAAAATTTTTATCAACCAAAGGGGAAATATGGTCGACATTTCTTAAAACTATTTTCCTGATAAGTTTAATTAAAAAAGAAAAAAAAGTGGTACTAACACTTGAAAATTTGAGTAATAAATATTGGATAATAAAATATATTTGGTTTAAAGAATAAGGATCACATAATTTCCCTCAATGGAAATTTAACATAAACCATCCTGAAAATAAAAGAGATTATAACATAAACTATTACAACTTTGGTAACTTTGAATAATAAAAAAGTTGAAATAAATAACTTCAAATACCATGAATATAAATATATTTATGAAAAAAAATTCAAAGGGGTGTTATATTCACCATATAATCATAAATAGGTGCATAACATGAATCATGTCTCAATGAAATAATATTATGATGAAGAAACCTTACCCCATGTCTCGTCTTTATTTGTATGTGTTCAAACCTATTGAATAATAAATATTTATTTATTTTAAATATATTTAAAACTATATTCATTTATATAAATATATAATTCCCTTATAATTTATAATTACATTTTATTAACTATTTTTCATTAAAATCATTATTTAGGTGAGAACTAGTGCGTTTCCATGCATGTTTCAGTTTGATGGTTCCAATCCTTACACCTTGGTCATGGTTTAATAATCTAAAAATATTAATAATTTCATAAGTATCATATTTATTCACTATATAATATTTTATGACCATTACAATAAATCAGTGATGAAAAATGAATTACATCACTTTGTGGAGATGATAATTAGTACATATGCATGAGTGATGTTTTCAGTTTTTGATGGACGGAATAAAATAAAGTTAAATAATAATTAAAATTTAAATAATCCTAATTATATAAAAAATATCATATATATTTGTTAAATCTATCCTTATATCCATTCATTTAAATATTAAATAAAAAATAAATCATATCTCTTTATGGTGGTGGTAGTCCGCACATACACACGAGGGAGATTACACTTTTCTGGTGGATGAAAAGAAGATATAAAATGGACATAAAAATAAAATAGAAACATATAAGTATATTAATTATTTTTATTACATAATTTTAATATATTTAATGAATAATTTTAGAATGTTTAAGAATAAATAAACATCTAAAAGATTGGTAAGAACATATACATATTCTTCGAGTATCCTCCTTTAAAAACCTCTTTATGGATTATTGGATGGGTATTTTGGGAATAAAATCACCTAAAGGTCATGGATGATAGTTTTGGGAGAGTATTTGGGTATATATTGGTTAATATAAGGGTCTCATGGGTGTGGAGAAGTGAGAAGAGGAGGTTCCCTTTTATATGTGAGGTGGGTGGAAAATTTGTCAATATCAATAAGATTAAAATATAGTAATTCCCCCCATATGAAAGGGGATATAAATTGAAAAATATTTGAACATAATATGTTTAAGTTTGAAATAAAATCAACCAATCAAATTCAATAAATTATTTTGTGATATTTTTAAACATATCACTTAGGTTAACCCTCTTTTAACTCTTTCAAACCTTACCATTGTAATGAGATTTTTACAATGGTTACTAATCATTATAAGAAAAAATTATTGATAATTTATAACTTGATATTAATTATTATAATTCAAAATATGGAATATATTTTATAATATTCAATTCTAATAAGTTGTAGAAATTAATTCTAATATCTGTGAAAAAAAACATCAAAACAATTTTAGAGAAAAAAGCATTTGAAGCAAAAAAGTGATTTTATTGAAATTAAATTAATAGAACCAACCATTATAAAAGTGTTAATATATTTTATTAAATAAATCATATACAATTTAAATAAAAATAATCCATCATGTGTGATTAATTTAAATTATAATGATAAAAATACAATATTTACATAGAAATATTTTTCTGAAAAATAACTATTTTTTACCTTCAAATGATTTTATCTCCACTTAGAACCAATTTATAATAAAAGTATGAATAATAATTAATTTTTTTACAATAAATAAAAATATATTTAATCAATATAATAGTTTATTAGGTATCAAAATACATAATATATAGAAAAATACAACACTTTAAATTGGTATTTTTACATAAAATGATATCTTTTTTTATATTTAAAATTATGCCCTTATTTCCTAGAAATTAATCAATACATTTTCATAAGGATAACAAAAATAATAATTTTATTTTAATAATTTAGTTATCCCTATTTATTCCCACCAATCCAATGTCTAGGTTATAATAGTAACATTTAATAATAATATTTCTACAGTATATCACAGTTCATTTAAGCTTGGTATTACTTGTAAAGAAAACTATCAAACACTTAATATTAATTTACAGATAAATATATCATAAAATATTGGGGTGTAACATTATACCCCATTATAATAAATTTTTACTTATATATACAAATAAGGATACTTCTACCTCATGATATCATTTAGAGTTCCCACATAAATTCACCAAATATATGGTTTTTTCACAACCCGACCCACTAGGGACCTGCCTATACTGGCAGTAAGCCAAAGGTAACACCCCAATACTTCCTCCAATTAAAGAAGGGTTTGAGACTAGTAATGAGTATACATATTAATAAAATGAGATACTTTACCCAAATATACTTGTATAGACACACACACACACCCAACTTCATGTAATAATACAATGTAATGATAAAATTAAACCTATAGGGTGTGAAAAATCAATGAAAAAACCTCTAGGAAATCATTATAGTGATAGATAAATATACAAGAATATAAAAAAATAAAAATAAATTCCTAAACAAATACAAGGAAAAAGTCCCCACTAAGAAACTATTGAAAAAGGGAAATGCAGAGGAGAGCCTGACTCACAATACCATAGTCTGAACACTAAATGCGGACAATGCCTCCATGTTATGATATGATCCAATAATTACTAGGTATACAAAAGTCACCACCAATATTTATATCTTCTAAATAAGACCTGACACATTCAGTAAAATCCCATCTAGGAGTGATTACAATCATATTGAGTAGAACGCCCCAAAAAACAAGAGAGAAGAAAAGAAATAAAACAACAAGCGCAACCCATAAGTCATAGAGGAGAAAAGTAACAAAAAAACAAATTCTTATAAATAATATCTAGTCAAAGAGGGATTAATCTCAATATCCATAAAAATCATATAAATATTAGTTTTACACAGCACCTAGTGTTAGTACTATCTTGATTCCATAAGTTCAACACAAACCTGACAGGTATAAAGTGGAGGGATCATGCCTCACTAGTAGCTGCCTCACCTGAGGGAGTTCAAACTCCCTTGTCTTACCCCATAACTACCAAAGCTCAATGAAATGGTAGTAACAACTCTATATATAGAGTACCAACATCACTATAATATAGAGGAGTACCAACTCTACTGGTGTATTCGATATAGGGGACCCACACCCTGTAATACCCAACCTCCAGGGGAGTGTTGAACCCAGAATCACTCTTATGATCATGAACAATACTTGAAATTATCATAGAAGTATATATAGAAATGAAAATCTACTCAACATTCCATGTAAATGGACATGGATGGCTCAATAGATCATGTCACAATTCTATGCATTCAAAACACGTCTGATAGGTGTGGTTCTTGGAGTGGGAAAAATCAAAATTGTGAATTGATCTCAAACATTCACAATGTGAGATAGAGTTTCACACCATAGATGTCACCTATAGAACCTTGATTACTATTTTTCTAGGAATTATACCATGTGTTAGGTGTGATATTAATATAAATCCTTTTAAGATTCATTTACTTGTTCTATCCCCTCACCATACCCCCGTTTTCGATCACCAATTTTTTGAAAAACCATTTTTTGAAATTTTCATGGACCAATATTCATATGTAATTCACTTTACATATAACCTTCCATACATATCATCCATGTAGATATATATATCAATACCATAATCCACATACTCATCGCAGATCATGGAACCCCATGTTGATAGGGTTCTACACATCATCCACAAAAACCGTTGCATGAATCTGGTGGGTTGATTATGCTCTAACCCATCTAAAAATGGTTGAATAAAAAACCACATGTATTGAAAAGGAATAATGTTAAGAATGGGAGAGACATACATAAAACACTAATGTGAGTACCATCACTAGCCAATGTGGGTTTGACCAATGATCAATGCATAAAATAAAATAAGATCACAGAAAATATTCCATCAATAAATAAAGCATGGTGTATGAAAAAATATAGAAAATTAAACAAGGAATTATTTATAGATAAACCAATATATGATAGAATCTATAAAATTAGGGAAATAAATAAAAAATAAAAAATATCAACCTTCAATATGGATTGATCGATGATAAAGAAAAAATCCACAACATTTCCATTAGTGAGTTTTGAAAATACTCCCATTGATAAAGAATCAAAACAACCTTGAATTTTCACCATCTTATCTCTAAATTTTTGTGATCAAATCCAATAATATAGGGTTTTAATATATTTAAAAATAATCTTTCAGTTTCCTAGAGTTTCATAAGAATAGTGGGTTTACGAAGACAATTAGAGGTCTATAGATACTTATAGAGAGGCTAGGAATGGACTTGTTCACAATGCGAATCCTTGGATCACATTGTGACCCAAAAGTGGTTTAGATCTACCAAAAAATATCTATGGATCTAAAATAGTTGGAGTAATTTTATGCTATCAATTAAATATTTACACCATGAATCCATAAAATCTAGAACCTCCAAAAATTCGTCCCCATATATTCATGCCCAGAATTAGTATTCACACAATGATTTAACTCCTCTAGATAGAAACTCAAATAAACTCAATAATTCTCCCTCTAAAATCCATCTAGGAATCTCCGACACCCAAAAAATATCAGGTATTATGCTAGAAAGGTTTTTAGATGACACATAAAAGGAAGGTATCATCAGGAAATTTCAATGGGGTTAATACAAAAAAACAAAGTCATTACATTCTCCCCACATTCAAGGTTTTTTAATAAAAAAATAAAAATTCTACTCAAAATTATGTGATTAATACACCCAAATTTGGATATTAAGTTCCTATGATATCTCCTAAAAGTTACCATGACTTCAAATAAGTCTAACTAGTGGAATGAACCCCCCATGAGGTATCCTCTCTGACCGAACCTCAATCAGTACCTAGTACTCTAAATAGGTGGCTCTATCCTCAACGCCCATACCCCCTAGTTGATAACATGAAATGGGTTTTGAATGTATCTTCTTATCAGTGAAATATATAATACATCATTTCCTTAGTCTAAATTTGGGGGTAAGGCCAAGCCTTATGTGACCTCTCCAACCCTATGAAATATCTGTAATAACCTGATGGATTTTTGGGAGTGATTTCTACCTCCACCAAACCTACCTAAACCACATCATGGAGATACCTTTAGGAAGAAAATTTATCCATTATCTAACTCCAACACCCCAATATGTGGGTCAATGTAATATTTTTTTCTCAATATGAGATGAAATCATACACCTGTAGATCACATGATCCTTTTTCTTTGTCACCTATACCAACTCCGGTCCAACAAAAGATGTGACCTTAATCTCAGTAAAGTATAAAGGTGACCTATAGGGTCTTCTATATAGATCCTTTAATTATTCTATGCTAATAGTGGAGTGATTATTATTATTATAGGTTAACTCCAACAATAGAAAGTGATCCTCCCATTTCTGACCAAAGTCAAAAACATATGCTCTCAAAATGTCCTTCAGAGCATGAATGGTTCATTTATACTACCCATTTTTTTGATGCTAAAACATGGTTTCCATCCATAACTATGTCCATAAATACACATAAAAAACCCTCTTAAACCATGAAATGAGTCAAGTATCACGAGAGGGTACCCCTGGAATCCATTTGATCTTCTTCACATATAAGCACCCTAAAGTCTCAACAAAAATATTCTCTTGGATGAGTTGGTTATTTGATCAAAAATAACATAGATAGGATTGTGTAATATTTCTATATGAGGAATCCCAATCAAAAAAATCCATCATAATTGCACTCAAATTCCATTATGGGATCTAAATAGGTGGAGCTAAACCCAATGAAACCTGGTGTTCTCCTATCACCTATTGACGTGTGAGGTATTGATAAAAAAACACAACACTATATCTCATGCCAACCAAAAAATACTACCATTTAATGTACAATAAAATCTTAAAACTCTATGATATATCTCTAAGGGGGAGGTATAAAACTCTATCACCACCTCATTACACAACATGGACAATATTATTATCCATCTTTGGAAAAAGGATGATGTACTTTCCACCATTAGAGAATCTATCCAGTGCATCTCCTGATGATATCTGGATACATAGAAATTCATAATCAACTTCTCAAAAATGCTACTCTCCCACACATTGTGAAAGTGGTGGGGTAACCATAATCAAATATAGGTAAATTGTTTCCTTTATCATCTACCCAGGTTATATGTAAAGAGGACAATTGCTCTGATGACTCCTCCACCAAAAGAGAATGGGATTTCCTACTAACATCATCTTCCACCAAATTTCCCTTTATTGGAGTATATAATATCTCATGTTTTAGTACTATAGGAATTCAAAAAATGACTCTATATTTGGCTGAGGTTCCATTGGGTAATGATATACCAGATACTCTAGTAATATAAAAAATATTACAAAGTAATCACATAAAATAATGCTTCCACATCTTGAAGGTGAACAATATTACTACCAATTCCCAGTTTTGGGTCATGTGGTTATACTCATGGGGTGTCAAATTCATTGACCCATAAAAAATAAATTATTGAATCTAAATAAATACACATATGATCCCAACATGAGAGGAATCACAAAACATGATGTACTTGACACCCTCCTCTAGCAGTCTCACTACATGATAATTGGTCAACCTTGACCTCATCTCTTCAATGCCTATATGGACCGGATTCGTCCAAGTAAACAGTAACCCATTCTATTTAAAGTTATTAAAAGGGGATAAATTCCTAGAAATATATATAAAAAATAATTGATAGTTCCCTATTTATCTGAGTAAACTATAAAACATTGGTACACTCTTGGGTGGATCCCAATCGAGCATTACCTCAATCTTTGTGGAGTACACTACTACACTATGATTTGAGAGACACTCCACAAAAATTAAACCTCTCAAATCAATAATTGAAACTTTGATTTATTACCATATAATTAAGGATCCAAATGTTATCTTGGGACCATCCTAAAATACCCTATGTTCCCCACATCAAACAAAGAGTAAATGATAATTCCATTGATTAATAAAACCAAAAAAATGGTCTAAGAAAGGTATACAGATCTAATTCACTAGTCCCATGAAAATGGAAGTTGAATTAATCATGTAATACTCTAAACCTAGTTACCCAGATTTGGTGCATTATTACATAACATTGGCATGATCACAAGAGATAAAGTATTGAAAGACCAATTAGTTTAGTATCCCTGGAAGTACTAGATACATACATAAGTTTAAAATTATGTTATGAAATAAAAAAACATCATTGTGTCTCCTTTTAACACACTCATATCTCATAGCCTATCCCTAAAGTTCAATCATAATATACTTATTCTCATCCTGAGAAAAATAAAACATAGAAATGGGTGAGCTCAGATGCTCAGTAAGGATAAAAATATAGCATAAAATTTCATAAATAAGTATAAAAATTTAATAAAATGTATAATACTAAATCAAAATCCTTTTAAAATTAAACTTCATCATAATATGGAAAATATAAATTGAATAATTCAATTTACTTATTCACATGGATATTCTACTAGTCAAATAATCACATTTAATATCAATAGCCAATTTCATAATGATTTAATGCATAATGCTGGACATCATAACCACACAGTCATGACCTCATGCCAAGACTAAAAATAAGATTTTTTCAAGGCCTTGTGCCAAGACACTATTTTGTCTCATGAGACCTACCGATTCATTGAGGAAATATAGCAGGCTCCACCCATCACTTACTAAGTCCAATGCATTCCTCATATGAAAATGTTGAAACATAACATAAACATTCGTATTAAAAATATCATACGAAATGTTAATACTTTAACCATAAACTATGATTAATATAAAAATAACACATAAAAAGTCAAAAATATCACAAAACCTTTAATACAATATGGAAGATTGTATCATAATAAATCAACTTCAAACAAGTGTAAAATACATCAAATCATGTTGACATAGATGAAATAAAAACTATTTGAGAGAAATATATCTTTCTATTTTGAAATCATTTAAAATTAACATAATTATAAAAGAAAACATTTATTTTGAAAATACTTTTATAATATTTTAAGGGAATATTAAAGGATTTTATAATGATGGAAGATAGCTGCACCCGCTGTATAAGTTAAAAAACATTCTTACCTTAATTTGTCGAAAAGGACTTAAAGTAACTTGTTTGGAAAATGAAGGAAAGATTCCTTTTAAAACATTTTATAAAAAGTAAAAATAGGGTATAAATGAATTTAACCCATATTATAGTAAATATTAATTTTTTTTGAAATACATTTTTAAGAAACACAGATGTGGATGATAAAGAGGTTTCAGTAGATACTTATGTATAAACAACATGAGATAATGAAGAGATTTTAGAAATAACCCTTACCTTGTAATTTTCCTTGGTCGAGGGTACGTTAAACTCCTGTATAATAGTTAAATAATTTTTATTAAATTATAAAAGAACCACTTAAATAAATATTATATCATATATGATATTCTAATATTGATTTGTTAATAATATTTCAGTAGTATCATTGTTTCAGGTGTTAACTAATTCATTTTCCTTTATACGATTTGTTACATAAGACATGATTATTATGGATAGGATGTATTTGATTCATATCCATAATGATATTAAGTTATTAAACATTATTTTTAATCATAAAATGAAAATTATTCTTGAATTGTTATGTTGGAGAATGAATCTCATTGCGTTCATAGAGACTTTAATCCATACATACGCACGGGCGACAATATCAGTATATTGATGGTGAAATTGTATATAATTGTATGATATATAATATATAAATAATCATTAACAAGTTATATTTATTATTTACATCATTTATTCTCATTATTTTACCTAACCATATAATGTAGTGTTGAATAACAAACTACACCACGACGTGAAGACGGTAAGCCGAACATACACACGTAAGGTGACTTGTCATTCATAGGATGGATTGAATAATTAATATTGTTGTAACATATTTATAATAACATCTAATTATGTATAATGTTCTGGATTTATTATTTTTTATGAAAAAAAGATAGTGGAAGTGGAAGAAGAAAATAACTTTGAAAGAGGTGGTGAAATTATTACCTCTTCTTTGGGTGCTTCCTTTTGATTTGATCACAAGAGATCCTTAGGTTGGATTATGATCAAAGTAATGAATCTAGGTTGAATTTAGGGTAGTTTTAAGGATATTTGAGCAGGGTTTGGCTGAGCCAAATGGCTCTGGAGGTGTGATTTTGAGAGAAGGGGAAGTACCCTTTTATAAGAGAGGTGATGGTCACTTTAGGAAAAGATTGAAATATTAATTTATTATACTATAATATTCGGTTTATAATGGTTTATAAATGAATTATTTTTAGGATAAGGTTGGTATGGGTCACAAACCTCTCAACCAATATGTTTTAGACTGTTTTAGGTCACCATATTAACCTTATCTTTTTTATTTAACTCTTAGTAAAATAGTTTAACTTTTACCATTTATTCTGGTATTATTATAATAAATGGTTAATAAACTTACTATAAAAATCCAAGAGAACACAAAGTGGTTAATTATTGACATATATAACCTTATCTAAGTCATTTTTATGAACTTTATATTTTTAGGAATATTATATCATTTAATAATAAAGTATTTTTTTTAAAAACTCATTTATGTCAATTTTGACACTATTTGGTATGTTGTTTTATTGAAAGTCATAACAACTTTATTACTTCGAAAAAAATTTATTTAATAAACCCTAACATGTCAAATTAACCTAGAAAATTATTTGAATACATCAAAAGTATCAATTTACAATTATATTAATATTTATAATATCAATGTTTTTAATCATTCAATAATAAGGTAATTACTGTATCATCATTGTGTCATAAATAAATTTAATTATTTAATGTCTAAAAATTATAAATAAAATACCATTATGTATGAATTATTTTTATCTTTCTAATAAATACTTACATCTGAGTTTATCTTATGTATAACTCTATATTAAAATTGGTTTAGTTATTGAACTTTGAATTTCACACTTTTAACTCTTCTATAAATAAAATAATAATAAAAGTCCTAATCTAATCCAAGGGGACCAAGGGGATCATATTTTATTAAAAATGTTTATTTTGGTAAAAATACACTTATCCAATAGAATTAGGATATGCATTAGGGTAATTATAATATCATTTTTACCTTTAATTGCCCTATTTACATTTAGCCGTGGTAAATAAAATTCAAAAGTCACTATTAAAAAAATTATTTTCTTCCTATTGAACCACATTTCACTTACTTAAATTAACCATGTCTCTTGGATTTTTTAAATTCAATTCACAAAAGCGGTAAAGTTATGTTTTATGCAAATTTGCTAATGTGCCTAGAAGGTGGGTAAAAGACGTTAAAATGTTCTATAAACTTTTATACATATAATTTTATTATAAAATGACTCCAATGAATTAAATTGAACTAATATAGGTATTATCTATCTATTTGGAATGAAAATAAATTTAAATAAAAAAATAATTATTTAAATAAAAAGTTGGTTTTAAACAATAACGTTGTGTTTTTCACAATTCATCGAAAATTGAATGTTTTCATAAAAATACCAAAAAATCACCCTAAGTTAATTTTGATATCCCGAATCCAAAAATGAAGTCCATTTTGGAAAATAAAATTTATAAAATTCAAAATGTGGGTATTACTATTCATCACGACTAGTTTGATTGGCCGTGGTGTGCTAGTACTCGAAGGTACGTACAGTGCAAGGTATTGCATTATTCAAAGAGAAATGTACCGTGAAAGATTGGGGTATTAAATTATTCCCTTATTCAAATAATTCCTTCCTCTAAATTTATAGAATACTACTGCATAAAAATATTCGGGTGGTTCTTCATCATAAGTTTCTCAGGTTCCCACGTTGCCTCTTCCATCTCATCATTTCTCTATAAAACTTTTACCAGGCGAGTCGTCCAGTTTTTCAACACTTGTCATATGGTATCAATAATATTGAGATGATCTTCACAATAAGACAGATCAGGTTCCAGTTCTATTTCTTCAGGTGTGAGTACATACATTGGGTTGGGCATGTATTTTCCCAACACTGATACGTGGAACACATCATGAAATTTGGAGAGACTTAGCGGTATTGCCAAACAATATGATACAACTTTAATTCGTTCTATAATTTCAGAAGGTCTGATGTACCTGTGACTTAATTTACCCTTCTTACCGAATCATACAATACCCTTCCATGGAGATACCTTCAAGAAAAAATGATCTCCTACTTGAAATTCCAAATCCTTCCTTCGGTTATCGGTATATCTCTTTTTCCTACTTTGATATGCTTTGATGTGGGTTTGAATGATCTTCACCTTTTCTATTATTTCCTCAACAAGTTCATGGCCTACAACTTTTCTTTCACCAACATCATCCCAAAAAGTTAGTGTGTGACATCTCTTTCCATATAATGCTACATATGGTGCCATCAGAATACTTGAATGAAAGCTATTGTTATAAGAAAATTCTACCAAAGGTAAATACTGATCCCACATACCTTGAAAGTCAAGTGATCAATATCTCAGTATATCATCTATGGTTTGAATAGTCTATTCTTATTATCCATCAGTTTGAGGGTGGTAGGCAGTGCTCAAACGAAGTTCAGTATCCAGGGCCTTATGAAGATTTTTCCATAATCTTGATGTAAAATGGGTATTATGATAAAAAAAATAGATAGGGGTACTCCATTCAGTCTTACAGCTTCATTAATATATAGTCTTGCTAAACGTTCAAGTGATAAATATTCTCTAATAGAAATAAAATGCATTGAATTGGTAAGACGATCAACAATGACCCATATTGCATCATTCCTTCTAAGAGTATTTGGTATCCCCATTACAAAGTGCATCATAATATCATCCCATTTCTACTCAGGTATGGGAAGAGGTTGCATGAATCCTCTAGGATATTTTCATCCAGCATTAACCTATTGAAAAACCATACATCTTGACACATAATTAGTAATATCCCTTTTTATGTTGTCCCACCAAAAATATTCCTTCAAATCTCTATACATATTTTTGATACCAGAGTGTATAGAGAAATTAGAGCTATAAGCATCATCCAACAATTCCCTTTTTAGATCAGGTATGTCAGGAACACAAAGTCTCTTCCCAAATTTCAAAATCCCATCTTCATATATGAAGTCGATCAATCTCTCATCATTTACAGCTTTAATTTTCTTTTGAAACTCCTCATCATCCGGCTGAGAACTTTTTAACCTTTCTAGAAAATATGTTTTGGCAACCATTCGAAAAAGTATTGATGTTTCACCTTCTATATTTATTCCCATATCTATCTTTACTAGATTCATGAACATAGGATCCCTTTCAACTCTCATCTTGCTCAAAACATGGTGATACTTTTTGATCAAAGCATCTGCCACCTTATTTTCCTTCCCCTGGTGGTAGTGTATAGTGAAATTGTAATCCTTGAGTAGTTCAAGACATCATCTTTGCCTCATGTTGAGTTCTTTTTGTGAGAAAATATACTTCAAACTCTTATGATCAGTATATATCTCACATTTTTCACCATAGAGATAGTGTCTCCATATCTTCAAAGAAAATATTACAGATACTAACTCAAGATCATGAGTAGGATAGTTTTTTTCATGAATTTTTAGCTATCATGATGCATAGGCAATAACTCTATCATTTTGCATAAGGACACAACCAAGTACTTTCTATGAATCATCACTATAAATAAAAAACCCATTATTCCTCGATGGTAGAGTCAAGATAAGAGCATTGAATAATAGTCTCTTTAGTTCTTCAAAATATTATTCACACTATTCTGTCCAAACAAATTTAACCTTTTTACGTGTGAGATTGGTTAATGAGTTATCCAATCAGGAAAAATTCTGGAAAAAATGCCGATAATAACCTGATAAACCAATAAAATTGTGTACCTCAGTTATACTCGTCGGTTCTGGCCATTCTTGGATTGCCTTGGTCTTTGAAGGATCAATAGATATTCTATCCTTAGAGACAACATGACTAAGAAAAGAAATCTATTGAAGCCAGAATTCACACTTGATAAACTTACAATATTATTCATTTCTTATAAGAGTCTTTAAAATAGTGCGCAAGTTATTTTCATGATCTTCATATCTTTTGGTGTAAAACAAGATATCATCAATAAATACCACTAAAAATTAATCAAGATATTCTTTGAAAACTCTCTTCATTAGATCCATAAAGAGAGAGGGTGCATTAGTCAACCCAAAAGGCATTACTGTAAACTCATAATCCCCATACCAGTTACCAAAGGCTATCTTTGAAATGTAATCATTCTTCACACACAACTGATAATATCTGGATCGAAGGTCAATATTTGAAAAATATTAATCCCCATGAAGTTGATCGAATAAATCATCACTGCAAGGTAGGGGATAATTGTTCTTTATTTTTATAGCATTGATCTCCCTGTAGTCAATGCACAACCTCATAGATCCATCTTTATTCTTAACAAAAAGAACATGGGGTTCCCCATGGAGAAATAATAGGGTGAATAAATCCTTTATTAATCAATTCCTTACTTAGTTCCACTAATTCCACAGTGGCCATTCTATAATGGGTCTTTGATATGGTCCTTGATCCAGGAATTAAATCAATGGAAAACTCAATTTCTCATTCTGGAGGATGTCTAGGTAAATCCTCTAGAAACACATAAAAATATTCTTGTACAATAGGTACGACCTCTATTTGGACATTCCTTTCCATATCCATAGTTATTTCACTCTCTTCCTTCACAATAATTGAATTTAGTAGAGCTATTGGGGGTGGATCTAGATGAGAATCAGATTGTAACAATTCTTCTCTAAAGATAAGGTACTTTTTATCATCATCGAAAATTGTAACCTCCTTCTTCTTACAATAAATTTTTGCATCATTGTCCGAAAGCCATTTCATTCTGAGGATTATATAAAATTCAATCATGGGTATGCCGATGAGATAAGAAGATAAATCATGTCTATATTCCCTAATGGGAACTGATTCATAAAACATTATTTCAATGATACTTCCCTTAGGAGTTTGACTGACAAATCCCTTGTTAAATCAAATTGGAAATATCTAATTTTCTTATCAATCTAGGAAGATATAACACAATGAGATGATCCAGAATCAAATAAATCATTGGATAAATTTGAGGAAACCATTAAATTACTTGCCACCACATCATTCAGAGCTTCAACCTTAGAAGTAGTGATCACATAAGCTTGTACTTTCTCCCTTGGCCTTTTCTAAGTTATGTTTCCCTGATGCTTAGGACATTCATTTTCATAATTCCCCATTTCTCTATAATTGTAGCATTCAATATTGACAGTATCTTTCTTTCCCATTTAATCAGGATCTTGGTTTCCTTTTTCAGCACACTTGTAACAGACTCCCATTCCCTTCAAACAAGTACTGGGGTGTTTCTTCCCACATTTACAACAGGATGGAAATTAAACTTTTCCCTTCTTCCCCTTATTTCCATTTCCAAATTCTTTAATATATCTCTTCTTCTCTTTCTTTGCTTTAAAGTCATAAGACTTAGAGAATTCGTTTTCTGTCAAGATTGGACATGAGACAATATATTCATACGATGAGAAGGATTGTGAGACTAATTCTCAATGGAGAAATGGTTTTAACCCATAAAATAATAAATCAATATTACTCCTTGGGTTACATATATAATCTGATGCATTCCTTTCTAACCTTGAAATGTTAGCCTCATACTTTGTGACATTGTCATCCTCCTTTTTCCTCAGACTCAGAAATTGTACTTTCATATCCGCTCGATGGTCATGAGGAAAGTATTTTTCTAAGAAAATCTCTTTAAACTCCCTCCATTCCATATTTGATACTTCTTCATTATCCTTTGTGTTTGAATTAATGACCACCATTGATCTAAATCTCCAGTGAGGTGGTAAACTTCCATGACAACTTTTTCCTTTTCGCTACTCCCCAAATCATAAAATATTTTCTCAAAAGGACTTATCCATTACTCAGCTAAAAATTGATTTTTAGTCCCATTTAATGTTGTTGGTTTTTTCCTCATGAAGTGGTCTAACATAGATCCTCCGTGTTGTGGATTAGGGTGCTCTTTATGGGTGAGGTTATTATTCATAACCTGAATGAGTTGTCCCAGTGTGGTTATACGTTGTTCAACACCAGTTTTATCACCAGCTCCACTATAATTATCTTGAGTAGGAGGGAAATACATATATGGATTATGTGCATTGATACAGTTTCCATTACTTCCACTAGGTTCCATTTCTAAACAATGGAATACACAAGATTAGTTTATGAATCACAATACATAATTTCAAACTAGTAAAATACCAAACATAAATTGAATAGTTTATGCATATAATCCATAATCATAAAAAAATGTATTCTTTAAGGAAGTATTTACTCATAAATCCTTCATAATGGTTTGTAATGAAAATATGAATCATCCTAAGCATATCCCCCGGTGGTGTCGTAACCAAGAGTGCAACAAGGCCCGTTTTCGTGTACCATGATACCCCGAGTCAAGCCCAAAACTCATTTTCAGAGTTTTCACTCCTAGGTATGTCTGTGCCAGAGCTTCCTCTACCTAATCGTATCCAGAAAAGGATGTATTTCTTGGAAAATACACAAAATATATAAATTACCAAAATTCTAGGAAGTTATTTTATACTAATCCTCAAAGTCTATCTTAGGGTAATGTTCTCTGATTATAGTTTTTCTAAATCTATCTTCCAAGGTTTGTACTAAACTTCCTCTAATACCAACTGTAATGCCCTAACCCTAGTTACCCAGAGTCAGTTCATTATTACATAACATTTTCATGATCACAAGAGATCAAGTCTCTAAAGACTTATTAGTTTAGTAGCTTTGGAAGTATTAGATACATACATAATATTTACGTTACGTTATGAAATAAAAAAACATCATTGC
The DNA here is from genome assembly GCA_963277665.1 of Viscum album. NCBI lineage: Eukaryota > Viridiplantae > Streptophyta > Magnoliopsida > Santalales > Viscaceae > Viscum > Viscum album. The sequence continues at coordinate 764,642,741 of OY728122.1, forward strand.
GTCTCCTTTGAACACACTCATATCTCATATCATATCCCTGTAGGTCAATCATAATATACTTCTTCACATCCTGGAAAAAATAAAACATATAAAGGGGTGAGCTCAAATGCTTAGTAAGGATAACAATATAGTGGAAACTTTCATAAATAAGTATAATTATTTAAGGAAATGTATAAGACTAAAACACAAGCCTTTTAATATTAAAATTCATCATAATATAGAAAAGATAAATTGAATAATTCCATTTACTTATTCACATGGATATTCTACTAGTTGAATAATCATATGTAATATCAATAGCCAATTTCATAATGATGTAATGCATAATGCCAGACATCATAACCACATAGTCAAGGCCTCGTGCTAAGACTAAAAATAAGATTTTTTCAAGGAATTATGCCAAGAAACTAGTTTGTCTCATGAGACTACCGATTCCTCGAGGAGATATAGTGGCCTCCACCCGTCACTTACTAAGTCCAATGCATTTTTCATATGAAAAGGTTAAAACATAACATAAACATTCATATTAAAACTACCATACAAAATGTTAATACTTTAACCATAAACCATTAATTGTATAAAAATAACACATCCATAGTCAAACATATCACAAAACCTTCAATACAATATGGAAGATTGTATCATAATAAATCAACTTCAAACAAGTGTAAAATACATCAAAGGATGTTGACATAGATGAAATAAAAACTATTTGAGAGAAATATATATTTTTATTTTGAAATCATATAAAAGTCACATAATTATAAAAGAAAAAATTTATTTTTAAAACAATATTATAATCTTGTAAGGGAAGCTTCAAAGGTTTTATAACTAAGAAAGATAGCCACACCTACCGTATAAGTTAAAAAAACATTCTTACCTTAATTTGTCAAAAAAGTCATAAAGTACCTCGTTTGGAAAATGACGAAAAGATTCCTTTCAAAACATTTTATAAAAAGTAAAACAAGGGTATAAATAAATTTAACCCATATTCTAGGAAATAGTAAAAATGTTTTGAAATACATTTTTAAGAAACACAGATGTGGACGACAAAGAGGTCCCAGTAGATACTTACGTATAAACAACCTTAGATATTGAAGAGATTGTAGAATTAACACTTAAATTGTACTTTTCCTTGGTCTAGGGTATGTTAACCTCCTATATAATAGTTAAATAATAGTTATTAAATTATAAAATAACCACATACATAAATATGATATCATATATGATATTCTAATATAGCTTTGTTAATAATATTTCAGTAGTATCATTGTTTCGGGTGTTAACTAATTCGTTTTCCTTTATATGATTTGTTACATAAGCCATGGTTGTTATGGATAGAATGTATTTTATTCCTATAAATAATGATATTAAGTTATTAAAAATTATTTTTAATTATAAAATGAAAATTATTCTTGAATGGTTATGATGGGGAATGAATCTCATCGCGTTCGTGGAGACGGTAATCCGTACGTACGCACGAGCGACAATATCAGTCTATTGATGGTGAAATTGTATGTAATTATATGATATATTATATATACATAATCATTAACATGTTATATTTATTATTTACATCATTTATACTCATTATTATACCCAACCAAATAATGAAGTTTTGAATAACAAACTACACCACGACGTGGAGACGGTAAGCCGTACATACACACGTATGGTGACTTGTAATTCATAGGATGGATTGAATAATGAATATTATTGTACCATATTTATAATAACATCAAATTATGTATAAGTTACTATATTTATTGTTTTGGTATGGAAACAACAAAGATAGAGGAAGTGGAAGAAGAAAATAACTTTGAAAGAGGTGGTGAAATTATTACCTCTTCTTCTGGTGCTTCCTTTTGATTTGATCATAAGGGATCCTTAGTTTGGATTATGATCAAAGTAAAGACTCTAGGTTCAATTTAGGGTAGTTTCGAGGATATTTTAATAGATATTGGCTATGCAAAATGTCTTTGGAGGTGTGATTTTGAGAGAAGGGGAAGTAACCTTTTATAAGAGAGGTGATGGTCACTTTAGGAAAAGCTTGAAATATTAATTTATTATACAATAATATTCAGATTATAATGGCTAAAAAAGGATTTATTTAGAGTATAAGGTGGGACTGAGTTGAACAACTTTCATCCAAAATGTTTTAGACAGGTTTAGGTCACCATATTAACCTTATCTTTTAGATTTAACTCTTAGTTAAATAGTTTAACTTTTACTATGTATTCTTGTATTATTATAATAAATGGTTAATAAACATACTATAAAAAGTAAAGAGAACCCCAAATGGTTCATTATTTATATATTTTACCTTATATAAGTACTTTTTATGAACCTTATATTTTTAGGAACATTATATCATTTAATAATATAATATTTGTTTTAAAAACTCATTTATGTCAATTTTGACACTATTTAGTATTTTGTTTTTGTAAAAGTCATAACAACTTTATCACTTAGAAAAAAATTTATTTAATCAAACCTAAAATGTCATATTAACCTATAAAATTCGTGGAATACATCAAAATTCACAATTTTATTATTATATTAATATTTATAATATCAATTTTTTTAATCTTTCAATAATAAGGTAATTATTACATCATCATTGTGTCATAAATAAATTTTATTATTTAATGTCTAAAAATTATAAATAAAATACCATTATGTATTAATTAATTTTATATTTCTAATTAATATTTATAGTTGAATTTATCTTATGTGTAACACTATATTAAAAATGGTTTAGTTATTAAACATTCAATTTAACACTTTTAACCCTTCTTTAAATAAAATAATTATAAATGTCCTAATCTAATCCAAGTGGACCAAAAGAATAATATTTTATTCCTAAGGTTGATTTAGGTCGAAATACACTTATCCAATAGAATTAGGACATGCATTATGGTAATTATAATACCATGTTTACCTTTAATTATGCAATTTACTTTTAATCGTGGTAAATAAAATTCAAACGTTACTATTTACCAAAAATTATTTTCATCATATTGAACCAAATTTTACTTACTGATGTCAACCATGTCTCTCATATTTTTTAAATTCAAATCACAAAAGTAGTAAAATTACATTTTTTGCAAATTTGCTAACGTTCCTAGAAGGTGGGTAAATGACCTTAAAAAGTTCAATAAAATTTTATATATCTAATCTTATTATAAAATGAATCCAATGAATTAAATTTAAATAATATAGGTATTATGTATCTACTTTGAATTAAAATAAATTTAAATTAAAAGTCAGTTTTAAACAATAACACAATGTTTTTCACTATTCATCAAAAAATGAATATTTTCACAAAAATACCAACAATTCACCCTAAGATAATTTTGATATTCTGAATCCAAAAATGAATTCCATTTTGGAAAATAAAATTTAAAAAATTTAAAAAATTGGTTATTAATATTCATAATTGCTAATTTGATTGGTCGTGGTGTGCTAGAACTTGAAGTTGTGTACAACACAAGCTATTGCATTATTCAAAGAGAAACGTACCATGGAAGCTTGGGGTATTACAAATCACACCAAAGGGTATTACTAGGAACTTATAGTTCCTTTATTGATATCAAAATGTTTTTTTTGAAATATCTTCTTCATGAACCCTCCAAAAGTGATATCCAAAAGTGAGATCAATCATTGAGTACTATATTATGCATTTAAATAGGTTGAAGTGGAAATTTATCATTGAAAAGGGGAACTAATTTTTGATCATAACTTGATTAAAATGATGATAAACCATGCATCACCTCATGATACCATCCTTATTCTTAAGAAATAGAATTGGATTAATGTTGGGGGATACACTAGGTATGATAAATCCCTACACAATAAGGTCCTACAACTTTACCCTAATCTCTAGAAGCTTAACCGGGGTCATTCGATATAATAAAAACTATACCAGTGTGGTCCTCGGGTGTAATTATATATAGAAGTTTATATCCCACCCAGAGGATGACCCAGAAAATATTTAAGGAAAATGTCTATGTACTCATCAACTACTCATATATGGAATATTTATGAAGAGATCATGGAACCAAGGGATGAAATTTACAATTTATGGGAGATATGTTTCACCTTTTTGATTTCAAGACCCACTTGTTTTTAAATTAGGACCTTCTCTCAATTGAAGGAAAATATCATCCCATCAGCCCATAGACATATAAATATCTTTTAGTGATAGTTTATCTAGGAAAATAATGTGGATAAATAGTATATAACCATAATTATTCTATATGGTTTCATTGAAAACACCAAGAGTTCCCATGTGAAACTCTTCTTATTGAGCACCGACTTGCACTTTTGAAAAATATGAAAAATAGTTGAATCGCTCCTCCTGGGTACCTCCTACCATAAATAATGTTGTAAAGGATCTACATGAATCTATAGATCCTAAAAAAGGGATATGGAAATTAATGAATGAATTGATCTTATGTATACAATTATTAAATACAATGTTGAGAAGACATAGATCACACCTCAAATCATCTCATTCTCAACATGATCATATCCCTCTATAGCCTATAATGGATTAAAACCTCTTCCACAAGATATTTGGGCCTTGCACGGACCATCTAAGGGTCATGGTCATGGTTGGTTATAGTGTCATCCTCCACCTAAATATCCTCCTATTGGAGCTCCGCTAACCCCTTTTTCAGCACCGCCTCTATAGGACTGCTTGAGATCCCATAAATAACCCTAATTGGGGTGATTCCTTAGTTGTAGTGGCCATTCTATAGTCTAAAAACCATCTACAATGCATTGGGTCATTAAATTATAAGCAATGAGTCCTTTACCATAATAATACTATCATCATCTATCTATAGGCCAACTAGATCATTACATGGTCCTTATGTTGAAGATTCCCTCAAATGATTTTTGGAATGAGTATGCTTTCTATGTTCTGATCCTGAAGTATGATATTTTCCAAAATTATCATATTATTATATTCCATGATGTATAAAACATGATTTGTCATCCTAATTAACCTTTATTAGGGAGGTCTTTGTCACCAAGGACCTCTATAACACCATGACATAAGTGGGAATTTAATGGCTATGCTAGATCAAATATCCTTGTCGAGTTCTTGATGAAAATTTTATTATTTGATGTATCAATCTCATATCATTTCAAGAGAGTAGTTATTGTGGTCAGTGGAACTTGAATCATACTTTACAACAATAATCTCACCCTAATATAGCTTCAAAATATCCTAAATTCTTACAGAGTGTAAGCTTGAAGGATAATAATCATCATGGAATTAAGTACTAAAATTTTGTCCACGAATGAGTCACCATATCCTAGATCTAAGTGACCAAACCCCCAAAACTCCCTACTACTCTATGGAGAAGACTGGTTTCGAGAATAACCATCTGATTGACTAGGGTCTACACACACCAAAAAATCAAATTACCAACTCAATAAAATCCAATTCTATCTAAGGGTATAGATCTATGTGAAACCATAGTGGTCTGTACCACTGAAACTCATGCAGTGAACTTATCTAATAAGCATCATCATATTTCTATACTAAAACAAAAGACTTATAAACATGTAGTCAAACACCAGCCTAAACTGCTGGAGGTGGATCCACTAACCACTCATCAGGTGGAAGAACTTATCTCTAGTCTCATGGAGGGTACACATCATGGATAATTCCCGATACAAATTCATGTCCACTCAAATGGCCATTTTTTAAACCTATCTCTGTATCAAAGATTGATATCATTAGAGAGTATTCCTAAAATTTTTCAAGACATAACACAAATATATGATAATATCTACATACCCAACTCAAGAGGGACATAAAATTCCAAGGCCCATTCCTATATGTTGTATTTACCATTGGTTTCCCTATAACTGGTTCCTTCGTATTAAAAGATGACAAACATGTGGTCTGATTCCTATTGTCTAGATACATCAGTAATTTCACCATCAATATGTTACTTGGAATGAGTGAAAAACATTAGACACCTTAACACCATTTCTTTATGTTCCTAAACCAATCCTCACTGTACATATATCTCTAAACACTATACCTATGACATAACAACTTTGATAACACTTTATCATGACTCAACCCACTAGGACCCCACCTAGGACAATAGTAATCTGAGAGTGACACACAAATACTATCACAAATAATACTGGGGATGGAGAATATCATTGAGTAGGTATATCATTTAAATGAGAGGGATTTTCCTAAACTACCATTATAGAGACATATACACACACACCCAACTCCATGAAATAATATTATGTAATGATAAACTAAAACCTCTAGAGTGTAAAAAATGTTTTTGAGAACCACTAAAAATACATCAGAGTAACAAGTAAATATCCTAGAATATAAAAGGGAAAAATACACACCCAACTAAGAAGAAGAAAAAAGTCTCAACCTAGAAACATTTTAAAAAGATAATTTCATAGGAGGGACCAACACACGTTCCCTAATTCTGACCATTATATGTGGTTGTAGTCTCTAAGTACTACTATTATTCACCAATACCAAGTCCACTATAGTTACTACCAATTTTTATATCATATGCATAAGACACGACACAAGTGGGAAAAGTATACATAAGGGTGAGTACAAATATACTCAATTAAACTCCCTAAAGAATGAAGAGGGAATTAATAAAATAAAATAGTCATCTCAACACATATGTAAAATAATAGAAAATAAACTAAATAATAAATATTATCATAAATAAATCATAATTGAAGAGAGATGAATAATAATCTCTACAACTATATAATAAAGACGATTCTTCCATAAATCTTAAATTCGGTGTTTTCCTAATGCTAGGAGTCTATTATAAACCACACTTGATTATATTAGAGGTCAAAAATCTCCCTGATAGATACCTTAGCCAAGATATTTATAACTCAAAAAGGGGAACTAATCCCAAAGATATCTCAATTATGGGGGAGTACTAACTCCACTAATGCGGGATCTATTCCCTATAATAGGGGAGTACCAAATCGGTTAGTTTATTCAATATGGGGTACCAAAGTCCTATATGACCCAACCTTCATTAGAGTTATGACCCCAAAATTCTTTTTATGATCATGCTCAATACTTTATATTGGGCTATATAGAGTTCTAGAAATGAATATCTTCTCAACATGACAATATGATGGTTGAGGTTGGCCTAATGGTACACGGCCTGAGTCTATCCACCCAAAACACCTCTATAAGGAATAATTCGTGATGTGGATGGAATACATGATATCAATTGGTCCTAAACATTCATGATGTGAAATAAAGGTTCATGACACGAATTTTAACTCTATAACCTCAATCTCCATCTATCTAGGATGCAGTCACTACATCAACTATGATCTCCTCTAAAATCCTTTGAAGACGTGCTAACCAATTTTGTCCCCTTACTAGACACTAGTTTCTTGTAACCCATTGTTGGGAATAGTGATATCTGACCATCCACATAAACAAATCATTATATGAACTTTGGTTCATATTTAAGAATCCATCCATCTCATTCAAGTAGATCCATCCATCACCACCATGAGAAATGGACTTTTCACCAAGTCTAGAACCTCATTTCGATAGGGTTCTTCACATCATCTATATAACTGTAATGTGAATTTGGGTGGTATATCATGATAGAACTCACCTAGAAATGGATGAATCACAGAAAATAGGACCCAATTATGAATTATGTTAAAAAATAGGGATAAAGACATCAAACACCAAAGTTAGTATCATTATTTAACAATGTGGTTTCTACCAACGATCATAGTTGTATAAACTAAATAATATAGAAGGATGAAATCAACAAATAAAGCATGTTATTTGTAAAAATATAATAATGTAAACAAACTATATTCGATAAATAATAAAATTTATTCAAGAATCCATAACAACTAGGAAAGAAATAAAAAATAACAATGACCTACCTTATCACTGGATCGATCACTTATGAATAATGAATATGAAACATTTCCATTGGATATTTTTGATAAATTTTATACTAATGATGAATCCTAATTACCTAAAATTTCCACTATTTGGTGTCCAAATTCCAAGGATCAATGAAAAAAATTGAGGGATATAAGAGATCAGAAAATCACCCTTTGTATTCTTGGAGTTTAAGAGAAATGGTTCTATTATGGAGAAAATTATAGTAATGGGAAAAAATATTAATAAGTTAGGAACATACCCATTCATGGAGTGGATCCCCGGTTTATGCCATAAACCACATACAATTTTAATATTCCAAAAAACCCATTTCAAGATCCATAATAACTGGGAGGATATCATACAATAAATTAATATTTACATTTTTAATCCTTCGAACCCATAAGCTTGAGAAATTAATCCCAATATATTCACTCCCTAAAAAATTATTCACATCATGATTTACCTCTTGAAGATAAAAACATAGAATAACTCAACAATTCCCCTCCCCAAACCCTTTCTATTCACCTAAACCACCCAAAAAACATCAGGTAACCTATTGATAAGGTTCTAGGTTGACATAAAAAATTAATTCATTGTCAATAGTCTACGAAACAAAACAAGATTCATTATAAGTTTAACCACAAAACTTTGACAAGGTGGGTGATCTTGTTTTGAAACAATTTGTCTCTTCAATGAAAAATAACCATCAGTTATTCCTCATAAGAGAGAGTATGATATAGTTGTATAAACATTGAGTTTAGTAAATATGAAGGATTAGGTTTGAAATTCCTTAGGAGATATACATATAACACATCATGAACTTAATATAGGTTCTTTATAAATTCCAAGAAATTAGCTATAATCATGATATGATCAATAATAAAAAAGGTACAAATATATATAGAGATCATCATTACCTTATTTTTAAATATCAAAAATATTGTCCATGAGGATATTCATATTAATACCTTATCACCTACTTAGAACTCTATATATCCTTGAGTATTATTAGTATAAATTTTCTGTTGACTATAAGATTCCTTAATGTATAGATGAATGCATCTGAACTTTTTTTAAATTTCACCAACTAACTATGGTATTAATAGTTTCATTTTTCAACTTCATCAATAGTACATTATAGTTCTTCACATCCTCAAATAGAGGGATTTATAATGATTCATCTAAATGCTTGAGTAAAATCTTTTATAATAAGAAAACTCAACCAAAGAAAGGTGTTGATCTCATCCACTTATGAAAATGATAGAATAATATCTTAACATAACTTATTGGTTTTTAATGTTCCTCTTAGACTGTCTATATTTCTAAGGATGTTATATAATATTTAAGTTAAACTCATTATTCAAATATTATTTTAGAATTCTCTAGATCATCGAGGTAAATCTTAGATCTCGATCAGACATAATATAATATGGCACCCCACGAAACCTTACCACATCTTAATGTATATCTTGGAAGGTTGATTAAAGGGGAAATATTCTCTAATATAAATAAAATTCACCTAATTTTTGAGGTAATCTACTATAACATAAATATCTTTATAGCCATTGGTTGTTTTGGGGAGTTTGTTGATGAAATCAATGGTATTATTTTCCCATTTCCATTTGTGATGGGTAACAGTTGTAACATCCCCCTAGGATTCTATATCTCAATATTAACTTGAATACATACCCTGAAATTATATACATACTATGAAATATTAATTTCACATTTTTAGGCTAGAAATACTCTATTAGATATCTATAAATCATCATAATTCCACGATGAAGAGAAAATGATGAACTGTGTGCTGTATCTAATAAGACCCTCATAAAATTTAGAATTGAAAGGGTAGATACTCAGTTCCTAAACCTGATTGTTCCATCAAAATTATGTTTTTACTTAGTAACATTATTAACCTTCTTCCATAGTTCAAAATCCTACTTCCATACCTCTTTAATACACATATGGATGGATGGTTAAATATTATCTTTATAATGATATGATCTGTCCCATTTCCTAATTATTTCATGATCCTTATTCTAAAAAAATAATTATTAAATATATTTAAATCCTTATAATAAAAAAACTAGAATGTTTCTTCTGACTTAGAGCATCAACCACCATGTTCTCTATCCTAGGGTTGTAAAGTATTGAGAAGTAATAATATTTAATCATCTCTAACCATATACTATAGTGCATGTTCAACTCTTTCTATGTGAATATGTACTTGAATATTTTTTGATCATTATATATATCAAAACTTTCACCATATAGACAATTAATCAACATCATTACTTAAAAAATTAATCCTCATAGCTTTAAATCATGAATTGGGAATTTTTTCTCATAAATATTTAATTTTTAGGAGATATAACTTATCATCCTATCATACTATATGAGGACACATCCTAGCCAATTATATTTTTCATGATTATAGTTAACAAAAATTTATCCACTAGAAGGTAGTGTGATCATAGTTGATCTGAAATTCTTTTAAACTTATTGAAATTTTCCTCACATTAATTTATCCAATGAAACTTTCACCATTCTAAGTCAACTTGGTTATTGGATTTTATAGCTGTGATAAATTTATCACAAATCATTTATAGAATCCAAAAAATACAAGAAAACTAAAGATCTCAATAACCATGGTTAGTCTAGTCCATTTATCAATAATTTTATTCTTTTCATGATCCAACGATACACCCTTCCCTAAGGCTATAATGAAACTTTCTATATCTAAAATTTAGATAAGCTAAATTTTTCATGTAACTTCTTCTTCCTAAAGGTCTTAAAAACAATCCTAAAATGATCTTCATACTATTTATTAATGTTGGAATATATATAATAATGTTATATATAATTTCTAACAAAAAACAATTAATGTAATATCTAAAGTCTCCATTCATTTTTTCCTTGAAGATATAAGGTACATTGGTAAGTATAAATGACATCACTATAAATTTATATTGTCCATACCTCTTACAAAAGGCTGTTTAGGTTCTATCCTCTATTTTGATTCTATGATGATAGTAACATACCATAATTTTTAAATTAATATATTTTTAAAGTATAATGTGATTTTATTTATTAAAAATGTTTCTTCTACATGAAAGGGCCACCCACAGAACATGATAATAACCCGTCACATCAGACAATGCAGTATGGCCTGAACCCATGAATGAAGGGTGACAAGGGAACAATTCTTACCATTAGACTACATGCTATCCTAGTTCCATATTCCAATATATATATATATATATATATATATATATTTCATGTATTATAGGATTAAATATAATAAATTTACATACTCATTATATATTTAAAATTACTATGTTTACTTCATGATTTAATGTATGTGGTATTTAACTGTTAGATATGTTCCCTTAAAAAGGTTTGTATTTTGATCTATTTAAATAATAATGAATTTAAATGGAATATTATAAAAGTAAATTTATATTAGATTTATGCATTTATGTTTTATAAATAATTTTATCATGTTAAAGAGAACAAGTATTATTTTAATTTGAAAAATGAAATAGTTTTTATTTTAACTAAATTGTTTTGCATGAATGACATGATTTTATTTAAAAGTTATGTTTTTAAATAAAATATTTTTATTTTTATAAAATTATATTAATTTTTGGATTCATCATATAAAAAATTTACCCTAGGGTGAATTTTTTAGATTTTTCTATAATATCTGATTTCTAGGAGAATAGTGAAAATATTGATTTTACAAATATTGAAAAATTTATGAAATCATTATGATGTAAGCATGAAATAAAATTTTATAAAATTTTTTTATCAAAAAATATATATTTAATGTGAAAAATAATAAATTTAAAATTATCATGTTGAAATTTTGAACCTATGTTTGATATTTTGATGACCAAGTTATATTTTATACAAATAAAAAAATTATTTTTGATTATTTAATTTTATTAAGGTAGTTTAAGGATACTATTCTATTTTGAAATGGTTCTAATATTAATATAAATAATTTTTTTTAATAATTAACCATGAAATTATTAGGAATCATTAATCCTCAATATTATTTGGCTTAATGATTAAATAGGAAAATACTTTTTTCAAAATACCCCTCCCCTTTGACTATATAAGCAACCCTCTTACACTCCATTATCCTCAGTCTCAAAATACTTTCCTATTACAAATTTCTACCATAATACCACTCTACCCATACTTCCCCACATAACTATGTTTTTTCCCATGAACAAACCCCTCCACTAAAGGTTTTATGATCAATCAAAAAAGGTGACTCAAGTGCTATGTAAGGGTTCTTAATATGAAACAATCTACTTTATTTTGATATTCTTTTACCCTTATATCCTTCAAATATTTTTTCATATTTTATAATTCCTATATATCCATTGTATTATAAACCATTTGATCCAGTTTTCATAACATTTTAATATTTACCTCTCATAAAACCCTTTTCATAACCTATTTTATATTGAAATAACATTTTTTTGTAGTTATCTCTTTTCATTTCCTATATAGGACTGTTATGGTATAAAATCCTTAAAATATAATTTTAAAATACTTACATTATTTAATTAACATGTTATTATAATCATTTTTAACTCTTATTGATTATATATGATAATTTTACATTCATAAAACCCATTTCATAATTCATTATTATGTCAAAATACATTTTTTTTCAAAGATGGTCTTTTAATTTCAAATAATACTATTAATTTTTCAATAATAAAATTAAGAACTAAAAATTTATCATAAATAAAGGATTTATTTATTATAAAATTACTATTATAAAAATTACATATTTACCATTTTTACCCTTCTTGAAAACCCTTTTGAAAAACATCATCCTTCATGGCGGTCATACACAACTTACATGAACAATGATGTTTTCATGAAATTAATATTATCATGGATATTATTTGAAATTGGTTCGATAATTTAATATTAAACTGATTTTAAGTTAATTTTATCATTATGTTTTTAATGGTAAATTATCAATTATAATAATAAAATCAAATGAAAAGAAATATGGTTATTTTTATCAATAAAAAACTATCTTTTTTAAGGAATGTTTTTGGGAAGATAACAAATTGATGAACTATTGAAATTAAATAATTTAGGAATGATATGTAATATATTACATGACCCTTCTAGATTTCATAAAACCACTGAAATAAGACCATTTACTATTATAAATATAGCATACGTTTTTGGATTTTATAAAATAAACGATCCCAAAATGAATGATGTGAATTATACCAAATTAGCAAATGGAAAAAACTTGATAATAATCAATAATAGTAAGGTAATAATCATGAAATATATTCTTAATCTGGTATATAATTAATATTTTTTTTATTTATGAATATGGTGGATGTATGAGTTATGTTAGGACTCAAGGTATGGGATTTCTTCTCTTAATTTATATTTAGTGGGTTATATTACTTCTTTATTGACTATGTTATTCTAGGATTATGTGTATAATGAAATACATTTTTTTTATATTTTATTTAAACATGTGTTATGTTGATTTACATTTATTACACATAATCACTTCATTATATAACTATCACTTCAATGTTATGATATTTGTAACAGTTGTTCATCTTTAATTTCCTTGCTTGAGACAAGTTTCATATTGAACAACATGTTTTATTTTTTTTATTTTACTTACCACCCCATGAATATATTTATTTCATAATATTTTATGTAATTCATGGGATTTAAGGAACCATATTGTGACAACTTATGGGTCACTGGTATGTATTATTAGAGTTTTTATTTATATGTAATTTGTTCTTGTGTTCTCGGAAGCTCATGGTTGGAAATTTGTATTTTGGGAAAACCTGAACTAGAACAAGGTTGGTGAATTGTTTTTATAACTATGTCATGGTGAGGTTTTGGGGATATTTTAATTTTTCATGGTTTGAGAATGGATTTTAGAACATTATATGGCTCAAAAGGAACCATGTGACTTTTAGTTTTGGGAGATAGTGGTTTCCACATGGTTGGTGCATGATTTTCCTAAACGTGGAGATAAATTGTATTATATTTCCAGGTCATTAAAAGAAGGTGTCGTAAAAACCCATACCCTAGTATCCTAGAGTCAGTGGTTACTTTATTAAATTTTCATAAAATACAAGTGATCAAATACCATAGGACTGAATAGTTTTGTATTCTTCATAAACTAGATACATACTTGAATCTCACCATAAATTTGAAAACATGAAAAAAAATATTTAAAAGTAAAAAATTACCTATACTTCTACTCATTCAAAGATTCCTTCTTCATATCATGGGGTAAGTGAACAAATAAGGGAGATCTCAGATGCTTAGTAATAGTTCCATTAAGTGGAAGCAATCATGAACAAATAAATCACAATCAATAATAAATAATCATTATGGAAAGGTAAATATTTGAACATTCATTTTATTTAATAAATAAATTGAATATCATGATTAGATAAGGCATAATCAATATGGAAAAGTAAACAAATTAACACACATTTCACCATCTTAATAACTTGAGAAAATAATTAATCCATGGATAATATAAATGTAATAATCTAATAGATCATATTTTTTAAACTCCTATTGAAGGAAATGCCTAATATTGGAAATCATGATATTATACATCATGATATCTATACCTTCATGGAATTTCACCTGATGGTTTAAAACTATAGGTAAAAATGCATTTAATGATAGCTTACTATGACATACCTCGACCTGAAACTGCTCTTTTATTTTAATTATTTTATTCATCCCTCATCATATTTTATTTTTTGTTTGATTGGGTTGAGTCCCAGTTTGAATTTTTGAGTTTTTATTTGGAAATGGGCATTTTTTTCTTGGCAGCATCTGACACACAGGAAGAGAACAGTTCGAGAACTATGCATCTTCGCCCAGGTAACCTTGCGATCTACCTGTGTTTTTAAAGAAAATAAAGTTTAAATGAAAAAAATAAAATAAAATATGAAAAATGAAAAAAATGTTTAATAATAATAGTAATATTCATATTATAATTTTGTTTTTATTATTAATATGTTGTTTATTAATAATAATAATATTATTAATTTATTATGTTTATTATTATTATTTTATTATTATTATTATTATTAATTTATTATTGTTTTAATAATTATTTTATTATTATTCTATTTTAGGTTAGATATTATTATTATTTTTAGACCCTAAGAGGGTATCCTTCACCATTGCGACCCCCTTGGAGACCTCATGTATCATGCGACCCTCTCCCCCTCTCTATGTAGCGTCACACACCATCTCCCCCTCACCTCCTAGCGGTGCACACCCCTCCCTCGGCTGGACCTCCCAGTGGTGCATGACCCCCTCGGCTAGACCTCCTTATGGCGCACAACCCCCCCCCCTTAGATGAACCTCCTTACGACCTGCAACCCCTTTGGCCGAACCTAGGGTTATGTTTTAACCCAGATTTTTGGAGTTCTTCTAGTTCTAGGGTATGAAAAGGATTCCTCGAGTCTCGTTCGCATGTGTTCCGACAACCATCACTGAAGGCGAAGCAGTTCGCTTCAATTCGGTTCACCCACTAACGATTTCAGTTAAGGTTTTATTCGATTATTCTTTGTCTCTTAGTTTTTATCTGGGTGTTTTGTAAATGATGAGTCTATGGTATTTAATTTAAGGTACATTAGATTATGCCTTGTGGTTTTAGGTTACCTCTACCTCTCCAGGTGAGGTATTATAACCACTTCTTAGTTTCACTTAATTAATTTAGAGAATTAAATTTGTTTTTGAGTCCTAGATAATTATTGCAGTGTGTTTTTTTCAACTTTAATGTGGTGTGCACACATGAAAAAAGGTATGAATATGTATATATACTCTATTTATGTGTTCTCACCTTGGTGTGGGGAATGCATGCATCAGTTCAAGGGTATATATATATATGAAGGTATGTGCATGGCAGTAGAAACTTCTAGTTAGAAAGCTCTAAGAGTTGAAAGTTTGATTTTGTTCCACCCTAAGGTAGGTACTATATTCCAATTCCTTTAATTTGAATCCCATGATTTCCTTATTGTTTTAAAAAAATGTTTTATATTTATGTAGTATACACATACTATGAAATATTTTGTGGTTTCTAAAATGATTATGTATTTGTTTTGTAAAATGAAATGTATTTCTAACTCCCTTTTGGTCTGAAGTGAATTTTCTTAAAAAGTGATTTCCAAAGTGGTTTTGAATTGGTAATGAATATTTCTGATGGCATTTGGCCTTTCATATAGTTTAGTTAAAAAATTGTAATGAAATGTTTGGTTCTCTAAAAATCTCCTATATGACTTACAAATATGGGTTTTGGTGTGAACTCGTGGTGAAATGGTGGTTTGACTTACTTGAAATAATTGAATAATTGTAGGCATGGGTTCAATCTTATTTTTAAATGTGTAGTACATTGGTTGTTCAATTGAGATTTTAAATGATTTTGGTTACATAAAAGTGTTGGGTGATTACGTGATCTAAAATTAAAAGTATTCCTTTTAAATAATTAATCCTGTTTGGCACTTTAAAAATGGTTTGTAAAAAATGAAAACCCATCTTGAGGCATTCACCCTTGTTTTAGAAATTGATGTGTATATTGAATATGTGGATTGTCATATGTTCCTAGTAAAGAGGATTGTTTTTTTATGTGATGGAAAAAGGGGGAATGTGCTCAAGGAGGGAGATTGGTAGTGATAGGGTGAGTTTGTTTTTGAATAAAGAGAATGATATATTCCTGTATGTTAGTTTTATGCAAACTCACCACCAACTGAAATAGAGCGCATGGGAATCCTGAGGTATCTAGGTGGGAAGACTAGTAATAGTACTCAAGATTATTTAGAAGTGGTTCATCTTGGTTTCTTCTAGAAGTATTGATGTTACAACACTAACTAAATGATTATGGATGATGATGGGAGTCTACTAGGTTATGTGGGTGCCCCTACTATTGACTCATGCATGATAATGCTATTGTTCGCGGTTTCTATACCACATTTCACTAATGTACGAGGTTCCTAGGGTCACATTTTTTTCTAGTTACCTATAGATATTGACCATTGTGCTCACTTATGACATGGTGTTTGTGAAATGATTTCCATTTTAGTTGATTCAAGATTGTTTCCTCCTTTGTAAAAGTACATGTTTTTAATTTTAAACTACTTTTCTTCCATTTTAAAATGACTATGCATGATTGTAAAATATTTTGAAAATGTGATAAAAAGGGAAAGGGTTTTCTTGGAAATGGATTACAATTTTTTTTAATAATGGTAAATATTATTCTTATGTGGTTTTATTTTCAAACTAACATGATTTTAGTTTTATTTTAATGGTAAGGGAATGTGGAGTTGTTTATCCTTGGAATTTATACTAAGAATCTTGATGCTCACAACTACTTTATTTTTTAGTTTCATGTCCCTCTAGTTTGGTTTTATTTGGAGAGAGTGTGGTTCTTTATCTTGTTTGGGTGTTTTTGGTTAGTTTTGAGATTTAGTGGTAATTTCAGAGGGTGCATGGTTGCTATGAATGACCGTGAAAGCCACATCCAGACCATGCAATTGCCTCTAATGACTTCCCATGTTCTCACCTATTTTTTTCATAGTCTCCCAAACCATGAGAACTATCCACGTTTCATAGTTGTTTATTTTAGAATTTGTAATCTTGATTCGTTGTGTGAATTTATTTCTTTAGTATGTTCTCGGTTTGAGTTTTAGTTGGTTTTGGGGAGTTTTTATTGGGTTGCAAAATTGAGGATTGGTCTATTTAAATTGGATTTAAAAAATCAAAATATTGGTTTGTTTGAAAATGAAATGAGTTATTTTGAAAATGGAAATTCATTTGGGAACAATTTTGGGATCTTTGAAAGCTTTTATAAATTTTAAATCAGAAGTGGATTTGGTAAATGTTTTGGGTTTTTTAAAATTTTTGGTGATATATGAAATTAATGTCTCTTGAAAATGAGAATTTGTAAATGATTTGTTTGACCTTTGGTATTCTTATGGATCTCATGTATATTGATAGTTGACATGGAGTTGGTATGTGTGGATGGGTGCCGATTTAGCATGGGAATGTACATACATGTGAGGATTCATAGAATACCAATGGTAGGTGATTGGTTTCTGAGGCTCGTTTTGTTTTCTAAAAGTATTTTTTGATAAGTGGGTGTGGTGGAATGATTTTTTTCAAAAAAGGGCTTGAAATGAAAGTAAATTTTGATGTGGGTTTTTGTGTTGATATGATTTTTAATGTGGAAAATGGTTTGAGTTCGAAATGAAAGTGGTGATTTAATAAGGGGAGTTTTGGTTTTATTGTGTAGTGCTTGGTTTTTTGAAATAGTATTCATGGGTTGAGATCATGATCGAGTTAAGATTTGATTTATGGTTGGATGTGGTGGATTTTTCTGATATGCGCTTTGAGTTTGGATTCTTGTTTTTCATTTAGAGTATGCATCCTAGAAATTTCCAATGTCCTCTAAAGGATAATTTTTGATTTATAGTTTTCCCAAAGTCTGAAAGGAGTGTTGGAGTGAAAACCTCTCTGTATGCTGTTTGTTTTCCCTATGGTGGTAAGGTTTGAAAGTGGTTGTGGTGTGACATGAGGAATTTGGGTGTGTCTTTGGGTATTTCATAACTCTAGATTTCATGGGGGAGTTAGCAATTCTAGTTTTCTTAAAAGGATTCTGTTTGGATTGATGAAGGGTACTTTCCCTTTTCTTTTTGCAAGTTGAGTTATAATGGGTGGAATTTGACAGAAGGTGTTTTAGTTTCTTGAGGTGCCTATGAAAGGTTCCCTATATAGTGAGGAGTGAGAAACAGAGGAACCTATTCCACGGGTGTCTCCCTCATCAATTTATATATCCTGATCTAAGGCCCATATGCTCGTTACTTCCAATGTTGTTGGTTTTTCACTCTAAGTCCTTTTTTCGTAATCCTTTGAAGTCCTATTGAGCTTGTTGCCACAAAAAAAGTTCTATAAGCTATGTTGTTGGAGGATAAATCCTCGTTTGGAGGTTGTAAGTTCCTGAATGTGGTGAAGAAAATGCTTCAAGAAATCAGGACTCCATCCATAGGTCCTGGAGTGAATCTTTTCACGCAGTCAGTATGTTGATAAGTGTGTGGGGATCCAAATCCAATGTACTTCCTCCAAAATCGGAGAGGATTTTGGATTACATTTCCTTTTCTGTGGTTATTTATTTTGGGATTTTTTTCTTTAAAGGTTTTTATGGCCTCTTTCCCAAAGTTTTTGTGGTTGTGTCTTGTGGTATATAAACATTCGAGTAACTAGTATTCCTTTGATTTTTTTTGGTTTTGGGTGTTACCCACTGGAGATTCTTGTGTCTTGAATTTGTGATGAGTTGGAAATCAGTTTTCATTTCAGGTTTCTTTTGTTCTCCCCCTCTCTTATGCTAGGATTCATTCAGTTTTGGTGTGTTCATGATGGAAGGTTTGACTCGTGTTGTGGTAGATATTATTAAAATGGTGGGGAGGCCCATCACCAGTCTTACAGGTGTCAAGAGTTGGGTTTGGTTTTGTGATTGGTTTTGATTTGGAAGGATCAATGTTAGCGAGGATCTTAATATAGTGGGGAGACCATCATGAAATAAACTAAGGGAAACTCAATCTTTAAAGAGCTCCTTATGAGGAAATCCCTTGTTTCTATTCCACCCGACCTCTATCGTGGTAATTTTTTAACTGGATAATGGGTCACATGATGAATGTTGGTGGAAGTTCCACTAATTTTTTGTAATTTCTATGTTAGGGGTTGGGGTGTTCCATGTTGTGGTTTTTTTGGAGAAGAGGATCCTTCACTATCAGTGATATCATTTATTTTTTCCAGTCTTGGGATCCCATTGACTGTTATTTTAGTTATTGAGTGATTTATTGGATTTCAGTCCTTAAATGACCCGAGTATTTTTCTCAGAATCATTGCATCTTTGATATGTGCTTTGACCAAACGAGTCATTTGGGAATTTTTGGTGGTAGAAAGTGTCACAGTGGGGAGAATTGTCACACCCCAACATGACACTGCTCTTAAATTTTAATTATTTTATTCATTTTTGGTCTTATTTTGTTTTTTGTTTGATTGGATTGAGTCCCGGTTTGAATATTTGAGTTTTTATTTAGAAATGGATATTTGGTCTTGGTAGCATCTGGTGTACGAGCATAGCACAATTTGAGAATTGGGCGGATTTTCCCAAGTAACCATGTGTTCTGTCTATGTTTTTAAATACAATAAATCTTAAATGAAAAAAATAAAATAAAATCTAAAAAATAAAATAAAAATTAAATGAATTTTTAATAATAATAGTGATATTCATAATATTATTATGTTTTTATTATCAATATGAATAAAAATATTATTATGATTATTAAGTTATTAATTTTATTATTATTATTAATAAGTTTACTATTATTGTTATTATTATTATGATTATTTTGATTATTATTATTATCATTATTATTATCATTATTTTATTTTTATTCGTTTTTTAGATTATATATTATTATTTTATTTTTTTAGACCCCAAGAGGGTCTCCTCTTTCACCATCACCCCCCCTAAGGCCCTCCTGTAGTGCGTGACCCTCTCCCCCTCTTCTACAGAATCACACACCATCTCCCCCTCACATCCCTGCGGCGCATGCCCCTCCCCCGACCGGACCTCCCATCGGTGCACGACCCCCCTCGGCTGGACCTCCTTGTGGCACACGACCCCCCTAGACCGGACCTCCCTTCAGTGCGAGACCCCTTCGACTGAACCGAGGGCTAGGTTTGAACCTAGATTTTTGGTGTTCTTATAGTTTTAAGTTTTGAGAAGGCTTCATCAGGTCTCATTCATGTGTGTTCTGACAACCACCACTAAAGGAGAAGAGGTTTGCTTCGATTCGGTCTTCCCACCAGTGATTTCAGTTATGGTATTCCTTCGTTCGTCTTTGTATCTTAGTTTTTATTTGGGGGTTTTGTATTTTATAAGTCTCTAGTATTTAATTTAAGGTGCATTGGATTGTGCAATGTGGTTTTAGGTTTCCGCTTCCTCTCTAGGTGAGGTTTTATAATCACTGCTTAGTTTCACTCAGTTAATTTAGGGTCTTCAAGGTGTTTTTGGGTCCTTGATAATTATTGCAGTGAGTTTTGGTCAACATTAATGGGGTGCGCATGCATGTACAAATGTATATATATATATATATATATATCCTCTATGTACATGTTCCCTCATGGAATGGGGAATACGTTCATCAGGTCAAGAATATATATATGGAGGTATGTTCTTATCAGTAGCATATTCTAGTTAGAAAGTGCCAAGAGTTAAAAGTTCGGTTTGGTTCCAACCTGAGGTAGGTCCCCTATTCCTATGCCTTTAATTTTAATCCCATTATCTCTTTCATGTTTTAAAAACACTTTTTATATTTATGAAATATACACATGCTATGAAATCGGGTTTCAGTTTTGAGAAATGATTATGCCTTTTTTTAAATGAAATGTATTTCTAAAGCCCATTTAGTGTTAATTGACTTTTCTTAAAAAGAGATTTTCTAAGTGGTTTTGAATTGGTAATGATTATTTGAAAAGGTGTTTGTAATTTTGGCCAGTTTAGTTATAAAAGTGTAATGACATGATTGGTTTTCCAAAAATATACTATGTGATTTCCAAGGATGGGTTTTGGTGTGAACTCGTTGCCAATTGGGGGTTTGACTTTCTTGAACGAATTGTATCATTGTAATAATGGGTTCAAGATTGTTTTTAAATGTGTAGTACATTGGTTGTTAAATTTATCTTTTAAATGATATTGGAAACTTAAAAGTGTTGGGTGATTATGTGTTCTGAAATGAAAAGTATTCCTTGTAAATAATTAAGCCTATTGGGCACTTTAAGAATGGTTTGTGAAAAAGAAAAACCCCTCTAGATTCATAGCACCTTGTTTTAGAAAATTATGTGTATGTTGAATGTGTGGATTGTGATATGTTCCGAGTAAATATGCTTGTTCATTTTTTTGTGTGATGGAAAAAGAGGGGATGTGCTCAAGGAGGGAGATCTGTGGTCAGATGGTGAGTTAATTTTTGAATAAACAGAATGATATTTTCATGTATATTAGTTTTATAAAACTCAACACCACCTGAAATAAAGCACATAGTATGACCGGTGTATCTAGGTGAGTAGACTAGGACTAGTATGCAAGATGATTCAGAAGTGGTTCATCCCAGTTTCATCTAGCATGATTAATGCTACAACACCAACTAAATGATTATGGATGATGATGGGAGACCACTAGGTTATGGGGGTGTCCTATAATAGTGGATCATGCACAATAACATTGTTGATCGTGGTTTCTATAACACATTTCACTGAGGTATGAGGTTCCTAGGGTCCCATTTGTGCTAGTTACGTATAGGGATTGACCATGGTGCTCACTTATGACACGGTGTTTGTGAAATTATTTCCATTTTAGTTGCTTCAAGCATGTTTCACCCTTTTTAAAAATAAATGTTTTTAATTTTAAACTGTTTGTATTTCATTTTAAAGTTACTGTGCATGATTGTAAAATATTTTGGAAATGTGATAAAAAGGGAAAGGTTTTTCTTAGAAATGGGTTTCCTAAATTTTTAAGAATGGAAAATATTATTCTTATGTGGTTTATTTTAAAAATAGCATGATTGGGGTTTCTTTTTAAAGATAAGGGTCTATGGAATTGTTTATCCTTGGAATTCCTACTCAGAATATCGATGATCACACCTACTTTATGTTTTTACTTTCAAGTTCCTCTAGTTTGCATCTCTCTTGGAGTGAGGGTGGTTCTGTGTCTCATGGTGACCCATGAGGTCACTTGAGGTATGTTTCACTACTTAGGTTATTTTTTTTTCTACTGTCAGTTTGTTCAATTTATTTTCTTTTATTTATCTTTATTTTCTTGTTTAAATCATTCTCAAATGCTTTATTTGGATTCCTAACACTGGTTGCCAGCCCATGGGGATCGAGAACACCCATCAGGCTATGTCACAGATCGTCTTGGGTGACCGGTTCGGGGTTATCCTAGGCTGATTTGTGAGATACTAATTCACCTCCTAAGACTATCGATGCATCAAGGGGATATATAATTTTGGGCCTCACCCATAAATTCATTTCTGAATAATTAATCATATATCAAATGATTGATTTAATTCATAAACAATATTCCTTATCAATAAAGGTATTTATTGAAAAAAATACATAATATCAATGTTTTCCCAGCCAACCATATAACATTCAATGTAAAACACCATATATAGAAATGATATATTATTTATTTAATGAGAATATTTATGATTAATAGTATTTATATTCCAAGGAAATGTAATATACAATGATCCCATGAAATCAAATATTTAAAGGGAAAGTTACTGAATACAAAATTAATCAAGAAAGTGAATTTCAATACTTTCCTAAGTCAAACTGATCATAAAATATCTATAAAAATGATAATGATGGTATAATTACAACATAACCCCAGTGTATTGTAATTACAATAAAGGTTTATTTTCATTGATGAATATAAATTCCATAAAAGTATCTTTAGAATCACTCTTGAGGAAAGTACCCATTTAACATTGATTTTTTTTTAAATTTCAAATTTACAGAATAATAGGATTTTTTTATTTTAAAAAAACAATTTATAATTATGAAGTAATATTCTAAGAAATCAGTGTGAATAATGGAATAAAGGTTTTTTTTCATGATGATTATTTTAAAAATAAATATTCGCTTCACATTTTTTAAGAAAATTCAAATGAAATATATTAGGAAAATGATAGGATGATTCATTTTTAAGACAATTTAAAAAAAAATAAAATTATGTTTAAAAAATAATTTAAGAAAGAATAGTAATTTTTTTAATTTTTTTAGAAAAAATGGATTTTTATGAGAAATTATTTTCAACCAAAGAAAAAAATGATGTCATATTTTATTAAAAACATTTTCTCAATCATTTTAAATACCAAAGAGTGGGAATGGTATTATTAAATGAAGACATTATGAATAACCATAGAAGAATAAAATAAATGTTTTTTATTAGAAAATAATCAATGTGGAATTAGAAAAAAATAATTACACACATAATCTTAAAATATCAAATATAATTAAGTAGTAATATAACCTAATGTAATGAAAATGTGTTATAAATTTAATTATAACTTGGTTATTTTCAATTAAAATATGTATAGATAAAATAATTAAAATTAATACTTAAAATACTAAAAATTATGAAGGATTCATGATATTAAATAAAAAATTCATAGTATATAAAACATATAAAGAAATTCCGTGCATATAATTAAAATATTCCATTATGATAGGAAATTGAGAGAAAATCTCTTACCTCCCACCTCCCTTTGGTTAGACACGCTTTATCGTATTTTATAATGGTTTTAAGAATATTAATAACTTATATCATAACCATATTAATGTTTATAACATTATATATGTTCCTATTATAACATATTATAACTCGTTCATTAATTATCATTTGTTATTATTATTATTGTTTCAGTTGTTAACTACCTTGTTTTTTCATGCATGTTTTGTCATTAAAGTTATGATTTTTGTTTATAAGATATAGTACCACAATATATAGAATGATATTAATTTTATAAATAACATATTTACTTATATTATTAATTTTTAAAACCATTCTTCAATGCTAGACATGGAAAATGAGTAGAATATCTTCACGGGGATGGTAGATTATATGTACGCACGAGTGATGATATCATTTTATTAATGGGTGAAAGGGTAAGGAAGTGGAAGAATAATAAATTTCAAATAATTAATATCATACAGTATTTATTATATATATTCATTATTTCTATTATTATGACTGTCCATGTGAGTCGGTGATGGAAAACAATTACACGGGTTTTTGAGGAGGTAGTCTACTGTACACACAAATGATGACTTTATTTCCCATTTGATGGAGTAAGAGATAGATAAATATTACTCCATAAATATAATAAAACATCAACGATGAAAATTACCTTCTCTTAGAATAACCTCAAAATTAAATTCATTGAATTGATAAAATTATTTTAAAACAAAACCCACAGGCTTGTCGAAGTATGGGTTTTCAATAAATGAACTTTTAAAACACAATATAATCTTATATTAATTATATGAATCATAATTATCAGGATATTAATTTTAATTCGTATAGTTAGATACATAATCTATAAATTTAATTTAAATTAGTCATCATTAAATATTATTATAATTAATTAAAATGGAGAAATATTATGCATTTAAAAATAATTTTTAGAAAATTAGGATTTTACCTCTAAAAAGAAAATTATATCAAAATCTGGTATAAGGAGTATTCAAAAGTGAAAAATTATTTTAAATATAATTAAATAATACTCATGTTACTTTGAAATATAAATCCAATATTATTGGGAATTTAAAATTACTTTATTTTACTAAAAGACCTAATATTATTTGAAAAATTGGTATTTCTCACTATTTACAGAAAAATAAACCTTTTAAGAAAAGTCCCAAAATATTACCCTATGATAATTTTGATATTATTATTTAATACATTATCTTCTTTTTATAAAATAATATTTTTAAGAGTGGTATAATTTTTTTATAATTCAAAAAACTAAAAATGAAAATTAAAACCATTTTTTATAGAATATGTATTTTGAAGCACAAAATGACTATACTAAAAATCTGAGTAATTATTTACAAAGAATTTATATATATATTTTTTTATTAGTATCTCTATGTATATATTTTAAAATTTAGTTAATCATATTCATACCATCCAATTCAACGACTAGGTTATAAAAGTCATATTTAAATTGTATATGATTGTTCCTTTAGGATCAATATTGTGTTCTGTATACACTAAAAACATAATGTTCTTATTTTAATGTATCAAGGTTGTATGACCACAATAAATCAAATAGATTTTTTTTGAAAAATATACTTTAAAATATTAGGGTGTTACATTCTCCCCAACTTCAATAAATTGTGTCTTCTTAATCTGACCATGCACTTAGAAATTCAAGGTTTGAAATTTGAAAATTCTTTTTTTTGAACCCACATCATAAAAAGGGTTAACAAGAATTTCAATTTATAAGAGTGAAAAGGATGTGTGAAGGTCATCTATAATAATACATAACTATGTTTCCTAGGAGGATAATACTGGTGGGAAGTGAAAATACGGACATAGAAGAAAATGGTAAATAATTATTGAGAGTGATCAAGATCATTAATCAAATGAAAGTTAATGATCGATAGAAATTTAATGACAAAAAAACCATTAATCTATTATGAGTTGAAATACTATTTGATTCATAAAATATACAGATAATAAGATAACATTTTTTTTCAAGATCCTTTCTCAAATGTTGAAGAATTATTTGGATTTCTAAGAATATAACTAAATATATATTCTTGATATTATTATATTTCATAAGAAAAATTTCATCATTTTGTTTTTCTTAAATCAATTTATACTTCATCTCTTACTCTAATAAATGAATATACAAAATTAATTTTTATACTTGAATCACTAAAATTTAATTTTAATGGATTATAAGATCCCTAAATGAGTGACCATTCTTGTAACACTCTGAGATTTTAAATGAGGAACCTCATGTTTGACAGTGTATGTGAAAAAAACTATGCATAGATGAGAATTTAACACCCTAATATTTTAAAATATATTTATTTTTAAATAAAATCAATCTTTTCGACAGCTAACAAAACACAGAACCCTGAGTCTGAATGAAACATAATATAGAATATCAATAGAACATAGTTATTACATTAACAAGTTATAATAGGAATAATTTAATTGTAAAAATTAAATATTTTTCACATGTAAAAAATAAATTCAACGGTTATCTATTTATTATAAATAATATAAGAACCAGTTGAAAGAAAAGGAAGTGTTTTATAAAAAACTGTATTTTTCTAAAAGGATATTTCATTGCACCTTATGAACGTAATTTAAAATTAAATTTCAACACTTTTAGAAAATTTATTTTTAAAATTAAACTTCATATTTTAAATAATAATATAAAAATTTACATATGGTAAAATTTTGGTATTTTTAAAAAATATTTATTTTTTAGTGAATAATGAAAAATAGCAATTTTTTTGCAAAATATTAAATTAATTAATTATTTTAAAAGGCACATTATGATTTGAATTTTATTTTAGATAAAATAAGTAAAATTCCGATATTTTTAATCCTTTTAGTTTCATTTTTATCTCTTTTATAATGTATTTTATTATAAATCTATTTTGGGGTTTAAAAAGAATTTTTTCTAAAAACAACTTCAATATACATAATGTTTCCACATTTTAATTAATCAAAATAACCCCGAATGAAAAATTATTTAAAAGAAATGTATATACTATAAATATGAATTTTATTTTTGAATTCATAAAATAATAATTTCTATTCATATATTTAATGTAAGATCATATTTTCCCTAACAAATATAATTCTTGAAAACCACTTTTCTCACATGTGTAACATCCCACCCCTTTTAAATGGATTGAGTTGTGGTGAAGGTGAAACTTCGACTTAGGTGACATCCCCAAGGCGCCAAAGGCTGGAAATAAATTCTGAGGGCTTCATGAACAATGAGGGACAATTTTCCCTTTTTAATGAAAACACCCAACAAAATAAGCCAATACTAAAATAACTACATGATGCTGGTTAACAATGTTTTACAACTCAACAAGACCAAAAAACCAAACTATAATAAACTATCATCAGAATAACCAACAGAAGACTAAAAAATAAAGTAAAAAATGCTATGACACAACTCCATAGCTCGACACCAATCTCCAATCTCCAGGCACCATAAGATCTATAACATCCCGGATAAATGAAGAATATAACATTTTCATATTTATTAATATTTATTAATTAAATATTAATTTTACTTTAAATGGGTTTCTATGTTCGATAGCGTACCTGATACGCAACAACGAGTTTCTTTGAAATCTTACGTTGCACACTAATAATATAATATTATTATTTTAAATGGTAGTTGACTCCTAGCTGTTGCATTGGAGGGAATGAAGAAAACTAAATACAATATGATTATACATGTTTGTTAAAAATATTTACATCTATCCAATAAAATTTAGAGGCTTGAAATGTGAATGAATCTAATTTTAAGCATAATTTACATTAAAAGGAAGATTTACCGCCTTTTAATGGAAAACCCTCATTAAATCTAATTTTTGTCACTTTAATACATTAAATTTGACCAAATAAAATCTTTCTTTAGAATGGGGACATCAAAATTTACTTTGTGTAAATTTTTGGAATTTTTTTGATAAAGTTTATTTTCTAATGAATAGTGAAAAATATTGTATTTTAATTCAAAACTGTGTATTAATCTAATTTATTTATATGGTTAGATTATATTTTTAATTGGTTTTAAAGTGTAATTATAATATATTTTTACCATTTAATCCAATTTTAGTCATTGGAATTAATTTCACTTTGAAATTGGACATAAACAAGTATCAATCTTTTGATAGTTATTGTTTCTTAAAAACATGCTATTTGTTTTGATAAAGGGAATTAATTTTAAAATTAATTAATGACACTTATATGTTTTGAATTTTTCTAAATTGACATCATTTTTGAATTAGGAATATCAAATATAGCTTAGGCTGAATTTTTGGTATTTTTCTTAAAAACTTCAATTTTTGATGAATAGTGAAACCACTTAGTGGTAGTTAAAAAAACTGACCTTTTAATTTAAATGAAAATTTACCACTTATGTGAATTGAATTTCAAAAATCTGACATACATGGTTGTTATCAAGAAGTAAAATGTGGTTCATTAAGATGAAAATAATTTTTGGTGAATAGTAACTTTTGACTTTTATTTACCGCGGTTAAAGGTAAATAGTTTAATTCAAGGTAAAAAGAATATTATAATAATTAAAAAATTACCTTAATATTTGTCCAAAACTTATTGGTTGAGTCATTAACGACCATGGGCATCCTTGGGTCGATTTTGGGACCCCATGGAGCCACTTGGGTGTGATAATGACAATTTAGATTAATTAATTTAATGTAAAGACAAAATTGACATTAATAAAAATCTTTTAGTAATTAATTTTTATATGGAGTTATGTAAGTCATATTTTCGACTACAAATATTCCTTGTAAATATAAAAATATTTCCTACATCATGGTTTTTTTTAAAATTTTTAGACAACAAATAAATTAAATTATTTATGACATAATAATGATGCAGTATTTACCTCATTAATAAATCATTTAAATAAATAAGATTATAATGATTAAAATAGTATCCAAAATATGTCAAATTCTGATTAGATGATTTTATTTAGACCAGGAGTCATATTATATTCATCTTTAATGATTTTTGGACCATTAGAAACCTAATATAATTATATAATAAAATAATAGTTTCACACTTTCCTAAAGAGCCCCTCCTCCCCCTTATAAAAGGATACCACTTATAAACAATTCCTCACACCTCTCAAGCCATTTGGCTCATCCAACCTATGCTCCATTAATCTCCCAAAATCCCTCTCCTCCCCCTAGAAGCCTTACCTTAGGCAGAAGGCACTTCAAGATGTCCTTTTGGTTCAAACCAATGGAAGTTACCCAAATTAAAGGTAATGATTTCTCTTAAATTGTTTTCTTTTATTTTACTTCTCCAACCCCTAAAATATTTTTATTCATTTATTTTGTAACAAAATCAGTATAATCAATATACTAAGATGTTGTTATGATAAGGATTCAAGCTACACTTACACACATCTCCATCTAATGGATGAAGAACATAATGTTTCTGTGGTTGGCAAACTAACACTTCACGAAACGATGATTATTCAAATATCTCCAACCGCCTCTCATGGTAGACATTATGATGGAACTGTATTTATATATGATATATATTATGTTTATGTTTTATTTATGCTTCTGTATTTTCCATTTATAGCACGACTTTATGGTTTCCATAGTGGGTAAATACGATAATCTCATTTGAGGAGGTGCAGACTACCGCTCCCTCAAAGTGATTTGATTCGTTAATGCCTTATGTGGGATGTATAAAGGATGAATTTAATGATATTATATATGATATTATACTGGAATTATAATATACCTATGTATCATTAGGTTTTATTTCCATTAAAATAAGAAATAGACATGAAAGTAGCGTTCATGCGTACGTACGACTTACCGTCTCCATGAACGGTGCATTTCATTTTTTACCTCTAAATGTTATGTACTATTATAAATACATGTATATACTAGATATATATGATATATATGATATAAAAATCATGAATATCATTCTGGATATAATGAACCATTGACCACATGAACAACATGTGATTATAAGAAGTCCATTTTTAACTCCAGTACCAAATATCGACAAAATGGACGTTATTAACTTAAATGATTACATAATGTTTATAACATGGTAATGAGTGATATAAAATGAATAATAAACTTGAAAAAGTTTCTTAAGAAAGTATAAATTAACTTTAGTTTATTATTCAGAAGATTAAAGAACGATCGAGTCAAGTCGGACACGAGGTAAAGGATCCGACCTCTCTCTTTCATTTCAAGTACTCTATTTTATGTCATTTATTTTATGCTCCATGTTATTATGTTGGAGGATGTTATTTTATATTCACCATACTATAATTTGTATTTTCAAATTATTATATACCCCCTCTTACTCTCATCAGTTCATTTTAATAATTTTTAAGTGGCGCCGTTAGGCTGCGGAATTGTTGTAAGGGGTTTCTTATGCCACTTTTAATTCTGTGAGATTTCCATTGTTCACCACTTATTTATTGCATGTGGTGTATTGTATAATTCCATTTGATATATATTATCATGATTATCTGTATATTCATGGTATCCTGTGATTAATTTTGTGGTTATTAACTTTTGTTCTTACAACTTGATTGATTACATCGTGGTAAAGGGTTTCATCTCACTTTTTATTCCCGTGAGATTCATGTTATATTCGCCACTATTTCATCTTGTGTGGTGTATGTACTGCCCACGATTTTACTCTTTGTGTAATATAATTTCATTTATAAGTATTTACATCTTCATTGAATGATCCTTCTATCATGTGGCATATGTTTTGTAAGTTACCAAAACGGTAAGGGAACCTTTTGCCCTCCTCTTTTTAAAAGACTTATTTTTGTTATATATTTTAATTTACATATTATTATGTTGGGATGTGTTCTTATATATCCTTATTGATGTAAATTTTATGTTCAAGTGATTAGATACCATTTTCTCTCTCATCAAATCATTTTCTGAATTTTAAAGTGACGCCGTTAGACTGTCAAATTTTTACAGGGGAACTTCTTAACCCAATTTCGATTCTTTGGGTTCATCTTGTACTTATTGAATATGTCATCATATGAATATGTGTGAATGACCTTTGATTGTTTTAAACTTAATATCCACTTATATTTCGTGTATTTATATTTGTCACACATAATTATGAGATTGATTTATCCTTAATTTAAGGATTCCATCTTTATAAGGGATTTTATCTCAATTTACATTTCTATTGAGACTTTATTTTTATTATGCACCAATTACCTATAATATGGTGTATATACTGTCCTTTGACATATTATATCATGAATCCCTTTATTCTCATGATATTAAAAAGTTCTGATTAAATTTTATTCCTCAATTATTTTTATTCAAGCGTCTCTCATTTTGTTAAAAACTATTTAACTAAAATATCGTTTTAAATGTTTTAAAGATTTATTCTTCTAAATATTTATCATTAATGACCATATTTTAAAAATGGTTTTAAGTATTTATTTATATGGACATTATTGTTTTAAAATTTTAATTCCTTTAAAATCTTCAAAGTGGTATCAGACACTTTGATTCAAAAATCTATTTTTAAATGGTTTATGAAAATGGATTGATTAATTAAATATCTTGAAATTAATTCTTGGGATTGAAAAAGAAATATTATTAGAGAAATGTTTACATTTGAAATATTTTATGTTTTATAATGGTACTTGGACATTTGACGGGTGGTTACGTGATAAACCATATGACGGGTGGTGCCGTGAATACCAGGATGGGTGGTTATGTTATAACCTCCAATGCATTGGGTATGGAAGGTGTCCGTATGACTATTCCATTTAGTGATATGTGTGGAAGTCGACTGTATGGTTATTCCATTTAGGTATGTTTATGTTCCAAGTTACCTTTATAAGTTATGTGTTCTTTATATGGGTTTTATGGTTATATTTTTGTTACAAAAGGGTAAGTAATGATCTTTTATTCAGTGAAGAGTATTTACTACTTCATAAAGGTGAAAAGTATTACTTATGTTAAATTATTCATGGTTTACTTATTGTTTTGAAAAAATAACAGTTTTACTTCTTTGTGTACCCCTTACTGATATTTTTATGCTCATCCAAAGTTTTTGAAATGTTTTTCACAGGACATAATGTGAAATAGGGTCAAGGATGGGTTCAAGGAAAATTCATGCTGTCTTAAACATGGAACTAGACATGACTCTTTTTTTTCAAGAGTTCATGTTTTGTAAAAAAATGGAAATTGTGTAGAAGTGTCTACTTTGTAATCTTTTGAGATGTAATAGTTATGTCCTAATTCTCTAAAACTCTAAACCTGAAAAGATCCTCAATGTGAATTATTCATTTAATTCCATATTATGTATGGTTTAAAGCTGGGTCCTTATAGTTGGTATCAGAGGTCGGTTTAGACAACTTTAGAGGTTAGGGTGTTATCTAAGCATAAGTAACATAACCATAATGGTTAGCATATTAGAAAGAGTCATAGTTATTTTGAATGAGTTTAAGATAACATGAATAAGTATTTACCCTCCTCATAAGACATTATATGATGATTTTACTGATTTAGTCACACTGACCTTTTTAGTTTTAGTAAATGGATGGATCTAGAAGGCACCAAAGTAACAGTGGATGTAAAGAAAAGGGTCACGGTTTTCTGAACGAGCAACTGAATGAAATGAGATATGAAATGAGAACTCTTATTGTTATTCTCAACCAAATATCTGGAGTCATTATTGAAAACCTGAAACTTGGTGATTTTTATAAGGCATCGTATATTCGAGAAACAAATCCATATGAAAATTTAGGTAATAATCATAAAGGTAAGTATGTTCAAAAACCTATGTGTCAAGGATGTGGAAATAAACACCTAGGAAAATGATTCAAAGGGACTGTAATATGATATAGAAGTGGGAATAAAGGTCATAAAGCAATAACCTTCCATGGAAAAATGAAGCATCCAGTTGACTCTAGGAAAGGGAAAGAAGTTATTTATGAGGGATAAATTGAATGTTTTAATTGTGGTGTGCATGGTTATTATACAAACAGGTTTCCTATGAAGATGTTTCAGGAATGGGATCACCAGGATCGTACAAATATTTGTTTACCAATACCTAATTCCATTCCGATTGGGGATGAAGAAACTGACAATGACCAATGAAAGGTATGGATTATTTCTTAACATATGTTTTGATATTATTGAATATTAGGATATGATTCATGATTCTGTTTGTAGGAAAGAAGTATTTTAGAATAAGTTGAAAAGGAATGGTTAATGGATCATGAAGAATGTTGAATGTGTAAGAAGTCACCATATAAGGGATTCAAGAGTTATGGTAGATTTTAGGATGGTGAAATGCTTATAAGTATTAAGGCTCTTTTGATGATGGGAATTACATTCGAAGAATTTTTATAGTATGTGTAACTATAAAGTTTGATATATGAAAATTTTATTCAAGGAATAATTATCTTTTCTTTTGTGGATATAGTTATAAAGAACCATTTCGGTTTATATGATCCGTGAATTTGAGGAAATTACAGGTTAATACATTTTTGGGATGCAAAATAAAAGTTATTAGAAAACATTCGTGGTTAAAATATTCTATGGTTATTTTTGATAAATTTATCTCTTTTTGGTAATGTTATAAAATTATATAGTTTTTAAAAAGAGACAGTATGCAGACCGTGTGACAACCCGTCACGTCAGACGAATATATGTGAATCGAACCCACAACCAAAGTGCGACTGATATTTATAACCTACCATTGGACTACATGAAGTCCTTGGTTAGTTTGACTAATTATTTTTAGTTAGATGATTTTATTAATCCATAATAAGTTTATTTTGGGTTATCTATGGAAATTATTAACCTATCATGGAGAATATTTGAATAGGTTAATTTCTTTTCAATATGAGATTTTAAGAGTAACTGATTTTATTTGGAGATAAATGTTAAGATTTATCTTAGAAGACTATATGATTAAATCCTTCAGAGATTTGGGTTTCAGTCTTAGTTTGGATTAATTTGAATAATTTTAAGGACAACTTTTTATAGAATGGTATTTGTTGAACTTTGGGTTTTGTTAGATAAATTTTGGAGATTAAGAGTAGTTTTTAATTATGTAAAAGTTTATCCTTTTGGGGGATTATCTGATCTTGTACTAAAGATTTTGGTTTTAGTTAATATCTAAAGAAAATGGAAATATATAGTTCATATTTTGTGGATTATTTGATTTTCTCGAAGTTGATTATAACACTTTTAATGTAAAAAAAGTCATCCTGAATACTCATCGTTTGGAGAAAGTATGAGTTTGTGTTAGAAATCTAGTAAAAGATGAATGTCTACATGACAAGTTAGTATATTTCCTAATTTTTTTAGTTAATATCATAAATAAATTCCTCAATGAAAAGTAACCTAAAACAAAAAACTTTTCTATTAACTTTTCATAATGGGGAATCAAACACTGTTTAACCCATCACAAGTTTGTGAATTTCTGGTGGTTAACTTTCTCCTAAACATGTTTTTTATCGCTCTCCATCAGAACTTGAAGGTTTGTTTTGTCCTCCATATACATGTTTTCATGGAATCCTAGTATCTGTTGTCTAGGGTAACCTTTTTTCTTCTCTTCTTTTATTTTAAAGTGATAGTTTTATTGACTCTTTTTCCGATATGGGGCTTTCAATGAAGTTCCCGAGACCAATTTTTAAATTATGAGGACACAATTCCCAAAAGGGGGGAAGGATGTAACATCCCGGATAAATGAAGAATATGAAATTTTCATATTTATTAATATTTGTGAATTAAATATTAATTTTACTTTAAATGGGTTGCTATGTTCGATATCATACCTGATATGCAACAACGGGTTTCTTTGAAATCTTATGTTGCACACTAATAATATAATATTATTATTTTAAATGGCAGTTGACTCCTAGCTTTTATATTGGTGGGAATGAATAAAACTTACTAAAATATGATTATACATGTTTGTCAAAAATATTTACATCTATCCAATAAAAGTTAGAGGCTTGAAATGTGAATGAATCTAATTTTAAGCATAATTTACATTAAAAGGCCGATTTAACGCCTTTTAATAGAAAACCCTCATTAAATCTAATTTTGGTCACTTTAATACATTCAATTTGACAAAATAAAATCTTTCTTTAGAATGGGGACATAAAAATTTACTTTGTGTAAATTTTTGGAATTTTTCTGATAAAGTTCATTTTCTAACGAATAGTGAAAAATATTGTATTTTAATTCAAAACTGTGTTTTAATATAATTTTTTTATATGGTTATATTATCTTTTTAATTGGTTTTAAAGTTTAATTATAATATATTTTTACCATTTAATCCAATTTTGGTCATCTGAATTAATTTCACTTTGAAATTGAACATAAACAAGTATCAATCTTTTGATAGTTATTATTTCTTAAAAACACGCTATTTGTTTTGATAACGAGAATTAATTTTAAAATTAATTAATTCCAATTCTATGTTTTGAATTTGGAAAAATAGACATTATTTTTGAATTCATAATATCAAATATAGATTAGGATTAATTTTTGGTATTTTTCTGAAAAACATCAATTTTTGATGAATAGTGAAACCACTTAGTGGTAGTTAAAAAAACTGACTTTTTCATTTAAATAAAATTTTACCACTTATGTGAATTTAATTTCAAAAATCCAACATACATGTTTGTTTTACAGAAGTAAAATGTGGTTCATTAGGATGAAAATAATTTTTGGTGAATAGTAACTTTTGACTTTTATTTACTGCGGTTAAAGGTAAATAGGTTAATTCAAGGTAAAAAGAATATTATAATAATTCCAAATTACCTTAATACTTGTCCAAAACTTATTGGTTGATTCATTAACGACCATGGGAATCCTTGGGTCGATTTTGGGACCCCATTGAGCCACTTGGGTGTGATAATGACAATTTAGATTAATTAATTTAATGTAAAGACAAAATTGACATTAACAAAAATCTTTTAGTAATTAATTTTTATATGGTGTTATGTATGTCATATTTTCGACTATAATGATTCCTTGTAAATACAAAAAGATTTCCTACATCATGGTATTTTTTTTATAATTTTTAGACAACAAATAAATTAAATTATTTATGACATAATAATGATGTAGTATTTACCTCATTAATAAATTATTTAAATAAATAAGATTATAATGATTAAAATAATATCCAAAACATGTAAAATTCTGATTTGATGATTTTATTTCGACCAGGAGTCATCTTATATTCATCTTTAATGATTTTTGGATCATTAGAAACTGAATATAATTATATAATAAACTAATAGTTTCACACTTTCCTAAAGAGCCCCTCCTCCGCCTTATAAAAGAAGACCACTTATAACCAATTACTCACACCTCTCAAGCCATTTGGATCATCCAAACTCTGCCCAATTAATATCCCTACATCCCTCTACTCTCCCAATAATCCTTACCTTAGGCAGAAGGCACTTCAAGAAGTCCTTTTGGTTCAAACCAAAGGAAGTTACCCAAATTAAAGGTAATGATTTCTCTTAAATTGTTTTCTTTTATTTTACTTCTCCAACCCCTAAACTCTTTTTATTACTTCCTTTTGTAACATCATCAGTATACTAAATATACTAAGATGTTTTTATGAGAAGGATTCGAGCTACAATTACACACACATCCATCTAATGGATGAAGAACATAATGTTTCTGTGGATGAAAAACTAACACCTCATGAAACGATGATTGTTCAAATATCTCAAACCGCCTCTCATGGTGGACATTATGATGGAACTGTATTTATATATGATATATATTATGTTTATTTTTTCTTTATTCTTCTGTATTTTCCATTTATATCATGTCTTAATGGTTTCCATAGTGGGTAAATACGATAATCTCATTTGAGGAAGTGCAGACTACCGCCCCCTCAAAGTGATTTGATTTGTTAATGCCTTATGTGGGATTTATAAAGGATGGAGTTAATGATATTATATATGATATTATACTGGAATTATAATATAACTATGTATCATTATGTTTTATTTCCATTAAAATAAGAAATAGAAATGAAAGTAGCGTTCATGCGTACGTATGGCTTACCGTCTCCATGAACGGTGCATTTCATTTCTTACCTCTAAATGTTATGTACTATTATAAATACATGTATATACTGGATATATATGATATATATGATATCCAAATCATGAATATCATTCTGTATATAATTAACCATTGACCACATGAACAACATGTGATTATAAGAAGTCCATTTTTGACTCCAGTACCAAATATCGACAAAATGGATGTTATTAACTTAAAGGATTAAATAATGTTTATAACATGGTAATAAGTGATATAAAAGGAATAATAAACTTGAAAAAGGTTCTTAAGAAAGTATAGATTAACTTTAGTTTATTATTCAGGAGATTAAATAACGGTCGAGTCAAGTCGGACATGAGGTAAGGGATCCGACCTCTCTCTTTCATTTCAAGTACTCTCTTTTATGTCATTTATTTTATGCTCCATGTTATTATGTTGGAGAATGTTATTTTATATTCAACATACTATAATTTGTATTTTAAAATTATTTTATACCCCCTCTTACTCTCATCAGTTCATTTTAAGAATTTTTAAGTGGCGCCGTTAGGCTGCGGAATTTTTGTAAGGGATTTCTTATACCACTTTTAATTTCATGAGATTTCCATTGTTTGCCACTTATTTATTGCATGTGGTGTATTGTATACTAACATTTGATATATATTATCATGATTCTATGTATATTCATGGTATTCTGTGGTTAATTTTGTGGTTATTAACTTTTTTTCTTACGACTTGATTGATTACAACGTGGTAAAGGGTTTCATCTCAATTTTTATTCCCGTGAGATTCATGCTATATTCACCACTATTTCCTCTTGTGTGGTGTATGTACTACCCATTATTTTACTCTTTATGTAATATAATTTTATTTATAAGTATTGACATCTTTATTTAATGATCCTTCTATCATGTGGCATATGTTTTGTAAGTTACCAAAATGGTAAGGGAACCTTTCACCCTCCTCTTTTTAAAAGACTTCTTTTTGTTATGTCTTTTAATTTAAATCTTATTATGTTGGGATGTGTTCTTATATATCCTTATTGATGTAAATTTTATGTTCAAGTGATGAGATACCATTTTTTCTCTCATCAACTCATTTTGTGAATTTTAAAGTGACGCCGTTAGGCTGTCGAATTTTTACACGGGAACTTCTTAACCCAATTTCGATTCTTTGGGGTCAACTTGTACTTATTGAATATGTCATCCTATGAATATGTTTGAATGAACTCTTATTGTTTTACACTTAATATCAAATTATATTGGGTGTATTTATATTTGTCACACATAATTATGAGACTGATTTATCCTTAATTTAAGGATTCCATCTTTATAAGGGATTTTATCTCAATTTACATTTCCATTGAGACTTCATTTTTGTTATGCACCAATTCCCTCTAATATGGTGTATATAATGTCATTTGACATATTATATCATGAATCCCTTTATTCTCATAATATTAAAAAGTTCTGATTAAATGTTATTCCTCAATTATTTTTATTCAATCATCTCTCATTTTGTTAAAAACTCTTTAACTAAAATAACGTTTTAAATGTTTTAAATATTTATTCTTATAAATATTTATCATTAATTTCCATGTTTTAAAAATGGTTTTAAGGATTTATTTATATGGACATTATTGTTTTAAAATTTTAATTCCTTTAAAATCTTCAAAGTGGTATGGGACACTTTGATTAAAAAATCTATTTTTAAATGGTTTATGAAAATGGATTGATTAATTCAATATCTTAAAATTACTTCTTATGATTGAAAAAGAAATATTATTAGATAAATGTTTACATTTGCAATATTTTATGTTTTATGATGGTACTTGGACATTTTACTGGTGGTTACATGATAAACCATATGACGGGTTGTGCCGTGAATACCAGGACGGGTGGTTACGTTATAACCTCCAATGCATTGGTTATGGAAGTCGGCCATATGGATATTCCATTTAGTGATATGTGTGGAAGTCGACCGTATGGTTATTCCATTTAAGTATGTTTATGTCCCAAGTTACCTTTATAAGTTATGTGTTCTTTATATGGGTTTTATGGTAATCTTTTGGTTACAAAAGGGTAAGTAATGATCTTTTATTTAGTGAAGAGTATTTACTACTTCATAAAGGTGAAAAGTATTACTTATGTTAAAGTATTCATGGTTTACTTGTTGTTTTGAAAAACTAACAGTTTTACTTCTTTGTGTATCACTTACTGTGCTTTTTTATGCTCATCCAATGTTTTTGAAATGTTTTTCACAGGACATAATGTGGAATAGGGTCAAGGATGGGATCAAGGAAAATTTATGCTGTCTTAAACATGGAACTAGACATGACTCTTTTTTTTTCAAGAGTTAATGTTTTGTAAAAAAAGGAAATTGTGTAGAAGTATCTACTTTGTAATCTTTTGAGATTTAATAGTTATGTCATAATTATCTAAAACTCTAAACCTAAAAAGATCCTCAATTTGAATGATTCATTTAATTCCATATTATGTACGGTTTAAGGCTGGGTCCTTATAAGATCTCCCAAGCATCACAAAGTGCCGCAAAAAGGAAGGAGATCCTTTTCCTATTCCCTGGAATAAAACATCTGAAAAAGAACCAAAGTGCCAAAGAAGGTGGTGAGTAATAATACTCAGTAGGTTTTCCCCAAATGAGTTCCCTACATACACCACTAGGATAAAACTGGTTAGCACAAATTATATAAAACAATTTATATAAAACCATGAACAAGACAATAATTTTCACCAATCCAAACACACCCTTACCAAACCATTTTACCCAATTCAACACAATACCAAGGAAATCAACCAAACACAACATTAACCATTTTTCAACGCATATTGGAACACCTAATTCATCTTTCATGGATGAACACATAACACAACCATATCCAAAAACCAACCACATGGGCTCAGTGTTCATTGATGGTGGAACATCATTTCCATAACCTATCTCCTTTTTATTGTGGTACTTCATGACCACTTAATGGTGGTACTTCACGACCATGATCCATCCCATCCAAGCATTTCATAACCTCTTATGAAAGAAAACATTCCAATAACATTTTCCAAAATCACATTAACTAATACATGTACAAACCCATGCCACACCACAATTATCAAGCCAAACATTCCCTTAAGAAAATATAAAATTACAACACAAAGCATAACCATTTCAATAAATTAATATCTATTTAAAACACCCTTAAACAATATCTATTCCAAACAAAATTTCAATAAAAAAACTTTTTTTATTGAAAACCTTATTTGTGAACCATTTTCTATAAATGCACTATGCCAATGATTTAAAAAGTACCATTTTTAAATCCAACTTCAAGCATGTTAAACCATAATAAACCATTTTACCAAATAAAAAAACATAACCCAAAGAGTTACAAATAATATTCGCACATCAAAAACATTATCAATTTCAAGAAACGACTATTTATTTAAAATAAAGGCTTCAGGTTCTATAAAAATGGAGTAGAGAGAGAAGCCACCTACCTTAGGGTTTCTATGCAAATGACCCACCACACCACCTCACACTAAATCTGGGTAAAACATCCATGAAAATACCTTATATATCTTTGCCTAACATTAAAATACCAACTCTCATCATTTTAGGAAACAAAAACCCTTGATCTATATGGGATAGATGTACATCTAGAAAACTAAGAGAGAGGTAGAAATATATAATTGAAAACATGAAACAACCAAGATAGAAGACTTTATAGATGAGAATAACCTTAAAATCACAAAATAAACCCTTCAATTCGCTTCCAAAATGAGTGGTAGAGTCTCCCAAACCCATGATAAAAATAAATCCCGAGTTGGGATGTTATGGGAGGTGAAATAGGGTGTTTAGGGTTAATACTGAGCCCCCCTATTTAAAACCCCCTTTTAATACCATACATGGTTAGATCACACATTTAGACAAACCGTGTGCTAATCGTGCTACTACTACTATCCCAAAGGGTGTATGCATGGTTGTCTCACATGGTTAGACAAACCCTACACCAACCATAAAAAATCCCACTACCTCAAGTATCACAGTTTACCTAGGCTAGCCACATAGTTTGTAAACCATGTCCCTTAACTGTGAACCCACCCCCTTTCCTCTACCTCATTGTGCACAATTACCAAGGTTTGTTTCTCAGTTTCCACTAACCGTACTGAAAACGTGCACCCCTAGAAAAGATTCCAAACCATAAAAAACACTTCCAAACTCTCCCAAAAATTACCCAACCACTTTAAATACATAAAGAGAAATAAAAAAGGGTTACATACCTCAAATAGGGGTAAAAAATTATCCCCAACATTTGAATTTCCATCCTAAAAAGTAGAGAACCATCACATTTCTAAAAGAGCTCGAGCCATTTCTCTACCATCTCTTTCTCCCACTCCTAAGTCTCCTCTTAAATCTGACCATGTTACCACAGAACCTGAACTAGACCATTTCTTTTACCATTAAATACTTTCTATTAACTATCCTTAATCTAAACTGGCATGTTCACCAAATAATCATCTGAATCTTGCTCAATATGATCCTAATGAATCAAATGGTCATGATCCGGCTGGCACTTTTTCAACCGAGACACATGAAACACATTATTTACCACACTGA
Organism: Viscum album; assembly: GCA_963277665.1. Lineage (NCBI taxonomy): Eukaryota > Viridiplantae > Streptophyta > Magnoliopsida > Santalales > Viscaceae > Viscum > Viscum album. The sequence continues at coordinate 764,684,784 of OY728122.1, forward strand.
ACCATGGTGGAAAAGAAAATTGATATGCCACCTCTCTATCCTACTCAGGTATCTCAAATGGCCTAATATACCTTGGGGATGACTTTAACTTCTTCCCAAAACAATGATGTCCCAACCTTGGAGAAATTCTCAAGAACACATGATCACCCACCACAAATGACAACGACCATCGATGATGGTCCACATATTATTTTTGATTACTATTTTCTATCACCATTCTATTGTGGATCAATTCAATCTTCTATTCCATCTCTTAGACATTCCTCAACCTAACAAATGATGTTTCACCTATTTCCTCCCAACAAAGTAGAGAACAACATAGATTCCCATACAATTCTTTAAACAAGGCCACATATTTGGAGTCTTGATAACTATTATTGTAGGAGAACTCCACTAAAGGTAAGTGATCCTCCCATGAGCCACCAAAATCCATCATAGAATCCCATAACATATCTTCTAAGATTTTTATCATCCTCTCAGATTTCCCATCCATTTGAGGATGATATGCTATGATCATAGTCAACTGATTCCCAAGGGCTTGCTGCAAATATTTAAAAAAATGAGATGTAAACCTCAGATCTCTATCTAATACAATTGAAACTTGAACATCATGCCTCTTTAACACATCCAAGATATAGATTTTGGATAGATACTCCACCATATGGGATTCATGAATATGGATGAAATGGGATGACTTTGTGAGACAATCCACTATTACCCATATGGAATCATTCTTCCTAACCATTCTTGGGAGGCGTATTATAAAATCCATCTCTATCTACTCCCACTTCCATAGTGGGATATGTAAAGGCTGCAACATACCCACTGGCCATTGATGCTCTGCCTTGACTTGATGACAAGTCAAGCATCACAAAAAAAACTCATCCGGTTTACTTTTCATACTAGCCCACCAAAACTGGCCTTTTAACCCCCTGTACATTTTATGAATTCAAATATGGAAAAACCATTTGGAATAATGGTAAGCACTTAGAATGTGTTCTTGAAAATCCACCAGTACCAACATTGGATTCCAAAATCAAAACACTAAATTACCATATAGTTTCTATCCCTCAATGGTCTTACCACCATTGAGCTTAGACTGCATAGCCACTCAGTCTGAATCAGAAATATATGCCACTTTAACCATAAAAAAAAATTCAGGAATCTATGAGACGAGAAAGAAACCCACTAACTCACCATGATCTTCACATTCCAACCATATTTCAACTGTAAATACCATCAACTGCCACTGATCTGATGCTTGTTTCACCAATTGATCATATGACTTACTACTTAATGCAACCACCACTGAATTTTCCTTACCCAGTGTGTACATCAAGTCAACATCAAACATCTATTGATACTCTATCCATCTCCTTTGACTCAATTTCAAATCTCTCTGTGATAAAATATGCTTCAATCTCTTATGATTGGTATACACTGTGAATTTATCACTGAAGAGTTAGTGATGCCACATTTTCAAAGCATACACCACAAATGCTAACTCCAAATAATGCGTTGGGTAGATCTTCTCATGAAACCTCAACTACCATGACCCATATGCAACCACATGATCCCCTTTCATGAGAACACACCCCAACCTTGATCCCAATGCATCACAATACACCATGTACCATTTCCACGTCTTTGTAAAAACCAATATTGGTTATGATGTATGATGACCCTTAAGCTCTTAAAAATATTTCTATCACATCTCATTCCATTGAAATGGAAAATTATTTCCTTTTAATGTTGTCATTGGTGAAGATAATCACGAGAATTCATGAAGAAAGCATCGATAATACCAAGATAGACTATGCAATCTCTGTATCTCAAAATAATTACTCTGTGGTTTCTAAGAGATAAAAACCTATATCTTCTTTGGATCCACTGAAACACGTCTTTGAGAAATCACATGGCCAAGAAAATGTTACTATTGCATCCAAAAGTCACACTTTAAAAATTTGGCATACAATTGATGATCTATAAAGATTCCCAACACTACTGCCTAGTGTTTATCTTTCTCATCCCCTGTCCTTGAATACACTAGTATATCATCCATGAATACATCCATGAAAGAATCCAGACATCTCTAAATTATTCAATTAATCAATTCCATAAAGACCAATGGTTCATTTTTAATACCAAAGTGCACAACCACATTCTCATAATGGCCATATTTAATCTTTATGACTTTTTTAGGAAATATCCTCCTTCTGCACCCACAACTAATGATATCCTGGTTGAAATTAAATTTTGGAGAACCACTGAGCTCCCCTCAACAAATAGAACAATTCATAAATTAATGGGAGTGTATATTAGTTTTTTATTGTAACTTTGTTAAGCTTATGATAGTCAACACACAACCAAAGAGTTACATACACGATTTTAACAAAAAAACTAGTGATTCCCATAGAGACGTGCTAGGTTGGATGAACCCTTTATTTTCTTGCTCCTCCAATTACACTTTCAATTCCCTCATCTGGTGGTGGAATCCGGTAAGATGAAAGTAAGATAGGACTGGTTCTCGAAAGGAGATCAATCATAAAATCCAATTTTCTCATGGGTGGAAACACAAAGAATTATTTACGAAAGAGATGATTGAATACTACTGGGAAAATAATTTTCTCTACCTCTTTGACCAATTCCAACGATAAAGCTGCTAACTGATATGAGATCATCTCAACTACTAGTGCCAACAAATGCATTGCATGCACCCTTTAACTCTTTTCTCCTTTAAAGAGGATATCAACACCAAACTCCATCGTAAAACTCACTGTTCATGCATAATAGTTAACATGGGCCTTAAACATCATCAACCAATCCATAACCAAGATTACATCATACACATCCATCTCAATAATTGATAATTCCCCTATTAGATCAACCCCATCCACAACTAAACATTATAATCTACACAGGAAGGCTTGAAACTCTTTTTCACCCAGAGGAGTTAGATATTTCAGAACAGAAGGAATCATATCCACACTTAAACCCAAAGAATCAATGACATGATAAGAAATTAAAGAATGTTATTCCCCCATATCAAAAGACCCATGAATAAAGTTATCATTCAAAAGAATATCACATCTAACCATGGATGGTCTTGAATGATCATCCACCACAACCTGCTCAGCACCAAAAACTTCTTTCTCTCCATAATATTCTCTTTACTAAACTACTAAAGCTTATCCTACTAAAGAGTCATGGTATTTCTAGAATCACCATATCTAACATGGCTCTTCTAGAGAGGGGTATGCTTCTGCCACCATTCTGTCGAGGCATAAGATGCCAGTGACCCCTAAGTAGTGTCACAAACACCCAAAATTAGAGCATTGTGACAATAACATTGAATATTCCCCTTTTCTTTTAGTTATGAAATGCTCGAGGCTATTCTATAAAGTAATTATTCATGTGGCCTATAGAACCACACTGAAAACATCATGGCTTACTCTGATGCTTTAGAGGAAGATTCACTGATCCTTATATGAGGTTCTGAACCATACTCTTACCCTGGAAATAAGTGAACCTCTTCCGCTTGATCCTCGTGTTAGAGTTCCCACATTTCCCCATGGGTACCAACATGCTTCCCTCACTCATATTCCCTAAGATATACCATTCATCCATTTTTTATCTATTCACCATTGCTATAAAATTACTTATATATAGAACCATGCTTTTTGAACTAATTTATTACCTCAATCCAAATTCAAATATCAATGACTTCAAGGACACACTAGCTGCCACCTCAGGTGAAAACCACAATATGTTCATAAACTAAGCTGAATATTCCACCATCGATATATTATTTTTCTTCAAGATTAATAAATCCATTGGGTGCTGAATTTTGAACATATGACTGTAGAATTTTTTGTTAAACAATTCCTCAAAACCATCCCATATCATACCTTGGTCCGTTCCAACCTGGACCGCCAACCCCACCAACTATCATGAAAGGTCTTTTAACATGTACATATCCAAATTAAATATTAACTCTTCCAACATTATCTAGAAATAGAAGATTTGATTCATTCTGTTTATCCATGATTCCACACTTTATGGTTCTGAATCACCCTGAAAAATGGGTGTATTATACTTTTGAAACTCAACTGAGTGATACACATGCCTCAACTCATCACTTATATTACCACTTTCCACAACATGGAAAGTTTTCACTATGCTCTAAGCTAGCTACTGGTTTACCTGGGGATCAGGTCAACCACATTTTCCAAATCATCCTCTGATTCATCTAAATGACATCTACCCAGTTCCATTTCTCTCAGCATAAGAACTACCATAAGCCTAACTCCCTAACAACTTATGGCTTATAATTTCAAATTATATGACATTCCTGCTATCACAACCAATATTTCCATGTCCAACCATTTTGAAAAATCCACTATTTTTTGAAAATTGACCCATTTTAAAAAAACCACAACCATTCTCTTTACAAAACCACACATTTGAAATCAATTTTCAGATTTCTCAAAAATCAACACATTCATACCAAAACATAAATCATCATGCCCAATAAAACATGAAATCATAGTGGGAAGTCATTTATACCATGTATTTCCTGATCATCTCATCGAGTACAACCAAGAAAATGATATCATGCTTCTATAAGTGTCTCCAAAACACTTATGTACCCAAATCCCTAGTAATTTGATGTTCATCTAAAAGGGATAACTACTTCCTTTTATTATATACATTTAATGTTCTGAAAATCCTACACCTTGATACCATCCCAACTTAAGTATTACACCATGAACGAATGTAAACTACAAGACCAAAAACCAATGGAAAGACTGAACAAGTCCGACTTTCCTTGTACGTCAGGGATTGAACAAGCTAATACCACTTGTAACAACCAACCCCTCCTTACTAGCTTGAGTTTAGGTGGAGATTCCACTTGTCCTTAGGTGACATCCCCAAGGCTGGAAATAAATTTCGAAGGATTCATGAACATAATGGGATGATTTTCCCTTTTTAATGAAAACATCCAACCAAATGTTCCAATATAAAAATAACTACATGATGCATGTAAACAATGTTTCATAACCCATCAAGACCAAAATACCTATACAACCAAACTACAATAATCTATAATCAGAATACTCAGAAGAATACTAAACATCAAAACCCAAAGAATCTATGACATAAATCCATTGAGAAACACCATTATCCAAGCTCTAAGTACCAAAAATCACCAAAGCATCACGAAGTGCCTCAAAAGGAAGAGATACTTCACCTTTACCTGTGTCCCAAAAGAAAATATTTGTAAAAGAACTAAATTTATAATGTATGGGTTGTGTAATAATAATCAGTAGAATTTCCACAAATGACTTCCCTTCATACGCCATTAGGATAAAACTGGTTATCACAATTTATATAAAATAATTTATATAAAACCATGTGCAAGGAAATAATTTTTAACAATCCAAACACACCATTAAAAATCCATTTTACCCAACTCAACACCATAAAAAGTAAAGAAACTAAACACATTATTATCCATTTATGAACACATATTATCATACCCAATTCATCTTGTGTGGCCACACCCAAAACACAATCATATCCACAAACCAACCACATGATCACAATGTTCATTGGTGGTAAAACTTCACATCTATAACCCATACCATTTTTATAGTGGTACTTCACGACCAATTGATGGTGGTACTTCACAACTATGATCCATACCATCCAAACCTTGCTTAACTTCTTAAGCAAGAAACCATACCAATAAATTTTTTCAAAATCATATTAACCAATACATGTAAAAACTCATTCCACACCATAATTTTCAAGCCAAACAATCCCTTAATATAATCAACAATTCCAACACAATCCATAACCATTTCAATAAAATTATTTTTTATTGAAAACAACCTTAAGCCACATCCATTCCAAACATCATTTCAATAAAAGAACATTTTTTTTATTTAAAACCATTTCACAAATAATTTCCCATAAATACACCATTCAAATTATTTTAAAATTATCATTCTAATATCCAACATCAAGCCCATTACACCATAATTACCAATTCTTCCCTAATCCACAAAACATCACCCATCGAGTTCTAAAAAATCTTCACACATCACAAATACTATCAATTTCAAGAAACTTAAATTAATTTTAAATTAAAGTATTAAAGTTATATAAAAATGGAGTAGAGAGAGAATCCACATACCATAGGGTTTCAACAAAAAATGACCCACCACAAAACCCCACATCAAATTTGGGTGAAACTTCCACGAAAACACCTTAGATCCCTTTACTTACCATGAAATAGCACAAATATAATCATTTTAGGAAACAAAAACCATAGATCTACATGTGATAGATGTATATCTATAAAACCAATAGAAAGGTATAACTATATATAAGTAAAACCCTGAAAAAACTAATATAGAATACTTATTGGAGGATAATCACTTTCAAACTACCAAAAAACCCATAAATTATCATATAAAATGATTAGGGGAGCCTCCCTAACCCCTAAGAAGAAGAAATACTAATTTTGTATTGTATGGAAGGAGAAATGGGGTGTTTAGGGCCAATCCCGAGCCCCCTTGTTTTATAAAACCCCTTTATAAAGCCACACATGGTTTGATCACATAGTTAGACAAACCGTGCGCTAAACGTGAAACTGCTACTATCCCAAAGGGTGAATCATATGGTTGTTTTGAATAGTTCGACAAACAATACCCCAACTGTGAAGAATTACACCACCTAATGTAGCCCAATTTACTTGGACTCGCCGCACGGTTTGAAAACCTTACAACCACCCTTTTTCCTCTTCCTCACTATGCACAGTTACCTGGGTTTGTTTCACGATTTCCACTAGCCATGCTCAAACTTTTCACCCATATAAAAGATCTAAAAACTTCCCAACAACTTTAAAACTATACCAAACATTACCCAACCACTTTATATATATAAACATACATAAATAGGGGTTACATACCTCAAACTGGTGGTACTACATGATGTTTGCAAGATTTATTTTAAATTAAATCCTGTCACTTATATGAAATGAATTTGTAAGAATAGATTACATATTTGGAATCATAATAATTAATATTATATAATAATTTCAACTTAATTTTTGACCATAATGAATAGAAAAACAGTAAAAATTAATTATTATAGTTAATGTAAAAATGAATTCACCGGAGGGTTAAACTAAGAAAATAAGGGTAAAAATGAATAGAAACTTGTCTATCAGAAATTTTATGGACATATTTCAACATTATATCATATAATGGTATTTAAGGATTCATTTTTGAGGATTTTTTAATGAAAAAACTTGGGTATCACTTTATCTTTATAAACATTCCGTATGTGTCCTCTCCCCCACATATAAAAGGCCACCCCCTATTCACACTTCCAGAACCACTTGGTTCGGAAAATTATTGACCAAATACCATAATTAATTCCCTACTGACATCCTAGAGGACATCATTTTATTTGGAATCCTTTCTATTAAGTCTTTATGTATAAACATAAAGATGTTCTCTAAAGAAGAAATAAAATTATTAAATGTGCATATTTATTTTATTTCTTCTTCCACATCCTTAAAATAATCGTAAAAATTGACAATATAATAAATTTTTACCCCTATATACTTATATGTTATCACGTTAATAAAATAACCAAGATCTATCTCCACTTGCATCAAATGGGAAACAAATCCGTTGATAGTGTGTACGGCTAGCTACCACCCTATGAACTGTTGTAATTCATTTTCCAACACCAACTTTCAAGGACAGAATAATGATAGATTAAACATATTTAAATGATATTTATGAAATTATTATAATTATTTATTTATTATATCACATATAACTTCATAATTTATATTTTTTTGAGGGATAAAAAAACATCTCTCATGTGTACAACAAACAACCACCTCACGAATTGATGTGATTACTTTTCCACTTACAATTTACATGGAAGGTAGTATGGTTAAAATTATTTAATATAAGTAATATATATGACCTAAAAATATTTATGAAAATATAATGTCTCATATAACTTATTATCTTCAAAATCCATTGGAAAACAATAACATCTCTTGTGCGTATGTGTGGACTACCGACTTTATATAGCGATGTGAAATGTTTTTCATTTTATTTTTACATGGATGGTAATAAGGATGAATTTAAATAATATTAATTATATATATATATATACATATAATGATTATTTAAATTTTAATTATTATTTATTTTTCTTTCAATTTATCCTTCAATAAAAATAGAAACAACATTCATGCGTACGTATGACCTACCATATCCATGAATGGTGAAAACCATTTTCTATATCTATCTTTTATAGATTACTATATATACATATATAATTAATATATATTATATTTATATAATGGTTAAAATTATGGAGAATGTAGAACCATGATCAGTATAAAAGGACTTAAATTATCAAACCAAAACATATTAGAAAACAAAGAAATTATTACACAAATAGAGATTTTAACAAGATTTGTTAATAAATGGGTCGTAAAAAAATATATGTAAATCATATATTGTATGAAATGTATGATTATTTTTTTAATATATTTATGATAAATATAAATTTATTATTTAGGTGGCTCATATGCATATGAAGGAAGTTGAACACGAGGTTATGGTTTCTTATCTCACTTTTAATTCCATGAGACATATGCCATGCTCACCATTTATTCCATTGTGCGATGTATATAATACCCATTTTAATATTTTATATCATAAATATATTTATATTAAGTTTATTTAATGTTTTATTTGATGTTATTTATTTCATGAGGCTCATGATTAAAAAGTTAGCAAAGTGTTTAGGGTTTATTTCACAAACTCATCATTATTCAGGATTGTTATTGTTTAAGTCTCCCTTAAAGAAATTATTTGATATTTATATCTTTTAATAAATATATTTTATTATCCTATGGTATTTTATAAATATTTTTAATTTAATTGAACCATTTTACACAATTGTTTACTTAAAATTATTAAAAAATATTTTTAAGAAAATATCACTTTATTTCTCTCTTCGTCCAAAAATACTTTTTTCTTCCAAAACCATGTTTTCTAAAAATGTTTTCAAAAATGATTTTAACATTATAAAAATGGTTTAATAATGTAAATTTCCCGATATTTTACATTTTCAAATTTTTTTGAAAGAAATATTCATATAGAATTCCAAAAAATGTCTGTTTGACTTTTAATAAAAATTTGAAAGGAATCTTTTTTTTATCTTATACAACATGTATAAAATTTCCCACCACCATGAAAACTCAATGTTTTAAATATTTATTTACATTTTTCAAATATTACTTTCAATTAAAAGTATTTTGATTTTTTTTTTGTGAAATTTTATTTTCAAAAGGTGATTTTTAAAATGAAAAGGACATTTTCCTCAAGAATGTTTGAGTGTAATTTTTATGGTATTTTATTCATCTATGACAAAAAACTCATTTTAGAATATAAAACATTTGGAATATGTTTTAATGGTACCATAATTATTATTTATAGGGTTGTTTTATGATCAATTTGACTAGGTTTATATTCTGTACATTACCACTAAACTTTTTTTTATTTCCAAATAAAACAATTTTTATATTAAGTGATAACCAAAACAAAGAAAACCAAACTCAAAAGGGAAATAAGTGGGATAAATAATGAAACAAGACCTATATCAGACACAACCAAATAGAAACCTAAGGAAACCCTGCAACACCCATCCCATTGTCTCTATGTACAATGACCACGTCACCCATCCCATCACCAAGCCTCAAGACTCACTGCCTATGACTCATGAAGCCACACATAATGTAATAAACCAGACTTTTACTAATGAAAATTACACCTAATATAATTAAATGTCTTATTATGGTGATTTAAAACATAGTAAATTCCTTGGTTTTTTGTTTTTTAATATTAAAATACCGTTAAGAATTTTTACCATTGCTAATATAGCTGTTGAATGGTGATCACATGATTAATATAAATATATTGCTTTAACAAATGCAATTTACTCATAAAAAGAAGGAAACAGACTCATCCAGTAGAATTAATCCATATGAATCCCATTTATTAGATCTCTAAAAGGATGTAGCGTCACAGGGCTTCGCTCTTGATCAATCCCAAGACGAGCTTCAACACTTTATGCTTGAATGAAACCGCCCATGGGAGAAGTGGATGTTAACAGAGATTACTGCCTGAGCGATGTTATCCGAGGCCCCCCAAGAGTCTGTCACCATCGAACACCTTAACTTTAGGTATTATATGAGTGTTATAAGGGGTTATGTAAAAATACCCTAGCACTATGATTATGTGCATTATTTTTTATAAATAATATACATTCATTTTATTATTTTTATTTTGTAAATGTTTTTTAAAGAACAAATAGTATTTTTAGTTAATATTTAAATTCAATTAAGAAATATATTTTGATGAATTAATGGATTTTTTAATTAAATGATATTTTAAAAAAATATTATTAATAAATTTATTTTAATTAAATATAAATTATCATATAATTTTTAGGAATACAATTGTAATTTTTATTAAGGATTGAAAACTGTTTTTGTCAAAAACCATGAATTTTCAGTAAATGTCAGTTTTTATTTTAAAAATGGATATTAAAATATTTAGAAAATTATTTAGATAAAATGATTATCATTTTTAGATTCAGTATTTCGTAATTATCTAATGGTGAATTTTTCATTATTTTCTGAGACAATCGAATTTTTGGGTAAAAATTAAATACCATTTAAATATATAATGTGTTTTATGACATCATAATGACCCAATAGTGATGTAATAAAATAATATAAAGGAGATTTTCAGAATATATATATTTTTACTCTAAAATAATGTGACTTTATATTTGTTTTATTAATTTTATGATGCCTTAGTGGTCCCTCCAAGACTTTTAAAATACTTTTGTATTTTAAAATGATTTCCTTGAGAGTGTGAATCACCTCTACATAAGAAAGCAAAAAATTTTAATAAGTTCTACCATTGGAATTATAAAATAATTATTTCAACTCCCCTTTGGAAAAAAACCATGGGAAAAAACTATGGGTTGTTTTGTGGTTTTAAATATTTAATTATATAGATTCGAAAACCTAAGTTTGTGAAATATCAAAGAATTACCCTTCGTTTTCCTATATAAACCCACCTAAGACCCCATTTCTCTTCACTCAAAACCCTTTTAGTACGTCCATACCCTTCCATTATTTCTCTATAATCCTAAAAAGGCACACCAAACTACCATGAAGCCTCTATCAAGCCTCTCCCAAGCCTTTGGTATCACACTTTCATGTAAGGGATTTCTTCCTTTCACATTTTTTTCCAAAATTATTTGTGTTGTTATACCATTTTTTTTCAATTAAAAATATTGTTTATGATTTATCAACTCCCCCATACTTCCCTCCTTATTTTTGAATTATTAGGGACCTCTTTATCTCTCCTTAATTCCTCTCACGTACACCCATTACCATGCCGAAATTCCATAAGGAATTTCTCTCTTCTCATTTACATTCAATATTTTTTTATATTATGAATCTAAATTCTAGTACATAGGTTGGAGTATTATGTTCCCTAACCCACTTACTTTACATTTCATGTATAAATGATCCAATACCCTTTCCTATCTCATCATCCCATTTTACAATTTATATTCGATGTCGTTATGTTGCCGAAGTTACACCAAAATTTCCCATGCCAAAATCATCGTGTAAGTGAATACCATACCCATTTATCTATTAAGGGTATTCAATTTTATGCACATGTACTTGTTTATTTAGGACTTATAAATAAATATATATATATATATATTCCACATATCTTATTCATGAAATAAATTATGATGTTTAATGAATCTGTGTTGTATGATCCATGTGGCACACTTATGCATGAAATGAAATGTTTATAAAGGGTGCACCCTAATAGAACTCTAATGAATTGTGTAAAAAATAGTATCATGATATGACATGTGAAATGAGGTTTTAATCATTATAATTATTGTTCAATGAGGGTTTACTCATGCCCAATGTGAACTGATCCTTGTCTTATGCTAATATCTTGTTAAATGTTGTTTCCACATTTCCATGTTATGATAATCATGCTATATCATGCATTTTTGTTAATATTTATCTTATGCTCCATTGATATTCCTATTTACTAAAATTTATTGTAGACTTCATGTTATTCCTTGTTTACTCCCTTACTGGGATTTATAGATCACCCTTTTCTTCTGAATATCCTCAGGTCACCAAATGCATTTCTAAGTACGAAGGATTATTGCGGTCATGTAAAAGAAGTTTTTAATAAAGATGTTGTGTTTTATGTTCTAAGTTATTATGTAATGTTCCTAATTTCCCAAGACACTAGACCTCTCGATCCAAAGATTTTTCTTAAGTGAAAGTTAATGTGTGTAATAAAGAGTAAGGTTGTTATAGTTGATATTAGAGGATATGTTTAGATATTTTTGGGATTAGGATTAGAAAACCCTAGTGAATGACATAAGGGTAAGACTAAGTATAATAAAAACAAACCTAAATTTTGGTGATTATAAATTAAGTGATTTATACAAAAAAATACATCCCTGTCTGGATACGAACAAGTAGTGGTGGCTCTGAAACATATGTATATAATGGTAAAAATTAAAAACACCACTTTGAGATATACTCGAACGAGAACTGGTGCATGAAAATGGGCCTTTCTGCACTATTGGTTATGACACTTCTAAGGGATATGCTTTGGAAAATTCATAATCTTAGTGTGAAGAATTATTAATGGAATAAAAAAATTCCCCTAAGAATATAAGTTGGGAATTAGATCATGGATAACATATATTGAATCCTATAAGTTAAAGAAATAAATTTAATTTATAAGTTTCCACTTTTGGTCATTGGATTCCACATTATGTGTTACCCATAAATTCCTTTTTTTCTAGCCAATGGCCAGTAATAAGAGGACTCGGGCTAACAACCGATGTGAAGATCAATGTGATGACTATTCTAATGAGATTCCCTATCTCATGGGAGCGGGAATCACAAAATTCTTCATGATACTCTCTCGGTTAACTCAAGTTTTGAATATATTCAAGGGTTAATAGGAATGTTCAACCCCCTAATAAAGTGAAATACACAATCAAGAGCTTCATGAGAAAAATTCCTATTACTTTTAATGGATCATCCGATCCCTGAATCATTGAACAATGGATCAACTCCATTGAAAATATCTTCTATATCCTTCAATGTTCAGAATGAGAGAAGGTACTTCTGGATTCTTATTGTATAGAGAGTGAAGAAAATAAATGGTGGGAATTAATAAAAAAATATGAAGCCCGAGGAAGCAATCGAGTCATTGGAATGGAATGATTTCTGGAAAATGTATTTTGATAAATATTTTCAGTTCACCCTCCAACTTAAGATGGAAAGGGACTTCCACGCCTTCAAGAAAAAGGTAAAGAATCCATCAGAGCTTAGGAGGAAAACATCACAAGGCATACACTATACTCCTATGGATTTGTCATTACCCCCAAATTCAAGGTTGATTGCTTATTTTATGGGATAAAACCTAGACTATAGAAATCCCTAGAAATCCCTGACTTTGATAGCTATGAGGAAATTGTCTAATGTTCCCTCAAATTCGAAATGGAGATTGGAGAATCTCAGGGGCTTCATGGGGATAATAAGAGGAAAGTGGAATTTAATTATGGAGGTTCTATGGATAAATCCAATAGTGCTATGAAATTCTAGAACCACACTTACCAAATGTGTTGAAAGTAGTAACCTAGAAATTTCCTGAAGGGGACATGGAAATGATTTAAGTGTGGAAGAGAAAGGAACCTGGCTATTAACCACTGGAAAGAAAAACCTGCTGATGTTATAGAGGAGAGGAATTCTCCATTATACCCTCAATGCATTATTTATCGCTCCATCTACAATGAATCAAGGAACTTTTCAAACCAGTTCCCTAAGACAAGGGTTTTCTAAGTCAACCACCATCCTCCAAGGCAGCAAGGGTGAGATTTTTCCATCACTACCACCGAAGAAAACCCTAATAATGAAGTTTTTATAGGTGAACTAGTTATTCATTCAAGAATAGTGAATATACTTTTTGATTCTGGTTCTACGCATTCTTTTATATCTCAAAAGTTTAGTAAAATAATCTCTACACCACCACAAATAATGGAATTAGAGATGTTGGTGAGAACAAAAACGGGGCTATCATTGCAACCCATTAATATAATACCTCCCATATCAAAATTTGTGGATTTAACTTTCTAATGAACCTCATCGTACTCCCTTTGGTGGAATTTGATGCAATTATTGTCAAGGATTGGATTTCCCTATATAGATCCAACATAAATTTATATGAGAGGGAAATCAGTCTCCATATAGAGTATTGACCCCAAATTATGTACACATGAAAGGATGAGGATGAACCATATTTAGAACCATCATCTCAAGCATGGATATTACTTTCCTATGAACCTGGGTATCTTGCTCAGATGATTGAGTAAAAGGAAGAAACCATCCTTGAAGACATTCCTATTGTGAGGGAATTTTCAGCAATGTTTCCTCAGGAATTTACAGTTCTTTATCATAGAAGAGATGTGGAATTATCGATTGATCTTATACCTGGGACTTTTACAATATCCAAGACTCCATATAGAATGGTTATTGTGTAGCTTGAGGAGCTACAGAAAAAACTATAGGAGAATAGAAATAAATGGTTTATATACCCAAGTGCTTTACCATGGGGTGCACTAGTCCTCTTTGTCAAAAAGAAGGATGGGTTAATGCACCTTTGAATTTATTATAGCAAGATCAAAAAAATCACGATAAAGAAAAATTATTCGCTACCATGAATTGATGACTTGTTCGATTATCTACATGGGGCACAATACTTCTCCAAGGTGGATCTACAGTTGGGATTTTACCATGTAAGGGTAAAGAAGGAGGATATCCCCAAGACTGCTTTTTGTACAAGGTACAGGTGCTATGAATTCATAGTGATGCCATTAAAATTCACGAATGCTCCATAAATCTTCATGGACTTGATGAATAAAGTATTTAGAGATTACCACAATTTATTTTTGGTATTCTTTATAGATGATATTCTAATATACTCCAAAACTAAGGAGGAGCATGATGAGTATCTAAGCACTATATTATAGACATTGAAAAAGGATAAGCTCTATGAAAAGTACAACAAGTGTGAGTTCTCATTGAACGAGGTCTCATTATTAGGACTTATCATCACAACTAATGAGATATATGTGGATCCCTCCAAGACAGCTGCAATTGATGGATGTTTGAGACCAACATCAGTGACATATATCAGTAGATTTTGGGGGTTAACTAGTTAATATCACCTATTTGTGAGAAATTTCTCACAATTCTCAAACACTATTACCAAGGTAACTCGTAAGGGAGTCAAGTTTTTTTTGAGGGAGGAATGAAAAGAGACCTTCAAGGAGATGAAAAGGAGTCTTATCACTGTACCCGTGCTCACACTACCCACATGTGGAGAACTTTTTGTGGTATTTAGTGATGCTTCGAAGAGGGGAATGGGCTTTGTGTTGATGTAAAATAAAAAATTCATTGAATATGATTCATGGAAATTAAAATTTCATGAGAAAAACTATCCAACACACGATCTGGAGTTGGCAGTAGCAATCTTCGCTTTAAAAATTTGATGACATTACCTCTTCATGGAGAGGTGTAAAATATATACAAATTAAAAAAGCCTCAATTATATATTCACATAAAAAGAGTTGAACATGAACCAACAAAGATGGTTAGATCTGATTAAAGACTATAAATACTCAATCCATTACACCCTGGGAAAACGAACAAGGTAGAGAGTTCTCTAAGTAGAAATAACCCAATAATTCTATCATTGTTGAGAATCGAAAAGCTTCCAATATTATTAGATTTGATGAATATGAACATGGGAATCATAAATATGGAAACATCATCAATCCTTTCATTAATTATTGCTCAACTATCTATTTTTCAAATGTTAAAGGATTCTCAAAAGGATGATGTGAGAATTCAGAAGAAAGGTGAAACTATCAAAAAAGGGAAATCCTCAGAGTTCAATGTTAATGAAAAAGGAATTGTGAGATTTGGGTCAAGACTATGTGTTCCATAAAATAAATAGTTAAAGAAATAACTTTTGGATGATGCACATAATTCTAATTTCTCCATTCAACCAGGAAACAAAAATATTTATCGTGATCTACAAGAGAATTATTGGTGGGATAACATGATGAAGGGGATCGTTGAGTATACATCAATGTGCCAGGTATGTCAGTAAGTGAAGGGTGAGAGGTAGAAGTCCAAGGGTTGATGGAAACATTACCCACACCAACATGTAAATGGGGGAATATCACTGTGGAATTTGTAACCAGTCTTCCGAAGACATAGAAAGGAAAAAATGATATCTGGGTTATTTTGGATTGTCTTACAAAGACTGCACACTTCATTACAATTAGGGAGGATTTTTCATTGGATTAGCTGGCACATATATACATCAAAGAAGTGGTAAGGCTTCCTTGAGTACCAATATCTATTATATCTGATTGAGATCCAAGATTCACCTCTACGTTCTGTAGGAGTCTCCAACACACTCTGAATATTGAGCTAAAATTTAGTACGGCTCATCATCCCCAAACTAATGACCAATCTGAGAAGACTATCCAAACACTTGAGGACATGTTGAGAGCATGATCAATGGACTTTAAAGGGGGACATGATCAGCATCTTATTTTGGTTGAGTTCTCTTACAACAATAGTTTTCACTCAAGCATCCAAATGGATTCTTATGTAGCCCTTTTTGGGAAGAGGTTCAAAACACCAACATGTTGGGATGAAGTTGGGGATCATAAAATCCTAGGTCTAGAAATGGTCTAGGAAATGGTGGATAAGGTTAAGACCATCCATAATCACATTAAAGCTGCATAGAGTCAACAAAAGTGCTATGCTGATAATCATCCACAAGACCTAGAGTTTAATGTTAGAGAAAGGGTATTCCTACGAATATCACTATGGAAGAGAGTTATGAGATTTTTAAATATGGGAAATCTTATTCCAAGGTACACATGCCCTTTTGAGATTCTTGATTGCAATGGAGCAGTGGCCTATCGACTAGAACCCCCACTGAACCTATCTCAAGTACATGGTGTAATCTCTGAATCACTCTTGAGGAAGTACATACCTAACCCATCACAAGTACTCAATATATAGGTGGTACTATTGGATAATAACCTCTCCTATGAAGAGAAGATAGTGAAGATCTTAGATAGTAGGGTAAACATTATACGAAATAAAAAAATGCCCCTTATCACGGTGTTTTGGTGAAATGAAAAGTTTGAAGAGGCAACATGGGAATAAGAGGAAGTGATGAGGAAGAGTTACCCACATCTATTTTAGTTTGGGAAAAGGAAATTTTGAGGGAAAAATTTCTTAAGGGGGAAATATTATAGTGAACCAAACCTTTATTAATGAAAATTCATCTTGATCTATTTAAATGTCTTGTTATGGCCATATAAAATTTATGCACTTCTTAGGTTTTATGTTTTTGGATTTTAAATACCATTAATAATTTTTACCATCTCTAGTATAGCCATTGAATTGTGATCACATGATTAGTATAAATATAGGGATTTTACAAATCCAATTTACCCAGAAAAAGGAGGTGATGACCTCATCCAGTAGAATTCCTCCATATAAAGCCCATTTTCCAGAGATCAAAATGGAGGCAGCGTCACTGGGATTTTCTCTTGACCAATATAAAGCCGAGATTCAATACATTAATCTTGAATGGAACCACCTATGGGAGAAGTGGAAGTTAATAGAGATTACCACCTGATTGATGTTATTTGAGCAGCCCCTAGAGTCTGTCACCATCACACACCTTACCATTAGGTCTTATGTGGGTGTTATAAGGGGTTATATAACGAGAACCTAGCACTATGATTTGGTGAATTATTTTGTATAATGAATTTACATTTATTTTAATATTGTTACCTAGTAAATGTTTAAAAAAAAGAACAAATAGTATTTGTAGTTAATATTTAAATTCAATAAAGAAATCTATTTTGACGAATTAATGGATTTTTGAATTAAATAATATTTTAATCAAATATTATTAATAAATTAATTTTTATTAAATATAAATGATTGTATAATTTTTAGGAATAAAATTGTAATTTTTATTAAGTTTTGAAAACTGTTTTTATCAAAACCCATGAATTTTAAATAAATGCCGATTTTTATTTTAAAAATGGAAATTCACATTTTTATAAAATTATTTAGATAAAATTAATATAATTTTTGGATTCAGGACGTTGAAATTATCTAATGGTAAAATTTTCATAATTTTATGAGATAGTCGAAATTTTGGGTAAAAATTAAATACAGTTTAAATATATAATGCGTTTTATGACATCATAATGACCCAATAGTGATGTAATAAAATACTATAAAAGGGATGTTATTCCAATATATTTTTTACCTCTAAAATAATGTGATTTATATTTTTTTGATTAATTTTATGATGCCATAGTGGACCCTCCATGACTTATAAAATATTTTAACATTTTAAAATGATTTCCTTGAGAGTGTGACTCACCTCCACATAAGAAAGCCTAATATTTTAATTTGTTTGGCCATTGTATTTATAAAATAATTTTTTGCACTACCATTTTTCAAAAACCATGGGAAAAAACCATGGGAAAAAACCATGGGCTGTTTTTTGTTTTTAAATATTTAATTATATAGATTCCAAAAACTATGTTTGTGAAATATTAAAGAATTCCCCTTTCTTTTCCTATATAAACCCACCCAAAATCCCACTCCTCTTCACTCAAAAACCTTGGAGAACGTCCCTAATCTTCCATAATATCCCTATAATCCTCCCAAGCATCCCCCTATCTCCCAAGAATCCTCTCTCAAGCCTTTCCCAGGCCTTTGGTATCACCCTTCGAAATAAGGGATTTCTTATTTTCTCATTTTTGTCCAAATTTATTTATGTTGTTATACCTTTTTTCAACTAAAAATTTAGGGTATGATTTATCACCTCCCCCATACTACCCTCCTTCTGTTTTAATGATGATATAACTCTTTATCTCTCATTAATTCCCCCATGTACACCTATTACCATGCCAAAATTCCATAAGGAATTTCTCTCTCTCCTTTACATTCAAGAAATTACTTTATATTATGCATTTAAATTCCATTACATATTTTGGGATATTACGTTATATGACTCTATTACTATTAATTTCATGTATAAATGATAAGATACCACTTTATCTTTCATTAACTCATTTTATGACTTCTATTTGACGTCGTTATGATGCCAAAGTTACACAAAAATTTACCATGCCAAAATCATCATATAAGTGAATAACATACCCATTTCTCTATCAAGGGTATTAACCTTTATTCACATGTACTTTTTGATTGAGGACTTAAATTTATGTATTCCATATCTCTTATTTGTGGAATAAATTATGATGTTTAATGAATCCATATTGTATGATCCATGTGTCACACTTATACATGAAATGAAATGTTTATATAGGGTGCGCCCTGATAGTTCTCCAATACATTGGGTAAGGAATAATATCATGATAAGCCATGTGCAATGAGGGTTTAATCATTCTAATTCAAGTGAAATGAGGTTCTACCCATGCTCCATGTGCAATGATCCTTGACTCATGCGAATATCATGTTAAATGTTGTTTCTACATTTCCATGTTATGATAATCATGCTATATCGTGCCTATGTCCATATTTCTATTATACTTAATTGATATGCCTATTTATTAACATTTATTGTAGTCTTCATGTTATGAATTTTTTACTCCCTTACTAGTATTTAAAGATCACCCTTTTCTTATGCATATCCTCAGGTTATCCCATGAAATGGTAAGTACAAAAGAATGTTGTGGTCATGTAAAAGAAGTTTTCAATAAAGATGTTGTGTTTTATAAACTAAGTTGTTATGTAATGTTCCTAATTTCCCAAGAAACTAGACATAAGATCCCTAGAGTAGTATTAGGTTCAATTATATGTAATAAATCATGTTTATGAGTATAATAAAGAGCATGGTTTTATATCAAAAGGCGTTGAAGAGATCGCCAAAGGATGGACCATATACGATGCCGATGAATAGAAGCCTAAAAGAACCTCCCACACAATGACACCCCTTATAGGCCCATATAAAATAATCTCACCAATATCCTTATTACTTTTAATGGATTATGATTTTTCTTATTTATTAGAGAAAATATCAACATTTTGTATGATAGTTTTCAATATGATGGTTTATGTTGATTATGATTTGAACCATTAAAATTAGTAATTTATTGGACTAACACAACTAAAAAATAACCCTACGGTCATAATTTTATTTCCATGGTTTGGAAAACTATGGTTATAGGTATCCTATATCCATATTTTCTATAAACTATTGCTATAGGCCAGCACATAGCCAAGATTTTATGAAACCTTGGTGGAAGTTTTCATGGGAATACCCAAAAAACATGAAAATTTGATAGGAAAGGACTACTTCTATGTTTTATGAAACCATGTCCCTAGCCACCTAAGGCCACAGTTTAAACCGTATCCATATTGAAATAATTCTACTGTTTAAATAGTGGCCATATCCTCATATTTCCATAGTTTAAATCCTAGATATAGCCACCTTGGGAAAGGTTTTAAACTATATATATAACCACCTATTTACACGGTTTAAAACATGGATATAGTCACCTAAAGACACAATTTATACTATGTCTATAAGGACCTAAGGTCATAGTTTAAACCATCTCTTTATGATTTTTATTTTTTAAATGATTAATAATTATAATTATATATAAATTTATAAGTATATATGTTAATATATATATATATATATATACATACATATAACAGAGTTCATCATTGTGGTAAATTGTTGGTATGCTTATAGAAGAGGCTGGGGAATCAAAAAGAGTTGACATCATTTTTTAAGGATACTACCACAGTTTCAAACCATGGACATAGCCACTTAAGGCTATAGTCTAGACTATGGCCATAACTACCTAATTCCATGATTTAAATTGTGTCAATAGCCACCTATTTCTATGGATTAGACCATGGATATAACCACCTAATTGAACTATTTGAATTATGGCCTTGAACACCTATTTACACAGTTTAAACCATGGATATTGCCACATAAGTCCATGGTTTAAACTCTGGCTATAGGCTGGACCCTATTTCAATAACTATAGTGGCCATGGTTCTTTCAAACCATGTCCATAGGCTATAAAAATGGGTTTTGAGCATATTTTTATAGTTTTAATTGTCAAAATAGTCCGATTTTTTAGTTGTGTTAGTATGTGACAGGTGGGGCCTGATATAGTCCCATGATGCATCCGTGGGTCTCATAAAAAATACAAGCTTTAGTTTTTGGCTAAGGCCTCACCTCTTTATGTAATATTACATGGAATGAGGCCTTGGAAGTATGGTTATTATGTTCATAATTTTGTATTCCCTCATTATAGGAATATTTATCGATATTCCATGTAATTATTTGATTAGTTATAATATTAGTGGTTAAGTTTCAATATCATGTGATTATTTATATGGAATATTTTATTCATCATTTATTCCTACCGTATTATTCTTATGAAAATGTTTGAATGAAATGAATTTCATTTATTTAATTTTACATATTGATTATTGCGATTTATTATTGATAGATTACCTTGTATACATACCCTTACAAAGCATATTTCTTCACCCCTTTTTATGTTTTATTTTCTATAGGATACTAGGAAGTGTTTTATGATTGATGTGAAGGGACACGTTAAGGGGAAATATGAAATTCTCAAAAAAAAAAACATTGTGTCTTTTATGTTTTCAATTGTAATGTGAATTTTATGTATGTATCTATTTTACTATGACTACTAAAATATTTGGTCCTATAGAATATGATTCTTAGAATATTTTGATAGTGTAATAAAGTAACCACCGACACTTGTAATATAGGGTAGGGTTATTTATAGTTGGTATCAAATAATTTTTAATAGAAACCTTGGGAACTAGATTTAATAAAATATATATTTGATAATATAAGGTTAAGATTGACTTTGAGGATAAGTATAGAAGAAAATCAAAAAAATTTGTTGAGAAAGATATTTTCTTCTCTTTCCAAGTAATACATCCCTATCTAGATACTAAAATTGGATGTGGTTCAAGAAAAAATGTACATAGTGGTAATAAACTTAAAAAAGGTGCTTTGGGATTGAATTCAACATTACCTAGTACACGACAACGTTCCTTTATATACACATAGTTTGAAACTATCAAGGTATGTGCTTATGATAATTCATGTTTTCTTTAGAAATAAATATAAAGGATTTGAGAAGATTATTTTGATTTTAAATCTTTCCTAAAGAAACCAATTTTATAATTATTATATTATCCATGCATAATTTTTTCAATTTATGTTATGTGTTCCACTAGAGTTGGGATTATAAATTATGTTTCATCTTGTTATAATCTAATATAGTATATGGAATTGTTTAGGAATGGTTCCTAGAATAAGGAATTGAAACTATATCAATTATCATACCCCACGTAGGGACTTACCTCCTTTGAAAGATAATGAAACTTTAGATGGAGATATAATTAGAACTGATCAAATTATAACCATATTGGGGAAACAAACTCAGATTATGAGAAATAAAAATGCATGTACGGAGCTTATTGTGGATCGAAAATGTGGTGTAACAATTTTAGAAGACATTATGCATAATAAGAATACATTATTTAATGGGCCTAAAAATCTATTTTTAGGTGATCAATGGATAAGTTCCATAGAGAAGATATTTCTAACTTTGTGAATAAATGAAAGGGAGAAAATTGTCATGGTATTTTATCATCTCTCAGGATATGTGGATCAGTGGTGGTAATTTATTCAAAACACTAATGATGAAGAATAAATGGAAAACATGGAATAAAAGTATTTTAAGTCACTCTTCCTAGAAAAATATGTTCCTCACAAGTAATGATAGATTATGGAGAGATAATTCTGAAGTATAAGAAAAAATAAGGATTTTTTTTCTAAGTATAAAGATAAATATAGAAGTTTAGAAACACTTGATATGGAATAAATATGTAATCCAAATAGAAATATTGACACCTTTTTTGATGGTCTTAATCCTATTCAAAAAAGGGAACTAGTATCTAAAAATTTCTCATCATATGAGGTCATAGTATCAAGTGGTATAAATAAAGATAATGAATTCTCTAAGTCTTATGGATTTAAAGGGATGCAAGAGAAGAATAGTATGGTATAGAAAAATATAGATTAATGGAATAATGGAAATAAGTATTTCCAAATGTGATAATTATAGAAAAAACACTCTCATGCTCACTTGAAGGGAATGACAGTTTTTTAAAAGTTTGGAGAGAAATTACACCACACTTTTGATTATAAGGGAAATAAAAAATATTCCAATGTTAAATGATTCAACTATAAGGAGATAGGGAACTACATAAATGAAATCCCCAAGATTCAAGGGAATATAACTCATAATAATCTAAGGGATAAATTTCAATCTTATTCTATTAATAAAGATAATGTTTAATGACTAAATTTGTTGTGGATGGATTCCAGAATTATGTTATAGGATTATTTTATTGAGGATATTAAATTTATATTAATCATGAGATTTATGAGGATTGAACTTCAATATTATTTATTTATGGTTTTTCAATAATATGTTAAATGGTACTAATGACCAAGAAAAATAATTCAGTGGTAAGTTTATCTTTTTAGAAAACACATGATTAATGGAATATAAATCTTAATACATGAATATTTTTGAGATAATAATGATACATAGATGATTATAGTATAGTTTTGATAACCTTGAAATGGGTTAGTGATTGGATGTTTTATGTTATTTCTATTGGATTATTTTTATTTTTTTTGGTTTATGGAATATATTCCATAACCAATGATTTTATTTTTGCTATCATGCATGTCTTCATTAATGTTTTAATGTGATCATGATATTCACATATTTGGAATGTGATATTAAGAGAAACTTTATGTTTTTAGGGAATATAATTTTATATTTAATATTGACCCCCAATAATTTTTTATGGAAATTTAATTTGGATAGAATGATTTTGGAAATGTCTTAAGGTTAACTATTTTTAGAATGGATGAACTTAAAATTTTGGTGTTGTTTGATAACTCATTATAATTATTTTTATTTTGGAAAATATCACAGGAAGTACTTGGAATTTATTTATGGATCTTTTGAACAATTAAAAGTAAATTTTAGTGATGCAGGCACGAAAAATTCAACTTGAATACTCATTATTTTGAGAAAAATATGATATTGTGGTGGAAATTGATTAAAGGATGAAATTATAATTTTCAAGTAAGTTTATTTCCTTATCTTCATAGTTTAGAAATTAAATGAATTTATCATCTCAAGGAAAATAATATTGAAATAAATATATTGTCCTTGAATATTTATTTATGATGAACCGCTGGCCTTTTCACCCTTTATATATTTATGGTTCTGGGGTTGTTAACTGTCTCTCGATCCCCCCCTTTCTTGTGATCAATTATCTCTATCACTCACCACAATTATTTATCCTTTTGTTCCAATTACACATCTTCACTTCCCACCAATTTTATCTTAATTGGAAACATACTTACATGTTGTTATAGAATACCTTCATATTTTCATTTGTCTATTATCAGCAATATTTTTTGTTACCCCTTTTATAATTTGGGGGTTTCAACATATGCATTTTCAAATTTCAAACCATTTATTATCAATATCTTGTTTAAATTCTGAGGATGAAATTTTTTAAAGGGGGAGAATGTGACACCATGAGATTTTAAAATAAGAACCTCATGTTCAATATTATATAATACATTCAACACTTAGTTTATACTATAATTCAAAACCCCAACATTTTAAAATATATTTATTATAAATAATTAAATTCTTTCAATGCTTCTGAAACACACATCCCCGAGCCCGAATGAGCCATAATATAGAATAAATTTACAGCCTATTTGTTAAATTAACAGTTATGAATAGGAATAATTTTTTTTTTAAAATTTTACAGATTAAAAATTTATAAAATAATCTAAATGGTTATATATTGATTAAAAATAAAATAAGAACCATTTGAAAAAAAATATGTGTTCTCTAAAAAATTTAATTTTTTAAAAGGTTATTTAGTCACACTTTACAAAAATAATTTAAAATTATTTTTTTAATAATTTTATAAAATTTATTTTAAAAAATGGAACTAATTTTTTAAATCCAAATATCAAAATTTACTTAGGGTAAATTTTTTAGATTTTTCAGAAAATATTGTTTTTTAGTAAATAGAGAAAAATACCGACTTTTGAAAAACTATAAATAAATTATGTAATTTAAAAGTACAATTATGATTTGAATTTTATTCCAAGTAAAATAAAAATTATTTTTTAATATTTAATAAAATTAATTAAATTTGAATAACCTTTTTACCACATTTTATTATATGTCTATTTTTGGGCTTAAAACACATTTTTCTAAAAACTATTTTAAAGTGAAAAATGTTTCCCCATTTTAATTAATAAAAATAACCCCTAATAAAGAATAATTTAAAATAAATTTATATATTATAAATATTCTATTTTATTTTTAAATTCATATAATGATTATTTATATTTTTATAATTAATATATGATCATTTTTGCCTTGACAAATACATTTCTTGGAAACCATTTATTCCTTAGGCATGTTGGATTAATTTTAAATTAAATTATGCCACTTCATTAAATTAAATTTCAAAAAATGGGTTTGATATTTTAAATAAAAATAATTAATAATTAATAAAATTTCAACTTAATTTTTTTACCAAAATAAATATTAAAAATAGTAAAAATTAAGTGATGTAGTTAAGGTGAAATCAGGTTTACTAAGGGGTTAAACTAAGAAGATAAGGGTTAAAATGACCTATAATATTTTTCAAAAACCATTTTATGGACATATTTGTACCTTATAACATCTAGGTGACATGAATTATTCCTCATGGATGCTTTTTTCATGTGAAAAATTTTGGTATAACTTTACCATTTCAAAAATTCTATGTGTGTCCTCTCCCGAATTATAAAAGGCCACCCATCTCCAACCTACTTCACTGTTCTAGAACCCTTCGGTTATGATCATATCTGACCAAATACCTTCCTAAATAATATATCCACATCTTATAGGCCTTATATTTATTAAAAAACCCTCTTAAAATGACTTTAGGTATAAACGAAATGAGTCTCTATGAAGAAGAGGTAGAATTCTTAAACATGCGTATTTGTTTTATTTATCCTTCCAGATCCTTAAAATAATTTTCCAATATGATAATATAATAAAAAATTATTCCCAAAATAATTATATGTTATTATTTTAATTTCATAACACAGATCCACCTCCAATTATATCAAATGGGAAATGTAATGGTTGACCGTGTGTGTGGCGGACTACCGCCTCGCGAACTGATGTAATTTATTTTCCATAACCACATTTAAAATATGAATATAATGATAAATTTTACATATTTAAATTACATTTATGACATTATTATACTTATTTAGTTATTATATCACATATAACTTCTTACATTCCATTCTGTGGGGACATGATAACGCCGCTCGTGTGTACGATGACCTACTATCTCACGAAGTGATGTGACTTTATTTTCACTTACGATTTACATGGAAGGTATTATGGTTTAAATTAATGAATATATGTGATATTTACGACCTGAAAATACTTATATAAATATAATATCGCATGTAATTTATTACCTTTCAAATCTGCAGGAAAAGAATAATGTCACTTGTGCGTACATGTGGACTATTGCCTCTACGTAGCGAGGCACATTTTTTTTATTTTATTTTAAAATGGATGGTAATAAATATGGATTTAATTAATATAAATGTTTTATATAAAATTATATATATTTAATAATTTTTAATTAATATTTATTTTCCTATTGTTTCATATATCGAGAAAAATTGAAACTGCGTTCATGCATACATATGACCTACTGTGACCTACTGCGTATATATCTATTATAGATTAATATATATATATATATATATATTATTTATATCATTTTTAAAATTCTGGAGATGATGGAACCATGATCAATTTAATGGACCGAAATTACTGAACCAAAACTTACATGAAAAACGAAGCAATTATCGCATGAAATAGTGATTTTAACAAATAATTGTTAATAAAAATGTCATAAAATACAATAATTAAATCATATATGGTGTGAAATATATGATTATAATTATTTAATAAATTTATAATATACCAATATTTATTATATTGGGGGGTTCAGGAACATATGAAGGAAGTCGATCTTAAGGTAAGAGTTTCTCGTCTCACTTTTACTTCCATGAGACATATGCCATATTCACCACTTATTCCTTTGAATAGTGTATAAAATTACCAATTTTATATGTTATATCATTAATATATTTCTCTTTTTTTCATTTAATGTTTTGTTTTTTTGTTATTCCTTTTTATGGGGCTTATGATTCCATAGTTACAAAAGTATTAAGGGTTTATTTCCTAATCTCATTATTATTCGGGATTGTTTTTTTAATAATCCCTTGGTGTAATTATTTTATATTTCTATATTAAACTCAATATATTTTATTATAATTTGTTTATTAATTATCTCTTTAAAGTAATGGTAACATTTCCCCTATCTTTGGTACTTAAAATGATTAATATTTTTTTTAAATAAAATCAAACTTTATTTTTCTATTCAGTTGAAAATCGTTTTTTCTTCCAATACCTTGTTATCTAATTTTTTTAACATTATATAAATGACTTTTTCAATAAATTTGTATCCGTTTTGGTCTATTTAAAATTATTTTAAAAGGAATATTAATGTATTTTTCCAAAAAAGACGTATTTGACATTTACCAAAAAATGTGAAAAGAATATTTTTTAAAATTTTATAGAATGTATGGAATTTCTCACCATTATTTCCACTCAGTTTTTAAGAAATAATTTTTCATGTTTACAATTTTATTTTCAAATAAAATTATTTTAAATATTTTTTGTGAACATTTCATTTTGGAAATCGATTTTCAAAATGAAAAGGATACTTTCCTTAATAATGTTTTAAAGGAATTATTATGGTATTTATATTCATCAATAATAACAACCATAATTTTAAATTATTATACATTGGGAATATGTTTTAATGATACCATCATTATTATTCTTCTCAACATTTTATAATGAGTTTGAATGGGGATGTACTATTTTGATACAATTTTCTATATTAATCTAAATTGTTTATGATTATGTTTATTGATTGGGTAAAATGTTAAAATTTTATAAAAAATATTTTAAATATGAATTTTTATGATGATTATGTTTCATACCTTTCATAAAAGAAATAAAGGGACTTATAAAGTGATTTTTTGCCTTTTTATATCCCCTCGATGCATTGGTAGGTCTCATGAGACAACCTATCTTGGGTTTTTGGTAAAGGCCTTACCCATTTATATAATATTTCTTAGAATAAGTCCTTGGGAATATAGTTATGATATCCTACATTATCCATTTCATCATTATGAGATTAGCTATCAATATTCCATGTGATTATTCTGTTAGAATATACATGGTTAAGTATCAAGTTAATGTGATAGTTTATAAGGAATTATTTGACCATCATTTATTCCTACCATATTATACTCATGTAATTTATTTAATGGAATGCGTTTCATTTCTTTACCATTCCATATTGATTATTCTTATATAATCATGAAATCATTAACTATAAAAATAACCTTATTAAGCATTTGATCACATCCCTTTCTTAAGTTTTATTTTACCCAGGATACCAGGATGTTTTTTATGATTGATAGGTAGGGATATATTAAGGGAAAATAGGTTTTTCTAAAAATTAATTGTGTATTTTATGTTTTCAACTATAATTTGAATTTCAAATATTTATCTAGTTTACCAAGACTAATAAAATATTCAATCCTTTAAGAAGAGATTTTTTATATCTTATGATAATATAATAAAGTTGTCACGACCCGTCCTTGGGGCCAGTTCCATGACTACCCCAAGCCCGCCTTCCATAGGCTAGGGGCTGACGACTAACACCAAAGGCGAATCCCTGATAAAAAGGGAAGGCATTTCCTCTTAAACTTGTAACACACACAGTATGAGCATAAGAAGTAGAAGAAAAAAGTACTAATATAGAAAAGAAAGGTGTGCTGAAAGTAAGTGGGTCAGAATAAAAACCCAACTGAACAATAAGAACAAGTACAAGTAAAAAGGGAAAACAACTCATGGATCATCCACTGGGGAATCCTACCTGAATGGTAGGTACAGATCTCGAACAACTCATCCCTGAGGTATGTCCTGTCTAGTCCTGCTCCGAGCAGCCACTCGTCCATCACCATCAGCCTTGATCGCTGCTGACCGTTGTCTGCACAGAACACAACAAGGTGCGGGCGAAGCCCGTGCAGAGGTGAGTATAACAATACTCATTAGGGGACCTCGAGACCCCTGAAGGTATCCCAGAATCCACTAAGGATAAACCTCAAAAGAAATATAAAATCAAAAAGTATCAACCATCCCTACTGAGGTATATGACCATACATATACCTAAGTTACCAATCACAAAATGGCTCCAACTCTTGAGCTCAACCACATTCAGTTCCACAAGTGTAGAAACACTCCACAAAGAAAGTACAACACAAGTCATATCCCATAGGTACAACTCACAGAAGAAAGCCACATGGGCATCACCACAACACATCCATGATGAAACATCCATGAAGAAACATCCACCCTTATTTAGGTATATTCCCATACATATACCTAAGTCATCAAGAGTACACATCTCATACATGAGGTAAACACGAATGTAATGACTCGGCACACACTAGGTATACACAACTTAAAAGATATTAAGAGATGATTAGTTGTAGCCACTGAATCATCTTACACTGTCGAACGGCAGATATCTGTAGAAACCTAATACAACAGTCTGTCGAAGCTATCGATCCTAAGTGGGATCTCGGTACAAAAGTCGTTGTTGTCGAACCCACAGAGGATCCAGGTCTAGTATCGTCGTTGTTGAACCCACAAAGGACCCAGGTCCAGTCTCATCCCTGTTGAACCCACATAGGATCTAGGTCAAGTCTCATCGTTGTCGAACCCACAGAGGATCCAGGTCTAGTCTCGTCGCTGTCGAACCCACATATGATCCATGTCCAGTCTCATCGCTGTCGAACCCATAGAGGATCCAGGTCTAGTCTCGTCACTGTAAAACCCACAGAGGATCTAGGTCCACCATCTTCACTTTTGAACCCACAGAGGATCCAGGTCTAGTCTTGTCACTGTCGAACCCACAAAGGATCCAGGTCCAGTCTCTTCACTGTCAAACCCACATAGGATTCAGGTCCAGTCTCGTCACTGTCAGCCATAGGGTTCCCGTACACAGCACGCTCGATTCCGAGAGGGTTCGATCCTCAATACAAGTGTCGATACATCAATTACCATGAAGTCTCGATTTGATGTATCCCATAGTTCTGTCTCATCATAAGGAACCCAACACGACAGACGAAGCATCAATCAGAAGTCCGGTCTGTGAGCTATTGGCATTTCTGTTCCAGGGGCCATGTTAGTTTTTAGGCTCAAAACAACTCAGCCATACCCCAACTACTTTCAAACCTCAAGTGGAGTATGAATGAAGAACCATCCTTCTCTAAGCCTTACATCGCCATAGACGGTTCGTTATTCGGACACCCGTAGCCCAAAATGAGGGCTAAAAGGTGAAATCGGGCCATAGTGGGTCCGGGTCCGGTCCGACCCAGTCGTTCCGACCCGGATCGACCCAGTCCGAACTGGGATCTGACGTGGTTCGTGGGTCCGACCCGATCTAAGGGGGCGGCCCGCCCCGAGTGGGAGGCCCGAAGCGAGGGAGCGGCCCGGCTCGAGGGTGGCTCGGCCCAAGGGCCGCCCGGCCCGAGGCAGCTCGGCTGACCAGCCTGCATGGCCTGGATGGACACACTTGGGAGGGGGGTGCTGCATCTCCTATTTTCGATCCGAACGGACCGGTTCTACGCACCAGTTTTGGTGATCCGCGGGACCCGGGTGGTCCTACTTTGTCGGACTGGCCGAGCAGCCAGCCGGTTTCGTGTCAACAGCGGTTGGCCCGACGGCGGCCGGCCCGACGCCGGCCGCTCCTGGTCCCTTTACCGTGGTGCGATGACACTGCGGTTCTACTCCACCACCGTTGCCCGCCCTGGCCACGGCCCCTGGGTGCTCCGCACGGCACGACGGTGCCACACCGCCTCCACCATGGCCCGATGCTTTCCCGTGCGGCGCGACGGTGCCACGCTCCTTCTGCCATGGACTGCCCTAGTCGTGGATCTCCTTCTCTGTGCGGCACGGCGGTACCGCTCCCTTGTAGTGACCCGGAGGCCTTGCGCCGCCGGTTTCTTCACAGTCCGCCTCCGTCGTCCACAAACAAGAACAACCAATGGGGAGGGTCAGGCCGTGTTCGTACTGTCCGAGCCCTCCTCATCATGGAAATAACAATTGGCATTTCTTAATCCAAAAATTGAATGACAAAGGTTATAACCCATAAATAAAATAACTCAAATCCCCCTACCTCGATCGTCGATGATCGTTGACGGAGTCGCAGGAAAAAGGCAAGCGTCGATTCGTCGTTCTCTGCATTCTTCACGCACTCCCAATTCTCAAGCTTGTGCATCAGAAATTGTTCGGAGGAGACGAGGTAGAGGACGACATCAGCGTTCTTCGTGGGCGACACCTTCTTTTTGGCACGTTTGATGATCGAATATGGTGTTCTTTGATGAAGAGGGGCATTCTTCGTTGGAAGAATGAAGTTCTCCGTGAGTCTCCCAACAAAAGTATGAAGCTTGCCAACCAAATGAAATAATAGACTATCTATTATTTTAATGGTTGGAAATAATTCAAAATAATTCAAAAAGGGTTCCAATTAATTAAGTGATAGAGTTCAGTTAATTAATTTCATGGGTTGGCACACTTAATTGATGGGGGAAGGTGGAGAGTTTCACCACTTAAATGGGTTGTTAAAAGGGGTTAGATGATCGGGTGGCCCCCACCTTAATTATCCACCCAAGGGAGGTTTTTCTCGGGTTGGACCAACCACCATAACCTCCCATGAGAGGTTAGGGTATGGTGGCCCCCACCTCTAACATCCCCTTGTAGGTTTCAACCACCAAAACAAAAATAAAGATAACACTTTATTTTTATTCAATTTAATTAAAAACCCCCAAAATCTAACATCCATTCTCGTTAGAACGCAACTGCGGTGAAGGTCTCATTAAGCAATCACCGATGCTGCGAGTTCAACGGTGCCCTCAGATTTAAATTCTGATCATCGGTTCAAAAGATATAAAACACCGCTCGCACGTTTACTGAATGTACCCAAAAAAAGTTCAGAAAATTAATATCAGCTACCCTCAACCCATGCCGGTTGAGGTTAGGCTCTGCCTAGGTGAATCACTCCTCAACGAACCCAACCGTACCATCAGATTTCCAATCTTAGTTATCATTTAAAAGTTATGAATTTTACAATAAAATAATTGTCACTTAATTATTTTATTTGTGGCCAAAAACTAACTTTCTCTGGTGGACCTTGCCGACCCAAGTTAGTATCTTCTTACAGAAATCCTACCCACATGAGTTCAGTGGTGGGCTCATATTTTTAATCCGAGTTACTGTTTTTGATATATAAGCATTTGAAAAATAAAATGAATTTATTTAATTATTTTATTTATGGTTATTCCATTTCTGAGTTTTCTGACAGGAGGCCCGTGCCAACTAAACTTAAGTCATGCCTAGGGTAAACCTGCCATCCTAAGCGCAGCGGTGGCCATAGATTTCTGATCTAAGTAACCATTTAAGAGTTATTCCACTTTTTCAGGAAAACTGCATATGCGTGTTAATTTAAGAATAACAAAACTTCGACGGATCATTCTGGGCACTCCGGGCCTCAGAATCGCGCACCGTCAAAAAATATGGACTCGTAAAATTCCCATGAATTTAAGAAAAAAATTTCCATGGAATTTCTGGGTCTTTATATTCTCCCCACCTCAGGGGTTTACCTCTCCATAAGCCACAACTCACACTAAGGGAACAAATGGGGGTACTGAGTACGCATCTGAGCCTCCCGCTCCTATGTTCTCTCCTGGAGGTTCCTGTGATACCAGCGAATGTGCACCAGAGGTATCGACCATCCGCCAAGGACCCGCTCCTGTTGATCCTCAATCTCTACTGGAACCTCTGTGAAAGTCACCCCGTTATCGATGTCCAGCTCCCCATGGTCGATGTTGTGAGAAGGGTCATGCACGTATCTCCTCAATTGAGATACGTGGAAGACATCATGCACCTGGTGCAACTGAGGTGGAAGAGCCAAGAGGTAAGCCACCTCACCTACTCTATTAAGGACCTGGAATGGTCCAATGAATTGAGGAGATAACTTTCCACCTTGGACAAATCTCTGTAGACCTCGTCGAGGTGAGACCCGTAGAAAGATGTGGTCACCATACTTGAACTCCAGTGGTCTCCTTCTACTATTAGAATAGAACTTATGCCTGCTATGTGTAGTCTTCATCCTCTCCTGGTTGATCTGCACCTAATCCATCATAGCCCGCACCATCTCTGGTCCTACAAGTGTTGACTCCCCTGGGTCAGTCCAACACAAAGGCGATCTTCAAGGTTGACCGTACAATGCCTCGAAAGGTTCCATTCTGATGGTGGAGTGGTAGCTGTTGTTATATGCAAACTCTAACAAGGGTAAGTGATCCTCCCAACTGTGACCGAAGTCGAGGACGCATGCATGGAGCATGTCCTTGAGTGTCTGAATGGTCCTCTCAGTCTGACCATCCCTTTGAGGATGGAAGGCGGTGCTCCACCTTTACTTGTTGACAAGTGAGGCATCGTGAGAAAAACTCTACTACTGCCTTCTTCATACCTGGCCACCAGTGCTGTTGTCAGAGGTCCTGATACATATTTTCCACTCCTGGATGTACCGATAAAGGATATGTGTGGAAATCCCTCAACACTTCCTCCTGAAGTGAAACTGGTACCATAATACATCCTATGAAGAGAATGACATGCTCTCCACCTTCAGAAAATCCATCAAGTGCCTGCCCTATGGATATCTAAGCACATCGTGTCTCATAGTCAATGTCACCACGCTGTGCCTCCATGACTCGCTGAAGAAGTGGAGGAGTGACTGTGAGAAACTGTAGAAAGGCTGCTCCATCTCTATCTACAAAGGATATCCATAACGCGACCAGTTGCTCCGTCGCCACTCCTAACAGATGAATGCCAAATCTCATATTGAGAGTATCTTCTACAACTTTCCCCTTTACAGGAGTATATAATATCTAAAAGTCATAGTCCTAGAGGAAATCTATCCAACGCCTCTGTATCAGGTTCAGGTACTTCTACAAGAATACACACCTGAGACTATTGAGTTTAGAGTAAACCGTAAACTGTTCTCTCAACGATCTATGGGTGTGACTAGCCAATTATAAAGAAATCGAGTACACCATTATTCACCTATGTCCTACAAGAGCTGCTAAGATTTCTCCTTTTCCAAAAAGATAAATCCAGTCACATACCCTGGATAAACCACATCCTTTTCCTAATACAGTCAATCCTGACATGAATGGTACTAATTCATGCCATGGACGACATCGTAAGGCCTCGACGCTACTACCAAGAGATCCAGCCATTACTCTCATCTCCAAGGGTTGAGTCACACTTTTGGCATCAGTGTATGGTCACTGGGTCTCCTCCAGTAGGAATCTTGAATGTGAGGGTAAAGTCAATGGTTATAACAGGAACCTCTCAGTTTCAACCACAAAAAAAGGCAGGAAAGAAAACGTTACAAGGACAAGCGTCTTTTATTGATACAACTCAAAGTAGAAAGAAACAAATCAACCACAAACAATGACATCAACGAAGCTAGAAGCATCATGAACAAAGGGATCTATGCCTGGATCTAGTCCCACTCCAGTCCACCTACTCTTGGAGCTCGAGGTGAACCGTCTATGGGTGGTGGTAGTAGTGCTCGATGACTATGACCACCATCCGCTGAAGGAACTGCTCCACTGCCTCATCCACCGCTTGGATGATGCTCAAGCTCCTGTCGCTGTCTCTGTCTTGGTGGCTCCTCCAACGCCTGCTGATCAACTGTGCAGGGAGTCAAATAGTCACATGCTCTGTGCCCCCGTTCCCTGCAGGAATAACAGACCATTATCCATTTGATGATCCCTCAGCCTCGGGTGACCCACACCCCCGATGCCACATCTTGGGGCCATCTAATAGTAGATCTAACCTATTTGTACCCTCGTGTCATCTACCTACTACCTGCTATAGATGACTCGACTACTGTCAAAAAGCCCTGCGACAAGAGCAGCATCTCCTGAGCACGCACAGAGCATAGAGTCGCTGGTACAAACTCCGCCCTGAAAATACCCTCGATGTTCCCCCAGGTGAGGGTCGCCTCATCATAAAATTGGAGCATCAGGCTCCTCCACCTCTCAGATGCTCCCCGAAAGAGACTAACAGCTATGTGCACCATCAAGTCAGCGGGTGTCCCAACTGTGTGGAAAATTCGTGCTACAAACTCCAGCTAGTACCCAACTGTATGAAAATCTGTCTCGCCTTGAAACCTCAGAGGCCTCTGTCGCAGGAACCCATGCAACACACTCAAGTAGCGCACACCCTCTACTGATGGGGCTGGTGGCAATGGTAGCCCAATGGTTAGTGGTACCGCTGGTGCCTCTGCTGTGATGGGGCCCTGCACCGAGGCCTCTTTGCTCGGTGGGCTACCATCGCGCTCTTCACTCGGAACCCGCGCTAACTAACTAAGTGAAGACATCTTGAAAAGAAACATGTGTTTCATGATCAAAAGTATACCTGGTGAGCTGACTCAAAATAATCACAAATAAAACTTTTCGAAAGAAACACACATGCAATCAGTGTTTTCATGCAATGAGTCAGAAATTAGAAGTCAG
Source organism: Viscum album (assembly GCA_963277665.1). Lineage (NCBI taxonomy): Eukaryota > Viridiplantae > Streptophyta > Magnoliopsida > Santalales > Viscaceae > Viscum > Viscum album. The sequence goes on from OY728122.1 coordinate 764,720,957, forward strand.
AGTCCTAGTGTATGGATATGTCGACCGACACACCAACACCGGTTTCCCTAAACTGATAACCACACCCAAAAAACTTAACATTATTCCTGTTAAAAGAATTATAGTCTAAGTTATATGGTAGAACCGACTCCTATGATACCAATTTGTCACGACCCATCCTCGGGGCCCGTGTCGTGACTACCCAAAGCCTGCCTTCCATAGGCCAGGGGCTGGAGACTAGAACCAAAGGAAACCCCCTGATAAAAAGTGAAAGAATTGACTTTTAAACCTGTAACACACACATTCTGAACACAAGAAGTAGAAGAAATAGGTACTAATAAAGAAAATAAAGATGTGCTGGAAGTAAGTAGGCCAGAATACAAACCCAACTGAACAACAAGAACAAGTACAAGTAAAAATGGAAAATAGATCCTGGATCATCCACTGGGGAATCCTACCTAAAGGGTAGGTATAGATCTCGAAAAACTCATCCTTGAGGTATGTCTCGTCTAGTCCAGCTCCGAGCAGCCTCTCGTCCATCACCCTCAGCCTCGATCACTACTGACCGTCATCTGCACAGAACACAACAAGGTTCAGGAAAAGCCTGTGCAGGGGTGAGTATAACAATACTCAGTAGGGGACCCTGAGACCCCTGAAGGTCTCCCAGAATCCACCAAGGATAAACCACATAAGAAAGATACAATCAAAAAGTATCAACCATCCCTACTTAGGTATATTCCCATACACATACCTAAGTTACCAATCACATACCAACTCCAACTCTTGAGCTCAACCACATTCCATTCCACAAGTATAGAAACACTCCACAAAGAAATTACAACACAAGGCATATCCCATAGGTACAATTCACAAAATAAAGCCATGCAGGCTTCACCACAACACATCCACGAAGAAACATCCATGAAGAAACATCCACCCTTAATTAGGTATATGCACATACATATACCTAAGTCCTCAAGAGTACACATCTCATACATGAGGTAAACATGAAGGTAATGACTCAGCTCACACCAGGTATACACAACTTAAAAGAGAGTAATAGATGATTAGTTATAGCCACTGAATCATCTTTCACTGTCGAACAACAGATATCCATAGAAACCTAAAACAACCGTCTGTCTAAGTTGTCAATCCTATGTGGGATCTCAGTAAAAAATTCGTCGCTGTAAAAACCACAGAGGATCTAGGTCCAGTCTCATCGCTATCGAACCCATGGAGGATCCAGGTCCAGTCTTGTCCCTGTCGAACCCACAGAGGATCCAGGTCCAGTCTCATTGCTGTTGAACTCACAGAGGATCCAGTTCCAGTCTTGTCACTGTTGAACCAATGGAGGATCCAGGTCCAGTATCATCCCTGTTGAAACCACAGAGGATCCAGGTCCAGTCTTGTCACTGTCAAACCCACAGAGGATCCAGGTTGAGTCTCGTCCATGTCGAACCCATAGAGGATCCAGGTCCACTCTCGTCACTGTCGAACCCACAGAGGATCCAGGTCCAGTCTCGTCACTGTCAAACCCACAGAGGATCCAGGTCCAGTATCGTCATTGTTGAACCCACAGTGGATCCAGATCCAGTCTCTTCACTATCAGCCATAGGGTTCCCATACACAACACACTCGATTCCGGGAGGGTCTGCTCCTCAATACAAGTGTCGATACATCAATTACCATGAAGTCTTGAGTTGATGTATTCTGTAGTTCTGTCTCATCATAAGGAACCCAAGGCGATAGACGACGCGTTAATCAGACGCCCGGTCTGTGAGTTTTTGGCATTTCTGTTCCATGAGCCCATTTAGTTTTTAGGCTCAAACCAACCCGACTGTACCCCAACTGCGTCCAAACTTCAAGTGGAGTATTCTAGAAGAACTGTCCTGCTCTAAGCCTTCCGTCGCCGTAGAAGGTTCTTCGTTCAGACACCAGTAGCCCAAAATACGGGCTAAAAGGTGAAATGGGGCCATAGTGGGTCCGGGTCCGGTCTGACCTAGTCGGTCTGACCCGGCTCGACCCGGTCCGAATCGGGGTCTGACCCGGTCCGTGGGTCCTACCCGATCCAAGGGGGCGTCCCGATCCGAGTGGGTGGCCCGAAGCGAGGGAGTGTCCCGACCTAATGGGAGGCCCGACCGAGCCCGAGGTGGCCCGACCCATGGTGGCCCAGCCCGTGGTGGCCCGGCTAGCCATCCTATGTAGCTAGGCTGGCCATGCGTGGGAGTGGGGTGCCGCACCCCCTGTTTTTGATCCGAAGGGACCGGCGCTAGGTACTGGTTTTGGTGAGCCGCGGGACCCGGGTGGTCCAGCTTTTTCCAGCTGGCCGAGCGGCCAGACGGTTTCGTGTAGACAACAGCCGACCCGACGCCGGCCGCTCCTGGTCCCTCCACCGTGGCGTGACGACACCACAGTTCTGCTCCACTGCCGCGGCCCGGCCTGGCCGCGACCCAATGCTTTCCCATGCGGTGCGGCGACACCAGGCTTCTTCCACCTCGGCCTGACCTGACTGTAGCTATCCTTCTCCATGCAGCACGGCGGTGCCGCACCATTGTGGTGACCCGATGGCCTTTCACTGCCAGTTTCTTCATGGTTCGCCTCCGTCGTCAAAAAACAAGAATAACCAAAGGGAGGGTCGGGCCGTGTTCGTGCAGTCCGAGCCCTCCTCATCATGGAGATAACAATTGGCATTTCTTAATCCAAAAATTGAACGATGGAGGTTATAACCCATAAATAAAATTACTCAAATCCCCCTACCTCGATCGTCGATGATCATTGACAGAGTCGTGGGAAAAAAGAGGGTGTCGATTCGTCGTTCGCCACGCTCGTCATACACTCCCAATTCTCAAGATTGTGCGTAGGAAAGTGTTTAAAGGAGATGAGGTCGAGAACGAAGTCGGCGTTCTTCATGGGCAATGCTTTCTATTTTGGAATGGTTGAAGATCAAATATGGAGTTCTTCAATGAAGAGGGGCGTTCTTCATTGGAAGAATGAAGTTCTCCGAGAGTCTCCCAACAACAGTATGAAGCTTTCCAACCAAATGAAATAATAGACTATATATTATTTTAATGGTTGGAAATAATTCTAAAGAATTCAAAAAGGGTTCCAATTAATTAAGTGATAGAGTTTAGGTAATTAATTGTGTGGGTTGGCACACTTAATTGATGGGGGAAAGTGGATAGTTTCGCTACTTAAATGGGGTGTTAAAAGGGGTTAGATACTCGGGTGGCCCCACCTTAATTATCCACCCAAGGGAGGTTTTTCTCAGGTGGGCCCCACCACCGTAACCTCCCATGGGAGGTTAGGGTGTGGTGGCCCCCACCTCCAACCTACCCTTGGAGGTTTCAACCACCAAAATAAAAATAAAGTTAACATTTTATTTTTATTCAATTTAATTAAAAACCCCCAAAATATAACATCCATTTTCGTTAGAACGCAACTACGATGAAGGTCTCACTAAGAAATCACCGATGCTGTGAGTTCAACAGTGCTCTTAGATTTAAATTCCGAGCACCGGTTCAAAAGATATTAAATGCTGATCACACGTTTACTGAACGTACCCGAAAAAAAGTTCAGATTATTAATATCAACCACCCTCGACCCGCACAGGTTGAGTTTAGGCTCTGCCTAGGTGAATCACGCCCCAACGAACCCAAAGGTACCCTAGAATTTCCAATCTGAGTTACCGTTTAAAATTTATGAATTTTACAATAAAATAATTGTCACTTAATTATTTTATTTGCGGCCAAAAACTAAATTTCTCTTGTATCCCTCGCCGACCCAAGTTTGTATCTGCTTAAAGAAAGCCTACCCTATCAAGTTCAACGGTGGTCTCATATTTTTAATCCGAGTTACCATTTGTGAGTTATAAGCATTTTAAAAATAAAATAACTTTATTTAATTATTTTATTTACGGTTATTCCATTTTCGGGTTTTCTCACAAGAGGCCCGCGCCGACTAAACTTAAGTCACGCCTAGGGTAAACCCTCCATCTTGAGCGCAACAGTGGCCTCAGAGTTCTGATATGATTAACCATTTAAGAGTTATTCCACTTTTTCAGGAAAACTGCACACGTGCATTAATTTAAGCATAAAAAAACTTCGACGGATCATTTCAGGCATTCCGGGCCTCAGAATCGCGCACCGTCAGAAACTACGGACTCATAAAATGACCATGAATTTAAAAAAAAATTTCCATGAAATTTACAGGTCTTTAAAAAAGTAATGACCAACTTAGGGCTACTAGGGTCAAGAAAAGTCTTTCTGTTTGTTTATAAATATTTACTAAAAGTAAAATGGAAAGCCCATGTTAATATAATAAACTAATCTCTAAACCTCAGTAATGACTCCCAATGTTTTCTTAATAATTAACCATCAAATTATTTATGTAAAGGAAATGTCATATTGACTAGTAAATCATGTAGGACAGTGGTAGGTTTTGCACCCTTATCACCCTTCAATTATGGGTTTGGGCCCCACGACCTCACTGAATGCAACAGGTTGTCACCCGACACGTGGGTTGTAATTTTCCAAAACAATATTGATATAATTACTATAATTTTCCAAATTACTGAAGGTATATAGTTACTAAAAAATTAATGATAAGATAAACCATAAATTTTACCAATAACATTAATATTTTGTCCATAAAATGTAAAGGCATTCTTCCTTAGATAGATTTTTTATATACTAAACCAATTGGTTGTATTTCCATAAATGTATCTGAAAATATCATTATTCTTGATAAACTCCTATCACATAGAACCTAAAAAATATTTGTTTAAAACATATAAATTATGATCAACCTTAAACTCCTAAACCCATGATGGAATCCATAATTTTAGAGTTAATATTAGGATGATATATATATATATATGTTTCCAAAAAATAACACAATCATTATGTGTTTCATGATTCTTATAACCAAAATACTGTTGATAAAAATAATTTTACAATTTAATTCATGAATACCAATACATAAACACTTAAACCATCTTACTCAAACATAATACATTCCTTGGTATAGTATTTAGCCTTTCAAAGTGAGCATTGAGTTGGATAATTCTTAGTGGTGGTCGGAGTAGAGTACTCAAGAGGGGGGGAGGGTGAATTAAGTATCTATTAAAAATTTCTGTTTAAAAAGGTATTATTAAAAGGTTTCCAAAATAAAGTTAACTATATCCTAGTTAATAAAGGTTATACTATTATGATGGTTTGACTATTTAAATAAATTCTTAGAAGATTGATTAATTCTCTGTAATCTTAATATTGGATATTAACATTACTTTTGAAGATATTCTAATAAGGCAATACAATTATAACTTCCTTCCAAGATTAACTATCAAAGTAAATTTAGTGATTTCTAGATTATAAAGTAAACAGTGAAAACTAAATTAAGTAGCACAACAGATATAAAACAAGTGGTTCAGTCTCAAGCCAAGACCTAATCCACTCCACTTGGTGATCACCTGCCACCAAGCAGTTTATATAGATAAACTTTATCCACAACCTAGATCGGGGATAACAATAGTACACAGGACTATTCAGGTCACACAACCTCTTCCACAGTTCTTTGTGTGTACAACTACCAGGCCTCATAGGGACCTCTTCCACACATATCCGTGGGTATACAAAAAATGTAAAAATATGTTTGATAAAGGATATATTGTATCCTTTAGTTTAATGCAGGGGAAAGAGTGTATTTTTATATAGATACACACACTGCTTGAAATCTAATAAAATGATACACAATAGAGTATAAATTATGAGACAAGGTTATAAGCGCTATGAGTGGTAGTCTATTCAGATCTAGACTTCTAGGATGAAGTAGATGAAAAAATCGAGTCCTCATGTAGAAAACAGATTATCACAAGTCAGCTATATCTGGCACGTGTTCTTCATGGTGTTTGACAATGTGAAGATGTCCTCGACTCTGGGATTTGAGTATGATTCGTGTGTTCTTCAGGATTGTTGATTTTCATGTGTCAGTTATTTTCTCAGGGTAAGCTCGTGTGTTCTTCTTGGTATTATTATCTATGTATATTTTATTTATGGGACACTCATCTATTTTATTCTTGAAGTGCATGTGATAGAGCTGAAAGAATGCATGTATTCTGCACCTCGTACCTCATACTGTCAGGTGACATGTCTACAAAGAAACATTAAGTATGTCAGTGATTTTAAACTCTTAAAATATGACCCTTAGAGAATAAATTGAAAAATGACAACATAGATTAAGAATTGCTGTCACAGTTAGTCAAGAAACAGTGTCTCCATGAAATCGTGTCTTATGGTCATGGTGTCTAGTAACAATTTCTAGTTCACGGTGTCTGGTTCGCCCTATTTGGTTCATGGTGTTTGGTTCACGGTGCACTAGTGCAGAAAACGTTATTTACGTCACCATTTTTTACGTCGGTTATATATAATTGCCGTGAGAATATGTGAAACGTGGTTTTTTACGTCGGTTATTTAATAACAGACGTAACAAATGTGTTGAGTAGCCTTTTAAGGTCGATTATTTTAATAACCGATGTTACAAATCACGCGTGTTCGGTTTTTACGCCAGTTATTTTATAACCGACGTAAAAAACCAAAGCGCGGGGGTTTTTTACGTCGGTTAATTGATAACCGATGTAAAAAACGAGTTATCTACGAGTTTTTTACGTCGGTTATTTTATAACCGACGTAAAAAACCAAAGTGCGGGGGGTTTTTTACGTCGGTTTTAAAATAACCGACGTAAAAAACGAGTTATCTACCGGTTTTTTTACATCGGTTATTTTATAACCGACGTAAAAAAACAAAGAGTGGGGGGTTTTTTACATCAGTTTTCAAATAACCGACGTTATAAATTTAAAAAATAGTTTATAACGTCGGTTATATAATAACCGATGTTATAAAACATTTAAAAATTTTAAGCCCCGTGGACTATCATTTACGTTTTTTCGATCGAAAGTCTGCCGACTCATCTCTCTCTCATGATAAACCCTAATCGGTTCGTCGATCGACCTGTGTTAAACTCATTTTGGCTTCATCTTTTATCATCTTTAGTCTCCTCGAATCTATCAACTCAACTCGCAACAATCAAGTAAGAATTCCACGAATTTATTTCGTTCGTTTTTTTCCCGGATAGTCTATATTTATGTTTTTCGATTTTTTTGTTTAAACTAGGTTAGATTCTTCCATTTCGAACCCTATTACATCTTTTTGAATATCGTTGGCACCAGACATTCATTTTTATCTTGAGTGTCTTGTTTTTGTATTTCTTTATAAAACAAATTTTGATATATTACCTTGCATTTAATGACTCAAAATCCTCCTATGTTGGAAACATATTTGGGGTTATTTATTGAAGGACTATGGCGCGATTAAGGAAAGATTTGGAATATTTCCTATTTTGACCGGTTTGAATTTAATTATCAAAAAGAAATTTGAGGTATGGTTGATTCATCCATTCCTTTTATCCTATATTTCATTTAATGATCAGGTTCATCTAACAATTTTGTAGTTGGATAACCAATAATGTTTATGTGATTAGAGAATTAAAAGAAATTATCATCATATATAGTGAATCATCCTTGCTGAGTGTCTTATCATAGAATAGGAATCAATCATCCATATTGAAGATGTCATTTTTTTAGAAAACAAAAACTATTAATGTAAACCATTTATCATTCATTAATTGAACTAAAATAAATATTTACACATGAGTTATAATGGAATATAATAAAATAAATATTTATCAGTCACCCTCATAGAGTCTAATAAATCTATGATAAACCATTTGTTTTCTTTAATGGAAACAAATTCACTTTTACCCACTTTGTATTTTTAGAAGACACTAAACTCCCTTATAATTTCATCCTTTTGGGAAGTATTAAACATCATTATATCCCTTTAAAAAATATAAATGTCACAGAAATATCATGCATCCATTTTGTCTTATAGGACTCTACTAGATTCTATTTCAAATGGGTATCTGTTTGTTTTTTGATGTTTCATGATTTTATTTGATGTAGGTTTTTCTTTTTCATGGATTACTTCATAAAGTGGTCTCGGTTCATTTGATTTTGTGTTTCCTTTGACACCATCCCCCCTCAATGACTATGATCTCTCATTTCTAGTTTTTCTCTAATTGTTCTCTCATACACCTTTTGGATTTGATGGTTGATTACAAACATATTTATTCAAATATTTTAGCTGGATTATATATGCATTTTTTAGGATTATATTGATGTTTTATGCAACTTTATTTATTATTATATCCAATACTAAGACCCATTCTAGTAAGAAAAATTTCATAAGAAATACGATTGGACTCTTCGTCATATTTCATGAAACGTTTTTAATAATGTCACGTTTAAAAAAAATGTTATATCAAAGATGTAGAAACGGGTGGTGTCCGGGGGGGTGTCCAAGGGGGTGGGTGGGTGTGAGTGGCTGTCCACGGGGGTGGGGGCCTGTCCAGAGGGTTTTGGGGGTTGTATGGGGGGTGGGGGGTTGTCCAGAGGGTTGGGTGGTGTCCAGGGGGGTGTTGAAGGGGTAGGGATGGGGGTGGTGTCCAGGAGGGATGGGGGGTGCTGTCTAGAGGGGTGGGGGGATGTCTGGAGGGTTGGGGGGGGGGGGGGGTGTCTAGGGGTGGTCCAAGGGGGTGGGTGGGAGTGGGGGCTGTCCAAGGGGGTGGGGGCCTGTCCAGAGGGTTTTGGGGGTTGTCCGGGGGGTGGGGGGTGATTCTCAGGTTTACTCCATTTTCTCCAATTTTCTATCAACTATGTAGGCGATATGGTTTTCTTTGATTCAATGAAATTTAAAACTGTTACATCTAACTATATTTTGTTATAAAAATAATATTCAAGCATATTTTCTTAAATACCCATATATTTGTTTTATATTTTAAATTGTTTTACATTCAAATTATGATTTTTTTCATATAAACATATATTTGTATTATCTTAAAAATATATATTTTTTGTTGATATTTGTTATAGGTAATAATGAGTCGAAGTTGGATTAAGTCACATCGAATGAGCAATGAATTCGAGGAAGGTGTTGATGCCTTTTTGGAATTTGCAAAACGAAATGTTCCAAGCAGTGAAATTTTTTTTTCTGTCCATGCCTGAAATGTTTGAATATGAAGAAGTTGAAAAGTAGAGAGATAAAAGATCATCTGATTTGTCATGGTTTTAATCCGAGTTACAGCCCTTGGATTTGGCATGGTGAAACTGGATGGAATGTCACTGATGATGATGATTCGCAAGATGGTAACTCCGATGGAATTGAAGAAATGATTCACGATATTGTAGTAGAACAAATTGAGATAGAACCGACAGTTGCACGTCTATATGGTGATGCTAAAAAACCATTATATCCTGGTTGTACAGATTTTACGGTTTTGTTGGTGGTGTTAAGATTGATTAACCTGAAGGAGAAACATGGATGGAGTGACAAAAGTTTTATAGAGCTGCTACAATTGATGGAAGACATTCTTCTAAAAGATAACGATCTTCCAGATTCACATTACAAAGCCAAGAAAATATTATGCCCGATGGGATTGAGATACAAGAAAATACATGCCTGTTCGAATGACTACATTATATATTGGAAGGAATATGAATTTCTGTGAGAGTTTACTAAATGTGGGACATCACGGTATAAGGTGAAAGAAAAATCACAGGCTGGTGTAGAGATTACAAAGCTCTCTTCAAAGGTATTTTGGTATCTTCTTATAATTAATCGTTTCAAACGTTTATTTTCTAATTCACATGATGCAAAAAGGTTAAGATGGCATGCTGAAGAGTGGGTATGTGATGAAAAAATACATCATCCAGCTGATTGTCCACAATGGAAGAAAATTGATGCGCAGTATTCTATATTTGGAAATGAAATTAGAAATCTCAGACTAGGGTTGTGCACAGATGGAATGAATCCATACCGAACCCTCAGTAGCACACATAGTTCATGGCCTGTTTTATTGGTAAGTTACAACCTCTCTCCTGAAGTTTGTATGAAGCACAAATATGTCATGTTGAGTATAATTATCTCTGGTCCAAAGCAAACTGGTAATGATATTGATGTTTACTTGTCACCGTTGATTGATGATTTGAAACTGTTATGGGATGATGGTATTAGGGTGTATGATTCTTATAAAATGGAATATTTTCAACTGCATACAGTGCTTCTGTTCACTATAAATGACTTCCCAGCGTGTGGAAATCTGTCTGGATATAGTGTTAAAGGGCATAAATCATGTCCAATTTGCGAACAACAGACGTCATATTGTCAATTTCATCATGGGAGGAAAATAGTGTACACGGGTCATTGAAAGTTTTTGCCTATGGAACACCCTTATAGAAGACTAAAAAAGGAATTCAATGGCTCACAAGAATTTGATACTGCTCCAAAACCTTTATCCCTTGATCTGTATTTTGAGAGGGTGAAAAACCTTGATGTGACATTGGGAAAGACACAGAAATCTGGTAATAATAGACATATTTGGAAGAAAAGGACGATTTTTTTGAGCTACCGTATTGGAGGTATCATGAAGTTAAACATAATATTGATGTCATGCACGTAGAGAAGAATATCTGTGATTCTTTGATTGGAACATTGTTAGATATTAAATGAAAGACTAAATATGGGTTGAATGCAAGATTAGACTTACTATCAATGGGAATACGTTTGGAGTTAGCTCCCACTCCTAAAGGAAGATGAACATTTCTTCTCCCGGCTTGTCATACATTATCGAAGAGGGAGAAAATTAGCTTCTGTCAGTGTCTTCATGATACCAAAGTGCCTCAAGGTTATTCTTCTAATGTAAAAATTTTTGTCTCATTAAAGGTCTTGAAGTTTATAGGTATGAAATCACATGATTGTCACGTCATGATGCAACAAATTCTACTAGTTGCATTGCGTGGAATATTGCCCATTCGTGTCAGAAAGACTATAATAAAGTTGTGTTATTTTTTCAATTCAATTTGTAACAAGGCGATTGATGTGAATGCTTTGAACATTTTGGAAAAGGATGCAATTTTTATACTTTTTCAATTGGAAATGTATTTTCCTCCAACTTTTTTTGATATAATGGTACATTTAATGATTAATTTGGTTTGAGAAATAAAGCTTTGTGGACCTGTATATCTTCGTTGGATGTATCCTTTTGAAAGGTATATGAAAATATTAAAGGGGTATGTTAAAAATCTATATCAACCTGAAGCCTCCATTATTGAAAAGTATATTTCTGAGGAGGTAGCAGAGTTTTGTACGAGCTACTTGGCTGCGACACAACACATAGGTTTGCCTCCATCTCACCATGAACGAGTTAATAATGAGGGAAAGGGGATTCACGGCTTGAAATTCAAATCATTGTCAGCTGAACAGTTGAAGAAGTTAGAATCATACATCTTGAATAACATAGATGATGCTCAACCGTATATCACATTGCATATTAATGAGTTGAAACAATGTCATCCAAAGAAGAAAGAAATGTGGATTTTGAATGAGCACAACAAAACTTTTTTGTCATGAATTAAAAATACTTTGCTTGGTAGATCAGATGTATTAGAGACATTAAAATGGATAGTGGGTGGTCCATGTTTAAATGTGATAACATGGTCCAGTTATGACATTAATGGTTATACATTTCATACGAAAGCTCAGGACAACAAAAGTGAAATTCAGAATAGTGGTGTATTGGTGTTTGCAGAAGCAACGCATTTTTCGAGTGCTAAGGACAAAAACCCAATTTCTGCATCAAGTGCATATTATGGAGTGATTGAAGACATATGAGTGGTTGATTACTTTAAAATTAAAGTTCCCATTTTTAACTGTAAATGGTTTAATGGTAACAATAGTGTCAGACACGATGAATTTGGAATGACACTTGTTAATCTGAATAGATTAGAAGACACAACTGATTCTTTTATAATGGAAACACATGAAAAACAAATTTTCTATGTAGTAGATCAATCAGATATGCAGTGGGCTGTTGTTTTACAAGGGAAAAACAATATGTTGGTGAGGATGAAGTTGATGAATATGATGATTTATGTGAGATCCCTACTTCCATGGAAAGATTAACAAGACATAATGATGATCATGTTGAAGACATAGTTTGTGCCATAAGGAACGATCACGACGAAGGAATTTGGGAAAACAATCCATTTGTACATTCCTAAAATTACATGTAACATATGTTTATTTCTTGTTTACATTTATTTTTTCCATAAATATTAGATATTGTAAGTTTTTTATTTATTAAAACATGTTTTAAAACAAAATAAGTATATGGTTTTGTTTTTTTATGTTTGTTTAGTTTACTTTATCATGTTTATAACCATTACATGAATTATATATCTATTATTTTTGTTCACTGACAATTACTTTACCATGTTTACCAGGTTTACCATTTTTACCATGTTTACCATCTTGACCATCTTGACTATATTTACCATCTTTACCATCTTTACCATTATTTAACATGCTTACCATATTACCAATGTTTACTATTATGTAACTTAGTACACTTTTCTATTTTCTGATTACAGTAGTATTAAAATATTTGAATTTGTATATTTGTGAACTGACGTTTGTTTATTTGATGTGAAGGATAATGACAGATCATTCAGATGATCAACCACATGATTCTGGAGAGGATCATATTGCTGGTCTTACCTCTGGGGATGAACATTCACATTCTCCTATTACGACAAAGAGTTCAAAGGTTGGTAAACGTGGGTGCACACGTTTACCGAAATTATCACTTGCCCATACGCAGGATCAGAGGATAGTCATTGATTTTGATGATGATGATATTCCTAGAGGTCCGAATGCAAAAGATTTTAAGAGTTTTGTAGCAACTCAGGCTAAGAGCAAAGTAAGCATTCTGTATGATGATTGGAGAAGTGTGGATAAAGCGATTATCTCTCAGTTGTGGGAGATGACTTTGGTAAGATCTTTTGTCATTTTTTGACTATTCTTTTAATGTTTCTAGTATATATAATATGTTTAACCTCTTCTTTATCAGATGAAATTTGATATTCCTGACAGTAGAGGAGTTAGGAAGAAATGCTTATCGTTGGCTACTAGGAGATGGAGGGATTTCAAATCAACCCTCTCATTTGATTTCATTTGCGGTCATAGGAGTCATGAAAATCCATGTCATATATATCCTTTTATAGATGAAGACACATGGAGACAGTTTTTTGAAAGTAGAAGAAAAGAGTCATTTCTGGTAAGGGCAATGTAAACTTTTATAAACTTTCTTATATAAATGATTTTATTAATGTTTTGTTAATTATTTATTATTCTTAAATTACAGCAAACAAGGAAAGATCATCAGGAGATCCAATCTAAAAATGTATACCTTCATTGTTTATCTTAGGGAGGGTATGCATTATTTGAAGAACAAATGATGGTAGAAAAATTTCAACAACTAAGAGCTGAGTCTTCAAGCTCTGGAGAGGTGGCCCCTCCATCCCCTCCATCTAGACATGAAAAACGGAAGAGAGCTCGGAAGGGAAAAAGGGCAATATCTTTCGGAAGAATCGAGAATCGTAGCTGAGAGGATTGTAAGATATCTATTTTATTTATTTAAGTTAACTATTTTATTCATATAATTTCAATCATTACAGAAATGTTCAATTAATTAATAAAGGACTCTCTTGAGGAGCAGAGTTCAGAGGGGACATTTACAGCCACTAGGAGGGAAGATATTTTATTTTCAGCATTGGGAAGGCCCGAACATCCTGGTCGTGTAAGAGGATATCCGGCAGGTGTATCGGTAAGAAAAGTGTTTCCACGTTCTTCAACTTCTAACATTGAGGGGGTTTATAAAAAAAATAGAATCCTTAGAGGCTGAAGTTCATAATATTAATGCGACGATGGAGGACAAGATTAGAGAGTCGGTGCAGTCTATGTTTGCAGAAATGCAAAGACAATTTCAGAATGCAGCTCCCACTCCTCCACCTCCCCCTGCAGACCCCATTATTTATCCTCCACCTCCGCCAGTAGCTCCCACTCCCCCACCTCAGCCTGCGGACCCCATTTTTTATCCTACGCCTCCGCCGCAACTTCCTACTTATTGCGAGTTGTATGTTGATGATTCTCAACATCATATAGTAGCATATGGGTTGGTATATTGTATAGGAGATACAGTTCATCATCAAAAATTAGAGGTAGAGAATCAGAGGGTCACTGTATAGGATATTATAGATAGATCAGCTAGGGTACTAATACCTACAGATGAGGTGGCGACAGTAGGACAGAGTATCGGCCATTTTTTAATTTGGCCATCCAGACTTCTTCGACTCATTACCATAGAGGTATGAATGTTATATCTTTTATTTTATTTTTTTATTAAAGTTGTTTTATCATTTGAAAACTAATATATTTTTCAATTTTTTTTACAGGAATACTTCAAAGGTAAAGAAATACTGTATAGACAACAACAAAGACAAATGGCTATGACATCAGATACAGATTCAAATGGTCTTGACAGATTGCCAAGATATTCACATTTGTTGTCGGGTTATTATGATTTTCCAATGAAAGCTCATGTTTGTAGACGTGAAATAAGAGTGGGTATTATAAAAACTGATATCATGGAGCTTGTTACTGGAGATAAGTTGGGCATCAACATGGTGCAAATTTTTTCCATGTAAGTCTTAACACCTTTTCCCTGCGTTATATTTATTAAAAATGTATACTTATGTATGTTTTGTATTAGGTATCTTTATAAAATTTTTGAGAGGAATGAGCTGACAGAAGTATATGGATTCATGGACCCTCAATTGATTTCCCCTGAAGCATGTGCATTGAATGAGGAACAAAGAATGGTTTATATTGCTGAAATATTTGAAAAGAATATAATCACACAATGTTGGATGATGCCTTTTTGTGAGAGGTATGAAACACATTTCTCTCAAAGAGTTAATTATCTTTTAACATAAAAAACCACTAACGTCAAATTTCCTTTTATCAGTGATCATTGGATGTTTTTTTCCAAGGGAGAAAGCCCTTTATTGGATATGCTCTATCCATGGTGATGTGCGGGATAGTTTTAAGAATATATTGGAAAAGTAAGTTTCAATTTCTCTATAATTTTATATATTATAATGAATTTTAAATTTACCCCATTCGTATTATTTTCTAACAGTGCATGGGCCTACTTTTGAAAAAACACAAAGAAAAGAGGTGCAAAGATCAAATATGTAAATGTGAAGGTAAATATCCATTTATAATTTGTACTTTTTGATTTATTACATAAAAATAATATATTGAATTTACACTCATTAAAATAGAATTGTCATGAACAACAAGGCCTCATCGAATGAGGATATTATATGTTAAGGTTTATGTATGAAATAATAACAACTGGGACAGTTGTGAATTTTGACCTGGTACGATTTCCTCTTAAACATTGCCATAATATTTCAATTTGATTTATTCATTATATACGTTAACTACTTTCTTTTTCATTTGTATCTTTTTGATGACCCTAAACCCTATACTGCTGAAGACATCAAACACTTACAAGTGGAGTGGTCAAATTATTTTACAGGTTTGATTGACTTTTAGTTGTTTGTAATGTAAAATGTAATTTTGAATATTGTCGATGTAATTGTGTATTTGGTAGTTGTTTAGGTTGGATTTAGTTTTTTTTGAAGTTTATAGTGTAAGTTTTGAATGTTATATAAGTGAATGTTTAATTTTTCTCTGCTTCTTGTTTTGGTTTACTTATGATGATTTTTCTGGTATGGATTTGGGTCTGTGGGGGAGGGGTTCCAAGGGTGTGGGGCTGTGTTCAGTGGGGTTGGGGGGTGTCCAGCGGTCTAGGAGGGCTGTCCGGTGGGGTGGGGGGACAGTCCAGGGGGGGTGGTAGGGCTGTCCAGGGGTGTGGGAAGGCGGTCCAGGGGTGTGGGAGTGCTGTCTAGGGGTGGGGGGTATATACATGAGGGTGGGGGGGGAGGGGTTGTCCAGGGGTGTGGTGGGGGCTGTCAAGTGGGGTGAGGGGGTGCTGTTCAGGCGGGTGGGGGGTTGTTGAGGGGTGTTTGGGGCTGTCTGGGGGTCGGGGGCAGTCCAGGAGTGTGGTGGGGGCTCCAATGGGGTGGGGGAGGGTTGTCCAAGGGGTATACATGAGGGTGGGAGCTCCAATGGGGTGGGGGAGGGCTGTCCAGGGGGTATACATGAGGGTGAGGGCTCCAACGGGGTGGGGGAGGGCTTTCCATGGGGTATACATGAGGGTGGGGGCTGTCTAGGGGGTAAGTTTTATATGTTATCAATGTACATGCTTAATTTTGATCTACTTCTGTTTTTGTGGTACGATTTCTTGATTTGTTTTCTGGTTGATTCTGGTGGAGAGCAGATGACTGCATTCAATTTAAAAAAAAAATTTGGGTTTATCACGTCGATTATTTAATAACCGACGTTGTAAAATGCCTGGGAAATGGTTTATCATGTCGGTTATTTAATAATCGACATTGTAAAATGCCTGGAAAATGGTTTATCACATCGGTTATTTAATAACCGACATGGTAAAAGGCCTGCAAAATGGTTTATCATGTCGGTTATTTAATAACCGACGTGATAAATCCCCTCCCCCCGGGTTATCACGTCGGTTATTTAATAACTGACGTGATAAACCCCCTCCCCCTAGTTTATCATTGTGGTTATATAATAACCGACGTGATAAACCCCCCTCATCCCGGTTTATCACGGTAGTTATAGAATAACCGACGTGATAAACCCCCCTCCCCCGGTTTATCACGTCGGTTATTCAAAAACCGACGTGATAAACTCTCCGCCCCCCGGTTTATCACGTCAGTTGTTTAATAACCGACGTGATAACCGCCCCCCCGGTTTATCACAGTGGTTCTATAATAACCGACGTGATAAACCCCCCTTCCCCCCAGTTTATCATGTATTTTCTTTCATAACCGACGTGATAGACCATTTCCCCGTCCTTTCATAACATCGGTTTTTTAAGAAACGATGTGATAAACCATTTTCCAGGCCTTTTATCACGTCATTTGTTAAATAACCGATGTGATAAACCCTTCCCATTTTATTTATCACGTCGGTTCTAAAATAACCGACGTCATAAAAATCACGATTTTATGATTTTGACGTCGGTTTTTAAATAACCGACATCAAAAACGTTATTTATAACGTCGCCCGTATTAACGTCGGCTAGAAACCGACGTAAAAAATGAAAAATAACCGACATAAAAAATGTTTTCTGCACTAGTGGTGTCTGATTCATGGCGTCTCGTTCACGATGTCTGGTTCACGGTGTCTGGTTCACGGTGTCTGGTTCAGGGTGTCTGGTTTACGATGTCTGGTTCACAGTGACTAGTTCACAATGTTTGGTTCATGGTGTCTGGTTCATGGTGTTTGGTTCACGGTGTGTGGTTCATAGTTTCTGGTTTAGTTTTCCTGAAAAACATAACTGGTGGCAGACTCAGGGTGTCTCAGACTTAGCCAAATATCTGTATTCAGACTTAAGCAGTGATATTCATAGAATGTATTAGACTTAATCATTTATTAATGAAATCATTATAAAGTAAATAAAATATAGTGTATTTTAATTAGAATAAATGTATTGCAATTAAGATCTTGGATAGCTTTACTTAAAGTATAATGATACTAACAAATTACAAGATTACCAGGATTTATAGAATATATATGATTTTTGATTATTAAAACATGATTGATACAAGAGGAGTCCAACAATCTCTCCCTTTTTGATGATCAAAAATCATGTGTAGTTAGAGTGTATTTTTCTCCAATATAAACTACATATTTTAATAATCTTACATTGGGGGTGCATATTTCTCCCCCTTTTGGGATTATCAAAAAGAGTGAATAAAAGTGCACAATGCATTAGATAAAAAGAGTTTCATTACAAAGAGAAAAACAAATGCAACACGATCCCTATGAAAAGTTAGTTGTCACTATTCATCATCAATGGATGGTATTCTCTTTGCCCTTAGAATCAATATCAGAAGAAGAGGCCATAGAAGCATAGGTTGAAGTGGAAGAAGGGAGTGAACTCATTGACAGAGAAGGTAAAGGACAACCTTCAAAGACAGAAGGGGCCAAGGTATGGGTAATAGAAGACCGAGGCAATTTCTGATCAAGGATTACATGCTTGATCTAACTCAGGGCCTGACTAACAGACATAGATCTGGAGGCTAGGTCAGAGGTGAAGGTAGGTAAACCTGATCTCTGAGGTGAAGCTGCAGGAGCAACAATGGAAGTACTCTGAACATGAAGATAAGGCCAAAGTCAGAAATGATTTCACCACTATATTGCATGGATTTTCAAATTCATCCTTGTTCTCCATAAACATGTCTAACAAATGAGTGAACTCTATATGATTTTGGACTTGAGTCTTGAAGTCTTGAGTAATAGGAGGAATTATCAGATTTTCCACAGGGTACTTGAAGTGATTTGTCATGTAATTCTTAGAGAAGATCCGGTTGAAGTAGATGTATACTTTCTTGGAAATTTCTTACTGATCATCATTAGAAATCTTCAAATGGATTATCACCAAATAAAGAACTCTGTCACTGTTCTTTATAACTTTGGATAGATATTCTTTATTAAAACCACTAAGCACAACCTGAAGTTCTTCTTTGACCACTGTTTGAAACAGATCACTGTCTAAAGAAGGTTGATAAGATTTTCCAGAGGCATGAGAATTAGTGACAGCCGAGGAAATATATTTTAGTTGATTGAGCCCTTTCTGAAGCCACCCCTTATACTCATTTGTTAACTTGTTAATTACAATAAACAGTTCACGCATCTCTCGAACAATCTATTTGTTACTTTAAAATAATTTTTCATCTAAAGAGGTTAGATGAGGCTGAATCACTGAGCCTACTTCATATGGGTTTTGAGTAACAATATTCTCAACAAGATGAGAAGTATGCTCTGGTCTCGAGTTTAGCACTTTTTTATATTGTCAACCATACCTCTTAGAGCCTTTAATTCATCACTAAGAATTTTGTTCTCAATTATGGTTTCTTGAATCTCATGGCGCATCTTGGGTTGAATCTGCCAAATAATTTTCTCCAGCATTAGTGAAACATCTCTTTCAATCAAATTTGTTATAGGAGCTGTTGGGTATTCAAGAGCTTTTTAACCCTAACCAAAAGGGTAACTCCAAATTCTTTCAGTTCATCCTTATTCACCATGGTTAGAGGTTCTTGTGAAGACTCAGAGATAGAAAGTGAGACAGGCTCATGTTCTTTGGCAGAGATAGCTTCAGAAGCAGATTCCATTTTTAACTGAAACATAGTTGTAAGATCAAGACCTTTGACTGAGACTTAATGTGAATCATTCACATCAAAATAACTGGGGAATTTTTACCATGTGTCCACTAAGCTTAGATCAAACATATTTGTCACTTCAAAAGAGTCCAGACTGGGGGATGCTCCCCCTAAACAGGTGAATCTTCCTCAATATTGATAGATTTAGATCCTTGATCTATGTAAACGATGTCATCCCTAATTTCTTCAACCATTTCCTTTCGATCCAATTGATAGGCTTGCTCCATTCTCTCTTTAGTATAAAGAATGACATGAGGAACAACTTATTCCTCTGGGATTTCCTCAAGTGCATCTTCTTGCACAACAAAGAGATCTTCTTCTATATTTTATTCCACATCATCTTTTTCGGTTACCTTAGTAATATATTCTTCCTCTACATGTTCCTCACTAGAAGTTTCTTGCACAAGAGACATATTTTCTTCTATATGATCTTCTACAACTTTATTTTCTCTTTCAGCAACAACATAATCTTCTTCAACAGTGGGTTGTTCTTACAAATCAACAATATTTACAGAAACAAGTATTTCCTTCTCAATTATGACTTGAGGAGTCGGTGTACTATCTTCCTCATCAAGAAAAATTTTCTTCGTTGGTACAATAGCCTCTCCTTCTACTTCCACATCAGAATATTCAACAAGTTCATCTGGCTCCAATCTAGGATCAGAAATACCTTTAGGTCTTGAAGGGTGTTCCACTGGATTAAACTTTTCATATACTTTATCATTATCTTCCTCCCATTCCTTTTTCCAAGATTCCAATTGATTTCAATTTTCTTTATAATAACTTTTGAAATCTAGAACTCATAATCCTTGATAAATTTTTCATTTGGTCTAACCAATCCTTTGTTACGAAGCATGGCTAAGATAAGCCGAGAATAAAATCGGGAGGTTGACATAGAGGAGGTTTTGATCAACTCACACATATGGTGTATAATATACTTTCAAAGATTGATCTTATGTCCATTCATCATGAGATGAATCAGAAATACATCATAATATTTGAGTATAGTGAAATCCCATTTTCTGGGACTAATTAAATTATGAATAAAATTGAACAGAAGTATAGATTCTCCATCTAGCTTGGCAGCAATGACTCTCCTCTTGGTTACATTTCCCATTAAACATCTTGAGGCATCTTCCAAAACAAATAATTCACTCAGAGGTGGAAGACCTCTCTAGTATTCCTCACAAATATCTTCATGAGGTATCCTAAGGCATGAAACCTATAACCTTGAAGAAAAAGTGCATCTCTGGCCATCTATCCAACTTCTTACAACATAACCATCTTCAGAATCAAAATAAAATTTTACAAACTGATAAAATTGTGCAACTAGCTTCGGGAAGATAGGTCTATCCTTATTAGTAAAAAAATATATCCAACCTTTCTCTATTAGCACTTTCAACACCAAATACTTACTCATCACAATCCACTTAGGGCATATCTCTTTCTTTGGTACTACAATTTGGTTTACCAGATTTGGATTTAGAGGACCCTCAGGTGCTAACATAGGCGTGATCTTCCTCTTCTTATTTGAACTGCGTTTCTCAGGAGTTGATGATAAAGGGAGTTTCATCCTAGGCATTCAAAGAAGGTTAGAGAGAGAAGGGTTAAAGAGGGGTGATGGTATGAGAGAATAGAAGAGGGATCAAGTGAAGAGCATGTGAAACTTCTTTTACTTTATCATTTAGGAATACCAATCATTGAAAAAACAAAAAATGTGGGAAATTAAAAGATTAAAATATTGAAATACCATGATACAAATTCTAATTTATAAATAAAACAATAAGGCATATTTATAGTGAGATAGTAACTGACTCTCACAGTGATATAGTAACAGGCATTCATGGTGAGACCGTAATCAATTTTCATGGTGGGACCATAACAGTGTGATTTCTAGACTGTGCGACCGTACTGTTTGAGACAGTAAGTGTCAGACAGTAACCAAGAAATAATAACTATGATACTGTAAACATGAAACAAAAAGTCTTAGGATAGTAAAATATGAAATGATAAGATATGAAATAGTAAGATATGAAACAATAAGATATGAAACAGTAAGATATGAAACAATAAGATATGAAACACGAAGATATCTAATTAAGGTTTATCATTCCCAATTCATGTATGATGTAATTTATTCTTTCAGAATTTAATGGTCTGGTGAATATATCAGTAAGCTGATATTCAGATCCAATGAATTTCAAAGTGATATAACCTTTTTGATAACAATCTCTTAAAAAGTGATGTCAAACATCAATATGATTTTTCCTAGAATATGAAACAAGATTTTTCAATATGTTAATAACACTTGTATTGTCAAAATTTTTAGGTACATTCATGAATTGATATCCATAATCTAGTAATGTCTGTTTCATCCACAAAGTTTGTGCACAATAACTACCTGTAACTATATACTCAGCTTCTGCAGTAGATAATGCAACATAATTTTGTTTCTTACTACACCATGATACTTGTGAGTTTCCTAAAAAGTGAAATGTTCCATAGGTTATTTTTTCTATCTAACTTATAGAAACTGAAGACATCATTAGAATAGCTAAATAATTAAAATGATTTTCCTCTAGGATAGAACAATCATAGTTTGGGTGTATGCTTGAGATAATTGAAAATTATCTTAACAACATTTAAATGAGATTACTTAGGATTTTCTTGAAAATGAGAACACATAAAAACTCTAAATATAATTTCATGTCAGCTAGAAGTTTAGTAGAGTAAGATTCCAATCATTCCTCTGTAATTGGTTTGATCAACAAATTTTCTATATTCATCAAGATCTAACTTACACATAATAATTATTGGAGTGTCACTAATTTTATTGGTATCCAAACCAAAATATTTTAGAAGATCTCTAGTATATTTTATTTGATTTAAAATAATACCATCATTATTTTGAAATATTTTAAATCCAAAAAAGAATTTTTGTTCACCCATTAAACTCATTTCAAATTTGTTTTGCATCATTCTAGAAAAATCTATACATAAAGAATTTATTGAAGATCCCAAGATACTGTCATCTACATAAATTTGAACTATTAAATCACCATTGAAAATTAGTTTTATAAAAAGGGTAGGAGAAACTATTCCTTTTGTAAAACCTTTGTAAATAATAAAGGCACATAGTCTATCATACCAAGCTCTTGGATCTTTTTTTAAACCTTATAAATCTCTTGATAATTTAAAAATATGATTTGGAAAATGAGGACTTGTAAAACCAATGGGTTTCTCAAAAAATACATCCTAAACTATATACCCAGTTAGGAATGCACTATTAACATCCATTTTATATAGTTTGCAATTCAGATGTGTAGCATAAGTAAGAAAAATTCTGATGGCTTCATGTCTAGCTACTGGTGAAAAGGTCTCTTCATTGTCAATTACTTCTTATTTAATGTAGCCTTGTGGAACCAATCTAGCCTTATTTATAACTATGTTACCAGCTTCATCTACTTTATTTTGAAACACCCACTTAGTCTCTATGGTGAATGTGTCTTTGGGTCTTTTAACAAGTTTTCAAACTTTGTTCCTTTCAAACAGATTAAGTTTTTATTTCAGAGACATTACCCAAAATTCATCATTGATATCATCATTAATGTTTTTAGGTTCATGTCGTGGCAAGAAGACTTGATGTTAAACCAGATTTATAAGAGAAGCTCTAGTTTGAGTTCCTTTGTCTAATTCTCTTACAACTACATATAAGGGATGGTTCTTAAGAGTTCTAGCAGCTCTAGAGAAGGACGAACTAGTAATTTCGGGTTCTTCAGCTGGGTCAGGTCCATTGTGACTTGAGTCTAAGGAATTTATAGAACTGGAAATTTTCATAGATTCCTTCATAGGGTGGTTAGAGGATTTTGAATTAATGTCCAGATTTGATACATCATCCTCCAGGTTCTCTGGAGTGGTCTTAGGCTCATGTGGATCTGTTTCATCAAATTTAATATGAATAGATTCTTCCACAAATTTAGTTCTTTTATTAAACACTCTATAGGCTTTAATAAAGATGGAATATCCTAAAACGATTCCTTCATCACTCTTGGATGGAATTTTTTCAAGATTTTCTTTAGTATTAAGGATATATACTTTTCCACCAAAAAATTTGAAGTAACTATCTTTGGGTTTTCTATTTTTCCCTAACTCATAAGTGGTTTTATTAAGAATAGGTCTAACCAATTCTCTATTGATTATGTAGCATGCTTTATTTATAGCTTCAACCCAAAAAAATAGGTAGTTCATACTCACTAAGCAAGGTTCTAGATATCTCTTGTAGGGTTCTATTCCTTGTTTCTACAACTCCATTTTGTTGAGGTGTTCTAGGGGCAGTGAAATTATGACTGTAGCCATTTTGTGAGCAAAAGGATTCAAAATCTTGGTTTCCAAACTCACAGTCATGATCACTTCTCATGGTATTAATTCTAAGTCCACTAAGATTTTTTATAGACTTGGAGTATTTAATGAAGTAAGAATATGATTCATTTTTGTGATCTAGAAAGTATACCCAAGTGTATCTAAAAAAATCATCTACAAGAACATAAACATAGTGCTTCCCATTTAATCTAGTAACTCTAGATGGTCCAAACAAATCCATGTGAACCAGTTTGAGAGGTTTAGAAGTTAAAACTTCTTTCTATGATTTGAAGTAAATTTTGTGTTGCTTTCCCTTTTGACAGGGATTACACACTTTATAATTTGGAAACTCAGGTTTGGGTAGGTATTTGACTATGCTTTTTCTAGTTATCTTTCTAAGGGAGTGAATATTACAGTGTCCTAGTATGCTATTCCAAATCCAAGACTCTTTATGAAATGCACTTAGACATGAATCATTTTGAGAAGCTAAAGAATCTAAGTTAACCGAATAAGATTTTTCATTTCTTAATGTAGAAAATGGTAATTCATCTTTAGAATTAAAAACATTTCAAGCATCATTTTCAAATTTAACATGAAATGCATCATCACATAGTTATGAGATACTAAACAGATTGTACTTCAAACCATCAATAAATTGTACTTTGGAAATTAAAATTGAGTTAGAGTTACCAATTTGGCCAAGGCCAATGATTTTTCCTTTGGCATTATCATCGATGGTGACATGTCCTCCATCAATTTTTATTAGGTTCTTGAAGCATGAGTAGTCTCCTGTCATGTGTCTTGAACACCCACTATCCAAGTACCATAAACTTTTACAGGGACTCTTTAAGCAGCATTCCAACAAAATCATCAAGTAAAAATAGATTTTGGTACCCATACATGTTTGGGTCTAGTAAAATTAGTGATAAGTTCTTTGGGAACCCATATATGCCTCATAGGTTTCCTATAAGCATTATGTAAAGTATTTGAAAACTAAAATCTATTCAGTCTATATAAACATGAAACAATAGAGAGTGTATCATAACTTGACCTAGTTGATTTGTATCCAAAACTGGGAGTAAACTGTATTCCCTAGATTTAAAAACAAAGTTAATTCTTCCAAAATTTCTTTTTCCAGGTTGATAGCCAATTCCTGTAGTATATTTAGGAGAAATTTGTTTACCTTGAATTTGTGTAATAGTATTTTTCCCATTAGTAATATTTTCTAAGTATTTCTTCAATTTCTGATTTGACATTTTTAATTCATTATTCTCCTTGAGCAGTTGAGCATTTTTCTCTTTTTTAGTTGTGAGTTCAGATTTAACATTCACAATAAGAGCATACCATTTCTTCAAATATTTATATTTATCTTTTAGTTCATTTGATGTTTATTCAAGCATATTGTATTATTCAAACATTTCTTCATTAGACATATTTTTAGGGTCACTCTCATATCCAGAATAGTATGAATTATGTACAGGGGAGTCCAGTGTTACCTCAGATGTGTTTATAATAAAACACATATTGGATTTGTTAGCTTGTTCATCAGGTGAAGATTAAAAGTCACTTGAACTGTCCTCAAAAGCACTCAAGTTTGCCTCCATTTCCTTTTTAAAATTTCTATCTTTTTCCTCATATTTTTTTTTTGTACTTGAGATTTGGATAGTAAGCCTTGATATGTCCTTTTTTTCTTTTACATTCATAACAGAAAATCTCATCAGTCTTGTTACTTATTTTCCAATCTTTCTCCCAACTTCCTTTTTGATCATATTTCCCCTTGAAGTTAGTCTTTCTAAAAAAGTTCTTCTTCTTGTAAAATCTCTTGAATATTTTGGATAATTGAGCCATCTCCTCATCACTGTCAGGTGAGGAATGTTCACTGCTAGAACCCTCTATAGAAGATTACAATTTCCCTTTGTCTTTGTGTTTATAGGTGGTGGTTTTGAATGCAACTGATTTTTGTTTGGGTTCATCCTCCTCCTCCTTGTTGACTTTTAGCTCCTCTTAATAAATCATCAGTTTTCCAATGAGTTATTTTTCAATTAGATTGCTGATGTTGCCTGATTCTCTAATAGAGATAGAGGTTCCTCTCCAACTATTAGGTAGACATCTGAGAATTATTATAGTCTATTCCTTGGTAGTGACTTCTCATCCAAGAGAAATCATTTAATTGAAAATTTTGTTGAACCTGATATACATGTAAGAAATAGTCTCATCAGGTTTCATTTTAAAGTTGTTATATTTGATAGTATAAGTATTAAGTTTCATCTCTTTCACACTATAAGTTCCTTCTTGTGAAATAGACAAGGTATCCCAAATTTCATGGGCAGTGTTACAAGTAGAAATTCTATTAAATTTTTCAACTCCTAAGGAGCAGTATAAATAATTCATAGCTTTGAAATTGTTATTGAACACGGTTTTGGTAGGTTCATCCCAAGTGATTCTATTAGTAGCAGGAATCTTATATTCATCTATAATAGAAGACCAAATTTCAAAACCCATTCTTTCGAAATGCATTTTCATTTTTATTTTCAATTGACCATAATTGGTGCCATTAAAGAATGGTGGTCTGTTGGTTACAGTACCTTCCAATCTATTATCCATAATAAAAAAACTTTTAAAGAGCTAGAATTTTAGAATTAACACAAATTTATAGATCTTTAATATACAACTACAATCACAGTTGAATAAGGTTAAAAATAGAGTCTTAATAGGATTAACCCACAAGCCTCTGATACCAAATGTTGGTCGGAGTAGAATACTCAGGGGGGGGGGGGGGTGAATTGAGTATCTATTCAGAATTTCTTTTTAAAAAGGTATTCCTAAAATGTTTTCCAAATAAAGTTAACTAAAGCCCAGTTAATCAAGGTTATACTGTTATGAAAGCTTGATTGTTGAAATAACTTCTTAGAAGATTGATTAATTCTTAGTAATCATAATATTGGTTGTTAACATTACTTTTGAAACTATTCTAATATGGCAATACAATTATAAATTCTTCACAAGATTAACTATCAATGTAAATTTAGTGATTTCTAGATTATACAGTAAATAGAGAAAACTAAATTAAGCAGCAAATCGGATATAAAAAAAGTGGTTTAGTCTCAAGCTGAAACCTATTCCACTCAAATTGTAAATCACCTACCACCAATCAGTTTATATAGTTAAACTTGATCCACACCCTGGATCGGGGTTAACAATAGTACACAGGACTATCTAGGTCAGACGAACTCTTCCACAATTCTTTCTGCATAAAAACTACCAGGACCCACAATGACCTCTTCCACACTTATCTGTGGGTATACACAAGTGTAAAAAGATGTTTGATAAAGGATATCTTTTATCCTTCAGTTTAATGCAGGAGACAAAGTGTGTTTTTATACAGATACACACACTGCTCGAAAGCTAATAAAATGATACACAACAAAGTAGAAATGATGAGACATGGTAAGAAGTGCTATGAGTGGTTGTCAATTCATCTCTGGACTTCTAGGATGAATCAGATTAATAAATTGAGTTCTCATGTAGAAAAAAAGTGTCACAAGTTATCTAGATCTGGTGTGTGTTCTTCGTGGTGTTTGACAATGCAGAGATGTCCTCAACTCTGGGATTTGAGTATGCTTCATGTGTTTTTCAGGAATGTTGAGTTTCATGTGTCAGTTATTTTCTTAGGGTTCAGTCATGTGTTCTTATTAGTATTACACTCTCTATATATTTTATTTCTGGGCCGTTCTTCTCTTTTATTCTTGAAGTTCATGTGTTGGAGCAGACATGATGAATTTATTTTGCACCTTGTACCTCGTACTGTCAGGTGACATGTCTAAAAAGAAGAATTAATTATGTTAGTGAATTTAAAGACTTCAAATATGATAGTTAGAGATTAAATTGAAAATAGACAAAACAAATTACGAAATGGTGTCATTGTTAGTCAGGAAATGGTGTCTCCATGAAACGATGTCTTATGGTCATGGTGTCTAGTCACGGTGTTTGGTTCACAGTGTCTGGTTCACAATGTCTGGCTCACTCTGTCTAGTTCACGATGTTTGGTTCATGGTGTCTCGTTCACAATGTCTGGTTCACAGTGTCTAGTTCACTATGTCTGGTTCATGGTGTCTGGTTCACGGTGTCTGATTCACGGTGTCTGTTTCACTTTTCCAGAAAAACATAACCTATGGCAGACTCATGATGTCTCAAACTTATCCAAATATATGTATTCAGAATTAAGCGGTGATATTCAAATAATGTATTAGACTTGATCAATTATCAAAGAAATCATTATAAATTAAAACAAATATAGTGTATTGTAATCAGATATAATGTATTGCAATTAAGATCTTGGATAGCTTTACTTAAAGTATAAGGATACTAACATATTACAAGATTACCAAGATTTACAGAATATATATGATTTGTGATTATTAAAACATGATTTATATATGAGGAGTCCAACACTTAGGTTCCCAATATTAAAGACAATGAAATATAAATTGACTCCTAGGATGCAATTTGTTTCTCTTCACTGAACTCTCCACTTTTTCATAGAACTTCATTTCTCTATGACCTTGTTTTACACACATAAAAGTTTTTCCTATTCATTTGATACATTCTCTAGGTTATCTCTTTCTAAATTTATAACATGAAGGAAATCAATACCTTTTCCCTCTATTGTATCAACCACTTGAGATATTAGCCTAATTCATACTTATGTTCTTTAGTGAGTTACAAAGTTGGTTAATTTATATATTTTTAATCATATATCAAGATAACTGATTAGGAATAGTCATTATATTTATCTATCGAATGATTATCCTATTTTTTTCTCATAATCACCACATTTTACATTGTATTCAATGTTAACATGATTCCTTAAGGTTCCAACAGTTGAAAAAAACCAAAATATATAATGTGAGAAATTACAATCATAATGAAAATGACATACAATAATTTATAGGATTTCAAAATCATGTCACCGTATTTTGAATCAAAGATACATTATTTTAAACCTAGGTCATTCATTGTAATCATATATTCAAATTCTTTATGATGTTTTGTAAAAAAATGTGAATTATATTAAGCATATCATTTGGGAATGTCAAAGAAGGTTCCCAATAAGTCTTGTTTTCATGAACTAGTTTATGATTTAGTCAAATCCCAATGTAACTTTTTCAGAGTTATTACCCCTAGGTAATATTTTTCTAGAATCACATCTACTTGTAGTACCCAAAAATGAATGTATTTAATAGAAAATAACATTATATTTTCCTCACAAAATCATTAGGATGTTCTTCTATTCATATCCTCAAATTCTATCATTGGGTTATGTTTTCTAATCTTGGTTTTCCTAAGTCTAGTTCCCAATGCTTCTACTAAACATTCTATGATCCCAACTGTAAAATCCATGACCCTTGTAGACCAGATTCAGTGGTTACATTATTATATTTTTTTTAGATATAAGTGATCACATCCCAAAGGACCGAATAATGTATTAGTCTTGGTAAAATAGATGCCTACATGAATATGAAATTAAATTTTTAAACATGAAATAAAATATACTGAAAGTAAAAAAATTTGGCATCCTTGAACTCATTCAAATATTCATTCTTCATATCCCTAATAAAGGAAAAAAATAAGGGTTGACTCAAATGATTAGTATGTAAAGAGGAAGATATCATGAAAAAATAAATTATAATCAATATGGAAAGTTAAATATATAAACACACATTAAATTTAATAAATGACATGACTTTCATGATTAGATAATGCATAATCAATATGGAAAGGTAAATGTTTGAAGACACACATCATTTAATCAATAAAGTGAGTAAAAAATAATTCAAGGATAATATTAATGAAATAATATCATGGATAATAACAATTTAATTCTTAATTAAATAAATGATTAATATTAGACATCATGATCTTAGACATCATCATATCTATACCCTCAAGACCATTCATAAAAATCTTTAAAACTATGGTTAAAAACTCATTTAATGCTAGCTTACTAAATTGAATCATGAGACTATCGATGCATCAAGGGGATATATATTTTTGAGTCCCATGCATCACTACATTTTTAAAACAATACTCATATATCAAACCAAATATTTAATTAATGAAAAATATTACTTATCAGTAAATTTCCATATTAAATGAAGAATATATAATACCATTATTTCCCTTGTAAATCATATAGATTTCATATTAAAAAACCATATGTAGAAATGATATAAAATTTTATTTATAATAACATATATAATAAATAATATTGATATTTTGGGGAAATGTAATGTCCAATGATCACAAGAAAGTGAATATTTTAAAGGAAAGTTAACGGATACGAAATCAATAAAAAACGGAATTTCAATACTTCCCCTGGTCAAATCGATCATAAAATTCTAGAGAGAGGATAAATATGGTAATATTAAAACATATTCCTAGTGCAGAATAAGTAAAATAAAGGGTTTTTGATGTTGATGAATAGAAATATCATAAAAATACAATTAAAAACATTATTTGGGAAAATAAAAATTTCAATTTAAAAATCACTTTTAAAAAAAATAATTTTCAGAATATATGGGAAAAAAATTATTTTAAAGTAAACTTGAAATCTTCTGAAGGATGATTCAAATCAATTAATGGTTGTGATTGTGGAAAGGTTACATTCCTGTCGAGTATTTTAAAAATAAATATTCCTTTCACATTTTTTAAAGAAAATTCAAAAGTAACTTGTTTTGGAAAAAATATGAAGATTAATTTTTAATTTTATTATAATAATGCAATTATACATAAAAATTAAATTAAAAAAATTATAGTAATTTTTTTAATTTTTTTAAGAAAAACTAGACTTTTTAAAAAATAATTATTTACAGAAGAGAGAAATGAAGTCATATTTTATTAAAACTATTTTCTAAATTATTTTAAATATCAAATAGAGGAAAATGGTATTATTAATTGAATAATTCATGAATAACCATAAGAGAATAAAATTGAAGGGTTTTACTAGAAAATGATCAAATAATTTCCTTCAAATTAAATTCAACTATAAACAATCCCAATTAAAATTAGATTGAAACATAAATCTCTTACCACTTTGGTAATATTTAAATTATAATCCCCGTGAAAGGAATACCATAAAATGAAACATTAAATATCAGGAAAATAAATATATTTATGATATAACACATCAAAGGGGTAGTAGATACCCCTCATTACACATATAATCTTATAATATCAAAGATAATGAAGAAGTAATATAGCCCAATGAAAGGAAATTGAGTTGTGAAATTCTTTACTACTTGGTAATTTTTGAGTTAAGGATTAGATGAAATAATTAAAATTAAAATAAAAAATACCATGAATTATGAATTAATCAGTATATGAAATGGAATAGGGGTATTATATACACCATATAAATATAATAGGTGTATAACATTACAATATAACTCAATGAAATGAAGTTGGGACAAAATCCCTTACCCAACGCTTCCATTTCATTGGACAATATTTGGACTCATTTATAGTGGCTTTATGAATGTTATTAATTTAAAAAATAACTATATTAATGTTTATAATATCATATATGACCCTATAATAACATATTAATACCCATTATTCAATAATATATATATTATTATTATTATTATTATTATTATTATTATTATTGTTTCGAGTCTTAATTGCCTTGTTTTATCATGCATGTGTTTTCATTAAAGTTATAGTTCTTGTGTATAGGATATAATTTAATCATATAAATCATTATATTAATGTTATTAATATCATATTTACTTATTTTGTGAATGTTTAAAACCATTCATGAAAGTTAGACATGGAAAATGAGTTGCATTGCTTCATGGAGATGGTACGCCATGTGTACGAATAAGCGATGCTATAATTCACCTAATAGGTAAAAGGGTAAGAAGTGGAAGGTAATTTAATATTAAAAAATTAATATCATGATATATATATTATATATATTAATTATTTATATCAGTATTACTATCAATTTTAGGTGGTTATGGAAAAACAATTACATCATTTTGCAAGGTTCTGTCCCCCATACACATGAGCAATTGATTTGTTTCCCATTTGACGGAGGAGGAGATAGATAAATACTATTTCATAAGAATAATAAAATCTCAGTATATGATAGATAATTTTTATAATATATTGTATGTTTTATGACATAATTTAAGGAGTAAAAATAATAATTAATAAGAAAAAGTATTGTGAAGACAATTACCTTCGCTTAGAAGAACCTCCTTTGGATTTTTTATTAGGGACCCCTAGGTTGGTCTTTTTAGAAGACTAGAACCTATATAATCAATATAAGTATGTTGGTAAAATATTTTTTCAGGGTTTGGTGGATTCAAATTCTCTGATAGGTGTGATGAAGTGAGGTGGGAGAGTGCCCTTTTATAATTGAGGAGGACACATATGGAATTTTTGAAAAGAATAAATCATACCCACATTTTTCAATTTCAAAATGTCTCTAAAATAGATAATTATAGAATATTAGAAGAGTTAAGGTATACATATGGACATTAAATGGGACTTATAAATTATTTTAGATTATTAAACCCTAATATTGTGAGTTTAACCCCCTAGTAAACCCATTTTCATCTCAATCAGTGGAAACTATTTTTATTGTTTTCAGAAATCATTATGAAAAAATTAAGTTGACCATATTATATAACATTAATTATGATGATTCAAAATATTTAATCCATTTTTCTAAATTATATTCACATAATTGGAGGAAATTAATTTATAATAAAACCCACACATGTTAAAAAACAGGTTTTCAAGAAATGAATTTTTCAAGAATATGATGATTTAAATTAAATATATAACTAATAGTAATAATGAGATAGATATAAATTATATATATACTCTATAAAATTCAATTAAATAATTTTTTATTAAATATTATTTTAAATAATTAAAATGGGGGAACAATATGCATTTTAAGAAAGTTTTTCTAAAATTACGATTTTAAGTTTAAAAATATACTTATTACAAAATATAATTAAATAGTAATTATGTATTTAAATTATATTTAAATAATAATTATGGTACTTTTAAATAAAATTAAAATAATAATGGTATTTTAAAATTTCTTAATTTAATGAAAATACATAACTGTATTTAAAAAATCGGCAATTTTCACTATTCACAGTAAAATATACCTTTTTAGAAAAATCCCAAAATTTAAACCTATGGTAATTTTAATATGAATATTTAAAAAATTATATTATTTTTATAAAATTAAATTTCTAAAAATGGTATAAATTTTTATAATCCCACATATAAAATGAAATATAAAACCATTTTTTTGAAGAATATTTTAACTTTACTAAAAACTTGAGTGATTATTTACTAAGAATTTATCAATAAATTTGTTTTTGTTAATACCAATATATATAAATTTCATAATTTGTTTAATTCAATTCATAACCTCAAATTCAACAACTATTATATAATGGTCATATTTAAATAGTATCTCATAACATGTTTAGGCTCAATGTTGTGTGCCTTATACACTATTAAACATAATGATATTGGTTTAATGTCTTGATATTTCAAGTAACATAAGATATAAATGTGATTAATTTTATTTATAATAATTATAAATTATAATTTCAGTGTTTTATAGGTTTTTAATAATAATTCCATTGGTATATTTAAGTTCTTTTAGCATCATTTATTTGCTCCATCATAAAAATACCCCTTACATTGACATCAGAGCTTATTACATCTATTTGTTTTGTGGTTTATCTTTGGATACATGGTGTTTTAGCTTGAGGTAATCCTCTTTCTTTATTTTTTCATCTTTAACTATTATCTTCCTTTATTCTTCCTTTTTCATAGAAATGTGAAACCCAAGATAGTGGTTTGGAAAAATATTTGTTTAATAATGGTTGTTTTTGTTTGATTTCTTATGTTCTAGATGTGTAAGGAATACTCATTCCAAAATAAAGTAATTTTTTTGAAGTTGATGATGTTGGTAAAAATTTTGAGGTCGATGTCTCTATTTAAGGGAGTCTTCAACGGAAAAACTTTGATTTCTTTATGACATTTGGTTATTGTTTGTTATATTTTGGTTGAATTGATTTATGGTTGATGTTTAATCCATGTTTGTTGTGATTCATGGTTTGAGTTTCGAATTTTATGTTTTAAATTTAGGTTTTAAAAGGATTTGGATTAAATTCAGTCACGGTGTTTGATAAAAAGTATCAAAGAGGTTTTATGGTTTTAAATGGAGTTTTAAAAATAGTTTAAAAAGTAATTTAACTTGAGGAAAGTGATTTAGGAAAATTGGAATATGGGTTTATTGATTTTTATTTGAAATTGATTTTATTTATGGAACTTCCCGATGTTGAGATAATTAGCATCGAGTGGAACATAGGGGACCTAGGGTGCGAGGGTGAGTTTTCCATGGGGAAAAGAGAGCCTTTGGTAGCATGATTGGGGGAGCTTTTTTGTTGTTGTCTAGGGGACTGGGAGAGTCTTTAGAGAGGAATACCCAGAGTGGTTCTAATGGATTAACCAAGAGTATGAGGATGCTATTAGGAGTTAGGCCTGGGGAAAACTAAGGACGATTATAATATTTGGTCATGGGGAATACATATGGATCTTCTATTATTAGTTAGCTTGATTATCCATCAATAATGTAGTTTTTAGACTAACTAACATTATACCCTTATGGTTATACCCTATTTTGAACATTACTTACACTCATCTGATTTATATTCTTTCAATAATTATGTTCATTCCTTATTTGATTGTGATATCTTATGTTGTCACTATTTCAAATTATTTTATTATATGATAATTTTTATGCATATACCTTTTTAATTTTTTGTTTGGGTACGTTAAGGATGTTTATTCAAAGTGGATTTTATTTCCTTATGTCATAAATTTTGATTTATGTTTTGGGAACATGTTTCGTCTCATTAAAAATAAAGGGATTTCAAAGGATTTATTTATTTTAATTTTTTTAAATTGGTTTTCGTTATATAAAATGATTTTATAAAACTAGATTTATTGCTTTTCATGGATTAAATGATTCAAATAGATTCATTATGGCATCCTGATGGGCTTTGTACATTACACCCTACATATTTTTTTCGGGAATATATATACATTGTTTTGTAGGAAACATGCAAGGAAAAATTAAATATAAATATGTGAGGTTATTCTTGTTTACCACCATATGGGGTTATTTTGATGGTGGATATGTGGTATCATAGAGTTAGATCATGAGGATATGTTTGGAGTTTTTGGTATCATTGGTATTTATGTATTGGCCATGATGGGTCTTGATCCCAATTTATGTTTTAGGATTTTTACTTGTGATATCATATAATTATGTATTGTGTATGAAATTTTATCTATGATTATGTGTTTTTTTGTATCATATTTTATTTATTATTGTATTTACTCTAGTATATATATGATTATTTATATTGAATCTAATTATATTAGCATGGCCATCCATTATCCCTTAGTTCTTGTATCTGGCCCATGGTGATTGAGAATGCACATTAGGTATAATGGCATGCTAACTTGGCTGATGAGTTGGGTCAACACAGTTTGGTTCACTATAAAAATCTATGACATCCTTATTGTATTGGGGTTAGGGGTAGATTTGATCTAGGAACATCGATGCTAAAGGGGAAGGAGTATAAGAGTTCCTGATTAGCTGTTATTCATGCCAAACCTCATTTTAATATAGGAGTTCAAGAATTTTATTTAAGTTTTGAGCCCAATTATTGGTTGTTTTATTGTGATTTGAAGTATTTCTCCTCTTTTTTATGAGTTACATGGAAAGAATTTTATTTTTTTGAGTTTCAAGGTGGAACTGCGAGAACAACATGAGGTTAATGGTTTAGAAGCACAATTAGTATTAACTATACAGAAACCATAGGACCTTATATTTCTCCTTCCGGTGGAACCTACATGTTTGTAATGTGGTTTTCCTAACCAAGATACCAAACCTTGTATAGTTTTAAATGTTTATTGTTTCAAAAATATTTCCCCCTTATATACTTTTATGTGATTATTATACAAATAATATTTTTTGATACTTATTTTAAGGGTTTTTGGTGGTTTTTTTAATGTTGTCAGATATTGAATTGTGTATTGAATGAATTTTTGTTTCGTGTTTTGTAGGAAATGCCTCCCAGAATGGTCTCATCTAGTCTTAGAGAGATTTTTTAGAGAATATACCATAAAAAACCCTATAGTTGATCCAACTTTATTGGATTTAGTGATCCATAAAATATAGTCATTTGTCCATGAGGGTTGTTAGGAACAAACATAGATGGTGTACCATGATCAGTAGTACCCTAAGAAAAAACCACTTGTCTTCCTTGGTGATAGGGTTTCCTGGTATCCTGAGGAGTGGTTGGATTGGATTGAGAAGATATTTAATAATTTTAATACCTATGAGGTTTTCTTCACCCCCTATATGTTGGAAGTCTCAGGTAGGAAATGGGTGGAATCCATGGTGAAAAAAAAATTATCATGGGGATCACACATAGCCTACCTTTAAGGTAGAATTTAATCAAAATTTCTCTTTAAAAACGTTTTGGGTAGTGATGGATGATGAGTTCATGTCATTGGAGGAAGGGAAAAATTCAGTGTTAGAGTACACTCCTTGTTTTACCAGGTTATTTCATGCATCTCCAAAACTCCTCAAAAAATGATTACCTTAAAACTCAATTCTTTGAAATGGGTTTGAATGAAAAGATCATGTTTATTCTGATCCTTCTTTCCTTACAAACCTATGATGACACGGTTTATAAGGAAAGCATAGATGAGGTTTATATTTATAGGAAAATAAGTCTTGTTGGTGTTCCTTAAGTGGGTGGTATGTAAAGACCCAAAAATTCCATATAATTGTTTTTTAAATTATTTGGTATTTTTACAAGTCTACAAAAATTAACGTCACTTGATTCCAAGGCCCAGTGTACACATAAAGGGGTTTTTGAAATTTTTTAAGGAACGTTCAGTAAATGCATGGGTGAAATTTTATATCTTTTGAACTAGAGCTTGGATTAAAAATATGAGGGCACTGTTGAATCCATAGTGCCGAGATTCACTTAAGGGAGGATTAACTTCAAACACAGTCAGTCGAAAGAAAATGATAGTTTTCAGACTTTTTAAAGAATAATAAAATGACATAAAATCATTATTTTATTTTTCTACCAACGGTTGAACGGTGGTGGCGGACCACTGAGTTGTCAAGCCATTTAATTTCTTGACTCTTTGTTTTCTGTAACCACACTATTGAGAAATTAAGAGGTTCATTAAATAATGAACCTCATTAATATCTCATTGCATTAAGATCCTTTCCCCCACTATTTTAATGAGGCTTGCATTTGGGTTTTTTGACACGACTGTGAGGATCCTCTGGTGAAGTACCACGACATCTTCCACCAATGAAGAATGGGGGATCGAATGACGTCATTAGAGGAATAGATCTAGGATCGATGAACACATGTGGCTTCATCAATCAAGGATTATTTTTCCATAACTACGACATCTTCTCTGATTCAAGTTAGGGGTTTTTTATATTTAAATTCATGATAATTATTTTTTTTTCTGCATTCTTGAAGCATGATGAATCATAGAAGAATTGAATGAGATTTAACATTATTTTACATGATGTATTAGTTAATCCTGCCTTTTATAATGCTATTGTGGAGGGTGAGGGTAGAATGAACAAGGATCATGCCCTTTCCCACTTATAAATTTGTCTCGTTCTTTAGGGACGAATTTCTAACTTGAAGGAAACTTGAATTCGGGCACCACATAGTGACGACAGCAACTCGGGAGGCCCGAAGACGATTTCAGAAGGGAACACAGACCACCAAAACTCACCCGGTGGCCCGAGAAAGATCTTCCGACCATAGTGGAAGTGGGAGACACGTTGTTGTATGCTGTAGAGGGTAGTCGCGACATCAAACCGCGGCGGCGGTAGGGCGTCCGACCGCATTGGCGGAAGGCGGCGTGCCATTGCACACCGTAGTGAGGAGGCCACGACTTCGAAGCCACGATGAAGGCGAAGGGACACGCACCCTGAGGGTCCTACTGACAAAGATTCGGCGCGACATGGCACTGCAATTTAAAAGACAAATGGCTTTCGGCCATTCAGGAAGGGGTAGCGAACTCCCTCTGCGTGGGTCGTCCACCTGGCGGACTGCGCCGGCCTTCAGGCCTGGCCGCTCGACGGGTCGGTCCACGGCCTAGCGGGCTAAGCCTGTTGTGGCCCAGCCGGTTCGGGCCAGGCCGGGGCGACCCAAACCGGGTCAGCTCGGACCAGGACTGGTCGGTTCGGGTTGGTCCAACCTGGTCGGACCGGACCCAGACCCTCTTCGGCCCATATATGCTTAAAAGGCCGTATCTCACAAACCAGAAGTCCATTTGATGAACCATTTACGGAGATGGAATACTTGGGATAAGAAAATCCTTTTGAGATACTCCACCTATGTTTTGGAGGAATTTGGAGTATGACTGGGTTGGATCGAACCTGAATCCAACCGGACCCTCAGTACTAAAATGCATATAACTCATAGACAGGGCATCCAATTGATGTGTCATCTATCGCGTTGGGACCTTTATGAAATGGTAGTCCTTTGGGTTAATACTTTGTGGAATTTTGTGGAATTTGGGACATGACTGATATCTTGAGGAATAGTTACTATGAATATCGAGTGCACCGAGTGTGGGGAATCCTGTGGCTGGCTGTTAATTGAAGAGAGACCCGGTGTGGATCAACATCATTGTGACCCTGTGTGGATCAGTATCAAAGAGACCCTATGTCGATCAACATCATAGAGACATGTGTGGATCACCATTATAGAGACCCTGTTCTGATCAACATCATAGTGACCCTATGTGGATCAACATCATAGTGACCTTGTGTGGATTAACATGCTAGGGATCCTTTGTAGATCAGCATTATAACGACCCTGTGTGGATCAGCATTCTAGAGACCCTGTGTGGATAAGTAGTGCATAACCCAACAAGGAACAGTCTTAGAGCGGTCCATCGTGGATCTGTGATATATGACCCTGTGTGGATCAAAAATGGAACAACTCCTTCATGGTTCAGTTGAGGAAACTTTCTAATGGAATAAAATGATATAGATTAAGAATAATCATCTTTATTCCCGAACTCTGAGTTGTATACCTAGTTTTAGTTGAGTCTTTTTCTTTGTGATTATTATTGAGATAATGATTTGTGGTTTTCCTTTGTGGAATTATGAGAGACCTTCAGGGGTCTCAAGGTCCCTACTGGGTATTGTTATACTCACCCCTACATGGGCTTCACCCGAACCTTGTTGTCTCTTCTGTAGAAAAAGAGCAGCTCAACTGAGACTTTAGGAGCCATATCTAGTTAGTACATAGAGGTGACTAGTTGACGTGGAGAGTTGTGGAGATGAGATTTACCTACCCTTCTGTGGAGGACATTCTAAGGAGTTGTTTTTCTATTTTCTGTTGTATTGCATCTTTTAGTTGGACTTGTATTCCGCCCCCTTTAATTTCAGTGCACACTTTTACTGCTGTAGTTTTACTTCGTGGTTGCATCTTGTTCTGTTCTTGGAATGTGTGTTTGTACAGGTTTAAAGGAAATTCCTTCCCATTTCATGGATATGATTTTCCTATTCTAGTCTCCAACCCCTGGCGTATGGAAGGCGGGCTTGGGGTAGTCATGACACGGGCTCCAGGGGACGGGTCGTGACAAAGTGGTATAAGAGGAGTCGGTTCTACCGAACAACTAGGACTATGATATTTTCAATGGAGCAATAATGTTAATGATTTTTAGTGTAGTTTTTAGTTCATGGAGTCCAATGCTGGTGTGACAGTTGACATATCCATACAATCGGACCCTGAATTCTGATTTCCGACTTGGCGCACGAAAACACTGATTGCGTGTGTTTTGGTAATGTTTTACTTTTGATATCTATTATGTCATCTTACCAGGTATAACATATTGACCATGTCAAACCTGTTTCTTTTTAGGATTCCTCTACGTAGAAATCCAGCCAAGATTCTATAGAGAGTTCACGATGATGGCCCACCGAGCAAGGAGGCTTTAGTGTAGGGCCCTCTTACAGCGATAGCACCTTCGGGTGGTGCACCAGTAGCACCACTATGCGTTGGGAAGCTATTTCCACCAGACCTCTTAGCAGAAGGTGGAAACCAACTGAGCACGTTACATGATTTCCAGTGGTAGAGGCCTTTGAGATTTCGAGGTGAGACAGATCCCTAGGCAGTTGAGGACAAGATGGAGGTTGTGGCTAGAGTTTTTCACTTAGTTGAGACACCAGCAAAGCAGATGGAGATCCTAACTGGTAGCCTCTTCCAGGGAACAGTAGGAAGATGGTGAAGCCTAACACTCCAGTTACACGATGAGGTAACCCTCACCTGGATGGACTTTGAGAGCCTCTTCAGGGTGGAGTTTGTTCCAGCAATGCTACGCTCTATACATATTTGGAAGCTCTTGGACTTGTAGCAGGGAAACCTGACAATATCCTAGTACTCGATGAGATTCACTGACCTCTCTCACTACTCCACCGATATGGAATGAGACCCTTTCTTCAGGGCCCAAACATTTGAGTAGGGTCTCCGGCGAGAGATCAGAGCATCGATGATATCACTCAATATCCCGAAGTAAGCTAGAGTACTCGAGCAAGTATTATTGGTGGAGAGTTTCTTAGATGAGCAGGCACAGACGGTGAGAGCCACCATCGGGCGACAGGTAGCCGAGTCATCTATAGCTGGTAGTAGGTAGATGAATCAGAGGTCCAAGCAGGCTAGAGGTTTCAGTGGAAGACCCCATGACATAGGATCAGAGGTGTAGAGCTCATGAGGGAGAACATGCAAGCAGAGGAGCATACTGTGCTTCATGTGCATAAGACATGGTCACATGGCTCGCAACTCCCTGACCCGCTATACCGACGATCAGCAGACAGTTGAGGGATCACTGAGGCAAAGGTAGAGATTCGACCAAGGAGGTCTGTAGGGTAGTGGACGTGGTAGATGAGCAGGCCGTGTAGCAGGCAATGGGTGGTGATTTGATATTATTTTGCGACCACCTCTAGGTGGTCCAACCTAACCTCAGGGAGCAGACGAACATGGATGAACACAGCTTCAGGCAGCTAAGGCCTACGACAACGGTTCTCTAGATATGATTCAAGGTACAATCTATGTATACTCCACCCAAGATTCAGTATATATAGACATAGGTTCCAGTCACTATTTCATTTCCCCGACTCTCATTCGGATCATGGATATTTCGGTAGAGACATTGGCTCGATCCTTGTAATTAGAGACTCACATAAGAGAGGATTCAATGATTACAAATTGGTGCCGACAGTGTGAGCTTACTCTAAGAGGTGAGAGATTTGGCTGGGATCTCTTAGAAGTGGCATCGAGGCCTTATGATTTCATCTTGGTTATGGACTCATTATCCATGGTCCATGCTCAGATTGACTGTTTTAGGTGCAAAGTGTGGTGCCTCCTCAAGGATGGGACCCGGTTTTCCTTCACCGGTGAGAAGGGAACATTTATAGCACATGATGGAAATAATAGAAGGAGGGTACAACCAATCACACATCAGTTCGCTATCCTTAACCTTTTAGTAGTTGATGTGAAGAGTTCGAGTTATCATGTAGTGGTGGACTAATATGCCAATGCCTTTCCGAATTATGTTCTGAGACTAACTCCTCACAGAAAGGTAGAATTCTACATCGACCTGTACCCCGGGATGACACCAATATCAACACCAATATATCAGATGGCTCCCTTGGAGATTTTTGAGTTACATGTACAGTTGGAGGACTTTTAGAGGAAGGGGTTCATAAGGCCTAGTGTTTCTCGATGGGCATCCCCGATTTTGTTCACCAAGAAGGCATATGGGAGATTGAGGCTTTGCGTGGACTATTGGAACTGGATCCAGGTGACTGTGAAGAACAAGTATCCACTCCAGTGGATTGATTATCTCTTCAACCTGTTGAAGGGAGCTCAATGGTTTTCAGAGATATACCTCCAATAAGGCTATCATCAGCTCGAGGTACAAGATGAGGTCATACCAAAGAAAACCTTTAGATGTTGGTATGTCCACTATGAGTTCTTGGTAATGTCCTTTGGTGTGACTAATTCTCTAAAAGTGTTAATGGGGATCATGAAGATGATCTTCCAGCCTTACCTTAATTGCTTAGTGGGGGTTTTCATTAAAGACATCTTGATACACTCAGTGTTGGAGGAGGAGCACGTCACACACCTGCAGATAGTTCTGTATACACTCCGAGAGTATCATATTTATGGTAAGATCTCAAAGTGCCAATTATGGATATGGGAAGTCCACTTCCTAGGGAAAATTAT
Source organism: Viscum album (assembly GCA_963277665.1). Classification (NCBI taxonomy): domain Eukaryota; kingdom Viridiplantae; phylum Streptophyta; class Magnoliopsida; order Santalales; family Viscaceae; genus Viscum; species Viscum album. The sequence goes on from OY728122.1 coordinate 764,763,015, forward strand.
CTCAGAGGATGGAGTTGTAGTGGATCTGGAGAAGATAGAGGCAGCGCATTCTTGTGAGCCACATAAGAGTGTGACTGAGGTGCGAAGTTTCCTGGGATTGGGTAGGTACTACCGGAGATTCGTACCTGACTTTTCCAGAGATGAAACACCCTTTTAAGCTTTTAAATAGAAGGGAAAACCCTTCATGTGGACAGAGATATGCCAACAGAGTTTTCAGGAGATGAGGTAGAGACGGACGAGTGCCCCCATCTTGAGGCTACCATAAGAGGGAATTGGGTATGTAGTCTACTACGATGCATTTGGGACTGGTCTGGGTTGTGTCCTTATGCAAGAGAGAGTGATTATTGCTTATGGATAATGGAATGTGAGACATCATGAGCATAAATACTCTACCCATTACCTAGAGTTATCAGCAGTGGTCTTTGTACTGAATATGTGGCAGAACTACTTGATGGAAGAACATTTTACAGTCTACTCTAATCACAAGAGTCTCAGGTATATCATCTTATAGAAGGACCTGAACCTAAGACAACGATGATGGATAGATTTCCTCTAGAACTAAAACTTTGAGATAGTCTACACTACTAGGAAGGGGAACGTAGTAGCAGACACACTCCGCAGGAGGTCTGGTATGCAGTTTTTGAGTGAGGCGATAGAGCAACTATCCACGTTGCAATTATCCTTTGTGGATAGTGGTGAACCAGCTTACCTCTAGTCTATGATGGTTACTCCCCCAATACTTCTGAGAGTCATGGAGGCACAGGTTGAGGACATAGATAGTGAGGCCCAAAATGCTCAGATATCCTCAGCACAGGCTCATGATGGATTTTTTGAAGGTGGGGAGCACGTCATCTTCTTTAGAGGATGCACTATGGTACCAGTGACGTTACAGGAGGAGGTGTTGAGGGAGTTCCATACATCCCCTTTGGTGGTACATCTTGGAGTGGAAAAGATGTACCAGGACCTCCATCCTAAGTACTGGTGGTGAGAGATGAAGAAAGCATTGGAAAAGTTCATTTCATGATGCATCACTTGTCAGCAAGTGAAGGCCGAGCATTAGGTACCAACAGGCTTAGCTAATTCACTTGAGATACCATAGAGGAAGTGGGATGGTATATCTGTGGACTTCATGATGCAACTACCATGTATGTCCAGGGGCCATGATTCCATATGGGTGATCATTGACTGACTCACCATGTCATCCCACTTCCTACCCATCTAAGAGAAGGGATCAGTAGAGATCTTGGGACATCTCTACATTCTAGAGATTGTACGACTTCAAAGGGTGCCATCGATGACCGTCTCAAACCGTGACACTTGATTTACATCCAGCTTGTGGAAGGGATTACAGGAGGTGTTTAGGACTCAGCTACGCTTGAGCACCTCCTTCCATCCTTAGACAAATGGTCAGATGTAGAAGACCATTCAGACACTCGAGTATATGCTTCGTGCTTGTGTCCTTGATTTTGGTCATAGTTGGGTGGACCACCTTCCATTGGAGGAGTTCTCCTACAACAATAGTTATCACTCCACCATCTGCATGGATCTGTTTGGGGCCCTATATGGGAGACCTTTTAGATTGCCACTATGCTGGATAGAACTAGGGGAGTTAGCACTTATGGGTCTAGAGTTGGTACATGCTACCATGGAGAATGTGTAGATCTTCCAGGAGAGGATGAAGACTGCATAGAGCCGGCAGATGTCTTATGCCAACAGGAGGTGGAGACCCATGGAGTTTGAGGAGGTAGACCATGTCTTTCTATGGGTCTCACCCCAATAAAGATTACATAGGTTTGGATGGGGGCGACAAGCAATCTTTGAGGTTCATTAGACCTTTCCAGTTCCTTAGTAGAGTAGGGAGGTGGTGAACCATCTAGCTCTTCCCCCACAGATGCACCAAGTCCATAATGTTTTCCATGTGTCGTAGCTAAGGATTTATGTGCATGATCCATTGCACTTTATTGAATGGGGTGAGATGGACATCGATGATGGAGTGATGTTTGCATATTTCCTGATTGAGATAGAAGATCAATAGAAGTGGGTCCTTCATGGGAGGTTGATTCCTCTAGTGCGAGTTCGTTGGCAGCACAGGAACCTCTAGGAGAGAACCTAGGACCAGGAGGCTCAGACATGTGCTCAGTACCCCAATTTGATCCCCTAGTTTTGTTATATATTTTGGAAATGAAAATCCTTAAGGTGGGGAGAATGTAAAGACCCAGAAATCCCATATAATTTTTTTTTTAAAATTATTTGGGATTTTTACGAGTCTGTGAAAATTGACGACACTTGATTCAGAGGCTAAGTGTGCCCAGAATGGATTTTTTAACTTTTTAAATTACATTCAGTAAACGCATGGGCGTCGTTTTCTATCTTTTGAAATGGAGATAGGATTAAAACTTTTAGGGTACCGTTGAATCCGTAGCACCAGGATTCAATTAAGGGAGGATTAACTTCAATTGTAGTTGATCGAGATAAAAAGATCGATTTCAGAATTTTTAAAGAATAATAAAATGACATAAAATTGTAATTTTATTATTCTACCAATAGTTGAGCGGTGGTGGTAGGACCTATGAGTTGTAAATCCATTTAATGCCTTGAATCTTTGTTTTTGTAACCACATAATTGAGAAATTAATAGGTTTATTCATTAATGAACCTCATTAATCTCTCACTTCGTTAATCACCTTTCCCCCTCTATTTAAATGAGGCTCGCGTTTGGGTTTCTGACACGACTGTGAAGAACCTCTCGTGAAGTACCGCGACATCTTCCACCAATGAAGAATGGAGGATCAAACAACTTTGTTGGAGGAATAGATACAGGATCGACGAATGCTGGTGGCTTCATTAATCGAGGATTCATTTTCCATAACTGCGATGACTTCTCTGATTTGAGGTAGGGGTTGTTTATATTTAAATTAATGAGAATTGTTTCTTTTCTGCATTCATGAAGCATGAAGAATCATGGAAGTGTTGAATGGGGTTTAAGATTATTTTACATGACGTATTATTTACTCCCGCTTGTTTTAATGCTAATGGGGAGGGTGCGGTTCGAAAGAACAAGGCCCTCACCCTCCACCGCTTTGGTATTTGTCTTGTTCTTCGGGGATGAATTTCCAACATGGCTGAAACTTGAATCCAGGAGCCACGTAGTGACAAAAACAGCCCAGGAGGCCCATAGGTGCATTCACAAGGGAAACAGACCATCAGAGCTCACCAGGTGGCCCACAGAAGATCAGTCGGCGCGGTGCCATCGCCAGCGGTAGCTGACGCACCATTGCGGGCTGCAGAGGGGAGCCACGACATTGAGCCGCAGCCGCAGCAGGGCATCTGACTCTCAGTCGGACACATTGGTGGAAGGTAGCGCATCATCGCACGCCACGGTGAGGAGGTCGTAGCATCAAAGCCACGACAGAGGTGAAGGGACCCGCACCCCATGGGTCCCGCTAACAGGGAGGCGATGCCACATGGCATTGCCATTTCAAAGACGAAAGACTTTCGGTCATTCAGAAAGGGGGAATGATTCCACTTCACATGGATCGTCTGGCTGGAAAACCGCACTAGCCTTCAGGCTGGGCCGCTCGGTAGGCCGCGCCCAGCTGAGGCGGGTCAGGCCAGGCCGCTCGGCATGCCACGCCCAGCTGAGGCAGGTCGGGCTGGTTCGCGGACATGCGGGCCAAGCCCGCCGCAGCCCAGCCCACTCGGATCGGACCTGCCAGTTTGGGTCAGGCCCGGTCAGACCCGCGACAGGTCGGGTCGACCCGAACTGGGTCAGGCATGCCCATGACAGATCGGGTCGGTCTGACTGGGTCAGACCGGACCCAGACCCTCTTTATCCTAGATATGCTTAAAAGGCCATATCCCACAAACTAGATATCCTTTTGAAGAAATGTCTATGGTTCTGGAATCCTTTGGATGATAAGTTCCTTTTGAGATACTCCACCTTATTTTTGGAGGAATTTGGGGTACTACTGGGTTGGATCGAACCAGAATCCAACCGGGCCCTTGGCACTAAAATGCCTATAACTGAAAGACCGAGCATCTAATTGATTGGCCGTCAATTGAGTTGGGACCCTTACAACATGGTGGTATTTTGGGTTACTCCTTTGAGGAATGTCGTGGCAGTTCGATAACAACTGATATCTTGATGAACATTTACTACGAAACTAGAGCACACCGGGTGCAGAGAATCCTATGGCTGACTGTCAATTAAAGAGAGACCCTGTGTGGATCAACATCATAGAGACGTTGTGTGGATCAGCTACATAAGGAACCTATGTGGATCATCATCATAACAACTATGTGTGTATCTGCATCATAGTTACCCTTTGTGGATAAGCATCAAAGTGACCTTATGTGGATAAGCATCATAACAACCCTATGTGGATCAAAATCATAGCAATCCTATGTGGATCAGCATCATAGAGACCCTGTGTGGATCAAAATTATAGCGACCCTGTGTGGATCAATAATACAGAGACCCTGTGTGGATCAACATCATAGAGACCCTATGTGGATCATCATTCTAATGACCTTGTGTGGATCAGTAGTGCACAACCTAATGAGGACTGGCCTTAGGGTGGCCCATGACCCTGTGTGGATTGAAAATGGAACAAATCCTTCATGGTTCAGTTGTAGAAACATTCTAATGGAATAAAATGATATAGATTAAGATTTATCATCTTTATTCTTGAACTCTAAGTTGTATACCTGGTTTAAGCTGTGTATTTTTCTTTGTGCTTGTGATTGAGATCATGCTTTGTGGTTTTTATTTTGTGGAATTCTGAGAGACCTTCGGGGGTCTCGGGGTCCCTACTTGGTGTTTTCATACTCACCCCTACATAGGCTTCACCCGCACCATATTGTGTCTTGTGTAGACGATGAGCAGCTCGGCTGAGACTTTAGGAGCCAAGACCAGGCAGTACATAGAGGTGACTGGTTAAAGTGGAGAGATGTGGAGACGAGTTGTACCTACCCATCATGTATGATTCATTGCGGATGATCTCATAATCTATTTTCTATTTTCTGTTATATTGAATCTTTCAGTTAGGCTTGTATTCCGGCCCCTTTACTTTCAGTACACACTTTTACTACTACAGTTTTACTTTGTGGTTGAATCTTGATGTGTTCTTGGACTGTGTGTTTATATAGGTTTAAAGGAAATGCCTTCCCATTTTAGGAATATGCCTTTCTAGTGCTAGTCACCAATCCCTAGCCTATAGAAGGGGGGATTGGGTTAGTCACCGTACGGGCCCTAGGGGACGTGTTGTGACATGGTAACTGGAGCTCTTCATCTGGTTCAAAGAGGAAGTAGGATGAAACACCTTGGGGTAGTGGAAAGAGAGATCAATAGGCATTGATCTTAGTGGATTTTTTTTGGGTTTGAGCTTGGGATATTCTATTAGTGTGGAAAGTCTACTCATACTAGGTTTAGTTTATAAAAGGAATTGAGGACATGCCACCAGTGTGGGTGTCTGGGTCATATTCAGTGCATCATCCATGACTCTATACAGGGGAGTGGCATTGGTTCCATATTTACCAAGGGTAATTATGTGTATTTTGATGCATCTATGGGTGATAGATCATTCCCTCAGGTTAAAGGGGGTTTTCAGAAATAAATGAAGGCTCAGGGAAGGCTTGATTTTGGAAATACTCGTGTTGAAGATGTAGAAAAATGGTACTCTGAATTTAGGATGGCCTCCGTGAGTGGTATAATAATTATTTATTCCTCTATGGATTTAGTTTTTTCTGATATAACTGTTTTTTATTCATTTATCTAACTAAATATTCTTGAATACTTGGGTTTTCATGTACAATAGATGCCTTTTTTGATAGATTATCTTACCGCATTTGGTAGTAAGAAAGAGAAATGTTTTTTGTGCTTGGGGTGTCATGTATTTACCACTGATGTTGAAGTTGTGTTAAATTATTCATGTTGTATTTGGATGGTTATGATCCCATCATCAGTTTGTATTGGTTGATAAAATTCAATGATTATATTTATTTTTATCACCACAAGGTTTATCTTCTATGACATGATGTGAGGGATGACATCCTTCAAGGTGAGTGTGATCTATGATCATGAAGGAAAGGGATCATTTATTCAGATATGGGATTGATTTAATTCTATTTGTATTGTTTTTTATATGAATGATTATAGTTTAGTTGGGTATCTTATAGTGGTTTTGGACAGGTACCCTGATGTTCTTATAAAGGATTTTTTTGGGTTTTCTCCACTGTGAGAGGTTGAGTTTACTATATATCTACTCCCTAGGATGAGACCCATTTCTTTACCATCTAACACGACGGATCAATCCAAGTTGAAAAAGATATAATTCTATCTAAGGGACTCTGAGAGAAATGGATTTATTTATTTGAGTGTGTCACCATGGGGGCGTTAGTTATATTTGGAAGGAAGGTGAACATATGTATCCAACTATGTATATATTACTAAAACAATAATCACATGACTGTAATAATAAACACCCATTTACTAGACGTGATGATCCCGTTGATCATCTCCTATGAGGATTTCAGTTATAAAATATTTACTTGAGGTTACATTACCCCCAATTAAGGGTTTGGGAGGAGGATATTCCTAAGACTATGTTTTAAAGACGGTATAGACATTTTGAGTATCTATTTATGTCATTTGGACTTTCAAATTCTCCTATGGTATTTATGTCTTTGATGAACTTGATCTTCCATTACTTTTTTTGACTCCTTTTCATCATTGTTTTTGATGAAATCATAGTGTAATCCAAGATGGAGGAGGACCACATTGAATATCTGGAGGTTGTTTTGGGAATATCACAAGAGAATATTATATATTACAAGACATATAATGTTTTTTTTATTTAGGATGTAAAGTTGCTATGTAACATGATTTATGAGAGAGGAAATTTAGAGGATCTTGAGAATATTTAAGCAGACATGTATTGGGAGAATCCCATGAACATGTTCATGATTATGAGATTTTTGGGATTGGTTGGCTATTACTAACTTTTATTTCATGAATTTACTAGGATTATTTCTCCACTGATGATGTTTAATAAGAAAGAGGAGAGGTTTGAGTGGATAAAGAAGTTCAAGGTTTCTTTTGAGTATCTATTGGCTCAATTGGAATCTTCTCCAATTTTGATTCTTTCTGATCTACAGAAAGATTGTGCCACATATTGTGAAGCCTCAGGTGTGGGTTTGATATTTTTACTGATGTATGATGATGATGTAGTTGTCTGTGGATGAACAAAGATATATCCAAATGAGTATAATTATCCCACCCATGACCTAGAGATAGAAGCTGTGACATATTAATTGAATTCATTGAATAATTACTTTTTTGAAGAGTATTTTACAATCAGTTTGAATAATAAAATCATTATTTGTATCTTTACCTAGTAGGAATTGAACCTACGTAGGAGAAACTATAACGAATATCTCTAGAAATTTGATTTGGACATTGCTTATAAATATAGAAATCTTAATGTTTCACCGATTACTATAACATAATGTTTCTAATCTAGGATATTAATTAATTAGTGGATGAGTTGTGTTTGATGGGGGTTGTTTAATGATATGAGTCTGGAGTTATAATAGTATGGAGAGTAGGCGTCTTTGGCTAGTGTGTAGGTCACACACTCTCTTGTTTGTCTGATTTAGAGTGAGAGGGACTCTGAACCCATGTTCTAGTATATTATTAGTGTTTTAAATGGTGGGGAGGCCTTGGGTGATTCTTATTAGTCTCATTATGGTTCTCTCCTCTTGAAGAAGTGACATGTATTTCCTTTAATCTTGATGATGGAGGTGATTCATGAGGGGAATTATTCTAGTTTAGATATGTATACCACATCTTCCATTATTTTATATACCTCCTGGAGTAAGTATTGGTGGCCCGGGATGAGTATATTGGTTATCGATTTTTTGAACCAATGTTTGACCTCCAAGTGAATCAAAACTAAGAATCAGAGAGCGGCTGGTTTTTTTGTCCTATTCCCATTTCAATGTGGATGTTGGATGAAATATCAATGTTTTCATGATCTTCTTACGTCACAATACTTGTGGGAATTATTTTGTATGGGTGTTTGTCAAAAAATTTATAAAATAATCCTACATTCTTCTCATAGGGGAGTCAATGGAGGTGGTGGAGCTCAAAAATGTATATGTCTGAGAGGTTGTGTGATATAATGGATTTCCCTCATTGATAGTTTCTTATTGGTACACTCATTTGAAATCATGTTTTTTGAAGGGACTCTAGGATTCAAAAGGAACCAATATGAGGTTGAGTATAACATATCAATTATATATGGATGGAAAATATGAATGGATAATCTAGACCATATTATATATGTTTCATTCTTGGTTTTATGAATTTTGGGGTTCAAGGGAGAGGAATATTTCATTGTTCTTGTTTTATTAAAAAAACTGTTATCAAGCCTTAATTAGGATGGCCCCATTTGAGGATTTGTATAGGAAGACATTCCAATCCACAATCTATTGGAAAAAGGTGGGTGATTATTTCTTAATGGGACTGAGTCTCTTCTATGATTTGATGAGGATAGTACAGATAATTAAAATAATTCTAGTGATATCTTAACTATCAAGAGATTTTATGTTGATCAATTTTATCACCCACTAGAGTATATTTCTCTTTAAATACATTTTTAGTGTTTAATAAAATTTGTAACATAAAACACCAAGCTTTATGTGACTATAATATATTACAAAAAATTATTATTAGAGTTTTATCATTATAACATAGTTTTTAAATTGGAATGTATGAATAGTAATAACCAATTTATAAATTCTTTTATAAAGGATCAATATAATTCAAATTTATTATTTCATGAGTATTTAATTTTTATTTATATCATTTTACACTTACAATATATGCTATACTCAAAAATGTTCTTCATTGAATTTTTTAAGTGAACATTATAATCAATTAATACCATTTTTTAGATATTTTATTTGAAAAAATAAACATTATTTTTGAAATAATCATGTCAAAATAATATTAGGGTGAAATTATGATCATGGAATAAAAATAAATTTAGACTTAAAAATGCATTATTTAGAAAGTAATTTTTCTCACCGTTTTTTTCATTTTTATATTAATTTGTTTTATACCATTTATAGAGTTTTAATCTTGAAAAGTGGATTCCTTATTTGGAATAATAATTTCCAAATTTATTAATGAGGTAAATTTAATTTTTGGTTATCATGAATTGAAACTATGATAAAAATATTACCACGTGAGTAAAAAGGGTAAAATGGGTAAATTATGGTTAAAATAAGTTATAAATCCACACATTTTCACCTAAATTATTATTGGATGAAGTGATTTTAAATATTATCTCCTTAGGCTCAAAATATAAATTTTTAGGGGATACTTTTTAATGAATATGTCTTAATAATATTTTAATCCTCAAAAAAATCAACGTGTCTCCCTCTCCCCACTTATAAAAGGAAAACCATCCCATCTCTTATTTCCACCATTGTGACCAACCTATCATTATGAAACCCTAAAAACATACATTATCAACTTACCTAGACATTAATTATAGGTTCTTTTATTCTTAAAAAACATTCTATGGGTCCTTATGAAGTGTTGTAAAGGGGGTCTACCATAGAAAGGATAATAATTTTACCTAACTACATTTAATTTATTTATTATTATTATTTTTAACAGGTTGGTGGAGATAAATCATTATTTCTATTAGGTAAATATATCCTTATTCTCAATGGGTTTTAGAGGCAATAGTTACATGACTTTAAGGCCCAATGGATCGATGAGCTATTACACTTTTTGATGACCCGAAGGCCATGTGACCTAAAGGACCAATCTAAGCCTCCAAGTTTCACATTGTGATACTATTATTTTAGCTGTGAAACCCCCTTACCATCATATATTTCATTTCACTACCCCACCATAAGGACCATTGTAGATAACACCTCCTTAAACCCACATCTAGGTAGAGGGCTAGATGACGGGTGATAGCACACCCATATCTCTTTCGAGCTACCCACCCAAAAGTGCATGCATTTCTCCATGCCACACAGCCTCAAATATGTGTCAATTTTCCTATTTTTTCATCACCATTAATATGTTTAAGTATCCCCTCTATCAATAATAATCATGTTGTGAAACCCTTTTTAATTCTGTGGAAGAGCACTCTTCTGTCTCATGCTATTAGAGGGACAGATGACAGGTTCCAATGCATCTATCCCTCTTTCAAGCTACCCAACTAAAAATTATGAATTATTACAAGACTAACTATCAATATAATTCTCTAAACCCATTTTATCGTTAATTTTTATGTGACCTTATTCACTGTGATGGCCTAAATGCCCAATGTCCTGAAGGCCTTTGGTGTCCAAAGGCCCCATTGTAACGACTCGTGTATTTATAGAATAATACATTTTCATATCTATTAATATTTATGATAATTATATTAATTTTATTCTAAATATGACACTTTTTATTATAGCTTACTCAACACACAGCAACAAGTTTCTTTGAAATCTTAGGTTGCACACAACTTTGAGTTATACCAAAAAATTAATATAATAATTTTATTATTTTAAATGATAGTTAACACCTAGCCGTTTTATTGGTGGGAATGAGCATAAATAACTAAAATATGATTATTAAATGTCTATATACTTATCCAATAAATTTTTAGTCTTAAAATAAGAATGAAACCGATTTTAATCATGAAAAACTCTAATATTTTTAAAAGGTCGTTTTACCGCCTTTTGATGGTGAACCCATTTTAAATATAGTTTTTGTCACTTTTATATGTTAAATTTGAAAAAATAAACTTCTTCTTTATAAGTGGGACATCAAAATTTACTTTGGGTAAATTTTTGGTATTTTTATGATAAAGTTCATTTTTAATGAATAGTGAAAATACTGCATTTTAACTCAAGACCATCTGTTCATATGATTTATTTATATGGTTAGATTATCTTTTTAATTGGTTTTATATTGTAAGTACATTATTTTTTTACCATTTAATCCAAATTTGGTCACTGAAAGTAATTTCACTTTTTAATTAGATATAAAAACTTTTCAATCTTTTGATAGTTATTATTTCTTAAAAACATGCTTTTTGGTTTTGACAATGAGAATTATTTTCAAATTAATTTCTGAAAATTTTGTGTTTTGAATTTGGTGAAGTTTATTCCATTTTTGGAATCAGGAGGTCAAAATTTTTTAAATAGGTAACTTTTATATTTAGACATTATGAATAGTAACTTCAGTAAATATATTTTTTACTATGGTAAAAGGGTAAATATGATAGATAAGGGTAAAAAAATAATATTATAATAATATTAAATTACCCTAACACATGTCCTAATCCTATTTAATGATACCTTTATGACCTTGGGAATCCTTGGGTTGATTTTGGGACCCCATGTAGCCACTTTTAAGTGAAAATGACATGTTATAAAAATTAATTTAAAGTTATCAAAAATGTAACATAAACATGTATATTTTAGTAAAAGTTTTTTATATGGGCTTATATAAGTGATCGTTTCGACTGTAAATAGTCATTATAAAGATAAAAATATTTCCAAAATCATGGTAGTTTATTTTTAATTTTACTATATTATATTAATAAATTTAATTACGACACAATGATTATGCCGTGATTGCTTCATTAATAAAATATTCAAATAAATGATGTTATAAATGTTAAAATAAATATAATATTGTTATTTTGATGTCATCCAAGAATTTTATGGATGATATTAACATGTTATATTTTTATTAATTAAGTTTAATTGAATAAATTTAGTTATGAATTTTTAAAAAGTCATGATATGAATAGTGTCTAAATTAAAAAAATTCATATTTTAAAATATAAAATATTTTGTTAAATATTATAAAGTTCCAAAAAATATAGATTCGGAAAAATAGTTATCATAAATCTAAAATTTTATTATTTACTCTTTAATTGGATATTTTTCATGTTTTGGTAACTATTTTGGTTCTAAAAGTGTTAAATGCTTGATAAAGTGGTAAGAGTAAAAAAGGGTTAAATAAAAAAATAAGGATTAAAAAATATCCAAAATCTATAAAACTATTATTAGATGATTTTATTTATAAAAATAGTCATATTATATTTTAATTAAATTAGTTTTCGAACTTTTGAAAACGAATATCAATTTATAATAAAATAATACATTTAAACTTTCCTAAAGAGCCCCTCCTCCCCCTTATAAAAGGCCACCCCCTATAACCCATTACTCACACCTCTCGAACCCCTTGTATCATCCAAAATCTGCCCAAATAAGATCCTAAAATCCCTATCTTTCTCTTATAAGCCTTTCATTAGGCATAAGAAATTAAATAAATCCATTTGGTTCAAACCAAAGGGAGTTACATGATTTAAATGTAACATCTTCTGTCAAGTTATTTTATTTTATTTTCCTTCCCCACTCGCTATTCTCATATTATTATTTGTTTACATAAAAACTCAAGTATACTCAATATACTAGGTTGTTTTTATTAGAATTATTCTAACTATGCTTACACACACCTCCATATAATTGGTATAGAACATACTATTTCTGTGGACAACGAACTACTGCCTCAAGAAACGATGATTGTTCAATCTTCTCCTACCACCTCTCATGGTGGCCATTATGATGGAACTGTAATTATATATGATATATAAGATATTTATTCTTCTATAATTATCATTTATAACATACCTTTATGCTTTCAATGTTGTATATATATGATAATTTCATTTGAGGAAGCGTGGACTACTGCCCCCTTAAAGTGATATGACTCGTTAATGCTATATATGGAATGTATAAAGGATGGAATTAATGAACTTATATAACTTATATAATATAGATATTATAATGGAATTATAATATACCTATGTATCATTTAGTTTTCAATCGTTTAAATAAGAAAAATAAATGAAAGTAGCGTTCATGCGTACGTACTCCTAATCGTCTCCATAAACGGTGCATTTCATTTCTTCTATCTAAATTATATGGAATATTATAAATACGTATATACTATATATATGATATATATGATATCTAAATAATGAATATAATTATTTATATAATTTAATTTTGACCACATGTAAAATTTCTAATTATAACAAGTTTATTTTTGACTCAAGTTCCAAACATCCTCAAAGTGTCCGATATGAACTCAAATAATTAACTAATTGTTATATCAAGGTAATAAGTGATATAAAATGAATAATAAAACTGAAAAAGGTTTTGAAGAAAGTAGATATTAACATAAGTTTATAATTCATGAAGAAAAAGGAATATACGAGACATGTCAGACTCGAGGAAAGGGACTTCATCTCAATATTCTTTCATTGAGGCATATTTTGATAATATACACCTCATTCTTTTACACAGTGTATAATAAAACCCTTTGAATTTTACTTTCATTCAAATGGAATATTTTATCTAATAATGTTTTTACTAAACGAAAAAAGGGAATGTTTTTAACTTTCGTAGTGACAATGACCACTCAGCCTCCGTAATCGTTACATGGATTCCTCTATAAGCCTTAATGTTTTCAAAAGGAAAATAAATCCCTTATTCAATTTTTTGTATTTTTTGGTATTGAAAATGGTTTTGAAATGTATTGAGTATTTAAATATATTTAAGTGATATTTTTGATTTAAAATTAAATGTTATTACTGAAATGTTGATATTTGAAATATTTTATATGTTATGATTATGTACTGGTAAATGGACATTTGATGGGTGGTTACATGATAAACCAAATGATGGGTGGTTTTTTGATAAACCAAGGATGTGTGGTTACGTTATAACCTCCAATGCATTGGGTATGGAAGTCGGCCGTATGGCTATTCCATTTAGTGATATGCGTGGAAGTAGACTGTATGGTTATTCCATTTAAGTGTTTTTATGTCCCAAGTTACCTTTATATACTTTATGTTGCTTTCTATGGAATTTATAGTAATATTCTGGTTACCAAAATGGTAAGCAATGAGCTTATATTCAGTGAAGTGTTTTTCTACCTCTTTAAAGTGAAAAGTAATGCTTTATGATAAAGTATTCATGGATTGCACGTTTTTTTTAAAAACTAATTGTTTTCCTTCTTTATGTATCGATTACTAAGATTTTTATGCTCATCCAAAGTTTTGAAATGTTTTTCATAGGAGTTAAAGATGAATAGGGTCAAGGATGGGTTCATGGAAAAGTCATGCTGTCTAAAACAAGGAACTAGACGTGTTTCTTTTTTAAGAGTTTTGTTTTATGAAAAAAATAGATAGAGTAGAAGTGTATTCTTATAATATTCAAGTTTTTATTTATATTTTATGACCTAATTATCTAAATATATATACCTTAAAATATTCTCAATGTGAATTATTAACATAATTCAAGAATTTGTAATGTTTAAAGATGGGGTTTTATACCTATGGCCTGAATTCTGAATTCTATATCCCGTAGGACCAGATTAGGTGAATAGGAACACTGCTATAGTAACTACTAATTTAACCCCCATATTAACAACTATAATACTTCTATAGTAACTCATAAATTCCACCCCAACCTAGATTTTGTCTTAGGTCTTTTGGATGCCAAATGGGGGCCTTTACAACTTAGGAACAAGATCATTATCTTAAATTTATTTCTTCTTCTACCTAATTTAAATCTACATAATTCAGATAAAGATATACCGTTAGTATCCTAAATATATAATATATTTTTTATGATTATAAAAAAACCATTATCCACCCTCTTATCTATCAAATTTGAAATGAAATCATCATTTGTGCGTACGTTCGAACTACCTCATCACGAAGTGATGCATTTCGTTTTTCATAACTACCATTCATGGATAATTATTATTATGAATATAATGTTTATATATGATATTTAAATAATAATTTTACTTATATATATATAATATATAATAAAATTTCTTATTATTTCATCAACTGAGAAATGAAAAGTATCGCTCGGTTTTACGTGCGGACTACCGCCTCACATAGTGATATAATTAATTTTCAATAACCACCTATTATGGATGCATATTATGATGATATTAATTTTTATATATGATATTTATGATGTTATTATGGGTTTTTAATGATATAATAATATTTTTATTTCATTCCTTATGTTCCTTAGAAAATGAAAATAATGTTCATTTGTTCATACAGACTACCGTCTCTATAAACTGTGTAATTCATTTTTCTATCTATTCATTTTATGGTTGATTATAAATATATATAATTAAAATATATGATATTTATATAATTATTTAAATCTTATAAATGATGGAATAATGATAAAAGTTCAAGTGCCAAAACTTTTGGATTGAAAATTTCATGAATAAAAAATAGTTAACACCTAGAAACAAAGATTTTAATAGTGAATTATTAATAAATGTGTATTTAAATATTATAATTTTATAATATATGATATTATAAGTGGGTATATGGTTAGGGTATATATTATAATAAATTAAAATATATTATAAAAGAGTTCAGAGCACTTACAAATCATGTCAGACTTGAAGTAGGAGATTTATGTTCAATCAATTTTAATTGGGATTATTTATTATTGAATTTACATTGAAAAAATTATATGATCATTGTTTGATAAACACATTAAAATTTTATCATAATATAGTTATTTATATAATTTTTTTTTCTATAAACATTTTCATCTCCTTGGTACTAAACATTTTGTAGAAAATATTTTTATGAAAAGACAACATAATTTCTCATCTTTCAGGTAGAAAAACAT
Organism: Viscum album; assembly: GCA_963277665.1. NCBI lineage: Eukaryota > Viridiplantae > Streptophyta > Magnoliopsida > Santalales > Viscaceae > Viscum > Viscum album. The sequence continues at coordinate 764,778,779 of OY728122.1, forward strand.
TTTGCATTCAAATCCATATTTTTTAAATTATTTTAAATAATGTTTATAAATATTACTCAATTATTTTTTAAATTAATTAGAATTAAATTTTTATTTTTTTAAAAAGGTTTGAAAATAATCATATTCTCATTTTCTGAACACGATACATTTTACTGAAGGTGTGAATAAAATATTTCTTTTAATGTTTTTGACATTAAAAAATGGATCTCTATAAAAACAACTAAAATAGTTGAATATTACTTTATAAAATTCCCTGAATCGTTTCAAAGAAAACTTTTTCAATTTTTTTTCCAAATATTTGGATTTCAAATAAGTGATCTCAAAATTAAATCGGAATTTTTTTCAAGAAATATTCTTGTGATATTTTAAATTAATTTTTTATATGTTAAAAAATAAGTTTATATTAAAAATTATATTCTAGGGATATAATCCAATGGTAGAATCCTTAATCTTAATATCTATGGTTCTTTATTTTGATGATTATATTTTTATGAAACCCATATATTTTACACAAGTTATTCTATGATTATATAATTAATGCTTAATAATCTTATGGAATACATATGAATGGATTATGATTATTTTATTGTTGGGCCTGTTATATCCATATAATGAATTAGGTAATGTGAAAATGATATCTCACGAGATAATACTAATAATCGTGGAATGATAGTAATTTTTTTTACATTTTGATTTTTGATTATCAATTATTTTATTCATTCTCACAAGATTATGTGTGGACATGATTTCAAATAGATTTGTTCACATTTTGATGCTTGAGTATGATTTCCTCTAGCTATTCTAACATAATTAAGCATGTATATGATTTTGAATATATTTTCTCACATTTTTATTTATATGTATGGTTTAATTTATCAATTATCACAATATTTTGTGTGAACATGATTAATAATGGATTTTTTCACAAGATTATTATTTCTTATAATTATGATGCCACATTACTATGCTATGAATCTTGAATTATGGTTACTCCTTTAAAAAACTTTTTGATTATGATTCTTGATATGAATTTATTAGAGAGTTTGTAATCTATGATTTATTGGGTATGAATATTTTGGGTTGAGAACATACACTTGAATATGTTATCATACCCTTATGATGATCTTATGATCTTGTGATTGATATTTACCATGTTTACCCTTACTAATCATCTAAGGTAACCCTTTATTATGTTGTCCTTATGAAGGTTTTGATGGAAGGTTTAATGTATGATTAATATAGGAGGGTACTAATTTGGAGTCCATTGGGGGAGATATTGAAGATGATTCATAAAATAAGATGATTATATATATAGTCTCTAAAGACACTAAACCCTTATATCCCTTAGGCATGTATTATTGTGAAATGTAATTAATATTCATCTAAAATGATGAAAATTTTACATATTTTATGCCCAAGTTACCATAGTTGATATCAAATCATGGTTTAGTTAATATTTAATTATTAGGGTTATAGAACATTGGTGAAAATTCTATGGATACGTTTAAGTATATGATATCATCTTGAAGCTTTAGTAAATTAGATATTGCATGATTTTAATAGAAAATACATCCATATATGGATACTATAAAGTGTATAAGGTTGCGGAACATATGAAATTAAGGGTAATAACTCTGAATAGGTTAGATTGGGTATTAAATTAATCATCACTAATGCATGATGAGTGGGCCTAATATTTCATGCTCAACTAGACACTCCCAAGGAATATTATTTGGTTAATTCACATTCTCTTTATGAACAATTTAAATGGATTTGAATATATAATGACAATGAATGAAATAGGTTAATACTAAGGTGTCATATATTGAATATAATGTGTCATGATTTAGGCATCCTATGAATTATTTTTCATGATTACATGATTTATCACTATGATGTTTGATGCTGAGGATAACAATTTTGGGAATATAATTATGAAGGATAGGTGATTATAGGAACACCAAAATATTAAAGTATAATATTTTAAATTAATCACATTCAATAATTTATATAATTAAATGTATATAGTAATATTAATTTATATCCTCAATGATTAGTTACTAAGTTAGTAGTAAAAAATTATGATGGAATAGTGATGAAATATTACGTATATAACACTTCTTCTATTGAAGTTTGTGGGAATGTTATTCCTGAAAATATTGTGATTATCCATCTAGTTTAATTTTATTTTATTTTTAAAATTTATTGGCTTTCTTCATATAAATCCTATAAAAATTTCCAAGGAAGCGATGCCAAATTTGATATCATGAACAAAACTATGATTTTTTGTTGGTGAAAGGTTAAATATGAGATAATAATTGAAATCATATCCATTTAATGAGTCTTTATTACAATTAAATGGTGGTATTTATCTTAGATGGTTTGGGAGAAATAGAACATCAAAAATTTTCCTATTGTATGGGAGATTGTTGCGGTATTTTTGGAAGAGTTTCTGAGTGATTCTTTGTATCATGAAGTTAATTTTTAAATAAAATGTATACATTTTGATAAACCTATTTCAAAGACTATATATAAATGAACCTGATTTAGTTATTGTATTTAAAGAATAAACCCTAGGAGAATATTGATATGAAATTTATTTGCTAAGTTCATCATCATAGGGTAATTGTATTGAAACCCAAGACTTTTACATATATTATTAAATAATTTTTAAGATAAAAATAAATTAATTACAACCCAAATATCATGACGCCTAGTGTATTTTTTATACTAGGTACATAATACATCAATGTGAGACTAAAATAAAACAATGTTATTATATTCTCCATAATGATCTCGAAAATCCTATTGAGCTCTTAAACTGCATGAGATAACCTGGGGAAGTACATAAAAGCAAGGGGTGAGATAAAAAGACAAGTAAGGGAATAAACATGATAAGGAAACATAACATGCGAGTCAAATGTATAACAAGATATCATGAAAGACAAGGATCAAGAGTAATCAAATGGGATCATAACAAAAAGAACATGATATCATCAGATCATGGAATCATATGATTTGTGAAATTAATAACTAATATGACATAAACATGAGTTAAGAACATCAGTATAGATAATATTAGATAGTGGAAAAAGTCCCATAATGAATTATCATTACTCCCTAAATCCACACATGACACCTCATGAGATAAAAAAACTACCCAATGCATTGGAGAGATATCTATGTTCACCCATCATAACATGTTCCCGATTGTGTGTTCCACAAAAGGAATTAGACCAAAAGGAATAAACATAATAAATTCCAATGGAAAGAAATTGGTTTCATAATCTTGTCTCATATAATAATAAAATGAAATTTCATAAGGAAGGCATTTTACAATTGAGCATAAGACATGTATTACCCCATCTAAGTAATATAGAATAATGTAGATATATATTTCAAACAATTATATACATAATTTAGAAATAAATAACAACAAATGTTATTATCATTAATGAAAATGTATTTAAAATATTAAATGGAATATATATTTATAAAAATACCCTTTACACTTTGAAATAACTTCTTAAAAATCAAAAAAATTCCAAAATATTATTGAAAAAATTATCAATTGAAAAATAAACATATAAACTTATAAATAATGATTCAAATATTTGAGTGGTCATGATGTAGGGTAATTTCATACATTCCATATAAGTTAAATATATCCTTCCTTTCATATTATTTTAAAAATGTTAAAAAAGTGCATCATTAAGAAAATGAAAATAATATTCTTTTAAAATAGTTTTATAAACATTAAAAAATGGTTAAAAATTCCTTTAAATTTTTTGGATAATTTTACAAATATTCTAGAATGTATTTAAAAAAATTGATATAGAAGAAAAATGATTTTTGATCGAAGAGCGAAATGAATTCAGCTTTTCATAATTACATTTTCTCAAAAATTTTAAGTAACAAAGAGAAAAAATGGTAATATTACTTCAAAAATTTATAAATAAATATTTAAGAATAAAATTAAATGTTTTTATTAAACAAAAATCAAATAATTTATTACAATGAAAATCCAATCACAAAAAATCCCAATTTAAATGAGATTGAAACATAAACCCTTATCGCTTTGGTAACTTTTGAATTATAACTCCCATGAATAAAGTATATTAATTATAAAATAAATAACAACGAATTAATAAGGATTAATGATATAATATATAAATTGGAATTATATACCCCATTTAAATTAAATTTGGTGCATAAAAGAACATGTGTCATAAAGAAGGATGCTTTGAGACGAAACCCTTACCTCGAGTCCAAACTTTGTCATGTATGACTTTTATCTCAATTATAATAAAATTATATCAGTTATTATATTTATTAATAAAAATTTAAAAGTTAAATACATTATAATTCATCCATTTAATTCATTTATTTTAATGACGTGTTTAATAATGTAATCATTTATGTTCACGTTAGGTGTTTTGAGGACACTCACTTCATAATTTCAAAGTGGTATTAGTATGTTAACCATGTTAAAATGGGTAATTGTTCCATTGTCTATGGAATAATAATTATGAAATAATTTTAATTTTTTATAAATAATTTGTACTTTAAAATATAACTAAGAAGTATGGTTATGAAAAATGCACTATGTTATAATCATAAAGACCGTAGGTCGTACGTATGTATGTGTAATGTTTATATTTTTCAATAGTCATGATGAAAGAAATAAATTGTTATTTTATATTTAAATAGTTATATTAACATAATAAATATCATATTATTTCTTTAAATAAACTTACATATAACATACATGTGATGTAATAATAAAAAAAATGAATCATATCGTTTCACTAGGTGGTACTCCACCGTACACATTAACAACGATATCATTCTTCAATGGATGGGAAGGTAAGAAAGTATATGAAATACTAAATTTAAATAATTATAAATATTAAATTAATGTAATATATGAATATTAAATCCATCATCATAAATACACATGATAGGTGACGATGGAAAATGATTTACATCGGTTTCTCAGGTGATAGTCCGCCGTACACACGAATGATTATTTCATTTCCCATTTGATGGAAGATGATATGGATGAATATTATTATATAAAAATGTTAAAACATTAGTATATAAGATATTATTGTGTTATTATATAATTTTTTTTAATAAATAATTGAATGTGAAAAATGAAGAAGTAAAAATAAGGAGCTCGATGAAGATGATTACCTTCACTTAGATTATCATTCCTTGGATATCTTATAAAGGACCCTAAAGTTGGTATTTGGTAAATAATTTAAGATCTATATTGTGTAAAATTATTTTGGGGAGATATTTTATTAGGTTTTTCCCATAAAAATGGATTTGTATGTTTTGAAAGGAGAGTAGAGGGGGTGTCTTTTTATAAGCAGGGATGGGTGACATTTTTGTAAATACCCAAAACTATTCAACAATGGGGAGTCAATATCAATAATAATGACTAGAAAATTGAAAAATAATTATGTGTCGGGTTTATATGGTCTATATAAAATTAAACCATTTAAAATAAACATGTTAATTACTTTACAAATTTAGTTTAACCCCCACAGTAAAACTATTTTAACATTAATCATTGTAACCAATTTTTAATATTATTTTTATTCATTATGAAAAGAAACTAAGTTGATATTATTTAACAATATTAAATATTTTTATTAAAAATATTTATTAAATTTTATGAAACTCAATTCACTGAAGTGGAAAATTGGAATTTAAAATAAATCCCATATGCGTGATGAAAAGCGGTTTTCTGAAAAATGAATTTTTCAAGGAAACCAAGATATTATAATAATTATATGTATTGAAATCATCATTATATCAATATAAATTAAAAAATATAGTTATTAGTATATATATTTCATTCAATTAATTCTTCAATATGGTTTTTTAATCATAATAGAGGAACATTATACACTTTAAAACGATTTTTAGAAAAAATATGTTTTAAGACTAAAATTATAATTATGAAAATGTATATTATAAAAGTGATTTAAATTTAATTAACTGGATTATATATATAAAAATAATAAGTTTGTTACATTTAAATAAAATTAAAATAATAATTATACTTTTAAATGATTATTTTTATCAAAAGAAATAATTGTTTTACCAAAATATGTATTTTTCACTATTCACTTAAAAATCAATATTTTTCTAAAAAATATAAAAATTTAACCTTAATTTAATATATATATTAAGATTTAAAAAATTATTTTAAATTTCTAAAATATAATTTATATAATAACTAAAAATTAATTATAATAATTTCTCACAAAAAGTAATTAAAATCATTTTTTGGAAATAAAATTTTTATTAAAAATTTAGCACCTATTTATTAAGTATTTATTAATTTATTTATCTATAATAAAAATATTATATATATTTCATATATTAGTTAATAAAATTCATACACACCAATTAAATGGTTTTTAATAGTAATTTTTACATAATAATATTTTAATAATATTTTACAGTTTGTTTAATTTCTGTGTTGGGTGTTATATATGCTATAAAACATAATGTTCTTCTAAAATACCATGGTGTAACATTCTAACCCTTAAATAAGTTTCATCCTCACAATTTCATCTTGTGCTAAAAAACCAAGGGTTTTAAATTTTAAAATTCCCTTTGTATAAAATCCATATTATAAAAATGGTTAATCAAACATCATCTTAAAGGAGGGAAAGTGAAACATGAAGGTTATATAAAATAACACATGACTAGGTTTCTTAGTAAAAGATAATTTATGGGAACTAAAAATATGGAAATAGAATAAAAGTGTGAATAATTGTGGATAGTGATAGATATCACAAATCATAAAAAATTTGATGATCAATAAAAAGTTAAAACCACAAAACCATAAATACATAATGAATTAGAAGACTATTTATTCATTATATATGGAGGTTTTATAATATTATTTTTATTCCAAGATCTATTTATTATAGTTGTGGTATCATTTTACTACCAATATAGAGAACACTATGAAATATAATTACTTGATTTATTTCTATTTCAAAACCAAAATTTTAGCATATTGGTCTACTTCAATTAATTTTCATTCCACCTCTTACTCCAAGTAATGAATGTACTATATAATTTTTTTATGTCAGAAGAATTATAATTAAATTTTAATGGATCATCTAATCCATGAATGAGTAACAACTATTCATCCCATTTTATTAAAACTATGATGGTTTTCACAAATTAATATAATAACCAAAATGAATATGAATATATTAATATCCAAAATTTATCATTAAAACCAAAGTTTTAACATAGATCATTTTTTAAATAAATAACCATGAATCCAAAATAACCTCAATATTCTCAATATGAAATAATGTTTAACCTTAAAGGTTATCTCATAGCCTTCATCTTACATCTCCAAAAACAAAATATCATTTTTCCCAAACAATCCATTATGTTAAAACTAATGGTTATAAATATATAGATATTAACCCAATAAAAAGTTTCCCGAAATATCATTATTCACCTCAAAATCTAAAAAAATAAAAAACATTTGAACTTCTAATACTTTTCTAAAAACAGACTGTAAATTGATCCAATAAATAATTAATGTGAAAGTAATTTAATACTAAACTATACATTACGTAGGCCAGTGGGAGGCAATGAAGCCTTATCACCCTTCATTTATTGGTTCAATCCCCACAACCTTTCCAAATATGATGAGTTATTGTCCAAAAAATGGGCTGTCCTTTTTCTAAAACTATAATAATTTTATTCTTATAAATTTCACAAAAATGAACATCATAAAACCAACATTAATCATGAAATCATTTTTAACCACTAATTTTTTCCACATAACTTATCTAATCCAAAAAATAAAATAATATTAATTGACTATAATTAACTCAACATCAAGTACATATGAAATATTATTCTTCCCTCAATAATTTTTTACATAAAATATCACCTTACCATTAAATCCATTTTGGTCATTTTTTCAATTAAGTAAATTATAGTAAATATATAAAGAAAAACTACTTTTGAAAAATCCTTAGAAGTTTCATAATTATTATAAATAGAATACCCTTAAGAAAAATACTTTAACAAAAAGATTCTATAATTCCAAAACCTAGGAAATCCAATCATTACAATTCAATGATTTTAATAACATTTTCCATTTGGAATTAATCATTTTATTCAGTACTTGAATCAAATAATGATCATGTTCCATGAATTTTAATACATTAAACTATTAATGGTGCTTTAGGTTGAACTGTATTTCCCTCTATCTTATTAAATGGACTATTTTATTCATAAATTAGCTTCTTTGTGGACTCCTTTTTGAAACATAAAGAAACTTCTAGTTCTTTTAAAGAATTTTCCATAATTCCTTTTCAATTTTTTTTATATATACGAAATGGAATATTATTTTCTTTATCATCATAAATACTTAAGCATACATGATATTCCATCATTCTATTCCTTTATGTGGTTAGAAATGAAAAAATATTCTAGTTGTTAATTATAATTAAATATTTATCATTTAGCATGATAACAATATGTCTAATGTTGGTTACTATTAGGTTATGAATCTCATTAGGTAAATTATTGATTTTTCCAACACATTGGTAGATGTATTAATTTATTCTATATCCAATTATTAGATAAAAACAATAAAAGAAACAAGATGAGAATGAAATAACATAAAAAGGAAGAAAGTAATAAAACTAGATGAAATAATTTATAAATGATAAGTATATCCTGAATTATGAGTCTCTAAGTTTTGATCTAGGATATCCATGGTAATGTTTCATATTTGGTTTTATATCCTAAAAATTTCATCAAGTACTTCCTAATGGTTCATAAATTGTTTTTTGAATTTATGAAGCATGTCCCCTAGATGTGTCAAAGTAGGTGTTTAGTAAAGCCCATTTTCAAAAACCATGTGGAGATCTAGTACAACTCAATGTTATATTTTTGAAGTTATTACCCCTACGTACAACTCAACTAGATCCAAATCCACTTATAGTATCCAGAAAAGTATATAGTTTCTCAGAACCCACATGCTCTATAATTAATCAAAATTATATGATATTTTTTTATAGTTAGAATTTTCCTTATAATTATCTCTAGGGTTATCACTAAATTATTCATGTAATAATCCCCAAAAATAATAAGGCCTTACTTAGATACCAAATATAGAGACCCAACCTTTTACACATATTATTACATGTTTTTTAAAATAAACACTGACTAATTATAATGAAAATATAATAAGTTATAGTGTCTTCAGAATACTAGGTTCATAATACATAAAAGTGAGATTGAATAAAAAATTATTTACTTTCTTCTACATAATGAGATACTAAATATATTCAAGCTCCAAAAAATTCAGGGTATAACTTAGGGATGTACATAGAGTAAAGGGGTGAGATAGAAATCCCAGTAAATGAAAAAAACATGACAGGGAAACCTAAAATGTGACTCAAATGTATGACATGATATCATAAAAGAGAAGAATCAAGAGTAATCACATGGGTGAATAAAATAAAGAACATGGAATTAGAAGATCATGTAATAACAAGATATGTGGTTACAACATATAACATGAAAGAAACGTGATTCATGGATATTTTCCTTAATAATATCACATGGTGTAAGAAGTTATATAATGGATTAGGTTTACTCCCTAATCCATTACATGATTCCTCATGAGACTAAAATAATTACTTAATTAATTAGAGAGCTATCTGGGTGAACCCATAAAAAAATGTTAATTGTTATGTGATCCATAAAAGGAAATCAAACATCGGGAATAAACATTTGAATTAACAATTGGATTAAATGGGTTGTATAATCATTTCTCATATAACAAAAAAATAAATTTCACAGTGAAAGAATTTAAGATATGAACATAAGGAATGTATTTACATTTGAAATAATGGGAATATAATACAGGAATATATTTGAGAGAGATATATACATAATTTATAATAAATCCATAGCATCAAAGGTTGTTTTTGTTGATGAAAGTGTCCTTAATATATTACATGGAATATTTATTTGATAAAAATATCCATTCTTCATAGAAATCAATTTTAAAAATATAAAAATAGAAGAAATATTATATGAAAGATTTTATTATAAAAATAACCTTGGAAACATATAAATAAATCTTAAAATAGTTTATAGGTCAAAAAATGGATAATTCCATACATGTTGTATAAGTGAAAAGAATCATTCCTTTAAAAATTTTATAAAAAGGCTTAAAAACGTTTATAATTAGGTAAATAACCATAATATTCCTTTCAAAAAACTATATAAAAATTCAAATATGGGTACAAATAGATTTAAAAAATATTTTAGGGAATGTTTTAATTATTCTTTAAAGTATTAATAGAAAACATGAAAATGGAATAAAATTGATTTTTGACTAAAGAGAGAAATGAAGTAATATTTTCTTAAAAATATTTTATAAATTATTTTATGTACCAATGGGATTAAAATGGCACTATTTCTTGAAATCTTTAGGAATAAATATAGGAGAATTAAAAAATAGGGTTTTATTAGATAATGATTAACTATTTTCTGACAAAGGAAATCCTAGTATAAAAAATCAGAATTAAAATGAGATTTAAGCATAGACCATTAGTGCTTTAGTAATTCTTGAATCTTAACTAACATGAATGAATTATATTAAATGTCACTTAAATTAACATCAATTTATAATTATTCATGATATAATATATAAATGGGTCTTATATAAACCTTTTAAAATGAATTAGGTGCATTAAAGAACATGTGTCCCAAATAAGGAAGTTTTTAGACAAAACCCTTACCTCAAGTCTTGGATTTTTCATGTATGTATTTTATATAATATATACTAAACTTATATAATAATTTCTTATTAAGAACATTTTTAAGGTTTTATCCCTTATAATTTAACCATTTACATTATTTATTTTAATGATGTGTTTAATTACAAAATCATTTATTTACATATCAGGTATTTTGAGGACACTCAGTTAATAATTTCAAAATGACATCAGTGTGTTGACCTTGGTAAAAGGGGTAATAATTCAATAATATATATATATATATTAATAAACAATAAATAATTATACTTTATTTTACATAAATCATACTTTTATAAATAAGTACTAATTATGGTTAGGAAAACTGAACTACATTACAATCATAGTGATGATAAGCTGCAAGTATACATATGTAACATTTCCATTTTTGAACGATCATGATGGAAAGAAGATAAGTGTTATTTTTTCATTCTATATTGGTCATAATATCATTATATCTTGTTTTTTCTTTAAATATACCTTCATATACAATTCATGTGATGTGATAATTAAAAAATGTATCACATCATTTCGAGGGGTTGTAGTCCCCCGTACACACAAACGACATTATCATTTTAAAATGGATGAAAATATAAGAATGTATATGATATATTAATTTTACATAATGATTAATATTTCATTAATATAATATATAAATATTAAATGCATCATCATAAACATCTATGAGAGGTGGTGATGGAAAATTAATTATATCGGTTTGCAAGGCGATAGTCCACCGTACACAAGAATGATGGTTCAGTTCACCATTTGATGGATGAGGATATGAATGTATATTATTACATAAGAATAATAAAATATTATTATAAATAAGATATTGGTGTTATTTTATTGGTATTTTTAATATATTATTGAGGGTGAAAAAAGATGAAGTAAAGAAGAAGGAGCTCGATTAAGAAGATTACCTTCACATAGAGGAACCTCCTTTAGTTCTATTATTAAGGATCGTATGGTTGGTATTTTTATAATTAAAGAATATATTGAATATTTATATGTATTTTTGGGAGATAAATTTTCAATTTTGGTCTATAAAAATCGATTTAGAAGCATTGGAAGTAGAGGAGATGGGGTAACCTTTTATATGCGGGGAGGAGAGGCATTTTTTAAATACCCACAAACTATTCAATAATGGAAAGTCAATATCAAGACCAGTTTCATAATAATTTATAAATAATTAATTTTAGGGGTGATATGGTCATGAAACACCTCAAAAATTAAAAATAAATATATTACATCCTTTTCCTATTTAGTTTAACCACTAGTAAAATGGTTTTAACATTCAGTGTGGTGATTTTTTTACTATTTTCACTATTCATTATGAAAAAAATTAAAATAACTTGTTAAATATTATTAATTTTTATTCAAAATATGGAATCCATTGTATCAAATTCAATTCATAAATATGACAGAATTGAATTTAAAATAATACATGCTAGCATGATTAAAAGCAGTTTTCCTAAACATACATTTTCAAGGAAACAATGATCTTATATTAAATGTATGAATAAAAAAAATATTTATATGAATTTAAATTCACAAATATAGATATATAATATATGTATTTCATTTATATTATTCCTAACTATATTATATTTTAATTAATTAAGAATGCGAAACAACAAGAATTTAAAAATTGTTAAAAAAATCGTTTTAGCCATATAAATATACTTTTGCTAAAATAATTTATAAATGAAATTTAAATGAAATTTAATGGATTATATATAATTAAAGAATAATTATTTCAAATTTTTTAAAAAATTAAAACCACAATGGAACTTTTAAATTACTTAATTTATTAAAATAAATGAGAATTTTTCAAAAATCCGTATTTAACAGTATTCACTAAAAAATCAATATTTTAGGAAAAATCCAAAAATTTCAGCCTAAGTTGAGATATATATTTTTATTTAAAAAATTAATTAAATTTTATAAAATAAAACATCAGAATATTCAAAAATTAGTTTTAATATCTTCTAAAAAAATAAATAAATAACATTTTTGGAATAAATGTTTTTATTAAAAATAATTTTTTATTACATATGAATTTATAAATAAATTTATATAGATTAGAAGATTTATATATATTTCATAAAATAGTTAATATTAATTATACCCCCCAATTTGATGGCTAGGTTTTAAACGTAATATTAAAATAATAATATTTTAATAATATTTTGTCAGTCGTTTAATCTTAATGTTGTTTGCTGTATACAATATCGAACATAGTGTTATTTTAAAAAATAGCGGTGTTACATATCCTATTATTTTTTTTAAAAAATAAGGATGGATAAATGGGACTATAAATTGGTTATCATGAATTGAATAAGATCAAAATCAATAATAAGTATCCTCTATCCCATATTGATGATTTTCTAGATCAATTACATGGAGATCAATACTTATCTAATATAGATCATTTATCTTGATAAAATAAATTGATGGTTAAAAATGAAGGAATACCCAATACCTCCTTGAATATGAGGTATGTTCACTAGGAATTTATATTTATTCCATTCTATCTTACTAATTCCACTACCATCCTCACGGAATTAATGAATAGAGACTTTTCAAATTACATTGATCTGATTGTGTTTTTCTTCATAGATGATATTATATATATTCCAAGATTAAATAATATCATAAATATCACTTGGGAATTATACTAAATACCCAAAGGATATGTTTTATGAAAAATTCACTAAGAGTAAATTTTGGAAAAAGAAAGCTTCATTTTTGGGTCATATAATATTAGGAGATGGTATATCAGTGGATATATCAAATATAGAAGTTATTGAAAATTATACCATAACAACCATGTAATTCTACATTATTTTCTTGAAATATTTCCCTTTAAATAATTTTATTTATTTGATATTTTCTGTTAAACTTGACACACAGTTTAAAAAAACCAAGTAACATTACTAAAATATTATATATCTGTTATTGAAAATTCATTTGATTGGGGGTATTAATAGTAATAACTAAATAATGAAAAATATAAAATCTATAAATTTATAAAATTATTTAATAATTTAACAAATTATTATAATTAGACACAATAATTATTAAAAATAAAAGTGATTTTTTTCTGAATTTTTTAGATGCAGAATGTATTTCTATATTAATAAAATAAAATAATCCTTATTGGTGAATTATTTTAATGAAATTTATATATTATTTAATTTATAAAAATTTTCATAAATTGGGATAATATTTTTCTAAGAATAGTATAAGAATAAATCCATTTTTATGAATAAAAATGTTTTTTTTCCAAAATAGTAGTTTTTATTACATTTTATGATTCTAGTTTAAAAATTATTTATTCTATTTATAGGTATTGAATTAGATAAAAGAAGTTACATTTTTATAATTTTTAGTTTCAAATTTGGAAATTATGCCTCTTTTATTTTTGTCAATATTAATAGTAACTTTGGTGTAATTTATCTCATCTGTAAAGGGTATATCAGGTTAATTTGTATTAAAAAATATGTGATAAGTCCATAATTATTTATCATAATTCTTATTATATGAATTTAAATAGATACTAAACACCTTAGGGTCAAAATTTAGTTGTTTAATGGACATATTTCCCTTAAAATGACTTATATATTATTTAAATCAAAGAAATTTACAAAAGGTCACTGTCTTTTTTTAATATGAGTTATGGGTCCACATAATGAAGAAAGTAATTTAGGAATGAGTAAAATATTTTATTTTTGATCTTAATAAAATTATTTTCTTGATAGAATTTTATTTTTAATTTTTAGTTACTATATAATGACCATATTTATTTCATGAAGCTCTGATGTAGTATTGTTTTATTTAATAAAAAATATAATAAATTATATTAAAAAAATTAACAATCATATAATTTTAATTATTTAATGTGAGTAATATATTTTCTAGAACTACTATTAATATTGGGTGGGGGGTGGGGTGAATAATTATATTTTATTTACAACTTTTTATTGATGTATTTAATGTTAAATTAATTGAATTGTTTAAAAATCAACAATAATGATATTTTATAAAAATAACAATTCATTAAAATATTTAAAAATAAAAAAAACTTTAAATAAGGAAAGGGTGATATTATATAGAATAAAATGTTATATATTGGCTATTTAAGTTCCAAATGTTATCTTATAAGTAAAAAGTACAACATTTATTTTTAAAAACGTTGTTTCCATAGTTAAAATTTAAATATTTTAACTAATGGTTAATCAAAATGATATGGTCATAAATTAATAAAAAACATTAATAAAATATATTTTTTATGGTATCACAACCATATAATATATTATATTCAAATCCATGGAAACTTAGAAGAATTTATCTTGAGAATGAATTTTTTATAATTTAATTTTTTGAGAAATGGAAAATGTTACCTTCACCTAAATTATAAAAGGGAACATCATAGATCACTTTTTTACACAACATTTAACCTTAGAGATCAATAAAACTCTTCCAAATTACGTTATAAAATTATCTTGGAAAATCCGAGAGGTTTTTTCTACCAAAAAGACCATCCTTAGAGCCATTTAGAAGAGATCTAAAGGAGTCGTTTGAAAGAAGAGGCAATAACCATTACCAATCATTTTCATTTTTTGGATTCTTTACCACCTATAAATATATGGAATTTATTATAAAATAATAAATTAAGTATACTAATTATTTTCAAGTGATAATATGATGATAAAAAACATTATACACAAACTTTCTTATCAAATGACATGTGGAAGTATTGCTAGTGTGTTCCTACGACTTGTCGTCTCCACATAGCGATACCAATAAATTTTCATCACCATATTTTATGGATGATTATTATAATGAGTCTAATGTATGTATAAAACATTTATGAAATAATTATAATTTTCAAATTATAACATAAAATCTTCCTACTTACCATCCAATCTTTACAGAAATGATAAGGTTATGATGCGTATGCCTGAAAGACCACCTCCATGAATAGATTCAATAAATTTTACATTTATATTTTAATTGTATGGTAATTAGAAATTATATTATTAGTATATATTATATAATAATTATTTTAATAAAGTGAATTAATATTTACCTTTTTTATTTCATCCTTTTAAAAATGAAAACAATGTTAATGTGTACGTATGACCTTCCATCTCTTCGAATGGTGTAATTCAATTTTCTATCTCTACATTTTATGAATTAATATAAATAATTATATAATAATTATATATGATACTTATATCATTATTTATTTTCTAGAGGTTATGAAACCTAGATAAATGTAATAGGACTGGAACTGCTAAACTAAAATACTAATGATAAATGAAACAATTAGCACCTTGAAATGACAATTTTAATATGGAATTATTATTAAAGGGGATATTAAAATTTTATAAATTGATCATATATGATGTCATAATTTTTAACATGAATATGGTATAGAAATATAATAAATATAGATTTATTATATAGGAGGTTCTAGTGTTTTCAAAATAAGGAGAACTCGAGGTAAGATTTTATTTCACAATCTCGTCAATATTCAGGATTGTTTATGTTTAAGTCTAAATTGGGAATATTTCTCACCCATATAAATGTTTTCTAATTTTTTTTTTAATTTTTATACAATTTTACTATTATTTTTAAAATTCATTTTTACATTTCTTTACTTCTTACAAAATAGTTTGATAGGAATATATATTTTTCTTTTTCCAAATGAGGTTCTTTTTTTTCTTTCTTGATAAAAATATAGAAGAAATATTTTTTAAATTATTTGGATTGGACACATCTTCCCACCATCATGAATAAAGTTTCTTTTGAATCAACCTTTATAAGTTTTAAAGGTTATTTCTAATTAATTTTTTTAAATTATGCATCTTTTAAAAAATAAATTATTTCAAAATGGAAAGTTTATTTATCTCAAGAATTATTCAAAGTGATAATTGAAAATTATTTTCCATCTATGATGACATTATGTGATTTTAATTATTATTTAATGGGAATACAATCCAACCATATCAACTTTATTCGTTTACTAGATGGTTTGTGTTTATGATGAAAGTTGATATGTTTATGAAACCCATTACTTTTCCTTGGGTCATATTATGATGAAATGTTTATGAAACCAATTTATTTTCTATGGGATAAGTTATGATGAATTGTTTATGAAAATAATTTCTTTTCATGTTTTATGATATGATTTATTATTTATGATCTTATGTAACACATATATATAATTTTTATTATGTGATTAGTGGGACCTATATCTCTCTCCAACGTATTGGGTAATGATTGATATCTTATGAGATAGAATGACTTGAATGGGGTGTTAACCAAGATTAGTAAGAGACTCATTCCACTATGATAGTTTCAAGAGTGAACCATGACTACTATTATGGTTTGGGGAATGAACCCATTCCATTATGATAGAGTTTGAAATAATCCTTGACTACTAAGGAAATTACTTTCTATGATTATCTGTATTCCACAATTCCATGTCTTATGAAAATTTTATTCTCTCGTGGATCATGTTATTTAACTACATATTGATTAATGACTTATAAATATCTAATAATTATGTAATTACTCTAGATAATTATCTATTATATACAAAATATGAATTAAATATGATAATTTCACGTTCTCATACCGTTCTTCTCATGTTATGCTTATATGATCATTGATATCTTCCTTATTTACCCTTATTGAGTATCATATCTCACTATTTCTTATGATTCCTTTTAATAGGTTATAAATAAATTTATAAGGTATGGTATGTTTAAGAAGTGTTATAGTCATGATGAAATAATTAGGAGATTATATTGATATTTTATGAACCATTTGTCTATTTTTCTAGGTTTCAAAATACACTAGTCCTATAAGATTCCAGAGTTTACTGAAAGGTTGTTTATTGAATTTTAATTGATTAAAAATGTAATATATATTTATGAAAATTATGGATTTATATATTTGGTATCATAGTATGGTTTATCTAACCTTTGGAAACTAGGATGAGAAAAATCTATTAAGAAATAGAGGGATAAGTCAAAGTATAGGATAAAATACTAATGTTTTGGTAATGATCATGAATGAACTAGGTTAAAATTAAGATTTTGAAGAAGAATGTGTTAATATTTATTCATCTTATAAATTATTTTTCATGATTATATGTTTTATCTCCATGGTTATTATTGATCACACTATTATTTTTTATTTTAGTCAACGGATGGAACTTGAATGATCCATTTTAACACTGAATAAGATGAACAATGAATTGATTGTCCTCGTGAGAAATTGAATTTTATAGGAGTTGGAATAAAAATTATTGTTTATATGATCACAAAAATTTCTCAATTTATGTATCATGATGATATTACAAATAAGAAAAAGAGGGAAAACTTTTTTTGAGTCCTTTATAAGGAAACAACCACCTTCTTTTAGTGGGTCCCCTGATCCACTAGTTGCTAAGTAGTGGATCTATAACACTAAAAATATTTTTTTTCTCATGTGTTTAGAACATGAGAAAGTTATTTTGTTGTTTTACCTTTTGTAGGGATAATAATATCAGTGGTGAAATCTTATCATGAACATGAGAGAATAAGATGAAATTTAATATATGGAGTGGGATGAATTTAAAAGCTTATATTTTAGAATATACATTCCTCATATTATTTGTACAAAAAATGGATAAATAATTCATTTAGTTAAAATATAAGGATGATGGATACATTAGTCCCTATGAGGAAAATTTTATAGGACTTTCAGTGTAGGATTATCATATTATCATCAAACCTAAATGAAAAGTTGATCAATTCTTCAGTGGATTAAAACCATGTTTTCGAAGGGAAATAGTAATAAAGGAATTAAATAATTATGAATAAATAGTTTGATTAGCAAGAAAAGTGGATATGATTATTGGATTAATTCATAAATATAATGGGGTTGATAAGAAAATAAAATTGGAATTCAATGGAAATTCTAAAAACCATAGAGAGAAGAAGGCAAGATTTCATTTGTTGCTCAAAAAGTTGAAGGATACATGGGGAAAATTATCTGAAGGTAACTGGTAAATGTTTCAAGTGTTGAAAAGAATGGTCATCCAGAAATAGAATGTTTAAGTGATGGGAAAAAGTTTTATAATTATGTGAATAAAGATAAATATCCATACAATTAACTAACCATAATCTTGTGTTTTAAATGAAAGGAGTATAGGAATTATTCTATCCAATTCCCAAATCTTAAGGTTATTGAAAATGATCAATGTTTGAAACCTATTATGAAAAGAGAAAAAAGGGAATCTAATGTGATCAATATTTTTATGGGTATGATAATGATGTGGTAAACGGTACACATACCATACACTCTAGAACTGATAATGTCTTATTTTTCTTTGGATCTACCCAATATATTATATATAATGAATTTTTAAAGGCTATTACAATACCACATAAAAAAATAGATATTTAGTTGGAAATAAAGAAACCTAATGCTACATTGATAAAATATAATATCTATAATTCTTCTACTATTGAAGTTTATGGGAATATGTTTCTTGAAAATATTTTCATTATTCATATAGTTAAATTTAATATTATTTTGGTCATGTATTTAATTTCTTTACATAAATACCACATCATTTTTTATGAAATGGAAGTTACATTTGATATTATGAACTAACCTATGACATCTTATCAATGTGATGATAATGATAATCTTTTTATAGAAATTACATACCTTGTACGGTTCATGATTCCAATTAAAAAGGCGCATTTATCTCAGAATATTAGGGATAAAATCCGCATTGATGATATGTATATTTTTTTGGAGTTTTTTGATGTATTTCTAGAATTTTTTCCTAATCTTATACAAAATTTTGATGTTGGGAATTTAATAGAGCACATATATAGTGCTCCAAATATTTCCAAGACTCCATATTGAATTTCCTCGACTGAGTTTCTTGAATTGATGATGAAACTCTAGGATAATCTTAATGAGGGATTTATTTAGCCAAGTGCATCAACTTGGTGTCCAACTATTCTGTTTATTAAGAAGAAAGATGGATCAATGTGACTCTGTGTTGGTTATCTATAAATTAATAAGATCACTATCCAGAACAAGTATCCTATACCCCATATTGATGACATTTTTGATAAATTAACAAAATCACAATACTTTTCCAAGATTGATCTTTATTCTAGATATTATAAATTGAGGGTTAAGAAGGAGGATATACCCAACCTGGACTTTTTTACATGTTGTGAACACTATAAATTTATGTTGATTCATATTTTTCTTAATAATTCCCCCACTATATTCATAAATTTAATGAATAGAGTCTTTTAATAATACCTTGATCAGTTTTTATAGTCTTTATATATGATATTATACTATATTGAAAGAGAAAGGAAGAACATTAAGATTAGCTGAGTATTATACTGAAGAACTTGAGGATGGATAAGATTTATGAAAAGTTTACCAAGTGTGAATTTTGATTTCAAAAAGCTTCATTCCATGATCTTATAATCTCATGTGGGGTTATATCAGTTGATCCTTCAAATATAAAAGTTATTGAGCATTGGCCTAGACTAACCATTGGGACTGAGATATGAATTTTTTTAGTTTGGATAGATATTATTGGTGATTTGTGGGGAATTTTTCACATCTATCTAATCTACTCACTATGTTAACTCATAAGGGATCCAAGTTCCTTTTGATGGATGAATGTGAGGAATATTTTAAGTAACTTAAAATAGATGTCTAGTCAGTGCACCTGTGTTTACACTACCCTACAATTGAGTGTGGTTTGTAACCTATAGTGATTCATCAAATATGGTACTTGTATTTTTCCTTATATAGAATGATATATATACAACTTTTGCATTAGAAAAATTGAAGGTCCATGTGAAAAAGTTCCCAACTCATAATTTGGAGTTAGCTGGGGTAATTTTTGTATTAGAGTTATGGAGGTATTATCTATATGGATAATGGTGTGACATATATAAAAACCACAAAATTTTAAAGTATATCATTATATAGAAGAGATAAATATGAACAAGAGAATATGGTTGGATATGATTAAAGATTATGACTACTAAATACATTACCATATAAGGAAAAAACTTGGTGGAAGATGCTCTATGTTAAAATGATCATGCTAGAATATCTATGATGAGGAAAAAAGAAGTTTAGACATTTCAGTACACATAAAGGATGGATCTTGAAATATATAATTAAGGGGATAAATCTTATCATTCTCAAATTATTGTTCAACCATGTATCTAGGTAAATATTAAAGAGGCGTAAAAGGGAGATTTAGAGATAAAAAAGAAGGTGATAAATGTTCACGAGTTTAACATTTATTGTGATAGAATAATAAGGTTTAGTAACCATGTATATGTCCCTTAGGTACTAAATTTCAAGTAGGATTTGACTGATTGAGTTCATAGTTCATCACTCTCTAGTCATACTAGAAGTAAAATGAAGTATTGAGATTTTAAAGAGAATTTTTGGTGAGATAACATGAAGAGATGTATTGGAGTGTATTTCTCTTGATGATTGGTATATAAGAATGCAAATGATAAGAGATAGAGTTATAAGGGTATAATACAACCATTACCCATAGCAGAATGGAAATGGTAATAAATCACCATGAATTTTTCTGTTGGACTCCCAAAAACATATAAATAGAATAATGATATATGAGATATAGTCAATCTTCATAAAAATTCACCACAATTCACTTCCACTAGAGAATATTTATCTCTTGATCAACTTACATGGTTATATATTAAGTAAGTGGTAATATTTCCTGGTGTGACACTATAAATTTTATTTGACCCAGATCTAAGGCTTACCTCAAAGTTTTGGAGAAGTCTTTAACAGGATTTGGATATAGAGTTATGTTTCAGGACTTCTTATCATCATAATATAGATATTCAGTATGATAGGACCATTAAAACTCTATGATACATTTTTAGAGAATTATATATGGATTTAAAAGTTGGTTTGAATTAATAGCTTCCTTTGGTGTCATTTTCATACAAAAATTACTTTCACTCTAGAAATCAGATCTCTCCTTTGGAATCCCACTTTAGTAGGAAGTGTATAACTCAAACATGTTGGAATGAAATTTTTGAATGAAATATATTAAGAACTGATCCTTCTAAATAAATGGAAGATAATGTTAGATCCATTGAAGATTACATAAGATCAGCTCTTAGTTGACAAAAAGTAATGTTGATATTCACTAAAAGGATCTACAGTTTGATGTTGGTGATAAGTTATTCATATTTATATCTCTCTGGAAGGGGGTGATGATATTTTAAAATAATGTAAAGGGAATCCATGGGTATATTAATCATTTTTTAATTCTTGATTGTATTGGGATGATATCTTATCGACTGGCGCTTCCACCAAATATCTTTCAAATTAATGATGTGTTGCATGTATTGCACCTGTAGAAGTATATACATGTTCCTTATTAGGTAAGGAACTCAGAGGTTTTACTAATGCAGAATGTTCTTTATTATGAAGAGAAATTGGTAAATATTATAGATTATATGAAGAATGTTATTTGACTACAAATATTCAGCGGGTTAATGATTTGTAGCGAAACCACCAAATTGAGAAAGCTATGTGGGAACCTAAGGATGTGATGAGGTAGATGTATCATTATTTTTTTGTATTAGAGTGAAAACATTTGAGGGATAAATTCATTTCAAGGATGTATAATGTTACACCTTAATATTTTTATGAAATATTTCCCTTTAAATAATGTTATTTCTTTGATTGATTCTGTAACATGAAGCACTGAGTTTAACCGAACCACACAACAATATTAGAATACTATGTTTCCATTATCTCTATGCCATTAGATTTGTGGGTATGA
Source organism: Viscum album (assembly GCA_963277665.1). NCBI lineage: Eukaryota > Viridiplantae > Streptophyta > Magnoliopsida > Santalales > Viscaceae > Viscum > Viscum album. The sequence continues at coordinate 764,801,495 of OY728122.1, forward strand.
ATAGTAAAGACTAAATTATAAAAAATATATGGTCTACACATTAATCAAATGAATTCATTAGTTATAAAATTATTAAATTAGAAACACAAAAATTATTTAAAAATAAAAGTGATGTTTTTCCGAAATTGTTTTATGAACACAATGTATTTTTATATTAATAAATTAAATTAATAATTATTGTCAAATTATTTTAATGTAATTTATAAATTATTTAATATATTAATAAGTTTAAAAATTCATCAATTATTTTTCTAATCATAATATAAGAACAAATTCAGTTTTATGCTTAAAAATGTTTTTTTTCTAAAGAGCAGTTTTTGACGCATTTTGTGAACAAAAATTAAAATAAATTTATTAAAATTATTTGTATTTAATTGGATAATTTGAATTATATATTTAGAATTAGGAGGTTCAAATTTGGTAATTAGGTATCTTTTATTTTTGGTTAATATAAATAGTTTCCAGGTTAAAATTTATCACCTCGGTAAAGGGTAAATCTAGATAATATGGATTAAAAATAAGTGATAAAGCACCAATTATTCAACATAATTATTTTTGAATGAAGATAATTATAACCCTAAAACATTATGCTTGAAATTATGTTTTTAATGAAATCATTTCCATGAAACTAACATATATATTATTTAAATCAAAGAAAGTAACAAAAGACCACTCTATTTTTATTATGACTTATAAGTCCACACAGGGACATGATTATGTTTTATTATGATTTTTAAAACACCATTATACTCCATCTTTCCCATAATTCTATAACTGAAAGTATTGCTCGTGCGTATGTACAACTTACCATATCAATATAGTGATATAATCATTTTTCATCACCATTATTTATGGATGGGCATTTGGATGGGTTTAATGTATATATATAATATTTAGGACATGATTATACTTCTTTAATTATAATATTAAATCTACCTAATTATTATCCAATCATTAGGGAAATGATAAAGCCATTCGTGCATTCATGTATACTGCCACATCTCGAAAGTGATATAGTTTATTTTTCATTTATATTTTATGTGTATGGAAGTAGTGAAATTTTTTAGGAATCTATATGATATTATAATGATCCTATAAATCTTAATTAATATTTTAGTTTCTTTTTTTACTTTCTCCAAAAAACAAAAATAGTGTTAATGCATACGTACGACCTACCATCTCCATGAATGGTTTAATTCATTTTTCTATAACTAAAATTTATATATGACTATGAATATATATATATATATATAATTAATATATATGATATAAATATAATTATTTATATTTTAGAGGTGATGTAATAGAGATAAATATACAAGGACTAGAACTACTGAACTAAAACACTCATGATAAGTGAAATAGTCAACACCGAGAAACAATAATTCTAGTATGGAAATACCAATAAATGGGGGTGTTGAAATGATATAAAGAGATCATATGTGATATTATAATCAAGAAAATGAATCTAGAATATAATTTTAACATATCAAGATTTATTATATAGGATATTTGAGTGCTTTTGAAGAGTGGAAAACTTAAAGTAATAGTTTATTTTAAAATCTCATCAATATTCAGGAATGTTTATGTTTAAGTCTTTGATAGGGAATATTTATCTTCTGTATCCATTTTTTTTAAAATGACTTATTTTTTTCCAATATAATATGATTTTAGGCTAATTTTTACCAATGTTATCCATTTAAAAAAACGATATGGATGGAATATTTTTAACATTTTCTTATTGATGTAGTCTTTTAATTTTTTTTAGAAAAATATAGAAGGAATATCTTAAACTCATATAGAATAAATTGATTTTTTTCTCTTTCATGAAAAGTGTTTTTTGAAGATACATTTTTAAGACTAAAATTTTATTTTAAAATAAAATTATTTCCTTTTCAATTGTGTAACACTTTAAAAATAAAAGATTTCAAAATGGAAAGGATATTTTCTTCAAGAATTATTCCCAATAAAATTTCAAAATAATTTTATTTCTAATATAAAAATTATAAATTTTATTTATACTTTACCATGGATATGATCAAAATAATCATATTTATTATTTTTATGGATGGTTTATGATTATTATTACATGATTATATGTTTATGAAACCTATTTTTTCCATGTGTTATTTTTGTGATGAAATATTTCTAAACCCCATTTATTTATCTAGGTATCATTTTAATGAAATGTTTATAAAAACAATTTCATTTGATGGGTTCTATCCTGATTAATTCCTTATAATCTTGTGGAACACATATGTATTATCTTCATTATGTGATGGGTGTGACCTATATCTTTGTCTAATGCCTTGGATAAAGATTGATATCTAATGAGATAATTAGGACTAGAATGGGCTCTGAACCTAGTATTTTAAGGGACTCTTTCCACCTTGATAGTCTTGGGAGTGAATCTTGACTACTACGATGTTTTGGTGAGTAAAAACATTCCATAATGATGTACTTGGAAATGAGCCTTGACTACTACGATGTTTTGGTGAGTAAAACCATTCCATAATGATGTACTTGGAAATGAGCCTTGACTACTAAAGAAATGATTTTATATGCTTATATATAAGCCATAATTCCATGTCTTAGGCCGATTTTATTCCCACATGGATCATTTATTTAATACCATAATGATTAAAGTCTTACTAACTACTATGATTTATTCTATGGTGTAAAATTATTACTTATGATTTGTAGGGTATGGTTTTCAAATGTTAATTTCTTGTTCTCATACCCTTATTATTATTTTACGCATATATGATCATTGATATCTGCATTGTTTATCCTTACTGTGTATAAGAGTAACCCTTTATTATCTTTCACTTCCCTAGGTTATGGATGTAGGTATTAAGTATGATATTTTTGAGAAGGGAGCTAGTTATAAAGAATTAAGTGGAAGATAATGTAGTTTTTTTATGAACCATTTTTTTATTTTTTCCATGTTTCCAAAGACACTATACGTATTTTATTATGTAGTTGATAAAAATGTTATGAAATTAATATTCAATTATTAAAAATTTAATAATTATGTAAGAAATATATTGATCACTATAAACCTTTTGGACATAGATTTATAGTATAATTGGTTTTTTCTAGATATTATCGAGACATCCAGTAGAACTTAGCATGAATATCTAATACAATCACCAAGATTACTCATAAGGGAGTCAATTTTCTTTAGAGTAAGGAATGTGAAGAAAATTATAGTGTTTTAAAGGGAATTATGTTTAGTTCACCTGTAGTCAATCTAACTATTAGTGGAGAAGGTTTTGGGATATATAGTGATTCATTGAAGAAGGTACTAGGATGGATTATTATTCTTAAAAGTATGGGCATAAATTATTCCTCACACCAATTGAAGGATCCTGGGGAAAATTACATCACTCATGATTTTTTAGTTAGCAATGAAAATAATTATATTAAAGAAAAGTGGTATTTTTTATGGAGAAAGGTGAAAAAAATATACTAATCATAAAATTTAAAAGTAAATATTCACAATGAAAGAGTTTAATATGTCATTGAGAAGATGGTTGAAGTTTGTTATCATTGATGAATGCTGAATACATTTCCACTTTTGGAAGGAAAACTAGGTGAATGATTATCTTTGATAGTAGGAACATGCTAGTTTTTCCTCTATAATGATCGAAAGAGATCCAATATTTTTGGATTTGAAATGGATGAATCATGAAATATTATTGGAATTGTTGAAATCCTATCTTACTCAAATGTGTGTTCAACCATCTATTGTAACACCCCAAACCTAGTTACCTAGAGTTGGTGGATTAGTACATAACATTTTCATGATCACAAGAGATAAAATCTCGAATGACCGATCAGTTTAGTATCTTTGGAAGTACTAGATACATTCATATGTTTTAAATTACATAATGAAATGAAAAAACAAAAACATTGTGTCCCATTTGAAAACACTCATATCCCTTAACCTATTCCTATAGGTTAATCGTAATAAAATTCTTCACATCCTGGGAAAAAGAAAACATAAGAAAGGGGTGAGCTCAGTTTCTCACTAAGGATAACAATATAGAAAAAACTATCATAAATAAGAATAAAATTTTAAGGCAATTTATAAGACTAAAACAAAATCCTTTTAAACTTAAAATTCAGCATAATATGGAAAAGATAAGTTAAATAATTTCATTTACTTATTCACATGGATCTTATACTAGTTGAATAATCACATGTAATATCAATAGCTAATTTCATATTGATGGAATGTATAGTGCTGGACATCATAACCACATAGTCATGGAATAATGCCAGGACTACAAATAAGATTTTGTCAAGGCATTGTGAGAATACACTAGTTTTTCTCATGAGACCTACCAATGTATCGAGGATCTAAAGAGGGATCCAGCCATCACTTACAAAGTCCAATACATTCCTCATATGAAAATGTTGAAACATAATATAAACATTTTTATTAAAACTAGCATACCAAATGTCAATACTTTAACCATAAAACATGAATGGTATAAAAAATAGAAGATCCACATTCAACCATATCGGAAAACCATCAATATAATATGGAATATTGTATCATAATAAATCAACTTAAAAAAAACATAAAATTCAATGAAATATGTTGACATAGATGAAATCAATCCAAAATATTTTTGAGTGAAATAATTATTTCTACATTAAAATAATTCAAAAGTAAAGAAAAAATTTATTTTAAAAATATTCTTATAAGATTTTAAGGGAATATTCAAAGGTTTTATAAGAGAAGAACGTAGCCGTACCCACTGTATAAGTTAAAAAAAATTCTTTCCTTAATTTTTTGAAATGGTCATAAAGTATCTTGTTCGGAAAGCAACAAAAATATTCCTCTCAAACCATTTCTAAAAATTAAAACAAGTGTATAAATGACTTTAACCCATATTATTTTAAATAGTAAAAAATGTTTTGAAATACATTTTTAAGAAACATGGATGTGGTTGATAAATAGGTTGTAGTAGACACTCACGTATAATCAACCTCAGATAATAAAGGGATAGTAAAATTAACCCATACCTTTTACTTTTACTTAGTTGAGGGTACATTAATATCATGTATAATAGTTAAATAATTTTTATTAAATTATAAAATAACCACATACATAAATATGATATCATTTATGACCTTCTAATATTTCTTTGTTAATAATATTTTAGCAGTATCATTGTTTCAGGCCTTAACTGGTTCATTTTACTTTATATGTTTTGTTACGTAAGTCATGTTTGTTATAGATAGGATGTATTTTATTCATATCTAGAATGATATTAAGTTCTTAAACATTATTTTAAATCATAAAATGCAAATTATTCTTGAATGGTTATGATGGGGAATGAATCTTTTCGCGTTCGTGGAGATGGTAACCTGTATGTATGCATGAGTGACAATATTATTATATTAATGGTAAAATCATATGTAATTGGATGGTATATCATATATATATAATCATTAACATTTTATAATAATTAATGACATCAATTATACTTATTATTATACCCATTCAAATAATGAAGTGTTAAATGAAAAATTACACCACGATGTGGAGACAGTAAGCTGTACATACACATATATAGTGACTTTTTCATTCATAGGATGAATATAAAAATGAATATGGATTTAGAATATTTATAATAATGTCATAGTATATAGGAGGTACTCGATTTATTATTTTCGTATGGAAACAACAATGAAAGAGGAAGTGGAAAAAGAAAAGAACTTTGAAAGAGGTGATGAAATTATTACCTCTTCTTCGGGTGCTTCCTTTTAATTTGATCAAAATGGATCCTTAGGTAGGATTTATGATCAAATTAAGGCCTCTAGGTTTAATTGAGGGTATTTGAAAGATATTTTTGCAGGGTTTGTCTGAGAAAAATGTCTTTTGAGGTGTGATTTTGAGAGATTGGGAAGTACCATTTTATAAGAGAGGTGAGGGTCACTTTAGGAAGAGTTTGAAATATTAATTTATTATAAAATCATATTTGTTATATAATGGCTCCAAAAAGATTTATTTAGAGGATATGGTGGGTATGGGTCTAAAACCACTTGACCAATAGGTTTTAGATAGGTTTAGGTCACCATATTAACATTATCTTTTAGTTTTAACTCTTAGTTAAATAGTTTAACTTTTACCATGTATTCTTGTATTATTATAATAAATGGTTAATAAACTTACTATAAAAATCCAAGAGAACCTCAAGTGGTTCATTATTTACATATATAACCTTATATAAGTCCTTTGGTCAAAACTTAGATCTTTAGGTTTATTATATCAATTAATAATGTAGTATTTGTTTTAAAAACACATTTATGTCAATTTTGACACTATTTAGTATTTGGTTTTTATGAAAGTCAAACAAACATGATTACTTAGAAAACAATTCATAAAATCAATATTAACATTTTATATTAACCTATAAAATTATTTTAATTCTTTAAAAATCTCAATTTACATTTATTTTTATATTTATAATATCAATTATTTTAATCTTTTATTAATAAGTAATTACTGCATCATCATTGTATCATAAATAAATTTAATTATTTAATGTATAAAAACTATAAATAAAATAAAATGATGTAGGAAATATTTTTATATTTCTAATTTATATTTATTTTAGATTTATCTTTTGTATAACCCTATATTAAAAATGTTTTAGTTATTAAAATTTTAATCCATCACTTTTAACTCTTATTTAAATAAAATAATAATAAATTTCCTAATATAATCCATGTGGATAAAAGAAAACCATATTTTATTCTTAAGGTTGAATTTTGGTCGAAATACACTTATCCAATAGAATTAGGAAATGTGTTAGTGTAAAGACCAGAAAATATCAAGGAAATTTTTTTTCTCAATTTCTTTGGGATTTTACAAGAACGTAGTTTCTGACGGCGCCTGATTCCGAGGTCCGGTGTGCCCAGAATCAATTTCCGAAGTTTAGCTTGGGTACGTTCAGTGAACGAACGAGTGAGTTTTTCAATATTTTGAACCGGTTCTCAGAATCGAAATCCGAGGGCACCGATGAAACCGTAGTGCCAGTAATTTCTTAGGAATACCTTTTCTGAAGGTGCGTTTGCTCGGGTGTTGATGTAAAAAAAAGTAGGGAATAAAAATATAATTGTTTTATTTTTATTTCTTAACAAAGCGGTTTAAGTGAAATTAAGTTGTGTCTCAACTTAATTTCTCTTTTCTAGGTGTTAGATCCTAGGTGTGGGAGTTGGAGTGGGACCCACCTGTTGTTAACTTCCCATGAGAGGATTAAGGGTGAGGTGGGGCCCACACGAGCCCCCAACTTTTCAAAGACCCTAACTCCTCACCTCCCCCTCAACTCCCAAAACCCTCCCTTTATCACTCTTTAAATTAATTGTAAACTCCTCCTTAATTATGTAGTCTACACACATAATTAATGGAGTGACTCTTTGAATTAATTTGAATGGGTGTCTTTCCTTTTAAAATGGGGGAAAGATCATTTTATTTTTTGGGTTGGGAAAATATTGTGAGGGGAATTCATGGAGAATTTAGAAGAGCTCCCTCCTTCCGATGAAGAATGCCTCCGATGGAGAACACGAAGTCACCGATGACGTGCCTTCTCTTCTTCTTCCTTCGCGTCATGGGAGGAGACACCACCGCAGGGAACGTCGCCATCGATGACGACTCTCCCTTCGACGTCAACGGAATCAGCACCGATCTTCCGCACTGTTCGATCATCGCGACACTTTCCTCTTTCCGCGGCTCGATGACGTGCGGCGTCTTTGCAAGGTAGGGGAATTATATTTGATTTTTTACCTTTTTATCATTTAAGAAAAGGACGAAGAGCGCAGATCAATCTTTGCCGGTTGATCTGGGGATCACTCGTTCATGTGGAATGGTTGTAGGGGTTGATTACTTTTTGTTCGTGAAAAATACTTTGTCATTCTTCGTCTTTTGGGCTGATTGTTATCAAATTAACGGGAGGAGGTCGGACCGCACGAACACGGACGACCGTCCTCCCCCTTTGTTGTTTTGTTCGTTGCGGCATGAACAAAGGTGGAACGATGTGACGACACCGAGCAGAAACAAGAAAGATCGCGAAGAAGAAGCGTGGAGCTATCGCGCAGCGGCATTGAGGCCGAACGAAACCGCGGACGGAGTCGGGGCCGCGTAGGCGATTTGAAGACTCCACTGGTTGATCGTTGTGCGCCGAATGATGAGCGATGACAAATAGGGCCGCAAAGTTAACTTGAAGCCTCAGCAGTGAAGGTCGGGTCCCGGGAGGACCGTTGGCGAAGATGGAAAGAAAAACGGACCACCGGAGCGCATCCGGGGGTCCGTAGAAGGGCCAGCCGGCGCGCCACGGCGGCGCCGGAGGCCGGATGCGGGGGCCGGCACCGGCCGACCGCCAGGAGGCGGCGGCACCCGATGCGCTGTGAGGATGGTCCCCCGCGGAAGGCGCTGGTCCCGCGGCCGCGTGGAACCTGGGGAGACCGGGGGTCGTAACCCCCGACAGTCAAGGGAGCGGCCCCCACGTGGGGGTCGTGGATCATTTAAGGGGGGCAGCCGCCCCCCCTTTTCGCAACGGCACAACCAGCTTGGCCGTGCGGGGCGCGCTGGCGCCGGGCCGGGCTGCGCTGGTTGGGCCGGGCCGCGCCGGCTGGGTCGGGCCACGCCAGCTGGGCCGGTCCGTGCCCTAGTGTGCGGGACCCGGACCCGGGTCGGGTTGACTCGGTTCGGGCCGACCCAGGGGGTCTCGGGCCAGGTCAGACTGGGCCCAAACCCCCTATTTTCGGGCAGTTTCCGTTAAAACGCCCATATCTTGGGCTATAGACCTCCGATAGATGCACCGTCAGCTGCGATGCGATCCTTGGATCGACACTGCCGTTTCGATATATTACACGCAAGATTTAGGAGAACTTTGGGTATGAACGGGTTGGTTCAATCACGAAACCAACCGGGACCTCAGAGCGGAAACACTTATAACTTGAGCTCCGAACGTCCGATTGATGTGATGTCGACTTTGTTGGATTTCTCTTGATGAGAAAGAACTTTTGGAATACTTCTCCTGATATTTGGACCTAGTTGGATAGTGGCTGGGTTGGATTGAAACCGTAATCCAACCGGGCCCCTAGAATGGAAAAGCTGATAACTTTCATACCGGACGTCCGTTTGACGAACCGTCAGCGACGTTGGTGATCACGTTAAGAAATGGTCCCTGTAAGTATACCCTATGAGAGTTCGAGGTATATTTGAGATACGGCCGGGTTGGTTCGCACACGAAACCAACCAGGCCCCAGGGACGAAAAAGCTAATAACTCACAGACCGGGCGCCCGATTGACGCTCTGTCTGTTGTGTTGAGACCCCTATGATGAGGCGGTCCTTTGAGATACTTCTTCGAGAGACTTTGTGATACTTGGAGTATCGACCCATAGCTCGTGGAGCAGACACTCCCGGAGACGAGCATACGGTGTACGAAGACCGTGTAGCCGACTGAGACCTGGCGACTGCTTGACCGACTCGATTTGGAGTGATTCGACTAGACCAGTAGACATAGCACTACTTTGTTTGGGTGCTAACCCGCGATACTCATCCGGAGAGTACCTATGAAGGCTATTAAAGGGTGTGCACTACTGTGTTTGGGTGGCATACCCCGACGGGAAGCACTAATGTGTTTGGGTGGCTGACCCGCGGTACTCGACAGAAGGAGTACCTCAACAGTCTTAGGTTAGTGAGCAGTACCTCAGAGTCGTGATAGGATCACTGTACACTCCAGAGATGGGGCTCTTCAGCAGTTACAGTTTCGATAATGAAAATCCTAGTTTGAGCTGAGTCTATGACCTTTGTTTTTACCTCATGATTGAGATGGGTCACTTGATAACTTAGGTATATGTATGGGCATATACCTAGGTAGTGGTTATCCGTTGATTTCATAACCTTTGTGTTTCCTCATAATTGAGATGGGTTACTTGATAACTTAGGTATAAGTACAGGCTTATACCTAAGTAAGGTTTATCTATTGAGATCCTACTTTGTGGTTATCCTTATTGGATTTAGTGAGACTTTGAGGGTCTCGGGGTCCCTACTGAGTATCGTATACTCACCCCTCCACAAGCTATGCCTGCACCTCGTTGTGTTGGTTGAAGACGTCGAGCAGCGCTGATAGAGGCCGAGTGTTCGAGGACTAGCAGTACCCGGAGGTGGACCTCTTGATGAGTCAGTATCAGGTGGTGGACTTCACGATGAGACGACACTCGGAGGAGGTTGACGGGCGAGAGCATTGTGGAGGCTATCTGTACCTACCCTTCAGGTAGGATCCGTGGTGGATGATCCAGGAGCTGTACTATCTGTACCTATCCTTCAGGTAGGGTCTGAGGAGGAAGACCCAAGAGCTGCTTCCGTTCTTCCAGCTGTTAGTATTTTTCTGTTGTACTTTCGTTCAGTTGTAGCTGTACTTTCAGTTGGGTTTGTATTTTGGCCCACTTACTTTTCAACACTTTCTTTTGTTCTTAGTGTATTACTTCCGCTTGTACTCTGTGATGTTTTGTTTACTTTTATAAAGTCAATGCCTTCCCAGTTATTGGGTTTTATGACTTTGGTGCTAGACGCCAGCCTCTGGCCTATGGAAGGCGGGTTTGGGGTAGTCACGACACGGGTCCTGAGGACGGGTTGTGACAAATTGGTATCATAGGAGTTCGGTTCTACCGCAGAACTTAGGACTCTGATATTTTCTTTCTGTAAAGAAATAGTGTTAAGGGTACTAAGTGTGGCCTTCAGTTCAGGGAGTCCAGTTTTGGTGCGGAAGCCGACGTATCCATACACCAGGACCCTGACTACTGATTTCCAACTTAGTGCACGAAAACACTGATTGGGTGCATGTTTCCAAAAAGTTTTAAAGTCAGATGAAACCAGGTCAGATCACCAGGTATAAATCGTTGACCGTGTCACATCTGTTCAGGATGTATCCACATAGACAGTCAGTTGGAGTTCTGAGAGAGTACTCGATGATGGCTCACCGAGCGATGAGGCTCCGGTGTGGGGCCCTCTTTCTATGTTAGCACCCTCGGGTGGTGTACCAGAAGAACTACCACCTGTTGGGAAGCAGATTCCACCAATCGTACTAGTGGACAGTGCACGCTGGCAGAGCGCAATGCACAAGTTCCAGCAGTAGAGGCCTCCGAGGTTACGAGGCGAGGTAGATTCCCAGACAGCAGAGGACTGGCTGGAGTCGATTGCTAGATTTTTCCGCCTAGCTGAGACACCAGTGGAGTGGATGGTAGACTTGGCTACTAGTGTTTTCCAGTGAGTGACCATGAGGATGGTCCGCATAGTGATGAGGCTTCAGTATATGGACCGATGCCTAAGATAGTGCCTTCAGGTATTGTGTCAGCTATACATCACTACCTGTTGGTCAGCAGTTACAACCGGTGGTACCAGTAGGTGACGCATGTAGGCTTACTGCTTTACACGCGTTCCAAAATCAGATACCCTCAAGTTCCGAGGTGAGCCCGACTCCCAGGCGGCTGAGGAATGGCTTGAGGAAGTGGCTAAGAGTTTTCTAGAGCTTATACAGCTTCGGCAGGATGACATGTCGGTAGCTGATAATTCATCGGGGCGTACCAATCGTTCTTGTTACTTGATGACTACAATATGATCAGTGATTTAGAGCTCGGACCTCAGAGCGAGGTGTGTTTAAAGGATATCCGAGTAAGCACTCTTTCCACTATGCATTCCTACTTATGTTAGGGTTCTAGATAGAACCTTTGTGGTTGAATGTTCTTTGGCTTATCGGTTATAGCCAGTGAATGTTAGCAGTGGGAAGATGCGAACTGGAGTCAGTCTCAGAGACTTGGACGTGTAAAATGTTTCAAGAAGAGTAAGTGTCAAGGAAAGATGAATCTACAGAGCAGCAGACATGGAAGCAGACCTAGGAGAGCATCATGGTGTGGTGTAATTTTCGACATGTTACAATCACCCGCCTTTGTAGTCCCCACTAGGCTCAGGGAGCTGGAGGCCAGGGGAAGAGGGTAGGTGCATGCGGTCAAGGAGTGTGACCCAATGGCTCTAAGAATGATTTTAGAGACAGTCTGTGTCCACTACTAGCTTCCGTAGTAACAGACGTAGATATGAATCATTCCTTCCTTCCACGAATCTTGTCCTAGACCTAGAGTTTCCGGTAAGCCGTAGACTTGACCCTCACGTCTAGAGATACCTTGGGAGGAGACTCAATAATCACACTTATGCCGACAGTGTGATCTGACCCACGAGGTGAGAGTTTCAGTTGGAATCTCTTGGTGGCAGCGTTGAGGCCTTACAATGTTGTTCTGAGTATGAATTAGATCCACAGTTCATACACGGATTGACTGTATTAGGCAAAAATGTTGTGGTCTAACTACAACGTCGGGATGGGTGTTCCTTGGTTGGGAAAAAGGAAACCCTAGGCAGCACAGGATAAACTCATGCATAGGAAGGTGTAGCCGATCACTCTTGAGTCAGCCAACTTCACCCACGTGGTAGCAGGAGTTTTGAGTTTCAGTTCTAATCAAAAATGGGAGACCTCTAGAGTTTGAGGATGACGACCACATATTTATACGAGTCTCACCTTGACGAGGTTTACGGAGATGTGGCCGAGGCGAAAAGTTATCTCTGAGGTTCAACAGACATTTCTAGGTCCTCAGTAGGGTAGGCGAGGTGGTTTACCACTTGACCTTTCCACCTCAGTTGCACTGGGTGCACGATGTCATCCACATATCTCAGCTAAGGAAATACGTGCATGACCCTTCACACATCATCGATCGTAGGGAGTCGGACGTCGATGACGGGTCGACTTTCACAGAGGTTCTAGTGGAGAATGAGGATCGACAGGAGTGGGTCCTACATGGACAGACAATTCCTTGAGTGCGCTTCCACTGGCATCTCGGGAACCTCCAGGAGAGCACATGGGAGTAGGAGGCTCAGTTGCGTGCTCAGTACCGCTTTTGTATCCCTAGATTGTGTTAAAGCTTTACGAGGAAGTAAATATCTGAGGTGGGAGTAATGTAAAGAACCGAAAATTTCAAGGAATTTTTTTTAAAATTTCTTTGGGATTTTACAAGAACGCAGTTTCGGACGACGCCTGATTCTGAGGTCCAGTGTGCCCGGAATCAATTTCCGAAGTTTAGCTCGGGTACGTTCAGTGAACGAACACGCGAGTTTTTATATCTTTTGAACTGGTGCTCAGAATTGAAATCCGAGGGAACTGATGAAACCGCAACGCCAGTAATTTCTTAGGAACACCTTTTCTGAAGGTGCGTTTGCTCGGGTGTTGATGTAAAAAAAAGTGGGGAATAAAAATATAATTGTTTTATTTTTATTTCTTCACAAAGCGGTTTAAGTGAAATTAAGTTGTGTCTCAACTTAATTTCTCTTTTCTAAGTGTTAGATCCTAGGTTTGGGAGTTGGAGTGGGACCCACCAGTTCTTAACTTACCATGAGAGGATTAAGGGTGAGGTGGGGCCCACACGAGCCCCCACCTTTTCAAAGACCCTAACTCCTCACCTCCCCCTCAACTCCCAAACCCCCCCTTTATCTCTCTTTAAATTAATTGTAAACTCCTCCTTAATTATGTAGTCTACATACATAATTAATGGAGTGACTCTTTGAATTAATTTGAATGGCTGGATTTCCTTTTAAAATGGGGGAAATCTCATTTTAATTTTTGGGTTGGGCAAATATTGTGAGGGCAATTCTTGGAGAAATTAAAAGAGGTCCTTCCTTCGGACGAAGAACTCCTCCGACAGAGAACGCGAATTCACCGACAACGTGCCTTCTATTATTCTTCCTCTGTGTCAAGGGAGGAGACACCACCGTGGGGAACGTTGCCATCGATGATGACTCTCCCTTAGACGTCAACGGAATCGACACCGATCTTCTGTGACGTCCGATCGTCGCGACGCTTGCCTCTTTCCACGGCTCGACAACGTGTGATGTCTTTGCAAGGTAGGGGAATTATATTTTATTTTTCCCCCTTTTTATCATTTGAGAAAAGGACGACGAGCGCGGATCAATCTCTTCCTGCTGATCTGGGGATCGCTCGTTCATGCGGAATGGTTGTAGGGGTTGATTACTTTTTGTTCGTGAAAAATACTTTGTCTTTATTCATCTTTTGGGCTGCTTTTTATCAACATAACGGGAGGAGGTCGGACCACACGAACACATCCGACCCTCCTCCCCCTTTGTTGTTTTGTTTGTTGCAGCACGAACAAAGGAGGCGCGGTGCAATGACACCGCGCAGAAACAAGAAAGATCACAACGAAGAAGCGCGGCGCTGTCACGCCACGCCGTTGAGGCCGAATGAAACTGCGGCCGGAGTCGGGTCCGCAGAGGCGATTCGAAGACTCTGATGTTTGATCGTTGTGCGTGGAATGACAAGCGATGAAAAATGGAGCCGCAAAGTCAACTTGAAGCCTCCGCAGTGAAGGTCGGGTCCCGGGAGGACCGTTGGCGAAGAAGGAAAGAAAAACGGACCACCGGAGCGCGTCCGATGGTCCGCGGAAGGGCCTGCCGGCGCGCCACGGCGGCACGGCGGCACCGGAGGCCGGCACCAGCTGGCCGCCAGGAGGCGGCGGCGCCCGGTGCGCCTCCAGGAGGGTCCGTCGCGGCTGAAGCCGCAGAGGCAGGCGCCGGTCCCGCGACCGCGCGGGACCGGGGGAGACCGGGGGTCATAACCCCCGGCAGTCAAGGGAGCGACCCCCACATGGGGGCCGCAGATCATTTAAGGGTGGCAGCCGCCCCCCCTTTTCGCAACGGCACGACCAGCTTGGCCATGCGGGGCGCACGGGCGCCGGGCCAACCGGCCACCCAGGCCAGGCCGGGCCGCGCCGGTTGGGCCGATCCGCACCAGCGGGGCCGGGCCGCACCAGTGGGGCCGGGCCGCGCCCTAGTGGGCTGGACCCAGACCTGGGTCGGGTCGAACCAGTTCGGGCCAACCCAGGGGGTGTCGGGCTGGGTCGGACCGGGCTCGAACCCCCTATTTTCGGGAAGTTTTCGTTCAAACACCCATATCTTGGGATACAGACCTCCGATCGACGCACCGTCAGCTGCGATGCGATCCTTGGATCGAGACGGTCGTTTCAGTATATTAAACTCAAGGTTTCGAAGAACTTTTGGTATGGCCGAGTTGGTTCAATCACGAAACCAATCGGGCCCTCGGAGCAGAAATGCTTATAACTTGAGCTCTGGGAATCCGATTGACGTGCAATTGACTTTGTTGGATTCCTCTTAATGAGACAGAACTTTTGGCATAATTCACCTGGGATTTGGACGCAGTTGGATAGTGGCCATGTTGTATTGAAACCGTAATCCAACCGGGCCCCTAGAACGGAAAAGCTGATAACTTTCAGACCGGACGTCCGTTTGACTAACCGTCAGTGACGTTGGTGATCACGTTGAGAAATTGTCCCAATAAGTATACCCTATGAGAGTTCGAGCTACAGTTGAGATATGAACGGGTTGGTTCACACACGAAACCAACCGGGCCCTTGGGATGAAAAGGCTAATAACTCACAGACCAGGTGCCCGATTGACGCACCGTCTGTTGTGTTGAGACCCCTATGACGAGCCGGTCCTTTGAGATAATTCTTCGTTGGACTTTGTGACAATTGGAGTATCGACTAGTAGCTCGTGGAGAAGACCCTCCCGGAGATGAGCATACAGTGTACGGAGACCGTGTAGCCGACTGAGACCTGACGACTGCTTGATCGACTCGACTTGGAGTGAGTCGACTAGCCCAGTGAACAGAGCACTAATTTGTTTATGTGCAAACCCATGGTGGACGAAGAACTACTTTGTTTGGGTGCATAACCACGGTACTCATCCAGAGAGTACCTCTGCAGGCTATTAGGGAGTGTGCACTACTATGTTTGGGTGGCATACCCCGGCGGGAAGCACTACTGTGTTTGGGTGGCTGACCCGCGGTACTTGACAGGAGGAGTACCTCAGCAGTCTTAGGTTAGTGAGCAGTACCTCGGAGTCGTGACAGGATCACTGTACACTCTAGAGACGGGGCTCTTCAGCAGTTACAATTTCGATAATGAAAATCCTAGTTTGAGCTGAGTCTATGACCTTTATGTTTACCTCATGATTGGGATGGGTCACTTGATAACTTAGGTATATGTATGGGCATATACATAGGTAGTGGTTATCCGTTTATTTCATAACCTTTGTGTTTCCTCATGATTGAGATGGGTTACTTGATAACTTTGGTATAAGTACGGGCTTATACCTATGTAAGGGTTATCTATTGAGATACTACTTTGTGGTTATCCTTGTTGGATTTAGTGAGACCTTGAGGGTCTTGGGGTCCCTACTGAGTATCGTATACTCACCCCTGCATGGGCTATGCCCGCACCTCATTGTGTTGGTTGCGGACGTCGGGCAGCGCTGACAGAGGCCGAGTGTTCGAGGTCTGACAGTACCCGGAGGTGGACCTCTCGATGAGTCAGTATCCGGAGGTTGACTTCACGATGAGACGAAACTCGGAGGAGGTTGACGGGCGAGAGAGTTGTGGAGGCTATCTGTACCTACCCTTCAGGTAGGATCCGTGGTGGACGATCCAGGAGCTGCGCTATCTGTACCTACCCTTCAGGTAGGGTCCGAGGAGGATGACCCAGGAGCTGCTTCCGTTCTTCCAGCGGTTAGTCTTCTTCTGTTGTAATTTTATTCAGTTGTAGCTGTACATTCAGTTGGGTTTGTATTCTGGACCACTTACTTTTCAGCACTTTCTTTTGTTCTTAGTGTATCACTTCCTCTTGTACTCTGTGATGTTTTGTTTACTTTTATAAAGGCATTGCCTTCCCAGTTATCGGGTTTTACGCCTTTGGTGCTAGACGCCAGCCCCTGGCCTATGGAAGGCGGGCTTGGGGTAGTCATGGAATGGGTCCCGAGGATGGTTCGTGACAGTTAGGGTAATTATAATATCATTTTTAACTTTAATTACCCTATTTACTTTTAACCGTGGTAAATAAAATTCAAAAGTTACTATTCACCAAATTTTTTTCCTCTTATTGAACCACATTTTACATACTGATGTCAACCATGCCTCTCAGGTTTTTGAAATTAAATTCATAGATGTGGTAAAATTACGTTTTATGCAAATTTTCAAATGTGCCTAGAAGCTGGGTAAAAGACGTTAAATAGTTCAACAAAATTTTATATATCAAATCTTATTATAAAATGAACCCAATGAATTACATTGAACTAATATAGGTATTATATATCTACATTTTACTTTAAAATAAATTTAAATAAAAATAATAGTTATTTAAATAAAACATCAATTTTAAACAATAACGCAGTGTTTTTCACTATTCATAAAAAAATGAATGTTTTTAGAAAAATACCAAAAAATCACGCTAAGCTATTTTTTATATTTCAAATCAAAAAATGAAGTCCATTTTGAAAAATAAAATTTTTAAAATTTCAAAAAGTGGGTATTATTATTCATAACTATTTTTTAAATGGCTAGTTTTAATGGTCAGGGTGTGCAAGAACTCAAATTTGCGTACATCATAAGATTTTGTATTATTCAAAGAGATGCGTACCAGGGAAGATTGGGGTGTTACATTTTTCCCTCCTTCAATTAATTTCATCCTCCAAATTTCTAGAATATTGCTGTGTAAAAATATTCAGGTGGTACTTCATTATAAGTTCCTCGGGTTCCCACATTGCCTTTTCCATCTAATGGTTTCTCTATAGAACTTTTACCCAATGATTCATTCAGTTTCTCAACATTTTGTTTCTAGTATCAAGAATCTTTACAAGATCTTCATAATAAGACAAATTGGGTTCCGGTTCTATTTCTTCATAGGTGATAACATTCATTGGGTCAGACATTTATTTTCTCAACAGTGATATGTTGAACACATCATGAAATTTTGAGAGACTTGGAGGCATTTTCAAACGGTAAGCTACAAATCCAATTTGTTCTAGAATTTTGAAAGTTCCTATGTACCTGGGACTTAATTTACCCTTCATACTGAATCTTATAACACCCTTTATTGGAGATACCTTCAAGAAAACATGATCTCCTACTTCAAATTCCAAATCCTTCCATCAGTTATCGGAATAAAACTTTTTTCTACTTTGAGATACCTTGATGTGGGTTTGGATAATCTTCACCTTTTCCATTATTTCCTCAACATGTTTTGGGCCTTTGATTTTTCTTCCACCAACATCATCCCAACAAGTTGGTGTGCGACATCTGTTTCTATATAATGCTTCATATGATGTAATCTGAATACCTAAAAGGAAGCTATTGTTGTAGGAAAATTATACCAGAGGTAATATTGATCCTACATACCTTGAATGTCATGTGATCAATATATCAACATGTCTTCTATGGTTTGAATAATCAGTTTTGGTTATCCATCAGTTTGAGGGTGGTAGGAAGTGCTCAACTGAAGCTCAGTATCTAGGGATTTCTGAAGTATTTTCCTGAATCTTGATGTGAAATGGGGATCAGGATCCGGAAAAATCGATAGGGGTACTCCAGGAAGTCTTACAACTTCATTAATATATAGTCTTGCTAAAAATTCAAGTGGTAAATCCTCTCTTATAGAAAAAAATGTGCTGACTTGGTAAGATGATCGACAATGACCCATATTGCATCATTCCATCTATGAGTCTTTGGTATCCCCATGACAAATTCCATCATAATATCATCCTATTTCCACTAAAGTATTAGAAGAGGTTGCATGACTCCTCTATGATGTTGTCTTCTAGACTTCACCTTTGGAAAAAACTTACATCTTGACACATAATCATCAATATCCCTCTTTATATGGTCCCACAAAAAATAGTCCTTCAAATATCCATACATATCAGTGCTACTAGGGTTTATATAGAAATTAGAGCTATGAGAATCATCCAACAATTACCTTTTTAGATCAGGTATGTCAGAAACACAATGTATCTTCCCAAATTTCAAAATTCCATCTTCATATATGAAGTCAATAAATCTCCAATCATTCACAGCATTAATTTTCTTTTGAAACTCCTCATCATCATTCAGAGAACTTTTTATCCTTTCTAATAATGATGGTTTGGCAACCATTTTAAAAAGTATTAATGTTTCACCTCCCATTATTTTTCCCATATCCATCTTTACTAGATCCATGAACATAATATTCCTTTTAACTCTCATTGTGTTTAAAACTCCATGATCCTTTCTGATCAAAGCATCTGCCACCTTATTTTCCTTCCCCAGGTGGTAGTGTATAGTGCAATCATAATCCTTGAGTAGTTCAAGCCATCATCTTTTCCTTATGTTGAGTTCTTTCTATGAGAAAATATAATTAAAACTCTTTTGATTGATATATATCACAACCTTTTCACCATATAAATAGTATATCCATATCTTCAGAGCAAATATTACATCTGCTAACTCAATATCATGAGTAGGATATTTTTTTTCATGAATTTTTAGTTACCATGATATATAGACAACAACTCTATAATTCTCTATAATTACATTACCAATTATTTTCTTTGAATAATAACTATAAATAACTAACCCATCATTCCTCGATGGTAGAGTCAAGATAATATCATTGAATAATATTCTCTTTAGTTCTTCAAAAAATTATTCACACTCTTTTATCCAAACAAATTTAACCCCTTTATGTGTTCTCTTGGTTAATGGGATAGCCAATTGGGAAAAATTATAGATGAAATGCCGATAATAACCTGCTAAAAAAATAAAACTATGTACCTTGGTTATACTCGTCGGTGTTGGCCATTCATTTATATCTCATATCTTAGAAGGTTCAACTGAGATTCCATCTTTATTGATAATATGTACAAGAAAAGAAATCTCCTGAAGCCAGAATTCACACGTGCTGAACTTCCCATATAATTCATTTCTTCAAAGAGTTTTTAGAATTGTGCACAGGTTATTTTAATGATCTTTATATCTCTTGGAGTATACTAAGATATCATCAATAAATATCACTACATATTCATCAATATATTCCTTGAAAACTCTATTCATTAGATCCATGAAGACAAAGGTTTCATTAGTCTGTCCGAAAGGCATTACTGTAAACTCTTAATGTCCATACCTAGTATGAAATGTTTTCTTCATAATTTCTTCATTCCTCACACACAAATGATGATATCCAGATCAAAGTTCAATAAATGAAAAATATTTAGCTCCATGAACTTTATTTAATAAGTCATCAATGCGAGGTATAGGATACTTGTTTTTTATTTTTATAGCATTGATATCTCTGTAGTTAATGCACAACCTCATAGATCCGTCTTTCACCATTACAAAAAGGATAGGGGCTACTCATGGAGAAACACTAGGGTGAATAAATCATTTATTACTCAATTCATATAGTCGTTTCTTTAGTTCCACTAATTCCACAGTGGTCATTCTATAAGGGGTCTTCGATATGGGCCTTGAACCAGGAATTAAATCAATAGAAAACTCAATATCTCGTTCTAGAGGTTATCCAGGTAAGTACTCTGGAAACACGTCAACATATTCTTGAACAATAGGTATGTCCTCTATTTGAACATTATTTTCTTCACCCATAGTTATTTCACTCTTTTCCTCCCCAATAATTGAATTTAGTAGAGCTAATGGGGGTGGATCTAGATGAGAATCAAATGGTGACGTTTCTACTCTAATGATAAGGTATTCCTTATCACCATAAAAAATTGTAACCTCTTTCTTACAATAAATTTTTATATAATGATTTGAAAACCAATCCATTCCACATATTATATAAAATTAAATCATGTTTATGATGATGAGACCAGTTATCGCACCGTGATTCACTGTTTCATTTTCACCCTTACACCACTGTGCTAAAATTGTTTTATATTAAAAATTATAAAAATAATAACAAATTTAATTCCACGTTTGAATCATTTATTTTGTGTTTATAATATTTAAAAGTTGAAATTTTACTTGTTTTTATGATTCCATTGTAGGAGGAGGTGATTTGGAGGACCCATGATGATGTCCATGAAAAATGGACCAAACTGCACAAGATCCATGCACACCAGTGGAATCATCTGCACACTACACCTGAACCACGCATCCAAATGGGATGATATTTTTTTGGATGGTCCAAAATTAATTTGGTTATATTTCATCGGAATTAAAAAAGACTCATTTGTCCATCTGGTGGCCCAACCAACCTAATCTTCCTAGCACACAAAATCTGAATGAAGTCAAAAGTGGTGATCTGTGATCTGTCCACCGCTCGGGATCTAGTAGTGAAAATTGTGCCAAAAATTCAGTGGAGATAGACAAGATGTGGGGATACAACCTTTTCATTTTCTCCAAAGATAGATAAGGCTTTCTGGAGGTTTAAATCCACATGACAGTTGGTTTTAAGGAATCCGTGTGCTCAAAACCACCTTTCCATTTTCCGATAAAATGGTACCTTGAGCTCCCCATTTGTAAGTTTGACCAGGAAGCAAAGCTCTATTATTTTGGATACCCAAATGAGTACTCTAATCATCCAAGAATATCTAGAGTCCCATATCATCATAGGGAGATCATCAATTATGAAGGAGTTCCACCCGAGCCTTCTCCTCCTCTCGATGGAGAGCTAAACAGTGGACAATCATTTTGAGGGAGCTACACATACTTGGGAGGGAGTTTTGGCACTTTATAATCTAATGGTTTTGAATAATTTTTGTGTGTATTATTTCACTTATGTTTTATCTAAACATGTTTCTACTGTAAATTCATTTCATGGGTTTAATTAAGTGAACCACTTTTCATTTCAACACCGATTGGGTTGAAATTTCAAGTGGGAAACACGGATTTTCTGATTGGGAAACACGAGGATAATCTTTCTCTCACACATAAAAATATATTAGTATGATTTTTAGCCATTAATATATTCTTTAAGTCCCAGAATTTACAACACGATTGTTGTCTCAAGGGTTGGTACTTTGTGCAACGTTCTGAGAGGCAAGAGAGGAATTAAGAACTTGGCAACCCTCAATCAAAGAAGTAAACAAAACCATTTGAAAATTTCATAACAATTAACTATAAAATATGTGTAGTGAACTTTAAGTGATATCCTTATCTCATAATTCTAAAAAAATACTTTTATTTATCAAATATTAAACACTTTAAATCAAGTCATTTCTTAAAACTATTTTCAAACCACCCCTCTTTTGTTCTTCTTATTAAACATTCACACCATAAAACCACCAGAAATCCTTGAGATATGACATGGGGTCTTCCCTAGACTAAAATATATTCTTTAAATCACTAAAAATTTGAAGTTTCACGACAACGAGTTCAAATTTTGGCACCGTTGTCGGGGAGCGATTTGGTTTTAATGCATGTTTTTATAAGATTTTTGTAATTTTTTTTAATATTTATTTGTTTTATCTTTTACCTTTTAATATACATCTGTGTTCCAATTTATTTATTCTATAGGTTTTTTTCATGAGGTTTTCTACTCTGGGAGACTTACCATCTTTCAAAACCGAACCAGAGAGGATCTTACGTCAGTAACCCCAAGATGCACAAGACAACCCTTTGAAGGAGGACACACCGTAACTCGAGACTTTACTAAACCCATATTCTTTTGAACCAAATTAGAACAAAAAATTAACATGTTTAAAATGGTTGAAAACAATAGAACTATAAAATAATTAACCTCACCATATGTTTATATCCATCCCACTTACATTCAAATGCAAGTCGAGGCACGCAATTTTGAACTTAAATCTGGTTTAATTCATTTATTACCAAGATTCCATGGACTTTCAGGAAAATATCCACACAAGAATCTTAAAGAATTTCATACCATTTGTTTTACATTAAAACATGAAAATGTGGATGAAGAATGAGTAAAGCTCAGGGAATTCCCATTTTCATTGGAAGACACTGTAAAATATTGGCTTTACTATGTTAATTCACTAATTAGAGGCCTGATGGACATGAAACACCTTTTTCTTGAAAAATATTTTCCATCCTATCAAACTAAAACTATATGGAAAGAAATATGTGGTATAAGGAAATATCAAGAAGAATTATTCATGAATATTGGGAATGCTTTAAGAGGTTAGGTTCAAGCTGTCCACACCCCCAAATAAGTGATCAACTTTTAATTCTGTATTTTTATGAATGTTTAATTCATATTGGACAAAATAAGATTGATGCTGCTGCATGTGGTGCGCTAGTTGATAAAACCCCAATCACTGCAAGGACCTTAATTGATAACATGGCACAGAACATTCAACAATTCGTTTCTAGGTCTAACGTACCCATTCGAGGTGTCCATGAGGTGAAAAGTACTGAATTCAAGAGGAAGGTGGACACGATGTTCGAAGAGGTAAGTACCCTTTTTTGACAACTTTCTCCTTCCCAAGGGAAATACCAATCTCATATTCCCATCCATTGTGGTATATGTTATTTTGAAACCCACTACTCTAATCATTTCCCCCAACTATGAGAAACTTATGAGAGTTGTAAGGAAATTTTTCCAGGCCGCCCCTATAACTGACCGTTTCAGCAAGAACCATACTATCCATCTAATACTAGGGGGAAAGACAACCAATACTATAGGAAAGGGGGGTATTCAAACCAAACTTAACAACCATGGAACCAACCAGGGCAGAGTAGTCAACCACCACCACCTAGAAACCCTCAACCACAATAAAGGTATTTCTAACAAACCCCTTCAAAACCTGATCCTAGCTTAGAATAAATGATTAGTCAAATGGATTCCAACAATATCCAATTCCAACAGACCACCCAAGATTCCATACAAGACCAAAAAACCCAATTAGGACAACTTTCTAACTCGGTGGAAGAAATCCAGAGCCATGGGTCGGGTAAACAAACTTCACAACCCGTAGTTAACCTAAGAGATAAAGGAAATGTTAGTGCCATTACCCTTTAGAGTGGAAGAAAACTAAAAATCCAAATGACCCCTCCACTAGAGTCATCCCCTATTAAGGAAACCACCATCCAAACTACTAGAAATGCTTCAAATGAGGTAGAACCTTGTTCTGAGGGAATCCCTTCCAAATGAAAGAGTGTGTCCATTGATGAGTCACCTAGCCCAACAATCCCTCTTCCATTTCCACAAAGGGGCACCCAACATAGAAAAAAAACGGAATCTGAACTTGACAAGGAAATTTTGGAGACTTTCAAAAACGTGCAGGTAAATATTCCTTTGATGATGTTGTGAAACAAATTCCAAGATATTCCATGTTTTTAAAGGAGATGTGTATACATAAAAGGAAACTTCTAGGTGATGAGAAGGTGAGCTTGGGGAGGAATGTTTCAGAATTGATTGATCCATCACTTCCCACCAAGTATAACGATCTGGGAACATTCTCAATTCTGTGCACCATAGGGGACTATTCTTTTTCTAATGAAATTCTTGATTAAGGTGCATATATAAATGTGATGAATCACTCCATTTAATCTACAATGTAGGTCAGGGAATTGAATCCCACTAGAATTATTGTTCAACTGTCTAACCGGAGTATGGCACACCCCTCTGGTGTGTTAGAGGATGTTCTTGAGAGGGTTCAAAATTTAATTTTTCCTTCTGACTTTAATGTGCTTAAAATGGAGGATTATATGATGAATGGATATGACCCAATTTTATTAGAGAGACCCTTCTTGAAAACCACCATGACCATAATCAATGTCCACAATGGTACATTATCTATGGAGCTTTGTGGTGAAATTGTCCACTTCAATATCCTTGATGCCATGAAGCACTCTTCAGAAGAAAATTCCTCTCTCTCTGTTAATTCGATAGATGTACTCCCTTCCCTTGAAAAAACTTCATTTCATTCCCCTGATCCCCTATCTGATTTTTCTTCAATGATAGAAATGCTAGAAATTATTTATTCATTGATTGTTGTGGTGGTATTGAAAAGTGTCATGCATGTTCATTAATTTATGATTTCTTGAACACTAAGGATCCAATGACCATCAATGATACTTTTAATCTTGTAAAATCTCATTCCACATCTGAGGATGATACCATTGAGAAAAGAGATGAGATCAGTGACCTCTCACTTTCACACACACTCCCCTCAATCCAAAATCCCCCTGAATTGGAATTAAAACAACTGCCTCATGATTTAAAAAATTCATATCTTGAGAATTGAAACAAGTTACCTATAATCATTACTAGTTCACTCCTTCCTGAGCATGAATTGAAACTTCTTGAACTTTTGCGGGAGTATAAACAAGATTTTTTATGGACGCTTGATGACATTCCTGATATAAGCCCATCAATTTTTACACATCATATTTTTTTAAATGATGAGGCTAAACCAGTGAGGCAGGTACAACGTCAACAGAACCCAAACCTCCTAGAAGTTGTGAAAAAGGAGGTAAAAAAATTATTGGCTTCTGAAATCATTTACCCCATCTATGATAGTAAATGGGTCATTCCCATTCAAGTCGTTCCTAAAAAAACTGGCCTTACAGTAATCAAAAATGAATACAATGAATTGGTTCCATCTCGTGTGAAGAATTGTTGGCATTTCTGCATAGACTATCACCAAATAAACCAACACACTAGGAAGGACCATTTCCCTTTTCCATTCATTGAAAAAATTCTAGAGAGGCTAGTGGGTATGTCCCACTACTGTTTCCTTGATGGGTATTCTGGATACTTTCAGATCCATATTTCCCCTGAGGATTAGGAAAAGACAACCTTTAGTTGGCCCTTTGGCACATTTTCATATAGGAGGATTTCATTTTGTCTTTGCAATGCTCTGGGTACATTCCAACTTTGTATGGTTAGTATTTTTCCAGATTACCTGGAGAATTTCATTGAAGATATCATGGATGATTTCACTATTTATGGATCCTCTTTTGAAGAATGTTGGAGTATTATTCGTTTAGTACTAAATAACTGTACTGAAATGAATCTTGTATTGAATTATGGGGAATTCAATTTCATAGTGCGACAAGGTATAGTTTTGGGGCATGCCATTTTTGGGGATTGAATCTATGTAGATAAATCAAAAGTGGATGTCATTTATTCCTTACCATTACCCAAAAATGTATGGTATGTGCGGTCTTTCCTAGGCCATGATGAATTTTACTGTCATTTCATTCGTGAAATTAGTAATATTTCACTCCCACTCTCCTGGTTACTCCAAAAAAAAAACAATTTGTTTTTAATAAATATGTGAGGTAGCTTTTAAAAAGATTAAAATGGAGTCTCATGTCACCCCCTGTAATCCAACCACCTAAGTGGGATTTACTGATTGATATTAGGTGTGATGCCTCTAATTATGCAGTTGGGGCAGTCTTTTCTGAAAGGGTTGATTGATCTCCACATGTCATTGCCTAGGCCTCATGTACTTTGGACCTTACCCAAGAAAACTAAACCACAATTGAAAAAGGATTCCTTGGTATAGTGTCTTCCCTGGATAAATTTAGATCATGTCTTTTATGGTCGAAATTCATTGTATTCTCTGTCCATGCAGCCCTTCTGTGTATTCTTATGAAACCAGAATCCAAACCCCACCTCATTCACCTGATGCTCCTCCTTCAGGAATTCAATCAAGAAATTAGAGATTAAAAGGAGCAGAGAATGTGGTGGCTGACCATATCAGTAGGATCCACCCATCCTCATATATTGAATCATCTCCCTGCATTCCTATAAATGAAATGTTTCCTGGTGAGAAACTGTACTGAGTACATGATGCTATGCCTTGGTATGGTGAAATTGTAAATTATTCGGTAGCATCTTGCATTCCTACTGATTTCAAAACAAAAACTAGTCTGACCGTCTAAAATAAGAGTCTCGTTGGTACATTTGGAATGACCCTTACCTTGGGAGCACCTACAGTGATCAAGTCCCCAGGAATTATGTTCCTGATAGTGAGTTTCAGTCTATCCTTAGGTTCTTCCACACTCTTGCTTGTGGGGGAAACTTTGGTCCCCAACGAACTACTCGCAAGGTCCTTGATTCTGGTCTCTTTTGGACCACATTGTATTGGGATGCCCATGACTTCTGTAAATATTGTCCTCGTTATCAGAGAATATGGAATGTCTCTAGAAGAAATGTGATGCCCAAAAAACCCTTTCTCTTCCATGAAATTTTTGATGTTTGGGTCATTGAAATTATGGGACCATTCCCCAATTCATTTGGAAACCAGTACATTCTTTTGGTAGTGTATTATGTTTCCAAATGGGTAGAGGCACAAGCTACAAGGACTGATGAATCTAAGGCAGTTGTTGAATTTTTGAGAACACAAATTGTTTTGTAGGTTTGGCTTACCTAGGTTCATCATTAGTGAACAGGGTTCTCATTTCTACAACCGAACAATTCAATCACTTTTGAGTCGCTATGGGGTCGTTCATAGAGTGTCTACTGCATATCACTCATAGACCAATGGTCAAGATGAGGTGTCAAATAGAGAGGTAAAACTGATTCCTGAAAAAACAGTTCAACCCAATATAAAAGATTAGAGTCTTCGACTTGATGATTCATTATGGTCATACCATACTGCTTTCAAAACTCCCATTGGAATGTCACCCTATCGTCTTATGTTTGGAAAGAGTTGTCACCTAACTGTTGAGATTTATCATCGATCCTAATGGGACCTCAAAAAATGAAACTCTAAACTATCTAGTTCATGTACTCAAAGGAAGTTGCAAATTTAGGATATGGAGGAAAAGAGAAGATATTAACATGAGACCTCTAGGATTTATAAGGAGTGAACCAAGGCTGCCCACGACCGTCTCATCCATCATCATTAGTTCCACATTGGGCATAAGGTCCTCCTTTATAATGCAAGGCTGAAGTTGCATCCAGGCAAGCTTTGTTCCCACTAGTTTGGACCATGCACTGTTACTAATGTCTCTCTATTTGGTGTTGTCCAGGTTTAAAATGAATAAACCAAGAAAACCTTCATAGTTAATGGGAAGTTACTAAAGCACTTCCATGAAACCCTTCCATAGTCCCCGATGGAGGAAGTCCAAGTTTAAGAAGCAGTCTATGAATGACACCCACCAGGTTTTATACTTACTTATTGCAATATTTTTTACAGTGAGGAAACTGTACACTCTAGGTGTGGGAGGATGGGTATATCCCTGTGTTAGTTTGGAATTTTCATCATCTTTTTTTTTTCTGTTGTTATCTTACTAAATAGTATTTTTACTTTCCGCCTTTCTCTCCCACTCACCTTTGTGCCAGGATATTAATTTTTTAGTCCCACTTTATCAATGAAAAATATTCCCATTTAATCATGGATGTTATTGAAAATTCATGTGGAATATCTTCATTTCATGTTATTTTAACATTAAAAAAAATATAATGAAATATTCATTTCAGTAATAATTCAATACTACGGTGTGAATTTATTTTGAAATTTAGTTTTTTGTCGATGATATAAATGGTTGTATCATTTTGAAACCTTTAAGAAGAATTATCCCATTTTTTCAGAATAGTTTAAAGGAAAAATGTTTCACTTAATCTCTCCACACATTTTTTCACCCAACCATGATGTGTGAAAATTTCTTACTTAATACAAGCTAAATATAAGTTAGATTGTTTTTTCTCTACTTTCCAAAATCATTTTTCAATTCGTTCATTCCTTATCCATTCTATTTCATTACTATACCAGATTGAGCTATGTGTATGTACGTATTATATGACTATTTTTCTCCCTAAAAAATGGGTTGTATATCAGGTAGGTCAAAAACCACCCTTCCTCGACCTTTGATATTGTATAACTATTAAAATTAGTGTCATGACGAGATCAAACTTGGGTTGGGAGAAGAGTGTGAGATTTATTCCAAGTGTAACTTTTAAAAAATTAATAAATGAGGGGAGTGAAGAAACGTAAAACATATGGGGATATCTAGGTCGAGAGATTATGGTTTGACTTCTAGGAATGCTTAAGTGAGTGGGTCTTGAAATTTGATTGTAAAGGATGTGGGTCAAGTTCAGTGGAAAGGATCTTGTAAGTAGAGAATTATTAAAATAACTTAGATTAACTCGATAAAAAGTGGAAAGAATAATATGGAATGGTTGTCACACACTTACGTGGATAATAAGTGACATGATTAACTTTTTATTTTTTTATTTTATTGGTATCATGAATCTATTGGAATTTCATTTGGATACAATTTTTGAAACGTCCTTTTCAATGATCATTGAGAATAACTCATCAATGTGATTTTTTATTGGATCATATTTATATTAGTAATTAAATTTTTAATGAATGTTAAATTTTTATGAAGTTATAAATATATACACTCATAATTTTTGGAATTATAACCTTGCCTAGGAGTTAAAATGTTTAGGTGTGGGGGTGTGACCGCACCGCGATTCACTATTTCATTATCACCCTTACTCCACTGTGCTAAACTTGTTTTATATTGAAAATTTTAAAAATAATAAAAAAATCCATGTTTGAATCAATTTTTTTGTGTTTATCACTGTTAAAAAGGGAAATGTTACTTTTTTTGATGATTCTATTGTAGTAGGAGGTGATTGGGAGGACCCATGATGATGTCCAAGAAAAATGGGCCAAACTATGCAAGATCCATGGACACCAGTGAAATCATTCAAAAATTTCTCCTGAACCCTGCATCCAAATGGGATGAAAGTTTTTGGGCTGGTCCAACATTCATTTTTTTACATTTCATCTGAAGGAATCTAAGACTCATTCGGCCATCTGGTGGGCCAACTGACATGATCTATTCAGCACACCGAATCTGAACGAAGTCAAAAGTGGTGTTCCGTGTTCTGTCCCTATCTCAGGTTCTAGTTGTTCATATTGTGCCAAACATTTAGTGGAGACATCCAAGTGGTGGGTATATAACTTTTTTATTTTCACCAAAGTGATATAAGGTTGTTTGGAGGTTGAAATACATGTGAAAACTAGTTTTAAGGAATCCGTGTGATCAAAACCACCTTCCCATTTTCCAATAAAATGGAACTTGGGCTCCCCATTTGTATGTTCGACCAGGAGGAAAAGTTTTGGTATTTTGGAGACCCAAATGAGTCATCTCCTAATCAAAGAAGTTCTGTAGGGCCCTAAAAATATAGGGATATCAACAATGAAGAAGGAGTTCCATCAGATCCTTATCCTCCTCTCGATGGCGAGCTAAATGGTGGATGATCATTTCGAGGGAGCTACACATACATGGGAGTGAGTTTCGAAAGTTGATACTCTATTGGTTTTGTATAATTTTTGTGTGGATTATTTCACATATGTTTTATCTAAACATGTTTCTCCTCTAAATTCATTTCATGGGTTTAATTAAGTGAACTGCTTTTCATTTCAACGCCGATTGGGTTGAAATTTCAAGTGGGAAACTTGGGTTGTTCCGATTGGGAAACACAAGGATCCTTTTTCTCTCACACATAAAAAAGATATTAGTATGATTTGGTATCCATTAATCTATTTTTTTAAGTCCAAACCTTGACAACATGATTGTTGTGTTAAGGGTTGGTACTTTGTGCAACATTTTGAGAGGCAAGAGGGGAATCAAGATCTTGACAACCCTCAATAAAATAATTAAACAAAACCATGTGAAATTTTCAGAACAATGAACTATACAATATGTGTAGTGAACATGAAGTGATCTTCTTATATCATAATTCTAAAACACCAATTTTATTTATCAACTATTAAACTCTTTAAATCCAGTCATTTTATTAAAACAGTTTTCAAACCACCCCCTCTTTTGTTCTTCTTATTAAAAACTCACACTATAAAACCACCAATGCTCGTTGAGAGAATGACCTAGGGTCTACCCAAGACTACAAAATATTCTTTAAATCACTATCAATTTGATGTGTCATGAAAATTCATTCAATCAGCAAATAATGCACATTTATATGCAATAATGGGAACTGATTCACAAAACTTTATGCGATGATACTTCCTTTATGAATTTTGACTAACAACTCCCTTGTTAAATAGAATTGGAAATATCTGATTTTATTAGAAAACTGGGAAGATATAAAACAATGTGATGATACAGAATCAAATAATTCTTTGGCTAAATTTCCAGAAACCATTAAAGTACCTTCCACCATATCATTAGGAGCTTCAACCTCAGCAGTAGTGATTGCATAAGCTTGGCCTTACTCCCTTGGCCTTTTCTGAGGAAAGTTTCCTTAGAGATTAGGGCATTCATTTTCATAATTCTAAATTTATTTAAAACTGAAGCATTCAACATTGAAAACCTCTTTCTTCCCTTTTCAATCACGAGCTTAGTGGACCATTTCTCCATACCTGTTACAGACTCCCATTACATTCAGGAAATTACTGGGGTGTTTTTCCCACATTTATTATAGGATGGAAATTCAACTTTTCTCTCATTCCCCTTATTTCCAATTCCAGAGTGTTTAGTAGATCTTTTCTTCATTTGGTTTGCTTTAAAGTCGTAATACTTAAAGAATTCCTTTTCTGTCTTGATAGAAGATGAGAAAGTATGTTCGTATAATGAGAATGATTGTGAGATTAATGATCAACAGAGAAATGGTCTTAACCCATAAAATAATTGATCAATCTTACTCATTGGGCTACGTATATAATCTGCTATATTCCTTATTATCCTTGTAAAGTTAGCCTCATAATTTGTGACATTCTCATCAACTTTTTTCCTCAGACTCGGAATTTTTTTTCCATATCCGCTCGATGGTCACAAGGACAATATTTTTCTAAGATAATATCTTTAAACTTCCTCAATTCCATATTTTATAATTCTTCATCCTCCGTTTTGTTTTTAATTAATGAACACCATTGATTTGCATCTCCCGTGATGCAATAAATAGTCATGACATCTTTTTCTCTTTTTCTACTCCCCAAAGCATGAAATATAGGTTCTATAGAACTTATCCATTTCTCAGCTATAAATGGTTTTATAGTCCCATAGAATGTTGGTTTTTTTTCTTAGTGAAGTGGTATAACATTTATCCTCCGTGTTGTGGATTAGGGTGATCCATATGGGTAAGGTAATTATTCATAACATGAGTGAGTTGTCCCAGTATGGTTATAATCTGTTCTGCACCAGTTGCATTACTGGCTCCACTATAATTATTTTGAGTAGGAGGGAAATCCCTACATGGATTATGTGCATTAATACAATTTCCATTCATTACACTATGCACCATTTCTAAACAATAGCTTACATCATATTAGTTTATAAATCGTAATACATAATTCCAAACTAGTAAAACACCAAACATAAATTGAACAATTTATGCATGTAATCCATAATCATAAAAAAATTTCTTCTAAGGAAGTATTTACTCATAAATCCTTCATAATGGTTTGTAACGAAAATGTGAATTATCCTAAGCACATCCCTTGGGAGTGTCGTAACCAAGAGTGCAATAAGGCCCATTGTCGTGTACCCAGATGCCTTGGGTCAAGCGTGAAACTCCTTGTTAGATTTTTCACTCCTAGTTATATCTATGCCAGAGCTGCCTCTACCTACTCATATCCAGATAGGATTTATTTCTTAGAAAATACAAAAAATCTCTACATTACCAAAATTCTAGGAAGTTCTTCTATAATAATCCTCAAAGTATATATTAGGGTAATGTTATCTAATCCTAGTTTTTCTAAATCTAGCTTCTAAGGTTTTTACTAACCTTCCTCCAATACCAATAGTAATGCCCCAAACCTATTTACCTAGAGTTGGTGCATTATTATATAACATTGGCATGATCAAAAGATATCTAATCCTGAAAGACAGATTAGTTTAGTAGCATTGGAAGTACTAAATACATACATAAGTTTTACATTACATAATGAAATGGAAAAACAAACACATTGTGTTCCCTTTGAACACACTCATATCCCTTAGCTGATTCATGCAGGTTAATCATAACATACTTCTTCATATCATGGGAAAAAGAAAACATAATAAAGGGGTGATCTCAGATGCTCAGTAAGGATAACAATATAGAAGAAACTATAATAAATAAGAATAAACATTTAAGGCAATGTATAAGACTAAAACAAAATCCTTTTAAACTTAAATTTCAGAATAATATGGAAAAGATGAGTCCAATAGTTCCATTTACTTATTCACATAGATATTCTACTAGTCTAATAACCACATGTAATATCAATAACTAATTTCATAATGATGGAATGCATAATGATGAACATGATAAACACTTAGTCAAGGCCTCGTTCCAAGACTACAAATAATATTTTATCAAGGCCTTGTTCCAAGACACTAGTTTGTCTCATGAGACCTACCAATATATCGAGGATCTATAATGGGCTCCACCTATCACTTACTATGTCGAATTCATTACTCATATGAAAAGTTTGAAACATAATATAAACATTTGTATTAAAACTAGCATAAAAAATGTCAATACTTTAACCATAAACCATGAATGGTATAAAAATAGCACATCCATAGTCCAACATATCAGAAAACCTCCAATACAATATGGAATATTTTATCATAATAAATAAAGTTCAAACAAATGTAAAATCCATCGAAGGATGTTGACATAGATGAAATCAATCTAAAAACTATTTGAGTGAAATATTTCTTTCTACATTGATATCATTCAGAAGTTAAAAAAAATTATTTTGAAAATATTCTTATAATCTTGTAAGGGAAGATTATAAGGTGTTATAACAGTGGAAAATAGCCGCACCCTTCATATAAGTTAAAAAAACTTTCTTTCCTTAATTTTTCAAAAAGGTCATAACGTACCTTATTTGGTAAGCGAAGGAAAGATTGATTTAAAACCATTTGATAAAAATTCAAAAAAGGGTATAAATGACTTTAACACATAGTCTAGTAAATAGTAAAAAATATTTCTAAATACATTTATAAGAAACATGGATGTGGATGATAAAGAGGTCCGGGTAGATACTCACGTGTAAACACCCTCAGATAATAAAGAAATTGTAAAATTAACCGTTAGTTGAGGGTATGTTAACCTCTAGTATAATAGTTAAATATTTTTTTTATTAAATTATACAAGAACCATATACATAAATATGATATCATATATTATCATCTATTATTTCATTGTTAATAATATTTTAGGAGTATCATTATTTCAAGTGTTAACTGATTCATTTTTGTTTATATGTTTTGTTATGTAAGTCATGTTTGTTACGAATATAATATATTTTATTCATATAAATAATGATATTATGTTCTTAAAAAATATTTTAAATAATAAAATGAAAATTATTCTTGAATGCTTATGATGGGGAATGAATCTGATCGCGTTCGTGGAGACGATAATCCATACGTACGCATGAGAAAAAATATCATTCTATTAATAATAAAATCGTATGTAATTTAATAGTATATAATATATAAAGAGTCATTAACTTGTTATATTTATCATTTAAACCAATTATACTAATTATTATACCCATCTAAATAATGAAGTTGGAATGATAAACTACACTACGACGTGGAGACGGTAAGCCGTACATACGCATGTATGATGACTTTTTCGTTCATAGGATTGATAGAATAATGAATATGGTTATACCATATTTATAATAACATCAAAGTATGTATAATGTACTGGATTTATTATTTTTTTATGGAAACAACAATGATAGAGGAAGTGGAAGAAGGAAAGAACTTTGAAAGAGGTGATGCAATTATTACCTCTTCTTCGGGTGCTTCCTTTTGATTTGATCAGAAGGGATACTTAGGTCATATTTTTGGACAAATTAAGACCTCCAGGTTGATTTGAGGGTAGTTGGGAAGATATTTGAGTAGGGTTTGGAAGAGAAAAATGGATTTGGAGGTGTAATTTTTAGTGAAGGGGAAGTACCCTTTTATAAGAGAGGTGAGGATCAGTTTAGGAAAATCTTGAAATATTATTTTATTATATAATCTTATTTGATTTATAATGGATAAAAAAGAATTTATATATAAGATAAGGTGGTTCTCCATCTAAAACCTGTCAACCAATAGGTTTTAGATAGGTTTAGGTCACCATATTGACCTTATCATTAATATTTAACTCTTAGTTAAATAGTTTATCTTTCACCATGTATTCTTTTATTTTTATAATAAATGGTTAATAAACTTACTATAAAATCAAATAGAACCCAAATTGGTTCATTATTTACATATCTAACCTTAAATAAGTCTTTTTTCCAAATATGAGTCTTTTTGGAATAATATATCAATTAATAATATAATATTTGTTTTAAAAACTCATTTATGTCAATTTTGAAACTATTTAGTATTTGGATATTTTGAAAGTCATAAAAACTTGATTACTTCCAAAAAAATACATTAAATCAATCCTAACATTTCATATTAACCAATAAAATTAGTGGAATTCATCAAAAGTCTAAATTTATATTTATTTTGATATTTATAATATCAATTATTTTAATCTTTAATTATTAATTTAATTACTGCATCATCATTGTGTAATAAATAAATTTAATTATTTAATGTCTAAAAATTATAAATAAAATACCATGATGTAGAATTTTTTTATATTTCTAATTTATATTTATAGTCAAATTTTTCTTATGTATAACCCTATATTAAAAATGTTTTACTTACTAAAATTTGAATTTAACACTTTTAACTCTTTATTAAATAAAATAATAATAAATGTCCTAATATAATCCAAATGGATAAAATAAGATCATATTTTATTAATAAGGTTGATTTTGGTGGAAATACACTTATCCAATAGAACTAGGACACATGTTAGGGTAATTATAATATAATTTTTACCTTTAATTACCCTATTTACTTTTAACCATGGTAAATAAAATTATATTAAACTAATATAGTTATTATGTATCTATTTTGGATTTAAAATAAACATAAATAATAATAATTAATTTTTAAATAAAAGGTCAGTTTTAAATAATAATGAACTATTTTTTTACTATTCATAAAAAATTGAATGTTTTCAGAAAAATAAAAAAATTCACCCTAAGATAATTTTGATATTCCGAATCCAAAAATGAAGTCCAGTTAGATAAATAAATTTTTTAAAATTTCAAAAAGTGGGTATTACTATTCATAAGGGTTTTTAAATGGCTAGTTTGATTGTTCGTGGTGTGCTAGAACTCAAAGTTGTGTACAACTCGAGATATTTTATTACTCAAAGTGAAGCATTCCATGGAAGCTTGGGGTGTTACATCTATCCATGTGACGATTAAAAAGGTGTTGAAGGATGATGTTGAGTTGTAAAAGAAGGTGAAAAATGTTCTGGAGTTAAACCTTGATAGTAATTACATGATAAGGTTTATGAACCAAGTCTCAGTCCCATCAATAATATACTTGAAAGAGCTATTGCAAGAAGCTTTTATCTCATTATTCTATATTAATTATGGAAGTATGAAGATTTATAGAGATCCTAAAGAGTATTTTTTGTGGTACAATTTGAATAGAGATATTACGATGTATGTATCTTGGTTCTTGGTATGTTAGTATTTTAAGAAAGGGAGAAAAAGGACTAAGTGAATTTTATAACCATTACCTATAAAAAAATTGAAATATTAAAATATCAACATGAATGTTCTATTCAGACATCCCAAAACATAAAAATTCCATAATTTTATTTGAGTTGTAGTTGAAAACCTTAAGAAATCAAAAAACTCAATTACTATCTTAGATTATTTATATCTTTATCTAATTGAAAGGATATATATCAAGGAATTTTCATGGTTTCATGGAGTTCATCATTATATTATACCAAATTGAGATATGAGGATTAACTTAATGTTCTAGAGAAGTTTTAACAAGATCTATATATAGAGTTGAGTTTCAATACTATATATCATCCTCAGACTAATGGTCAAAATGAGAGTACCATTAAAATCCTAGAAGACAGGTTGAGAGATTTTTTCTATTGATTAAAAAGTTCTTTAAGATCACTACATTCTTTGGGATGAATTTTCATAAAATAATAACATTAACTTGAGAATTCAGATGGCTAATTATAAAACCCTATATGGAAATTATCTTTTAACTCTACTGTGTTGGGTTGAAGTTAGAGAAATAAATCTATTAAGACCTGATATGGTTGCGAAAATACTCTGGAATGCTAGATCTATTTAGAAAGAAATGAAGGAATCTTAGAGTTAATAGAAAAGTTAATCTAACAATTATTATTGAAATGTAGAGTTTGATGTTTGTGAAAAGTTATTCCAATAAATACCTCCTCGAATTAAAGTTATGTGATTTGAAATAATGGAATACTGATCCCTATATATAATAATTCACATCAAAATTGTTGATTGAATAAAGTTTTTAGTTTATTCAATGGAACTTACACTAAATATATTTCAAGTTCATGATGTGTTCCATATGTCTATCTTGAGGAAGTTCATTACTAATAATAGTAATGTACTAAATATATAGGTTTTATAGATGATGTTTTTTTTTTCTTATTGAGAAAAATTGGTGTAGATTCTATAGAATAGAGATAATGTTATAAAAAACAATACCAAACACCTTGCCAATGTTTTAGGGAGAAACCCTAAATTTGAGGAGGCTACATGGGAACCCAAGGATGTGATAAGGCAGAAGTATATTTATTTGTTTGTATCAGAATGATGTTATTTTAAGGGATAAACTCTTATAATGGTAGTATAATGTAACACCAAGATATTTTTTGATATTTTTCTATTTTAATAAATTTTATGTGTTGAAAAACTTGTTTAACAGATAACACCAAGCATTAAGTGAGATAAAATATACTATAAATATACTATTATTATTTAAATAATGAAAATTATAACATATCTATTAATTTTAAAGGTATGAATAATAATAAACAAATTATGAAAAAAAAATTAATTTTTTTATATAATTCATATTTATTGATTCATAATTTTTTAATTTTTAGTAGTATCATTTTATAAATAAAAAATATATTCTATTAATAAAAAATATTTTATTTAATTTTTTTCTTGGAAACTATAATTAATTTATAGCATTTATTGAAATTTTATATTAAAAAATAAATTAATTTTTAAAATAAATATTAAAAAAATATCTGTGGGTAAATTTTTGGGAACTTTCTAAAAGAGATGATTTTTGAGTGAATAGAGGAAATATCAATTTTTAGACAAAACTATATTTTATTTTCTATTAATTTAAAATATAAATTTTCATTAGTATTTGTTTTGAAAATAAATAATATACTTATTATTAAAAATAATGGAATTTATAATTTTTGGACCAACATGATACATGATCTTGGTATCAAAATACTTTATAATTATAAAATTATTTTTTATAAAACCATTTTTGTCATTGAGTATTTTGTTTTTATATTAAATTAATTTATTAATTTGTAGATATTTAATATTTTTAAAAGGATTCCACATACTGAATCCTAATTTTAAAATTTATTAATGAATCTAATTTAATTTTTGTTCATTAGGAGTAGTAACCAAGTTAAAAATATTACTACCATAATGAAAAGAATAAAATAAGTAAATTATGGTTAAAATAAGTGATATGACCATAATTTATAAATTAATTCTTATTGGATTAAGTTATTTACAACCTTATCCCCTTGGGGTAAAAATTTAATTTTTTATGGGACACATTTCCATTAATATGACTTAAAGATATTTTAATCCCTTAAAAAATTAAAGGTGGGCCCCTCCTCCCACTTATATGAGGACACCCCTCCTCTTCTTTAAACCACTTTGATCCAAAAAACTCTGAAAAAAACTACCCAATTAACATTTTTACTTTTATTTCCATGATGTATAGGTTTTTGTTTTTTTAAAATACTATTCAAAGGGTCTTTAAGAAGGGATCTAAAAGAAATCTATTGAGGAAGAGGTAATCGTCTTACCTAACCTCTTAAAATTTATTTTTTCTTCTACCTTATATTAATATATGGTATTCATTATATAATTATAACTTCACTATAATAAATGTAATTTATCTTTATTATGATCATGTGACCACCATTATCCACCATGTTTTCCATAAAATGGGAAAAAAATCATTATTCTTGTATACATGCAAAATACCACCTCAGGAAGTATTGTATTTCATTTTTCATATCTACCATTCATTGATGGTTATTATGATAAATATAAGGTTTATATATTATATTTAAAACATAATTATACTTCTATAATTATAAAATATTATATAATTTTGTATTCTACCATAAAATGGGAAATGAAAATTATAGCCTGTGAGTAGGTGCATGCTACGGTCTCTCATTGTGATATAATTCATTTTACATAATTGCCTCTCATGGATATATATTTTGATGGATTTAATTTTTATATATTATATTTATGATATATTAATGTGTCTTTGAGGATAAAATATTATTTATAAATCATTCATTTTATTATTTTAAAATGAAAATAGCGTTCATGTGTATATATGGACTACTGTCTATATGATTAATGCAATTCATTTTTTTATATTCATCTTTTATAGATGATTACGTATATTTAAATAAGGAATATATATTATATTTATATCCAAATTAAAACAATGAATTTTATGGAACTGAGAACACTGTACAAGAACCATAACCATCAAACTGAAACATTCATCAAAAATGAAACAATTAACACTAATAAATGAAACTTTTAATAAAGATTTATTAAAAATGTCTATTGAAATGTAATAAGTGGATCATTTTTTATATTATAATTATTAAAAAATTTATTTTATATAATTATAATAAATTATAATTTCTCTAAAATATTTTATAGTTCTTACGAATCATTTCATACATGAGTTAAGGGATTTATGTTTCAATCCCATTTTAATTAGGACTTTTATGCTTGAATTTCCATTAATAAAATTTAATGACCCATGTTGGATAAAACCCTTTAATTTTTAGTCTCATAATTTTATTTCTGTAATTTTTAATTTTTATTACCATTTCATATATTTGGTACTAAAAATGATTCAAATTATATTCTTAAATAAATATTGACATTATTTTTACTCTTGTTAGAAAAACCATTTTCCTCCATATCTATGTTTTCTAAAATATTTTCAAGATTTTTTTAGACTATTATTTAATGGATGTTTAAATTAACTTTTACACAAGTTTTAATTTTTTAAAATTTATTTAAGAATAATATTCCTATAATTATTGGAATAATTTAATTTTTTCTAAAGGTTTGAATAAACTCATTATTTTAATGATTATGAAATGAATAGAATTTCCCACCATCATAATATATCAATGAATTAAAGATTCATTTTTATATTTCCATGGTTATTTTAAAATATTTTTTTAACAATATTTTTGAAAATTATTTTTTTTAAATACGTTATTTTAAAATGAAAAGTGTATTTTCCTCAATAAATGATCAAGAGATCTTTTTAAAAAAATCATCTTTATTAACATCCTTTAATGTTAATTATGATTTATTAGAGATATTATAAATTGTTACCATTATAATTATTTATATTTATGGTTTATCATTATGTTGATGACATTTTTATAAAACTTATTTATTCTAAATAGGTTATGGTGTGATGATATAATTTATGTTTTATGATCTTGTGGAATACATAATAATTGATTATGATTACATGATTCTATAGTCCTTTATAGCCCTCAAATTATTTTGGTAAAGAAAAATTGATATCCCATGAGATTATTATGATAAGTGTGGTTATGATTTCCAATATATTTGTTCATAATTTTAAGAATGATTATTATTTCTTCTAGATATTATCACATGATTATGTTCGAACATCTTTGAAAATAGTATTGATCACATTCAGAAGCATGTGTATGATTGCTTATAGCTGTAGTCACAAGATTATACTTTGAAAAGATTTTGAATAGGTTTATTCACATTATAATGCATGAGTATGATTTATTATAGATATTCCCACAAGATTATGTGTGGACATTATTTCTAATAGATTTTTTCATAATGTTATTATTTCTTAAGATTATGATGCCACTTGAGTATGTTTTGTCTATTGACTGAGGATTACGGATTTAACACCCTTATTGATCATGCTTTTGTATATGAAATGATTAGAGAGTTGATGATCTTATATTTTATGTTTATGATTTTTTTATGTCGAGAACATGAACTTGAATTTGTTCTCATATCGTTATGATCATTATATGCTCCTATGATTGATATCTTATATGTTTACCCTTATTGGGAATTTGAGATCACCCTTTCTTATGATTTACTTCCCTATGTTTTATTGGAATTTTTTAAGTATTATATGAACATAAGGGTCATAATATGAAAATATTTAGGGGATATATTGATGATATTTCTAGAAATACAATGATTATGCATCATGACTCCCAATAAACTATAACTTTTATAGTTCTCAGGCACACATTATTGTGAAATTTGTTTAATATAAAAATAATTTGACCCAATATTTATGTATTTTATGATTTGGAGATGTTTGTATAACCTTGAAAGGTTGATGTTTTTTGGACATTGTTCTTTTGCACAATTTTAGCATGGTATTTGAAACTATGATAGGATTAGTTGGAATCATGTTACATTGGGATTGGGGAGATAGTTTATCCCACATGGTTGGTATATTCTATTCTTAAAAATGTGCCCAAACCATTCAACATGTACAAGTTTTTATATTTTCTATTTTTATTATAATTCCATTGGAGGTTTTAATTTATTTTGGCCCCATTTATTCTCTCAATCACATACACCCCCTTTGTTTGATGCTAGAGATTCAACCCTCCCTATTTTTTGGATTCTCATTTGATTCATTGTTTTTGGGATTTATGTAAGACTCTTCCATCATTATTTATTCATCTTTTCAACTTCTCCTTCCTTGTACATCCTTTTTCATAGATGTTTGAAACCCTAGATGGTAGGTTGACCAAATATAAGGTTGTTAATGGGGGGTTTGATTTTTTTATTATGGATTATCTATGTGAGGAATCTTACTTAATAAATATAGTGACTGTTATTGAAGGGAATGATGTTGGAACTAATTTCAAGTTATATATCTCTATTTAAGGGGATTTTCAATGGATAAATTTTTAATTATTTATCATCATTTGATTTTATTTATTAAATTTTTATTTAATTGATTTATGTTTGATGTTTAATCTATTTGTTTTGAGATTAATGGTTTGAGTTTACAATTATATGTTTAAAGTGTTTTTTTAAATATAATTATCTTGAATTCACTCCAAGTGTTTCAGAAAATGGATCAAAGTGGTTTTATGGTTTTAAATGGATTTTTAAATAGGTTTTATATATTTATTTACCCTAAATAAGGTCTTTTACCGAACTATGAATATTGGATTATTAATTTGGATTTGAAATGGATCATATTTATGGAACTTAGTGATTCATTGTTAATTGGATTTGGGTAGCACATTGGAGACCTAGGGTGTAAGGGTGAGTTGTCTAAGGGACTGAGAGATCCTTTTTAAGGAAGACTAAGGGAGATTCAATTTTATTTTATAAGGCATCGAGATAATATTTAGTGAGGAATACCACGAGATATTATAATAGACTTACCAAGAGATTGATGGATCTCTTAGGATGAGGGATTGAGGAATATTAAAGGAGCTTCTATTGTTATATACCTTGCTTATCTATCTAGCGTGTGGTGTTTTATACTAACTCACATTTTACCCTTATTATTAGATCCCATTATTCACATTAATTATGACCGAATGATCTATATTTATTCATGAATTATGTTGGTGACTTGTTTTATTGTGTCATATTGTGTTATTCCATATTCAAATTATTTATTTATATGAAAATGTATATGCTTATACCTTGTTTATTCCTTGTTTGAGTTTTTTAATAATGGTTATTCCAAGAGGATTTTATTTCCTTACATGAACCACATTGATTAATGTTTTGTAAACAATTTTTTTAAAAGAAAACTAAAGGGATTTTAGAGGGTGTAATTAAAGTCAAATGTAGTAAAGTTTCTCTTATTTTTGGAAAACAAGTTTTTAAAACTAGATTTATTCATATACATGGATTAAAATTCATAAATAGATTCATGGTGGTATCCTTCTATGATTTGTACCTCACACCATTTATATGCCTTTGGGAATATATAGACAATGTTTTACTGGACACATGTAAGGTTAAAGGATCCTTTTATATGGGATAATATTATAGATTACCACCATACAAGGTTGTTTTGAGAGAGGAGATTTAATATCAAAGAGTTAGCTCATGAGGATTTGTTTGGAGGTTTTGGTACTGCTGGGATGTATGTATTGTTCCTGATAGGGTTGATCCTTGTTAAAATTTTTATCTTTTGACATAGGATATGATGTAGTTATTTATTATATATGATATGTAATGTATGATAATGTGAGGCTACTTTTGGAATATAATTTTATTCATTTATACATTTAATATATTATATATTATTATTTCTATTGATTAAAATTATGTTGATGTGTCCATCCAATGTCATGAATGTGTCATGGTGATTTAAAAAGGGAGAAACCATTCCAAAATGGTCATTTCTTATACCCCGATACTTATTGCTAACCCATGGAAATTAGGAACATGATTGAGCCATGATTCCTGATGACTCTACTGATGGGTTGGTTCAGTCTTGGTTGGTTAACTAAACATATCATGTTTTAACTTTAAATGGAATTTGATTCAAATGTTATCAAATTTTTAATGGTTTATTTTTAAATCACACTTTTAATCAAGATTTATTATGATTGAATCTTATTTTGGGGAATTATATTCCATTTTTCACTTAAAACAAATCTATTTTCCAGAAGTCTAGTTATTTTTGTGGTCTAAAAGTATTCTATCCATTTAATATTACTTTTGTAGTCAAATTAATCTAATGATTGTCTGTAATAAAATATTTCTTTATTTCTCATTTTTGTTCAGTAAACTTTCTCTTCCATATTAATATTTTTTTTATTTTGAGAAAGTGGTTTTATATATAATAATGATTTAAAAAGTTAAATTTTTTAACTTGAATTTCCATCGAAATTTTCAAAATGAATCCTTTTAATGTTTTCGAAATAATTCATTTATAACATTCTTTATAATAATTTGAATAGAAACACTTTAATATTTTTCAGCATGAAAAAATTTTCTAACTAACATGATTTAGATTCCTTTCATAGTTTTTGGTTATCCAAGGTAATATCTATTGTAATTATTATATTAATTTTTTTTATGGAAAATGTTATTATTTTTTAATTTTTTTTTAAAAGGGATCTCACTCCTCTTATGTAATTTTTTATCTTATAGTTCAAATTTTCTTTTTCAAGAATAGTTAAATTCAAAAATTATTTTATAGTAAATTTAATTAAAAATAATTCATCAATGGTCATATTGTATCATCATAAAAAGAGTTTTTAATGTGATTTATAACATTATTTTTGAAAAAATATTAAAAAATCATTAAAGGAATTTTTTTAAAGTTTCACTTCCACTCCCCTATATTTTTTCCAAAGGACTTACCTTTAATACCACACATTCATTTATAATTAAATTGTTGTATTATTGTTTTCCATATTATTTATTATCATGTATGTATTCTAAATTACTACTTATATGGAATTAATCATGTACTCATTACCCTAAATGGTGTAAATTGCCTATTTGATATAAATTAAATTGGTGGTATTTGCCAAGGAAGATAGATCATTTGTTAGTTGGAGAAAAATTTAAAATTCATATACTTGTTAGTTCTATATTTATGAATACAATCTTCTATGGTAGGATAAATATATACTTTTAAAAAATTGACATTTCTTATTCTATTTTTCCAATTTTAATGTTTATTTTTAAGGAATACTGATTATGTATTCATTTATGTTACATGAAGAATGAATTTTACTTAGTATATGACAGGTGGGGACCAACATTAGATAGCCACTCAATACGTTGGTAGGTATTTTGAGACAAACTATCTTTGGTATTTGGAATATTAATTACCTATTTATGTATGATTTCATGGAATAAT
Organism: Viscum album; assembly: GCA_963277665.1. Lineage (NCBI taxonomy): Eukaryota > Viridiplantae > Streptophyta > Magnoliopsida > Santalales > Viscaceae > Viscum > Viscum album. The sequence goes on from OY728122.1 coordinate 764,846,402, forward strand.
GTCTTGATGGTAAGGTCATGATCTACAACATTATGCATTATATCATTACGAATTTTTTTATTTATATTCATTTTAATGATTATGTTGCTATCTAATTCATATATAAATTACCCTCTTAGGAGTCTTATATATATGGAATATTTTAATATTTTTTATCTCTACCATATTATTCATGATTCATTTATTTTATAATAGCTTCCTCAGTACGCTTTCCCTTATTGAGAATTTGAGATGACACTTTTCTTTTATTTATATTCACTAGGTTAAAAATAATTTTAATATGATTGATAATTCTTGTGGATTATTATTTTGGGATCATTTTATAGTAGATATTGAATAATTACTATGGAATAACAAAATCTAGGTAGGGGAGAAAATTTCCATTAGATGAGAAATATATGAGCATTATTAAGTAATGATTTTCCTAATTCTCTAAAACTATAAACCTAACATTGTATTAGGTATGTTATTGACCGAAAAATATAAAAGATTATGTAATTAGGGATGGTAAAAATTGGTTAGTTTAAGTTTCTATAGAAACTAGTATTCAAATAATATGTTTTTATCACTAGATCTTGGTGTAATGGTGCATGGAATTATATTTTGAATAAAATAAAGATCTTTTATGTAGAGGTTATATGGTTAATGTGGATAAATATTGAGTTAAATTGTTTGTTAATATATTATTTTATTGTGTTTTTTTGGTGATTTAGACTATTTATATCAAATATTAGTAAATTTTGGAATATATATGATTTGGCAAGATACATTTTTTATAAGTGACTTTGTGAGTAATTCAAGATGTTTGTAGATAAATGTTAATAACTGGTTTTAAATTTAAATAGTAATATTTTTTAATATTATAATTGTCACTTATTTATGGAAGAATTTAATTTTAACTTGGGGTAATATTTGTAAAATTTTGGAGGCTTTTGAAGGATTATTCATTTTGGGTTTTATATTATCTTTTCATAATGATTTTTGTTTTAGTTAGGATATAATTAATGTCACATAAATATTTTTTGTATCTTATGATCTATTAGAAGTTAAATTTCATTATAATTTCCCATATTGAGTATTCTTATTTTGGGATACGAGAGAAATAGAGGTGGTAACTGATAGAAACAAGTAACTGAAGGAAGAAATTTTATTTATGGATTTGAAGAAATCAAGTAGTTATAATAATATTTTCTATCTTGATTGAAAATTAATACCTCAAATATATAAAAAATATCTTAAAAGTTTTAATGTTATCCCATTACCATCATTTTAGATGACTTGATTTCCTCTTCTCTCTTTAGGGAAAATGTATTTTTAAATTCAAAGATTCATCCCTGATAAAATGTTTTCTCTTAAAATTCTAGAATTATTTAGAATATCTTCTATCCATTTTAGTGGATATTTTCATCCGTATCCATATTTCCACTACTCACAAATATTATAACTTTTACCAGGGAATGTGATTATGTGTTATATTATGTGACCTTTAGATTTCCCTTTTCCACTTTTCAAGAGGATGTTTTATTTTACATTTTTACAATATAATATTTCAACAAAAGTAATATTACTATCATAATGATATAATTTATATTTAAATCTAAATTTAATATTGGTAACCTTTATATCTTTTATATGTTTCATTTTTTTGAAAATTATTATCATCAAAGTCCTCTTTAACCTATCAAATTGATTTTAGAAATGTTTCAAATAATTGATTTCTAATGTCATGATAAAATTTTAAGGAAAATATTTCTTTATGTGGTGGATAATTTATCATCCTAATATTTTTAAATGAATATATTTTCCAATCATAATGGTATTTTATTTATTAAAAATTAATTTTATATATTAATGGGCTGCCCATAAAATGAGAAATAACTTATTGATTTAGGAAATGTTGTGAGTGTTGAACCCGTTATTGAAGGGTGATAAGGTTGTAATTACTAACATTACCCTACATGTTCTTGTGGTTTTATCTTCCATATTGTTTTATTTATATTTATTTCAAATAATAAATGAAAGTATAATGTAACACCCTAAGTCTTTTAAAATAAGAACATCATGTTTGATATGGTGTCTCAAATGCAACACCAATCGAAAAATAAAATATAACACCAAAAGGCTTTATGATATTTTTATTTTTAAATAAATTTCATCTCTTGGATATATTTTGATGCACATAACGCTGAGTTTAAATGAAATGTGATACTTTCTTAAAATAGTATTATTTAAAGATGACTATTATAACCTAGTCATTATGTTAGAGCGTATGAATAGTATTAAATAAATTATATAATTTTTGGTCTAAAAAATGTATAAAATATATTCAATGGATATATTTTGATTAAAATCATAGAAGAATCAATTTAAAGTAAAAGAAATGTTTTCCAAAAAACTATATTTTTCTAAAAGGCGGTTAGCTGTGCTGTGTGCACAAAATTAATAATTAATTTTTACTAATTTTATAAAATTATATTGACCAAATAAACTTAATTTTTTAAATAATTATATCAATATTATCTTAGGGTAAATTTTAGAGTTTTTCTAAAATATTTCTTTTTTTGATGAATGGTGAAAATAATGTTTTTTACAAAAAACTTCCTTTTCATTTAAATTATTTACATAGTAAAATTCAATTTTAAATTGTTTTTAAGGTAAAATTTTTCTAATTACAATACAATTTTACAAATTTATGTCATCTAAATCAATTTCATATTGAATTTTTATATTCAACATTATATATTTATGAAAATGTTCTCTTTGGAAACTAGAATTTTCATTGCATATGTTGGAATAAATTAAAATTAAATCCCCCCACTTCTATTAAATGAATTTTGAAAAAAGGATTCCATATTTGGAATAAGAAAACTTTATATTATATAATAATTTAAAATTAATTTTTTTCCAAAATCAATAGTGGAAATATTAAAAATTAATTAATATATTTAAGGTAAAAATTAGTTTACCGTTGGGTTAAACAAAGAAGATAAGGGTTAAAATGACCTACCCACATGTACAAATCTTATTGGATATCTATATTTCCACATCAACCTATACAAAGTTTGAACCTAATTTTATTTATCATATTTTTTCACGTGAATGATTTATCATTTTGTATTCTATTGGGAAATTTCCATGTAATATCTAAGAGGGTAACCTTTCCCCACTTATAAAAGGGAACTACCTCCCCTAAAATATCCACAACCCTCAAGCACATTGGATAAAAATCCAAAAAAATATCTCCAAAAAATACTTTGAAATTATAAATCTATTTTTACTCCCTAAATATCATCCATATGGTTCTTAAAAGGATATCCAAAAGAGTTTCATCTTGGAGAACGTAATTATTTTAACAAATATATTTCATTTTCTGTCTTCTTTTTCCACCTTAAGTTATGAAATAAAAATTCAAATATAATAAAAAATTTATATCACATATAATTATATTTTATAATTATGATAGAATAATATTTACGCATCAACACTTCCATCAAATATGAAACGAAATCATCAATTGTGTGTACTATGGACTACCACCTCGTGAACTGATGTAATTATTTTTCCATCACCTAATTTCAAGGATGGATATAATGATGAATTTAACATAGTTATATTATATTTATGATATTTTTATACTTATATAATTTTAATATCATATATAAATTTTTATTTTCCATTCTTTTTCAAATATGATAATGTCACTCTAGTATACGATAGGCTACTGCCATGAGAAGTGATGTGATTCGTTTTTCACTTTCTCTTTAAATGGAATGTAATAAGAAAAAAAGTAATTATTATATGTGATTTATATTATATTAAATTGATTCTGGAAAATTATTATATCACCCACTTACTTACCCTTTCACTCATTAAAAGGATTATATCATCACATGTTCATATGTACGACTTACCGTCTCTACAACGTGATACGTTCCATTTTCTATGTAAAACATTCATAAATGTTTATAAAAATGAATATAATAAGTAACTATGATAATAATAAAATTACTAACATTCTAAATATTATATATATATATATCCTAATCACAAGAACCAAAATGTTTAAGACAAAATGTGCAAGAGAAAACTAGGAAATCAACACCTGAAACAGTGAAAATAATGAAATATAATTAACAAATGGGTCATATAATGATATAATAATGTTATATATGATATTGTAAATATGATTAATGTTCTATTATAAATTAATAATATTCTTAAAATCATTATATAGGATGTATGGACACATATAAATGAAATCTGACATGATATAACAGTTTCTCATCTAACTTTTACTTTCCTGAGACATATGCCATATTCACCACTTATTTCAATTGTGTTATGTACATAGTTAAAAATTGATAGGTTATATCATGATTCTATTTATCTTCATGATATTTAATATTTCATTTCATGTCATTTATTTTATAGGTCTTATGTTTTATATGTTAAAATATTAGTAAGGGTTTTTTTTACAATCTCATCACTATAAAAGGTTATTTTTCGATAAGTCTCCCATGAGAGAATTATTCTATATTTATATCTAAAAATAAATATATGTTTTTTATAATCTTTTTGTTCATGATCTTTTTCATGTAATAGTACCATTTTTCCACTATTGGGTATATAATTTTTTTGAGAAAATGTTTTTAAAAAAATCTGACTTAATTTCTATATTCCATCAAAAATATTTTTTCATAAAAATAAATATTTTCAAAAAATGTTTTCAAAATGATTTATTAAATAAATTTTTAACAATTTTTAATTTTTAATTTTTTTGGAAATAATATTCATGTCGATTTAAAAATAAGGATTGTTTGGATTTTACCAAAAATGTGAAAGGAATGTTTTTAGCATGTATAGAATGATCATGATTTTTCTATTTCATGACCACTCTATGATTTAAATATATTTTTACAAGTTTTAAAATATTATTTTAAAATAAAATTATAGTAAAGTTTTTTTAAACATTGTTGTTTTAAAATGTCACTTTTAAATTGAAAAGGATATCTTCTTCAAAAATGTTTTTAATTACATTTTTATGGTATTTATATTCATCAAATACATTAAAAGGTAATTTTAATTATGATACATGGAGGATATGTTGTATTGATATCATTATTATTTTTTATTTTTATGGTTTATGATTAGTTTTACTAAGGATGTATAATTAAATTACTATTCACTATATTATTTTGGAAGGTTTATGAGTATGTTTATTTGATTGAGGTAAGTATTAAAATTTCGTATTTTATTTTTTCAATTTGACTTTTTATGTTTATTATGTATCACCCATTTCATATGAGGAATTCATTTGGATAAGTATGCAATAAGTGGGGCGTTATTATAGATAGCCCTCAGATTCATAATTAGATCTCAAGAGGCAACCTAGATTTGGTTTTGGCCAATACCTTAACCATTCGTTTAGTTGTCTTGGAACACAACCTTGATGTATGTTTTATATTTCGTTCATTATACATTCCATCATAATGAATTTAGTTATTGAAATTTCATGTGATCATTTTATTATTTATAATATTTATGGTCATGTTTTAAATCTCATATGATCATTTATATGTCATTATTTGATCATCATTTATTCCTTCCACATTATGCTCAGGATATTGATTAAATGGAATGAGTATCAGTTATTTATATTGGAATGTTGATTATTACTTATTTATTCCTTACGTTCAAAGTACTCTTTCCCTTACTGAGAATTTGAGATCAACCCTTTATTATGTTTTATTTTCCCTAGGATACCCAGAAGTGATTTTTTATTGATATTCATGGATATTCTACAAAAAATAATATATTTCTCAAAGAAAATACTTTTGTTTTATTCTATATCTTCAATTTTAATAAGAATTTAATTTATGTATAATGTTTATCAAGACTACTAAACTATTATATCCTTCATGATGTGCTTACTTATATCTTATTCCAATTCTATAAAGTAGACACCAGCTCTGGGCTACCCAATTCAGGGTCACTAAAGTTGGTATTAATGGAATTTTAGTAGAAATCATGATATCTAGATTTAAGAAATCATATATTAGAGAATGAAAACCTAATAAAGACTTTGATTATATGTATTTAATAACTTTATAATGTTTTTTTAAGGAAGATACTATACAGGGTTTCTTTGAAAAAACATCCCTACATGGATACTAAAAGAGGATACGGTTCTGGCATTGATGTTCCCATGGGTAATAACATCAAATAAGGAACATTAGGCCTAACCTGGTCATCACATAGTGCATGACAATGATCCTTACTACACACCATGGTTTGATATTACTAGGGGATATTATTATGATAAATCCAATTTTCTTTAAAACCCATTATAAAGAAGTTGAAATTAAGATATCCCTAATGAAACCATGTTTTATGATTATGATATTATCTATGAATAAATATTTCAATTTATATTAAGTGTTTCACTAGTTTTGGGATTTTAAATTATGTTTCATAAAATTTTGATCTAATCTAGTGTGTGACATTATTTAAAAATGGATGGTAGTGGAAGGAATGAAAGCCTTATTAATTTATATAATCCAAAGAGTAATAATAATCATTTATTTGATGGGATTCAATAAAAATTTGAAAGGTAAGTAGTCTCCAAAACATTCTAATCATATAAATTAATAGTATCTTGTGCTATCATGATAGATAAATAATTCTCTTATTATTATGCATTCGAATGTAAGATATAGAAAATGAGGTCAATAGAGAAAAGAATGTATAAGGGGAATAAGGAAAAGAAGGGTTTTCCCATTATAATAATTGTATAGAGAAATATGATTGTACTTGCTTGAAGAGAATTGGAGTTTTATAAAAGTGTTGGGAGAAAGGCCACCGTGCTTGTGATTTCAAGGTAAAGAAATAAATTTCCAATGTTCAATGATTCCACTATAAGTATAGGGGGCACTATGAAAAGGAATTCGCCAAGAGTGAAGGGAAGATATATAAAAATATTTTTATGGATCATGGTTAATCTTATGAAAATACTTCAGGAAAAGTAAAATGATTAATGTGATTGTGTTTAGATTTAAAAATTATGTTTTAGGAGTATTTTAATCAATTATATTCTTTTTATATGAATTATGAAATATATATGGATTATAGTATTGTAGTATTAATTAAAGGATTTGAAACCATGCGTTTAATGGTACTAAGAAAAATGATTCAATAAAAATTTGAACTTCTTGAAAAACACAAGATTGAGAGAGGATAACACTTAATTTGTGTTTCATGTTGGGATTATAATGATAAATAGGTTTTTATAAAGGTACTGTTAAACTTTAAGGATTATTTAATATTTTATGTTGAGGTAATTATAGATTATTACAATTTGGTATCATTATTGGAATTATAATAACATTTATTTATAAAAAGAACAACCCACATGCCGGGTGACAACCCATTTAATCTTGTAAAGCCGTAGGGCATGAACCCAGAACTGGAGGATGATAAGGGTTTATAACCTACCAATAACCTACGTAATGTCCTCATTAATATTTCATTGTTTATAGTTAAATTATTTGATGGATAAATATTATTTTTGAACCTGTGGTGTTATCATCGAGGTTTAGAGATTAATGAATTATATTGGTCAACTTGTGACAACCATATTAGTTTCAAAAAAAATTTATAAACATAATAAAATAGTTTTTACTCTTTTATTCATCTTATGATCTATTAAAAGTTAATTTTAGTGATTCGAGTTTAAAAAAATCAACTTAGAAATTCATTACGTGTAATAAAAAATGAAGTGGAAAATGATCAAGCCCAACCAAAAGATGAAATTGTGTCTATGAAATAAAACGTTATAAAGTAAGTATATTTTCATATATTCTCAGTCTAGACGGTAAAATAATTCCTTAACTTAATGAAAAGTACATTGAAACAAAATTTTAAAATAATACAATCATTTATGTTGAACCAATTATCTTTTAAATCAACACAGGTTTATGGTTTAGAGGTCATTAAATTTCCATTGATCTTTCAATTTCTTTGGATCATTGACCTCTATCACTCATTATAATTAATTATGATTTTCTTCCATGTCCATATCTTCACCTTAAACTAATTTTATCCTACTTAGATTCCTAGTTATGTGTTATTCTATAAAACCATTGTACTTCCCTTTATCTCTAATTAAGAGGATGTTTTATCATCCCTTTTTATGATGTGAGGTTTCAACAAAGGTATTTTCAAATGTAAAACCCTTGATTGTCATTAGCTAGATTAAACATTGAGGGAATCTTTTATTTAAGGTCTGGGGGGGGGGGATGTAACACCCTGATATTTTTAAAATAGGAATGCCATGTTCGATAGTATGTAGGACTTGAAACACCATGATAAGAAGAAAATATAACACACTATGGATTTATGATATATTTATTTTTTAAATAAATTCAATATATTTGATATAATGTGATTCACACAACACCAGGTTTAAATAAAACATGATACTCTATTAAAATATTATTATTTAAACATGAGCATTATAACCTAGCCATTAAGTTAGAAGGTATGAATAGTAAAAAATTAATTATGAAACTTTTATGGATTAAAAATGAATAAATTAAATTCATTGGTTATCTATTAATTATAAATAGATTAAGAATAATTTTAATGTTTTCTAGGTCCTAAAAACTCTACAATGAAGTTGAAAATAGTTCGATGAATTTCGTAAAGAGTAAAAAAAACTTAATGAAGGAAAAATATTAATGACAATAAAAATCCACAATGGAGGGTTAGGACCTCCATAGAAAATCATACTCTATGGACCAATGCTCCAGATGTCATCACAAAAATGAAATCATTTTTAGGATGTGATGAAAATCTATGACACCCAAACATGAAACCAAACCATTTTTAGGCCTATACGTTGTTAGTCATCCCCTGAAAATGAAATATAGTTTGTGGGGGAAGGTGATTGTTACCCCCACAAAAAAAACCATTTATGGGGGAGAATTATGTTTTCTATTTCCTGAAAATGAAATCATTTTTGGGCATAGATTTCCTTACTATGATCCCATAAATGTGATCCTCATGGATAACTGTAGAAGATTGGATATCCCAATTGTATTTTATCCCATTCCTCTATTAAATTGCTATAGGAGAGTTGAAGAAACACACATAGGAAAAAGGATGAAAACTAGAGGAAAGTTGTGAGAGACATTGATTCCCACAAAGAAAATTAACTGAATGACTATAAGGTATAAAGGTAACTCAGCCAATTATTCACAGGTCCAAAAACTTTTGCAGATGCCATTTCAAAAGTCGTTATAAGATGTCTCCTTTTTAGTCGATCACCCCACATAGTAAAAGGCTATGCAGAGGTATCCCTGCACTACATATAACGATGCGATGTGGGAGGATCTTCAACCCACACAACAAAGTGCTATGAAAAAGGAACCTAGGCCTATATAGAAAAGTGCGACATGGACGAAACCCACACCCATGTAGTGAATCACTATGCATAGGGAAACCCATTCGGAATTGGAACATGATATATAGAATTGGGTATCATAAGGTGATATATTACACTATCATCGCTCCCCTCTATCATAGAAATTGACCTAACCTTATCTCTTATATGAACCATTCTAAATGCCTTATTTGTTAATTGCTATGATTTTAATGGGATCCCTTTATAGGTATCATGCTAAGGCCTTTTACAAAACCATCGAATATGTATGATCAAATCATTGGACACACCAGCATTTCCTCTTGAGCATACATACCCTAGGTTAACATTGTCCTGTTGGTAATATCCTTAATAAGGGGGATCCTTATACTGTTCTCGTGCATACATTCCCATGGTAATGAGGGTCCTAAACTTGGAGGTACTCACATGGATCGCCCAGTTTCAAGGAATAAGGGGAACCACTCACCTTTCCATTTGAAAAGGGATAGTGATGGATCATACTCTCATCCACTCTGCAATTAGAAGAATGACATCCATCCTGGAGTAAGCACCTAGTAGGAGGAGGATCACAACTTATTTTCCCTTTGATGGGGTCAGTTCTAGATATTTACCTCCACCACTTCATCTTCCTAGTCTATGAAAACAATATAGGAGATGAGAACCTTAATGCCCTTTCTCTCTCCCTTTGGTTGTAAACTGCATCCACCTGTTGAAAAAAAAATCAAATTTTGTGGTTTTCCAGATCTATCGCTTCCTCTTGTTTCTCACACCAATCAAGAGTCACGTGGGTTTAGAGGAAAGTGGAGATCATGAAAGCTACAAAATCCGAAGAAAATGGGTATCCTACTAGGTGTAATCCCCAACCGAACCTTCAAATTGGAATCCTTCAAGGTGTAATCTCCAAACATACCTTTAAATATGAATCCTACTAGGTCTAACCCCCAACCAAACCTCTAAATCACCCTGAATTGATATTTTCCTCATGCTTCTGAAAAAATAGACTCATATTCAGTATAATACCCAACTTAATACTTTATGAGAAAAACCATCCAAGGGATATACTTCCAATGAAATAAGAAGATGGGCCGCCTCTATAGGTGTAATCCATGGCATTTTTGAACAATGTGGGATTCGATTCCTGACTAATTGGGTAATGTAGGAAGCCTCCTTATGGTCAAAACCCAATACCCAAATTTACCCTAATGTTCTATGAGCTACATCCTCAGTACGGTCATATCCAACTTATAGGGGCATAATCCTTCCAGTTCTCTATCCATAATGATCATTATTGGAAAAAAATTATTGCATGATATTTTCCCCCACATACGAGACCAAAGCACCTTTAGGTTCTTCAAGCCACCTCTGCGTAAGTCCCACACCAAACATTGACTAGGCAACTTCCACCTAAGATTTCACACTGTAAGAATTTTAACTGAATGGTTTGGTCCTTATCACATGACCATAAAAGGTGATGTGTCCTGATAAGTGGTATAAAACTACATGGGTTATGATTCCTTTCACAAGTATACTTAGGAATCCTATCCTATGGGTTCAATATTGACATCAAAACCACTCCTATATCTCTGGATGATAGTAAATTATAATGTGCCTCACTATATGTCTTAAAAACAACATCATAAAAAAAAATTCTATATAAGAATCTATAATCTATATAAAAAGTTACCATTTATGGAGATCCTTAGATACATATATATATCTCCATCCATGGGGAACCTTGTATACATAAAGATGATTCCAAATCCATTCATATTAATAATTTATTGTTAATTTAGGGGTGACGCATGTTATAAATTGTAATAAAAAAAGGGTTCATGAAAATATATGAAATCTAAAATAGAGTCCAAAAATAAGAAAAAACATCCCCTCAAATGGGTCTGATGATCTTAACCTCCGATAATCTTGACCAATGTATGTCCCAATGAAATGTTGGGCCATCTCTCAACAACAACCTATCTTTGGAGAGTTGGTTCATGAAATATCTCAAATGAGGGAACTCATGGGTGTTTTTAGATATATGAACAACCCTATAGAATCCATTAAAAAATTTTATACCCAACATGAATAATTGTGAAACCATACTAAGCCCCCTTAATTAACCTTCGGGTGATGAAGTTTCTGTCAGAAACAAAAATGGTGAACCCGATGTGAATCCCTAACCAAGATGATGGTGTCACCCACACATCAAGCCCCTTTCTATCTCAAATTGAAAGAGGCCCAAATAATTATATTGACGATTCATGTGTTCATTTTTGGGGATATTTTTTTATGTGGTATTCTTATGTGTGTTTTTCAAATATATTTTTGGAACTTTTCACCAATACTCTCTTCAATCCAAATGGAATCTCGCTAGTTCTTGCAAGCATGTGCATCATCCAATATGCAAGCCCAGTCCTTGACCAAATAGAGTATGACATTTACTACATAGAATCATCAACAATGGGTTTACCCACTCATTTAGGTTCATATTATTTCTACGAAACACAAAAATATGTAAATTTAGGCTACATTAAACCTTCTTGATCATTAACTCAACCATTCAAAATCCACCTTCATGATCGCAATTAATCCATGTCATTGACCCTATAATATCAAAATAGAATATCGTTGGACATAAATGATGGTAGAGTGTTTCATGTCCATCTTTCATATAAATACAAAAAATAAAAATCATGGAGGAAGTCAACCCTTGAAATCATTTTTCTTACATTTTAACATTTTCTTACAATAATGGTATATATATTGTATACCCACCCTATCTATAAATTCTCATGTTAATTTTCTTTAAGTATAAAATATTGATTCAATATCATCATCATTAACTGATGTATTTCTAAGTTATAATTTTAAAAAACCTACTTTTATATAGTGTTCATATAGATTTGGTTTCTATGATATTTCATTTTATGGGTTTCCAGATGTTATTAGGGACTAATTTTCAAAGTAATAAGGAACACATAAATTTAAAATCCATTTAATATAAGCACATTTTATTATTTATTATGAAAAATGGATAAGGGAGGAACATATATAGGGTGGATCCTTCCCACAATAGACTAATCGAAAAATAATTTAAGGAAATAATAATGCTATAAAATTTTATTAGAAGAAAATTCTATATCAGCAAATGTTAACTAAGATTCATCAACCTAGCATGAAGATCCACTTTATTGGAAGCATTTACATTATCCAATGGATGTAGTTACTCAATATATGAAACTAGTCATGATTTTTTGAACCATTCATTTATTATTTCTATGTTTCTAAATAGTGATTTCACATTAGTGATGTGAAATTTAAATTTATCTATTTATACTATACATGCAGTTATACAATTTCAAAATATAAACTTTATAGATTTTCATTTAATTTTGGGATATCTACACCATTAATATAATTTTTCTTCCTATAGATTTGGATTCATAAATATATAATTCATAATACGCTATAATTTCTTAGATGACTAATTTTTTCTAGATGATAGAATGCAATATTCAGTAGTTAAACCACCAACACCCATAAGAAGAGCTGATGAAGGAATTCATCCACATCAATAATTTTCTCTAATTATGTTTTGGAGATAATTAAGTAGACCATAGGAAATGACCCAATGCACTATTATCCCACCAAGTATGGTGGTAATCCAAGTATACAAACCAAATTAGGTGATAATGAAATTAACCAAAAATTCAAAAACATATATGATATTTATTAACCTATAACAACATGTACTATAAATTCATATCTAATACACTATAATAGACAACAATACCAACATTATATATATATACATAAATATATTAAACTTATCTTCAAAAAAATTAATGCATGAGATATCAAATTATAAGTACGATCTCACTAAGATAAAACCTGAATGTATAATACAAATGAATAATGAAAAAAAATCCCCAAGTGAACCTGACTCCAAGGATGAGAATGAACCTATTTTATTTGTGGTGTTCTATAATGAACTATACTGTTAACTGTCTCCCATCATGATCTACCACAACATACTGTTTTTATGCTCTTATAACTACAACAGCTCTATATAAACCATTGATAATTCAATCAATGAACCATATATAAAATCAAAACACATGTAGGAACAAATCCTATATATGGATGAGTATAAACATACCCTACTAGATGCCCCAAAAACAAAAGGTATATATAGAACAATAGGTTAGTTGAAAAATGATGTAAAAGGGAATGAAAAAGAAAATACCGAGAAAATATACATTTTATAAGTCAAATAAACCATAATAAATGGAATAATTCCAATATTCTAGAACTCGCATCAAAATTCTCACCCCACACATCTAATGATACCCCATATAGCTAATGTCTAAAAAATTCAAAGATGATTTCCCACCAATTTGTTAGATCACAATGAAAAAATGATATGATTGAAATATCAGAAAACCCAGAACATCAATATAATCCATTTCAATAAATACCCAAACCCTAAACTCCCATGACAACTAAACTTAAATATGATATGGGACCTAGTTTATGCAATATATTGCATATCGGTCAAGTGGGTACCAGATGATAATGAGGGAAAGACCTGTAACCTATCCCATATGAAAACACCAACCATTATAGGGGGGGAACCCAAACCCCATCACACATATATGAATAAACCCTACCTATATTATGGGATAACTGCACCTCATTGAGATCGAGGGGGAACCAACCCCATGCTCAAATAGAGGACTTACTCTCTACTTATGGAATACATGATCATCGAATCCAATTAGGGATTACCTACTCCAAAATATATATGACATACGTATTAATGTTCCTAAGATCATATATAATGTGGCTATTTAAACTATTCTAGAAATTAATTACTTACCCATTCCCCATCACCGTCTCTATGATAATAAAGAAAAATGAATATTGTAGATGCCTTGTAAAAAACCCTAAATATAGATTAACCATACACCATTTCTCTCACCATTAAAAATCACTGTAAATGAACCACTCATGTGTTTGATTTTGTTACCTAGCAAAGAAAATATGATAAATTCAATACAATTTATAGTGCACAACATCAACTTTTATAGACACAATGTTTAATATCTATGAATAAAGCACGTTTGTTTAAAAAATTTCTAGAATGAGATTAATTAACCTTCATGGTACATATAGTATGGTACCTTTCATGTGGGACCAAATTCTTTACCTAATGTGCATAACCATTACTCATCTTGTCCTGTTTCGTAGGTACAATTTATGTTCAAGTATATGGAATTTTAGATCACATAACTTAGCTAGGAATGTTCTTGGTTATATAGAATCATGTTATCGTATAGTACATGGTATGTATATATGATATATTGTATCTTCTATAACACAGATTAGAAAGATACTATGGGTACACATCTGTCCAGGTTACATGATATACTTTGTGTATTAAGAGAGTCTAATTGGTTTGTGGATCTAACTATTTATTCAACATGTATATCTGGTACAAATTTGGGTTACAAGGTTGAAAATAAACTGCTTGTGTCCTAGAATCACATGAAATGTGGTATTTATAATATATATGGAAACCTTAGAACCAGTTAGAGAAAGATATATATGATGTGGGTCCTGGTGGACTACACACCATATAGTTATAAATTATAGATTCAATACAATAATTCAACATTAATTAATGTTTCCACTTATACTGTTGACCCCAACACAAGTTGTAATAGATCTCTTGAGAAAAACCAATGACATTGAAACCTACAACATGAATCAATTGAGAATTACTAGTGTTAATTTTCCAAACCATTAAAGGATACCATCATAGTAAATTTTCTCACCTCTAAAACTCCACCAGAAATTACATCACTATTCATCCACTTAATATAAACTTGAATCTACTTCCAATTTTTTTTGAAGCATCATGTAACAATTAATAAGTCAGATTATGATAAATGAAGAAGAATAACTAAATAAAAATGATTTATAGGAAGTTGTGGGCATCAAAAATTGATTTTTCAGTCACATTCATTAAGGGAAATGATAAAATGTATATAAAAAATATTATTGGAGGATAAATTATTTCACCATCCTTAACCATTAACCTTATTTCATTGTTACTCAGTGTTTTTAATCACATAATAATCATAATCCCAAGAGGGTGGTAATAATAAAAAGTAAAAATATTTTATTTTATTTTTTTATAATAATAATAATAATTTTATTATTAATATTAATAATAATAATAATCAATATAAGAATCATGAATATACCAAAATTTATAAATAAAATAGTTTTTCCAAAATAATAATAATATTTATAATATATATGGTTATTTGAGAATGCACTATGAAAAAATGACTCACACAAAAGAATAATTTTAGGTCTACCAATATTCATATATCCTTAATTTAAATTCAAACCATTATTCTTTAAACCCTTATAATTTTTATTTCAAAAATAATCCTGAAATATTCTTAACATGTACCAAAATTTTTTTAATTATGTAATTTTTTTTGGGAATAAAATGAGAGATAATTCACATTAAATAATAATAATTCAATAATAATTCATTTAGATATCCAATTATAATCATATTAACATTTTATAATATTTTTCATTGATTATTATATTTTAGGGTAGAATTTGAACATCTAAAGAATAAGGAAAATTCAATAATAAAATACCTACCACATTGAAGTATTTCCATTTATTGATTATCACACAATGATCCACATTTATCATTTTCTGCACCACTGTGAAGTATGTCAAGGACACCTCACTGAATAAAGAGGATCAAAAATAATTATGTAGGGGATTGTTCTTCTGCTAAAATATAGAATGGGTTGAGAGATATTTCCAATTAGAAAAATGAACTTGGATGGGTAATTATCTCTCTCTATAAAATTCTTTTCTTAATTCATTTTTGACTCCCCTCAATGATTTAATCTCATAATTACATCCAATAATTCTAATATTATGGTTTAGCCAACTAAATATAATATATAATCAATTGAGTAATCTAAAATGCCTTGTCATCTCCTCTTGAACATGTATATTCCATGTCACCAATTCCTTAAATAAGATAGTTTTAGATTTTTTAATTTTATAATGACTTTATATTTATAATGACTCAATAATTCTCTATCGATGCGTCAAAACCCAACTACAAATAAATTCCTCAACTAGAAAAACACCCTATTTTAAATTGAACCTCCCAATAAAAATTTTCATTAGGTTCTTTTCTAGTTATTATCACCCTATCATTTTTGATAAATATAATTATTTATTAACAAAATCATTATTATCCCTTAAAAAACCAAAAAACACATTATTTTACCAAACTTCTCCCCATGGTTTAGCACTATTTTCTGAGTCTAACATATAATCTAAAAAAAATTATACAGTCCTTCACTCTTTTTAAATTAAGACTTTAAATCTTTTAGGTCCAAGAGTATTCAAAAATAAAAAATAATCCTTGTCTCACATGAGGGAAAAATAGAGGTCACTACATCATCCCCATATTTAATTATTTTTAAATCCCTAACGGGAAAAAACAAGAAATTATAAATAGGGAATCTGAAAAAAAAACCTTGTGTGAAAAACAACTCATCCTCTTATTCACCTAACCCTACTTTACTGGTCTAGAATCTAACTGAACTAAGGAAAAAACCATAATGGAAAGGAAAATTCTCCTTCAATGCACACACTGAAACATTCTTCCCAAAGTTTCCACTACTTTATAAGATCCATCACCTCAATATTGTTTCTATGAATAACCATTAAAGAAACCTAGGATCTAAATATATGAATCTCCTTTAACCATTATACTCAAATATCATTTTATCATATAAAGGTCATCTAATTAAATGGGACAACATGTAACTATGAACCATTTTCATCTATATTAGAATATTTTAT
Source organism: Viscum album (assembly GCA_963277665.1). NCBI lineage: Eukaryota > Viridiplantae > Streptophyta > Magnoliopsida > Santalales > Viscaceae > Viscum > Viscum album. Next base: position 764,863,755 of record OY728122.1, read on the forward strand.
CACTTAATTTAATTTAATACTTGAAACATTATAGTAATAATTAATCATTATTTTACTATTCAAGATATACTACAAATAAAAGGTAAAAATTTACAAAATAAATAAATAATGTACTAGGTCGATGTCTTCTAGATCTTATTCTATAATTAACATAAAAAATATAACAAATTATTATAAAATAAGAATAATGTAAGATAAGGAATCATCATATTAAACAAACTAAAAAATGAGTTGTATTTCCAACAAGATTTGTTTTAATAAATTTTTATAAATTAAATATGATCATATTATGACCATTGGTAATTATAACCATTTGGAATTATGACTGTTGGTAATATAGTTGTTATAATTCTACTGTTAGAATTAGTGTATATTAAGGTTAATGTTAAGAAATAATTTATATTGAAGGGAGAAACCATGTCACTAACTAGTGAGAAATTCCCTTTAAATTATCATTGGTATGATCTTAGGAAGGAGGTAATTTTATGAACCAACATTAATTACCCAACTATCTACAACCCTAGCCTATCATAACATTACGTGAATGGAGTTCCTGATCCCCACAAGTTGGAGACAAGTTCTTGGGTATCAATATCTGCCTTTAGGTAATATTTTTTTTAAAAGGAACATATAAATCAATGATAATGATATAGAAAATATCTACAAGAAAGAAATAAGTTAACTACTAAAAGGATACAACAAATAGGAATCAAAGGCATCAGAATATGAAAAATAACCAATATATGAGGATAATATGAACCCCAACACCATTTGACAAACAATCACTTCTAGAAAATCTCACCTTGCTACTGAGAAAACATTTTCCCACCCTACAAAACATTAACTTTACCATAATTATCCAATATAAGATCTACTCCCACCACACGGTGTATAAAGGGTGTGGAAAAAATATCCCAGTAGGATCCAACTAAGTGTTTCATAAGCATAATTCATAAAATAAACAAAATTTTCTCAAGAAAATAAAGATAAGTCATGAGATATAATTTTACATAGTTCAATATAAAACCTGGAAAAGAACCCCTTTCGTAATCTAAAATACATAACAATAACCTTTTTTCAAATATTTTCCCTAGAATTCCATGCATGAAATTCAAAGATAACAATAGGTGAAACCTTCCCATTAGTTAACATCAAATATTAGTTATTAAAGGTCTTTGTACAATTTAAATTATTGGTAGAACACATGGTGTGCACATTACACTAGGAGAAAAGGTTTAAGGGGTAAGAGATCACTTCCAAGAGTGGATTCCCACTACAAATTATGCCACATAGTTCAAACAATAACAAATCAGAATATGTCTATGGGGTAAGATTTCACCCATGAGTATGGATCCATTACTCATCCTTCTTAATATACATGTTTACCATATAAAAATAATTCAAAGGGAATTTTATTTTGGAAATCACATGAAACGTGATTTAAAACCATTTTTAACAACAATGAGGTAGAAATGAAGTTTTCAAAACAAATACCATATCTAACATAATTCACAAGTCATAATTTTCAAACCATTTAAAAATACATTTTCAAAAATAAATCCACAATCCATGTGTTTCAACTATTCTAGAAACCAATTTTAATGTGTGATAAATAAAATATTGTAGAACAAATCGAAAACATGAGACCATCTATCTTAAAGCCCTTAGAATCTAAACACTCACACAAAGACAAAACCAATGATGAACCAAGGATCCAAGGAATTTACGATGATCTAGAACATTTAATTTCCTATTTTAAATATCCAAATTATTAATCTATCAAACAAAGAAATCAAAATAAGACACTAACCCCCATAATTAAATTATAGTGCACCAAGATGGTTGAAGATCTAATCAGAAACCCTTAGTTCCATAATTGAACTAAAAGGAATGCACATATAAACATGGATACAATAAATTTCTATCATTAACATGCTCATTACATAGGGAGAAACAAGATTAATTCCTAGAATAAGAAGATCCAATACAAAAAAAGAGATATTCTTAACAATATAGGATGACAGCTTCAATCATCACAATGATATATGAAGTAATTATATTTTTAGAGAAAAAGATATCCTAAGAGAGCCTCTATATTCAATTGGATTGAATTTGTTCTGAGGGATGAGGATTAAGAAGCTAAATGACGATTTCAATGGAATAAAAAAAATTATAAAACCCTTAATTAACTACATCATATCAGTGCCACAAGTTAGATGGTGGCTATAATAGATTTTTTAGCAACTTCCATGACCACAATATTTCTAGTGGGTCACATTGACTAGTTGATGGGCCACCTATAGCTGAGCTAGCTACAAGTTTAGGCCCATTCCTCACTAACTCTACAATACATAACCTCAAACCCTCTAAAAAGCTAAACCCATTTGAAATAATCCTTAAATTAAAAAATGGATATAAAAAAAACATATATATGGTCGTACCCAAAACCAATGATGATATTTTACAGTTCACCCCATAATATTTCTTTTTTCTCTTTGAAATATCAGAAGAAGAAAGATGGTCCAAAAATATATGAGGCCACTTATCCCTCATTATAGACTCCCACTCCCTTGTTTCATGAGAATTATAACCATGATACAACATAATTTAAACCAATGGCATGGTATTTCCATGTAGAACCTCAACTTGTGAATCAAAAACTATTAATCATAATTCAGTCATTAACAAAATATGTTCTAAGTCATGGTCTTCCCAATTTAGAAAGTGATATAGGCCAGGATGATAGTTTTTGAGTTCAGACAAACGAAAAATTTTGTGAAAAAAAGAAAACAAAGGTTGTAAGGCTATGTGATAAGACACATTTATAATAATTTCAATGATATTAAAGAGTCCAATATATCTTGATGTGAGGTACCCTTTTTTTCCATGTTGATGATGACCATGTTGGGGAGATACTTTCAAGAACATCTGGTCACTAGATAAAAACTATGAAGGTTGAAAATGATGATAAATGTATGAATTATACCAGGTTTTAGCCATCAATACGTACTTATGGATCAACTAGATATTCATTATCTTCCCCTGAACCTAGCTTGGTCAAACCAAGGATGAATCTCTAACCTCTGACCAATAGAGAGGAGAGATCCAAGGATAGATATATAAACTATTTAATGGTTCCATTCTGATGGATTGATTTTAATTATTATTATAATAAAACTCAAACAAACCTAGTTGTCTATCCCAACCATATCCAAGATCTAAAACACATGCACATAGAATATCCACTATAATTTGGCTGGCCTATCATGTTCTCCTATAATTTTGTGTATGAAATGTCATTCTAAAATTGAAGTATGTTTCCATTTCCTCTCACAAGCCCATATAACCATAAGGAAAAGCAAGGATCATTATCAGAGTCAATGATCATTGGAATTCTGTGACACCTTATGATCACATGAACATAAAACATCCCATTTCTTCAATAATGTGGGTATCATGAATCAATATAAAATGTAAAGACATGGTCAACTGACCAACCACCACCCAAATAAAGTAATTACCTCAAGTAGTTTGAGGTAATCTCAGAATAAAATTCATTGAAATATCACTCTATTTCCTTATTAGAACGGGGAGTGTCTAAAGAAAACATGAAGTATTTTACTGATAAATGATTATATATTATCAAATGTATAATCGAGACAAATTTTTTTGTACACCTCATTTCATACTATATGACCATAACTGGATCCTTATGTCATAAAAATTATTTGGGGTGCCAGGCGGTCATCACACAAAGGATGATGAAAATATCTCAACACAATGTTCCTTGGCCTTTTTGGAACAATGTAATAGTTTCTGAAGAAAGGAAACCTTCCATGGATAGAGACCACTCATAGATGGTCTCTCTATCATATAAATAATATATGATAATCTAGAACTCATTATGTTGATCCTATTTTTGGATAATCGTTTCACGGAGAGAGGATGTCAAATGAACACTGTAAAAAAACCAGAACCTTCATCCCTAACTCAAATGTGCATGCAATAAAAGTTCCCTATCAAGTTCCATTCATCCTTTACTTGCATCACAACCTAATAAGGAAACTTCCTAGAAATAGATTCAACAACAACATTACCATTTACAGTAATATAAGAAATGTCAAATTTGAATGATAGTATGTACTCCACTAATCATATCTACTGGAGAATTACATATTTATGAGAAATTATGTAACCCAAACACTTATTATTAGAGTAAATGATGAAATTTACTCTAATAAGATTGTGAATAAAAATTTTAAGGGCATACAAAATTGCCATAATTTCCAAATCAATATTTGGAAAATTATTATCACGTGTTTAGAGATGGCATGAGACATATGTTACTACATGATCTCCTTATATAAGGATTCAACCCATACCTACACTCAAAGAATAATAATAAAAAATGTAGACTTGGATATCCTTTTATAGTTATTGAATTGGTGTTAAGGTCAACTTATGAATTAGTTCATTAAAGGATTATATACACTTTGAGTACCACAAAAATATCACCCCCTTCTAGTGAGATACATCAAAGGAAAACAAGATTTGATAAATTCGTTAAGAACCATTAATAAAATCCCTCAAAACCTAAGAAAATTTGAATCTCAAAGACATTATATATTTCAGACCATGAAATGAAAGACATAAAATTTTTAGGATATAATGAGATACATTTTTCTATGATCTCCATTCCCATGAACATAACTTCTTAGATATAGAATTGGCTTTATGATAATTTATCATAAAGGCAGCGATCCCTATGAATTCCCAAGACATGCCTCATGTGATGAACATAATCTTTATCTTTATTAGAACTAGAATGAAATCCATAAACAAAATTCCAAAAGTTTAATGATAATGGAGGAAAATATCATTCATCATTTCCATTAAGACATCAAGATTTGTAGTTAGAGTAAACAACATCATGAGGTACCCAAAATGACCATACCTGATCTTGCAAGATGTGTTTGGAATAACCAACTCCTTTATTATAATCTAGTGATAACCAAACCAATAATAAATTTTAGAAAACCAATTAACCCATTTAAACTGATTGGAAAAATCGTCAATACAAGAAAATGTATATTTGATCTTAAATACTACTCATTTGAGCTTCTGTGAATCAATTGATATGTGGAAAATTCAATCACCCTTCATTGAAAAGTGCATAGGGGTTGACCAAGGTGACATGATCAAGAATATAAATCCCTCAACCTTGAAATCATCTGACTGAATTATAATCTCTTTCAACTTAGCTAGATCTATATGGTAATTTAGAACATATATTGTATGAGTACCTAGTTCTAGGTCAATTGAGAATTCGACCTCCCCTACCAAATTAAAATAAGAAAAGTCACCTGAAAAACAACTAAAAATTCATTGAACACTATAATAAGATCACCATTTCAATATTTAGTTCCCAAATCATCCCCAAACAATGATAATAAACTAATAATCTATTTGATGTTAGGTTGCACCTTAATTGACCTTGGGTCCCACTCACCTTGAAACATGTGGGATTTTTAATCATAGGTAATAAAAGACATCCACTGATGGTAAAAATCTTTCCAAACCTTGTTATAAATTAAACATTACATCCAAATAACAGCATCAAAGAGGCCAAAGTTAAGAACCATAAAATAACGGACAAGATCAACATAACACACAAAGAAAGAGAATAATGGAAATCAGAAAACCTACTTCTTCTTCTTTCCTAGAGATTTCACCAGTTCTATATAAAATGGAATGAGTTACATTAGAGGTTTTAAAATATATACCACATAAGATGATACAATGGAATGAGAGGTACCTATATACAAAATTTACTCGATAAGTTCAAATAAATAAAAATATTAATTCTCACAGAAGTAATACTTGCATCCATTTACATTGGATAATTCTCCACTATATGTAACTACATTATTCAAGGGGATTGGTGTGGGATCACTATTGTATAAAAAATATATTATTAAACAAAAAATCCTAAACATGTGAAATATCCTATACTGGATCTTGTATAGGGAATATCCTAAAATAACCTCTATGAATGACAATGAATTCCGAAAATGTTGCAAGTCTTTAGAGGCATGGGACAAAATTACATCATGGGTCTCATCTGGCCACACAAAAAACGTGTCGAGCCACTAACCATTGATGACAGTACTAGAAGAGGATTATAAGAAGAACCATAACTATTTAGTCATTGAAACTCACACTTCATTACTTTTCCATTTAAAAAACCACTGTAGGTACCACTGATGGCAAGAGGAACTCTAATCATCTCCAACTTACATGCTAGGTCAACATCTTATATAGATACCCTATCCACCAACTCATATAGGTGGTCATCATTAACATGAATACCTATGATCGATTATCATATTGAATACCCATCTAAAATTGTTGAGCCTTTATCTTCTCATTAGACATAGCCTTCAAAAAAAATTAGATTTATCTCGGTGAATTGATTAACATACTCCATCACTGAATAATACTTTTACTCATGGTTAGGTATGTAAATATATTTTTCCCGGGTTATAAAAACCAGGAAGAAAATAATTGGTATCGATGGATGTGAAGTATTTCTACTCTAATACCCCATGCTACCTATCCAAAACAACAGTATCCCACCACCATATATTTGGGTCTTCCTGATTGAAAATAATACATATAACCTCTATATAATCCTTAGTTTCTAGGAAATAAAAGAGTCACTTGATCTTTCTGAAAAAATTATCTACCTCATAGGGATCTTTTTTTCCTTATAAAGATGGGGGTTTCTGATGAAGAAACTCTTTTCCATGATTATTTCCCTCATCCCTTTTACATTAAGTGTTCTAAAACTAAAACGGGTAGGTTCCACACCATGTTCTACATATCATACCATGTTTACAACTACTTCGATAAAATACTATTAAACTAGTGGGATTTTCTACCTAGGTTCATTAGTATCACCCTCCAAAGAAATTTCTGGAAGTCGTTTGGTGTATATGGTACTACATAATCGTAGAACAAGATACACAAGAACATGTGATCCAAAAATCAATTTTTATTTAAGATAATAGAATTTAATTGAAAGTAAAAATGGTATAGGAAAAGAGATATTGGGATTTAAACACTCATATATCCAAAATTCACACTTCCCAATAACCCAAGGTAACATTAGGATTTTCATGATGAGTGTTGGACATGAAATCCTTTGAAACATAAAACTTATGTATCTAAATTTCGATCTCTAATCTATTAATACACCACTATTTTTTACCAAAAAATGGAAATATATGAACCAACATTTGTACATATTTTCATAAAAAGACCAGATTACCCAACTATCTATAACTCAAGCTACTATTATCATAGTCTGAAGGGAACTCCCAATCCCCACTAGTTGGAAATGATCATCCAGGAAACATAAACACCATTTGAGAATTATTTTTCTATAATGAACATGTAACAAGGTGAAAAATACATAAAAAATGTTGATATTCCAAAGCCATGTTAAAAAAAATACAACCAATAGGAAAAATTGGTTCAATAATCATTTAAACAACCAAATAGAAGGAACAATAAGAACCCCAAAACCATGTAATATATAGTCACTTATAGAATCATAGAAACTTATAATAAGAAAACCTACCACCACTCTATGATGCCTTTCTATTACCTTCATTAGATAAAACAATTTCTATATACACTCAAATGTGTTTATTGGTCATGGAAAAAATATCCCAATAGGACCCACCATGGGTTTCAAAAGCATAATTTATATAATAAAAAAATTATGCTCATGTAAATAAAAGAGAATGCATGGGATACAATTACATATAGTTTCATATAAAATAAGGAAAATCACCCTTTTAATAATTTATAAAACATACTAATAACCCATATTTTAAAGAATTTACAAAAAATTCCAATCATATTTTTCAAAGATAAAAACACATAAAATTTCCATTAAGTTATCATAAATTCCATGTTAGTGAGGATTATTATTCAATTTATTGATCGTTAGGCCACCTTTTGAAAAAACAACCCTTGTAGAACATGTCCATTGATAATATTTCAATCCTATGGTTTGCTGGTTTACCCGATATAGGTTGTATAGTTCACACATTTCCTTATAATAACAGGTTTAGTGGGTAGTTTTTCACTCCCGAGAGAGGCTCTCGACCAAAAAATAGGCCACCTGGTGTACACATCAACCTATAATAACACATATTTGGGGTAATAGTTTATCCCTGAGGATGGAGCCCTAACCCATCACTGATCCCAATCTAGTTTATCATATCAAATTAATTAAAGGTAATTTCATCTTTAAAACCACATATAACATGCTTTAAAACCATTTTTGTTAACAAAACCAAGGAAAAAAAATACATTTTCATAAATCTAAAAAGAACAAACATATTTAACAAGTCAATACATTAAAATCATTTTTAATATAAATACATAGATCATTTTTTCCATCTAGTTTAGTAACCAATTTAAAAGAGTGAGAAAATAAGGTTTGTGGAATGAATCAAAATCTTGAAACCACCTTCCTTAAAACACATGGAATAACAAAACTTGTAAAAAATCACAAGATTAGATGAACTAAGGATCATAGGAATCGTGGAAGTATCCTAAAAAAAATAATACCTTATAAAAAAAATCATTAAATTATTGATATCTAAAATGATAGAATAAAAAGGTAACACTTACCACCATAATTTATAAACAACATAGCAAGAAGGATTAAGATCTAGAAAAAACCCCTCCATATCAAAATGGTTCTAAATAAAATGAAATTAGAAACCAAGTTCCAATAATTCCCCATTGTCTACATGGTCAACCCACAAAGTAAAACTAGGGGAATTAAAATAAGGAAATTCAAGACCAAAATAATGATCTTTCTACAAAGAGAGGAACATAACTTCTATTAAACCTTCAATCTTACAAGTAATTGAGTTTAGAGATCCAATGATGTCCAAATATAGCCACTAGTTTTGAATGGGTAAAATTATGATCAACGGAGCAGGATTAATAAGTTAAATCTAGTTTACATGGCATAAAAGGATGATATCCCCCTTACTTGGCCTTCCTAGATCAATGGCACTGGAAATTTGAAGGACACTATAGACATAAAATGATTACTTTCCAAGCTATCGGATGACTAGTGGATACAACAACTTTTTATTGAAATATACACATGCAATTCATGGCTATTGTCCCTTACTAGCTATCTAGTGGACTACCTACACCTATAATAGATATAATTTCAGTTTTACACCCCACTAACTCTGTAAGACACACCCCAACCCATTTTTAAAACAATGTCCCATTGAAACTAGATATAATTTTCAAAAAAGAGAAGAATAAGTAACATATCAAACATCATACCTGAAAATAATTATGAGATACAATAGGTAACATCACTGGGATTCACCCTTGATCAAGTTGAAGTAGAACCTCAACAATTTTGGTTCTAATAGAATCATAAATGGGTGAATTTTAATTAAGTATAACTTACTACTAAATCAATTCATTCATAAATTCCCCATGAAAATGACAATATTTCATGCCTTACCCTTAGGAATAATTCTATTTTGTTAAGGGTTTCTGTATCAAGGAATTAGTTGTGTCAATGTTTTTATAATTTTATAAATAATATGGGGTTTCCTATGATACAACATTTTTATCAAATTTATCTCCCATGTATAAAATTTTACATATAAATTATTATAGTATTTATTTCAAAAAAATAGATTTCATATTTGGAAAAAGGAATTTGAAATTATACTAGGGGTAATTTTTTTATATTTGGTAGAAAAATAAAATTCATTGAAAAAATGGTAGAATATAGGGGAAAATGGTTAATATGAGATCATATATATGTAAAAATGACTCAACTTGTACAAGGTAGTTCTCTTTGTCTAAATATGGAACAAACCATTGTAGTGGATCACAAAGGGGTGTAATGAGGAACTATGGGAGTAGTGGAACAATTAAGATAATAGAATAATAAAATATTAATTACTTTATAACATGAAATTACAAGCACTAGACCTATAAATAACCATAATTTTCTATCTCAAAAAATTCAAATGTCACTATTCATAGCTCTCTGAATGAGTGTATCTCTTAGATATCTATTTAAGCATGAATAGTTTGTTGGTTTTAATGGTCAGATCTATGAAATGAATCTCAAGAGAGGTAAAGGTTCCCAACCATCCTTTTTCCTTTTAAAATGAAATCCTTTTGTTGTAATATCATTTATAATTATTTTTGTTATACATTTAAACTCATAATGTATGATCATCCATTTCATATATTTTTAATGATATAATTCTTATTCCCTCCCACATAGTCCTCTCTTAATACATTCTTAGGATACTGTATGTATCAATAATCCATTATTATCCTTTATTTTTGAGATCCTCTCTACTTTATTTTCATTTTAAAGAGAAATTTTATTTGGGTTTATTATAATAATGTATTTTTCATATTATCAATGATATATCCCCATTCTCTCTAATTATACTACCCCCATTAACTATTATAATACTGAAACACTTGTAAAAACCCAAGGGATGAATTTAAATATAGAAAAAAATTTAAACTTTTTGAAAACATCATGTGATTTTTTATTAATGACATCCATAACTAGAGTATATTAGTGTATACAAGATCTAGCCAAAATTTTCCTATCAACAATAACCTTAATCATGGTTGGTTGGGTATTAACTCAATCTTCACTTGATAAAAAACAAATGGGCCTAACTACACACCTTTTTTGACATACTAATGGATATTATTTAGTTGATTCATATGCACTTTAAGAACCATAAGGATGGATTTAAATATAATTTTATAGTGTTGAAATAATTTGTCAATTTATGTACCAAATGTTTATAATTGTTAAACCCAATAAAAATTTTTGGTTCATAGGTAAATTTTTATATGACATTTCTAGTCTTCTACCATTACAAACTATTGAGCATAATGATTATTTCCCACTTATATCCATACACCTTGAAAATAAAAATCACTATTACCTTGTTATCATTCCATTGATAAGAGTAAATTATATTATATTATGAATACCCTTTAGTTTCCATATTGATTGTGTTATATTCATCTAGATAACCATATTATTCAATCAAATGGGGAAATATTAATATTATGTATTCTATTATTTCTATTTGGATTACTGTTTTGATGGGGAATAGAAGACCGGGGAAACCCTCACTGAGGTCGGTCTAGCCGGGATTGATGGTCGATTATGGGGGGTTCATTTCATGCACAATCATTAACATCAGGTCATCATCGTCATTCTTAACAGAAACTACCAATGGTTACCTAATATATAACTGGGTACAAACCTACTTTCGTAAGGTTGGTGTTTAATTAGGGTTTCCAACACAATGACTCTTGGGGACCTGTATTAGTTGAGAGGATGGGAGGTCGGGCTCATCACACCCTTTTGAGGGGAATTGTTGCCTGCTCTAAGAGTCTTTTATAGATTTATGATATATTTGATAATCACTTCATAATATTGATATGAGATCAGTTACCCTAAAAAATGATTATAGGATGATTATATTTATATACAAAATAAAGGGAAACACATTGATGAATAAAAGAAAGGGAATCTCATTAGTGAATACATCTGTATGTACTTGAGGTTCTTTGTTAGTTTCCAAGGAATTGGTAGATTATTATGTGATGATGTCGTATAATTAGGTACTTAGGAATTTGTTGCCATGAAGGGAGGTGCTTAACATTTTGAAGAGGGGATTTTTCCAATATAATGCATCCTACATATCTTGGTTATTATTGGAATCAAAACCAACATAGTTAATTATACCAATGAAATTTAACATCATCTGGAGAGGAAATATGTTTGAGAACTAAGGCACCATATATTTAAGATCTAGTATCGAAGAGACATCACACATATCCTGGTTATAGATGGAATTAGAGTTATTATAGTTCAATCACACCCTTGGAACTAGACTCAAGGTATATGTGAATATGTGTGGGGGTTTTATATCATCTGACTCATCAGATCATACAAATTGGGATTGATTTGGCTAGTGGGTATTCATGATGCCAATGAGGTGTTCATTACAACTCCCTAAGCCCACATGTGATATGATCGATGTAATAAATGAGGGACAACATGTGATGAGCATCATTTCATGTGGGTGTAGGACTTATTTATAGAGAAAAACCTTTTGGATGGTTAATATGGAGCTCAGACCTTAGGGAATCATCCAAAGTATCTTGATTATGGAAGGAATCAGATTCATCATAGTTCAGTTGATCTCTATGTTTGTTAAGGGATGAGGTGAAGGGATCAACCAGTGTGAATGATTGGATATCAATGGGTGAAATGTCGGAGACCTGGGGGTTACATCATAATGGATTTTTATTTGAACTCAAGAATTAGGAAGCCATCCTATGTATCCTGGTTATTGTAGGAATCAGGGTTCTCAGAGTTCAGTTTATTAGTGTTACACAATGTTGTTTCCCAGTAGTGACCAAGTCTTACTCACTAACCCTATCCTATAGTGATCGGTGCTTACACACCGACATTTCTCTTTCCTTGGAAAGGTCTTATGATGAAAATTATATGTCCATTGTCATTCCCTAATCCCATGTGAACTATGAATAGTTTGAGAAACTAGGGGTGAAAAATGATAAGTCTCACTTTTTATGGATGTGGGACTAATTTACTGAGAAATAACTTCGGATGGTTGATATGGACCTAGGGCCTCAAAGATGATTCCTATATATCCTGATTATGGTAGGAATCTAAGTCCTCATAGTTCCATTAATTGGGGGTAACAACCTTACATTGACCTTTGGTCAGGGAATATCATATTATGCCACTGGTTAGGGATTACACATTGTTTTTCCCTATGTTTGGGTATTTCACACTGAGTGTGGACTATGTTATCAATCCCTAGTATGCCTTGATGAACGGACCTACTCCCCTAGCTCACATGTGTTCATTATCTGCTTGACATTCCATGATTTCTTGCTTGACATGTCAGAGAATGTATACCTTTATTTTCCTATGGAAATCATAAAATCTAGGTGACTTGTCTAAGGGATATTACATATATTGGATGGAATGTCTAATGGTTATCACATGATCAAACTTGACTCATCCAATGGATATTGTAAGACCTCGACGGTCGACCCTAGATGCCATCACATGACCTTTATGACTTGTTCAAAGGGTGTCTCATGATCCAACTAACCTTACATAACATCATCATAAGTATTGGATGATACAAATAGAGGGTGTATCAAGAGTTAGTGTGACATGTCTCGGAGGAAATCCAATGTCCTGACTAACATGTATGGAGGGAATCGTGAGACCTGTCTGGCTTTCCTAGAGGGTGTTGCGAGATGAATTTGACATGCCCGAGAGCTACCTAAAGACTCAGATAAGTTGAATAGGTTCCATTTTATGATTCAAGAAACACATCTTATGGAAATCACAATATTTTTATGGTGATCTTGGAGGGATTCAAAATACTTATTTGGTTCACCCAAGGTCTTCATGAGACATTCTTTGAGACATCCTCAAGGTCTTAACATTATCCAAATAGTATATTAAATGGACGTCATGATATATGGGAGACATGCCTTGGTGCTATCACATGTTCAGGAAAATCCACGATAAGCATATAAAGTTAAAGATATATGTGTTTTGAATATTTCTCCCACCACCATTCTTCATTCAAGACTTTATATTTTATATTCCATAGATTTATTCAATGTTAGTTTATTCTATGTTCTGAGTGATCTAGTAGATGTGTGGGATGTTTCTCAAGTGTCCAACCAAAATTTATTCATGTGATCTAGGAGTGATAATGAGAAGTTCTTTATGAAAGTAACATGATCACTCTGGCTATTATTTGATATCTTACATGGCATAAAACTTTATGGTTGTGAGATCCACTGCTTCGAGAAATCCACTATAGTACTGGATCAAGGTTCCAAGTGCTCTTCTTTCCAAAGAGATTTGTCCTTTCTCATGGTTGCGATAGGTAATAGGGAAATTTTCATGATTTTTTTGGGGATTTATAAGCCTCCCCAACCTAATAATTATCTAGTTTTCATGGTACATACTGCAGGAATCTAGGATGTAGCTGGTGAAGAGCTTCTATATCATGTGTCTTCATGAGTCTCTACCTTGAATCACTCTGAGGGCATCACCTGATTTTTATAGAACAAAATTCCTTCCCATAGACACATCATTTTTTGGATTATTACCAACAAATGGGGACTTTTTGAATCATGAATTAAACTTGAAGGTCTTCTATATTGTTATCTAAACATGCCCAAAGAATTTCATGATATTAGGGTTCCTGTTGAAAAGTCGTTGCATTATCTCAGGTGCTTGTATGGTGATTTTCACGAGACAATGATGGCTTTTCAAGGGGAATTCTCAGGACCAGGACAACTTTTCAAGGGGTCTCTTGAGAGTGTGATTCATATATCCTTATAATGTCATGAAAAATTTAAAACCCCAAAAGGCTTTTTTCTCCCCCTCCTATTATTTTCTTTACTTATTTTAAAAGATTCAGATTCATGAATGATTAACTGAGTAATGTAAAAGAAAATGAATCTAACTCTTGATGATGCATCATGTGACCAATAAAGGTTCCTTGTAAATGTGTGATAATTTCATGGAAAAACTCATTCATTTGTCCTTAGGGATCTAAGGGGAAGTGAATGGTCTCTAGGAAATACCCAATTTTCTTCATTTGATGAAGAAAATATGATGATGGGATTTAGTGAGATGAGGAATACATGTTGACATTGTAAGGTAGAGTCTTGTAGAACACTAAGAGAGTGTAACATGAATTTTATGATACTAAGTGGATCTCACCTCATCCCCTTTTATTTCCTTTGTTTTATCATACAGAGGATCGAGGGTTTCATTAATTTCTTGAATGATGTCAAGGAAAATAATTATCCTCATTGGTGATCCATCACATGAGTATTAAAAAAGAAATAGGACTACTCCTTTTGGATATTTTCCTCCTATTTTTGATTTATTTTTTGATGGTGTGTTAGGTGATCATTGGTTGAAAACCGTATGGCTAGGAGGGAGTTTATTTGGCACTACGTGGCCAATGATCATCTAGTGCACCTTTGCGGGAGTGAAAGGACATGTTGATGGGACTTAAAAGGATATTTTACAGGCCATACACTACACACAGTTCATTCATGTGTCTTTATGATGATAAAATTATTTCATATATCTTGGGGGGGGGGGGGGGTACAAGATTTTCATGTCTCAGCTACCTTCTCCTTCCTTTTGTTTTTTATGGAAAATAATACCCATATCTAGGTATTTGTTCACTTACAAATTTTCTAATGATCGTTTGGTGGTAATAAAAAAATACCCCCTTCTAGAGTGACATCCATGAGGACAAGGTCTTGGTCCTAAGGTAATTAAATGCCCTCTTGAGTCTTTGGTGTTTTCATGAATCTGTTTTTAGGGAAACTCCTAGTCTTCTGGGGTTTCGTATGGTCTCAAAAGTATTAGTAAGACCTTTTTATGGAGTGAAAATTTTTGTTGAAATACATAGGCACATATGTAGGATCCATAGGAAAACATGAATAGTCTAGAAAAGGGTCCTTGATTCTTGATATCATTTCTAGGGGCTATGTAAGATTTATGGAGGTAATATTAGTTGAGGGAGAAATACTAGGGATTGTAGTTTTACATTGATATTTGGAGAATGGGTGATATGAGTCAAAAACCAAATGTTTAAGTATGTGAATATGATATGGGGAAGACATGTTGGGTATATACCATGAAATTTTAAGATGTCAGGTTCCACCGTTGTTTTTCTAGGTCTCACAACGATTAAAGCTTCTTTCTCGAAAGGAGGATATTCATTTATTTTTTGGGTCAGGGACCTAATGAATTATTAGAATGGTCAAGTAAAATATTTTTAATAATCATTTCCTAGGGAAATGATAGTTTTTTGAAGACTCAAATGTCTATATCATGATATTGGGTATGGGAGGGAGGCTATCTAGGAAGGGTTTGGAAACCCTATGGTAATCCAGCTATTGATTATGAAGCTTAAACACTACTTCATATTGTTTTTAATCATGAGATGTTGGATTTAAAATGTTTAGTAATGTATTGTCTCATTTCGACCTTGATAAAGGGTACAAAACATGGTTACATAACATAATGGACATCCAACCCACTTGGATAGTTTGGTACAAAGATTATAATTTATGGTCTAAATTGATCTGGTTACAAGGATGATATGGGATAATCATACCTATAGTGGTTCATATCATAAAAATTTGTTGAGTACCTCTTTAGTGATGACATGGCTCAAAAGGATTGGAATGATCTTTTTATAGAGCGATGCATTTGGTTGATGACTCTTGGTGCATATGCAGAAGCCATATGAATACATGAATTTTCAAGAAAAGGGTCCCATGAAGATGGATTTACTTTCAATGGGACATGAAAGGTTGTGGTGATCCAAGGAAACCCAAATCATTAAGTTTTATTTATAGAAAGTGTAATATCCCAGAAGGGGTTTAGCACCCTAATAATTGTGTCACCGCCATGAAAACATATTATCGGGGTGAGGATAAGTGAAAAATCATTAATCTAACTTTTCTATAAACCCATGGGTCAAGTGAGCATAGATTGGATTTAATTAGGGATATCATGTAGAGCCTATGAGAATTGTGAATTATATATTCATGCCCTAATTTTTTCAAAAACCCATGATAAGAAGAGTTTAGTGACTAAAGAAATGGATTTTTATTAGACCACCATTTATGGGTTTTCAGCCTAACTATTTGTGTGTCTCTTTCATTAGTAGTTTAAGGTCATTCAATTTGGACCATTATTATATAGAGTTTAAGGATGTAAAACATTGACCAAAGTTCAATCAGTTTAGATTCATGATACATATGGACCTAATATGGAGGATGATACAGATGTTTCCAATTAGGAAACCCCTGATCCAGAGTACCCCATCATACTTCTGAGTGGGGGATAAGAATATTTTAAATAAAGGATAAATATTCTTAGGTAAATAGTAATGATATGATACCATCATACCAAGAGTATTTCAGATCATACCGAGGTGTTGTGTTCTTCTATTATGATTTCAAGACTCAGAAATATTAGAATGTCCTTTTTGTAGAGTGACACATTTGGTTGATGACCATAGGTGCATATACCAGAGCCATATGTATACATGCATAGTCATGAAAAGGTTCCCTTGAATCCAAGTATGTTTTCCAAGGGGAATGGAACGTTTTTTACAACCCAAACTGCTAGATTCATGATGTTTGGATTAAGGATTGATGGAATTAACCCATATTATGGTTAAATAGGGTAAGGATCTTGTGGTCCCTTGAAAGGGGAAAAAAGGGCAATGTACTGCACTATTTATCATCATGAGGTGGGGATGTTTTCCATGCAGTTTAATGTCATGCAATAAGGACATGATCCATGCAGATTATCAGTATACGGTAAGGAAATTTATTTTATACAATTTTAATGTTATGTGACTAGAATGTTATCCTTGCAAATAAATGTCATGAAGAAAGTACACAATTCCAAGAATTTTAATTTCATGTGGAAAGGATGTACTTAAGTGTAGTTTAATGGAATGCAATATATAATTTTTTTGTGAAGTTTTAATGTAATGTGACCAGGTTGTTTTCCTTGTAGTTTAATGATGTGTAGTAAGGATGTACTTCAATGAAGTTTAACGTCATGCGGTAGGATATACTTTCATTCTGTAGAACAATATGTGGCAAGGATGTGGGAACCAACTTAGAAAAATGTGTGAAGAATATTATATGTTTAAGAAGTCCATGAATAGATCTGACTCATATGTAGGTAGAATTAGCTTGTATGATTAGGTCCCTTATATAGTTTGGGGAGGATTTTTTATTGTTTGTTGCATCTGGGCCCATAATTGAGTATCCAGGAATCACTGCGTATCATGGGATTTCAGGAATCAATCCATACATGGTCATTAAATGGGAAAATGTCTATGTAGGTTTGACCCATATGAAGAGTTGG
The DNA here is from genome assembly GCA_963277665.1 of Viscum album. Taxonomy (NCBI): domain Eukaryota; kingdom Viridiplantae; phylum Streptophyta; class Magnoliopsida; order Santalales; family Viscaceae; genus Viscum; species Viscum album. Next base: position 764,881,840 of record OY728122.1, read on the forward strand.
GTATTGTTTTCATTGATTATGGTAGTAGGGACCATGATTGGTTATCTGGTTGTCACTACATATCCTGTGATGAAAGGAATCAAGATACATATAGTTCTTAAATAACCATTCAATTTAACATCATGTGGAAATGATGTAGATGAACTTACATGAAATGGTAATATTGTATATGGGCCCATGAAGGAAATCTAGGTGTCAATGTGTATCCCATATTGTGGGAATCAAGCCACAATAGTTCTAAATGATGTTTCCTATGTAGGTATGACCAATACACAAATAAAGGGAGAATTTTTATATGTTTATCTCTTGTGACTTGGTCTAGAGTTGGAAATATGGGCACCACTACATATCATGTTAGTAAAGGAATCAAGTCGCACAAAGTTCTTAGAAGATGAATTTCCTATGCAAGTTGGGCCTATATACAAAGAGGTGGAATTTTTATATTTTTCGTGAATGGACCCAGGAATGAAGAGCTGGATATCAATATGTATTATATGATGTTATCAATCAATGCACACAATGTTCTTGAATGCATGTGTGGTAGGAGGCCGACACCAGAAATGATTGTCCTATTTGGTGGGGTCCATATGAATGCATAGTTTTTTGTTATACATGGGACATAAACCGTGCAGTTTAGAATAATGCAACAACATGAGGACCATGATTATCCTATAACAATATTATGTTCCTTATTTGTATAGGGAATCCCATACTAAAATTCCTAATCTCAGGCGAGCTATGCTCAGTTTGAAAAAATATAAATGAAAATGGGTCCCCTCAATATATAGAGGTAATTAGGGATATGATAGGGGTATTTTGTATCATGTGATGGCTAGACAAAGATATTGAATCAATTAATCCCTACATATCTCATGGGAAATGAGAATGATGACTTACATAATTTTGGGAAAACCTGTGTAGTTTAACATCATGCCGAAAGGACATTAGCCATTCAATTTAACATCTTGTTGTAAGGACATTATCCATGCGGTTTAATGTCTTGTGGAAAGGACATGGATCAAATGACATGAAGAAAAATGGAGTTTTTGGATCCATAATGTTTTACATCGTGCAGTGAGGAATTTTTTCATGATGTTTTAATGTCATGTGGTAAGAAAAAGACCATACCTTTTAATGTTATGTATCTAAGACAAGATCGTAAAATTTAACATTATGAAACATGTATAAAACTATAAAGTTTCACATCATGTACCTAGGAAGAATGGAGAGGCTTAAAATATTATGTATTCCCATCTGATAATAGATATGCATTGTATTTCTTAAGAAACCATACATTGTTTAGGGGTGTGACATGCCCCCCATCCCTGGTGGCTAATGAGTAAGATCCATTATTATAGAAATTACATATGATATAAGGCCATTCCCATTTGGGTTCCATCATCGAGGGATTATTTCCTCATATCATTTGGGTTTTGAGAGCCAATACCATCTCCTATTGGAGAAATTAACGAAGTCGAACCTTTTTATTAAAGGCTTGTGCAATTTGATTCTGATGAACTTCATGGTTGTGCAATGTATGAAACCTATTCTCATAAAACTTCACCAATTCATCCAACTAATTTTGTGATTTTTCTTCATCTAAGAGTTGTCCGCAAATGGAAGTTTAGAGTAATGATAGTTGTACTTATATGGGTTATAATTCCTTGGTCACATACACTAATTAGTATGGAGTTTCTTATGTAGCAGTACATGTGGTAGTACTGTAGGCCTAAAAAATAGAGGAGCTTTTAAGACGAATAATTCTTATCCTTTTTCAAGATATTTTGGATTATATTCAATATAGTATTATTGAAGGATTATTTCTATTTATTTTCCACTACATGATAGTGAGATGAATTATTAGACTTCATATTGTACACGAGGTACACTTTCTTCAATTCTGGATAATAGATTTTGGTTTCATTTTCTATCAATATTGTCTGAGGGATGTTGAACCAAGTGATGATAAGGGAATTTAAGAAGTTAATGAAATTATTCATCATGAATTCCTTGAGGTGTATTTTCTCCGCCCATTTGAAATAGAAATCATTATCATTAAGGATGTACTCGAACTACTTAGCTGGGGATGGGTGATATAACCCCACAATATCCATTCCCCAAAAAATGGCCATGATATTTTGTGGTATGTATCAATTTTAGGGGTTGATGGATATATTTTTCATGAATATAGAATGAGTTAAATTTCTTGTTGAATTTCATGCAATATTATTTGATGTTTTCCAATAATATCCCAATCTCTTGATTTGGTGGGAGATCCTTATTTGAGATTGATTGGTTCCACAAGATCTATCCTAGTCTTCATCAAGGATAGAGAGAATGCATCCTTATGATATGTATAGGGGTCTGATTCCATATAATCCACAATTATAGTGGTCCTTATTCTCATTTTCACCACTATGCATAGTAAAGTTCGCTATAGGGTTCCAATTTTTTTTCTTCTTTCTCTATCTATCGAGAGAGTCCCATTTTGAAGACAGCAGATAATAGGCTCCATCAACCCTGAGGTGGTCATTGGTTCATCATTTTTTTAGGTGTTGTTGAAATAATTGGTCCCTTCCATATCACATAAGATGATCTATGGGACCGTTTTCAATTTGTGATATAGAAAATTACCTTCTCTTGATTAGGGTTAGCTAGGATGGTGGTTGTATTAGCCAACGTATCGACATGATAATTCTGTGATCAAGGAACATCATGTAATGTGTGATAAAAAAACTCTAACATAATTCCCCTAACATAACCAATAATAGGGGAAATTAATTCCCTTTATAAGGCAATATTCTCTATTTATCTACTTTATCAATATCCTTAAATCCCCTTTGATATCCCGATATAATATTTGATGCTATAGAGATAGTTCCAAACCAGAAATGAGGGATTGATATTCGGTCTCATTATTTATGTTTCTATTGGATAGTGATAATGTTTAGGGATAAAATAATTTGACTGGTGAGACTAATACAATCCCTAGATCAAACTGATTATATTTCGGGTTTTCTATAATTTTACCATCATGACTTCGGGAGTTTCCATGAAAATACATCTCCAATGTCTGAGGTGTGTCCCTGGCATAGAATACATCCTCATATGGAAGATAAGTGTCCACCAATGTATTTTTGGGGGATGGATGTGCTGCGAGGAAATCCTATAGGGATTTCCCTTTCACTAACATCTATGACATGAACTGGATAAAGTATTGCTTTAGAATGACAGCCCATCGGGCTGAGTTCCTCATCAGAGTAGGGAGGCCAAGGATGTTTTTGAGAGTATCAATAAGAGATATTAGATTGAATTTCTGGTTCTACATGTAATTCCTCATCTATTTAACTATAAAAATTTGTGCAGGGTAGTTCTTCTCGACATCAGTGTATCGGGCCTCAGTACCTAGAATGGTCTGACTGAGGTAGTAGAGACTGTTATCACTCTATACATCATTTTTCTATATAAAGAGGGAAATTATTGATAATTCCATGGTATTTGCATATAATATGAGTGGCATACCTTCCACCAGAGGAATCATAACTTGTGGGTGTGGAAGATACTACTTTATACTTTTGAAGTCTCTTAGAAATCAGCATCTCATTGATATGTCATTCCCTTATTCATTTTTCTAATGAAGGGGAGAGATTTTCCATATTGGTTGTAAATGAATCGCCAAATGTAAGAGAGGTTCCCTTGGAGAACTCTTAGTTCTTTGATAATTATGGGGGATGACATTGCTACGATAGATGTTATCTTCTCCAGGTCAACCTTGATGTCACAGTGGTGTACCATAAGGCGAAGGAACTTCCCCAATTATTCCTAAAAGTGAAATTTATAAGATTCGTCTTCAATATATAGTATAATAGCTTTTTAAAGATTGTTTTGATATACCTGAGGTGATCACACTTTTTTTGGATCTGACTAAGAGTTCATCATTAACACATTCAACAACCTTTACCTGGAATGGATAAATGATAAGATATATGGGATATTGGTATGTGGTTCTAGAGTTATTCATGACAAATGGAATGACTTGATAGAATACATCACCTGAGTTGATATGAAGTTAGTGGTTTCTTCATCTTCAGGTGACATCTTGATTTGAATGTATCCCACATACCCATCCATTAAGGAAAGGTCTTGGATGGAAGATGTTTCATTGATCAATAGTTTTGTGATCATAAATGAGAAATATTCATTTGGTAAATGTCGATTAAGGTCTCTAAAAGAGATAGATACCATCATTTTCCCATTCCTTTTATTGACTGGGATGATGTTGGTGAGCTATATTGGGTATTTCACTTCTTAGACAATGTTGGATTTGATCAATTGTCAAATTCCACCTCTATATTGGTTTCATGAGAGGGGTAGATCCATTTAGTTTATATCTTGAAGCCTGGATTCTAATCAAGTATACCGAGATCGTGCATTTCCACATATGGATTCAATATAGGAATATTTTTGTTTTTCCAAGTGAATACATATCGGTGATGAATTAAAAAGGTGATTACATCTCTTATTATTCATGGGGAATGGTGTCACTAATCAGAGTAGGATGAGGGAATTATTATATTCCCCTATTATTTTTCTTGAACTCATCATTGGTGGTGGAAAAACCTTCCTCTAATGCGGGTGGGGAGTTCCTAAGGCCATCCTCATCATTTGCCAACTCTGATTTCATAGAGACATTTCCAGACAAATATGGAAATATGGGGACTCTTACATTATTTTCAGAAAGGGTAAGGATATGATAAGAGACATTACCAAACCTTCTACCTATGTCATTGTAATGAGATGCCCAATATTATTGTTTTCTACTCCATTACTAGGTACAAGCGAAGCTTGCACACCTAGGGTCAAGTCTATCAACTCGACTAGATTTTTGGAGAGAATATAGTCACTATCGATCATACTCTAGGGAATTTTAGGGGTGTTCGCCCAGCCATTGGGGGCTATAGCATATGTATCATTATATTTCATTGGTTTACTGCTTTTACTTTTATAAAAAATTTCTTTAGTAAATGTGGATTCAGAATTTTATGAGGGTGTTCTTTCATCATGCTGTATGTCGAACTTTCCATAAATTTGTAACTTCAAACATTGATGGAATGTTAAAGGTATCACATGGTGTCTATGGATAAAGGGACTTCTGAGTAGGAAATTATATGTGGTGTCTTACTGCATAACCATAAACTATACTTCATATGTTAGTTACCCAAACTGATCTTTGATTTTGATCTTACCATGTGGTAATTTCTCATTCGTATCATACCCTTGTGTAAGAACCTGGTTCTTAGTTTTGAGGTACGGGATTCTTCTTTTCCCTTTTCCTTAAGTGTTTTTGAGAAAATATGGAAAATGGGGAAAAATACCAAATTTTGGAACTACACGCCCTGTACTTTTCCAAATGCCGTGTACTTTTGGCCATGTGGGGATGAGTACACGGGGCGTGTATCCATGTCAGCGATGAAGGGTGTAGGAACCGACTACACACTGTGTAGTGGTCCCTTACACACCGTGTAGTCAGTCGACATTCCAAAACAGTAAGGTGGTGGAGCAGCTACCAGCTGGACAACAGTACACGCCGTGTACTCAAGAGTACATGCCGTGTACTAATGTCGACAGATGAACAGTGTGGCGGTGCCGCCAGAGGAACAATTAAATGAAATGAGTACACACCGTGTACTTGTAAGTACACGCCGTTTACTTTGTTTTTTTCACTTAAAATGGGCAGTAGCCTCCCCTGTTCACAGGGAAGGCTTAGAACGGGAAGAGAGGTCGGGAGAGGACGACCGAACCTTTGGAGATCCGCCGGGCGCACGTCTGGAATCTGATTCCGCTTCAGACGATCTCGTTGGAACCACACGGGTAATCCATCTCTTCTTCTAGCGTGTTGCTGACCAATTATTCCCCTAACAGAAGTTATTTGGGTTTAAGAGAGTTTTCTTCTTCATCATATCTACGTCGTATTTGGGCATTTCAAGAATCGACGTTCGTGTATAGCGCTCGTTGGCGTATAAGGTAGGTGGCTTGGTGTTTATTTTTCCAACTGTCATGTGTTTTGTGCATTTTTGTGCCACAAACCCATGTTGGGGTGTCGTGTGGAAGAGGAAATTGCTATAATAAACACCTAGAATTTAGTAGGTGATTATTTGTGATATTAAAATGCTGGTAGGGATCGTTTCTTGGATCTAGAACCACCCCGGGGGTGTGTTCCACTGTTTAGCCATTTGGATAGGATACCCGAGGGTATAACTTTAAAGTAGTAATTGTAGAATTTCCTTGAGAGGAATTTCTTGTTTACTGCTTATTTACTTGTTGGGCATGGCCCAGTTACCTGTTTAGCCTGAGGGTATTGTTGTGATTAGCCTGTGGGCACTGCACTATTTAGCCTGTGGGAAGTAGTTATTTTAGCCTGAGGGAAACTTCTTCCGTGCCTGTGGGCAGCTGACTCTGTGCTTATGGGTGAGACTACCTATGCCTAAGGGAAAACTCTGTTATGCCTAAGTTCAGATTCTTGTATTAGATACTCTTTAACTGAGGGTAGGGGTTTACATGTCCGAGGACATTATCTGGTTATTTAGAATATTCAATGTGGTGATATTTTAAATTAAATGATTAAATGAATAATGAAATGGAAATATAATTAGTAATTAGTAACTTTTGAGTACTTCTTACTTTATTTAATTTTACTAATTCACACTATTATTGCATGTTTTCACGTAGTTGTGCACAAGCCTTTGGTGGGTGCCTACTAAGATATATTTCTCACACCCTATTTGGGCCATGCTTTTTGGCCCAAATAGATTACGTTTCTGCAGGTGTGGATAGGGGCAAGAGTCCCTATACAGGTAATTGACTGTTTCTGTGGAGTAGTAGGGCATGGGACCGAGCCTAGGCTCGCGATGCCGCTGCTAGTTGTTTGGTTTTGATTTGCTGTACTCTAATTTTTGCTGTACTGTACTGATGTATAACATGTTCTGGATGTTTTCTTAGAACTTGAGACATGTTGCATCATTGTCTATATACTGTTAGTTATATTCACTGCTGTTGTTTATTTCAGTTGTGTATGGTTTACTGCTTCCGCTGCATGTTGTATGTTTTAATTTATATTCCACTGCTCTATACTTAGACAAATGAGGGCATAGTTTCCTCACTATCAGACCTGGGCCCTCGCTGCTAGTCGACAGCCTCTGGAATTTGGGGAAATGCGCTTGAGGTCACGTGGCAAACCGGGTTCAGGAAACCTGTTGAGTGGCACCCGGACCCGGGATGTTACAAAGTGGTATCAGAGGGTGTTCTTTTCTTTGACTTACTATTTGGAGCCTTAGTCAGGGATAGGACGGACCGATAGTTGGTAATAAGCTGTCCCCGGGCGTAGCTAACCCATGTACAGGGAAAAGCCAATTTACCTCATGTTGCAATTTTACCGATTTTTCAATTTACAGTTGATTTGTTTTCACCGTTGGGTGACACACTTGAGATTGTTATGTTTATCATTTATCGGTGGGTTCTATTTATTTTCTACCCAATGAGATTAGGGTATTCCGTCTCATGCATCATATAGGCACATGCTAGATATCACATGCCATGCATAGTTTCTATGCCATGTAGGTGCATTAGAAATTGCATGTTGTTGTGATAGTTTTTGTGTTAGAAAATCATGCTGTTGTGATAGCTGCTCAGATAAAATACCTGCTGTGTGATAGGGTAATTTTATGTGAGCTTGTTTATCGAATGGACGCCAAACTTTGGTTTTTTGGGGAGTATGGCCCCCCATTGACCGGAATTTGGTGGACCATTGAATGTTTACTTGTTATAACAGAGATAAGATGTCAACCTTTTATTCGTGGGGAGTATGGGCCCTCATGGGTAAGAATTTGACACTTAGGTGTTCTTTTGCAGTATTTCTGGGTTCCGGGGAAGTTTCTGAGGAATATTGTCCGGAAAAACAAGAATATATGCCGTGTAGGACCTCATACACATCGTGTATGTTCTTCTATTCAGGAAGAAAAATAAACTTTTTAGGTACACGCCATGTACCCTGAGTACATGCCGTGAAGTCTCTTCCCGTGTCACAAACCGTGTGGGCGGCGACACGGGGAAGGGAAGAGATTGGGTAAAACACGATGTGTACATGATGTTCACGCCGTGTAGTGTTGACCCGGAGTCCGGCCGTGAACTCAAAACATGGGTCGGTGAACTCCTGCACAGAACACGCCATGTCAATGATGAACACATCGTGTAGTGTGACCTGGGGACTCGGTCGTGTAACTAACAACACGGGTCAGAGTCACCTCTCATTGAACACGCCGTGTACCTATGGGACACGCCGTTTAGTCTTGTCCGAGGATAGACCGTGTGAACTTAGCTATGTGGTGGGGAAATGGGGTGGTGTACACACCGTGTGCGGGTGTAACACGCCGTGTAGTGTCAAGCCGAGTAGTCGGCCGTGTCACAGACGACACTGGAAGTTGGAAAATAACACCATACACACCATGTAGATATTATACACGCCGTGTAGTTTTTTTTGAATGGAAGTCGTGTGGCTTAGCCCTGTGTAAGGACCTGGACATGGGAAGGGAAGTCAAGTACACGCCGTGTAGATAGTATACACTCCGTGTAGACAGTATACACGCCGTGTAGTCTTGTTTTGAAATTTTTTAAATGCCTTCTTCCTCGTGTTCCCTTTGTGGTTCCTTCACTTTCAGTCTTAATAATCTTGAATCTAAGGCGTGCCTTTGACCTTGTAGTGTCATGCCACCTAGACGACTGCACGTTGTTCGCCAGGAGAGCGGAAACGATTATACTCTAGAGATGGTGGGCCACGGGCTACCAGTGGATCCTACAGCAGAGAGAGATGTGGCGCCAGCTGTTATACCAGACACAGGCACGGAGGCTCAGTTCCATGAAGGCTTTATGCGGTTCATGCAGACCTTTCAGGGAGCACCGCATGCTGCCACATCTATGGCCGAGCTGACTCGTATCTTCCAGCAGTAGCATCCGCCTACGTTTTCAGGGGATGGAAGACCACAGACTGCAGAGTCTTGACTGGGGTGGATGCAGACTATTTTCGAGCATCTTGAGACACCTCTAGACCAGAGGGTCAAGCTCGCGACTTATATGCTGCGTGATTCCACCAAGAGGTGGTAGGATGTTACCACCCAGTCAGAGAATCACAGGGACATGGAATGGGAATATTTTCAGGTAGTCTCCTATGACTTCTTCTTTACAGAGACGCTGAGGGAAGATAGAGATTTAGAGTTCATGAATCTGCAGTAGGGCGCTATGTCGGTGAAGTATTGTGCTGCTCATTTCACCGAGCTTCAGCATTTTGCACCCGTTCTGGTGGGTGATGAGACGTTGAGGGATAGAATCTTTGAGTATGGTCTTCGATATGACATCTGAGTGCTGGTGAATGATTTCATGTTTCCTAATGTACACGCTATTGTGAATCAGGCACTGATTATAGAGAGGAACCTGTGGGAATCTAGTGGTGTGGGCCAGGGCGGTTCAGCACCAGTTACCGGTACTATTTCTACTGGTAAGAGGAAGAGACAGATGGACTTCTCTTAGGGTGGTAGTACCAGTCAAAAGAATGCTTCAGGTGGACAGGTCATGTGCTACCAGTGTGGTAGAGAGGGGCACAAGAGGCCACAGTGTCTATGTGATCCAGTGGAGTGCCGAGCTTGCGGCAAGATGGGTCATCTGCAGCGCTTTTGCAGGGAGTTTCCATTGGTGGCTAGTGAGATGGGTTCTTTACAGACTCCGCGTACGGGAGCAGGACCAATGGATTTTTACTAGTCAGAAAACTGGAATACGTTAGGGCATGTAGGCAGAGATGGTGGTCATGGCCGTGGAAGCCAGACACCAGGATCTCAGAGGCAGCAGGGCGGGACAGCTCAGGGTAGCCAGGCTATGTCGCAGGGCCGCGACACTGGACAGGCATATGCAATGCAACAGACCCAGCAGGAGCAGGATCCTAGACCTTCTACAGTCAGAGGTACTATTCTAGTAGCTTCTGTCTTATCTTCAGTACTTTTTGATACGGGTGCTATGCATAGTTTCATATCTGTACCCGTTGTGGAGAGCCTTGGTCTTGGTGTTTCTTCTTCTTCCGATACCATGATGCTAGACACTCCGTTGGGGACTAGAACGGCTGGTGTGTGTCAGTGAAAGGAGTGCCCCCTTGAGGTTGGTGGGTGTCATTTTCTTTGGGACCTATATGTCTTGGAGATGACGATCTATGACGTCATTCTCGAGATGGACTAGTTGGTTCCCTATCGAGCCTTTGTAGACTGCTATCGTCGCAGGGTGCGTTTCACATCACCAGAGGGCAGAGAGTTTCTATATAAGGGAGAATGGGATGTTCAGGCGAGTCGAGCTGGAACAGAGCATCATGGACGAGGTGGAGTCACAAACCAGATTGTGAGATTATTTCTGAATGATCAGGGGACTTGTCAGACAGATTTCCCTCTAGTGGTTGATTGTTTCACGAATGTTTTCTTGGACGACTTTTCAGGTCTACCTCTGGTGCGTGAGGTGGATTTCTCTATTGAGATCGTGCCAGGCGTAGCACCGGTGTCCATTCCTCATTATAGGATGGCTACACCAGATTTGCAGGAGCTCAAGAGGCAGTTAGAGGAGTTACAGGAAAAGGGTTTTATCCGACCCAGTACTTCACCATGGGGTTCACAGGTCCTTTTCGTGAAGAAGGCGGATGGTACCATCATACTATGCATGGATTATCAGAAGCTGAACCAGTTGACAGTTAAGAACCGACATCCCTTACCGAGGATTTATGATATTTTTTATTAACTTCGTCGAGCATGAGTGTTCTCGAATATTGACTTGATGTCAGGATATCATCAGCTACGCGCGAGACCATCAGATATACCGATTACGGCTTTTCGGAGCAGATATGGTCTGTACGAGTACTTGGTTATGTCGTTCGGACTCACGAATGCGCTATAAGTTTTCATGGCTCTGATGAATCATGTATTCAATCTATATCTTGATTCTTTTGTGGTAGTATTCGTGGATGACATCTTAGTGTACTCTCACACTCGACACGACCATGCCACCCATCTTGAGATCGTATTGAGTAAACTGAGAGAGCATCAGCTATATGATAATCTATCAAAGTGCCACTTTTGGATGGACCAGATTCACTTCCTGGGTCATATCATCTCAGAGGTAGGAGTTTCAGTAGACCCAGAGAAGGTGAGGGCAGTAGTTTCCTAGGAGTAGCCTAAGAACATGTTTGAGATATGAAGTTTCTTGAGACTGGCTGGTTACTACAGAAGCTTTATATAGGACTTCTCCCACTTAGTAGCACTATTGACAGGTCTGACTAAGAAGGGTGTGAAGTTCGTTTGGTCAGAAGCTTGCAATACAACTTTTTAGGAGAAGGGAAGGCAGATATCAGCACCGATCTTGATACTCCCAGAGCAAGGGAAGATCTATATAGTTTACTATGATGATTCATGGATTGGGCTGTGAGTAGTGTTGATGCAGGGAGACCTAGTTGTTGTGTACGAGTCTCAGTATTTGAGGCCACATGAGAGGAATTACTTGACGCATGATCTCGTGTTGGCTGCAGTTGTAAATGCGTTGCACTGTTGGAGGAATTATCTACTGGGAGAGCATTTTGTGGTTTTCACCGACCACACAAGCCTCAAGTATATCTTTACTCAGCGTGACCTGAATCTGAGGCAGAGGAGGTGGGTCGAGTACCTACAGTCCTTCAATTTTGAGCTTGCCTATACACCTGGTAAAGGTAATGCAGTAGCTGATGCACTGAACAAGAATACTCAGATACATGCAGTGCAGGAGGCTAGTGGTGAGTGGGAGCTTATGGCTTTGTTCTTTGAGATGCATCTGGAGGTGCGTGACAGTCAGGAGCAGACTTATATTTCATCTTTAGCTGTGACTTCTACCCTCCTGGACAGAGTGATGATGAGGCAGCTATCATATCCAGAAGGCCTAGTTCTACGGGATTCAGTGGCAGGTGAGGACCCTTCTCCTGGTTGGACGGAAGGAGATGACGAGGTCCTGCATTTCCATGAACGAGTATGGGTTCCAGGGGATATATGTGAGGATCTGATGCGGGAGTTTTATGCTTCAGCTTGGGCGGTTCATCCTGGGGTTACCAAGATGTACCGTGACTTGAGGCGTCAGTACTGGTGGCCGGGTATGAAGAGAGAGATAGCTAGTTTTGTTACGTGGTGTTCCACCTGTCAGCAGGTGAAGGCAGAGCACCAGAGGCCAGCTGGGCTATTACAGCAGTTACCCATTCCAAAGTGGAAATGTGATGATGTTGCAATGTATTTCATGACTCGGTTGTCGAGGTCACCTAGAGGAAATACTACCGTATGGGTTGTTGTGGACAGACTCACAAAGGTAGCTCACTTCTTTGCGATCAATGAGACATTCGGTGTTGAAAAGCTTGAACAACTGTATATGTGAGAGATCGTACGTCTTCACGGGGTCCCTCGTTCTATCGTTTCAGATAGGGACGCCTACTTTATGTCTCGTTTCTGGCGAAGTTTTCAGAGGGCACTGGGTACACAAGTGTTTCTGGGCACAACATACCACCCTAAGACCGATGGCCAGTCAGAGCGTACAATATAGGTGCTTGAGGACATGCTGAGTGCATGCGTCCTAGACTTTGGGGGCTCTTGGGAGAAGCATATACCCCTAGTCAAGTTTGCCTATAACAATATTTTTCAGGAGACTATTGAGATGGCACCATACGAGGCTCTATATGGTAGGCCATGCTGATCACCATTGTGCTGGTCAGAGGCAGGTGAGACAGTTTTACTGGGACCATGTCTCGTGCAAGAGACTTCTGAGCAGGTCCAGTTGATTCAGAAGCGGATGGCTACCGCTCAGTCTCATTAGAAGTCTTATGCTGATAGCCACAGATGACCTTTGGAGTTCGTGGTCGGGGATCAAGTTTTCTTGCGTGTTTCGCCGAGGCTGGGACACAAATGGATCAGGATACAGGGTAAGCTTTCACCGAGGTATGTGGGTCCATTTGAGATTCTGGAGAGAGTCGGTCCGGATGCATATCGGTTGCAGTTACCGCAATGGTACTGACCCATGCACGACGTCTTCCATGTATCTCAGTTACGCCGCAATCATTCAGACCCGTCTCACACCTTTCATCCAGAGGAGGTTGAGCTTCAGGTGGATGCATCCTTTGAGGAGCATCTGATTCGTATTGTTGATAGGATCACGAAGGTTCTCCGAGGCCAGTCATTTCCACTCATACGGGTGATATGGAAACAAGGCCGAGTGCAGGATGAAACCTGGGAGCGGTAGACCGACGTACGTGCTCAGTGGCCAGAATTGTTCACGGCTATATCCTCGCCACCCTTGGAAAGGCAATTTGGGGATGAATTTATATAAGAGGGGAAGTTTGTAAGAACCCGATTCTTAGTTTTGAGGTACAAGATTCTTCATTTCCCTTTTCATTAAGTGTTTTTGAGAAAATATGGAAAATGGGGAAATTCCCAAATTTTGGAACTATACACCGTGTACTTTTCCACACACTGTGTACTTTTGGCCATGTGGGGATGAGTACATGGGGTGTGTAACCATGTTGACGACAAAGGGTGTAGGAACCGACTACACGCCATGTAGTGGTCCCTTACACGCCATGTAGTCAGTCGGCAGGCCGAAATAGTAAGGTGGTGGAGCAACCACCAGCTGGGCAATAGTACACACCGTGTACTCAGGAGTACATGCCGTGTACTCATGTCGACGGATGAACAATGTGGTGGTGCCGCCAGAGGAATAGTTAAATGAAAGGAGTACACACCGTGTACTTGGAAGTACATGCCGTGTACTTTTTTTTTATTAAAATGGGAAGTAGCCTCCCCTTTTCACAGGGAAGGCTTATAATGGGAATAGAGCTCGGGAGAGGATGGACGAACCTTCGGAGATCCGCAGACCGCACGTCTGGAATCTGATTCCACTTCGGACAATCTCGTTGGAACCGCACGGGTAAGCCCTCTCTTCTCCTTGCATGTTGCTGACCAATTATTCCCCTAACAGGAGTTATTTGGGTTTAAGAGAGTTTTTTTCTTCATTAGATCTATGTCGTATTTGGGCGTTTCGAGAATCTCCATTCGTGTATAGTGCTCATTGGCGTATAAGGTAGGTGACTAGGTGTTTGTTTTTCCAACTGTCGTGTGTTTTGTGCGTTTTTGTGCCACGAACCCATTTTGGGGTGTCGTATGGCCGAGGCCATTTCTATAATAAACACCTAGAATTGAGTAGGTGATATTTTGTGATATTAAAATGCTGGTTGGGATTGTTTCTTGGATCCGGAACCAGCTCGGGGGTGTGTTCCACTGTTTAGACGTTTGGTCAGGATACCTGAGGGTATGCCTTTAAAGTAGTAATTGTAGAATTTCCTTTAGAAGAATTGCTTGTTTACTACTTATTTACTTGTTGGGAATGGCCCGGTTACCTATTTAACCTGAGGTCGTTGTTGTGATTAGCCTGTGGGCACTGCACTATTTAGCCTGTGGGCAGTAGTTATTTCGGCCAGAGGGCAACTTCTTCCGCGCCTGTGGGCAGCTGACTTTGTGCCTGTGGGCGACACTACCTACGCCTGAGGGAAAACTCTATTATGCATGAGGGCAGATTCTTATGTTGGATACTCTTTACCTGAGGGTAGGGGTTTACATGTCCAAGGACATTAGCTGGTTATTTAGAATATTCACTGTGGTGATATTTTAAATTAAATGATTAAATGAATAATAAAATGGAAATATAATTGGTAATTAGTTACTTTTGAGTACTGCTTACTTTATTTTATTTTACTACTGCACACTATTGTTTTATGTTTGCATGCATTTGGGCACGGGCCTTTGGTGGGTGCCTACTGAGGTATATTTCTCACACCCTGTTTGGGTCATGCTTTTCGGCCCAAACAGATTACGTTTCTGTAGGCGTGGATAGGGTAAAGAGTCCATATATAGGTACTTGACTGTTGTTGTGGAGTAGGAGGGCATGGGACCGATCCTAGGATCATGATGCCGCTGCCAGTTGTTTTTTTTTTGATTTACTATACTCTACTTTTTTCTATATTGTACTGATGTATAACATGTTCTGGCTATTTTCTTAGAACTTGAGACATGTTGCATCATTTTCTATATACTGTTAGTTATATCCACACCTATTTTTTATTTCAGATGTGTATGGTTTACTGCTTCCGTTGTATGTTGTATGTTTTAATTTATATTCCGCTGCACTACACATTGAAAAATGAGGGCATAGTTTCCCCACTATCAGACATGGGCCCTGGCTACTAGTCGGCAACCTCTGGAATTTGGGGAAATGCGCTTGAGGTCACGTGGTGAACCGGGTTTGGGGCACCTGTTGAGTGGCACCCGGACCCGGGAAGTTACACCTTGAATGGTCATATTTGTGGTAGATAATTTCCCTCTAATATATCCGAAACATTGGAGGGTTTGAATTGGGATGAGGTTTATCTTGGTTCCATTATCAATTATGTAACATCCCGATTCTGGAAGCGACCCAGAGGTTCCCTGTAACTGGTTTGTCACATTTCCCCAAGCACATTTCCCCAAACACCAGAGGCTACCAACTAGTAGCGAGGGCCTTGGGTGTGATGGGGGGAGACTATGCCCTCATTGGAAGAGTAACACCGTGGAAAAAAACAAAATAAGTAGCATAAACAGTGTCAAACCATACAAAAGTAAACATCCAAATATTGTAAATAATAAATTAGAGTACACATATATATATCGATGATTCATGATACATATGTCTAGGAAAATTGCCAAAAAAATAAAAATGCTGGAATACAACAGTACTAAAACAAAGTACAAAAGAAAACAAGTAAACAACTTCTCAACAACGCAAGACTAGATTGGTCCCATGCTCTCCATCTCCACATCAATCAAGTACCTGAAGTAGAAGGGAGTTTTCCCTTATCTATACCTGTAACAATATAATCTGTTTGGGCCCAAAAGCATGTCCCAAACAGGGTGTGAGACTAAATCCCAGTAGGAAACAACTATGAGATCTGTGCCTAACAATCAGTGAATATATGGAAGGTAAAGTACTGAATGTAGTAAACAAGGAAGTACTCAGTATTAAACAATCCACAGATCAAAGCATTAAAATCACCACATAACATGCCATAGCTAATCAAAACAGATAAACACAACATGTAACACTATGGGAAGTACCCAAAGCCTATCCCCTCTTGTCCTACCTAGAAACACAAGCAAGTAGAAAAACACAAGGTAAGCCTCTGGGAAGTACTCATAGCCTATCCCCTCTGGTCCTACCTAACAAGTACAAGAAACCCACTGTGTAGTACACTCAGTCTAACCCCTCTGGTTCAGCTTAAGCATAGACTCTCTAAGGAAGCACTCACTTTCAATTCCTCCTATAGTCTCATATCGGTATCTAAAGGCACTCCAGGGATGAAGTTACATTACATTACCTATGTGGCCCACATCGAGGAACCACAGACACTCTGAGGAACCACGCAACGTCAATTCCCCCTGTGGTCTCGCATCGTAAGTAAAATAGACACTCTAGAGAAGCCCTGAACATCCATTCTCCCTATGGTCTATACACCAGGTTTTTATGGCCCTGTGTAATTCAAGCAAGTTTAGCAGCATGTATCTGCAAAGGTAAACCTCAATAACTACTTGGCTAGCACTCTAAAACATAACATCATTACAGAACAACAGTTACACCGTCTTACAATACTAGGCATGGAAAAGTAAACAGCAGCCTAACATGAAAACTAGACCCAAAGGTCAAAACAGGAAAAAATTTTATGGGAAAAACAGAAAAAGCACAAAAATACACCCTATTCACAATCATTTATCATTTACTCAAGCATACAAGCATAACAGGAAAAAATAGGGATAAAACGGTAAACACGCAATACCCTGTTCATGGGTATTAGGGAAATTTAAACACAAAACTCAAATACATTCAATATAAAGGAAAAAAACACCTACATAGACATTAATAGATCACTATATGTGAACCTCGAGGCTTGAATCACCTTAGAATGCAAAAAATCTATGAAAACGTTTAAAACGTTCAATAGAGGATAACTTGAGAAAGAAGAGGAAACATGAAACAAGGATCAAGGAGAAGACAAAGATTACTGAGGTGATCCCAACATAATCGACGACAGTCGAATCAGAGATCTAATGGAGTCTTGGGGGCTTGAAGAAGGATCTTGGTCATATGGGTTCTCTTGGACAAACGAGACCTAGAAGATAGGTGTTCTGTCCGTCAGACGTGACCCTGGTGCGTTTAATGAAAAAAAGAACGTACATAGTGTGTAATTTTTAAGTACACAATGTGTACTTTCCATTTTCATACCCCGCATTAGGTGGCCTCTAGGTCATCCTCACATGACCGTTTGCATGGCCTCTACGCAACCATCACACGGCTACCCGCGGTAACCGAGTGCACGGCGTGTACTTTGAAAATTTCTAGAAATTCCCCTTTCCCTAAAAAAAGACCAGAAGAAGGAAACATACCTGAAAAGAAGGACCAGGTTCTTACAAACTTCCCCCGTCAATGAAATTCGTCCCCGAATTTCCCTAGAAAGGCGGTGTAGAAGAAGAAACCCCAAACCGCTCTAGCCACTATGATCATGTGTCTGCCTCCCTCTCCCAAGTCTCATCCTGTACATGCCCGTGCTGCCAAAGCACCCATACTAGAGGAACATACCGACCATGGACAACCTTCGTACATTGATCCACAATCCGGATAAGATGCTCCTCAAAGGATGTATCCACTTCTAACTCAACTTCCTCAGGTTGGAAGATGTGAGATGGGTCTGAGAAGTAACATAGAAGCTGAGAAACATGGAAGACATCGTGCATAGCCCGGTACCTCTAAGGTAACCGCAAACGATAGGCAACCGACCCAACTCTATCCAACACCTCAAATGTCCTGACGTACCTCTGTGAATGATTGACCTATATCCTAATCCTCTTGTGTCCCAACATCAGTGTGACATGCATGAAAACCTGATCCCTAACCTCGAACTCTAGAGGTCATCTCGGCTGATCAGCATAAGACTTATGTCGAGACTGCGCAATAGCCATCCTCTTCCAAATCAACTCTATCTGCTCTGTGGTATCCTAAACAAGACGAGGTCCCAGCAAAGCTGCTTCTCCTACCTCCAGCCAACATAAGGGTGATCGTCATGGCCTACCATAAAAAGCCTCATAAGGTTCCATCTGAATGGTTTCTTGAAAGATATTGTTGTAGGAAAACTCCACCAGAGGTACATGTTTCTACAAAGAACCTCCAAAATCCAGAATTCATGCTCGGAGCATGTCCTCAATAACCTAAATCGTATGCTCAGACTGGCTATCTATCTGAGGGTGGTAGGCTGTACTCAAAAGTACATGTGTAACCAACACCTTCTGAAGCCCTTGCAAGAACGGAGAAGTAAAACGTGCATATCTATCTAAAATAATGGAGTGTGGAATTCCATGTAAGTGCACAATCTCACAGATTTTCAACCATCCCATCTCATCAACACTGAAGGTCTCTTTGATTGGAAAGAAGTGAGAAACCTTCATGAGTCTATCAATGACAACCCATACTGCATCATTTCCTCATGGAGACCTCAGAAAACCTATCATGAAATCCATTGTGACATCATTCCACTTCCACTCGGGAATGGGTAACTGCTGTAAAATCCCTACTGGTTGCTGATGCTCCGCCTTCACCTACTGAAAGGTGGAACACTTCATGAAAAAACTTGCAACATATATCTTAATACCTGGCCATCAATACTGACAGTGTATATCACAATACATCTTGGTGGCACTAGGATGAACTGCCCAAACTGAGGAATGAAAGTCCCACATCATCTCCTCGCATATGTATGCTGGCACCCAAACGCACCTCTGGAAACACAAGATATCATCCTCTCCTATGGTCCTTCCTGGAATAGGGTCCCCTCTTGACACAATCTCCCGTAGGACTAGGCCTTCTGAATCTGATAGCTTCCTCACTCAAAGATGATCAAGAAGAGTAGAGGTAACAACCACAAAAGAAAGAAAATTCTTCCCCTGCCTGTCACAAAACTCTAAATGCATATCCGAGAACAGAGCCGTGAACTTCCATTCTATGCTGGCCTTCTGAACTACTTGTATCCTAGTCCTCCTGCTCAGTGCATCAACCACTGCATTTCCTCTCCCAGGCGTGTAGGCAAGATCAAATTCAAAAGACTGAAGGTACTCAACCCACCTTCGCTGTCTCAAATTCAGATCATGCTGAGTGAAAAATTACTTGAGACTCTTGTGGTTGGTGAAAACCAAAAAATTCTCTCCCAGTAGATAATGTCTCCAACAGCGTAAGGCATGGACAATAACATCCAACTCAAGATCATGCATCGGGTAATTCCTATCATGTAACGACCCAATCTTTTTGAGTAGTATATTAACTTACTCTTAATGTTTTAATAAGATTTTAATGGTTAATGCAGAAAGAGGAGTCTATGGCTTCATCTAGTAGACTCGACCCTTATGAAGCCCACTTATCAGAGCTTGGGAAGGAGGTAGCATCTGTGGGCTTCGCTTTGGACCAAGCCCAAGCCGAACTCCAGCGTGTCAAGCTTGAACGGAAACGCCTACGGGAGAAGTTCAAGTCAGTAGAGATTACTACTAGGGCAATGTTATCTGAGCCTCCCTCAGATTCTCTCACCATAGCACACCTTACACTTAGGTCTTATGCCGGTGTTATAAGGGGCTATGTGACGAGACCCTAGCTTCCTTGTGTAATCCTTTCGGGTGAATAAATTGAGATCTCTTCCTTTAGTTATGTTTGTGGAATTTCTTTTGTCCGGATAATTTTAGGACATATTTTATTGATGAATTTTTGAAAAAAGGATATTTTAAAACATTTATTAAAACCCTAAATAATTAATGATGTGTAATGATTTTCAAAAAATGGTCTTCTACAAAAATGTTCAGTAAGTAATTTGGAGTCTAATAAGATCATCTTAATTTTTGATGAATAGTAAATTCTGAATAGTGATTTTACGCTTAGGATTAGTAATGTGACCAAATGGATTAGTAATTTCACTCAAAGAAAGTTTTAATATAATTTGGACACCTAGATTAAGTAATGTGATTCAATAAAATGGGTTAATAACGGTTTCATAAATTATTAGTCAAGTATTAGTTTTTCCGGATGAATAGTGTTTTTAATTAAAAATTTAATTAAAAATAATTAGAAAATTATTTTTATAAAAAGGACTTTATTTTTGAACTCAGAGCATTGATATTATGATAAGGTAATTTTTGGGGATTTTTCTGAGAAAAATAAATTCTCGATGAATAGTGTTTTTATTTAAAAATTAAATTAAAAATATTTAGAAAATTATTTTTATAAAATGGATTTCATTTTTGAAATCAGAGCATTGATATTTGGTTAAGGTGAAATTTTGGGATTATTCTGAGAAAGTTGAATTTTCGATGAATAGTGAAAGTATAGTTTTTAAGTTACGGGTAATTAATGACATCATTAAATGATGTATTAAGTATATATTCAATATTGTCGAATTATTAATAGTAAGATAAGGTATGAGGTGTCCTAAGTGGCCAATACCATGGGAAAGCCCATGGTTTTGCCAAAACCACTAATGAGGTGTCCCTTGGCCATTAATGCCTTGTCCCCTCACTTTCCCTATAAATACCCACCCTTTCCTCCTTTAGTTTTCACTCCCAACTCTCCCCCAACGAAGTTCTGGTCTCCTTACCTCCCAAGGAGTCCTCCCAAGGTTCCCCCAAGCCCTCAAGGTCCAAAACCTTGAGTTTCAAGAGTCACGTTTTAAGGTAAGGGATCCGACCTCTCTCTTTCTTTTCATGTAATCTCTTTTATGTCATTCCTTTTATGCTCCATGTTATTATGTGAGAGGATGTTATTTTATATTCCTCTTACTTCCCTTTCATGTTTATATGATGAGAGATCCCCTCTTACTCTCATCATTTCGTTTTATGAATGTTTAAGTGACACCGTTAGGCTGCTGGATTTTTAAGTGATTCTTTCACCCTTCTCATTTTTCAAGTTCGATTTTCATGTCAAATCTTTCAAGTTCCTTTTTATTATTTTGGGGTATGATCTCTATATCTATCATACTGATCTATTATGATCATATGATGAGATACCCTATTTTATATGTTCAATTCATTTTTGTTGAAGTTTAAGTGACGCCGTTAGGCTGTCGAATTTTCATAAGAGAAATCAAATTTTTGTCTTCCTTCCATGTTTTTCATTTCAAATGGTATGTCCTTGAAACTGCATCACCATGTCCATATATCCTTATTATTCTGTCCCTCTACTGTTTTATGGGTCAATTATGATTGTTCGACCCATGTTCCCTCTCTTTTCAAAGTTTTATAAAACCTTGTAACATAGCAGTTATGCTGCCGAATTTTCTTCTCAAAATGCCTCTCTTTTCTCAAAATTATTTTATGTTATAAAGTGAATACTCAAATCTATTATTTCTACAGGGGTATTCACATATATATCAAAATTTTCTATTTTAAATTATGGGATTTACATACATGATACCCGCTTTCCCTTTCTGTGGGTTTAAAGTAACGTAAAGATCATGTCTTTAATGCAGTTTTTAAAACGTTATTATTATGAAATGAAACCCATTTATTTTATGCTATATGGGTTATTTATGAAATGTTTGATGATGATATATGTGGATCACATGATAATAAAGGAAAATTTAAGGGTGCGCCCTGATAGCGCTCTAATGCATTGGGTAAAGATTTATCTCTAGAGATGACCATTTTAACGATGCCTTGGTGAATAACCTTGGTAATTTTTAACGACACCTTGGGGATGGACCTTGGTGAAACGAAACGATTGTCAATATTAAATGTTGTAGCCACATCTTCAAGTTATGAAAAATGTTATTTTTATTATGATGTATCTCATGATTTTTTTCTCACGCCTTAATGTTCTTTTCATGTCCTTATTGAAGTATCTCAAGTTCACATGTAAAATGTTTCTCTTGTTTCCCTTACTGGGCCTTCTCCTCACCCTTTCTTTTGATGTATATCCCGAGGTTATGAGATGCAGTAATGAACCTAGGATGAACTAAAGGAGAAGCCTTTCAAGTGTTTAAGAAGAATGTTTTATGTTTTTTTCATGTATTATGTTCCTTGTTTCCAAGACACTAAACCTTAACGATCCTCAGTTCCGTGTAATGAAATGAAAGTTATGTTATAAAAAGACGGGATGCTATAGTTGGTATCAAAGGATGGTTTGGTTATTTGTGGAAATTAGGATATAAAAACTCTAGGAATAACCCTATAGAAAAGTTTAAATATAGGATAACTTCCTGGTATTTTGGTAAGTATTGAGTCAGTGGTTTATCAAACAAATACATCCCTGTCTGGATACGAGCAGGTAGAGGCGGCTCTGGCACAGATGTACATAGGGGTAAAACCCGAAAACACCGCTTTGAGCTAGACTCGAACCAGAACTGGTGCACAATAACGGGCCTTACTACACTCTTGGTTACGACACTCCTGGGGGATATGTTTGGTTAATCACAAGATTTTTATGAATCATTATGAAGGAATTATAGAAAAGTGTAATTGTCTAAGAATGAAGTCTTAGTTAAAAGATTCATAAATGAAATAAGTTTCTTACTAAGGTTTTATTCTTTTAGAAAATGGTGGGCAATAGGAGGAACCGTGCAGATGGTGACCACAATGCACCATGTGCTAACGGCCCTCCGATGGAAGTCGGAATGGAAACATTCATGCGAATGATGAACCAACTGACTCAAGTTATGAGTAATAACTTGAATCAAGCTGAGAGGCCGACCTCACCATGAAGGGAACAACACTCTGTTGAGTCCTTCATGCGTCAATGACTACCAACATTCAGTGGATCTACTGACCCATTGGTTTTTGAACAATGGATAAGCTCTATTGAAAAGATCTTTTCTGTACTTCATTGTTCGGAACAAGAAAAAGTCACCCTTGCTGTTTACCGCCTAGAGGGAGAAGCTGATCAGTGGTGTTCACTGATCAAAAACACGAAGCCATGAGGAGATATGGAAGCTATGGAGTGGTAAGAATTTCAGGGAATTTTCTTTAATAAGTATTTCCCTTGTTCCATGAGAACGAAAATGGAGAAATAGTTTCTCGAGCTGAAGCAGAAGGAGAACGAATCTGTCGGAAGCTATGATATGAACTTCACAAGGCTTTCCCATTATACCTCAAGCTTTGTCATGGACCCTAATGGGAAGGTTGATAGATTCTTTGGTGGACTATGACCTCATCTGCGGAAGAATCTAGCCAACAGGGACTATGATAGCTATGAAGAAATAGTTCGAAGTGCTATGAAAGTCGAGCTGGAGTTTGGTGAGACACAGTGGTCTCATAAACCAAATGAAAAGAAGAGATCATTGGAGCCCAGTTTAGGGAAGTCTTTTGATCAGGGAAGAGGTGGAAAGCAAATGAAACTTACCACATGCAATAAATGTGGGAAGAACCATCTGGGGAACTACTTGAACGGAAGTGGAAAGTGCTACAAGTGTGGAAGAGGAGGCCATATTGCTCGGAATTGTCATTGTGAGGTGAAGCCTCAGCTTCCCAACACTAACGAAAAAGGAAATATGGTTCTGGCCCTACCCGAAGTCACATGCTTCAAGTGTGGACAGCTTGGGCACTTTGCTAACCAATTTCCAAATCCGAGGGCGGTGGAGGGGAATCACCATCAACCTCATCAGAGGCCAAGGGAGAAAGGCCGTGCTTTCGCTATCACAACAACTGAAGTTGAAGTTCCGAATGATGTGGTAGCATGTACTCTTGTTGTTATCTCAAAACTAGAAAGTACTTTATTTGATTATGGTTCTACACATTCCTTTATTTCCTCCAAGTTTGTAAGGAATATAGAATCAATCCCCGAACTGATAGAGGTAGAGTTGTCAGTCAAGACTCCAAGTGGGATTATCCTTGCATCAACAGTATTTAGAGACTCTAGTGTTTACTTTGGTGAGCACAATCTTATCGCAAATCTAGTAGTCATTCCCATGATGGAATTCGACATTATACTAGGGATGGACTGGCTCTCAAAGTATAATGCTAAGATCAAATGCATAAGTAAGGAAATCTCAGTAGTCTTGAATGAACGACCTACAGTTATCTTCCGAGGAGAGATATCCCGAAATGATCCCTATCTAGAAGCACCTCCTATATCTTTCTTTATGGAGTTAATCGGTGATGATGAAGAAGGAAAAGGGAGCATACAAATAGAAGATGTTCCGATTGTTCAGGAATACATGGATTTATTTCCTGAGGAGTTACCTGGACCTCCCCTAGAAAGAGAGGTAGAGTTCTCCATTGAACTCGTACCTGGGTCTCAACCGATATCAAAGACTCTATATAGAATGGAAAATGTGTAGCTAGAAGAGTTAAAGAAATAACTCCAAGACTTGTTGGAGAAGGGGTTTATCCGACCGAGTGTGTATCCTTGGGGAGCACTAGTTCTCTTTGTGAAGAAGAAGGATGGATCAATGCAGCTATGCATTGATTATAGAGAATTGAACGAGATCACAGTGAAGAACATATATCCTCTTCCAAGAATTGATGATTTATTTGACCAACTTCGCGGGGCTCAATTATTCTCTAAGATTGAACTTCGATCTGGTTATCATCAACTGAGGGTGAAGAAGGAAGATATTCCAAAGACTGCCTTCCGATCAAGATATGGGCTTTATGAGTTTACTGTTATGCTCTTCGTCTTGACTAATGCTCCTGCTATTTTCATGGATTTGATGAATAGAGTCTTTAAGGACTACCTTGACAACTTTGTGGTAGTTTTTATTGATGATATTTTGATATATTCAAAAAATCATGAGGAGCATGAAGATCATCTAAGGGTTATATTGAAAACTCTGCGGAAGGAGAGGCTCTTTGGGAAGTTCAGCAAGTGTGAGTTTTGGTTACAGCAAGTGGCTTTATTGGGGAACATCGTAACCAATGAAGGAATCTCGGTTGACCCTGCAAAGACAATGGTTGTGGAGGAGTGGCCTCAACCCACAACAGTAACTGAGATTCGTAGTTTCCTTGGTTTAGCGGGATATTATTGGAGGTTTGTGAAAAACTTTTCACGGATTTCTAATCCACTAACCAAGTTGACTCGAAAATGGGTTAAGTTCATCTGGACAAAGGAATGCGAGGAAAGTTTCCAAGAGCTAAAGAAGAGATTGGTTACTGCACCTGTGTTAACACTACCCTCTATCGGAGAAGGATTCGTTATTTTTAGCGATGCATCTCTGAAAGGGCTTGGGTGCGTCCTCATGCAAAATGACAAGGTAATTGCTTATGCATCTCGACAGTTGAAGATTCATGAGCAGAATTATCCTATGCATGATCTAGAGCTGGCGACAGTTGTTTTTGCTCTAAAGATATGGAGGCACTATCTTTATGGGTAGAAATGTGATTTATACACTGACCACCAAAGTCTAAAGTATATTTTCACACAGAATGAATTGAACATGAGACAAAGGAGATGGTTGGAGCTTATTAAAGACTATGATTGTTCAATTAATTATCACCCTGGAAGATCAAACAAAGTCACAGATGCGTTAAGAAGGAAAGATCCTGTTGTTCTAGAAACAATGTGGATCCTAGGAGATCCCTTGATTAAAGATCTAGTAAAACTGGACATGGGAATTATAAGGAAAGGGAAATCATCAACCCTATCCCAAATGATTTCTCAACCTTCATTACTAGAGAAGATCAAGAAGGCTCAAAAAGAAGATCCTTTGCTGTAGGAGAAGTTGGAGGCTGTAAAAGATGGGATGTTACCTGATTTCAATATTGATCAAGAAGGTGTATTGAAATTTCGTACAAGACTATGTGTTCCATCTATTCCGGAGATAAAGAAAGAACTGATGGATGAAGCTCATAGCTCTACTTTCTCTATACATCCGGGAAGCACTAAGATGTATAGAGACCTTCGTGATCATTATTGGTGGGATAACATGAAGAGGGAGATTGCTGATTACACTAAAAGGTGCCTGGTGTGTCAGCAAGTAAAGGCATAACGACAACTTCCTAAGGGGGTATTACAACCGCTACCCATACCAGTATGGAAGTGGGATAATATCACTATGGACTTTGTA
Organism: Viscum album; assembly: GCA_963277665.1. Classification (NCBI taxonomy): domain Eukaryota; kingdom Viridiplantae; phylum Streptophyta; class Magnoliopsida; order Santalales; family Viscaceae; genus Viscum; species Viscum album. The sequence goes on from OY728122.1 coordinate 764,908,037, forward strand.
ACTGGTCTCCCGAAAACATCCAAAGGAAACAATGCGATATGGGTTATTGTGGACCGTCTCACCAAGACATCCCATTTTATCTCTATTCGGGAAGATTTATCTCTGGATCAGCTTGCCATGATATACGTGAAGGAAGTGGTTAGGCTGCATGGGGTACCACTATCCATCGTGTCTGATCGTGACCCAAGAGTCACATCAAAATTCTGGAGAAGTCTTCAACATGCTCTGAATACTGAATTGAATTTTAATACGGCCTATCATCCTCAAACTGATGGCCAATCTGAAAGGACTATTCAGACACTCGAAGACATGCCGAGATTATGCTCAATGGAATTTAAAGGTGGATGGGATCAACACCTCCCATTAGTTGAGTTCTTCTATAACAACAACTTCCATTCGAGTATTCAGATGGCACCCTATGAAGCTCTGTATGGAAAGCGATGTAGAACTCCTACTTGTTGGGATGAAACTGGTGAGAGAAAGCTTCTTGGGCCTGATCTTGTGCAAGAGATGACAGAACATGTTCATGCCATCCAACAACACATAAAGGCTGCTCAGAGTCGGCAGAAGAGCTATGCTGACAATCGTCGAAGGGACTTGGAGTTTGGTGTTGGTGACAAAGTCTTCCTTCGAATTTCTCCATGGAAGAGAGCCATGCAGTTTGGGAAGAAAGGGAAGCTCAGTCCTAGGTACATTGGCCCCTATGAAATCCTTGATCACATAGGAGAAGTGGCCTATCGTCTATCACTTCCACCGAACCTAGATCAAGTTCATGATGTCTTCCATGTATATCTCTTGAGGAAGTACATACCCGACCATTCGCATGTACTGAACCCATAGGTGGTACAACTGGAACATGACCTCTCTTATGAGGAGCAGCCAGTGGAGATCTTGGACCGTAGAGACAAGGTCCTACGAAACAAGACTACCCACCTTGTGAAAGTGTTGTGGAGGAATCATAAATATGAAGAAGCGACTTGGGAGCCTGAGGAAACAATGAAGCAAAAGTACCCTCACCTTTTTGACTAGGCCTCAAGTATAAATTTCGGGGACGAAATTTCTTAAAGGGGGAAGAATGTAACGACCCAATCTTTTTGAGTAGTATATTAACTTACTCTTAATGTTTTAATAAGATGTTAATGGTGAATGCAGAAAGAGGAGTTGATGGCTTCATCCAGTAGAGTCGACCCTTATGAAGCCCACTTATCAGAGCTTGGGAAGGAGGTAGCATCTATGGGCTTCGCTTTGGACCAAGCCCAAGCTGAACTCCAGCGTGTCAAGCTTGAACGGAAATGCCTACGGGAGAAGTTCAAGTTAGTAGAGATTACTACTAGGGCAATGTTATCTGATCCTCCCTCAGATTCTCTCACCATAGCAAACCTTACACTTAAGTCTTATGCCAGTGTTATAAGGGGCTATGTGACGAGACCCTAGCTTCATTGTGTAATCCTTTCGGGTGAATAAATTGAGATCTCTTCCTTTAGTGATGTTTGTGGAATTTCTTTTGTCCGGATAATTTTAGGATATATTTTATTGATGAATTTTTTAAAAAAGGATATTTTAAAACATTTATGTAAACCCTAAATAATTAATGATGTGTAATGATTTTCAAAAAATGGTCTTCTACAAAAGTGTCCAGTAAGGAATTTGGAGTCTAATAAGATCAACTTAATTTTTGATGAATAGTAAATTATGAATAGTGATTTTACGCTTAGGATTAGTAATGTGACCAAATGGATTAGTAATTTCACTCAAATAAAGTTTTAATATAATTTGGACACCGAGATTAAGTAATGTGATTCAATAAAATGGGTAAATAACAGTTTCATAAATTATTAGTCAAGTATTAGTTTTTCCGGATGAATAGTGTTTTTTAATTAAAAATTTAATTAAAAATAATTAGAAAATTATTTTTATAAAAATGACTTTATTTTTGAACTCAGAGCATCGATATTATGTTAAGGTAATTTTTGGGGATTTTTCTGAGAAAAATAAATTCTCGATGAATAGTGTTTTTATTTAAAAATTAAATTAAAAATATTTAGAAAATTATTTTTATAAAATGGATTTCATTTTTGAAATCGGAGCATTGATATTTGGTTAAGGTGAAATTTTGGGATTATTCTGAGAAAGTTGAATTTTCGTTGAATAGTGAAAGTATAATTTTTAAGTTACGGGTATTTAATGACATCATTAATTGATGTATTAAGTATATATTCAATATGGTCTAATTATGAATAGTAAGATAAGGTATGAGGTGTCCCAAGTGGCCAATACCATGGGAAAATACCATGGGAAAGCCCATGGTTTTGCCAAAACCACTAATGAGGTGTCCCTTGGCCATTAATGCCTTGTCCCCTCACTTTCCCTATAAATACCCACCCTTTCCTCCTTTAGTTTTCACTCCCAACTCTCCCCCAACGAATTTCTGGTCTCCTTACCTCCCAAGGAGTCCTCCCAAGGTTCCCCCAAGCCCTCAAGGTCCAAAACTTTGAGTTTCAAGAGTCACGTTTTAAGGTAAGGGATCTGACCTCTCTCTTTCTTTTCATGTAATCTCTTTTATGTCATTCCTTTTATGATCCATGTTATTATGTGAGAGGATGTTCTTTTATATTCCTATTACTGCCCTTTCATGTTTATATGATGAGAGATCCCCTCTTACTCTCATCATTTCGTTTTATGAATGTTTAAGTGACGCCGTTAGGCTGCCGAATTTTTAAGTGATTCTTTCACCCTTCTCATTTTTCAAGTTCGATTTTCATGTCAAATCTTTCAAGTTCCTTTTTATTATGTTGGGGTATGACCTCTATATCTATCATAATGATCTCTTATGATCATATTATGAGAGACCCTATTTGATCTGTTCAATTCATTTTTGTTGAAGTTTAAGTGACGCCGTTAGGCTGCCGAATTTTCATAATAGAAATCAAATTTTTGTTTTCCTTCCATGTTTTTCATTTAAAATGGTATGTCCTTGAAACTGCATCACCATGTCCATATATCCTTGTTATTCTTTCCCTCCACTGTTTTATGGTTCAATTATGATTTTTCGACCCATGTTCCCTCTCTTTTCAAAGTTTTCTAAAACCTTGTAACATAGCCGTTATGCTGCAGAATTTTCGTCTCAAAATGCCTCTCTTTTCTCAAAATTATTTTATGTTATAAAGTGAATACTCAAATCTCTTATTTCTACAGGGGTATTCACATATATATCAAAATGTTCTATTTTAAATTCTGGGATTTACATACATGATACCCGCTTTCCCTTTCCGTGGGTTTAAAGTAACGTAAAGATCATGTATTTAAAGCAGTTTTTAAAACGTTATGATTATGAAATGAAACCCATTTATTTTATGCTATATGGGTTATTTATGAAATGTTTGATGATGATATATGTGGCTCACATGATAATAAAGGCAAATTTAAGGGTTCACCCTGATAGCGCTCCAATGCATTGGGTAAAGACTTAATCTCTAGAGATGACCATTTTAACGACGCCTTGGTTAATAACCTTGGTAATGTTTAATGACACCTTGGGGATGGACCTTGGGGAAATGAAACGATTGTCAATATTAAATGTTGCAGCCACATCTTCAAGTTATGAAAAATTTTATCTTTATTATGATGTATCTCATGATTTCTTTCTCATGCCTTAAAGTTCTTTTCATGTCCTTATTGAAGTCTCTCAAGTTCACATGTAAAATGTTTCTCTTGTTTCCATTACTGGGCCTTCTGCTCACCCTTTTGTTTGATGTATGTCCCCAGGTTATGAGATGCAGTAATGAACCTAGGATGAACTAAAGGATAAGCCTTTCAAGTGTTTAAGAAGAATGTTTTATGTTTTTTTCATGTATTATGTTCCTTGTTTCCAAGACACTACACCTTAACGATCCTCAGTTCTGTGTAATGAAATGAAAGTTATGTTATAAAAAGACGGGATGCTATATCTCATGCAGTCGCAACTGCCGAGACCCCTACACGATGAATCCTTCTCCCTGCATAATCACAGCTCCCATCCCAATAACTAAAGTGCCACAATACACAGTGTAGATCTTACCCGGCTCTGGAAAGTCTAGTATTGGTGCTGAAGTCAACATCCCTTTCTGCACAAGAAAGGCTAAATCACAAGAATCTGACCACGAGAACTTTTCACCCTTCTTAGTTAGACCCATCAGCGGTGCTGCTAAGTGTGAAAAGTTCTGAATGAAACGTATATAGTATCCAGCTAGCCCTAGAAAACTATGTACCTCAAAGATGTTATTCGGATACTACCATGAAACTAATGCTCTCACTTTCTCTAGGTCTAATGATACTCCAATCTCTGAGATAACATAACCCAAGAAGTGAATCTGGTCCATCCCAAAGTGACATTTTTAGAGCTTAGCATATAACTGATGCTCTCTTAGTGTACTCAAAATGATCTCAAGATGTGTGGCATGGTCGTATCGAGTGTGAGAGTACACCAAGATATCATCCACGAAAACCACCAGGAAGGAATCCATGTATGTACGGAACACTTTGTTCATCAGTTCCATGAAAATTGTAAGCGCATTCGTGAGACTGAACAACATAACCATATACTCATATAGTCCATACCTTCTCTGGAAGGTTGTAAGGGGTATATCAGATGGTCTAATGTGAAACTAATGATAACCAGATCTCATGTCAATATTCAAGAACACCTGGGCTCCTTGAAGATGATCAAAGAGATCATCAATCCTAGGCAAGGTATATCGGTTCTTGACCATCAACTGGTTCAGCTTCTGGTAATCCACATAAAGCATGAGGGTACCGTTCACCTTCTTCACAAACCGGATAGGAGAAACCCAAGTAGAAGTACTGGGTCAGATGCAACCCTTTTCCTGTAACTCCTCAAACTTCCTCTTAAGCTCCTTCAACTCTGGTGTAGCAATCCTATAAGGAGGAATAGACACCTGTGTCACCCCTGGCACAAGATCAATAGAAAATTCTAAATCTTTCTCTAGAGGAAAACCTGAAAAGTCATCTGGAAAGATGTCCCTGAAATGATCCACCACGGGAGGAAAGTCTAACTGTAAAGTCCCCTGGTCATCCAGATATAGACTAGAAATCTGGTCTATAACTCCTCTCAAACCATGATGTTCGGGTCCTGCTCTGCTCTCCCGGACATCCCATTCTCCCTTATGAATAAAGGATCCACCCTCTGGTGATGTGAAACTCACCCAATGACGATAGAAATCGACGAATTCCTAGAAGGGAACTAGCCAGTCCATTCTGAGAATAACATCATAGCCTGTCATCTCTAGGACATAGAGAACCCATAAAAAGTGACACCCACCAACCTATAGAGGGAACTCCTTACAATGAAATAGACTCACCGTTCTAGTCCCCAACGGAGTGTCTAACATCAAGATATCAGTAGAAGAAAAGATGCAGATCCCAAGGCTCTCCACAACTGAAAAGGATATAAAGCTATGGGAAGCCCCTATATCAAAAAGAGAAGAAGATAAAACTAAGGAAACTAAGATCGTACCTTGAAATATATAAGGTCTAGGATCCTTCTCCTACTGGGTTTGCTCCACTGCAAAAGTATGTCATGCTCCACTGCCCTGTGAACTTTCCTGACCACTCTGAGCTGATCCGCCCTAATGTCGCTAGAAGCTGAGAGACTGAATTCTATGACCACGACCTCCACATCGGCCTGAACGACCGAAAGAACTCTAGTTCCCAGACTAATGAGAAACTAGGGGTGCTTCTCCTGAACGAGTAGTCATAGAAGAACCCCTATCACCAACTTCTGGTGAGAAGATCTGACAGAAGTGCTGTAGATGACCCATCTTACCGCAAGATCATCACTCCATTGGGTCTCTCAGGTAGTGTGGCCTCGTATGAATGCTCTTCCCACACTAATAGCACACCACCTGGCTAACAGAATAAGTGTCTCACCTCCTCGGATCACTGTGCGAAGACTCTCTGTGACGCTTCCTACTGTCAGTAGGAGGAATACTAACCCCAAATGTCGAGCTACCCTGGATCACAACTCAAGAATCCCTCAGATTGTGCTCTGTGATCAGTGCCTGGTTGACTATATAAGTGATAGAAGTCAACCAAAAGATGTTCACCTGAGATCGGATGTCGTGCCTCATACAATCGTAGAACTTCCTTTCCAGTAATAACTAATCACCTCCTAAAAAATTCATGAAACACTACAGCTCGGTAAAACGAGAGGAATACTCCATAACCGAAAGAGTACCCTTCTCCAGAATCATAAACTCTCGGGCTCGATCGGCCCTCAACGTCTCTAGATAGAAGTAGTCATAGAAGATATATTGAAATTGATCCCAATCCATGATCTGCTGGAAACCTGCCTATGAGATCACATCCCACCACCTCTTGGAAAAATCTTGAAGCATATAGGTAACAAGCTCGATCCTCCACTCTGGAGGCATCTCTAGATGCTCGAATATCATAAGCATGGCTTCTATCCATGGCTCTGCATCCTGGGGCCCTCCATACCCTAAGAAAGTGAGAGGATACTGCTGCTAGAGGACTCACGTCAAATTAGCCATCGATGGGGCAAGAGGCAGTGCCCCCTGAAAGGTCTGCATCATCCTCATAAAGCCTTCCCTAAACTGTTCATCAGCACATGTGTCTAGTATAATGACTTGTACCAAGACTGGAACAACAGTAGGATCTGCTAGAAGTCCTTGATCAGACATATATGACATTTTTTCACCTCCTGGGAACTGGTGTACAACCAGAGGACGTTTTGGTGGCATGACTCTGCAAGGTCAAGTGCACACCTGAGATCAAGATTATCAATGCCTAAAAACTAGAAGTTCAAGAAGAAAAAATAGGAAGAAAGCAATCTAGTTTTACACAACATTACTACACAACGTGTATAATTCCTACATGGCATGTTCCCTTAATCCATTCACATAGGCATGTACTTCTACCAAAACTGGTCGTGTAACTCCGAAACACACACGACATATTGTCCTAACTCACAGCATGTACTTGAATCCTCTTCCCCTACCAATTCCTTGTACACTGCAAACCATGTTTTTTTGAATTTTATAAAAGCCACCTTAGGTAGGTGGTAACCAGGGTCTCAAACATCACACATTTAACCCCACATTACACAATCAAAAATGAAAACTTCAAAATTCAAATCCACCGCCAACAACCTCGAGCCACGAACCATCCACCATGTGTCAACATCATGCGTCCTCGTAAAGCTGGTCACTGCAACGCCTTGGGCCACGACAAGCACAGAATACAACCAACCACATCAAATCAGATCACCGGAGATCACCACCGGTGACTGTCATCGCCATCACCAACCTTCATCAAACCATAACGCCGACAAGAAGCATCAACGTCCTTCATCACCATCACCGTCAGAGGAAACCAAACACCAGATCATCACCGGTCCAAACCAAAATTCATGGGCAAACACAAGAAAAAAGGGACAGAACGTACACCTCCTCACAAAGACTCACAATCAGAACCTTCAATGAGGAAGAAAACCTTGTAACATCACAAAATCAACACCAGATATCCACAAAAATAGCCAACAAATCCGGTGAAATAAACCGAAAATGAGAAACCACAAACTCCAGATACATCCCGCATAGCAACCAACAATAACCAGTCATCATTTGAACGAACTGGTCTTGAAAAAAATCCAAAAAATCAAAATGAAAACATTGTAAATCAAGCTATACCACACATAGAGCACCACTACCTACGAACCCCACCTCCAAGAACAAGGGTTTTTCCGGCAAACCCTCCCACTGTCATCCTTATCTGCTCAAAACAAAACAAGATCCCAATGCCGCCATCTGAAAAGACCACAAATGAAAATCTCAGCCTCCAAACACCCAGATCTATTGCCAAAGTGATGATATCTCACCACCGGGCCATGGACTCTGGCAAAGAATCAACACTGAGTCGCGAAGACCCCGATGCACGCAAGACGAGATGACACAAGGCTGTGGCAGTATAGAGAACACCACCTCAAACCTCTGAACCAGGGATGAAGGAGCACAGATCTGGGATGAAGGAGGTGGAGTGATTGGAACCCTAGTAGAGCGCAGTTCCCCTTACGGGCTCATCTCCCCGATTCAGTCCAATTCCTTCAACACGGCTATGCCACATGGCTCCCATAAGACAAGACTACATGGCATGTTCAAGATAGACACAACATGTACTAGACAAGCTTTACCTGGACCATGTTGTTAATGACACGACCTAACACACCTCAAGAATCAAATTTTGGCATCCATTCAACAAAACATTATACAAACAATACCCTATAAATTAGCAGGTATTTTATCAAGGAAAATATCACAACAACATGCATATCTAGCACAACATCTATCACAACAACACACAATCGCTAATGAACCCTAAATGGAATGAAAAAATGCATGACATGTGATTTCTAGCAAGTGAATATATGATGCATGAGATGGAATAACCTCATATCACCGGGTTGCTATAGAAATAGAACCTCAAGAACATTAAAAATAACAACACAAAACATTTTAATCACCCAAAGGTGAAAATCAAATCAACTGTAAAATTGTAAAAATAGAAAAATTGAAATAACAAGGTAGATTGGATTTTCCCTATACACGGGTTAGCTACTCCCAAGAACAGCTCATTACCAAGTACCTATTTCGGTCCTATCCCTGATAATAGGCTCCAAACAGTAAGTCAAGAAGAAAAGAATTCCTTTGATACCACTTTGTAACATCCTCGTTCCGGAAGTCACCCAGAGGCGCCCCGTAATCGGTTGGTCACATGGCCTCAAACACATTTCCCCGAATGCCGGAGGCTGTCGACTAGTAGTGAGGGCCTTGGGTGCGATAATGGGGAGACTATTACCTCCTTGGTAGAGTAACACAATAGAAGAAAACAATAGCAGTAGCGGAAACAGTGTCAGACCATACAAAATTAAATAGCGGAAGAGTAGAAAAAATGAACTGGAGAACACATATATATATGGATGATGCATGATACATATGTATAAGAAAACAACCAAACTAATCACAATTCTGGAATACAACAGTACTAAACCAAAGTACAAAAGAAAACAATTAAACAACTCCTTAACATCACTAGACATAGCTTGGTCCCATGCTCTCTAGCTCCATAGAAATTAAGTACCTGAAGTAGAAGGGCCATTGCCCTTATCTATACCTACAACAATATAATCTGTTTGGGCCCAAAAGCATGACCCAAATATGGCGTGAGACTAATTCCTAGTAGGAAACCACCACAAGATCTGTTCCTAACAATCAATGAATATATGACAGGTAAAGTACGAAAGGCATTAAATAAGAAAGTACTCAGTAGTAAACAATACATAGTTCAAAACATTCAAATCACCACATAACATGCAATAGCTAATGAAGACAGATAAACACAATAGGCAACCCTCTAGGAAGTAACCACAACATATCCCCTTCGGTTCTACCTAGCAACATAAGCAAGAAGATAAACACAAGGTAACCCTCTGGGAATTACTCACAACCCATCCCCTCTGGTCCTACCTAACATGTAAAAGAAACCCTCTAGGTAGTACACTCAGTCTAACCCCTCTGGTTCAGCTTAAGCATAGACTCTCTGAGAAATCACTCACCATCAATTCCTCCTATAGTCTCATATCGGTATCTAAAGGAACTCTAGGAAAGCACTTACATCACATTCCCTTTGTGCCCCGCATCGAGGAACTACGTACACTCTAAGGAAGCACTCAATGTAAATTCCCCCTGTGCTCTTGCATCATAAGTAAAACAAACACTCTAGAGAATCCCTCAACGTCCATTATCCCTATGGTCCATACACCAGGTTCTCACAACCCTGTGTATGTCAAGAAAGTGTTACTGCGCCTATCATCCAAGGTAAACCTCAAGAACTACTTGGCTAGCATTCTACAGCATAACAACATAATAAAAAAATAGTCACACCATCCAGCAATACTAGGAATGGAAAAGTAAATAGCAGCCTAACCGAAAAACTAGACCCAAATGTCAAAACAGGAAAAACAATGCCTGGGAAACACAGCCAAAGAACTGTAATTCAACCTATTCACAATAAATTATCATCTACTCAAGCATACAAGCACAACAGACAACAATAGGGATAAAACGGTAAATGCGCAATACCCCATTCATGGGTATTGGGAAAATTTACACATAAAACTCAAAGACTTTCAATAGAAAGGCACAAACCACCTACCTCAAATTAAGAGATCACTATATGTGAACCTCAAGGATTGAATCACCTTAGAACACCGAAGATCTAAAAAAACTTCTAAAATGTTCAATAGAGGATAACATGAGAAAGAGGAGGAAACATGAAACGAGGATCAAGCAGAAGCGAGAGACTATCGAAGTGATCCCAATGCAATCGACCATAGTCGAATCAGAGATCGAACGGGGGATCAGGGGATCAGAGAAGGATTGCGACCATACAGGTTCTCTCAGATGAACGAGACCTAGAAGAAGGGCGTTCTGTCCGTCAGATGCGATCCCGGTGTGTTTAATGAAAAACAAAATGTGCACGACATGTAATTTTGAAGTACACAACGTGTACTTGCTATTTCCGTACCCCTCATTTGGCAGCCTACAAGTCATCCTTACATGGTTGTGTGCCTGGCCGCTACACGGCCATCACATGGCTACCCACGGTAACCGAGTACACAACGTGTACTCAAATAGTACATGATGTGTACTTTGAAAATTTCCACAAATTCCCCTTTCCCTAAAAAATTACCGGAAGAAGGAAGCATACCAGAAAAGAAGGTCCGAGTTCTTACAAATTAGATCCCTCTATATTTGGAAAGTATTATTTCCTATCGAATCATATAGGGGAATGATGTTCCCTTAAAGTACTTCTTTTTAATCATCATAAGTGAATGGGATAATCACCTAAATTTATGAGGAAATAGTCTCCACTTGATAAAACTCTACAGAAATAACTTCTATCTCGAACTCCAATGGGCTCTAGAGGGATTCAAAAAGTGCATGAATGAGTTCTTCAGAATTATGGATTTCATTGAGGAGTGATATCATGGTTGGGACCACCAATAACTATTTAAGAATGTCATACTTTTGTGACCAAGGTCAGTGCTTCCCAAGGTGGAGTTTCTCATGGACATATGTCTTAGGATCTAAGGAATTTGAGGTGGATGGGTCTGATTCTTGTATTCATGTTGAGGCAGTATCTGCTTCCCACAACGCCAGTCTTGTCAGCCTTCCCCTTTTCCTAGGTTTATTGGATAATCGAACCCCCTCTAGAGGTCATGCAAGACAGCTGGGTGTGGATAACTACAGGAGGGTTTTTGTCCAACTGCATGCCTCTTTTGATCATTCTAGATTTCTTTCCCGTGGGTCTCAGCTATATATATATATATATATATATATCCACTTTGGGGATGTGGTCGAAATATTTGGTCCAACCACATCCGCACTGTCCCTTTTATCCTCAGTTCCTGCATATACAACCTCCCATCCCCAAGATATATGTTATAAATTCATATTATGAGTCATATTCATCATTAGAGTAGGGTTTTTCCAAGTGTATCATGTTTAAATAACTTAATATGCTGTCTTTGTCTAATGATAACCCCATTTTGTGGGGTGGTGCCCATGCTATGGATGTTTCAGGGGAGAAGCCTATAAGAGTTTGAGCATGATTTGGAGGAGAGTATGACTCCTCATATTTTATTTATTCCCACTTCTTATGGTCACACCCAATTTTGTGAGGTATATTTGATGTTTTCTTCTTGGGTGGTGGATCTATTTTGGGACTTTTCAGATATGATCTTTGGGTGGCATGGGCTCGTGCAACTATTTTTTGAGTCATAAAGTTGTCGAACTTCCTCTCATTCTTGGCCAGAACTTTCTATCAATCACCTCCTTCTATTTATTGGGTTGTGGTTATGCAAGACACCTGCTCTAAAAAGTTATCTAACAACACATGGATGGAATTTACCATGCCTAAAAGGATATATTTGAAGATGAAGAAGTCATGGATATTATATCCCAACCTTCTATGTAAAGGGATGTAGTCTGGATGGTCAGTGAAGTTGACCTCATCGAGCTTCATGGGTTATGGTAGCATGAGATGGTTATTATCCATGGCTTACAATAAATAATCAGGGACTCATTGATTTCATATGGAGTATGGTTTTTTCATTCATTCCTGAAATCTAGGGTTACCAATATTTATATGTTCTTTTAACCGATAGAGATTCTAGGTTTGTTGTTTCTCGATAGGAGGTGCTATGATTTTTGGGACCTACCTAGGTGATCAGATGGTAACTACTACTGGATTAATAGTGAGAGTTGTAACCTTTTCTTTTCCTGGAATTTTCCCCTATGATGCAGGCATGATACAATTCTTAGTTCGAGTTCACTTAATGAACCACTCAAAACATTGCACCATTTTAGGGAACTCATGGAACCCACATAGTTATTCCATTGAGATCAACGGTGTCTAAAAACCATCTTGGATATTTTCAGAATAGAGTTTCATTCATTTCTAATAGGTGAGAGGGGTGTTGAGTGATTAGTTTAAAACTTTCCAACTTTCTATAAAGTTATAAACCCTCACATTTTTTTCATTTCTCAAGGTTTGTTAGGTTGAAGATCATTTTTTCCTCAATGTGCAACTGAATTGATAAAGGAAATGATGATAGAGTTCTTTCCATCTGGTAACAGATCTTGTTGGTAGGATATTGTACCATAGAAAGGCCAGCCCTGCCATATTTTTTTTTATGAAACATGTCATCTTTGTTGCCTTCAATTGATTTTGAGGGCTCATCATCATCCCACATCGAGATATAAAGTGTGTGGGATTATTTTGAGGGTATTCCACACTGTCAAAAGTAGATAATGTATGACTTTTGAAGTTGGGTGGAGGTGGAGTATCATCCACCCATTCAGGATATGGATTCTTCCCAGGATGCACAGGGGTACATCACCTTTTCATGACTTCCATTTCAGTAGCCAGTGACTGAATGTTGTTATGAAGATCTAGGGGAAATGAAATCTGAGCCAACTCTCATCTATAGGGAGTATGTGGGGGTTGATGATGTGGTCATACCATTTTCTCCCATTGATTATCGATTTTTCCTAATACTGAATGATCACACTGTAAAGGGAGAGGATTCCACTACAACATAGGTAATTCATGATCATTTTTGAATTAATCATTTATTTAGACTGGATGAATAGATTCAGAGCTAGTATGATGCTCATATACTTCTCTTACTAGAGGATCATCCTTGGGAGGAAGAATACTCATCTCTACTTGAAAATGATATCTAGTGGGGATATTTCCCCTATGTATATCCACATTGAGTTGTTTGAGAGATTTTATCTCAGTCTCGTGTTGTGACAACAATTCCTATGTGGTAGGAACCTCAACTCTTCTAGGTGGTGATCTGGATATAGGAATAATTTTCCCCTTTCCCATGGAAATGTTCTACCATTATGATGGAAACTCGGTATTCAGAGGTGATATGTTTTTGGAGACCTCTTTGGTTATAGGTGTGTGCATCCTCATTTGTTGCATCCAAATCACACTCCCCATGAGTTATGTTTTCTGTGTTGTGGTGCTTGGAATTTTTGTCTTGATCCATAGTGTCCACCATTTTGATAGTGGCATCATTTATAGAGGCATATTGGGAAATGGTGGTCATAAAATTAATTTCGATGCAACAAGTTGATTCTTCAATTCCTTATTCAAGGTCATTATTCAAACCCTTGACCATATTAGGCTGTTTGTAATAGTCACCCTAGTGGGGTCAGATCATATTCTCTAAAAAATCCTCCCATCATGGTATATGAACAATTACTTTGATGGAGTTTCTGATCATGGTTATTGAATGAAACATGACTAGAAGAGGTTTGTCTTACAGTGGAAGGAATAGGTGGGATGCTAACTGTTGATTTTTCCATCCCAACCTAGAGAATAAATATTCTCTCTGTGGTTATAATGATGATGAAAATTACCCCAGACTTGTGGGGTGGGTGTTTTTCATGGATATAATTGGAATTGATTGATCACATTATTGAGGATCTAAGGAGTCAGGTTAGGGATTTGGAAATTACCCATAAGCACATGAAGATATAGATACCCCCAGCCTTGTGGGGTGGGGTTGATCTGGAATCACCTTTGATGTCCCCATGACCCTCTCAGGGGTAGATGAACCTGAGGATGGTGATTGAGTTATAGATTCCCCCATCCTAGTGGGCTGGGGTTTTCTATTTTCTATTGCTAGTATATAATAAATCCTCTTAGTGATTGACGATCTGAGATGTGGAGGTGGTAATAGATATCCCCCACCCCTAGGAGCTGTGTTTTCTCCAAGATAGATTATATGGAAGCTTCGACTATGGCCTGTTTAATCTAGCACAGTTGTGTGAATGTAAGAGTTGGATGTAATAGTATACCACAATGTGAACCAGTATTTATGAAAATTTGTTCAGGTGATCCCAACTTTGGTGTTCGTGTTTTAAATTCATTATCATTAGTTTAAGGGTCCCAGATTTAAATCATGTCAGCTATCCTCTCTTTTTGTTCGTGATGTATGAGCACTGTTGAAGAGAGAGGATTCCATTGTAGTGAACAACTGACCTGAGCGTTACCAAGTCACTTGATTTCAATGAATCCAACAAAATTTTAGAAAACCATATTTACGAGGTTCTGTTTTTCTAGGGGTGAAGAAAAGTGTAACTGTATCACCCATATATTTTTTGAATTTTTTTTTCGAATGAATTTTTTCTTTTTGATTTTTTTTCTGTTCATGCAACACTGAAAATAGTTTTTTATATATTAAAGAAATATGTTTAGATTTTGTTATATGCAAGACCAAGTTATCATTCATTACATGAAACATAATGTTTAACATTCAATAAACTAAACATCGAGGATTTCATACATTACACATAGGATTGAATTTCCTCAATGGCTTGTGTAACACACAAGATTGAGTATTACCAAACAATAATATATTATTAAAAATATTATTATTTAATATAATAAGATATAACCTAGCCGTTAAGTTGAACGTTATGAATAAGATTAACTTACATATGAAAATACATGGTTGAATTCATGAATTACAATTGAATTTTAAATGATTATAAGAACCAATTGAATATATACAGAATATTGTTTAGAGAAAACTATTTTTATACTGACAAATCTATTTTGTCCTAATAAATTAAATTAATTACAATTAGAGAGTGATATTAATTTAATATATATATTTTATATCAAATGAAATATTTTTTATATTCATCCGATAGATTTGATAACCATAATATTGGAAGAAACCTAATTTCAGACATAAAAACCAATATTTTTATTAAGGAAGTTTTACCGCCTTTTAACGGAGCACCTATAATTTTAAAAACAAAATTTGAAACTTTTTTGAATTTTATTTTTAAAAATAAACATAATTTTAAAAAAGGATAGAGATGATTATAATCAATGTAATATTTTTGGTCTAACAAGATCTACTTAATTTTTGACCAAAAATATTAATGAAAATTGTTACTTTTAATTTCAGTGATTAAAGTAAAATTAAGCTTAATAAGGGACTAAATCTTAATATTAAGGGAAAAAATGACCTATTACTTGTCCAAAAAGAAATAGTTTCCAATAATTTGACCATATCCCCACTTGGTTTTAATTCTACAAGTTATTATGATATTATTAAATGGAAGTTCCCTATATAAAATGTTTTGTAAGGAAAAAAATAAGGAACCTTCCTTAACATTAACATTTATAAAAATATAAGATATGTAAAATCATCATATTTTTTGTTATACATATCATTTTGAAAGATAAATGGGTTATTTGTATCCTAATAATTTATCATTAATTTTTAGAGATGATTTAATTACTTAAAATTCTTAAAAAACACCAATGTAGTGATTATTTAGTTAATAATTAACAAAAATAAATGGTACTATAAATATTAAAAGTGAAGTAAATTGATTTAATTTTTGTGTCTAATTATTTTTGAAGATAAATATATCATGTTACACTATTTTGAACATAATCTATTTGATTTACATTATTGTTTTGATATTTTATTAAATTATTTAAAAGTAATAAAAATACTATATTCTACCAAGTGATTTGTAATTGTTAATAAATATTAAATATGATATATTTATAGAAAAATTTATTTTATATAATTAACATATTGAACCATATATTTTCAAATAATTTTTAGCATAGTCTGTGATTAAACATTGTTTTTGCGCATCACATGTGCTTATTTTAAAATTAATTTCCAAAACAAAAAAGTTTTTTATTTTGTATGTTAGGAATAATATATATAAAAACGTGGCTCTATATTGTCCAAAAAATATCACTTTAATTTATTATTATTGATTAAACTACATAGGATAGAAAACTAGTGTCCTTAATAAAAACCAAAATGATAAAATTGGGGAAATATAGAAGTTAAGGAACAAAAATATTAAAATGCACATATTCTGGTGTGGTGGAGGTTTTTTTGAGCATGATTTTTTTCTATATTAGTTTTCCATTTTAGGTACATTAGTTAAGTTATACCTCCCATTAATTAATAATTTTTTATTTACAAGTTTTCCACTCCCCTTGCACTATAAGAAGGCAAGCACTCTCCCAATTCCTCACACCTCTCAAACCCCATAGGTTTGCCCAAGATATGACCATTACACTACTCCAAGTGCCTAATTTCTATCTTGAATCCTAAATATATGTAGAAAAAAAATCCATGTAAGACCTATGGTGAAAACCAAAAAGAGTTACTGAATGAAGAGGTAACATCCTCCCTCTGGATCCCTTATTTTATTTTCATTCTCCACCCACTCCACTCTATGTATTTAATTATTTTACAAGAAAAAGAAATCATCTATATAAAGAAATATTTTTGTGAAAATGGTTTGATCTACACTTACACACATATCCATCTAATGGGTAATGAACATACTGTTTATGTGTAAGGAGAACTACCACCTCAAGAAACGATGATTGTTTATTATTCCATTATTGCCTCTTATGATAGGAATTTGGATGGAAACTATGTGTATATATTATATATATGATATTTATTATGTATTTATGCTTCTATAATTAATTTAAAACACATATCCTTATACTTTACATTTTGTGTAAATACGATAATTTCATTTGAGGAAGTGTGGACTACCACCCCCTCAAAGTAATGTGATTCATTCATACATTTCATCGAATGTGTTAAGAGGAATTAAGTGAACTTATATGATATAAATGATATAATAATTCTACAGGAATAATTATATAAATACATATGTATACATATATTTCATTTACTCTCTTTCTTTCAATACAATAATAAAATGGAAACATCGTTTATGCATACATAGGACCTACCATATCCATGAACAATGTATTCCAATTCATACTTATATATTTTGTAGATTATTATAATACAAATATAATGAATATAAATGATATTTATATCTTTTCTTACTTTTAAAAAATCATTATGTAATTATAATGACCAAGGATATAACAAATTAAGACACATGTGGAAACCAAAATGAATATTAACTGAACTGAATCCTTAACATAGAATTATTAATAAGATGGTAATATTTAAAGTCATAATAAAACCATATATTGTATTAGATATAATAATTTGATTATGTGATATATGTATAAATAAATTATATTTATTATAAAGGAGGTTTGGACGACTACAACGAGAGTCATGACACAAGGTAAGAGAATTTCATCTCATTTTTTATTTCTGCGAGATACATGCCTTATTCACAACTTGTTTATTTTTTGTGGTATATGTGCTACCTATGAATGTATTTTATGACTATTATACTTAAATCTATCGGTATTTAAATTCATTTTTATGATCTTTCTCTCATGGTATTTTATGTTTCAAAAGATACCAAATTGCTAAAGTATTTTCATCTCAAATTGATTTCTTTGAGATACAAGCCACGTTAGGAAACTATATTATTCCATTCAGTTTATATAATACCTTTTACATGTTATATCATGAATATAACTCTATTAATTATTATTTAATCTCTCTATAATTTTATACTTTTCATTATCTTATGATTCAAAGTTACCAAATTTATAAACGTTTATAGCTATAATCTCAATATTTATCATTGTTATTTATGATTTTTCTCCCATAAATGAAATCATATGACAAATCACTGAGGAATATTAATTATTTTTATTACCTTTTTTTATTCATTTTATATCAAACTAATCATACCATTTTTCCACTCTTTGGTACATAAGATGATCAATAAAGTGTTTTTAGGAAATTTTGACTTTACCTCTCTCTTCTATCAAAAATCAATGTTTCTTTAAAACCATGTATTAAAAAACGCCTCAGAAAATATATTATACTATTTCAAATGATCAATAAGATAAAATTTAACCCTATTTTACCTTTTAGGAATTTTTTTTTTCTAAAAATCAATCTTCCTTTTCATTTTCTAATCGGGGAACTTTTCTAAACATTTTACAGTGAAAAAGGAATGTTTGACATTTAAGAATTTACCCGCTGTCATAAATACCATTCCATTGAAGCTTAATTTACAAGTCTATAAAGTTATTTTTATTTAAAATAATAATTTTCTTAATATTCTGTAAGTTTTATATTTTAAATTATTTTTTTGGTTAAAATGGTTTTCAAAAACATTTTTGGTTTTGAAAAGTATTTTAAATAATTTTCAAATCAAATTATATATATTTTAAAAATATTTGATCTCAAGTAAAAGGATCTCAATGATATAAAAGATTATATTATATGTTTTCAATGTATTTTAAATGGATTTTTTTTAATATTATTTTATAAATATTCAAGGAAACAAATTATCAAACTATTTTCAAGATTATTTTATAAGCTTTAAAAGAAAATGGTTTTCAAAATGTTTTCAATCTCTCATTATGTGTTTTAAAATAAAAAGGTTTCCAAAAATATTTTCAATGATTTCCTTATAGGTTTTCAAGTTAATTTTAAATAAAATGGTTTTTAATTTTTTTTTGTTCTAAAGACTATTTTTTCAGAGAATAAAGGATATTTACCAAAATAAATGTTTCCAAAATGTCATTCCAAGTAATTTCACATATAAGATAACATCCTTTGATGTTACTCATTCCCATTCTTGTAAATTCTTTAAATGTTCCACTAATATTCTTTATTGAATGGTATATTTTTTCATGGAATTATTCTAAGGAGACCCTTTTCTCTTCCATGAGTTATTTTCTTTTAAAACTGTCCTCTTTTCATGGATTTTGTTATGATGAATTGATTATGAAACCTATCTATTTCAATTGTTTATGATGTGATGAAATGTTAATGATACCCATTATTTTTCACAGGTTATTATTTGATTTTTATAGAACCTATATCCTTTTATGGGCCATGACATGATGAATGTTTTATTATCTTGTGGCACATGTATGAATGATTTTTTTATAATATGGGTGCGACCTATATCTACCTCTAATAAATTGGGAAAATATTTATATCTCATGAGATAATGATGTGAATCAAGTCAATGGGATTAATCTATTTTGGGAAGATGGGGAATCTTGATCCCTTACAAGGAAAGGAATATGATTGGGGATAGTGGTGTCTCCAGCCCAGTAGGTGTAGTCACATGAAGATGTAAAATGGGGAAAACCGATCTATTATGGGAAGATTGAGAAACCTGATCACTTATAAGGAAAGAACTGTGACTGGGGATGGGGGTGTATGCCTCCCTATAGGTTCAGGTTTCTCAATTCCCCCTAATTAGTTATAGCTATGAGGGATGAATTATAGGAAATGATATCACAAGTTTATGTGTGAATTAATTCCATGTATAATTCCTATGACATGCTTTCAAGGATTAAGTATTTTATTTCCTTACGATTCATGGATTTTGAACTGCCAAGATTTATGCCATGATACATTTTTTGATCTTATTATATATTGGGTATGATCTTCTAATGTTATAATTACATTCTTATATTTCTATGCTCATGTTTATTCTTACATGTCTCCCATTGTTTCCCTTACTGAGCATCTCATCTCACCCCTTTTTTGGTTTCCTTCCCTAGGTTGTGAAGAAACATATTATGTTTGACGTGTATAAAAAGGGTGTTAGTATTGAAGAAAATAGTGGGATATAATGTATCCCATTTATGTACTAGTGTTTATGTTTCCATATTTCCAAAGGAATTATACTAATATAGTAATTGGGATTCTATTTAAGTAATGTTTTATATATTCCACAAAAGTGATGTAATGTCTATGTACATTATGACTCCATCATTATCGTTGGTATTAGAGACATGGTTTAGTAAACCATTGGAATCTTGGATGAGAAAACTATTGTGAGATCCCCAGGTAAATTTTTAAGGATATTTCTTGTGATATCTCTAAGGATAAGTATAAGGATGAGTTAAAATTTTGGATAATATCCTAGAATTTTGGTAAAGAATATAGTGATTGGTTTCTTAAAAATATATCCCTATATGGATACTATAAGTTTACATGGTTTTAGAAGATAAATACCTAGGAGTAATAACTTTGATAAGATATGTCGGGCCTGACTTGGCATAACCTGGAACACAACAATGAGCATTACTACACAAATGGTTTGACACTACGAGGGTATATGCTTTGAAAATTAACAAACTCTTCATGAAACATCATTAATGTTTAAATGGATGTTTCTTATAAAAAACATAGGATAAAACTAGGGTGTTGTAAATTAAGGAAGGAGTCTTGATTTAGACATATTATAAGTAGTTTTTCATGATTAAGTGGCGTTCTTCTATGATTTGTGTCTCTCACCCTAGGATTTCTGGTTTTAGTGAATAGAGAGAAAAAGAAGTGACATGGTTAACATTGAATGTTTCAGATGTGTAAATCATGGTAATTATGAAAATATATTTCCCAAGTGTAAATCTCATGAAGGGAATTAGAAAGGTTGTATGAGTATTTGTTATTCTTTTGAAGACATAGAGACTGCAAATGACATGTGAAAGGTATGTGATGTTTTTCCAGTATTGATTACGTTAAACATAATAATCATGATTTTGTTGAAGATTAGGAACCTTAAGACAACATTCATATTTCATATTCTAGGAAATAGGTATTAAGTTATAAGTTGATGAATCCTAAATAATGGTTTAAGAATAATATTGGATGAATGAAGTAATTATGTATTTAAATTCAAAGATTATGTTAAATGAAACATGAAACATGAAATTATTTTTAGTACATGTTTTCATTATGGATTTAAAGGGGAATGTTGAATGGTGATAAATAATTATAAAACTAATATTTTTTTAAGGGATGGTAACCCTTAATATGATCATGATATTGAGAATATTGTGATTATATTGGATAAATAGAAGCTTAATTTAGATAAAGTAACATTTATAACATTGATTACCTTGGATTTGATTAATGATTTGTCGATAAAGTGCTCTATGTCATCATGTATGATGTTTACAGCTTCTTGGATTTAATGAATATATCCAATTACCTTTGGAATATAGAAACATTCATGTTTTCCAAATGTATTTATGGCAATTTAGGTCATTACAATATTTAAAGAGAATATTTGATGTTGATATTCACATGTTTGGAATGTGACAACCACGAGTTACATTGTTATATATGGTGAATCAAAGTTAAAATTATTATCATATTTAAAAATGGTTTTAAGGTTTACCATTTATGGAATGTTTAAGTTAAACATTATATTATGTTTAGGATATTACAGTATTATATCACCACATGGGTATTTACACATATTAGATAACCTACTCTAACAATGTGGTATTGATGGTAACTAAAGGGATATGGGATGAAATATCATGGATCTCATGATCTGTTAGTGCATTAGGAATGAAAAATTCACCTTACTTTTTAGAGAAATGGGTGAAGTGGAAATCGGTCAAGACATGACCAAATATTGACATTTTACTTAGGAAAGGAAATGAAATCAAGTAAGTATAACTACTCATGAGAATTATCCAAATCTAGATAAACGATATTGGAAATGAAAATTTTATCCTAGTACATTTATTTCTGATGAATCAAATGGTCCCATAAATAATCATAGATTTATGGCTTTATGATTTTTAACTTTCTCCTGACCAATTCTTCTATCAACCTCTTACATAACATGATAGCTGGATTTCTCTTCCATGTACATGTTTTCACTTTCCACCTATGTTATCCAACATGGAAAGCTTTCTATGTGTTTCTCAAGGTAACCGTTACAGTTCTAACTTATTTTTAACAAATGTTTTTGGTGTTTATTTTTATGATGCGGGGTTATATGAAAGGAAATTTAAAGTATTAAACCATTAATAACCAAAGATAAATTTTTATGGATAAATTAATTTTAAGGGGGGTATAATGTAACACCATGAGATTTTGTGAAATATATTTTTTTCAAATTAATTTAATCTTTTTGATATTTTTCATTTCATACAACACTGAAAATTATTATTTTACATATTAAATAAATATGATTATATTACGCTATACAAAACATCAAATTAACATTAACTACTCAAAATATAATGTTTAACATGATCTATACTGGACACCAAGGTTATCGTACATTATACGATAGAATGAATTTCATCGATGACATGTGTAACATGAAATATTGAGTGTTTTCAAACTATAATATATCATTAAAAATATTATTATTTAATATAATAAGATATAACCTAGCTGCTATGTTGATGGTTATGAATATTATAAACAATCGTTTGAAAATATAGGGTTGAATTCTTTAGTTACAAATGAATTATAAATGAATATATGAAATAGTTGAACATAAAGGGAATGTTTTTAAAGAAAATTATTTTTATTCCCACAATGATATTTTATCCTAATAATTTAAATTAATTAAAATCAATGAGTGATATTAATTTAATATATATTATCTATGAAATCAAATACTTTTATATTTATCCAATATATTTTATAAACATAAGATAGGAACAAACCCCATTTCACCCATAAAAACCTATATTTATTTTAAGGAAGTTTTATCATCTTTTAATAGCTCACCTATTATTTTAAAACTAAATTTTTATACTTAAAAAATTTTATTGGAAAACAATAAATATTATTTTTTAATTAAGAATTTTGATATTATCTTAGTGTGAATTTTTGTGATTTTGTTGAGAAACTGGTATTTTTTTTGAATAGTGAAAAATAGTGTATTTTTGTTAAAATCCACTTCTTCAATTAAAAAATTATTAATGTTAAATTATATTTCAAAAATGGGATTAAAAAGTAAAAAATTGATCAATTATAATTATATTGATCCAATTCGGGTTATTTTAATTATTTTTATAAGAAATTCGATATAAAAACATACTGAACTTTTTAACATTTTTACTTTAAAAACATGCATTATAACCATGTCTGTGAGATTAGTATTAAACTTAATTTTCCCAATTTTATTATTTTAATTTTGAAAAATGGAGATATGAGGTCGTTATCAATATAATATTTTTTGTCTAAAAATATAAACTTAATTTTTGACCAAAAATATTAGTGAAAGTGATTAAAATTTATTACAGTGATTAAGGTAAAAGTAAGCTTAATAAGGGACTAAAAAATATTATTAAAGTCAAAAATGACTGAGAAAATTTTCTAAAGGAAATTGGATTTCAATAATCCGACCATATCCCCTCTCCGTTCTAATTTTATGGGTTATTATGACTTTGGTAAATGGAAGTGCCTTATATAAAAGGTTAAGTAAAGAAAAAGAAAAAATGAACTTTCCTTACCATTAACATCTATAAAACATTGATATATGTGAAAAATAAAATATTTTAGGTTATAAACATCCTTTTTAAAGATAGATGTGTTATTTTTTTCATAATAATTTCTCATTAATTTTTAGAGATTATTTAGTTACCTAAAATGCTGCCAACATAGTGATTATTTAGTGGATAATTAACTAAATTAAATGATATTATAATTATTAAAAGTGAATTAAATTGATTAAGGTTTTTTCTATAATTAATTTTTTGTATAAATATATCTCGTTACACAACTGTGAACTTAATATATTTGAATTCTAATATTTTTATGATATTTTATTAAATGATTTTAAATTAATAAACATACTATATTCTACCAAGTTATTTGTAAGTGTTAATAAATATTTAATAGGGGATATTAATGGACCAATTTATTTTTTATAATTAAAATATTGACCCATTGATGTTAAAATCATTTTTAGAATGGTCTGTTTTTTGCATTGTTTTTTCGCATTACATGCGCTTGTTTTAAAATTAATTTACAAAACACATGAGATTATTAGTTTGTTAATTATGAATCAAATTCATAATTAATTGGATCTATAATGATAAATAAAATACCACTTTAATTTACTCTTAATGGTTAAACTACACAGGTTAGAAACTAGTGTCTTTAATAAAAACCAAAATGATTAAATTGAGGATACTTAGAAGTTAAGGAACCAGATTGTTAAAATGCACATATTTTTTGTGTGGTGGTGGTTTTTCTTGATAATTATTCCCCTTTAATCCATTATTTTTCAATTTTGGAGTCACATTAGCTAATGTATACCTCTTTTTAATGAATACGTTTTTTATTTACAAGAGTAACACTCCCCTTCCATTATAAAAAGGTAAGCACTCTATTTCTTCCTCACACACCTAAAAACAATTCGGTCATCCATGCACTACCTAATAAACTCCTCAACATCCCTACATTACTAATTTAGTCCTCCCCATGGGTATAAAGAAATACAAGGAATACCATTGGAGAAAAATCAAAAGGAGTTACCAAAGAAGAGGTAATATCCCCCCTCAAGTTCCCTTATCTTATTTTCATTCTCCAACCCCTCCACTATACTTATTTCAAGCTTATAAAGTATCCTAAATATACTGAAAAGTTTTTATGTATTAGTTTATACCTAGAATTACACACACATCCATTTAATGGGCAATGAACATACTATTTATGTGTATGATGAACTAACTCCTCACAAAACGTTGAATGTCCATTCTTACGTTACTGCATATCGTGGTTGTAATTATGGTGTAAACTATGTTTATATATAATATATATGATATTTAATATTTTTTGATGTTTTTTCTATTATTTTAAATCACATATCTATATACTTTCTATTTTTTTAAATACTATAATTTCATTTCATGAAGTGCAGACTACCGCCCCCTCGTAACGATGTGATTCACTCAAACTTTACATGGAATGTGTTAATGATGGGTTTAGTAAAATTATATGATATATTTCATTTAATAATACAATTTTAAAAATAATATATAAAAATATTTATTATACATAATTTACTCTCTTTATTTTAATATGACAATAGAACAGAAACAATGTTCATACATACGTACGACCTACCATCTCCATGAATAGTGTATTCCATTACATACTTCTATATTATATAAATTATTACAATTAAAATATAATAAATAATAATGATATGTATATCATGGATTAAAATCTTACAATAATTATATACACACAAGGTCCAAAGATACAATAAGTTAAGACACAAGAAAAAAACGAAGAAAATATTACCCGAAGTGAAACCTTAACACATAATTGTTATTAAGAGGGTAATATAAAGTCATAATAAAACTATATATGATATTATATAAAATAATTTGTTTCTTTTATATATTAATAATAATATTATATTTATTAAATATGTGGTTTTAATGAGTATGACGAGAGTCAAGGCACGAGGTAAGGGAATTTCATCTCACTTTTTATTTCCATGATATACAAGCTTTATACACCACTCATTTATTTTATGTGGTATAAATAAATCCCATTAATTTATTATAAGAATATTATACGTAAATTTATGGGAATTTACATATCCATTTTATGATCCTTATATCATGGGTTTTATGTTTCAAATACCAATAAATCAGTAAAGTATTTTCATCTCAAATTGCCTTCTTTGAGACACATGCCATGTTATGAACCAATATTATTCCATGAGGTGTATATAATTAATTTAAAATTTTATATCATGGATATAACTCTATTCATGATGTCTTATGATTCCTTTAATTCTATCATTTCCATTATTTTATGATTCAATATTACGAAATTGATAACTTTTTATAGCTACAATCACATAGTTTATCGAGATTGTTTATGATTATGCTCCCATTGAGGAAATATTACAATAAAACCCTCAAAAACTATGATGGGTTGTAATTACACCATATTCCCATTGTCTTGAGAGAAAAACGAATCATTACTTGGCTATAAGAGATATCCCCAAGATGGAAAAGGGCAGGAATAAATACTGAAGGGTTTCAAATAAAAGTGGGGGATGATTTACCCTTTATGAATAAAACCATTAAGCTGACAAGTCATAAACAAACACCTTACTTTATGATGCATGAATAAAATCAGGAAAACAAAACCACCTTATTCATATAAAAAATACTCCAAATTTTTCAATAAAGAAAGGCCAAAAAACAATTAATGAAAATATTGTAAGAACGACTAAATATTCCAAGAAGACCACAAGACTCCTTGATCCACAAACTCCATGATCCACAATCACCAAACAACTCATGTATCATGAGATGGTGTTAAAAATGCATGATACATTACCTTTTCCCTTGTACTGGAATATAGAATCTGAAAAATCACCCAAGTGTCCAAGTAGGGGTGACTATAACACTCAATAGGTTTTCCCCAATCACTTCCCTACTCACGCTACTTGGATAAAAAGTTTAACACATTTATATAAAACTGTTTATATAAAACAATTCTGAAAAATAGTTTATAACACAACATAAACATGTTCCAAAACCAATTCTAACAAAATGAAAAAAATTTCCCATTAAACCAATTTCCAAAATGTTATACATCCAGAAAAAAACCAAATAAAGCATCAAAACAAATTCTTATTTATCATTTTGGAATACCAATTCCATGGTTCACAACACACACCCATGAATGCTTCGTTTGACAGTCACATACTCCTGAGTGATCTCTCAAATAATCACCTTATTTCCTAATGACACACACCCCTAATCCATGGTCACACACATTTTACCTCAATTATACACATCCCTAATTCAAGGGAATGTCAAAAATGAAATCACACAACCCCATGTATGTCAAACCATTCCAAATCCCCAATTCAAACCATTTCAATAAAACAACATTTTTATTAAAAACCAATGGAAAAACCAATTTAAAAGTATCCATTTTATTTCAATAATACATTCCCTTTAATTTAAAACCACTAATCCAAACCATGTTTCATGCGTAGCCCGTGCGCCTCTCCTTTGGCCCAAAAAAATTATTGAAAGTTTGGTCAACTCTCTCATACTTCACCCTGACACTTTATAAAAATAAAAATCACAAGGTAAGGGTTACATTATAGAAATTGGGGGTATTAAATTCACCCCACCATTGATCTTTATTTCCTCAGAATCTAAAAAAACCTCACTTCCCTGAAAGAGTTCCAGCCATTGATCAATAATTTACTTCTCATGTTTAGAAATCTCATCTAGAATTTGACCATGTTTCCATAAAACCCACACTATATTGATCCTTTTTTCATACAAGACTTTCTCTATACTATAAATAATCCACACCGAGATATGTACTAATGAATAATTCGAATCTAGGTCAATGTGATCCTATACAATCACATGGTCATGATTAGGTTGATACTTATTCAACTAAGATATGTGAAACACATTATGCACCAAACTAAACCATGGTGAAAATTCCAGCCAATATTCCACCTCTCCAACCTAATCTCTTATCTCAAAAGGCCCAATGTACCAAGGTGATAACTTTACCTAATTCACAAAAAGACAATGTCCATTCCATATAGAGATCCTCAAGAACACATGATCACTCATGGAAAACAACAACAATCATCGATGATGACCCACATTAGATTTTTGATGACTATGAGCCATCCCCATCCCCATTCTGATCAACTGAATCTTCTATGTTGTTTCTTAGACATGGTTTGGTCCAACTAGTGATGTATCACCTATTTTACCCAATATAGTGGCGAATGAAAAGGATTCCTATACAATGATTCTAAAGGATCCATATGAATCGAGACCTAATAGATGTTATTATACAAGAACTCCACTAAGGGTACATGGTCCTCCCATGAGCCACCAAAATCCATTACAAAATCCTAACAAATGTCTTCTAATGTATGTATCATCCTTTCTAATTTCCCATCAGTCTGAGGATGGTACACCATATTCATATCCAACTGATTCCCAAGGTATTTCTGTAGGGCATTACAGAATTAAGATGTAAACCTCAGATATCTATTTGAGATGATCTAAACACGTATACCAGATCTCTTTACCACTTCTTAGATATATATTTTGGACACTTCGTCCACCATAAGAGTTTCATGAATTATAATGAAATGAGATGAATTGGTATAATGATCCACTATCACCCATATGGAATCATGCATTAGAACTATTCATTAGAGACTATTAAAAAAATCCATCACTCTTCGCTCCCATTTCCACACTGGGAAATGTAATGACTATAACAAACATGTTGGTCATTGATGCTCTAACTTATTTTCCTAACAAGTTAGGCACATTGAAATGAACTAAGGCACATTCATTTTTATGCCGATCCACCAAAATTGAACCTTTAACACCTTTTACATATTATGTATACCTGGATGTACAAACCATTTGGAATGGTGGTAACATGGAAGAAGTTGTTCTTGGAAATCCATAAGTACAAAAATCTGATCCATAAACTATTTCAATGAATCCCGATAATGTTTCCATTCCCCAATGGTCTCCCCACAATTGAGTTTTTAACTCATAACCTAATATCCTACATCAAACGTTTGTGCCTCTTTATCCATATTTACGAAATCAGGAACCATAAAAACTGAATAGAAAACTGAAATATCACCTCGGTCTTCATATTCCACAAGCATGTCAGCTAAGACTGACATCAACTACCATTTATATGAAGCTTCCTTTTTTAAATGAGAAAATGAATTTTTACTTAATGAATCGTCTAGGGAATGACCTTTTCCCATTGTATACATCATGTCAAATTCAAATATCTGGAGATACTCCATCCATCTCTTTTTCATCAGATTCAAAAATCATTGTGAGAAAATATGTGTCAAGCTTTTATGATCTGTGAACACAAAAAATTTCTCACCAAATAGATAGTTACACCATGTCCTAAAAATATGACTGAAAAAAGATAACTTCAAGTCAATTGTTTGGTCGTTCTTCTCATTCCCTCTCAACTGTCTTAAACCATAAGAAAGCACATGGTATCCTTTCATGAGAACACAACCCAACCCCAATTCCGAAGTGTCATAGTACACCACTTAATATAGTTCTGATTCTAGAAAAATCAAGATAGGTGATGATTTATGACAAAATTTCTACTTTTGGAAAGACTTTAGGCCTTACTCAGTCTATTGGAATTTAGTATTCTTCTTTTTCTAGGCTATCATTGAAAAAATAGTCACAAAAATTCACACAAAAAACATCGGTAATAACCAGCTTGACCAAGAAAACTTCGTATTTCAAAGAATTTCTTGAGAATGTTTTAGGATATAATGGATTTTATCTTTTCACGGTCAACTAAAACACATTTTTTAGAAATTACATGGCCGAGAAAGCATACCTCTTGTATCCAAAAGTCAAACTTAGACAATTTAGCATAAAAACGATGGTCTCTCAAGATTCCCAACACTATTTACAAGTGTTTATCATGCTCAGTTATTTTCCTTAAATACACTAAGATATCATTGAAAAAAACCCCAACAAAATAATCTTGATATCTCGATAATATCCCATTCATAAATGCCATAATGGCTGCTATTGTATTTAATAGGCTGAAAGGAATGAATACACATTCATAGTGACCAAATCTACTTCTAAAAGTTGTCTTTGGAATATATTCCTTTTGACCATGAAATCTATGGTATCCAAATCATAAGTAAATTTTAGAAAAACCATTGAGACTACCGCAATTTATCAAATAGATAATCAATTCATGGTAGTATATACAGATTATTTATCTTAAATTGGTTAATATTACAATAATCCACACACATCCTTAAAGATTCATCTTTTTTTTTCTTCTAAAACAAGATCAGTGCTTGCCCCAAAGATGTACTTGGTCAAATGAAACCTTTTATTTCCATCTCATCCAACTGCCTTTTTAATTACCATAACTCTATTGGTTCCATCCAATAATATGGAAGGGAAAAAGGACTGGTCCCCAGAAGGAGATCAATCAAAAACTCCACTTACCTTACAGGTGGTAACCCTGAAAAGTTATTGGGAAATACATTTGTACATAGATCCAAAACTACTGAAAAAATGGTATCCTGGATATCTTCCAACGATTACAAATATGACACCACCAACTAGTATGATATCTCCCCAGATCTGGTTCCAACAAGTCCATTTTACTTTTCTTTACAACCCTCTCTCTTAGGAAGAGATTCTCGACGCCATCCTCTGTCCTGAAACTCACTCTCCTTCTATAAGAGTCGATGAGAGACTTAAACATTTTCAATCAATCCATACCTAGGATTACATCATAGAAATCCATCTCCATCATCGAGAAGTTACACTTCATCTAATATCCATCTACAGTTGTAGAATATTCCTTGCACACGAAGGCTTGACATTCTCTTTCACTGAGATTAGTTTGATGTTTTATCAAAGAAGTAATCATCTAATGTTTCAAAAATACAAAATTAGAAAAATGAGAAGCAATAAAGGAATGAGACACACTAGTATCAAAAAACAGTTGAAAAAGGGTATAATTCAAAAGAATCATACCTCTCATCACAGATGATCTAAACTGATCATTTATAATCATCTACTCAGCTCCATAAAACTTCTTCAGTGCTACACTCTGCTCCTTATTTCCTTGCTGATATTTCCCTTGACAAGGAATCTTGGTGCTCCTAGCATCACCATGGATAGAATAACTCTTTTGGAAAGAATGATACTTCTGTTCTCTCCCCATCAAAGCATAAGATGCTTGCGACACCTAAGAAGTATTTCTAGGACCTGGACTCAGAGAAGATTGACAATAGTGATGAATATTCCCCATATTCTTGGAGTTATGTAAAGATCATGGTCCTTCTATACTCTCTTGCTTTATATGGTCCAGTGAACCACATTGTAAATAGCCTACTATTCTCTTGAGTCATGGACGAAGGCTCACTGATCTAGTCGTTTGATTATAAGTCAAACTCCTATCATGGAAATAAGTATCCCCCTTGTTTTTTCTCCCTAAATACAAGTTCCCACCATTTACCATAGGTATCATCATACTACCTCCTCCCATAGCTCTTGATATATCCCACCCATCCACTGTTTCTCTATTCACTATCTTTGTATAATCTACATTTTAAAGCATCATGATCTTCAAGAGAATCTCCTAACTTATGCCCAATTTGAATATACCTGCCTTCAAGGACACACTCGCAGTAACTTCAGGTGAAAAGTGCACTAAATGCATGAATTTAGCCACATACTCAGTGACAAAATTATTATTCTACTTCATACTAATGAATTTTGTCGTCCTACGAATCTTGAACATGTGTGGATAGAATAGTTTGTTATACAATTCCCCAGAATCCTTCCAACATAGTCCTTGATCCCCTTTAGCATGAAATATTATTTCCCACCACTGGAATGCAAGATCCTCAAGCATATACGTGATCGAGTTGAATTTCATCTCCATTGGTTTGAAGATGAATTCAAAGATATGATTCATTATATTTGGCCACACCTCTTCATTTTCTAGTTTATAATAACCATGGAAGATGTGTGGATTCTGCTTTATGAACTATATGGAATAATCCATGTGTCTTGGCTCATCCCTCGAGTTCCCCATCTCCATTGCTTTAAATGATTAGACTATACCCTGAATCATCTCTTGGTTCACCTGTCGCTCAGGAGAAACCATGTTCTCTACATATTCTACTGGTTGGTTTCTACAATTCCTACTGGGTACCATTTTCTAAATGAAAAACAAACTTGGTAAATCTCACTCCCTATAAACTAATTGATTAGAATTTCAAATTCTCTTACATAAACTATCAAAATAATGTTTTACAAAAAAACCTTTTCTATATTAAACCATTTTTGAAAAATATCATTATTAATTTTGATAATCAAACTATTATCAAAATATACAAAGTATCCTCTTTTCAAAATCATTCATTTGAAAAACAATTCGTCATTTTTCAAAAGTTTACACCTTTTCAAGAAATAAAAAATAATTACTCCAAATGAAATATGAAAACCTAGTTGGATTTCATTCTTCTAAAATACATGTCATGATCATCTCATTGGATAAAACCACTACAATGAGATTCCAAGATCCTATAAGTGTTCCAAAACACTCATATACCCAACTCCCAAGTAATATAAAGTTTAGAAAAAATCGGTTAGCTATGTCCTTTTATACTATAAATTTCATGTTCCAATAATCATAACACTTTCTATGATCACAACCCAAGGAATAGACAAGGATGAAATCAACTCCAAGATGAAGAAACAGAAAACTACAATTATGCCTGGACCAAACAAACAGATACAATTTTTAATGATCAACTTAATCCCATTGTCTTGAGAACACATCAAATCATTAATTGGCCTTAAGCGACATTTTCAAGTTTCCAATGGCTAGAAATAAATTTCGAAGGGTTTCAAATACAAATTTGGGATGATTTTATGTTTAATAATAAAACCATTATACAAATAATCCAGAACCAAACACCTCACTATATGAATAAAGAATAAAAGAAAGACAACACAACTACATTATTCATATAAAAAACACATCAAAGGGTGAAATAGAGGAAGAACTAACAAATATCAAAGTAAATAGAGGAAGGAAAAGTAAATATTCCAAGAATACAACTAGGCTCCATGCTCAACAAGCTCTGTGCTCCACAATCACCAAACATCCCATGTATGACCAGATGATGTTAAAAACGTGCGATACTTTACCTCTACCCATGTAACAAAATATAGAATCTGAAAAATGAACCATGTTACAATGAAAGGGTGAGTATAACACTCCGTAGGTTTTCTCTTATGACTTCCCATCTCATTCCACTAATATATAAAAGTAAGTACATTTCTATAAATCCATTTATATAAAATAATTCTTCAAAATACTTTATAACACAACATAAACATGTTCCAAAACCAATTGTTTCCATATAAAAACAAGTTATAATTGTAACCGATCTCTATAAGGTTATAATTCAAGAAATATTTCCCAAAAATCATTATAACAAATTCATATTTATCATTTTTCCATACACATTATGTGGTTCACAACAGACACCCATGCAAGCTTTGTTTGACAGTTCAATACTCATGAGCGGTCTATCATATTATCACCTTATGTCCCAATGAAACATGCCTCTGATATAGGGTCACACAAATTTTACCCCAATGGTAAAAATCACTTATTTAGGGGCACATAGAACATGAACTCACACAACCCCATATATTCCAAACCATTCTAAATCACCAATTCAAACCACTTTAATAAAGCTACATTTTTATTAAAAACCAATGGACAAAATAATTTCAAATCATCCTTTTCGTTTGAATTAAACATTCACATTTATTTAAAAAATATAATCCTAACCATGTGATACAATTATGGAAAAAATAAATTTTTAAATCTCTATTTTAAAATCAATAACACAAGCACTTTATTCAAATACCGAATTTTCCAGATTTTCCCAATTTTCCAAACCATCACCAAGAAGGGATTCTAGTGATTTCTAAACATCTGAATCAAAAAAAATTAAATAAAAAATATTCAATTTGAAATTCTAACAATCAGTTCTACTATTTTAATTTGAGAGATAATCCACCTACCTCAATGGTTTGGCAAAAAACCGATAACAGGTGTAGAATGCTCTAGAAACCGGGTTGATTCTCCATAAAAAACGGCCTTAGATCTCTCATCCTATAAAAATAAAGACCATATCTCAAAATATTTGGCATCCAAAATCTTATATCTACCCATAAGGGGTGTATATATAAGAAAATAATAATAAAGGATAAGTAGATATAAGTAGATCTTAGAAACAGATGAAGAACGATGAAGAATGATAACAACATTAAGAATCCGGCTTCAAAACAACAAGGGAATACTTTAAACTGACCTCAAAATGATTGAGAGAGGTTCTAAAACATTAAAGAAAGATAAATACTAAGTTTGGGAAAATTAGGAGAAAAAAGAATAATTTTAGAGGTAAAAACTTTTGAGATCCACTTTTTTGGGATCTCACTTTAACCCCATGCACAATTAGTTTGCATGGTTAGACAAATCCTGTGCTAACCATGCGTTAAATACTTCATTAAGGAAACCCTCTCACTGCCCCATCACACATTCTCCCTTACCGTGTGCACACCGCACCAAAGCTACCATCTAGAATCTGTTACTTTTCAAGGTTTATAGTATCCTTCTTACATGGTTTGGAAAAACTGTGCGTAGCCCTACACCACTTATTTGGCTCAAAAAACATATTTAAAGTTTTCTCTACTCTCCCATACTCCAACCTAACACTTTATAAACATAAAAATAAAAATATAAGGGTTACATAAAAGAAACCAAGGGTAAAATATGGATTTTCTCTAAATCTTGTTTATTCCTGCTATATCCATGTAATGGTGCCATTTTCCCACTCTTTGGTACATAAGATGATCAAGAAAGTGTTTTTATTAAATTCCAACTTTTCCTTTCTCTTTAGTCAGAAATATCTATTCTTTAAAAACCATGTTTTCAAAAAAATTTCTAAAATAATATTATACTATTATCTTTTAATCATTAAGATATATTTTTACCCATGATTTACCATTTAAACAAAAGGTTTTAAAAAATTAGCCTTCATTTTGTTTTTTGGTCAAGGCAAGTTTCGAAATTTTTTATTGTGAAAATGGAATGTTCAGCTTGTACGAATTTACCCACTGTCATAACCATCATTACCTTGAATATTACTTTCTGATATTGTAATGTTATTTTTATTTTAATGGATTTTTTTTCTTAAAATTGTATATTTTTTTAATGTTTTTGAAATAAAATGGTTTTGAAAAAAAATTTATGTTTGAAAAAGTGTTTTTAATGATTTTCAAAACGTCTTTTATATATTTTCGAAAAATTTATCTTCAAAGAAAAGGATTTCAATGATCTGAAATATTCTTTTATAAGTTTTCAAATTATTTTCATGGAAAACAATTTTCAAAATGTTTTTAATTTTATTTTATATGTTTTCAAAGAAAATGGTTTTCAAAATGTTTCATGCTTTTTTATAGGTCTTAAATTAAAAATTATTTTAAAACATTTTCAATCTTTCATTATATGTTTTCAAATAAAAAGGTTTTGAAAATGTTTTCAAATATTTCTTTATACGTTTCCAGGTTTATTTTCAAGAGAAAGGTTTTATGTGCTAAAGTGTCCTTTTCAAAGAAGAAATGATATTTACCTCATGATGTGTTTTCAAAATATCATTCCAATTTATTTTTCATTTAAGATTACATCCATTGATGTTATTCATTTCATTATAGAAAATGATTCAAAGGATCGATTTATATTATTTCTTTAATGGTTTATGTTTTTATGGAATGATTCTTATAACACTTATTTATCTTCCACAGGTTATACGGTTTTTAAAATCGATTCATTTAATGGTCTATGCTTTGATGAAGTGATTATGAAACCTCTCTATTTTACATATGTTATGATGTGATGAAATGTTAATGATACCGATTTCATTTCATGTGTTATGATTTGATGTTTATAGAACCCATCTCCTTTTATGGGTCATGATATTATGAAAGTTTTATTATGTTATGAAACATGTATGAATGATTTTATTATAAGATAGGTAGGACCTATATCTCCCTATAATTCATTGTGTAAATATTTATATCTCATGATATAATGATAGGAATCATGATTATGAGCTTGATCCATTATGGGAAAATGGAGAAACCCGACCCCTTACAAGGAAAGGACTATAACTAGGGGTTGTGGTGTGTCCCGCCTAGTAGTTGTAGTCACCATGAAGATGGAAGATGGGGAAACAAATCCATTATGGGAAAATGGGGAAATAGATTTCTTACAAGGAATGAACTACGACTGGGTATGGTGGTGTGTCTTGCCTAGTAGATGCAATACCCATGAAGTGCCCAGATAAGTTCTAGCTATGTGTGTTGACTTAAATGTAATGATACCACATGTTTATTTATTCCAAAATTCCATGTTTTTTCTATTATATGATATCCTAGATTGTGTTCTTTTTTTTCCATATGATTCATGCCTCATGAACTATCCATATTTATTCCTTGAATCTTTTTTATGATCTTATGATATACAGGGTATGATCTTCTAATGTTATCACATCATTATCATTCCACTATGCACATGTTTCTTCTTACATGGCCCCTTTTTTACCCTTACTGAGCATCTAAGCTCACCCATTTTTATGTTTCCTTTCCCAGGTTAGGAAGATATGTAATATGTAAGTTGTTTTTAAGAAGGGTTCCAGTCAATAAGAACCTATTGAGAGATAATATAGATCACTTTTGTACTAGTGTTTACATTTCCATGTTTCCAATGTAACTAAACTAATACGGTCTTTGGGCGTCTATTTGTGGAATGTTTTAGGTATTCCCCAAAAGTGATGTAATGTATATGTATGTTAAGACTAGGTCATCATAGTAACAATCTATACTGTCCTCATCCAGGAATAAGGATTCATGATGATGATTTGGAGATCAGCTGTAAGAGAGTTGTGATGCAATGGAAGCAACCATATTGTATATTTTCACAATTCTTTCCCAGTTTTGGATCCCAAAACATTGTGATAGAAGCTATGTCTAGCATAAAATAGAGTATCTTAGTGGTCTGAAGGTGATACTTTTATCCTAGATATGGTTGGTGTTTTTCTTTTTGTCACTGATGACTAGCCCACTTATTTTGGAGTATATAAGGCATTTAATACTTTGATTTTTCATCTAGGATCTCTTAGTTGGAAGAGGGGAGAGGCTATAACATGATGGTGTGGTTGTTTTCGGTTCACTCTCTCCACAATTCAATGTTTTTTCCTCTTCATTTGACATAAATACCACCATCTGGTTAGAAAATAGAAGATAATTTGGAGGGCCGCCTATTGAATGGAGTGGGATGATACTAGTAGTTTATGGGGAACTATATGTGGTTGAACCATTTGTTTTTATCCCCTCTTTATAATAAGGAATTATATTTTTGGACACCTCTATATACTGAGGTGTCTGGGTAAGGTGAGCATTTCAATGTCCATGGGAGATATTATCAGTGGGAAGTTGACCACGGCGGATGTCAGGAATAGAGTACCTGTGATCCATCTCCACCCTTCCATGAGTAGGAATATCATGGTAATTATCATCTTCTAGTTCAATGGAAGAGTTGATAAACCCTTATGGTGTTGAGAATCTGTCTAAAAAAACCTCAAGGACACACAAACTGAGAAGATAATAAATATGTTCCATGTACTGCATCATGGTAAGAATATAAAGACCAATATTTTTGAATTGTACTGTGATATGAGCTTACTATATGGAGGTTTATGGAACTTGTTTATAATCATCTGATGTTGTGGGAGTACGATCCGGCTACTGAAAAGCTTCTAAAATATGTTGATGACCAGTGTCATTATTAATTAGAATATGAGTCTATGCTGAGGCCTGTGCCATTCTCAATTGGTTATCCTTGATCAGGACATGTGTATGAGAATGATCCCAACCCTTGGGTATGTGTTGTTGATCTTTTATGGTTGGTATATGAACATACACTGGGGCATGTGTCTATCTCACTTGGTGAGCCATAGATGGAGCATGAATATGAGCCCAGTCTGAATATGAATTCCCCACCAGAATATTCCAACAGACCTCCTAAATGGGAGAAGGAATATTAGAATCCTATGATATTTCCTTAGAATGATGAGGACATAGTCCCGAGGCATGTTCCATTATCACTTGGTGAGCCTCAATCTGTATAGGGGCACAATCCCGATCCCAAGACTTTGGGATATGCCGTTAGTCTTTCTTTTTAAGGATATGAGCTTCCCTAAGGCATGTGCTACTCTCACTTGGTGAGGCACAGATGGAGTAGGAATATGAGCTTAGTATGAATATGCATCCCCCATTGGAATATGCCGATAGACCATCAGAATGTGAGATGGAATATTATCCTCCTTCTGTGTTTCCTTTTAATGTTGATGGCATAGTTTTTCATCGGCAGAAGTAAAAATATTCTCCTGGGTTCTGTGATCTGCTAGAATATCCCATACAGATTCACTGATAGGAATATGATCCTTTCCCGAGGTTTGTTTCATTCACACATGGATATCCTTGACCATAATATAGATATATGACCGATCATAGGAAATTGGAGTATCATTCTATAATTATTTGACCGGAATATAATCCTGTCCTGAGACTTC
Organism: Viscum album; assembly: GCA_963277665.1. Lineage (NCBI taxonomy): Eukaryota > Viridiplantae > Streptophyta > Magnoliopsida > Santalales > Viscaceae > Viscum > Viscum album. Next base: position 764,946,622 of record OY728122.1, read on the forward strand.
TTCCCTTCCCACTTTATGATCCCAAACCTAGATGGGGATATGAACCCAATTCAGGTCTTTGGAATAAGAAAACTTACATTTTCAATCAGCAAGTGAACCTATCTCATGTAATATTCTACTCTAACTTGGTGAGACATAGTTGGAATAGGAATATGAGCATGGTCTGATGCCTCTTCCTTTATTTGAATATACTAACATTCCTCATGGACAGTAGTAGGAATGTGTGATTACTCCAATGAAAAAAAATGTTCATGATGATCAGAGTGTTGAGATGACATGGATGTAGGGATAGAACTATGCATATGTCCCTTTATCTGTAATAGTTTTTGAATATACTGGAAGAGTTCTGATGTTGCTAAAATATATTAGCATTTAAGCAAAGTGTGTGAAGGGATGTAAGCTTTCCCATTTTCTATCTACATTATACTCTAGAATATGCCTTCAATTGAAGTGGGGATATGAACCCACTTATATCCTCGTGTCACAAGAATATGCTAATGAATTTTGTACATGGTTGTAGGGACATGTGCTTACCCTATGAATTCTACAGAAATATTCCCACATAGTTATTCTGAGATAGAAGAATTGATGATCCTACTTACTAGTTTTGTCTACAATATTATGGAAGAAATCATCAGAAGGAGTGGGGATATGATCCATATCCTTGATATCCAATGCCTTTCTTCCCCAATGAGACTTCATTGTTTACCCTGCATGGGCATCTTAGGAGGAATTGTGTTAAGTTCTACCATCAGCAGGTGACTAGTGGGTACTAGTGGGATGATGTGGGTAACAACAATTTACAAGATCTCTCTTAGATGGCTCTTGAATTGGATGATATATGTATATGTATACATAGTAAAACTTTATTATATATTGAAGGTGGTAGTTGTCATTCTCCAAGGATAAGAACCCAAAGCTGTTGGTTGTGGCGATGAGGGCCACTGACACAGCTACAACTTTCCTAGGGCAATGTAGACTCACCAGTTTTCATGCATGTATAACCTAATGGAAAGCTTCTAGGGTTAGTACTATACCACATCATGGGTACTACTGGACCATTATGTTCTCCACCTAACAATAATGTTTTTGAGGAGTTGATATCATTTTGAGACCCACAAGGGGTTCAACAATAGGCTATTTACCAGTATGATTATAAGATAAAGAATAAACTGTCTTAAATTAGGATGTTGGTGATGAAAGAAGTGTTTATAGTCACAAAAACAAAAAGGAACAAGGTTACATATAAGTGAAATATTATATGCATGATGTTCTCAATCGGATATGCATGGTTAACATAATTGTTCTTCTATTCTCGATTTGACCATTCTTCTCATTTGGACAAGTCGAAATGAGGATGGAATTATTTTATGAGAACACAATTTATATAGGATAATATTTAAGTTCATTATGATCTTATTTTTTCATTTAGGTATGAAAAACAAATTTTCCTGATGCATTATTTACTAATCAGTATGTCATTTGAGAGATTCACATTTGGTTCACCATTTTTGTATGCATATAGTGTGTAAAAATAGGCCGATATATAATAACCAATAATTTTTTAATTTATATATTTATGTTGGGGTCATCATTTCTGTTTGCATATAGTGTGGAAACAATATCTGGAAGAATAATAACCATCCATTTTGTATTTTAGAGATTCATGTTGAGTTCACCATTGTGGTTTTTATGAGGAAGTGACAATTGGGGAAACCCTCACCGAGGTAGGTTTAGCTGGGCCTAATGGTAAATTATGTGGGGTCATAATCATTAACACCAGGTCACCAATTTCATCCTTAATGAAAAATACCAATAGTTTCCTCATCCATAACTAGGTGCATGCATACTTTACAAAGTCAGATAGTCAATTGGGGTTTCAAACCCAATGACTCCTGGGGACTCACGTTGGTCAAGATGATGGCAGGTTGGGTTCATCGCACCCTTTTGAGGGGAATTGTTGCCTACTCTGAAACTCTCTTATAGATTTAAGACATGTTCACAGATCTCTTTCTAATAACGATACAAGAACAGTTACCCTAAAAAAATTATTGTAGGTCAATTCTCATTGTATATAAAAGAAATGGAATCTCATTGATGAACAAAAGATGGTGAATATCATTAGTGAATCTTTCTGTATGTATCCCATGCTATTTTTCCATTTTCTATTAATGGGTAGATTTGTATGTGTTGATGCATTATCGAAAGTCATTACCACACAAGGAGGTTATTAATATTTTGAGTTGGTGATTGGGACATTATGAGGCATCCTACATATCCTAGTTATTACAAGACTAAAAAACCACAGAGTTCATTAAAACCATGCAGTTCAATGTCATGTAGAGAGTAAATGTTTGTTGGCATTGAAGAACTAGATATTTGAGATTGAGTATCGAGGATACATCTAATGTATCCTAGTTATGACCGAAATTAGAGTTATTATAGTTCGATCATTCCTTTGCAACATGACCTAAGGATGATTCCCATATGTGAGGGTGTTTATACCATGACAATAATTGGGGCTTACATTCTAAGATTTTAATGGATGGTTGAGATTCATGATACCAACTAGGTCCTTATTGAGACACCATAAGCTCATGTGATCTATTCTTAATGTGATAAACAAGGTACAATATGTGTTCAACATAATTTCATGTAGATGTAGGATTTGCGTACTGGGAAAACCTTTGGATGGTTAATATAGAGCTTGGCCCTCATGGAGGTGTCCTATGTATCGTGATTAAGGAAGGAATCATTCTTTTCATTGTTCAGTTTAAATATCAATCCATTAAGGGATGAGGTAGAGTGATCATCCCATGGGAATAATTGGATCCCAATGGTTGAAATGTCAGAGACATGGGGCTTACATAAAATGGATTTTTATTTGATCTTGGTACTTAAAAAGGGATCCTATGTATCCTAGTTATTATAGTAATCTGATTTCTCATAGTTCATTTGATTGATGCTTACACACTAGAGTTTCCCTATATTGATCAGTTCTTACACACTAATACTTCCCTATAGTGATCAAGGCTTTCACACTAACATTTATCTTGCCTTAGTATAGGCATATGATATAAATAATATGATCATTTTCATTCCCTAAGCCCACATGATCTATTCTCAGTGTGAGAAACAAGGGGTAAAAAATGACCAGTCTCACTACTTATAGGTGAAGGAATTATGTACTGAGATAACCCCTTGAATGGTTGATATGGAGATTAGGCATCAAAGATGTATCCTACATATCCTGATTATGCTTGGAATCATAGTACACATAGTTCTCCTGATTAGGGATTATACACTGATATTTCCCTTCGGTTGGTGCATATCATATTGTGCCATTGGTTGGGGATCACTCACTAACATTTTCCTATGGTTAGGGATTACACATCAATGGTGGAAATAGTTATCAAGCCCTGGGATTATTTGATGATATGTAATTCTTGCCTACCTGAAATGAATTTATTTTCTGATCGACATGCCTTGATTTCCTACTTGTCATGTTAAGGAGTGTCTTCATGGAATGTAATAACGAAATAATATAATCTAGATGAAAATTACAAGGGACATATAATATCTTGGATGGAATGTCTGAGAGTTGTTCGGTGATCATGGCTGACTCATTATGAGGACATCGTAAGACCTGGATTGTCAAAATTGGAAGCTATCACATGAGTTGAATGACATGTTCAGAGGGTGTCCCATAATCCGACTAACATTACCTAGTTTCATCACAAGAGTTGGCTGATACACATAGAGGCTATCATGATATCTAGTATGACTTGTTTTGGAGGAAGGCACATGTCCTAGATAAAATGTACTGAGGGCATCACGAGACCTAGTTGGATTTTTCAGAGGGCATTGTGAGAGCCAGTTGACATGCACGAGTGCTACCGTGAGACTCATATATCATGAATGGGTATCGTTATATGTGACAAAAAATAAATATAAAGAACATAGATATATTTGGACAACAAGATTCTAGGGCTTCATGAGACTAAGGCAGCACACCCTGGGGGCATCATGATGATTTCTTCTAAATGCCTAGTAGGGCTCTGCATTTTTCAAATAGTATGTTAAGGGGACAACATGGGATTTAGGTGAAATGACTTGGTGTTGTCACATGTCCCAGATGGTTCACACTAAGTTCATAAGGATCAAGGTATATTTCCTTGGCCTATTTCTCCCACAATCAGTCATTGTTCTATCCTTTATATTATAAATTCCTTATATTTATTTAGTGGTAGTTTAATTCATGCCTCGTGCAATCTAGAAGATGTGGGGGATGTTACTCACATGAACTACCAGAATCCCATTGCAAAATCTATGAGTGATTATGAAATGTTCTTTATTTTAGGCGTATGATTTCTTTATATGTTCTCTAGTATCATGTCTGTAAAAAAACTTATTGGTTACAAGATCCACTGTGATGAGAAATCGACTCCAGCGCCAGTCTGAAGTTTTGAGAGTTTTTCTATCCATTGAGTGAAATCCTTTTCATGTTCATGATAGGTAGTGGTACATTTTTCATGCTCGGTTGGGTAATTTATAGGCCTTTCCACCCTGATAATTTGTTAGTTTTCATGGTCCATATCACACAAATATAGGATGGATTTACTGAAGAGCTTCAGTGTCATGTGTCTTTGTGTGTATCTGTCATGGATCGCTCTGAGGTAATCTCTTGATTTTTAGTGAGCACAAGTTTCTCCCATTGAAACCTCATTTTTTATTATTTCCATATGATGTGGACTTTTTGAATCATGTGGGGACATAAATGGAATTCCATATTATCATATATTCAGGCCCAAGGTATTTCAAAAGATTACGGAGAATGATGAAATGGATTCACCAAATATCAGATGACTTGTCTTGGAATTTTTGTTAGAAAAGTATGGATTATCAAGGGACCTTCGCAGGATCAGGAAGAAATTTCAAGGGGTCTCATGAGACAATACTACAGATAGAATTAGCGTGTCACAAGAGTTTTATGGCCATCAGAGGATTCTACCTCCCCATAATTTTATTTCTTTTTTTTCATTTTACAAAGGTCATGGGTCATGAAGTATTGCATGGGTAATGTAAAATACAATTACTCTACCTTTTGATGATGTATCACATGAAAAATAATAGTTCTATGATATGTGAAATAATTTCTTGGAAAATCCCATCAGCTTATCCTTAGGGATCCAAAGGGTAAGTGTGAGATTACATGGGTATTCCCAAGGCTCTTCATTTGATAAGGAAGACACGTTGATGGGATTTCTTGAGATGAGACAAATATGTTTCTGTGGTCTCGGGGTGTCTTTTAGACCTCCAAGGGTGTATCACATGTTTTTTATGACCACGAGTGTCTCGCAACTCCTCCCCTTTTAATTCGTTTGTTTTATTGTTCAAAGGATCAATGTTTTCTCTAGTTTTCCCAAATTTTTTCAAGGATAATCATTCTCCCCATTAGTGATACATACCATGAGTTTTACATCTTCAAGAGGCCTCTAATTTTTGAATATTTTTACATATTTTTGTAGTATTTTTGGATGGTTTGTTAGGCGCTTTCTGGTTGATACATGGTGTGCCCAAGGGGGAGTTTATTCAACCACCATTATAGGTCCAGTGATCATCCGGGGCACCGTCATGAGAGAAAAAGGACATGTTCAATGGACTTCATGGGACCTTTTACCGGCCATGTGCTACACATGGTTCTTCTATATGACCTTATACTAGTCCCACGATCATATATCTCTTAGAAGAATACATGATTGATAAGTCTCATCCACCTTCTCATTCATTTTATTTTATAGGGAAAATATGAACCATATCTAGGTATTTCATTCCTTTTGGATTTTCTAATTCTTATTAGGCGGATGTTAAAAATTATTATTGATTACATAGCCTTGATTACGTGTGGGGTTCTATTGTGAAGATTTTTATATGTATTTTTTATCTGTTATATTCATATTATGGATGTATTGGACTTATTATGTGATAGGTGGGGGAGAAAATTATATATCCACATAATGTATCAAGAGGTCTCATGCAATGATTTATTTGGATATTTGGTGATATCCTTACTTGTTTATATATAATGTATTTTTACAAGTCCTTGATATTATGTTTATGGTTTCCAAAATTATATATTCCCATTATTTCTATCATTATGCAGTTATTTAATTTTACCCATAGATTATTTATATCATTTTAATCCATGTGTTATATTATTTTTATGTATTAATTTTTGTGGAATCATTTTTTATCCATTCGTATTATATTTATTAAACTAATATCTTACTTTGTTAGATTATTTTATATTCTAACCCTTAACAAGCATCCGATCTCACCCTTGACATTTGTTTCTAAATTCCCCAGGTAATAAACAATAAATATATGTGTTATCAGTAATATGAATAACATTAGAGAATAATTAATTGTACTCGAATTTTGTAATATGTCATGTTGTAAAATAAGGTTTTTGTGTCTAGTATTTTAAGGTCTACTAATCCTTGACTGTGGAAATGTAATCTCATGTAATTTTTTTACCAGGTAATTAATTACCCACATGCTTTGGGTAACTATATTTGGATCTATTAAAATTGGTTCAACGAATGGTTTGGTAAATAATTTTAAAACAATAATTATAAAATATAGGTTGTGAATATAGAATTTACCATTAAAATTACTCTAGATAATATTTTAGAAATATTTTGATAGGATAACATTTTAAGAAAATAATATATTTTTGTCATGTTTTTGTACATTGGTGGTTTATAATTTTAAAAATTAAGTAATTCCATTTATAATATAATGGTGTATTCTATAAGGAATGAGAATTAGGAATAAAATTGAGAACAATTTGGGAATTATTTCAGTAATTAATATTATGGAGTTATTTATTGCGATAAAAAAATTGTTACTATTTTGAGGAAATTACCTCAGGTTATGAAAAAATTCAATACCTACATGAAGCAACCAATTTCACTTAAACAAAGATCAACCTATTTAGATAATTTTATGAGGAAAATATCACCATCATTTTATGGGATTCCAATATAGTGTTGACAGAGTAAGGGATATATTTTATAGAGAAGATCTTTATGACATTAGAGTGTATTATAGAGGAAATACTTATCATAGTAGTGTGTGGTTTATGGGGATATTCTTACAAACATGTTTCCTCGATTTAAAATAATATTATTTTATAGGGGATAGAAAATATGGAATGGAATTAATTTAATTTTTCAAAAAAAAAATTTCATTAGAGAATCATGTTGCTATGGAAAAGTAATTCATGAATTTATAAAAAAAGAATATATGGTGGTTGAGTATGAGGATAATTTCACAAGGATGGGAAGGGATTGTAGTTATTTTCTATAAAACCTAAAATATAAATATATTATCACTTATTTGATGGCTCAAACACATGTCTCTAAAAATTATTATTCTTTGAAAACATTTCCATATATGGATAGAAAATGATGTGTGATATCAAGACTAAGAAGTAGTTTTTTAAATCATTTATTTTTTATGGGAAACCTGAGAAGAATTGGATAATTTATATTAATGCTAAAAAATAATTGAATTGAAAATAATAGAAACGTGTAGTTACCTATATGAAATAAGTGGGAGAAGAAACATTGTGGTTCTTACATAAGGGGATTGAGTGTATTTTCTAAATATAGGGAGAAAGGTCATCCATATCATGAGTGGTACTACAAAATAGAAGTGATAAATATGAAATGTTTTGATTATAAGGAGTTAGAACATTACTCTAATGAATTCCTTATTTACCAAGAGAATCTACCCCATCAAAGGCATGTGGGTTATGCGAAGGAGTTTTTAATAACCACAAAAATTTAAAGCTCTAAATTATGTTATAGATAATACATTGATATTACATTAAATGTTATATAATACATTATATGATTCTATATATATTCACTCTTTTATATATTTCTTATTTGTAAATTATATTCAATAACCATATGTTGTATAAAGGAATATATTATTATTTATACCATAGAGTGGTACTTTTATTGACAAAATGATATAACAAGAATTTTATAATATCCTAGAATTAATTTTCAGTAACTTACATGAGTGAAATAAAATATTTCATTACAAAACATTAAAAAAAACATTTAGGATTATAATTTTAGATAATTAGGGTAAAATATTTACAAAAAAACAATTTTTTCAACTAATAGTGATTTTTATTTCCATAATGTGGGAAAAAAAAAATCCATAAAAAGTATTCATCATCTCCCATAAATTATTCTTATTAGATACCCTGTTAGATAGATGTTTTATATTGCATTTCTCTATAACCTTGGAAAATAGAAACATAAGAAAGTGGTGATATCATATTCTTAATAGTATTAAACATAATTTATATCAATAAAATCATAAGTGAGAATAAGACGAGCATATAGGTTTAATTAATGAAAATAAGAAAATCATACCCAAAAAAAAGAAGAACATAAATTATGGCCTAAAGTTTAACATAAAATAAGACATGAACAAAAAGTGTGAGTTAATAAACATAATACCTGAGTGGAGAACATATTAATGAGAATATGAATAAAAATATAAAATATTTTTTAAAATATGACACATAAATTATTATAGAAAACATATTATCATGAGCCAAAACATTAGTTCCCATGTTCATTTTAACATCCCACACCTCCTCATTGTCTTGATTTGAGGAAGAATTTCTACTTGACCATAAGAGAAATCCCTAAGGTGAAAAAGGGTGGAAATACATTCCAAGGGTGTAAATACAATTGGGGAATGATATTTTCTTTTGGAAATGAAACAAACTAACCAAAAATTCCATTACAAAAGACCACAACACGATTCAGGATAACAATGTAAAAAAACTCAATATAATACCATTGATATAAAAAAAACTAAAACATAGTACCACAATGGAAGTATACCATAACCTTTTTAAATGGTTCTTCTAAATAAATCATTTCAAAAATAATAATAAAAGAGAATAATAATATATAATTATTTTAATTGATTATTATCCTTTTATATACAAATGACTGTATTATTCATGTAATTTTAATATGTCACGTTTTTTTAGTTGGGATTTTCATTATTTTTTGTGTTTTGTGTGATATAAGATATTTAAGAAAATCTTAACTTAATGGATCTAATATCACAGGATGTTACATTCTTTCCCAAATAAATAAATCATTTCCAAAAAATTTTAATTATTACCCACTGATGAACACAAGATTGGGTATTTAGGACATATTTTTTATACTATTCCTAACTTCAAATGTGACATATACCTTACTATCTTGAGCTATAAAAACATAATTATATTTTCTATAATAATATTGATTGTTTATACCCTAATCATATATTATCCAGGGTATTCCTTAAAAAACAACCTAAGATTAAAAGTCACAAAACCATAATGAAAATTTATAATCCAACAAAAATTAATTATATCTTTAATCCTCAATTGGTATTAACCACTAGTTTGAAAGGTCAAAAACTAATTAATATAAATCATAATTCCAAATAATTAGATAAACACCACTAAAAAAAATACCCTGGATTACTTTTTCTATAAATACATAATCTATTCCAATATTATCTAACTCAATTTTTTCAAAATTTGTAATTATATCAACATGAACCTATATTACTCCTAAGAGTTACCCATTCCTCTATGACGTGTTGTTCAACAATTTTTCATCAGGATATAACCTCATAATTAAATTTTTTTTATTTTTATTGATTGTATTTAATATATGTTTTAAAACTAGTAAAGAAGAAAAACTAAAGATCAATCCTTATATGTTTCACATGATCTTGATAACATTTCAAAAATTATATAGTATCATAAAAAATGTCGGTTACTAATAAAAATTACTACGATTATCAAGAATAAATTTCTATTTTTTATCAACCTCACTTCCTTTGGTAAGACTAGGATACTAAATATTAATATCACACAAGAATATACTAATATTCTCGACCATTTATGTATTCTCCCTTATTAATTTATAATACATAGTGCTTTTTTTCTGATACAAAACATTCTCAGCTTCATCCTCATGATCTTGTTTCAACTAAAAAACTAAAACAAAAATTAATATAACAATATCAAAAATAATTAGGGTATATGAAAATTAATGCTCAATCTAATGTTTTTTTCTATATTAAAATACCCATTTTAATATATGATACTTTAAAGTCAACTATGTTATACTTATTTAATCCTATAACTCTCTTGGTCCCACTTATTTTTCTTTATGGTTTGTTCTTTCATAATTCTTAACATAAACCCTTAATGTAAATAGGTAATAAATCCTTCATAATGGTTCATAAATAGAATTTTATTGACAAAAAATAACCCCCAAGAGTGTCAGACCAACTGTGCTATTAGGACTCTTTATTATGCACTGGGTGATGAATAATTTAATAAACAATCCAAAATTTTAGGGGTTGTTATCCCCAAGTACATATGTTTCATATTCTACATATAATTATAGTATCTATTCAGGGATTTGTTTCCTAGTATAATCACATAATATCTACTTCAAATATATTTCAACATGTTATTTAATTTTTAGACTTATCCATAGTGTTTTTACTGAACTTATATTATCTTAATCCACAAAAAAATCTATATTTCCTAGAATTAACTAAATGGATGACTATAAAATTGAAATTATGGTCAAAAATAACTTATTAACCCTTTAATTATTCTAAAATAACATATTAATCTCCAAAATTATCTAAACACAACATTATTATGAACTATTCAATTTCATACATAACCATATAGGTATTACATGACATGAATAGAATATTACATTAAAACACTTTACAATCATCTTTTAGGTTTATACTTTTTTAGAATTAGGGAAAAAATTAAAAAAACTTATGTCTTTTCAACTAATAGACATTTTCCCACTAGTATGAGAGAAACTACTAAATCCATAAATATTCTTCATCTTCTACCTTGATATTTCTACATGAGATACCCTTTTAGAAACATATTATCTATTACTTTAATTCATAACCTAGGAAAATTGGAAAACAAGAAAAGGGTGATCTCAAATTTTCAGTAAGGGTAAACAAAAGAAATATTAATCAATTATCATAAGTGAACATAAAATGAACATTTCGTTATAATCAAGATACATAAAATATAATTCCCAAAAAATATTAGATAATAATTTATGGAGGAAATATTGCGATAAAATAATTCATGAATAAAAAGAGAGAGTCAATGAACATGGTCTACAAGAGAACCACATAGTCATAAGAAGAAGCTTAAAACTGTGAAACATATTTAAATTATCAAACACACATTTGTATTGGGAACATAACTTTCATGAGCCACACCATCAGTTCCCTTGCTTTTGTGAAACTAAAACATACTCAGTAATACCTATCTCATGAGATATAAACTCTTAAAAAATTTATTTTAGGATTATATAAGACCCCACACATCATCATACATACTTATATGTTCCATAAAAACTAAAAATGCATCATATCATAAAGATCCCATTGAAATAAAATATTATTCATTAAACACATAATAAAGAACACATTTAAAAAAGTTGGTATCTTATCACTTTAAAATGGTAACACATAATCAAAACAGTCATAATTTCATTAATAATCATAACAAGATAAACCTATGGAAAATATAATTAGTATCAAATGAAATCATGTTACTTTATTTGTAAGTACCATTCAATAAAGATAATAATTAAAGTGGTATTTACACAATATATAACATCTATATATTTAGAAAAAAAATCCTCCAATAAGTCAATGAATTGTATCTAGGTTAACATACTTAAATAAAAGGAGTAAAAATCATAGTATTCATAGATCAAAACCTTTAGAAGGGGTTTTTTTATAAACCATAAATAACTATAAAAGAAAAATATAGTAATATATCATTTCTATATTATAAGGTAACATTCATAATTCGTCTAGATAAAGTAGTTGGATGGTTTCATTTCAATAAAATAATTACTCAAGAATAATATATATCAAAGGATGAAGAATTAGATAAAAAATAATTTTAAATGTTTAGGAAAAATATAGGAAATTTGAAATACTCATGATCATTTAAAATAATTTTAAATAACAATTTCATAAAACCAAGAGAATAACCTATTTTCAAAAAAATGTATAGTTAAAATTTCATATACAATTAAAAAATATAAGTAATCTTAAAAACTAATATTAGAAAAGAAAATTAACATTAATTTAAAAAGATGAAGTTACATGTAACTTTATAAAGTTATTTTCTAAATGGATGAATTTAAAAATTGAATATATTTTAATTTAAGAAGTAATCTTCAATAATTTATCATTGAATGGAAATAATGTTTATCAAAATAAAAGTTTTTTGGAAGATAATATATTTTATTTTTAATGGAAGGAAAACACTTTAAAATATTTTAAAATACTATTCTTTAAAAAACCTTATTGTAAAAAAATTATTAAATATTCCTTTTAAAAAGGGGTGAAGAGAATTATGAGAATCATATTAAAGAATAAATATTATATTTCACAAAAATAGACTAGAACATTGGTGGGAATAAAATTATAGACACAGAATAAAAAATAAATTGGTAAGAATGGGAGTTATTATTACAAATGTTTCACCTTTATTTCGGGAAAACGTTTTATCAAAGAAGTGGTTATTAATAGTGATATATAATATAAAAATATAAAAACAGGAAATAATATATAAATTAAAGTAATGGTAGGATTAATGAAATATTTCTAAGAATATTCATTTAAGAAAAATTACGACATAATGCATAATAAATTGAGTTGATGAAACTCTCACAGAATTGGTAATGTAAGAAATAATGGATCTTTAGAAGAAGATCATGAAATAAAAATTATAATCTCACAAAATGGAAGATATTTTTATTTTTGATGGAAATTGTGTAAGTAATGGCCCACAATATTAGAACATGTCCCATGGATTTAAACATGATTCAAAGAAACATGTACCCTAATTCCCCGCTTAGAAAAAATGCACTCTAATTAGAAATAATGGGGATTGCGGAGGATGATCCTATTAGGGGATATAATGCAGTAAGGTTTCCCAATATTCCACCATCATTTCCCTAGTTAGGTTGCTACATATCTTATCCTCAGAAATAAATGACTTGTGGCATGTGGATCCCCTATTTTGGAGGTGTTTTGGGTTCGTGGTACATGCTCCAGGCATCGAGGGTCGAGATCCAGTACAATGTCGAGAGTTTTTGGTAGATGTGTCCTTAGAGGCATAATGAGGTGCTCCAGTATCAAGGGGTGGGATCTCTGTAGCTGCGAGGGTTCGTGGTGCACAATGGGGTTCTCTGGCATCAAGGGTCGGGATCTATACAACATCCAGGGTTCTTGGCAGCTGTCTCCTTGGCAGTGTGATGTGGTGTTCCAAGCATCATAATTAAGATCCAATATGGCCTCAAGGGTTTGAGTTCCATCTCAGATCAAACTTTTATGGTCTATGAGATATCACCTAATTCTTTATCGGTTTAACGTGCTTTGGGGGAGTGATATGGTCTCCACAAGCGGGTAGGATGGCGATGACGAGTTTTAGTTTTACTATTCAATTTATAGTGGGGTTTTCATGTGGACCTGGTTCTGGAGTTCTGGAGGCCCTCATTGTGGTGATGAATTTTTATTTCTTCAGTTAATGTATGGATTTGATTTTTTCTTTCCTATGAATCTACTGGGTTTAGTGATTCTTTTAATGGGTGTGATTCGTTTTGATGGTGTGATTTTCTGTGTGGCCAGCGGTCTGTGGTTCAAGGGTCTAAGAATCTAGATCTTCCTTAGGGTCTGGTCCAGATGAGGTTTATATCTATATGTTTTCACCAGATCATTGCTATCCGGAATGGGACATTTGAGAGGGTATGGCTTGAACCATAGGTACCAGGACCATGCATTTTGGCACATGATAGCCAGCCGAATAGCGTTGAGAAGGTGGAAGCTATACATAATGTTTTTGATGTAGGGGAGGTAATTCCATTTGTTTATTTGATATAGTTTTATGTATTTTCGACCATTGGGGCACAATTTTATGTCATATGTATTTGATATCACTTTGGGTTCCCTCTTATCCCATAAAAGGGGGGTTATGATAATAAAAAAAATTAATTTTGAGTTAGTCAAAGGCACTCTAAGATCTTGTATAACAAATACGAATATATTAATCAGCTATTTCAAATATTTTTTGATATACCTAACCTCTTATATAATTAAATTATAATTATTATATATATTTATATTAGCTATTTATTACATTTTTTTGATGTCGAGTGTGGGAGATCTGGATCATTTTGAATTAGTTTTATAATATAGGTGTTATTATTTACTATTATAGCAATGTTTATCAAGAAAATTTCATTATAGTTAGTTTATTGGATTAAATATAATTATTTATGAATTTTATTTTTTCATTCATGAGTAATTTAGTCTTTACCATAGAATATGAAAATGATAAGAAAACATTTTTTTGGTGATTTTTAACCTAGAAAGGATGTTTTGTCAATTATTATGTTAAATATTGATGTATATTTTATAGAATATAAGATTAATTATTTAAATATTTATTTCATGTTATTGAATTAATTATGTTCTTCTGACCATTCCTGATATAATCTCATATCATTGTTAAAGTAGGTTGTCAAACCGACCCAAATATGAACATACCACGATCATTGATGATTATAAGGTGATTTATTTTCAATATCATTACACCAGTATGATAATGATATAATTTAGTGTTTATTAGCATGAAATATAATAATTATAAATGATTTATAAGAATAATTAATAAATATTAAAATATTAAATAATTTTAAACAATGTTTATTCTATTAGATTACATATTTTAAATAACTGAGTTAATAACAATTATTTATTGGTAATATCAATAATAGGTTCATTAATTTTTCATACCATAAAATTTATGATGTAGAGAAAATCATAATTATCCACTGAACTAATTCTCATGAACTACCTAGAAAGGAGGTGATTAAAAAAATGGGAATCAATCGGCCTACGAAGGCAGCAGTCCACATGTTTTATTGGTTGTTGATTTATTTTTCCATAGAAAGAGGGAAATGAATAATATAGTTTATAATTTAAAAATTAAAATATTTTATAAATATAATAATTATTTATTAAATTAAAAATCTATGTGAATGAAGGTTAAGGAAGATAATACATGATGTTTTGTGCAGGCTGTAGTCCGAACACAAAAATGTTGTTTTCACTTTTCTTTGGAGAAAAGGGAATGTTAGTAAAAGTCGGTACTATACCAATGATAATATAAAAGTATAATAATGTTAATGATGTTATAATTTTAATATGTTAAAAATAATTTGTATAAATAATAAATGAGTATAAGTAACAAAAGTGGAGGAATTAATTGAAAATATATACATCACTACTTGGGTTATCTCCTTTGAGAAGGGGGTTAAACCTTTGAAGGATGGTATTTTGAGAAAAAAATAACCTCTTTATGGAGTATCAAAGTGTGAATGATAGGTTTATATTTATTATGGTATAAAAAAAGGGGTCTTTTGGTGATGTGAATTGAGTAGAGGAGATCATCTTTTATAAATAAAAAAGTGACATTTTTGTAAATAACCAAAATATTGCATGGTTGGAAAGTTACTCACATTGAAAATGAATCCAAAATTGAGAAATAATAGATAATGGAATATACAACTTTGAGAAACACCATTACCACTCAATAAAAATGTTTTTTAATATGTCTTTCCCTTTACCTCAATAATTACACATTTTTTACCATTTTGGATTTCACCAAGGTGACTAGTTTTGAACTAGTTAATTAGTCCTTTATGAAAAAAGTAAAATATCCCTTAATATTACATTTTAGCCTAATTATTCCAAATTTTAAACCAAATTTATTTATATAAATTATTAAATTTTTAAAAATTAATTTTAAAATAATAAATATTTAACGTAATAAGTTTTTTTTGAAAAATAAAACTTGAGTACTAGAATTTAAAATTTGGGTTTGTAAATTAAAACCAAGATTTTTAAAATTATAAATTCACATATAAAATAAATATTTTGTTTTATTAAAATGTTTCTTGAATTTCTAATTCCAACTTATATAATAATAATTTTATAAATTCATGTTATTCTCATATATGTTATATTTCACTATTAACCTAAAATTAAGCCTTTTTAGTATAATTCAAAAAAATTAACCCAAAGAAATTTTCATATTTAAAATTCAAAAAATAATTTATTTTTACAAAAATAAAAGTATAAATTTTATATAAAATGGTTTTTTAATAAAAATTGAAAATATAGAAAAAATATTATTGAAAAATGACATCTGAAAATTTGAGAATCTTTAATATTATTTGATATAAATTCATATATAATTTAATATTGAAAAAATATTTAAAAAATATAAGTAATTCCAATTACAAAAAACATTAAAATTTGATCAATAATAATATTTAAAATAACATATTATACACATTTTTAAATTGTTCTCTAAAAATGATTCCCTTTTAAAATATTAATCTAAGAGAATAGTAACATATGATTACATTAACTTGTGTTATCCTTTTATATAATAATGATTATATTATTCAAGAATTTTTAATACATGTTTTTTTATTCAGGTGTTTCATTAGTAAGATTTTGAGTGTGACACAAGATATTGAAGATAGTATTAATTTAAATGATCCAAAATAATAGGTCATTAGACAATTAAAATTAGAATGCATAAGTTTTTTCTAGTATCAAATATAATCATAAAACCTATATTGTATATTTATGTAATATCAAGGATACATTATATCATTAATTATAATGAAAGAATTTATTATAAAGAGATATAATTTATAATTGATGAGGTAAGCATGAAATTTATTATTTTTTGAGGGGTGATTTAATTACTAGAATCTTGTCAGGTTCTGTGGAAATTATCTTAGAATAATGAAATACATGTGGAATAAATTTATAAAATTCAATATATTAATTTTAAGGTGGTTTTAGAATAGAATATATACTAATTATTAAATAATATATTGATTTATTTCTTAATGAATTATAGGGTTTTCACCTTTATCAAGATGTTTAAATCCCAATTCAAATCATCATTAATGTAAAACCAATATCTAATTTAAAATATAGAATGGAAATATTTTATATTGATGAGTTAAATAGATAACTATGAGTATTTAGGATAAAGGATACATTCGTTCATGTGTTTTACTATATAAGGGGACCATTTTGTTTATGAAAAAGTAAGATAATTCAATGAGGTTTTTCAGTGATTATATGAAAATTAATTGAATTATTATAATGAAAAAGTATTAGTTTCCATGTATTTGTTCCCACTTTTATCATATTCAAGGGTCTTAATACTTCATAGAAATTGATTTTAGTTACAATTATCTTTATTTATCAATTAACAACGAGGACCTCCAAAAGAAGAGCATTTTTATTTATCATGATCATTATTAGATCATATTAATGACTTTGGATTGATTAATTAATCCTTTATGTTTTTGGATTTGATAAATATAGTATTCACGGATTATCTTAATACATTTTTAGTATCTTTTGTTGATGATATTATTATATACTCTAAGATTTAGGAGAAGCATGATACTTATTTGAAGATCATTATTTGGGATATAAGGAAAAATAATTTATACAAGAAGATTAATAAATGATAATTTTGGTATAACAAAGTTTATTTCTGTGGAAATATTACTTCCATGGTTGGTATATCTTTGGACCATTCCAAAATATAGGTTGTAAAAGAATATACTAGAACCACCAAAATAAATAAAATTTGAAATACCGTTATCTTAGTAGGTCACTATCAATGGTTTGTGGAAAAATCTTCTTGAACAAATAATACATTAACTATGTTTGTTGTTAAGGGGGTCAAATTTACAAGGACAAAGTATTGTGAAGATAAAATTGAGTAGTTGAATATGATATTGTTAGATTCACCTGTATTAACTCATCTATCTGATAAATAATTGGTTTTTCTATATAGTAATTCATAATAGAAATGCATTTTATGTGTTTTAATAAAAAATGATAGGTTTGTGTCCTATGAATCCTGAAATTTTAAACCTCCTAATAATAATTATCCAACAGTTGATTTAGTGTTTTTATTAGATTTATTTTCACTAACTACATGGATAAATTATCTCTACATAGATAAATATTATATATACAATAACAATATGAGTTTGAAAAATAGATTTACAAATAAATATAATAATATAAGAAAATGATATTTTTTGAACTACTCAAAGATTATGATTATTCTATAAATTATCTTTATTATAATGAAATAAATATGGTATATGCATTAAGAAGAAAATACCAAGTTATAATATCAATGATTATGGTGGAGAATGATCCAATTATAATAGATTAAGTAAAGATAAAATTTATTATAATAATAAAAGATAAAACATCATTCTTATTCTATGTAATTTCCCAACCTTATTTATTGGAGTTGATAAAGAAATATTAACACTATGATTAGTTCATACAAAATAAGATAAATACTTAAAGGAATATAAAATTACTAATGTTTAACATTGGTGATGATAGAGTTCTAAGGTTTGGTAAGAGGTTATGTGTTTTTGAAATACCATAGTAGAAGGAAAAAATATTTGATGCGTCTCATAGCTCTAACTTCTCTATACAACATAGAAGCACCATGATCTATACAGATTTCCATGATCATTTCATTTGGTAATATATAATGTGATATATTATTTATTATATGGAAATATGAATATTATCTCAATAAGTAAAGGATAAACTACAACTTTTCAATGGGGTTCTGTATGTTTTACTTATAAAAGAGTAGAAGTGGGATAACATTACTATTTTATTCATCACAGGTCTACCTAATATATTAATGAATAATAAGTAAATAAGAATCATTGGATATCATCATGAAAAGTATGATCAAATACTAGAAATTAGATAATGTTTTCTTATGGATCATTATACTAGGTTGTATGTAAATACATATACGAGAGTTCATGTAACACCTTTATCAATAATCGATGACCATGACCAATGGTTCACATTAAATATTTGGGGGGGGGGATATCTAGATGGAATTGAAGACAGGGATGAATCTTAGAACAACCTATCACTAAAGATAGCCAAGCCAAACATGCCTTTATTTTACATATTTATAATGATATAAACATTACATTTCATAAATTTTAAATACAATATACTGATTGGATAAGTCAATTTAGAGACTTGATACATAATAAGATTATTTTACAATAACCATAATCATTTCTCAATAAAGGGGTCCATATTATACCATCTTATTTTAATATCATTAATAGGATCCAACATCATAACTCATAGAATAGAAACATAAGAAATGAGTGAGCTGAAACACTCATTAAGGGGTGATTAAACTTCTCATCATGGATGGGGTCATAAAAATAAGTAAACACATGGTCATAGGAGAAATTACATAACATCATGAGTGATGATCATAAAACTTAAGTGAGAATTAAATTACATGGAACAAGAACTTATATCCGTAAAATATCAATAAGTAAAATTAATATCTATAACACTGATTGGAAGCCCTTAATATAAACTTTGAATCATGAGATAATTTGATCATAATTAATTACATCATATAACTATGGAATAAACATTAGAATAGGGATATATTACTTTATTGACACACATTATGGGAGAATAAGAAAATAATTATGAATTTCTTTCAAATATGGATCCTAAATTATTATTGGGAATATTAATTTCTTGTGACACTCCATTAATTCTCATTTATATGAGAAACTAGAATGTAATCAGGAATAATTTATCTCATGAGATATAAATATTTAACCAATGTATTGGAGACTATAACAGACCCACCTATCACTAGACTATAATGAGACCAGTTGTATCATGTTTATTATATAACTATGATTCTTTGGTTTATAATTGAACCAACTGTTATTGATTTATAAAAAAACCACCCATCCCTCATTCAAACATATTTATGAAACTTAAAAATCATTCATTTTTCTTATCATGAAGAATCCATGGAATTAAAATGGGTTTTATCAAACAACCAAAAGGAAATCATTCCATTTTTATAAGGAACCCATGTAAATAAAATAGATTTCATAAAAATTATAAACTTTATAAAATAACATCCTGAACTAAATTATTTGATAACCCAAACATGATCAACCAAAATAATAACATAATAAAAGAAAAATATTGGGTGAAACATAAAACATAACACTATTGTTGATAGATAATTTGAAATTTATGAAAACAAAATCATGAAATGATATATTTGAAAACATTTTGTACTCGTCACTATAAAAGTCATAGTTATGTTTCTATATTAAAAATTACTTATTTTTTATGAAAATTGTAAATAAAACCCTTTATGAAAATATATTTGGTTCAAAATCACTTTTTACCTTGAAATAAGGAGATAACATTGTCTAAAATGTAAATTATTAGAAACAATATATCCAAAAAAAATTTAATACCACAAAGAAATGAGTATTATGGACCAAGTACCTTTTGGCTTTAGTAACATTTGAATCAAAATATAATTGTATCTTTAAAAATTTATGGTTTTATAAAACCCATTCTTTAAATCAAGGACAATTCCAAAATAAATTACTTTCTAGTATATACACCATCAAAATTTGAAATTGGTTCATAACATTAAAGCATGTCTCAATAATAAGATGTTGATAAGGAAAACCTATACATAATTATAAAATACTAAAAACAATAATTTTATCAATAATTTTTTTTTGAATAAAAATAAATATTTTTGAAAAAATTATAAAATTCATAGTAGGTAAATTTTTAAAATTGGAATTAAAAAATTAATTTTAATTAATCAAATTTATATTATAATGTTTTTAAATTTATTTTTTTAATTACAATAAAATATAAAGAAATTTTTCTTTTGAAAGGAACCTTTTTTTCAATATTAACATATATTAATTATTTTTCTTTTAAAAGTAATTTTTTTAATGGTATACCATCACTATGTTTATTATATATTTATTAATAATGTTATTCTAATACTTTTTTGTTTATTTATGTTTGTTTTACCATGGAATAGAAGTTATCAAACACAATATTTATTTACAGAGGAAAAACCTTGTTTTTAAAACCACTAAAAAATGGATAGATAGCCTAAAAAGAATATGAAAACGTTGAAAGACATGATAAGGTCATTCTCTCTTGACTTCCCTAGATGTTGGGATAAGTATTTATATTTATTAGAGTCTTCATACAATAACATTTACCACACTAGTATAAAAATGGAATCATATGAATCTTTTTATGAGAAGTTATTTTAGACTACAATATGTTAGGATGAAGTTTGGGAATGGATGTTATTGAACAAATATATATTGAGAGAAACATTAGATAAGGCACGATCAACCAATAATCATATCAAGGTTTCCCAATATTGATAGAAGTGTTTTTATAATAACCATAAGAGGGATCATGAATTTCATGTAAGGGAATATGTCTCTATAGAGATATCTTGATTAAAATGGGTCATAATATTTAGAAAAAGGGAATCTATATCCATGTTACATTAGTCTATTTGTAATATTCGATCAGAGTGGGGCTAGGGAATATTGCATTACTATGCCAAAAAACATGTCTCAAGTGCATGAAGTCTTCCATATTTCACTTTTATAGAAGTATATGTTAGTACCTTCTCACATTCAAATTGAGAAAAAAGTTTAGGGAGAGACTAATATATCATTTAATGGATATATGATTTAGATTATTGAAATGATAAATATGGTGCTATAAAATTGGAGAACTCAACTGGTGAAGGTTCTAGAGAGGAATCACATGGAATAAGAGGTAACATGTGATAATGAAGATGTAATTATAAAGGGTTACCTTCATTTATTCAAATAATTATTTACAATTTTGAGGATGAAATTAACATATGGGGATAATGTAATGCCAAAAAATTCAATAAATAAATATGAATATATTTATAAAAAATGATGTACTAAAAATCAATGGTAAAAATTTACAAAAATCATTATAACTAATAATGGATAATAGATTAGAATAATTAATTCAAGTATAATATATATGTTTCCTTAGTCATATTCTCCAATGACCATGATTGTTATAATAAGTACATTATAAAAGAAGTATAACATCCTTACTCTGGTAGCCTAGAGCTTGTGGTTAGTTTACCAAATTAGAACATGATATAAGAGATCACATATTTAATGTTTTAATAGTTTAGTAGTCATTGAAACAAGATACATACAAGATTACTATATCACATTTGAAAACATGAAACAGAAAATAAAATTCTAGTGAGAAATTTAATTTTTATTATATTATATCCCCAAAATCATTCATAGATCCTTTATTATTATCCTAGGTAAAGGATAACATAATAAAATGGTGATCCTAGATGCTATTTAAGAATTTGTGTACAGAACATATATCACAGAATAAATAAAGAAGGAATAATATGGAAAAGATAAACAATAATTAAATATAAATTAAAACTAATATCATAAGTGGGGAATATATTTTTGGATAGCATAGAGACACAAATAATTTCATGGAAAACTATAACTAGTTTTATAATGATAGAATTCATAATTATGGACATTATAATCTTACCATCGTGGCCTCATTACAAGATATCATATGTAAATTGGTATAATGTACAATAAATATCAGGACTAGTTTGTCTCATGAGACGTACATATGAATCAGTAGACTATAATAGGCCTCTTCCATCACATTATATGACCAATTCATTCACTATATGAAATTTTTGAACAGTCAATATAATACACAATCAACATAAATATATCTATTTAATAACTATTTTATAAAATGGAAATATTTTTCCCCATCCAAAAATTGAACATCATGATTGCAATCTGTCAATAGTAATATAGAAGATTGTATAAGTATATATATCCCTATTAAATCATAATATTCATCAAATCATATTAACATAGATGAACATAATTTTAATATAACATTGAATACATCCTGGGAAAATATGATAAAAATATACTTTTCTATTAATAACGTATTAAATAAATATTTCAATATATTGAGAAAATTTCATTCCTAGAAAATATATATAATTTTTTAAAGGAATATCCAAAATAAAATAATGAATATTTGGATCAATAAATCCATTTGATGGTAAATGTAAAAACAAATAAACATTTGACACTTTTAGTGATATTTCAAAAGCACCACATTCAAAAAATGATAATAAAATTCAATTTAGAAATATGGAAATAATGAAAAATATGGTTGAAATTATTTTAAATACTAATTAGATCACTAAAAATAACATTCTTGAAAACATTTTCAAATCATGGACACATAGTAAAAAATTTATTAACCAAAGAAGAAATAAGGTAGGCTTTTCTTAAAAAATATTTTATCAATAGTCTTAAGTAAGGGAAGAAAATGAAATGAAAACATGTAAAATTTATATATAACTATATTATAAAAAAAATATATAGTTTAAAATATTAAAGTCTCGTAATATTCCTTAATGGATATTTAGACACAAACAACCCTGGATAAAAATGAGACTGCAGAATAAACCCATACATTGGACATCCAATTCATTCGAAACATTATATCCTCTCTAATAAACAAATTAAATTTATTTTAAATATATTCTTGAATGATATTATATCTTATAATATCAAATATGATCTACCTATAACATCTCACCACCATTTTATCAATAATTAATTATTGAAATAATTATTTTGAGTGATAATTTTTTTATTTCCCTTGCATTTTTTTGGTTAGAAATTACAGAACATGGAATTTTATCATTTATTTAACATATATATAATCTTAACCATTCCATTAATATATTTTTGTTACATCATATCAGTCATTTTATAAACATTTTAACACCACTCATGTGGGGTGGTAAAACTGACCTAGAAAAGGGAGTATTATAAATAATGAATGAGTAAGAACATGGTAAGATATAATAATAATATAAAATTTAGAGAATATTATTCACTTCATAATTATTATATTTATATTTATTATATAAAATTTTATAACCATCCATAAAGGTGAGTATTGAAAGTGAAATATGTAGCTCTTGGGGATGGTATTATGTATATACACATGAATGACCCTTCTATTTTATAATGAAAAAGGAAAATAAATTAGATAATATTTAATCATTATTGAAGTTTTAATACATAAATAATTCATATATATCTAGTAAATACATCATTATAAAAAATAGTATTGGAATGGTTATAAAATGACTCACATCACTACGTGGAGGCCGTTCTCTACAAGTACTTTAATTTCCCTTTTGAAATAAAGAAGGAAAAATTGTTATCCGATAGTCGTAATAGTTTCTTAGTATATTTATTATTATATATTAATTATTTTAGTTTGTATAAAAAATATTTATATGAATTAGAAGAAGTAATATTTTTTGAAAGAGTCGGGTAAGATGATTACCCCATCCTTGATAGAACACTATGAAATTACACATTAAGCCATCAGAGGATGGTCATAGGGTGATACCATAAGATCAATAATTAAGTAAAGGAATATAAGAAGGTTTTTTTGAATTTATTTTTAATTTTATAGTGATTAATTTTTGTAAATAAGGTAGGATATGAAGTTCCTTTTTATATGTTATGGGAGAGACACACATGGAAATACATAAATCATTTAAATATATAAAGTAATTATGGTGTGAAAGTGGCAAAAAAGTGAAATAATTAAATTTTTAGATGATGTAATGACTAAAAACCTTCAAAAAATAATATTATTATAATTTTATGTTTCATTATTACCCTTATCTCTTAGTTTATCCCCTCGGTAATCTTATTTCAACCCTAACCATGGTAACAAATTTTTAGAATTTTAACTATTAATTATTAAAAAAATTAATTTGACCTTATTAAATGATATTAATTATTATAATTAAAAATATAGAATAAATTAATAAATATTAAATTTTTATAAGTAGTAAAAATTACGTTTAATATTTTATCATAGAGTGCAATGTATATTGTTTTTTTAGAAATGTTTGTTTTAAGTATAAAAATTATTCTACAGAAAAATGAATTATAATGTTGATTCAAATGGAATTATTTGGATTATTTTAAATAAAATGATTCTTATTTTTGTTTTTAAACCAAAAGAAGACATAAAGTATCATATTATCTAATTTATCAATAGAGAAGAACTAATATAAAATCTTATTATAACTATAACAAAACATCGATTTAAAAAATGTAAAACATAGTTTATAAGTTCAAAATAATATTTTTAAATACAATATACTAATTTTTAAAAATAAATTTGATATAATAACTTGTATTCATAATATTTCATCTTATTATTGTATCATGATAATGTCAAAAAAAGTGTCATGATTTTTAAAATCATTATTTTTCACTATTCACTCCAAAATAATCCTTTTTAGAAAAAAATCCCAAAACTTTTCTCTATGATAATTTTGAAATAATAATTTCAAAAATAAATTTATTCATTTATAAAAAATAATATATATAAAATTGGTTTAATTTAATTGTAATTATTTATACATAAAACACATAGAAACCATTTTTATGTGGAATGTATTCTTATGGAATAAAATGAATTTATTATTATAATTTTCATAGAAAAAAATTAGATGAATAATATTTTTTGACTAAATTAGTTTTTTATTTTGGAAATAATTTTTACATATATTTCGTAATTCAATTACTCATATTCACACCTTCCAAACCAACAACCATGTTATAAAAGTCATATTGAAATAATAATATTTATGAATTATTTCATGCTTCATTTATAATAAGTGTTTCATGACTCACAAGATATATTACATATTAATCATAAATTATCCTCTTGTGGTGTATCATTAACCCCACCATAAAATGATTATATCAACCAAATTTTAATTTATATTTACTATGACATGTCATTTAATTATATTTTATCACGACTTTTAATTTATATTTTACAACTACCGAAATTATTATTTTAAAAATAATATGTTCACCATATAAATAAATCCTCATATGAAAGTATTTCTAGATTATCACCCTAATAATTATTAGATTATTTCTAGAAAAAACATGATAGATTTATCTTATACAGCCTATGTTTTAAGAATTATAAGAAAATATACTCTCTTGATTCATTTGAATAATCTATGTTAGATTTTTTCCCCTTGATTGGGAATTTCAATCATTTTCTATATTGAATTTTAAAGATAAATGAATAAGAGGAACTTTTCTTTCTTTCCACATGAGAATCAATCTTTATTAGATTAAAAGTTCTATTAATGAATGAAAAGTTATTTCACCAATGTGAAATTTGATTACAAAAATATATGATAATTGTAAATACTAAAAAAATTATTCTAAATAAGAATTGAATTAGTTCATAATAAATCAATAATTAATCCAGTAGAAATTATATAATACATAATATAGTTTAACAAAGATTATTTTTTGTTTTATATACTAATTTCTAATTTCCAAAATTTAATTAATCCCTAGAAATCATGATTATTTCAAATCCAATAGTAGTTATCACATCAATGATTGAAACCCTAAAATATTTATTCATTTTAATATATTATATCTATATTTCCACTAGATTTAATAATTTAAAATTACATAGATTTCCAAGGGATGATTTGAAGTCCATGAAAAATATAGAATATTATGCATATCAAGTATTAAATAAAGAATTAACTAAATTTGATGTTTTGATAAATGTACTTACCACCACATATTTTGAAATTTTAACCACATTTGTAGTGATTTTATACGATTAGAATTTCAAAAATATCCATTTTCAGAGTAAAGTTTCCCTAAATATTGGGGAATTCATTCAAATAGTTCGTAATCACCATACAATTTAATGATTATAAATTGGATACTTATTTCATTACCTTTCATTCACAAACATGATTTCATTTATCTCTATACTACAAGGAAACTCTAATTCCTTTCATGAATGTACCATGGTGTTTCATCATACAATTATAACATATAGGTTTTTCCATCGTTCCATTATTTTTGTTTTATTCATTTAATTTTCCATGGTTCCCTATCATCCTTTTATTATATTTTTTTACTTTTAAAATATATAACTTGGATAATTGTTTCTCTATCTTGATAGTATTTGATACCACATAATCATATGATGAAAATAATTGAGAGACTAGTTCCCTTTAAAGTTATTGTGACCCATCCTTTGGGGGGCCATTCAGAGACTCCCCAAGTTTCCTCTAATATGGCAGGGGATGGAAACTAATACCGAGTAGGCATATCACAAACATGGGGGGAATTAGCCTAAAGTACACACACACGCAAATATATCCAATCCCAGGTAATGATGAAATGTAAAAACAACTGATCAACTAGTCATTCATACATATATTCCCACAAATAGACTATGTCATGAATTAAAGAAAAGTAAATATGACCAAATCAATCATACAAAAAAGAGACTTAAAACAATTCTAACCTAAACGTAAATATGGGGAATTCTTTCAAGATACTATAGGAACACCCCTCGGTCTATCCCGTCCCACTAATCACAAACTTGTCTTGGTCCATCAAGGACTTTATCGAATGCTTGATTGTCTATATAAGAAAAAACATCTGTGGGAAGTCCCCGTGTAGGGGAGAGTATAAAAAATCTAGTAGGATACTCTCAAACCATAACGAATAGAAAAAAGTATAGTAGTAAGCTCCAAATATGTATATTTTTACAAGAAATAAAGTAATAATATTTAGATATAATGAATAAATCCACACAATATCAAGGTAAAATAAAAAATTGTAATGCCATACTAGGATAATGACATGAATGTTCAACAAATCACACATCTAGGAGAACACACTCCATGATTCAGACAACAGTTTTGACATCTTTCCATGAGGTAGTACCCATTGTGTCTCTCCAATAGAAGTATACACTTAGAGTTTTAAAAGATATGATATATTGATGGGGATCACTCCTAGGGCCATGGGGGATTCCAAAAACATAATTTTAATTAACACACAAAATATAGCATCGACTCCTACAATGTGTTGGTCATGATGATACCAAGAACTATACCTATAGACAAAACATTATAGAGGATCTGGCATAGGATCTCACATAAGGATTCCAATAAATCTATCCAAGAAGTCGTATTAAAGGTACCATTGTCCTATTTTTAGAAGGTTATTCCATACTAACCATTAGGGAATGGATATAGAAAACATAACCTTAATAAAAGTTTCCAAGATAAAAAGTAAAAAGGTTCCAAGAAATGTTTGAACGAGTACACGGAATTTATTAGGATTACACAATGTGTCCCTTTAGCACGAGGTCCAACCTATGTAAAACTGCTCTGGATTGTGTCTGTGTAGAACAATATGGTATGCCTAAACTTATGTACTTATTACCATGTTTCAGTACATATATATTCCCATGTAAATCCAATATTTACGTTTCCTTATGGAGTACATAGCATGAACTTGGTCGTGTACCCCTACCCATTTCATGTACCCTTCAAGGTACACACTGAGCCATCCAAGAGGGGTCACACACTATGTGATAGGGTCACATTCCATGTGAGCCTTAACTCCATCCCAGAACCCTATATACCACTATAAGGGACCCATAAATCATGGATCTCCACTATACACCCTTGGTACCATAAATTTCTCCATAATTTTAGCTCTATAACCCACATAGTTGACCGCTCCACCAGCCCTTATTCTAGCCAAAATCATTTCTAGAAAAGAAGGAAAATCATTTGTAGAATTGTTTTCCTTTAGTAATTGAGATATGACCATAAAATATATTTTAAAAAAAACTACAAATGTTTTCTTTGTTTCATGAAAAAGTATACTAAAATTAGGTATCGACATTATCTGATCTACTTCTTCCATCATCACTCTGATGTCAAATTTTTCTGATCCCAAATCTTTAATATTGAATCGATTCACTAAGAAACAGTTGGGAAACAATCAATTTTCATGTTATTTATGAAACCAATGGCCAAAAAAATTTCCCACAATAAACAAAGAATCAGGGAGAAAATAAAAAACACAAACATGGGGATAAAATTCGACCACTACTCATATTGGCCTTAATAAATTATTTTTTGAATGGATAATAGAGAGATAAAAAATAATCAGAAATAAAATATACTAATTCACAAATACAACAGATCAATCAAAAAATATTCCCGATCTATGGATCAATATACTGGTACATTGATCCATTTTCATCTTTGAAACAAAAAACATGGTATGAATCCCAATAAAAAACCGTTATACCTCAATTCAGATCGATCATTGATGAAGACTAAGGCTGCACTATGATCTTTGATGAGATATTATGATTCTATCTCACTTTGATCATTGATCATTGATCCGATCATCTTCTTCCAACATAAAGTCCTTCAAAAATCTATAAATGGAACTCAAATTATTTATGGGTTTAGGTGGTTAACCCATGAAATAATCTATAAGTGAGATTTTAATAAAAAATAATTAGGTCTCCATGTCAATAGATTAAATCAAGTAATTTAATTATTTATTTTATTCATTTCACATCCACAATTATTTTTTCATAGGGGCCTCATGATGATAATGGTTATGTCATACCTATTGTAAAATATGCATTCTAAACTCAACCGTGCCCTCAGATTTCTAATCTGATTCCCTATTTATAATTTATTCCCCATTTTTCGGAAAAATGTGCATGCATGATATTTAATATGTTTAATATAATTAAAAAAATTATTCCAAGCACACCAGGGATCTGAATCACACACTTCCTTAGTTCCTCGTCTTGAAAATAGTCTATACAACTTCTAAAAATAATATAAGGGAAAATCTAAGTCATTAAATTCTCACCATCATTGGGATTTACATACCAAAATTCCGAAATAATGGCTACACAAAGATATGTGGGTACTGAGAATGAATATAAGACTCCCACATCCAGGTGCTCTCTTGATGATTCCATGGATTCTATCATACATACACTAAAATAATCACACACCCATGATGGATCCTCTACTGTAGATCCTCGATCTCCACTAGGTACTCAATAAAGGTAGCTGCATCTCTCGATGCCCAGATCACCCCTGTCAATTACATGTGATGGGTCATGAATATACCTACTTAGCTACAAATTATGAAAGTCATCTTTTACCTGGTCTAACTATGGAGGTATATCTAAGTGGTACACCACCTATGTAGCTTTGAATAGTTTCTAAAATGGTCTAATTAATTTTGTAGATACCTTACTATCCCAACTAAAAATCCACAACCCACATCAAGGTGAAACCCATAGGTATATATTTTAATTATCCTCAAACTCCAAACCCTGTATTGTCTATCTTCATAAGATTTATGATGGCTCTTTACAATCCTCATCTACTCCTAGATGATCTGTACCATCTATGTAGTGGCTCACACAATCTAAGGGTCCATGAGTTCCAGCATTATTTAGTTATTATAGAAAAGTGGTGACCCTTAATTTCACCCATACAAATCCTAGAATAATACCATACCAATGAAATAATGTTAGATTTTATTTTATGCAAACACCAATAGTGATGGGTGAAACTCCCAACTAAGACCAAGGTCCAACATGCAGGACCACAACATGTCCACCAGAACTAGGATGTTCCACACTATTTGGCCATCAATATGGGGGTGAAGAGTTATGATCAAGCATAACTAAGTCTAGAAAACCTCCTACTATCCCATCCATAATTGATATGTGATATGAACATCAAGATCTGAAACTATCATCAATGGAACTCCATATATACAGACTATCTATTTCTTATAGAGGCATCCCAAGATCTCTACTTATCTCTACTTTTGGATTTATAGGAAGTTAGAAAACTCCATGAGTTGGTCTATGATAACCCAGATGGAATTATGTCCCCTTGAGGTATACAGTAATCCTGTCATGAGGTAAATGGATATCCCATCCCACATCCACTTTTGAACCTTAATGGTTTTAAGTAAACCTGTTAGAACATGGTGTTCAGCCTTCACATGATGACAATTAAGGCATCAAGAGACAAACTCTATAACTCCCTTCTTCATACCTATCCACCAAAACTAATGTTGAAGGTCCTAGTACTTATTGTTCACACCTTGAGTTACTAATAATGGAGAAATATGAAACACTCTCATAACCTCCTCTTGTAACATCACTGGTACCATCGTGCATCCTTTGAAATTTAATTCATTCTCCCCTAATTTAGAAAATACATATGAATCATTTACAGTGGATATATAAGTATCTAGGGTATAATAATTAGTATCCCCAGGGTGTGCCTCCCTGAATTACTACAAAAAGTGGAGGGTTAACAACCATTGACTGTATGCAAGCTTCTCCATATTCATCAAAAAATCATAAATAAAAAGAGTCCAACTACTCTAACTCCCCATTCAGTAACATAGAACATAATCTCCTAATGTGATCATATTCCACATGTTCCCCTTACCTGGAGTATAATTTTTTTTGAATACAAAATCCCAGAGGAACACTAGCTATTGTATTTATCTAATGTTATGAATCTTATGTGAGAATATATTCTTCAGTCTCCAGTGGTTTGTATAGAAGATAAACTACTTACCCATCAGGTAGTGTCACCAAAATTTTTTTGTGAATACCACCACTAGTAACATTAGATAGTGGGTTGTGTAGTACTGCTCATGTGGTCTCAACAGACCTGAAACATAGGAAATCACCACCTTCCTCTACATCAGAACATAACTGATCCCGATTCCAGATGCATTGTAGAATACTATGTACTTGACACCCTCCTCTGGTAATCTCACGATGATCCCACTCATTAATCTCTATCTGAGACTATGAAATGCATACTGGAAACTCATTTTCCAAATGAAAGGCCTCTCCTTTAATGTAAAAGTTTTCATGTGTGATGAGATCCTAGAGAATTTGGGTTTGAATCTCTTGTAATATCCATCCAACCTAAGGAAGCTCTGCACCTATGTCACTCCCTTTGGTGGCCCCCTAGATAACATTTCTCCAAACATGGTTGTTTCCACTCCCACTCCATATGATAAGATAATATTTTTCAGAAAGTGGACTTGATGTATATAGAATTATAAATTTGAGAGATTCTCATAAAGTTGGTTCTCTTGAACAATGTACATAACCATCCTAAATTGTAACGTGTGCTCCCCCTGAGACACCAAGTACACCAATATATAATCAATGAATACTACCACAAACTGGTCTAAGAAGGGATAACAGTTTCATATCATGAGTTCCTTGAACACTATTGGGGAATTATTCATGCCAAATTGATTCACTATGTTCTCATAGTGATCGTAGAGAAATATGAATGATGTCTTCCTTATATCACCATATCATACTCGCAACTAGTGATAGCTCGACTTGAGGTCTAACTTCGAGATTTGTTATTCCACTCCCAAATGATCAAATAGGTCATTGATCCTTAGTATTGGATACAATTTCATCATGGAAAAATGGTTAAATCACATATAGTCCTCACATAACCTCATGTTCCCATCTGTATTCATGGAAAAAAAACTGGGGCTACCTAGGGTGAAACATTTGGCCTTACGAATCCCTTCCTCTACAATTCCACCAAATTCACCATCATCTCATGAAACACAGTGGGATCAATATGATATGCTGGTGTAGATATTAGGGTCATATCTGGGTATAGATCTGTGTATAATTATATCTCTCAGTGGGGAGGTAAGCTTGAAACAACTTTAAGAAAGAAGTCCTCATACTCCACCACCACTCTTAGGAACTAAAAACTCATAACATCCACTACACCAAGGATAATTTTAGGTAACTGATGAGTAATCGGCTGTACCCTCATATGCATTAGTCCAACCTATGCTACTTGAATTTGATTTTTTTACTTACAAAGTAAAACCTAATCCTATCACAATGGAAACACCACATCCTTTGCCTGAAGCAGTTGATCTCGGAATGAACTAAAGATAACTTGTCCATACGTAAGATGAAATCTTAATGCATCAATGGTAATACATCTAGATCCCCAAAGAGACCCTCACCTTTAAGAGTCAGGTATAATTGTTGGCACAAGTGTGTGATCATCGAGTTGTCTCCAGTAGGAGTCTCTACCAGCAAGGGTTTAGTGAAGGGATGAAATAGAATCTCTAAGGCTCAAACCAGATAGGTGGAACTAAATAAATGACTATAAAAAATTTCTATCTATACTATATAGAGGGTATAAAAACACATATCATACTTCAAATAATTCCCAGTTCTTCCAGGTCCTATGACTCGACTGTTTGCAGTTGTCCCAACCCCTATCCTACACCTCCCTGAGCTTGGAGTGGACCACCTATATGTGGTGGTGGTGGTAACATGTCAATGAATTTACCACATATAGATTCCATACTATATCCTCTTAAACAACCTCCACCCAATAGACTGATATAATCCTACCAATCCTATACCTTAATATCCCACCAATGATCTCTTTATCAGTCGCATGATGAGTTTGAAAATCTCATGCAAGATGTCCCCTACCATCACATGAGTAACACCACCACTTGATGTGATGAATAGACCCATAATATAATCCCTAAACCATATAACCTATGAAATAAGACCATCTCCTGAATCGTATCACATGTCCATGTCCTTGATACTCACATCGACTCTCGGCTGTTGAGGTATCTGCTCTTTATTTCCCACCAATGGAAACCTGCATCTACATCTGCTTACCCAGGAATCTCTCAACCAACAAATAATACTGTATAACCCTTGAATAAGTTGGAAAAAATAGATTTATAAATCTAGATTTGTTTTCCTTATGTACTCCGCACTCAATGTTATTATCTCGAAAGAACCGATCCAAAACTATATCAATATAGTACTTGGAAAGGTTGGTAATCTTCAGTGAATAGTCAGATACAATCATTATACCATGTTGGAGTTGAATAGTCTCCTAGATATGTACATCCCTCAATGTAGTTGGATAGAACTCCTCTATGAAATGGTTTTTAAACTCTAACCATTCTATAGTCACCACTTAATGAGACATGGTCACAAAAACCAACCATCATCTTACTCAACCATGAAGAAGAATCATTTCCAGGACCAGCTTCTTGTATGATGGTGTCATGCCTCTATGGAGAAATCATGTCATTGACTCCATAAAATCCTAATATGCCTATGGATTGGGATCTCCTTTAATCCTAAGGGGTATCTATTTTTGAAACCCATGAAGTTCACTTAGTGTTCACAACTCATCCACTTGTATTGTGGGAACCATATAATACTCTACTAGTGGTGGTATAGATGGTACACCACCTAGAGGTTGCACCATTGG
Source organism: Viscum album (assembly GCA_963277665.1). Classification (NCBI taxonomy): domain Eukaryota; kingdom Viridiplantae; phylum Streptophyta; class Magnoliopsida; order Santalales; family Viscaceae; genus Viscum; species Viscum album. Next base: position 764,981,090 of record OY728122.1, read on the forward strand.
AATTGGTCCCTGTATCTATGCCTCATCACTGAGGGGATCATCCTAATAACCCTGATGTTGAATCCAAGATGGTATACATCATGGATGCATCTTGAATGTATAAAAAGATGTACGATGGTCATTGAGTATGTATATAAATTTGACTTATGAAGGATGTGGAAACTAAAACCCATTACAGTATGATTCATGTACCATTTTATCCCTATAACCAATGGTTTTTTGTATAGAGTAAAAAAGTAGGTGATCAGTCATAGTGTATGGATATGCCATCCACCATACAAAACCTAAGTTCCCTGGCCCGAAAGACAAAATTTAAACACTTAACATTGTTTTCCTAAACCAAACTAATAGACTCTAGTACTAAGGACTAATAGAATCCTCTAATACTAATCAATCATAACCCATCCCAATGGGACCCATTATGTGACTCCCCAAGGATGCCTCCAATAGGCCAAGGGCTGGAGACTAGTGTGGAGTATGCATATCACTAACATGGGAGGCCTGATCCTAAAGTATTAGTACATGCACACACGTATCCAAGCCCACACAATTATGAATTGTAAAAACAACGAAACAACCATGAATGAATACATCTAATACCATAACTAGTGTATGATAGGATGTGAAGGAAAGTAAATAGGACCAAATAGGAGACCTCGACAAGTATTCTAACAATAATTCCAACCAGAAAGTAAATATTGAGGATGGTTTCAAGATACCATCAGAACACACCCTAGTTTGCCCAGTCTCACTAAGAACCATCTGGTCTTGGTCCCTCTAGGACACTTTTTAAAAGATGATCATCTGGATAGGATAGGAAATTTGCAGGAAAATCCCTTGAAGGGGTGATTATTATAATTCCTAATAGGACACATCGAAACCACAATGCACATACAAAATTAATAATAGTAATCTCTACATATGTTTATGTATACAATACATATAAAAAGAATATACATATATAATCAATAAAGAAACACTATCTCAATGTAAAATTGCAACCATAATGCTGTCCAAGGATTCAAGAGTGAAGGTTCCACAATGCACTCATCCAGGAGAACACATCCGCTTAGTTAGATATCACTAATGTAATTCTTCCAAGAGGTAGTGATCATTGGGTATCACGATTAGAAGTATATGCTGGATGTTTGAATAAATATGAAAAGTAGATAAAGATCACTCCCACAGAAATGGTAATACCAAAAAATCAATCTGAATTAGCCTACAATGTAGAGGATCAGTTACCACATTGTGTAGGCCCTGAAAATACTATGAACTCCACCAAGGGATAGAAGATGATATATGTTCCCATTATAGGCATCACAGAATGATTCAAACAACTCTTTATAAGATTTTCGGCTGAATGGATCATTTTACTAACTATAGAATATGATAACATACTAATACTTAGGGAATGGATATAGGGAACACATTCTTAACGAAACATTTCCACAATATAGAGGAAAAGAAATCCATGATATATTTCAAGGAATACATGGTGTGTACTAGGAGTACACAGTGTTGAAATTTGGAACCAGGTACCAGCTATAAAAAAAAGTTTGTGCCTATGTCTATGTAGAAGTAAATTGAATTCCTTAGGCCATGTACATTATCTTATGTACAAAATCATGGATATTCCCATGTAAGTCCAAGATGAAAGTGTTTGTTTGGGAGTAAATGGAATTCCCCTAGCCTTGTTCCCATTCCCGTGTTTGTGTACCCTATGAGGTACACACTGGACCATCTGGGATTGGTCACACAACATGTGTCAGGGCCACATGTTGTGTATTCCTTAAATCCATACTAAAACCTTGCCTACTGCAGAAAGGGATCCACATGGAATGTATATCTGCTATACACACCATGTACTATAGATTTCTACTAAATTTCAAATCCGGATCCCACATAGTCAATCTCTCCTCCATCCATTGTTATGGAGAAAATATTTTCTAGAAACCAAGGAGAATAATTGATCAATCATTGATGTCATCGAATCATTGATATTCATCCATAAAATCCATCCAGAAAACACCTTCCAACATTGTTCCTCATTGCGTGCCGACGAATACCAAAATCGAGTATCTACACCATTTAATCCTCTGCCACCTCCATCATCACACCACCTTCACATCATTCTAAGCCTAGATCTATAATATAGAATCCTTGCACCATGAAAGGTTTCACAATGATCGGTTTACATAGTATTAATCAAACCACATGTGAATGGAATTTCTTAAGATGAATGAAGAATTAGGGGAGAAAATCACAACCACAAACACAAGGAATGAATCTCAGCCAATTTTTGTGTTATACTCGATTTTTCCATTATAATGACAATGAAATAGATAAAAAAATAATCATAAATAAATTGACTCAATTCTCAAATAAAACAAACCTATCACACAATACACCCAATCCACTAATCAATATATAGGTTTGATCGATCTTTGTTCATTGTAGAAATAGAAAATGAGGTAATAATTAAATTAAAAAACATCCCTACCTCAATTTGGATCAATCTACAAAGAATAACATATTTGTGACATTATCATTGGAAAATCCTTAGATTCTATATCTAACCGGTCGTCAAAATTATCCCTGTCATCTTCTGCCAATGGAATCTCCTTTAACACATACCAAATGGATATCTAATGATTTCTTTGGATTATGTGGCTAGCCCTATTAATATTCCACATGCATTATAAAAAAACAATTACTTTTCTGCATGAAATAATTATATAGAATAATTTAATTGATTATTTTATTCATGTTATTCTTGTGATGAATTTTTCATAAACACCCCACATTGATAAAGGTTATGTCATGCATAGGGTAAAATATTCATTCTAAATTCAATATTTCCCTCATATTTTTAATCTAGGTCCCCATATAGAAATTATCCCCTATTTTTAGGAAAAATACTCATGTATAGTATTTTATGTAATTAAAAAAATTAATTTTGGGAATATGAAGCCTCAAAATCACATGTCGTCTTAGTTCCTGGTTTCAAAAATAATGAATCGAATATCCAAAAAAATACTCTGAAAATATGAGTCATTACAAAAGTCTTGTATTAAGCTAATAAAATAAATAGTCTAAATTACATTATAGATAATTAATGTATCCTATAGAAAGCATCCCTTATACTATAAATTTTTCCTGGTACTAAGAAACACATTCCTCTCCATTTTGTTATAAATAAAGGAATTTCCTTTTCTTATCAAATTATTTCTCTCAAGGAAAATAATTCTCAAATAATATTACCTTAAAAGTATTCAATTCCATTATATCTATCTCCTCCACATAATTAGTCTTTTGAATCAATTACCAGCATTGATCAATATCTTACATTAATTAATAACATACTAGATTATCCTTATCCATTTCATTACTTCTCAAATATAGAAATATATTTTATAGGGACTTGATACACTTTTCAAATATCAATCGATTAGTAGTTCCAGTTACTGATGGAGCTTTTTTTAGTATGAAGTGGTCCAAAATCACTGAATCATGTTATGAGGTAATCTGTTATTTCATTTGGGTATGATTATTAGTCATAACATATCTAAATTATCCTAATATAGTTATTATCTAAAGAAAAACAACACCAACCATGATGAATTTCTCATTAGGGAAATACATACATTGATTACAAGTGTTGAAATTTTTTCTATTTTCTTGGTACTACTCCAAAATAGTTGTATATGCTAGATTACCTCCCAAAATTCAGAATCAGAGTGCATAATTGAAAATCTAGCACAATTCCTATCATAATTTGAATATTTATGCATATTTAATTGTACAATTACAAGTTTAGTGAATTTCAAAATATATTCATGTACAATAATATATTATAATTTTTCTAATGGTTCTTAAATAGTGCGTCAATAAACCAAAAAATATCCCCTTAGGTGTTTACAAATAGGTGTGTAGTATTATGCCCACTCATCATACACCTAGTGGAGATTGATTTGACACTCACCCATTATTTTCCTGGTCAATAAAATTTATTTCAAATCCATATACAATAACTAATATTTAGATAAAGATTTTATTTCTAGGAAATTTGACACTCTATACTGTAGGGTCCTGAAAAAATAAAAAAAAAATCTGCAAAGGAGAATGATGATCCCCTTTAACTCAAGGGAGATTCTGCCTAATTTCCCCTCAAAAGGATTAGGCAAATGTGGACAATACTCAAGGATGGAGAAGGTGGAACCGGTCCACGGACTGGTCTAATGTTAACAATGCACGGCCGTTTCCGTGAAGTGTCCCTCCTTCGCGGACCGTCATCATTCGCGAGATGGAGGCGGAGATCCTCCGCGGTCACAAGGCGGGACAAACGCTAACCCGGTTCAACATTCTGGACTGCCCCGGTCGCGGGCTATGTCATCTGGCCCGAACCGCCTCCACTGTCGTTTGTGAAATGGAGGCGGAACCCTCCGTGGCCGCGAAGCACTCCCTGAGTTTGGTTCACAGAGGAGTGTTTAATACCCCATGAATTACGGATTGACCAAGTCACTCGTGAACCGGGTTTTCAGTCATGGACCTCTTCAAAAGGTGGTGCATGACCATAGATACATCCTTTTCCCCACTCTATAAGATGAGATTGAAGAATAAAGAAAAAGAAAAAACGGAGAAGAGATCGATCAGATTTGGGTGGAAGGATTTCGACGGAAGGCTTAGAATTTCAGAAGTTCCAGTTCACGAACTAGAACAGGTATGAACCTGGGAATGAACTAATAAGGAACAAAAAAACGAATAATAATATGGTGAACTGCGAACTTAAAATAACAAAGAAGAGAAAACCCCGAACCAGGGTCCCTCCGCGGATGTACTCCCCACGGACCAGGGAGTTTATGCCTCTTTTTCGATCCACCGCACCGCGTAGCACCCTCCTACACGGGCGAAGCCCTGACTGACAAGCCTCCGGCCGACACCGCCCTTGGCCGAAGCTGCCTGCATGGAACCCTCTACGGACCACCCTGGTTTGCGGATCGAACCCGTAGCCGTGAACCACCTTGGTTTGTAGGATTCCCATCAGTCCGCGGACCGCCCTAGTTTTCAGAAGGCCTCTCCAGCCATGTAGCACTTCCCTAAGCGAAGGGCGCCACCACCCATACCCCTGTGTGGCCTGCCAAAACCTTCAGAGTTCCCCTTCCCTGAGCCAGATAAAATCCTTCCAATTTCAATCTGGTCGGATCCTTCACAACCTCTTCATTGGACTACTCATCGGCCCCGAGCTGAGGCCTCCACCAGAGCCATCAGATCCATGTAGTGTAACCCTCTGGCACAATAGCATGCCGTTTTGAGTTCACATACCCACGGTAAACAGGGGAAAATGGGTTTCACCGACCCTTGGGCGGATTCCCGAATCATGCCTGGGTTTACATTCCCATGGTAATGTGGGGTATGAGCCTAAGATCCCCCTTTCTACCTCTACTCGCCAGGATGGGGGACTTCACACTTCGGCGTTCGGGCACTTCTCCCCTCCCCAGAGAGGGAGTGGAATACCCATCCAAAGGCAGCCGTCCCCATGAACCTCAGTACTGCCCCAGGGAACAAGAGAGGTGACAGGCACATGATCACCCCTTTCCCTCTCCCGCTGCGCTTTGTCACCATGGGCGTCCATCTCGGAGTAAGCCCTGACTTTATGGGCCGCCCTCATGCGTAAGCCCCACTCCACTTCTCACAGACATAACTTTCGTGACGTGATCCTTTGTTCCCTGCTGCCTCTTGTTTCTCACACCGAGCATGACTCACATGGGCTTAGAGTAAGCATCAACCATGACATTCTCTTATGGGACTCCTCAGAGTGTAAGCCCCAATCCATCGCCCTGGGCCTCCTCAGAGTGTAATCCCCAATCCATCATTCTGGGCTGCCTCAGAGCGTAAGTCCCAAGCCAATGCGAACTACGAGGACTTTGATTCCCTACTAAAGGGATATGTAGGAAGCCCCCATGAGGTTCAAGCCTGATCACCAATAGACCCTCGGGTCCTCCTTCATGTTAGTTCTCCAACGATCCCCTCTAGAACTACGTGTAATTTGATCCTTGTCCCCTCGGCAGGGTATGTAGGAAGCGTCCATGAGGTTCAAGCCCAAAAACCGGTCGATCCGACTATATTCACATCGGGTCACCGTGCCACTCCTAGTGTAGCCTCAATGAGATCCGACTCCACGGGGTCATTAATCCAATGAGGGATGGTAAACCTTGGGCATAAATGATTCTGAACCCCTACATTCAGCTGACCATTTCCAACCAAGAGAAAACTGTGGATACTATTCTTGGGTATAAACCAAAGATTCGTGAACATATGAATACGTCTTAAATCTATAGGAGAGTCCCGGAACAGACAATAATTCCCCCAAAAAGGGTGTGATGAGCCCGACTTCCCATCCTCTCCACCAATGTGAGTTCTTAAGCGTCGCTGGTCAGACTATTTGGAAAACGTCTGCCTTTGGAAAGCAGGTCCACGCGTCATCGGATACGGAACCGTTGGGCATTTCGAGACAGACCCGAAACAAAAATGGTGAACCTGACATGAATCTTTAACCAAGCATGACAGATTTAACCTAATTCCACCATGTTCCCCCTTTTACTCACAAGGAGGGCCAAGAAAAGTCATTAATTATGCATGGGATCATGAGATGCTGCTTTGACGGGTTTTCTATTTGTATTTGTTAAAATGTTTTATAGGTAATACCTTCAGAACTCCCTTAGATCCAATGGCATCCCGATGGAACTCACAAGTGCGTGCTTCCAACTACGCAATGACAGGACTTCCTCACCTACGGAGGACCCCGTCACCCACCCAGCCTCTTCAACGCTGGGTATCGGACGCGCAGATCCGGGAGTACCATGTGAATGGTACTCTCCCAATGGTGGAGGTGGCCATGCACGCCCTCCAATCCGCCAGAACTCGCCGGTCACCTGCCCAACAGTGGCCGCAAAGGCAGATTCAGATATCCCCTATTGCTGTCTCCAACCATTTCGGAAGTCTATCCCCAGAACGGGACAATGCGTACCTCCCTTATCTTAGGGAGGCAGATGAGTTCGACGTTGAGGACTTCATCCCCACTGAACGGGGGTTCTACTCCAAGGCCCCCGCAGGAAGACGTCATCACGATCATACCGTGATTCAACATCCTTATGTCGAGGAGGATTTCTCCCTGAGGATTCAGGCCCACGCTCCCTGAGCTCCGACCCCTTAGATCGCCTGACGAGGTCGGCAGACGTACAATCATGGACCAGTAATCACCCTGTTCCCTGAGGAGGAGCTCCGCTACCCATCCAAGGAGACGTACCACGAACAGGCACCTACACCTGTTCACTCCTCACGAGCCCACCATCCAGACATGGCGGCATCATACAAGCTGGCGCGCATACCCGCCGAGCTCCATCAAGCCCGTCGCTCACACAGGACAGAACTTACCAGGCATTCACCTCTCCCTACCCAGGGTCGTGAAGCCCCCCACCCTGACGTGGTGGCGACCCTGAACCTGTAGGACCATCTCATAGTAGTTGCTTTTGATGCTCGCTATCCAGATATGGTGGCAATCAACAAAGACCGCCACCTAGATGTGGTGGAAAATCATAGGTGGGAACGTCTCCTCGCCAACAAAGGCCACCGACTCGATACGGTGGGAAACCAATATTTGTAGGGCCAGCTCCCTATGGATGTAAGTAAAGTCTACCATCTTGATGTGGCGGCCAATGGAGAGATAAACTGGAGTATCCTGGTACAGGGGCAGATTCGTTCACCTGCCCCGACACAGGAGAATTGTCAGTACCCACTGACCACCGGAGGAGCAGAGAAGGATATTCCTACTTCAATATCGGAATGGTCCTTCATACCTATTCCATCCAAAGATGTATGTCTGAATATCCTAGAAATGATGGAGGAGAAGGTATGGATCCTAGATCATATTTTGCATACTTTCCTGATTGTAATTTCATCAGCGGAAACAACAGGGACTCAGACCCATGAGCCAGTCTCCCCAATTGAGGTGATTCATCTGAGAGACGAGATAGCCACCTTGAAGTAGATCTACATCCCTACTTCTTACCAGGAGGGTCGCCGGCCATATTCCATGATGCAAGGTCAACCAGATCGAGCAGCTTCACTCGTTCCAACTGGGGGACACCCGTCCATCACGGTGGATGCTCTAGAGAAGGCATATATCCCTGCTAAAAGTCATGATGTTCGTCAGAGTATCCCAGAAGCATCAAGAGACCCAATTAGATAGGGACCCAAAGGTGAAGGTCGTTGTCAATAGCAGACGGTCCCCACTGCCTGCAAAAGAGCGCCCCGAACGCGCCAAAGGAAGCCGGAAAATAAAGAGGGAGTAAATGACTCTACTCTGCTCAAAGCTGGGGTTCCCAACACCGCTAAGAATACATTAAACGATCAGAACCCTGCCCATCCATTACCATATTATGGGAGTGGTAGTAGCAATTGTGAAGGTCCTCCCTGAAATGTTGCTACCAGCAGCTCTGAAGGTCCTCCCCAGAGCACCCGTGGGGGCCTCCCCTGAGGGTATATAACGATCAATCCCGAGAGCTCCTCTTTTGATGTGAGTCACAGAAACCCTCCACGTGGCTAGAAGATCGAGCAGCAAGAAGGTCCTCCACTTGCTACGGTCCACCCTGAAGGTCCTCCACGGGGTATACGCTACAAACACTCTCCATGTAGTGGGACCACAGATTATGATAGTATTCCTCACTATCATAGTCGCAACTACGGAGGCCCTCCCCATAGTGATGTCTCATTACAACAAGAAGGTCCTCCCCTTATTATAGCCGGCCTAGAAGGTCCTCCCCAGGGGTTACGCTGCAACGGAACTCCACACAGCCAGACATCATATCACGGTGGTAGTCCTCTCCACCTTGATGATGGAGGACCTCCCCGTAGAGACGTCAAGCAATGAGAAGGCCCTCCCCTCATTGCGGTACATTCTGGAGGCCCTCCCTAGGATGTATCCCACATATATTCTCCCTGCGACAGCAGTAATGGTAGCCCTTTCCATTGTTGTAGTTGTGATGGTAGTCCTCACCACCACGACCGCCATTGTGAAGGTCCTCCTCGCATTGACCCTAGGAAACAAGAAGGTCCTCCCCTTGTCGTAGTGTGTCCTGAAGGTCCTCCCCAGGATGCACGTCGAACGTCAAGCCGTGATGGTCATCCTCACCATGATGGCAGTTGTTGTGAAGGTCCTCCCCGTAACGATGCTACATAGCCAGAAGGTCTTCCCCTTGATGCGATATGACTTGGAGGTCCTCCCCAAGGTGTTTACTGAAAAATTCCTCTATGCAGTGAATTATTAAGCAGTAATGGTAGTCCTCACAATTACGACCGCCATTTCAGAGGTCCTCCCCACGATGACATATCATATCGACAGGAAGGTCCTCCTCCTGCCAAATCAAGTACCAAAAAGCCCTCGTATGTGGAGGAACTCAGAAGGACAGGATCAAGTATCTTAGATTCCCAGTTAGTCACCGACGACATCCTTCTACAATCAAGATATGGTCCAGGGCCGCGTTCATCCTGTGAACCACCTCAAAATCGCCCACATAATGATTCAGCACCTACTGGTCCCACTGCCTCCGACCACATTGGCAGCGAGCATCTCAGTTGGCCCGACCAGGTAGAGGAGTCACTAGAGGAGGAGTATGCCGATATGCTGCACCTGAGGAAATGACTGGATAGGGATGATATACCAGTTATGTTTTGGCCTACGACCACCTCTCAGTTCAACATACCCAGAGAGTTGTCGGAATAATTCATGCACGACATCCGCCATAATATATAGACAATCCTCCGCCGACTGAAATCAAGATTCCTTCCCTACGATGGGTATTTAGACCCTGTCAAGACAATAGGGGACCTCTTGATTCAAATCGACCTGGAAGCTCTTTATTCAGCACGACAACAGTGACCCGAGAGGCGTAAAGGAAACATGGAGTTAGCTTTCCTCCGTGCGCTGCACTAGCTACGCCACCTCATCGGTGATGCTCTGACGAGAGTCCATATCAGGGGATGGGGAGAACACGGAGCTATGAATTTCACTCCGCTCCTTGCCTAGAAGAACTCATTCGGCGTGGCGTCTTGAAACGTCATCATGTCAAGATGGAAATTGAGTGGTCTCTCTATTCAGGAAAGTAAACACACCCAGCATAGTCAGGACTTGAGTAAGTCCCAAAAGTGTCAGGCCTGACGGGAACAATCCATTCATGAAATCCTAAATTAGGCCACCGAGAGAATACAATAGGCCTCTTGCCTAAGAGAGGCCAATCAGAGATCTTTTCCTACCTCCCCAAAGGGATTGATTCATAGAAGAACTCGGCACCAAACCCAGTTCACCCCCAAATGGGGGTACACAAGATCATGCAGGTAGCGATAGCCGCAACCACTGCCGCAATCCAGGGTCAACCCCATCCTGTAGGGCTTGGGGAATTTTTAACAACAAATGCCCCCATAAGACCAATAAAACTGGGAAGAGACTCGATATCTAAGGAACGAAGCCAACCCCATCCCTCAGGGATGGGGGCATTATTACCCCCTCAATAACAGCCTCCCCCATCAGAGTCAGTATTCTATCATCTATGGAGGACAATCAGAAGAGGAGGTTCCCGCCCTATCCTGTCAATTGAATCATTGTAGCCTCCAAGAGGAGGGCACATCGTAAGGTCGCACCAAATAACCCTCCGCATCACCCTTCGTCAAGAAGATTGAAGGCAATCCCAGGTTACGAAAGGGAAGGCCAGTAGAAGTCATAGGAGATTCTCTTACCATTTAGAAGATGACATCTTCTCTGGCCCTTGATATGCATCTATCAACGCCATAGAGGTTAACCCCACGGGTGACACCGGAGATACTGCAAATCAGGAGGGATCGGGAGATGATAGTTCCGGTCAGGCTGTGACTCACAACGAACCACCAGGTGTTCACACCCGGAACCAGAGGGACGCCCTAAATATGACCGTCCTTCCATCCAACCCTCCTCCGCCTACCCTACGAGCTTCCAACAAGGATAAGAACAAAGGAAGGGTTACCCTTAACCTGCCTCCTTCTCTCAACAGAGATGAGCCACTCACGCTTGAAGAGCGATTCACTCAACAGGAAGAGGAGATGAAAGAATTGAGGTGGATTAATGCCGAGATACTCTAGAGGAACCGCCTTATCGAAAGTGCGTCCCAGGAGGATCCAAATCATGCACTCCCAACAAGTGCACCTCAAAGACTAAGGTTTTCCCTGGAAAACAAAACACAGTCATGGCTCCCGTCCTATGAGTCTCCCGGCCCATCCAACTACCTAAACGTAGATTCAGATGAATACCAAGAATTACCTCCACTCAAGAAGCAACCAGAGTGAGTACACCTGAACCCTCCGAAGGTACCACAAACAACACACGCAACCCTAGTGCCGGCCAATCCGGATCCTCAGCTAATGCCTCGGGCTACACCTGCCCAGGACTGGACCCAACAGGATGTAAACTAGGGTCTCACCAACACCATCGAGGCACTAACACCTCGATTGGAAACAATTGAAGGTCGACGCACTCCGATATAGCTAGAGCGGAAACCCTACCCGGATTGGGTGAGCAACACACTACCTCCACCCAATTTTGAGAGCCCTGTATTCCCTATCTTCAATGGATCAGGTGATCCGGAACAACATCTGATGCACTACTCAACCTATTGAGACCTATTATGGGAACTCCAGAGCAACAAAAAATTGTATAACTCAGATGCGTCATACAGACCTTGCAAGGATCTTTCTTCGTCTGGTATACGCGTCTGCCAGCCCAGTCAATAAAGAGTTGGGAAGACCTTCGGCAACAGTTCATGTTCCACTTCTGCTCAACGTTGCCTAAAACAACGTTCATCGATCTCATGAACTGAAAGCAGAGGGATAATGAGAGGGTCTCATATTTCATCACCATATGGAATGGTCTAACCTCTTCCCTGAACAGGCCGATGCCTCAAGATAAGATTCTATCCATATGCATCGATAATCTTCGAGATGAGATGTGAACAACGCTCATAATAGTGGAGTGCACCACTGTCTTCTGCCATCTCTCATCCATTACCCTGAGAATTGAGGACTCCCTGCAGCGGACTAATTCTAAGTCCCGAATAGCCTCACAGGCTCCTGCGAAAAGAGCCCCTAGAGATGAAGCGTCTGCTGTCACACTCATGCCGACCCCTGTGCCCACTCCAGCACTCAGGCCTCCACCAAATCATCAAGGGACTCCTACATATCAGTGGCCACCTCCACCTAAACAGGACAATTAGCGAGGACCGAAGCGTAACCAGTTTGCGGAATGAAGAAAAAAAGTATACTCATTCCGAGACGATCAAGTCCATGGCGAATTCATTGCTGCCATGAACTACAACTTGATCAGCCTCCCGGAGCTGATGAAACCTAAAGAGGTCGGCCGCGATGATAGGCCAGATTACTGCCCCTACCATCGAATGTTGGGGAAAAGTATCCCTGAATTCTTCATCTTCAAAGACCTCTTGCAGAGGATGGTAAACTCCGGATAGGTCGAGATGGGACCACCCCCAGCACATGTGGCATGTATCTCTACCACCGACTCTGAAAAAGAGGAGGGGTGGCAGAAAGTCACCAGTAATCAGGGGAAGAAATTTGACAATTGGATGACTCAGAATACTATCAACCGATACCAGGGCATACTCCGAGCTCAACTACAGCATCCGGTGTTTCCACGAACATCCCATGAAGCCACATAGCCGATAGTATCGTCCTTACAACCCTCAACGAGCTGGTCATCCAGGTGTAATCGAAGGAGGAGGAAACAATCGCAAGAGGAGAAGTCCGCGACGGGGCCAAAGTTAGTACCGACCATGGCAGATTATATTCCCTTGAATTTGGTGCCACGGACACCGACCCACCAAATAGCACCATTAGGGACAACTGACCAGGTTGACCTGTCATAGGATGAAGAGCCAATCTTTGGTTCTATTAACGTCATCCATCTTATGGAATCATTCCTTGATGAAGGGTATGGTTACGAACCTAAGTTCCCTACACGAGGAGACGGGAGGAGGAATCGAAGAGTTAGGGGATACAAGGGGAGGCACAGCCGCGACTGAAACCAACCATACGATTGAACCTCGACCCAAACCGTTAGTATCGCAGAAACCCGTGGGAGAGCCCTTTAATGGACTCAACAGGAGAAAGAATGCCCCTCCACCTCCACAAGCAGCCACTCTGGCCCTATTGTTCTGCGATACCCACCTGAGGAGGAACAAGTGTCTGGACACCTAGTGTGCACAAACAGACCGGCAAAGCCAAGTCCTCAAAATTCGGGAACACCATCGATATCCGACCCCGCGGCCGGTCCCTCCTCGTCAAATGCTCCAGCCCCTAAAACGCCTGCTAAGACTCTCCCACCAATGGAGAAGCATCATCTGCTAGAGCAAAAATATGATATCCTTAAGTAGCTGGAATCGATACCAGCCAAGCTGTCAATCCTCGATGCCCTAAGTCTGTCAGCAGACCTCAGGGAGGCGCTTATAGAATCTTTGATCAGCCCCCAAGAGTTCCAAGCTGAGATAGCTGACGCCGAAATTTACCAGACGGAGACTGACCCGACTGAATGCAATGCCTTGATTTTCTTCACCGATCAGGATGAAGATGACATCATGCAAGGACACATCTGACCACTATATGTGTTCGACACACTGAATGGTATTGAGATCCGGAAAGTCTTTATAGACAATGGCTCTGGAGTTAACCTCCTTCCCCTACGGACACACCGTAAGTTGGGCTACAGTGAGGACGACCTAATTCCCCCGGCCACAACTTTTTTGGGTTATGACAAGAGAGATAAGAATCCAATGGGAAAAATTAAGCTAAAGACCCATTTTGGTGAACTGGTAGCCTACACAGAATTCCTGGTGGTCCGGCAGAGCACAACATTCAATGCCTTGCTAGGAAGGTCGTGGCTTCATAAGCACATGGCCGCCCCTTCATCCTACCACCAGTGTATCATGTACTGCGTCAATGGAAAAAGTGGAACATTCCACGCTGACAAGTCCCCTTTCGAGCTCTCTGAGTCACATTACATTGACACCGGGTTCTATGAGAAAAAGAAAAATAATCCTTTGGTCGATAGTGTTGACTGGATCCCCGCTTCAAATGGCCTAGAAATGGTTCCTGATGACCCCCTTAGGAATCTTGGAAGAGATTATGTCCTGCCCATCAACCATGTTGAGAGTAGGTGTTCAAGTATGGACATGCACTCGGATTTCCTCATGACTTCATCCATGATGGCCGAGCATGACAATGCAGGAACATCCGCCAACCCTCGATAGGGGGATGAATACTCAAGCGGGGATGCCCACGAAGCCTCTTCCTCAAGCCCTCGAAGGCTCAAACTAGAAACTCTCCCCCCGTTGGATCAAGAAGATGAGGACTTGGGCGAAGAAGAGGAGGAAGATCTCCAGGATGCACCTCCTGCATTTGAGGAGGGTATCTCTACCATGGTGGACGAGCTCAGGGAAATAAATCTGGGTACCGAGGAAGATAAGAGGCCTACTCTCTTTAGTGCAGCCATGTCCCCTAAGGAGCATGAGGTATATACCTCTTTCCTAAGGCAACATCGGGATGTTTTTTACAGGAATTACACAGAAATGCCAGGAAACGATCCCGAAGTGACGACACATCACCTGGGTATTCCAGAAGACCACCGGTGCTATAAACTGGCTGCCAGAAGGACGCATCCCTCACATGCCGCCAAAATAGAGGCTGAAGTCGATAATATCATTAAAGAAGGCTTCATTCAGGAGGTCCAGTACCCCATTTGGTTGGCCAACATCATCCCTGTAAAGAAAAAGAATAGACAAATCCATGTTTGCATTGAATTCAAAGATCTCAATCGACATTGTCTGAAAGATGATTTCTTAGTCCCGATCCCCGAATTATTAATCGATGCGAAGACCGGGTATGAGGCTCTATCCTTCATGGACGTCTATTCTAGATATAATCAAATCAGGATGGCCAAAGAAGACTAAGAATCTACTACCTTCAGGGCCCCTCAAGGGGTATTCTGTTACAGGTTCATGCCCTTTGGTCTCAAGAACGTTGGCGCCACATATCAGCGTGCCATGCATCAGATCTTTAAACCATTCCTGGGGAAATTCGTTGAATGTTATGTGGATGACAAGGTGGTTAAGTCCATATAGTTTTTGGATCACCTGTCAGACTTTGAGACCGTCTTCAACAAACTCCGATAGCATAGCTTGAAGATGAACCCCTTGAAATGCGCCTTTGGGGTTACCTTAGGGAAATTCCTTGGCTTCGTCGTACGCCATCATGGCATCGATGTTGACCCTGAGAAGAAAAAGGGTATCCTTGGATTACCACCTCCCCGAAATCTCACCGAGTTGGGGGATTCCAAGGACACCTAGCCTATATTAGGCGGTTCCTAGCCAACATAGCTGGAAAATGTTTTCCCTTCACCAGGTTAATGAAGAAGGGGGTCACGTACCAATGGACGGATGACTGCTAAGAGGCGTTCAAAAACTTGAAGAAGTAACTCTTAAGCCCACTAGTGCTCATGCCCCCGGTTGAAGGAAGACCTCTCTTCCTGTACGTGATAGCCTTAGAGCGATCACTGGGAGCCTTCCTCATAAAAAAGAAAAACATGGGCAGTGAAAATAATCTCTATTACCTCATCCGAACAATGATTGATGCTGAGACTGGATACTCAAGCATTGAGAAGAACAGTTTAGCCTTGGTCTTCACTGTACAAAAGTTGTGACATTATCTACCGCATCATGAAGTCCATTTGATCTCATGGAGTAACCTTCTCATGTACATCCTCAGCCGCCCGATGCTAGCCAGACACCTATCTTGATGGGTGGTCATCCTGCAATAGTTCGACATCCGGTTTGTGCCACAGAAAGCCATCAAGGGTCAGACATTAGCAGAATTTCTGGAAGAGCACCCCTTGATAGGGACCACTGCACCGGACACCGAGCTACCTGATGAAGACATCTTCTCGGTTCGAGAGGAGTTCCCAGCATGGGAAATGTACTTCGACGGCGCATCCCGATGCCCAACCGGGAAGAGGATGGATGATCCCAGATTCAACAAAGTGTGTTTGGGGATAATCCTCATGTCCCCAAAAAAAGTAGTCTTTCCATATTTCTTCATCCTATTAGAGGGATGTACAAACAATGAAGCAGAATATCAAGCTCTCATTGTAGGCCTGGAACTCGCACTCTAGGCACAAGTAAAACACCTTAATGTAAAAGGTGACTCAGAACTGGTCATCAAGCAAGTCAACGATGACTATGATATTAAAAAGGAGGAGATGATCTTGCTGTTTGACCATGTTCGAGGGTTAATGGTGAAATTCTCCACAGAACCAACATTGTCCTATATTCCCCGGTCTCAGAACACTCAGGCTAATGCATTAGCCAAGGCGGCCAAAACCCTAGCTGACCCAGGCCGGGATGAAACGATTATCAGTATTTCTCACCATCAAATGGTATTGCCATTTGTTCAGATCAAGATGGAAGAAATCCACGAAGTCAGTCCTATCCTAGAGCTATATGCTCTTGCCACCAGCTGGATGACCCCCATTGCAAACTACCTTCAACATGGAGAACTTCCATCAGACAGGGATGAACGAGAGCACATACAGAGAAGGGCAATCAACATTGTCCTATATGGCAGCACATGTCAACAAGACGTCCTCTACAAATGAAGACTCGATGGAGTGCTCCTCATATGAATTGATGGAGGAGAAACCACTGCTGTAATTAATGAAGTACATGCCGGAGCGTGTGGATCACATCAACCGAGGACCAAGCTTTCCCATCAGGTTCAAAGGATTGGGTACTACTGGCCCACAATGGCACGAGACTGCGAGCATTTTACCGCAAAATGCCACTCATTCCAGATTCATGCCAACTTCACACACCAACCCCCAGAGTTACTTCATCAATCCAAGTACTCCTGGACATTTTCCGTCTGGGGGATGGACATCATGGGACCATATCCTACTGCCACAGCCAAACAACTGAAGTATATCCTCATGGAAACCGACTTCTTTTCCAAATGGGCAAGAGCCATAGCCCTCAAGGAAGTCAGGGAAAGAAATATTTTCAGCTTTTTGAAGACCAATATCATCACTAGATTTGGTGTCCCTCATACCATACTGATGGACAACGACACCAACTTCTGCTCTGCTGAATTGGAGAAACTATACCACGAGTATGGTATCGAGGCTAACCACTCGTCCCGCTACCATGAATCAGCCAACAGATAGATAGAGGCTTTCAAAAAGACCATGTCCAACATTCTCCAGAAAATGGTGGACAAAGACAAGAATTCATGGCCGGATAAACTCCTCCATGCATTGTGGGCTTATCGAACCACAGTCATCACCGCTAATCGGGCCACCCCGTACTCATTGGTGTATGGCACAGAGGCGGTCCTTCCCATTGAACTCCATCTTCCCTCACTCTGTGTTTCCATCTGTGATCAATTATCCGATGATGAGAAGTTATAAAAGCAGCTAGGTGAATTGGAACAGCTAGACGAGAAGCGGTTGCACACTTTTCACCATCTGGAGGTATACCAGAACCAGATCGCATGAGACATCAACAAAAATGTTCGTCTTCGGTCTTTCTTGGAAGGAGAATTATTGTTGGTCCTCCGGACCCCAATGATACCCGGCAAGAAGCTTCCAAAGCAGGAGCCCAAATGGGAGGGACCATATGTTGTACACAAGGTCTACTCCAACGGAGCATATGCCCTGATCTCCATGAACGAGAAATCCACCACAACTCCTACTAATGAGAGATTCCTAAAGAAGTATTTCATATAGAAACCGAAAATGGATTACATCCTCACCACATGACTTTAAAATGCATGGAGTTCATCCTTACCGCACGGTGTTAAACTGCACGGAATCTAATAATGCCCCATGTCCTCACTGCATGAAGTTAAACTGCATGGAGTACGTCCTCACCGCATGAAGTTAAACTGCATGTAGTTCATCGTTACCGCACGACGTTAAACTGCACGGAATCTAGTAATTCCCCATGTCCTCATTGCATGACATTAAACTGCCTGGAGTACCTCCTCACCGCATGACTTTAAACTGCATGGAGTTCGTCCTTACCGCACGACATTAAACTGCACGAAATCTAATAATTCCCCACATCCTCATCTCATGATGTTAAACTGCATGGAGTACGTCCTCACCGCATGACGTTAAAGTGCATAGAGTTAATCCTTACCACACGACGTTAAACTGCACAGAATCTAATAATACCCCTCGTCCTAACCACATGTCGTTAAAATGTATGCATTTCATCCTTACTGCACGATGTTAAACTGCATGGATAATAAAAGTTAAAAATGCCTTCTTCCCCCGTGTATGGACCAGACCTGCACGGGGTGTATTCCTCATCCTCACCGCATGATGTTAAACTGCATGGATTTCAAAGAACTACGTACGGATTGATTCCTGCCCTTGCAGGATATGTAGTGACGTCGGGATCCCCTATCCTGGCCCAGCCACTCCCAAATAAAAGTTTAGAATGCTCCCTCCCCTCGTGTATGGACTAGACCTACACGGGGTGTATTCCTCATCCTAACCACATGATGTTAAGCTGGACGGATTTCAAAGAACTATGTATATCCCCTGGCCCGTCTACCAAAGGCAATATTTCCTCGAGCGACACTCTTCCTAGCTCCGTACGCCTACCGGCCTCAGAGCCCCTATATCACATCTCCCGATCCAAAAATATATGGAGTAGTGGTTTACAAGTTAATTCCACTTTTCACATCCAAATGTTTCCAGGGTACCCCTACCTGGATAACCTATGTTTCCACCAGTGGTTCACATAGCAACCTGCGTCAATGAAAATCAAGCCGGGACTAGGCTACTTTGACTCAACAGACAATTGCAGTGAAGATGTTTCTTGTATACTCGGACACCATTATCCCCACGTACTGATCTCTACACTGTGAGCAATCATGGATTCTCGTAATCATTCATGGTCATCAGAAGTGGAAAGTTATCGACCTGGGGACACCTTTGTATGACTATGCATACCATGACCTCAACGACTCTGCCTAATGATAGCACCTGGCTCGTCCATCAAAGGAAAGATTTCCTTGGGCGATACTCTTCCTAGATTCGTACACTTACCGGCCTCAGATCCCCCACACCACACCTCCTGATCTGGGAAAACTCAAAGTTGCATTTTACAACCTTCATCCCCCACCTTGTTCCAAGTATATCAGAACATGTGGACCCAGTTATCCTTCGAGTGACTGCAGTAATTGTCACCCAATGGTCCGAGATCTATGACCGCTAAACTTGGAGTACCTCATCCTTAACGCATGACGTTAAACTCCATTGAGTAATGGTACACCCCCATGTGAAAAATAAATCAATGTATAGAGCTCTCTAAGCTTTAATAGAAACCAGGGCCGAGTATGCTCGACATGTTCAGACATTTCCTTCCCCGATGACAGACTTCATAGCCCAGATAATTGCAGATCTTCATAACCATTCATGGCCATCAGAAGTGGAAAATCATCGACCTGGAGACACCTTTTCATGACTATGAATACCATTCCCTTAGTGGATCTGCATATTGTTAGCCCTCGGCCCGTCTACCAAAGGCACGATTTCCCCGGGCGATACTCTTCCTAGCTCCGTACACTTACCGGCCTCAGAGCCTCCGTGTCATCTCTCATAATCCACGAAGCCCCAGAACCATGATTTACACCATCAAACCCCCTCCACGTCTTGGACATGTCAGGATACTCGGGCCCAGTTACATTATAATTAAGAGAGGCCTTTTTAACTACATCCTTTCCACATGACGTCAAACGGAACAGATCACATCTTGGCCACTTGGCATAAGGCTGCAAAGACCAAGCATTAAACATCATGGGGAATGCCTCCAACAACAAGAATTTTCACTGGTTTAATAATGTTCCTTGTCATTACTGCATGATGTTAAACTGCACGGTCAATCATCCTTGCTGCACGACGTTAATTTGAACAACATTGGAAAAGGAAAGAAAAATGCCCCCGTCGTCACTGCTTGACGTTAAACTGCACAACCTCCTTTAATGATGCTATTAATCTTTACCGCATGACGTTAAACTGCACAGTCAAACCCGTCATGGGTTCAGTAAGTAACGAAGGATTTTCTATGTCCTTTAGTGCACAGGTGAGACCGGTATAAGCCACTATCTCACACCCGCGTAAGAAGGGATTACTTCACCCATTCTCGGGAAGTTCAGTCTAGATGTTTCCCCAGTATCCAGACACCCTTTCATCATAAACCATACTCTGTACTCAGAAAAATAAGGACTCTCATAAGGCACCCCTGGTGGTCCCAAATCTCAACTTCCCTGAAGTTGCTTGGCTATCGGGGGGATAGAATCATTGACCTAAGGACACCTTTGCATGACTATGCATACTATTCCCTCAACAGCTCTTCATATTGATCGCCCTTAGACTGTCTACCAAAGGCAGGATTTCCTTAGGCAATGCTTCTCTCCGTACGCCTCTTGGCCTCCGAGCCCCTATGTCTCTCCCGAGATTCAGAAACCCTCTGAGTTATAGTTTACCAAACTCTTTCACAACCCTTTTTTAATATGGTGGAATTTGTCTGACAAGATTACCGAGGAACAGGAGAATCCATTCCGTTCCAAATGATGTCCCAACTGCATGAATTTAAACTACGCCAATCCCCAACCGTCCTTTATTCTAGATAAATGCATAGGAAAGTAACTTTGCTTCCACACTCTTGATTGATACAGATGTTCTCAAAACCATTCAGACGTCCCATACCCTTTCCGATCCACCCCTGGTGGTTTTCATAATTCTCCAAGCCACCCATAGTGGTTTCTATAACCCGGAATTTCATGAAGACCTATGGCCATCAGAAATGGAGAGTCATTGACTTAAGGACACCTTTCCACGACTATACATACCATGCCCTTAGCAGATCTGCATATTCATCGCCCCTGGCTGGTCTACCAAAGGAAATATTTTCTTAGGCAATGCTCCTCCCACCTCTGCATGCCAATACAGATCCCATGCCTTGAGACATGCCCTACATGTCGTTCAAATTTAAACACACTCCCTCCAAATGCATCTGAAGGACACCGAGACATTTTTAATCAACCAAACCCCATTAGGGACCTTGACCCAACATATTTGGTCAAAGCTGTTCGACCTAAAACATCAGTAATGATAGTCTTGATGATGAGACTTTAAACTGCCCAAGAAAAGCGGCACAAAGCCTGTTTGGCCGAAAACCCGAAAAGGGCGACCTAAGAAAAAGTCAGGCCATACCCACTGGGTTCACACTAAATGAGCCCAGGAAAAATTAGGGCATTAAAAGAAAAGACAAAAATGTTTGTAGGGTTTTTCTACAAAACCCTATAAATAGTCTAACTATGCTCGCTGGACCCCATGGTCTAGGAAAAAGTTAGAGTTTGTTTTTCCAAGTTATGATTAATTCTGATTTAGTGAGTTGTTATTTACACAACAATTGTTCTAGTAACAATCAAATTTTACAACGACAAGTGATTGACAGAGATTCTATTTCATTCAAATAAAAAGGTAGGACGTCCACAAGCTGGGGTCTCTCCCTCACAAAAAAAGGGATATGGTTAAGTAAAATAGAGAGTACAAGAGTGGATCTGATATTCATAAAGGAGCCTGACTCGCTCTCTCCACCAGATCAGCGACGGTGCGGCGGAGGTCGTTGCAAGACTGTTCGAACATGTCCTTCTCCCTGGCTTCAACCTCATCCACCAGACGAGTACACTCCACTGCTGTTTAGAGATAGTTGATCCCTTTTCTGATGGCTTCAAGACGACCAGTCACAACTGACAACTGATTCCTCAGCATCACTACCCGTTCTTTACATTCATGAAACTCGGAGGATAGGACGACCACCTGATCTTGAGAGATCGCATCCTGTGCTATTAGTTGATAGAGCTATATCGTGGCTTCCTATAGGGCTTGGGTCCCGCAATTAGTGGCAACAAAGTGAGCATGTTTGTGTTCACTAGTGGTAGCTTCCTCACAGGCCATGACAACTTGGAAAGAAAGAGAATGGAACTGCATATAGTCAAAGCCACCCGACCCCAAACACAGGAAGAGGTGTCTAAAAGCTCTGGTCTTAGTTTCCATCTCAGCTAGAGGAGTTTCGGCAGCGATTTCGCAAATACGAGTCCAGGACCACCTGCGCACCGCCCGGTTGTCTTCCATGACATGATGATCTTTGGTATCCTCACCATATAGCACGAGAACAAAATCTGGCATTGCAACCAGCACATGCATGTGCTCGCTAGAATTTGGTTCTGAAGCTGGAAAGTCTGGAGCCTCTAACCCCAATTCAGGCTTGGGGATCAAGTTTCTAAGCCCAGTATCAGCTGAAAAAACTTCCAGGATTGTCTCACTGGGACCCGGAACCACAGGGTCGTCTTCATACACATCCAGGAAGGATGAACCCGTCTGAACTTCGGCCACCGCAGGGCTGGGAGAGGAAAATCCCCTAAGTTTCTTTGATCGACAAGCCATCAGTCGATCCTCCCTTAGAGCTGATGAGGAAGGTGCGGTGGACGCAATAGCCGTAGTACCTCCTGATTTGGGAACCTGTAGGACGACCTTCCCTAGGATCCCACCGGGATAGTGTTTTGCCCATGCTTTTGCATACTCCATGGAAAGGCTGGCAGCCGCCCCCATGACAGGCAGGGGAATGCTCGTGTCAGATCCCTCCCGTGTCAGCATCAGCCACCATTGACGAAGTATGGCCGGGTTCAGTCCTCGAGCCTGAGGAGGGGTAAGGGAAACTTGGACTTTCATGCACCCAAACTGGCGAGAAAAACGATATGGGACATACAGCTCGCACAGAGAAACCCCGTCAATCCGCATAGACAGAAATCCGTCCCGCAGAAAGATCATGTAATAATGCTCCTCCAGGCTCCCCCAGTGGTTTTCAACTAAGATGCCAGAAGGGGTGGGGTAGGGAGTGAAAGAAAACTGGGAGAAGTCACTTAGAATCTCGAGGAATTCAAAAGAGTTGAGGGATTTCAAGCGAACTCCAGCTATATGAAGTAGGGTAGGCCGAAAAGTAGGAAGCTGGATGACCGGTTGTGACGACACTCATAACAACGACAATGATCTGCTACCCAGCCATAAAAAAATTGAAATGGCCCACTCAGACGGAAGGGTGACCCGCCCTTCTGCATGTGACCCATCAATTCATAAATACGAGCCAATGTGAGAATGACCAAATCCACCAGGTATCCCTCTGCCAGCTCAACTGACATCATCTGGGTGCAAGCTCGAATGCCAAGATTAATATCCCAAGAAGGGAATAGCCACCTGCTCAGGAACATAGCAAAAAAACCTGCCAGTCGGACCATAGGCGGCACACTGGGGTGCACCTCGTAACCCCATGAAAGGTAGTCTCCCACCTCTAGAACCACCCAGTAGGAACCTGGGGAGGTTCGTGACTGTTGAGAAGGATGAGTCCTGGGGTGCTTGATCTTTGGAACAGGACCAGTGGTGTTCAGAAATAACCCTATCCAGGTACTATAGGGAATAAGAGATCAGGCACGCAAGGCCTGACCCAGGGATTTCTCCACCATAACCAGCAGATCCCTCGCCAATAAAGGCACTTCTTCGACGTCGCCCCATGCATCAGGGGAAGGCAGAAATTCTTCATACATTTCACCAATAACCGGGAGCCCTCCCAATTTATGGATATCCCACAGACTAATGCCAACTTCACCATGGGAAAGTTGGAAAGTATTAGTGCTTGAACACAAGCAACTGAGTTGGTCTGGTAGGACCAAGGATGGCGGGTATATTGAAAATTGGGAAGCCCACACTACGGGGTATAAATTGACCACTTCCAGTGATTCGGGAAAATCCCGGCAGTGATGATGGACCCAGAAAGCTCAGGCCCAGTCATTTGAGAATATCCCTCCAGACCGAAGATCCCACCTTGGAATCCACCCCGCATTGGGATCTAATCGAGCAATGTTGATAATAGAAGGTTAACTCTTGAAGATAGCTTCCTGAGAAAAGTTTCGTGTGTGCTGGTCACTTTGGGTCCAAATAGAGCCTCTCAAAATGAAGGCATCCTTCTGGTCAGAGTCGGAAACCATCTCCCCCGATGGGGTAAGGTTCGCCTGAATACACTTGGAAGATGATTCCAAGAAAGGATAAGGAAGACCTGATAAAGTTGGGGGAATAGGGACATCGTCTTGAAGACTGAATCCATGAAGCGGAAGCTGGTTTGATAGTGGATAATCCCGGAGCTCCGGAGGGATAAAGTCTTTCATGACACCATCATCAAGAATGATGGACCAACTAGGGTCTTCTTGGATGTTCCCCACTCTGCGAATCATAGCTAAACGTCTCCCTGAACCAATTGGGAGATGCTCTACAGTAGGCCTCGGTGTAGAATGAGGGGGAACCATATTTTCTCCCTGCACGATGAGAGACTACAAGCAGTTATTCCGGAATATTTTTTTTTCTTTCGGACAAAAATACCAAATATATGGATGAGGATCAGTTGAGGAGACTTTATAGAAAATTCCGCGAGGAGGCCTCGAAGGATGGCTTGCGATGATAGCATCCCGCGAACCAGCCCTTCACGAAATTAGTCCGCAAAACCCTGGCCTGCTGGGCATTGGATAGGAAACCGTGGACTAGGTTGATCCATGGAATTTCAATCCCGAATTTCGGCGGTTAAGTTAGGAAGACATAGAAACTTTTACATTTCAGAAGATTTTAGTCCGCGGAGCATCAAAACCGTGGAGCATGGAAACCGCGGAGCCCCAAAACCGGGAAGAGAGTTCCTACACGGCCCGTCGTGGCTTACTTTTTAATTAATTAAAAGTGTTAGTTCACAGTTGGGACATTGATCCACAGAAGAAGAACGATGCGAATGAGAAATGGTTCACAGAAGTAGCAGCCGGTTCACAGACGAAGCATTTTGTGAAGGAACAAGAACGCGCATGCAAAAAAGCTCTGGTTTCTCGAATAATTCGGTAAAAGAAAAATGAAGGGCCCCTGTATTTATAGGCGTGGTCCCCTACTGGGTCCACCTCTCTCCTGAGAACTACCCGAGTTTTAGGACCACTCTGCATCGGGATAGCCTCCTCTTCATTCCGATCGGACCCCATTCTGATGGGGGGAATTTGTAGGGTCCTGAAAAAAGAAAAAATATCCGCAAAAGAGAATGATTATCCCCTTTAACTCAATCGAGATTCTGCCCAATTTCCCCTCAAAAGGATTAGGAAAATGTGGAAAATACTCAAGGATGGAAAAGGAGGAACCGGTCCGAAGACCGGTATAATGTTAACGACGCACGACCAGTTCCGCGAAGCGTCCCTCCTCCACGGACCGTTGTCATTCACGAGATGGAGGAGGAGATCCTCCGCGGTCGCGAGGCAGGATAGGCGCCAACCCGGTTCACCATTTCGGACCATCCCAGCCGTGAGCTTCATCAGTTGGCCTAAACCGCCTTCGCTGTCATTCGTGAAATGAAGGTGGAACCCTCCGCGGCCGCGAAGCACTTCCCGAGTTTGGTTCGCCATGGAGTGTTTAATACCCCGCGAATTAAGGATTGACCAAGTCATCCACGAACCGGGTTTTTGGTCATGGGCCTCTGCAAAAGGTTCCACATGACCATATATACATCTTTTTCCCCGCTCTATAAAGGAGATTGAATAAGAAAAAAAAGAAAAAAAGGAGAGGAGATCTGTCAGATTCGGGTGGAAGGATTTTGAAGGAAGGCTTAGGATTTCGGAAGTTCCAGTTCATGAACCAGAGAAGGTATGAACCTGGGAACGAACTAATAAGGAACAAAAAAATGCATAATAACCTGGTGAACTGAAAAATTAAAATAAAAAAGAAGAGAAAACCACAAACCGGGGTCCCTCCGCGGATGTACTCCCCGCGAAACAGGGAGTTTATGCCTCTTTTCCGATCCTCCGAACCGCATAGCACCCTCCAACGCGGGCGAAGCCTCGACCGACGAGCCACTGGCCGACGACACCCATGGTCGCCGCTCCCTGCATGGAACCCTCCATCGACCACCCTAATTCATGAACCGAACCTAGATCCATGAACCACCTTGGTTCGCGGGATTCCCATCAGTCCGCGGACCGCCCTAGTTTGCATACGGCCTCTCCATCCACATAGCACTTCCCTACGCAAAGGGTACCACCACCCATACCCTTGTGTGGCCTGCTAAAACCTTTAGAGTTCCCATTCCTTGAGCTAGCTAAAATCCTTCCAATTTCAACCCGGCCTGCACTTTCACAACCACCTCATTGGCCTACTCATCGGCCCCGAGCCGAGGCCTCCACCAGAGCCAGCAGATCCGTGTGGTGTAACCCTCAGGTTCATTAACACGACGTTTTGAGTTCACAAACCCATTGTAAAGAGGGGAAAAGGGGTTTCCCCAACCCTTGGGAGGATTCCCGAAGCATGTTTGGGTTCACATTCCCATTGTAATGCGGGGTCTGAGCCCGAGAGCCCCCTTTCTGCCTCTACTCGCTAGGATGGGGGACTACACGCTTCGGCGGTCGAGCACTTCTCCCCTCCCTAGAGAGGGGGTGGTGTACCCATCTAATGGTAGCCGTCCCCATGCACCTCAGTACTTCCCCAGGTACTTCCCCAGAGAAAAAGAGAGGTTACTGGAACAGGAGCACCCCTTTCCCTCTCCCACTGCGCTTTATCGCCATGGGCGTCCATCTCGGAGTAAGCCCTGAATTTATGGGCCGCCCTCATGCGTAAGCCCCACTCCACTTCTCACGGACGCACCTTTCACGATGTGATCCTATGGTCCCTACTGACTCTTGTTTCTCACACCGGGCATGAATCATGTGGGCTTAGAGTAAGCATCGACCATGACATCCTCTTATGGGCCTCCTCAGAGTGTAAGCCCCAATCCATCACCCTGGGCCTCCTCAGAGTGTAAGCCCCAATCCATCATTCTGGGCTACCTCAGAGCGTAAGTCCCAAGCCAATGCGAACTAAGAGGACTTTGATTCCTTACCATAGGGATACGTAGGAAACCTCCATGAGGTTCAAGCCCAATCACCAACGGACCCCCGGGTCCAACTTCACGTCGGTTCTCCAACGCTCCCCTTTTGAACTACATGGACTTTGATCCCTGTCCCCTAGGTAGGGTACGCAGGAAGCCTCCATGAGCTTCAAGCCCAACAACCGGTCGATCTGACTATCTTCACATTGGTTCACCGCGCCACTCCTAGTGTTTCCTCAATGAGTTCTGACTCCTCGGGGTCATTAATCCAATGAGGGATGGTAAACCTCAGGCATAAATGATTCTGAACCCCCACGTTTAGCTGACCATTGCCAACCAAGAGAAATCTGTGGATACTATGCTTGGGTATAAACCAAGGATTTGTGAACATATGAATACGCCTTAAATCTATAAGAGAGTCATGGAACATGCAATAATTCCCCCCAAAAGGGTGTGATGAGGCTGACATCCCATCATCTCGACCACTGTGAGTTCTTATGTGTCACTAGTTAGACCATTCGGTGAATGCCTACCTTTGGAAAGCAGGTCCACGCGTCATCGGATACGGAACCGTTGGGCATTTCGAGACCGACCGAAAACATATACTTTACAAAAATTTTAGATTGTTTTACTATACCTAAACTTATCCCAAGTGTCTATCAATGGGTTATGTTATATAAAATAATTATTTCTGAAATATATTTTTTAATGGTTATACTAAAGTTCCATTTGTAAAAACTATAAAACATCTACATCAGTATCCTGGAAATGGTGTTTCTCTGATAGGTTTGGTTCTAGATAAAAGGGAACATATCCCAAAGGGTAGAATTATTTAAAACTCTTGGGAAACTAAAAACATAAATGACTCTCACATTATATTTTTAATCACGAAATAAAACATAAAATTATAGTTATAGATTTATTATATATTTTATTATATCCTTGAAATCGTTCATATAGACATTCTTGGTATCCTGGGGAAAGGAAAAATAAATAAAATAGTCAGTTGAGATGCTTTTTATGGAAAATTGCACAACATAATCTTTTAAGAAATTAATAAACCATGGATAATATGGTTGAGATAAAAAATATTGATTCTTTTGTTGATGTCTAGTAATAATAAGTGGCATCAATTGATTATATCATAAAAAATTCATTTTAAAACTTATTTATTAAACAAAATAACCTAATTTAGAAAACTAAAATTTAAAAAAGAAATTATGTATTTTTAATTTAATATTTGGTAATAACCTCTCATGAGAATGATAAAAACATAATTAGAATAATTTGAGATAACCCAAAACCTTTGTGATCAATCTACTCAAATTAAAAAATAGATATATCAATAGTAAATGTTAGTTAAAAAGGTATATTTTTTCAAAAGTGATTTGATAAATTTTTTAAAAAGAGAGTAAGAAAAAATACACAATACAATAGAAATATAAAAATAATAGGTTCAATTCCAAGCAGAGACGTAGTCCTCTCAACATGAATGTAACCTGCATATATGAATGCTTATAAATATAAACATGAAAATACAAAAAATGGATTGGATATATAGGGTAGAACATTTAGAATGGTTGTCTAGGTTATCAAACAACCTCTATCATGGGTATTGTGGGAGTTTAATGAAGTCATAAATTGAGAATATTTTGAATATCTGAGTATTCTTTTATGATTTACAAGAGCATATTCTTATCATATATAGAGAAAAATTCTTGTATAACTCAAATGTAAAATTTATAAAATATATATATACATATATATTAATGTTTTATGTATTATTTGGTATAGATTGAATTTTAGTTCTTCCAAAGAGGTATCTTATCTTGTTGACGACTTACTTCATTTTAGAGAGTAGATATAGTGATCAGAAATTATTTAGAGACAGTATAGTGAATAATCATTTTTAACTAACTATAATTGTATTGAAAATAGATTATAAACACATAAATAATCTCTTTCTTCTTTTAGATATCATATTTTTAAAATAGTGTAATCCTTATTCTACATATCTATTGAAGAAACATCATTGAAGATCCTCAGACATTATAAGAAATATTGGAGCATTTAATGCTTCTTGATTTACTGTTAATTTTACATATATGGTTGTTTGAATATATATTATTAAAATACATTTCTACTTTGAAATTTTCACATAAAGTGTGTCACATTAGATTGAAAATGTTCAATCCAACAATTTTGTAGAAACTATAATATAATTCCTAGATAGGTTGGGTGATTGATCCATATAACTTTCAATAACATTATCTGAACATGTAGTTGATCAATGTCCATGTATTCACTTCAGAAATTTCATAAAATTCTAAATCTGTCAAATAATTTCTTGAATATATCATCAATTCCATAAAAAACATATAGTCACTCAGATACATTTTGATTTGGCTAACGAAATGGACACACCAAATAGTCACTTCTCTTGGCCTTATGGTCATTTGGTTTCTCATACAATTAGTAAATGAGTTTCTAGGAATTATAGAATGTTTAATTAATTATGTTTAAAGTCAATCCATGTAACCATGTGTTAACCTCAATACATAGTGATATTCTACTAAGTTCCATAATTCTTCACATGTTCAATCGAATTCTTCTGGTTGTCGACCGAATCCTTAGTGATTTTACAATTTTGAATAATGGTATCCTGTATGAATTTATAGTTGATATGATATATTGGAATATGACTATATATCGAAGAAACTAAAATTTTATAAAAAACAAACAATTAATTAATAAAAAGATAAACATGATTTGAGATCATAAAAATAAGGAAATTCTAGATAAATCAAAAAACTTCCCAGTTTTTTATGTTCATAATTTTTTTTCCTAAATAAATTCATCAATGGAATTTAAATAAAATTTAAATAAACATTTATTCTATAACATTTCTCAATTTAGTTTCTTCCCCTTCTAGAATTATCAAAAAACATCATATGAGAGTTTGGTCTTTGATAATATAGACATAAAAAAAGACATTATAAGATGTTTAGAAGATTTGATAAATTAAACATATTAAATGGGAGAAATAAAGATACAACAATGAACAAAAAATATTCTACATTTTCAAAATCATGTAAATAATTAAGAGATCCCTAATAGTTATTGTAGTCCTAATTAGAAAATTTGTGGTCTTTAACTATTTACAGTTCAATTATTTCGTTCCCTTTTTCCTTAAATAAAGAAGGAGAAGGTGCATGCATAGGCTGAGGAGAATGACATACTCATAGAATAATAATTCCGTTGGAAATAAATCTAATGTGCTGGATATCCTAATTTTTTTTGAGACTAATAGGAATGACATAAGGTTCTGAGGAAAGAGTTATAGCTATGGAAACACTGTAAATATGAATAATAAGAGAATCTAGGATGGAAGTGTTGAATATATTATGCTAAAGTACTAAATTCTATGTGATGTATGATACAACTCTGGATACATGATATAAGATTTTCAAACTCAACATTATCAACTATGAAATGATCCAGTAGAAGATCCATTTCTAAATTCTTCTCAAAAATGGACTTAAAGTATTGGGTTAATGGAATCAATTTAAAATCTCTATCCAATTACCAAAAAGAGGTCTTTAAATCTATTTATTTGAAAATCCAATAAAGATAATATTTGATAGAACCCTTTGTAATATTTTTATACTTGGTGTTCCTAACTGCCTCAACATTTACTATATCAAATAGCTTCTCACAATGTTAAATAAGGTCTATCTACTTCAAATTCCTTGAATCATTGAAACTATCCAAAATAACCTAAATTCCCTCACATAGAATTCTTCAATTGAGGTTTTTTATTAAAAAGGTGAATATATAGTATCATTAGTTCTGTGAGAGCTTGTGATAGAAATGAGATTTCTATAATCATGAATAATATATAATTAAATCAAATCTTGTTTGATATATCTAAATTATACTCTAAAACATTCAACCCAATGATCCACATGATCGACATTAAGAAAAAAATTAATCTATTTAAGAGAAAAACACTTTAAATAGTAAAGGATATATCCTTCTTCCCACCATATCCATGATCACTAACCAAACTAAGAAATATTTCTTTTAAAACATCTAGATGTCCATTCTTAAACTGAATAGAGTTAGTAGAAATAATGAAAAAGTAGAGGTACAAAAAACTTGTTGAGATGAAACCGGTCTAGGTGTTTATTTGTTCAAAACTAAATCAGAGTGTATCAAAATCGATCATACTTCATCTAATGAGTCAAACATTGGATTTTAAAACAATGAAATAGAAATATCATAATATTATACAAGTATAATATTTGTTTGAGGTGATGAATCTAAAATAATATCAATATATAAAGGGATATCTGAATCATAATTTGGAGAAGTAGGTTTATCTAATTATATAGGATTTGAACTGAACATATTTTTTTAAAATAATATCATATAATAGTTATAGAATGAAATTTTTTCATGATCATGAGAAAAATTATCTAGATTAAATGTTTTTGGATATTGCAGAAAATAAGATATCAAATTTCTACTAGGTTTGGATAGATTCTATTTTTTTCATCCTCAACATCACTACTTTGAGAAGGTAGATCCAAATTAATGATTTGGGTATCAATAGACTTATCACATGTAGGAAGTTTATAGATTAATATTAGTTCTTATCTTATATCAAACATAAATGGAATATTTTCAACTAAAGTCTCACTTTCATCTCTTATAGAATTTATATGATTTGGTCCTAATAATAGTGATACTAGAGTACTCATTGACTCAATAACTGCTACTCCTTCAATGAGTCTATAAACAAGTTTTTTAACC
This sequence comes from Viscum album, assembly GCA_963277665.1. Classification (NCBI taxonomy): domain Eukaryota; kingdom Viridiplantae; phylum Streptophyta; class Magnoliopsida; order Santalales; family Viscaceae; genus Viscum; species Viscum album. The sequence continues at coordinate 765,012,997 of OY728122.1, forward strand.
ATCATAGAATGATTCAATAATTCCCAATAATACCTCATGTATTCCTCATTATGGTCCAATACCACATTCTCATATCTATCATTTGACGAATAATTATCTTTAACCAATTAACTAGGTTCCAAACATAGATCAATTGAATATTTGTTCCAAGTTAGATTATTTAGAGGATTGTAATTCTCATACAACATATCATTATCCACAACCCATATCTTCCTAAAAGGTCTCCAAACAAAATTAATTACATATAGGTGGTTTGTTTCAAAAAAACCTCCACTTGAGTCGGTAGAATTTTTCTCCTGTTGAAGAACAAGTATCTTTATCTTAAGTAGAGTATAGATGAACATTGGATTGGGTGAATAATTAATCTGAGAAGAGGTCTTCCAAATATTATCCACATTACTCATAACGAATCTAGAAAAACTTATTTTCACTAATTTCAGAATTATATAAATAAAAACATCTCATGATGTATTGCAATCCTTTAATATGCTTTTATAGGAAAAATTACATTTTAAATGAACTTTAGAAACAACATGAATTCACTATTGAGTTTAATTAAATAACTACCTCCGGGATTTCAAGAATCAATCATCACATCCATGTCTATTTCAAACTAAAAAAAGGACTATTTCTAGGGTAAGAATTTTTACAGTCCTTATACTCACCTTGGTTGGGTAATTATAGACTTATAGACCATAATTTTTAAGAAATGATTTTTATTACTCATTATTAACAGTCAAAAATTGATCCCATCTTTCTATGGATTCAAAAAGCTTATTCAAATTAAATGATATTACTGAATAAGGATAAAAGGGTCTTTCATTGTCTATGAGTAAATTTTCAATTCTAAATACTGGAAAACTCTCTATACAAAAGATTGAATTGATATATACCAATTAAAATCCAATTCTTTTTCTTGAATGACTTCATTTGATAGTAGGTATGTATTTGAAGGGTTTTGATTTGTACTATAACTTTATCTTTGTCTCTAAAAGGTTATAAATACTTCAAAAGAATCAACCTTATGAGAATTCATCATCTTAGATATTAATTAGTTAGATTTTAAGGCTCTAATAAAGGTGTTTGGTTATAATCATGTTAGGTTTAGGTTTGAATAGAGCAATATTATACATTTTCTAATTAGAGAATATTAAAATTATTTAGGGCTCGAAAAAAAAGGAATGGTAATTAAGAAAATTACTTTAAGGAAATAAAAATAAAAATGGTAGCTTGAAAGAAAAACAATTTAGAAATAAAGAAAAAAATTCAATCGACCATATGCTTAATATCAGAATAGACATAATATTACCATATATATAAAAATAAATTAGAAAATATATAAATCAAATACATTAGACCAATTAAAAATATTCATTAAAAATAAAATAGATTAGAAATAATTAATCATCTTTATTTATTATCTAATATAATTAAACCACTCTCTATTCTGAGGATTTGTAAAGATGTTACTCAGATGTTGTCTAGTGCCAAAGAGTTCAAGAGTGATATCTCCTCTTTGAAAATGATCTATAAAAAATTTATGTATTATATAAATATTTTTATCCCTAGAATGAGATATAGGATTATTAGAGATATTATTTTCACATGTATTTTAGTCATTTATAGGGACATGTCTAAACTGATATCCATAATCTAGAAGTGTGTATTATATATATAAAATATATTCACCAAAACTGACTGTAACTAGGTACTCTTCTTCAATAGTGGATAATGAATTATAGTTAAATTTCATACTACACCAAGAACATTAAAACTTTTATAAAATGTTATAATTTTCAAGAACATTTTTTTGTAGATTATATTTACCAAAATCATCATTTTAATTACTAAATCACTCAAAATAATGTTCTCTAGAATAAAAAAAATATAAAATTTATTTTCTTCCTAAGGTATTTTAAAAGTACCACAACATTATTTAAATGAAATTCATTGGGTTTTTTGAAAATTATCACATACACAAACACTATACATAATAGATGGCCGGATAACATTCATGTATTATAAAATTATAATCATAACTCTACAAGCTATTTTGGAAACTAGATTTTTAGTTTCGTCCATATCCATTTTATTGTTTTAACATAGAAGAGTGCCACTAATTTCTTGTTCTCCCCATGATAATTAATTATAAATGTTTTTTATTTTTTTTATTTGATTTTAAATAATTCATTCTTTATTTAATAAAAATTGAGAAACAATGAGAATATTTAACTCAAAAATGAATTAATTTTAGAATTATTTTTCTTCCTTTTAGAAAAATTCATTACACAATGATTTTTTTCATAATCCAAAAATGATCATCATCATATATTTGAACAAATAAAAAAATTGAAATAATTTTCATAAATATGGAAGGATATACTATTCCTCTTCAAAAACATTAGAAGTCATGAAATAGAATAGACTATAATTACAACCTCTATGATCTCAATTCATAATATTTATGGATTTATAAATATTAAAAATAAATTTTTTCAACTAATGATTTTAGAATATAGGGGCTTGCTAAACAAAAACATCATCAACATTACAACCATTATGTAATGAACTTTGGAAATCAATTTGTAATAGTTTTAAGGTAATTATTTCTATATTAGAATAACTATTCTAATGGAATTAAGTCTATGTATGGTTTCTAATTTTTTTATAATAATGAATACTTTATTCATGGATATAATCTTATATAACTAATCTATCATAATTTATATCAATAGTTTGATATTAATAATCCTTGTTTTTATACAACCATTTAGTCATAATAGTTAGATAAAATTTAGTTCTATCCACTAGTTTGTAGACATATTTTTTTATTTCAAACTGATTTAACTATTCTTTTATATTCATGACCCAAAATTTATCACCAATGGATTTAGTAATGTTTTTAGGTTTAGGTTTTGATGAGAAGACTTGTTGCTCAACCTAGTTTATAAGGGAAGATTTAGTATGAGATCATTTGTAAAAGTCTCAAAAAAAAATTAATCTAGAGTTTGGAATCTATGTATTCTAATGCTATTAGGAAAAAGATTACAATGTTATTTAAAGCCATCCTAAAAGTTGTTTGTCCAGATTGGTCAGATTTGGCTGATTTAGAATTTGACTCAACAGATTAGTCAGGTTACTTTAAGGGTTTATTAATATTAAGATTTGAAATATAATCTTCTAGATTTTATACAAGATCCTTAGGCTCATGTGGATACATTTAATAAAAATGTATTTGTACATATTCTTCAATAATCTTGGTTCTTTTATTAAAATAATTTATAGGATTTTTTAGAGGTTTAATAACATAAGAAATACCTTCATCGCTCTTTGGAGAAATATTTTTCCTGATTATATTTGTAATAATAATATTGACTTTATATCCATGTAATTTGATTTAATTATATTTAGGTTTTATACCATTACATAATTCATAATGAGTCTTATTGAAAAATGGTTTGATAGGAACCCTATTTAGAATATAACATGTTGTATTGAAAATTTCAACCCAAACATAGACATGTATTTCATACTCATTTATCATGTTCTACAATATTTCTTAATGTTTTATATTTTATCATTAAACCATTATATTTTTTTGAGGAGTTATAGGGGTAGATAAATTATGTTTATATAAAATCTGTGAGAAGAGTGTTTCAAATTCTTGATTTTCAAACTCATGTTCATTTCCCCTTATAACCGTTTTATTAGTAATACCACTATGTTTTTCTATATACGTAGCATATTTTGGGAAGCATCCACATGATTCACTTCTCTGATCTAAAAAATACAACCTAGTAAATCATGAATCATGGGATGTACCAAATAATATATATAGTGTATCTGATATAAAGATACATAAAGTTCTTATACATACCCTTCAATAATTTATCCTAATAAAAATTATTTAATCAATGATTTTTGTAGCCAAATTTTATTTAGTCTAGAAATGTTATCAAATAAATATTTGAGAATCCAAACATTTTTAATAGATCTATAAACAAAATAATTAAGACCTATTGAAATAAATACTTTATTTCCACAGAGTGAAAATGAAATATTTCTAGAAATAGTTTTTTTATAAAAATAAGAAAAATTATTTTTCTAATATTTTATTTGAAAATGCCAATAACAAATACTATTAGTATATCTATGTGTAGTTTGTTTACCTATAATCATCATACGAGTTTTTCTTCACTATGAAATAATTTCAAGGTTCTTCTTAAGATGTTCATTTGATAATTTATTTTCATTTTTTCCTTCAATAGAAAAAGTTTTCTTCCATTTCAAAACAATAATCATTTTTTAATATATTATGAAAAGTATGTTATATCTTTATGATATCATATTCATCATTTATCTTATTAAAGGTATCCTTGTAAATATTAATGTATTCAAATAAATATTTTGAAAAAATGTCAGATTCATCCAAATTTTCATTTTGGAAGGAATATGGGTAACCTCTTTTAATAGAGATATTATCCCTATAAATCATATATTGTCATTCTCATGAGAATCATCTCTAGATGAGTCCGAGTCACCAAAGATATTCTTAGAATAATTCCAAGTTTAGTTCATATATTTCTTGTGTTTATTTCCATGATTCACATATTTTATATTATTTTTTAACTCAATACAATCAACTTTGATGTTTTCTTTTCTTTTAGAGTCTTAGTAAGTAACCTTTCAAAATTTACCATCCTTTTTCTAATTTACTTTATAATCATAAATTCATTAGAATATTTCTTTAATGACTAACATATTATTTTGATAAAAAATTTTAAACCTTCTAGCTGGATGACTCATATACTAATCACTATATGAATCTTCTTCACATCGACATAAACTATCAGCATTGAAAACATCCTTTTATTTTTACTGAGATTTTTGGAAATTAATTAACTCATTAGGTTCAGAATCATCATTACTAACTTTATTCTCTTTTTAATAAATGAAAATTTTTCTAATTAGTTCCTTGAATGGATTTCTACTAACATCACATGATTTTATACTGGAGATTGTAGTTCTTCTATAGTGACCAGGATGACATATCATGATCCAAAACACAAGATTTTATTCATCTACAATCTATCCTAGAGCAAACTAGCATTAATGATTTCATTGATCTCAAGATATATATTAGAAATAGATTCACCAGGTATCAATTTGAATAAATAGTATTTAATAATATATGTATTTGATCTCAATTAATAAAAAATTTCAATTCCTTCATGAAAAAAATATAGAATATCCCAGATTTGAAAAGTAGCATCACAACCTTATATTCTATTAAATTTGTTCTATCCTAAATAAAAATATAGATAATTCAAATATTTTCAATTACAATAATAACTTTCCTTTATAGAATCACACCAATAAAACATAGAGAATTTTTTATTTTCATATTGATCATCTATTAAAATAAATAGATCATAACCATACTCTAAAGATAAATTTTCATTATGATTTTATAATGAGAATAATTTTTTCCATTATAATAAGATGTTCTATTTATAGAATGACCACCAGATCAAGATTTTTCCATAAGTTGTTAATATAATAATTAAATAAAATTGATATATTTTCTAGGAGACTTGATCAATGTTTGATTAAAAATCATAATGGAAAATAATGAAATCACATTTGATACTAATTTGTTTTATGAGTTGATTACTCAAGATGGGGGTGAATTGAGTATCCAATAAAATTTTTAGTTAATTTTTTTATGAGACCGCATCCGCTAATGTAAAAAACACCTAGTTAACTAATATAGTAGGTATATTTAATTAAATATTTTTAAATAAAACTCCCTATAAATTGATTAAAAATCACTTGGGAGAACATGATATTATCTTAATATTTTTATATTACATGAATAATAAAAAATTGTATGGATATAACTAGTAATGTTTATCTATTATTATAAAAATTTTCAAATGAGATTTGAAGTAGTGTTTTTTTAAAATAAAATAAGTAAAACTTAAAACACACAACCAAAATATAAAAATAAGTGATTTCATTTCAATCATTGACCTAGTCATCTCCACTAGAAAGTAACCCACTATAAATAATGTTTATAAATATTATTATGATAATCTATAAACATGTTTTCGTATATAGGTTACAAAAAAATGTTGGGATCTCTAAAAAATCACCCAGCCTCTTCCATAATTGTTGTAAAAGTATAATGATGAACAAAAAAAATTAAAATAGTAATTTTGGATTATTCAATGATTTCCAAGAGTATGTATTTATCAAATATACAATTAAATTTTTGTAAAACTCAAAATTAATAATATATGTATATTTATACTTATATATGTATGCATATATGTATGAAAGAGAGATATGGAATATGGAATAGCTGAAATTTTAGTTGTTCTTCAAAGGTATATTCTCTTCTATTTATCTTCATTTACTTATAAAAATTGATATAGTGATTGAATAATGTTCTCGAGTCATGTTTTGAAGCATATATGAAAATAGAATGTTCTAGTTTTGAAAAAAAATATTTACAGAACACACGTCTCACATTCTTCTTCATGATCACATTTTATAAAATTGAGAAATAATTTTTAAAATATATGATGATGAATTATAATTATAGATCTTCATAATTCGCATGAAATATATTAGAATTAAATGTTTCAGAAATTCTATTTAATTATTCACATATGGAAATTGGAATATATATTATCAAAATATAAATCCCCTTAGATGTGCTCACTTGATGTGTTCCCCATAAGATTACTCAAAGATTATCCAAAAATTGATAAAAAACAATGATCGACTCCGTTTTTAGTTCTTGCTATCAACCCAAAAAACATGCCATTTCATTATCTAAATATATAGTTTCTCAAATTTTACATAGAAACATCAAAACAATACCAACATTCCAACTATTTCATATGATCATATGACTACCTATTGTGGTTGATCAGACCCAACATTTCATTTCTATAATACATTTAGATTTAAATGACATCATTTGTGACAACTGGTAGGCACCCTAGTTTCTATATAGACACATGTTGTAACCTCCCTGGGGCCTAACCACCTTACTAGACGTGTCCCCAGAAAACTAAATATCCTCACATTATAACATATATTAATTCTATTGTGCTTTTTCCGCTCTCACATGCACCCTATTATACATCCCAGGAGGTCACCAATCCTAATCAAAACTCTAGTCCAAACCTATTTAACTGTTGAGTTAAAATCTTGTTGTCTCTTGAAGAAAATGTGTACATTATTATAAAGGATAGTAATATTTATCCCTTTAACCCTTTAATATTTTTAGGTTTAACATTCACCCGCCACTTTAAAGAATAACATCCTTATTTTGGACCTTATATGTCAACCCAAGCAATGCCACCACACTTATATTTGGGATTCACTTTTGATTTCAATGTAACAAATATACCCTAATAGAACCCTTGTTTCCTTGTAGACACATGTTATCCCATCCCTTGGGACCAAATATTTTTCTGATTGATTTATCAAAAAAATTCCTATCCACATAGTACAAAGTATATCTTTTCATGTGTGCTTTTTTCACACATGTACAAACCTTGAGATACTTCCCAGGTGGTCACCCATCCTAATCACTACTCCATGAAAAACCACATTAACCAAGGAGTTCTAATCAGTTAGGATCCTAAATAGAATGGTTCACTTTTTGAAATGGGTAATAATTTTTTTTATTTATCCCAATAACTTTTAAGGTTATTACAGAACATATATGCCAAATTATTTCTTCACAGAGCCATACAATCAATTTGTTATACTTTTGGTTGGTTGAGTAGTTTGTGAAAATTATGTTCTGGTAGATTTATTAGTAATTTTTTTTATCCAAATATCCTTGTGGTCTCTTAAATATTTATAAAAATTATTCTAGTTTCATAATTCTTCATGTTTTATATCAAATCCATCTTACTATCGATCAAGTACTTACATATTTTACTATTATGACTCGTGGTTTCTTATCTAGAATTATCGATGATATGATGATTAGTAATATTTCCATATAATCCCAAAAATATATGCTTCTAACATAAAATACATATCTCATTAATATTAAATATTTATTATTTGTGATCATTTAAATAAGGAATTACTGGACAAAGACAATAAAAACATTCCAAATAACTAATATCATAAAATGGTACTATATCCATGGATGACATAGGAAAAAAATAATCACATGGACAACAATAACTGGTTTTATAGTGATATAATTAATAATTTATGACTTTATAATCATACTATCAAGGCCTTATGCAAACACACCATATAATAATAATAGGTAAGGCATTTTTGTAATACCCAAACTAGTTTGTATCATGAGACATAATGATTAATCTAGGGGTAAAAAAATCCCTTATCATCCCATTCATTGTAAAATGAATTCATCATATAAATGAGATGAATAATCGAAACATGACATAATCAACCTAAATATCCATATTTGAAAACCAGTTTACAAAATGTCATTTTATATCTCTAGTAAAAAATAGAACATCACAATCATAAACCATCCTATGTAAAATGGTTTATGATATCATTAGAGTATATCTATACTAAATCCTACTATTCATAAAAGATTATAAAAATTTTAACACCATGAAATTTTAATTTATTATTTCATTTAAATAAGTCAATGTGTTTGATAACATTCCCTACAAGATTCACTGAACAAAAACAAGTGTCATATATTTGATAAAAATATAAATATTTTGTATGACTGCTAAAAATTTTCTATTTAATTATTAGGAATATATAATATTAACCAATTTATGAAATATTTATTGAATTGAAATAATTTCTACTATTTATATGAATGAAATTCAAAAATTATTGAAAAAAAGAAAAAAATCTTTTTATTCATAAAAATATATTTTTCATTAATATTTATTTTATTTCAAGAAACTATATATTTAATGATTAAATAAAAATATTGTATTTTTATAATATTAATAATATATTTCCAATAAATTAATTACAAATTGATATGAAATTAAAATAAAAATGGTTTACATTTTAAAACAGTTATTTTTTGATGTAATCAATTTTACACTATATTTTGGGATTTTATTTAAATATTGAATGATTAAATTTTAGAAATTAATTTTAAAAATTGAATATAATTTTTTATTAGTCATAATAATATAATATTAAGATAAATTTTTGGGATTTTTATTAAAATAATGGGTTGGAGGTGAAAATACCATTTTTACAAATAACATGGTGTTTTTACATTATTTGTACATAAATATGAATTGAAAATTTATGAAAAAAATTTATAATCCAAAATATTTAATTTAAATTTGGAATATAGATTTTAATTTTTTTTAATTTAAAACCCTAATTTTTATATTTTAGTATGTAAGTTATATTTTATTAATTTTCTTAATATGTTATATATTTTTATATTTAAATATATTTTTATATCTTTTATAAATAAAATGAAATAAATTTTATTTAAAATTTATATGTATTGTTCCCAAATTTTATAATATGGATCAATTTATCTTTTTCTTAAATATTATATTACCTTAATTAAAAACAATTTACTCCGGTAAAAATTAAAATGGTAAAAGTAATATTTCATGGGCTAAATGGATTTAAACGTGACCAAAAATGTATATAATTGAATATATGAAGTTTTATAGACATTATATCTTACCTAATATATTATTTCATAATTTTTAGCCACATGAAATTCATAACATGTTCTCCCTTTACATCAATTCGAAATATATAAAAAAAAATCATCCTCCCCAATTATAAAAGGGGACTCCCACTCCCCATTCAAGGAACTTCTAATAATTTGGTTTGAACATGAAAAACACACTTTTACCTTTATCTATAATATTATTTCACTATTTTTATCTTCTTTCCAAAATATATTAGCTTATTTAAACCATTTCTTGAGGATCTTCCTAAGAAATGTCAATGTGATCAATGTGAGTAATCAGTTTTACTTAACTTCATTATTTTATTTTTTCCATTTGGAATTATAAATTTCAAATCCATATCTAATTTAATTCGTATTTATTATATAATTAATTTTATTATTCTATTTGAATAATCGGTAATCACTTTATCTATTTTCAATTAAAAAAAATTAAACTATAACTAATGTGTTCTGCAGACTACCACGTCAACGATAAAACATGATTCATTTTACTTCACCACCATACAAGGATTTTATAAAAGGTCAATTTGATAAATAATTTTGATATTTATATCATTTTTTTAATAAATAAAAAAATTACCCATTTTTCCCATTCATTTATGAAAATGAAATTTTCATCCATGTATATGTGTAAACTACCGCATCTATAGAATGATTGATTTCTATTTTTATTTTCATCCCCTCTATAAATTTATGGTCATGTGGATGTAATTAATGTATAATTTGATTTTGATAATTTTATTATGTCTATAGTATGAAAATTTGGGTAACCTATTTATTTTATGATCAATAAACGGTTATCATTAATTCATTAATTTAAAATGTTTGTACAAAGAGGAAAATGATGTACTCTTTTTTTAATGACATAATATAACATATCTTATCCATATAATTCCTTCCAATTAAAAAATATATCCCTAACAATAACCAAATAATATAAATATTCTTCTGGTATTATTATTATACAACTAAACAACCCCATAATCATCTATAAATCATGGTAGGATCATGTTTGGGTCAGCTTAACCACCTGCATGAACAATACTATGATTTCTCCTTAGATTACAGTGAGAATTTATTTACTATTATAAATTGATATAATATATAAATATTTTTGATAATTAAATTTTAATCAACATTCATCTCATTTATAATGAAAACACCCTTAATCCATAAAGAATCACCAAAATATAATTGTAGCAAAAAAAATCCTAACACATATTAACCATAACATCCATTAAATTAAAATATAACATTATAAAATTTCATTGATAATATATTTGATTAAATTATATGATATAATAATGATAGATTTTTTAAAATAATAGATACCAACACCTCTTGTTTGAATGTAGTTTGATGTGATGAATATTTCTTACACCCGACATTGAAAATATGTAAGAACTAACTAATATTTATATACTTATAATGATATAAATGATGAGTGTAAATGTTTATATTTTTGAATAATTTTATTTTTTATTTATTTAATTACCCTAATTTAATTATTCATGGAATTTGATGTTGTTGGGAAATGAATCTTGACTAAGGTAAGGGCTTCATCTCAAATTCCTCTATTTGAGACATTATTGGTAATATAAAGCATAATTTGAAATATGTGGTGCATATACTAAATTTTTTAGATATAATATAATGAATTATATTTTATTTATGGTATTTTATGTTATATTATATTCCTTATCTTTCAATGGTTTTGTTGAAAATGTTACTCAAGCTGCAAGGGATCTTTCTCTCAAACATTAATTTCTTGATATATGTTTATGTTATGCACCATATTTCCTATTAAATGGTGTATTCAATATACATGGAAATATCATTTTCATATAAAATTTTATTCATGTTATTTAATAATTCAAATGAGTTTATTTTCATCAATTTTTTTTTGACTCAGTGTTACCCAAGTTTTAAGGCTTTTTGGTATATCGATTTTCATTCAATGAGTTGTAATCCATTCTCTTTCACTTATTTCTCAAAAATTCGATACAATATACCCTTGTATTATGTTATGAGGTATTTTATATATTCATATTTATACCATATAAAACCATATATTGAAATGTTTCTTACATCAAGGAGTATGTTTCTTATGAGGTATAATGATAACTCACGTCTCCTTTCCGTGAGTTATATTGTTTTGTCATGAACTTGTTTCTTCCATACATGGGTTATTCCACTATAATAACTTATTATATTTTAATTTATATAACTCTTAGGGAAAATAATATATTTTTCTTCAAATTAATGTTTTTCACACTTCATAAATTTTATATCTTGAAAAATTCAATTCTAAAGATAATAAAAAGTTATTTTACATTAATTTTCATATACTTATTCATCATCTCCACATTTATCTAAAATAAAGAATTTTCCATTTAAAGTTTCCATTATTGGAGATTATTTATAATAAAAATTTTCTAAAAATATTTAAAATCACATTTTCAAAAATTACCTTTGAAAATGACATGTGAATTTATATTTTATTTAAATATTAAAAATGTTTTCTAAAATATCTTTTATGATTTTACATCCATTTATCTTATTATTTTAAAAAAGTATTTACCCAAATGGGATTTCTTTTTAATTATTTATTTTATAATATATATATATAATAATTTTATGTATTAAACTATTTGTATCAAATAATTATATTCTTGATCCCTTATTTTCTAATACTGTTCAAAAAATTATTTTCTAGGGTGTTTCCCATTTATGTCAACACCCGTCTATGTTTCATTTTTTATATTGAGTTATGTTGTCTTAAAAAAATCCACCTTTTTAGAATATATTGATTATAATAATTTTATTTCAATATTAACTTAACATTATACAACTACTTCATAATGCATTACCTTGTGGGATTCAAATTTAGAAAGATATTCCAATTATTGAGTGGGGGAACTATTGAAAATCCATATATTTGTTATTTCGATATAGATGTTTGTTGAATTCATTGGAAATTTTAATATTTATTATTTAACCATAAACATTATTCTTCAAGATGGGTTATGATTATTCTATCTATTTTACTGACATGGGGGCAAGTATTGATTTTCTGTATACTATTACTCCAATATAGATGATTATTAATATGTAGAATATATATTATTCAAACTTCCACATTTTACATATAGATTTATTATGATCATGTTATCACATTTATTAACATTGGGGGAATTATTTACATTATTAAATATTATTGGCTTCTAGTATAGGTTTATTATGTATTGAAATTATGTATTTCTCATTATATGGGTAGACATGTTTTTATTCAATTAAAGGTTCCTCAAAGAATGTCATGAAATGTATAGTTGACACTTATGGTGAATGATTTTTTCTACATCATGTGATGGATGGGGTCCAAAATTATATAGGCCCAAGATTCATCTACATGTCCCATGATATAAAAAAACTTCTATTTTGGTGTATAGATCTCCTCATATCATTATAATTTATTTACATGATGCCTTGAAAACATGTTTTTATTGATCGAGATAATACATTTCATCACTATGATATCACTATTATTTATATTCATGTATTAATTTATTTTCTTGTATATATAATTATCCCAGTTTTAGTTTATTATGGAATTATTTAGATTATTTTTTCGTTCTCTATTATTTATACCATGATTATATATTTTTTACAACTTTAGTTATATTTTTTCTTTACTGAGAATTTAATATGGCCCCTTAATATGTTTACTATTCCAACGGTTGTGAATAAAATAGTTATAAATTCTATTCCTATTAGAATATATTCTATGGATATGTATTGTGATATTTTTAAGACTACTTATGGAATAAATATTTTCATGTTTAGTGGAAAAATATCAATTTATTTAGAATGAAATGTGATTTATTAGTTTTGGTTTTGTTCTAATTCACCAAAGATATGAACCAGAAATGTACTTGGAATGTATGTAATGAAATATTTTCTTTATGTCATGTTATTATGGGATAGTTATGTTTGGGAATTTATAGTTGGTATAAAAGACCATATGGGAGGTAATTATTTATAGAATGAGATTCAGGATGATATGAATTGGGTTTTACCAATGGTATCTATGTGGGGTTTAGATAACATTAGAGATTAAAATATTTTTTGATGATAATTTATGGGTCGATAAAATAATAATTATCATTACATCAAATTTATAGACACATTTTTTATATTATATTATTTAATGTAAAGGTAATAATTCAATATTTACTTATGGATTGGAATAAGATAACTTTAGTGAAGACCCTAGGGTTACGTCTATGTGAGATTTAAAATTATAGGATAAAATCCCAATATTTTTGTGATGCAGTGATTTTGTGGTTCTCATAGAAATTACATCTGTATATGGATACTAAAAGTTGAGTAAGTCTCTATCATATAGGAACCTAGGTGTAATAAAAATAAAAAATGTAATATTGTGTATTAACTGGATTATCTCCTAGTATATAATCTATTGACCAAATTTTACACCTAATTTGGCACTCTTACTGGATATGACTTGGTAAATTAAAATTATCCTTAAGAACCATTATGAGGTATTTGAATGTACATTGGTTAGATAAAATAATTGGAACGTTAACATGGATAACATGGATTAAAACACATAGTCTCATATGTTAGGTAAATTTTAATTGATATGTTTTTTATAGATAATGGATATATTAGATTTTGAGATCATAGTTTTCAATTATTTCTTGGTTTTGAATATTTTTAATAAGTTTAGGGTAATTTAGGGTCGCCAATACACAGATTATGTTAAAAAGTATGAGATAACCCATCTCAAAGTAACATAGTTTGAACCATGAATTAAATATTCTATAATCAGAGTGATATACATCAAATAATGTCTAATATAGGATGAATTTTAATAAATATAGGATAACATGATAGTTTTATAAAGTGAGACATCATGATGTAAAGTTTTCTTATGGTCAATTATGATAATTATTTTATAATAATCCCCACTAATGTTAACTATTTTTGTTTTAGTAATGGATGAATCATGAAGGGTATACATAAATATTAGGTACCATGGATAGTATGGAAACTTTACGAATGAAAAAAATAATAGGAATCGTTTTGGAGTAAGAAATCAGGAGATTATGAAAAACCAGCTATCAATAAGTATGATTGACACCATTAACATTATAGAAATAAAAAACACACCCAAAAGAAGAATGATGGAATATCATAGGAAACATAATAACCAAGATGATAAATGAAAGATGATTTAATTTTCTACATGTAAAATATTAGAGAATAAGAATGAGATAAATTACCTTAAAGGGATAAGTAAATCATGTAACTGTAAAGATGATGTTCACAAGAATACCAAGTCTAAATGAAATAGAGGATCCACGAAAATATATTATTTCAATTGAAATAGAGCTGGTAATTAGGCAACTCAATCTCCCAATCCAATGGAAAATTAGGTAAGTAGTCACAAACAACCATATAAACAAGACAAATACTATGAAAATACAACTAATGTAACCAATAGTGATTTTTCAAGAGATATTTTATAGTGTCCTATGGAATATATGTCTTCACCGACTATTTTATACTGAGTTATTAATAAAAACTCCTTTGTGATATTATAATTATATAAATAATTTTCAAGGATAGTGGTATGTTATTCCTTATAGATCGTGATAGTTTTCCCCCAAGTATAATTATCTATGAAATTAATAATGGTTTATATATTTTAATTAAGTACTTATAATTTTTTATACAGATAAATATCCTTTCACATCCTAAATAAACCCTAGACCATCAAGTGAAGTATGGTTAAATTTTATTTACCTATATTAATTACTAAGATTTTATGAGTAAAATATAGAGGATGTAATTTATTTAAGGTAGGGGGATAATGTAATACCATGTAATTTTAATATATTATTACCATTAAAAAATCCAATGTGTTCAATACCATTCTCCATATTCCACATCAATGGTAAATGAAACTGTTATAATTTTTTAATAAAACTATAGTGATTTAGTAACATTATTAAAAACTATCTATTTGATTATATGAAATGGATATGAGTAACCAGTTTATAAAATTTGTATTTAATGAAAATAATGGATACATTTAACATAAATAAAATTCAATTTGTTGAACTAAAGCAACTAAAAAAATCTTTTTTTGGGATAATTTTGTTTCTAAAATTATTGTTTTTTAAAATATAATATGAATATTATAATGAGATAATAATAAAATACATTGATATGATGAATAATATATTACCAACAAATTAATTAGTAATTGATTGTAAATAATAAAAAATAATCCTTAACATTTTTAAAATTCTATATTTTGATATGAAAAATATTACATTGTATGTTGGGATTTTATTTAAATGATGAACTATAAAATTTGAAAAAATTTAAGTTTTAAAAAGAATCCTCCCCTTTTTAGAATAATCCTAATAATATACGATTATGATGTGTTTTTAGGATTTTTCTAAGAATAATGATTTTTTTGGAAATCCCATTTTGACAATTAACCTAAATTTTAAGGCACTATCAACCTAAATAATGAATTACAAATTAATGAAACATTTATCTAATGAAAAATATTTTATATCTATTTGAATTATAATTTTAAAATTATTTTTTTATATTTTGATCCTATATTTGATGTTATAGAAAACAAGTAATATTTTCTCGAAGATTATTTTTAATACATTAAACATTTTAATTTAAAAATTTATTTTATCACTTTTTTAAATTGAATCATTTGAAATATATTTAAAAATTTTAATCTATGGGTATATATTATTTAATAAGTTCCACTTTATTTTTATAAATTAATATTATGTTATCTTAGGTAGAAAATTGTTATTGCAATGCTGAAATGGTAAAGGTAATAATTCTTCGTGTAAATGGGCTGAATCATGAAAAAACATTTCTATAATTATGTTTATGAGCTTTATATATTCTTTATATGTTCACAAATATTTTATTTCTCAATTTTGGTTCCAAATGAAAAGTTTAACATGCTCTCCGTTTATAATAAGTTGAAATATTTACAAAAACACCATTCCCTCCACTAATTAATGTGGCCTTCCACCTCCCATCCAAGGAAATACTTAAAATTATATTTATTAATTAAATCCTAGACTTTTTATTCCCATATAAAAATATTTCACTTTTGTGAGATTTTTTTTCAGAAGATATTTTCCCGTGCCATCCATTTCTAAGGGATCTTCAAAGGAAATCTCAAAGTCCTCAATGTGATTAATCAATTTAACTTAATTTATTTATTATCTATTTTTATATTAAAATTATAATTTTTAGATAATTATTTAATGAAATAATGATTGGTTATGTTATTATTTCAATTATTCTATGGTAATAATCATTAATATTTTTTTTTCTTTTTTCTATTATGAAAAACAAAACTATAATTAATGCATTGTTTGGATTACCACCTCCAGTACACAACAATTATATTTTTACATCAACACCAAAAATGTATGGTATAAAATTAATATTTCCTAAATAATTATTTTATTTATATAATTTTTTTATTAAAAAATAATAAACCATATTACTCTATCCTCCGTTTATATGAAAATGAAATCCTAATCCACGAGTTTGTGTGAATTACCTCTATTGAATGATTGATTTTTTTATTCTTTTCATCGCTACCTTACAAGAATGGTAAATAAGATGAAATTAAATCATAAATATGATTTTAATGGTTCCATTATGTTAATGGTAGAAAAAATTAGAGATCTAATTATTTTTATTAACAAGAAATTATTATCATGAATTCAATAGTTTAAAATAGGCGTACTAAGAGGAAAATGATCACTTATATCTAAGTAATGACCTTATATAAACTATATTATCTTTATAATTATTTAAAATTATATAATATCACACTAATGAGAAAAAAATAAGATCATTATTTTTCCTTTACAATGATAATACTATAAAAATCCTTGTAATTATCTATTATTCGTTATTTGATAATGTTTGGGTCGGATTAACCACCTACTTGAACAGTACATCGAATTTATGTCAGTGATGAATATGAGAACCTATTTATTGGTTTCAAAAAATATAAAAATGTAAATAACTTTTTCTTGGTTTTTTAATGTTATATCAACATTAAACAGATTTTTCAATAAAATACATGTGGTTCATTAAGAATCACCAAAAATTTCTCACCACCAATTTTAACCTCATTGATAATAAAAAAAGAATTTATGAAAAGAATTTATATATTTATAAAATATAATGGAGCATATATTTTAGTACCAAATATGATATAAAAATTATCCATAATGAAAAAAATAAAAGATTCCAACACCAATTTTACTAAACTAGTTCGAATCGATAATGATTACTTACAACAAGTGTTGGAAATTGGTAACAACTAAAATTTTTTTATATGTATTGAATGTTTATAAATTAGGTTTATAAATGGATATGTATATATATATTTATGTAAATAAAAAATGCCATTTTTCAGGTATTTAATGAACTTAATTAGATTATTTTTGGAATTTGGTGAAAGCTTCTAATGAATATGGACCAAGGTAAGGGTTTTAATATCAAATTCATCTCTCTATGATATATTTTGTATTATATACCTAATTTGAATTAAGTAGTGAAGATAATGTATATTTGGGATATAATAACAATAATTTTTTTTAATCATTATACTTTAATTTTGATTACAATCCCTCCACTGTCATGGGTTTTGATTAAAATGTTACTAAAATTCACCAGTGTTATTGGCCTCGAACATTAATTCCTTGAGACATGTTTATGTTATGAAACGTGTTTTAATTTAAATTGTGTAATAAAATACAAGAAATTTATATTTATCATATATATTTTTTATTCATGGTATATACTAATATACTAATCCAAATTAGTTCCTTTTCGTATAATGACTTTTGACTTAGTTGTTACCCCAATTGTAAGGCTTTTTAGTAATTAAATTTCCATTAATTAAGTTATGATCTTTATGTTGTAATTATTTCACCAAATATTCGTACATAATAATGTTTTATTATGTTATGAGGTAATATATTTATTTATATTTCCACCACATAATACACCTTTGGGAAATATTTCTTATATTAAGGATTATATTTCTCATAAGGGATATTGATAACTCAAGTCTCCTTTCCTTGAATTATATCATTTCGTCAATAATTTATTTCATCCATTATTGTGTTACTATAGAAAAATGTTATATTATATAGTAATTTCTCTACCTATATATTTAATTAAGAGATTTTTATATAAATTAATGGTTTATTACCCTACTTAAAACGTGTGTTTTGACTAAAGGTATTTTAATGACAAAAAAAGGTCTTTTCATTTAACTTAAAAATGTTCTTTCTTCCTATAAAAATTTATCTAAGATAAATATCTTGTATTTTTAGGATCTATTATTAGATTTTTTTTCTAAAATTAATTTTTTTTCAAAAGAATTTACATCACCTTATTGGAGGTAACCATTTAATGAAACATGTCATATTTTATTTTACATCAATGTCAATAATTTTCTTTAAAATAATTTTCATGTTTATTGATTATATTTTCCTTATAAATTTAAAATTTATTAACATTAATTGGGTTTATGTTTTAGGATATGTGTTCTCATATGTATATTTATATTTAATAAATTGGGGCATTGAACTCATGGTATCAAAATATTCCATTCTTGATCCTTTTTTTGTGATACTATTTAAATAATTCTTTTATAGGGGTGTTATTATTTTATATCAACACCCTTCTATGTTTCCTTTATTACACAAGGGTATTATTCATTTTCAACCATCGACCTTTTTCGTATGGATGTAATATGGGAATTCTATTACAATACTAACTAATATATGTAATACTAATCCCTTAGGTTTTAGCTTCTGGATTCTTAAATAGGAATATACTATGTTTATTGATTAGAGATTTTTGAAAAATCATTATATCTATTATTTTGATATGGTTTTTTATTAATTATTCCTAAATTTTCTCCACGTATTCTTTAACCATCCACCTTCTTCGTCTGGATGGGTTATAATGATGTTATCCCTTTTATTTACATGAGGAAGAGTATTAGCATTCTGTATATTATTATTCCAATATAGATGATTATTAGAAAGATTAATACATATTGTTTTTCTATCAAACTTTATTGAATTCATTAAAAATAATGAAATTCTTGATCATTATTGATAGATAAAACATGTTTATATTTTGTTGATATTCATTATTTCTTAATAAATGGTTAACCATGTTTTTATTTATTCAATGCTTCCTTACGGAATTACATGAAATGTATTATTGAATCTTATGGTTATTCTATTGGAATTAGTCAAGTTATACGTATGTCCGAATATTATATATCCTCTTGATGTATCAACGGGTCTCATGAGACAAAATATTTTGTGTTTTGGGGTATACCACTCCCTATATTCGTATAATGTATTGGAATATGGCTGTGATAGAATGTGTTCGATGTTCAAAATTATGTATTCCATCAGTATAATGTTAGTATTATTTTTATCCATTTAATAGTTTATTGTCATGTATATAGGAATCTCTAGGTTTTTTTATTATGAAATAAATTAGATTATTCTTTCCTACCATATTACGTATACAATACATATGTTTTTTATAGATTCAATTATATATTTCCATTATAGAGAATTTAATAACAACCATTTATATGTTTTTAATTCATTATGTTATGAATAAATGAACTATAGATGATATGTATAATAGGATAAATTTTTTTGATAATTTGAAGGAAATGTGAAATAATCCTTATAAATTAATTTGTTTTTTATAATATGGAAAAACATCCATTAACAAAGTTATATATGAGATTTATGATTTTATGTTTTTTTCAAATTCTATAAAGAAATAAACCTTAAATGTATTCAGAATTTATGTAATGAATTTTTTTATCATGTTATGTAATTTTGGTAAAGTTATATCTCAGAATTTATATTTGGTACTCAATAAAGTATGTAAATTAATTATTTTTATTCTTCTAAAGTAATATTGAAAATATTATTTGAAAACATTATAAAACTATCAATTTCATTTGATAACATACTAAATTAAAATTTGAAGAATATTGAGAAAATTAAATTAATAGAAAATATTAATGTTCACTTTTAGATAAATCTTCAAAGAAAATAAAAAGTATCATTGTTTGAAAATTTGTTCATGTAATAAATGTTTAAACAAATATTCTTTCACAGGTTTAGTAAAAATTAAAAAGTTCCTATTTCTGTAAAAAACAAGAATATTATTTTTGAAAAATTTAACCAAAAATAAAATATGTTTGAAAATAAATTTAAATATAAATTTTATGAAATAAAATATCATTATTGAAAAACTTTTAAGAAAATCGATACAGAAGAAAATGTTTACCGACCAACGATGTAATATGATTATTTTTTATTAAACAATTAATTTACTTTTCATATTAAGGAAAAAAAGAGTTAGAAATGAAAATAAAAAATATATAAAATTAATATATAACTAGACTAAAATAATAGATGTGGAATTTTAAATATTAATAGATTATAATTTACATCAATGGATATTTAAACACATAAAATATTGAACTGTATTTATACTTATAATATCCATACCCTAAACTTCTATTTTGTTGAACATGTTATATTATCCCAAATTATAAATTTAAATTCAATATAATTATATTCATGACCAGTATTAACACGTATTATATCATATATGATCAACTTATTACATACAATATCCTATTTGGTAAAAGGTATTTATTAAATTCACTTTTCCGTGTGGCAATTGTTCTTTTCATGCTTCTATTAATTTTAAATTTATGGCCATTCCACTTTAATCATGTTAAAATCTTCTAAATTTATTTAATAATTTCATTAATATATTATTATTAAATAATATCAATGGTATTAAACATTCCATAATCATTCCTGTCATAAACATTACATCATCACTCATGTAGTTGGTAAAACTAACATAGACAAGGGCATTTTATGAAAAATGGATGAGGAAAAAGATACTATTTAATAATATTTATATAATATTAATATAATATTATTAATTTCATAAATATTATATATATATATTCATTATATTAAATTTTAGAAGCATCCACAAAATTCAGGTGTTAAAAATTAAATATATCACTTATGGAGACGATAGTTCGTACATACAAATGAACAATACTTCAATTTTATAATAAGAAAATGGAAAAGAAAGTACATAATAGTTTATCATTATAAAAATATCATTATAGTTTATATAAAATTTATATCTATAAAATCAAAATTTATAACCATTCTGGGGAAGTAATGTTTGAAAATTAATCACATCGCTGCATGGATTTGATAGTCTGTAAGTAACACACAATAATTTTTTTCCAATTTGATTGGAAAGAGGAGGAAAATGACCATATTATATTCATAGTAAGGAATAAAAATATTTATGATACTAAATTAATTATTTTATGATGTATACAATTGATTTATGGATAGTATAATAATAAATAAACTTTTAATGTGTTTGGTAAGACTATTACCCATACCTTGAGAGTCCTACATTATCATACACCATAATCATTTATAGGATGGTCTTAGAGTAATATAATATTCTCATGAATGATGGTATGGAATCATGGAAGATTTTAGTGTTTTGTTTTGTTAAGTTGTAATTCTCAATGTTTGTGAATAAAGGATTGTAGGACTCTCTCTTTTATAAGTAAGGGTATGGACACACCTGGAATTACTTAAAAGAAAAAAATAATATAAATCCATTTTCATGTGAAAGTAGAAAAAATGGAAAATAATAACAATTTTAGATAATATCTTGAGAAAATATCTTAGAAAAATAAGACCTAGAAAAATTTGTACGACGTTTTTATCTTTATTAAAAATTTTAACCCCCGATAAACTCATTTATACCCAAAAAGTGATACATTTATTTGGTATTTTTTATTCATTCTGACAAAAATTAAAGTATATTATACTGAATAATATTATTTATGATAATTAGTAATATTAAATAATTTTTTAGGATTATATTTTTATAAATTATAAAAATAAATTTTAATATATGGTCCCAAAAGGAAACAAAATCCATTTTTAGAAATATGTTTACTTTAAGGAAAAAAAAATTTCCATATAAAATAAATTATAATTTTGATTAGCATAGAATTAATTAAATTATGATAAATAAAAGGGTAATTATTTTTCTTCTAATCCAAACAAAAACTGAATGAATCCTTGTAAAAACTTAATTAAAAGAGAAGAACTAAAAAAGTTTTTATTTGAATAGAGATATTACTATGATTTACAAAATGTAAAGCATTAATTTATAATCCAGAAATAATATTTTTATATACATTATAATCATTAATAAACCTAAATATTATGTAGTAATAAGTTTTCGTAATACTTCATGTTATTATTATATTTTGATATTGTCATAAAAGTGATAATATTTTCAAAATATATATTTTTACACCATTCACCAAAAAGTATTCTTTTTAAAAAAAACACCAAATTTTAACCCTAAGATAACTTGGACATAGTAACTTCAAAAATAAGGTTATTTAATCGAAATATAATTTTAAAAAATAGAAAAAAATTAATTAAAATTATTCACACATAAAACACCTAAAAATCATTTTTATGATATTTGTATACTTACAACAAAAAATGAATTTATTATTATATTTATTATAGTGACACAAATTAGATAAATGAAATTTTTTTCATTGAATTAATGGTTTTAATTAATGAAATAATTTCTAAAAATATAATATAATTTAGTTATTTCTATTCATACCCTCTAACCCAATAGTTATGTTATAACCATTATATTTTAATAATAATATTTATATATTTAATCACAGTTTGATTAAAATTGGAGTTGTGTATATCACTAGTTACTGAAAAAGTATTAATAAACTAAAATATTGGGGTGTTTATGAAATCAATGTATTAAAAGATATAAAAAATATGTTGTATTATTTCGGGGATTTCTTTGAATGAATTTATAAAAGTTAATATAGTGAGTACATTATTCTTGCGAATTACTAAAATTATGCATTATGATCGTTGAGAATTATGATAGTTTGCAATATAGAAATTATAATTTCATTTTTATAATAATTGTTTATTAAGGATAATGATGGGAACTAATTGATGTTTAAGGGATACACCATTGAATCAAACCGTGTAATTTTCCCTTATAACTCTCATTTACTAAACTATAGAAAGGTGGTAGCATCATCAGGGTTCCCTCATTACTAGGACCACATAGGACATCATATATTGAGATTATGGTGGCATAATATATGGGATAATATCATATTATTGAAAAAAACAATTAGATCAATGTTGGTTGAACTATCCCATGAGAAACCACTATTTCACACTTTACCATTAGGGATTCTTTAGGGGTGATAAAGTGTTATGTATCTAAGGTATAAGTCCTAATAAAGTGTAAATTACTCTAGAACTAATATGGTATTTACTATAATAACAAATTTTAATAAAATTTACCGTCCATAAATAAAATTTAAAATTTTATGATTGACGTTTAAATTTTATTAAATGGATTCTTTATACAAAAGTCAAAAAAATTATCCAAGGGGTGAAATTTAATATTTTATTGGTAAGAATAATGAATTACTACAAAAATGGTGAATTATAGTAAATATGACATAATATCTACATAATCACAACTCAACTCAGTTAAAGTATATATTTTTCATAATTTTTAATTTAACTATTATTTTTGAGCAGAATGAGAGGTAATGGGGAACTATTGAGGTAGTGAATCACTTAAAATAATGGAAGAATAAAATATTCCTTATACACCATGAAATTAATGTCACCACACCTACAAATAAAAAACCATATTAATATTTCTCCCACCCCAAATTAGATGTTTTCAATTAATATATATCTCAAAGAGACATTCCCATATCTATCTCTTCAACCTTGTAGTGTTTGGTTGGTTATAAGGGATGTCAATATGCTAAGTATCTCCATAGATGTAAGGACTCCGAATACTCCTATTTATTTTTCAATCCTTTTATTATAATATCATTTAAAATGTTTTAATATACTAACATGCTTTTATGTCCTTAGTATTACCATCCACTTGATTTATCATTAATGTTAGATTCTTATTTCCCTCATTGTAGTCTTTTCCTAGGACATTATTAATTATATATAAGAGTCCCTAATCCATTATTATCCATTATTTATATAATCCACCTCAATTAATTATTGTCAAGATGTATAATTTTTATATTCTATATTTTATTAAATTATTTATTTTATTATAAATGATATATCAGTATTAACTCTCATTAAACTATATCCATAAACCATTATAATACTAAAAAATAAGTGGGAACTGAATGGATAAATCTAAATATAGAAAAACTATATTAAATTTTCCACATGAAAAGAGTGTGAGGTTTCGTGGATATTAAATCCATCATTGGATAAAGAAAGAGGATGCAAGATATGTTTAGATTGATGTAGAGGTAATAACCCTAAAAAGGATGGTTGTGTATTAAATCATTCTTCACGTAGTTCATAATAAATGATCCTAAATTCACACATGGTTTGAAACTCCCAATATATATTTTTTAGATAATTTGGAATCTCTTTATGAACCATAATGACAGATTTGTATATATTTTTACAATGTTGGAAAAAGTTATATTAATGTATCTAAGGTATGTAAATATTGATCTAGAACCAAAAGTGTTGTTCAGTGGTAATTTTTTATATCATCACATTAGGCTCCTTCCATTGTAAAAATATTTATCTTGATGACTCTTTCCTATTGAAATCCCTACACCACAAAAAAAACACTTAATTAAAACCATGTTATCATTATTTTAACAAGGGTTCATTCTATTACATTGTCAATATCACCGAGTTTATAATTTGATTATGGGATATTCAACTAGATATCCATATTATTTCATTTAATAGAGAAATATTGATATTCTATTTGTCTATTATTTATATATTCATATCCAATGATTAATTATGCTTGATTATTTATAGGGTTACTTATGTAGCATTATGATGTGTATTTTTTTATCCCATCCATTGATATGATAGATGCACTAGAATTAATATTATATGGGTGGGGACCAATAATATGTAGCTCCTAGATGCATCAGAATGTCTCATTTGAAAAATTTACTTGGTCATTTGGTGTAATACTTAACCATTTATGTATGTTATCTTGGTAGAATGACTCAAAAATATATTTATTACATCCATAATTATTCATTCCCATCATTTCCATCATTATGTGATCTTTTAATTTTATAAATGGATTATTTATTTCTTTAGAATTTATATATTATGTTATTCATATGTATTAATTGTAAAGGAATAATAATTTTATTCATTCCCACTATATAACTTATGCCAATATTATGATATGTTTTTATACTGTATACTAACCCTAACTTTTCATTCAATCTCACCTTTTTATTTTGTTTCCAGATTAACAAGGTAATGAAGTGGAATAAAATGTACAATTATTTTTATGTATTTAATTATGTAACACGTATTTGTACTAAAATTATTGAATATGGAATGATTTAATTTATTGCTTAAAAGTCTATTATCTTAAGGAATTTTGAACCTTGATCATGAGAATGTAATCTCAAATAATCTAATTACCATGTAATAAATCATCCACATACTCTAATTGAGCAAGCTTAGGGGAATTATAAAAATCACATCTAGGTCATTTACACTCCCATCATTAAAAGTTAATCAAGATGAGTTGCACTAGAGAGATATCATTTATTATTTGATTCTACTACTATGGTTAACATGAAGATCTCACACCAATTCTAAAATAGTTTCAATAAATCATTAAAATAAATTATAAATATAACTATCTAATAGCTTTGGCTATCAATGTACATATACCAATACTGTGGTCATAATTCACAAGAAAAACATGGGTTGTCTTACTCCTTGCTTACTCATGTACTAGTGGGAACCTCACTACTCCACATGAATCATTAATGAAGACTGGATCCTTCTTCAAAAATTAAACGATTGTTTTATTGTCACTCATTTAATAAAATCAGTGATGAGAACATCAAAAAATGGAATCAAATTCCACAATACATGTAGAAATATATAATTGGTGATCTGTGTTTTATTCAACCATAATCTAATGTGAGGAATCTTGAATACATATATGACTGTACTCTGTTTGATCCAAACCCTAGAATAATACCTTACAAACTCATGTTACTAAAAACATAAACCACTGGTAAACAATCTTAATCATGTTTATAGAATATCTAAATGCTGGGAATGACCAAAAACTTTTTTTAGTTACTTTACATAAAGGATCATAGTTTATTATAGGTGATCATCATTCATAATATCCATCAAGATATATAATAATAATAGTGAGGGGAAATTAATACCCATATAGTGTAGTCTATGTTATGATTCCAAATTAATAAAAACCACTAGTTTTATCACCCATGATTATCTATTCACCCATAATCACTAATTAAACAACACTACATTGAAATTATTTATCCCTCTTTAATGTTATGTCTAAAAAATATATAGATAAAGATGGTTGTGGGGGTTTAATTTTATATATTTAAATAATCTCTAAAATTTAATTAATAATGTGGAATATGGTAGATAATATGATCAAAAAGTTTAATCATAATAAAACTGTGTATTTTGTGTGTGAATAGTGTAAGTTGAAAAGATAAGAAAGAAAGAAAAAAAGGATTTCCAATAGTTTAAATCTAAATGATTTTACTCATACACTATAAAATCTCAACCTATGATTATGAATATCTACTAAATATAAATCTTCTTTTAAGGAGAGTGAATACTCTTTACAACCTACATTTTTTACACCGAAAGGTATAAACCAAAACCTTTCCTTTTATTGGACCACAGAAAATCCCGCATCATTACTTCTAAAGTGGAGGAAAAAATATTTTATTTTAATGGGAATATGAATAACCATATGTATGTATTTATGGATGGATATGTAAAACAAGTCATGATAATATTATTGTTAGTATAACAAGTATGTAAGTTATGTTACAATTCCATAAAAACATTATAATACAAAATGATTATAATATAATAAAATAAATTAAATAATTAATCCAATGAAAATAAATGTAAGTATATCATCATATAGAAAAAATAAGATTCGTCCCTCAATAGTAAATATAAAAAACTAATAGTCTAATAAATATAGTAATGCCAAATCAAATTAGATTGGATGTTTGCAGAATAATTTGGATTTTCAAAATTGTGAAACTTTTTATATTTAATATAATTATTGTGTTGAAATTCAATTTGATTTTTTCTTGTTTTTCTTGACCATAATTTTATAGATGAAACTACCAAGGCCTATATATTATATCCATTAAGATAATTCAAACCTAAAAAAATGATATTTTTACCCATAATTCACATAATACTATCCGAATTTAATATTTAATTGGACTATGAATAACAATTCTTCACTTTATCCAACCTCTATAATTTTTTATTTAATTATTTTTTTAAATACACAATGAAAATTTGTTTCAAATATGGGAATAATAATTTTGAATCAGCCTTGTTGATTTTTTCATGAGACAAAAAACATTTGAAACTATTTTATTACCTTTTCATACCTAAATATTATAATTTTATTTCCTATAGTAATGTTGTGGAAATTTGGGAAACCGCACAAGGAATTGCATATAGTCATTTAACATAGAAATTAACCACCAAAGAATTAAATAAAAGGCTATTATTATTATAACCACTAAATCTATATAATCCCCATTGTAAATAAGTTACCTTAGTATCTGGGACTTCCTTGATGATTTCTTCCAAGTGGGGGGCCAACATAACCATATTTGAAAGTATTCCTCCATATTTATCATATTTAAATTGAATCCCCATGCCAAAACATGATCTTATTTATTGATCCAAACCCTATGATTCTCACTAATTTCAACTCAGAATATTCTTTCATAAGTTTGGTTAGGATATTATTTTATAGAATTTAAGTTGAAGGATTATTCTGGAATTTATTCTATCGATTGAAGGATGAGATTGAGGAATTATTCTTTTT